>OY757019.1:90782377-92145979 GCA_963580285.1 Lucinisca nassula | reverse complement strand
TATATTGAAAGCAGAAATAAAAAAGATATTATCATTTATACCTAAAATGTCATCTCTGACACCATGTTGGACGCCATTATTTCACACGGACATATTTTTCCTAATGCTATTCATTTTAGTTTCGGCACATGGTCTTCATCTTTGCTCTCAAACTATATTTAGCCTTACATGACAAAACTTGCACAACAGTTGCGATACAGTTAGTTTGGTGTAAATTGTGATATAGCCAATACGTTAGCTTCTTGTCATGATGAGGTTATCGCTTTGGATAAGGGTGTACTGAAATAAATTGACTCTTCTGAAACTAGCGAAGATACCCGGATTCCTGAGGAACGTTTGCCCATCACGAACACACGCCTATATAATTTTGACCCTCTTGAGCCCCGCCTTTATACGGTAAAACTGTGTTTTTTCTTATTTCTGATCTAAAACATAGAGTGTGGGTAGAAAATGTATCTAAAACATTCTAAATATGCTTTTATAGGCATAATTTGCCTTAAGTGGTCTTAATAGCGAAATTTCCCCGTATCTTTCAGTTAACGGCTACACCGAACAGCGGTTTGATGGCTTTTATAACAATCTGGTAGCACCTAACCTCGGCAGTGCAGGTAAGCAGACTATGAAATTCTTACAAAGTAGAAGTGAAGGCAATGATCAGGAATCGATACAATTAACCCACAGATTCCATCAGAGACAACAAAGGGAAAGAAACACAAACAGGAGACAACAGACCCTAATGGAAACATCAATAGCGGAAAGCCAAACCCACAAAATGGCCAATAGGCTATCCAAAATAAAATGATATAAATGGCACACACACCCCCAAAAACAAACCACAACAAAACTAAACCCCGACAGAAGAACCGCCTTGGAACGGTCAGCGGAAACGAATTCCACTGGGGCGAGGGGGGGGGGGGGCTTAAATCGATTTTACGTGGCCACAATCCTCGCCCTTACTTCCGTCGCGATTAGGACAAATACTTTGTTCAGTCCGCATGAAGGCCTCCTAACTCATCAGTGCAACATCTCCGTGAACACAAAAATCAAACAACCACAGAGATGAAACAACGGTGAGGACTCGACAGCACGAAACCACTGAAAGTCAACCCTCTTTATAACGATATTCGATATAACGACAAAACTCGTTATAACGACAATTGCAATGAAACGAATCCTTTGCTCAGAGGGCGACGATTGTTGAAGATATTCAAGAATATTGTACTTATTTAATGCTCAAAGAAACGAATGGCGTGCATATTTGTTAGAATCGCCTCGCCGAGGCGATTCTAACAAATGTCCACAACATTTGTTTCTTGAAAAAAGTAAGGGAAAAAGTCATTTATTTTATCATTTATACTACTCCATATTGGGATTCTCTATAGTGGCAACATATTGTTGTCCTCTGTATCGCGTAAACATGTCTGTGTTTACACCTTATGAGTCCTACTTTAGGGTAAAGTAGGGGTTAAAGAATATACGACAAGTTTCCGTATTCCGACCAAAATACAGATTGTGAGTGGGGAAGATAAGATACGTTTCACAAACAGATTATAATTTAATTAGCAGTA
The DNA here is from genome assembly GCA_963580285.1 of Lucinisca nassula. NCBI lineage: Eukaryota > Metazoa > Mollusca > Bivalvia > Lucinida > Lucinidae > Lucinisca > Lucinisca nassula. The sequence continues at coordinate 92,144,411 of OY757019.1, read as the reverse complement.
GTTTTAAAGAGACATTTATTGAAAGCATTCTAGCTCAGAAAATATAAAGCACTCGCTTTTTATATTCTTATGAGCATGTCAGTTGTTGTCAAGGTCGGTTTGCTCTCCTGTAAACCGGCCCTTAGATAAGGCATTTCTTACAGGAATGAAGTTTGTTTGGCGCTTTAGAAATTTAGATAATTTCATTAAGTCTAATACATGTAACATAATCTTTAAAAAATTCTTAACAGCTGACATATCCTTTACCTTTATAGGAAAAGCCTTAATGCAAAATGTTACCACGGACTACTCTGACTTCACCTACAAATTGGCAGGGAGGACACGCCCGAGCCCCCGGACCCTGAGTCTAGAGCTGTTCGCTGCCAAGGATAACGAAACCTTACCGCCGTCTAGTAACAACCTCACTGCAATGTTCGCCTTCTTTGGTGAGTAGAGTTAAACTTTGATGGCTCGAACACCAATGGGTCGTTTACCATCGTTATTTTTAAACTCGTTTTTTTTCGGATCCTGGAAGATGAATACGATGCGAAGTCGTTAAGGTTGACGTCACAGCACGTTACGTGACGTCACTAAACATCACTGTAGTGCCATTACAATATGGCGGACGTCGGCAACCAAAGTGACTGCAGTATTAAAAATCTAAGCTCAGAAATGGAAGGTATGCCAAAAAAAAAAAAAGAATCCTACATGGGTGTGAGAAAGATCCGTCCCTCGGGATCACTGTCCGGCATCAAAAAATATAGGCTGTGGGTACACCTTAGAACCGCCTCATAGAGGCGGTTCTAACGAGTACCCACAATCTATATTTAAGAGCAGAAATAAGAAAAATAAGGTTTACCCCTGTAAACCCCAGTTTTGCTATATAAAAGTGAGGTTGTATGGGCCAGAATTGTATAGACGTGTTTTCGTGATGACTTGGTCCGTGATTGGTTCACAGTGTGAACACAATTTGATGTGGATTAAATTGTTTCGGATCAAATTGGCCACTAGGATTAATACAATTACGATAGCACTTCCGTTGGACATATTGCATTTTTTCATATTTCCAAAACGGCCATTTCCTGATGAAATTTTGCAATATTTTTTTATTATTTGTGCCCCAAATATAGTTTTGGGTGCTCGTTAGCGGAACCGCATCATTGAGTACCCACAACCTTTGTCTTGGAACAGAAAAAATAATGTATACCCTGTAAACCCAAATTTTCTCTGTATAAAGTGGAGTTTACGTGTTATTTTTATTTCACGGACTTGTTAACGTGATACATTCGACCTGGATCCACCTTATTTAGTTCCAAGCTGATCTGGATCAATGGACAATGTCATGATGGCCAAGGGGTCAGATTGTTTTACTGTTTCTTCTATAGGTCAGGCCGTTGCTCTGGAGCTGATTGACACCGATGATGTCACATGTCCGGTTGAGTTGATCAAGATCCCTGTACCAAAATGTGACCCTGTTTTTGATACAGCCTGCACAGGGAAACAACATATGCCGTATGAAAGAATAGCGTATGATAAGGCTACAGGGCAGTCCCCTAACATGCCAAGACGTCAGGTACGTTATGTATGCCGCACTTGAAATTTGAAAATATGTCTGTTCATGCCTTTGCCGCCCCTGCCCATCGAGGCTTGCAGAAATAGATTGGGCTGCATGATGCTTCCATGCAGAGCTGAAACCAACCGCACATGGGTACTTCTAAACCGCTTAGAGGTTCTAAGCCTGCCCAGGAAAATTGGTGCGAATCGGACCGTCCATGCATATAAACCCTATTTGTTTCATTGAGTGGCAGGGCTTGAGATGTCATTTATCTCATTGTTGGGTAAAAGTCCCACAAAATCGGAAGCAACGTCTCCAAAATGACATATACCGTCTTGATGGTGACATTAAACCTCAAATCAAACATAACAAACAAAACCATTCACGCCTTCGCCATTTGGACAGTTCGGCTATTAATCCCCCTCTGTCCTGTAGACCAGTACAGACACTTTGTGGATATGCAGAGTCATCTTCGCAATCCAAGCGTATTGAGTCCACTAACATCCTAATACACGATAAAAAGTTAGGGAGTAAGTAATGTCGTTATAACGAGGTTCCTTTGTCAGTTAGCAGGATTGAGTTCTTCAAAGCAGCGTAAGCTTACAGTCTAGTTTAGTGTTATACACTCTGCCATATATCTGAAAAAATCTGAAAATTTTGCTTTGTCAAAGAACTCATCGTTTTCAGCGAACCCATTTACATTAAAATACCCAATTGTAGATACTTTAATGCACTGTCTTGCACTGAGTTTATATTTTGTAATAGATAGACTACATTAAAACCGCCTTTGGGGCAGTTCAAAAGTGGTCTTTAAAACCACTTTTGAACAGTCCCAAGGGTGGTCTTTCAATAGCCCACTAGATGTAGAAACACAAAATTAATGTACCTGAAACCTTCTAAATATGCTTTTTAATGTATAATTTGTCTTTTTTTTTTTTTTTTTTTTTGCAAAACATATACAATATCAATAAAACAGACAATTTGTTAAATGAAAATGGACTCTCACTTCTTCCATCCATCTTAACTTTTTTATTATATTTTTTTTTGTACTGAAACACTAGAGTGAAGCTATTCCAGCATGCCCTTCTTATTCTGTTCATAATTTGTCTTTATGTCAGGTGGTCTTAATAGCGGAATTTCACTGTTCCGTTATTAATTTAGTGCTAATTAAAATGTATCCAGTAGGAGATTATGGATTAGCCTCGTCCTGAAAACCTTCCTTTGTCATTTGTGAGCAAAAACTTTCAGATCAGCCTGTGCATCTGCAGTCTTATCAGCACCAGTATGTCTGCGTAGATAATGCATTAACTGGCATTTCTATAAATAAATTTTGAAGACCTTTGCTAAACTTTGTATCTATTGATGCCGTTTTGTTTCTAACCTAGTCGAAAATCCTGAAATCAGGTTTGCTGTTGACGCGGCACAAATGTTTGTTTGTTTGTTTGTTTGAATTTAGGTCTACTGTCCCCGTCAACACTATTTGGGTCATTTTGGACAAATTGCTTCCAATTTTGTGTGATTTTTACCCGACATTGAGATGAAATTACATCTCAAGCCCTGTCGCCCAATGAAACCAATAAGGATTATATGCATGGACGGTCCTACTCAATCCAGTTTTCCTGGACAGGCTTACACCGCTAAGCGGGTTACCGGTACTCATGTGCGGATACTTAGCACCATGTAGCCCAACTATTTCTTCAAGTCCCAGCGGAACAAATGAACCACGACATTTAAATAGGTTTTAAAACAAGTTGTGAAATAGATCATATTATTTTTTCATGATATTGATTACATTGTATGATTGTTATGATAATGCTTTTTGCATATCAAACATTGCAAATACCGTAAATTTCCTATATTAAGACCACCTTTGGGACTGTTCAAAAGTGGTCTTCTAGACCACTTTTGAACAGTCCCAAAGATGGTCTCCCACTAGAGCATTCTGGATGTGAAAAAAAAAACACAGAGAAAATGTAACTGAAACTTTCTAAACAAGCTATTATAAGCATAATTTGTCTCAATTTTATGTGGTCTTAACAGCGGAATTTCACTGTCAATAGGAAATATTGAATATTGAAAACAGGTCCAGTAAAATCAATCTAAGCCCTCGTAGTTCTCACTGCTTACCAGAAGACCAAGTACATTCATTCATATCTGAATAACAGATTTTCACTGACGGAAATAAGTGAGATTTTCTATTACCGATGAAAACATAGTTTATCGGTGTTATATGTTGATGCTCGTTAGAACCGCCTCATAATGTAATAGTTCATACAAAGGCATTCATTCAGCTTTGGGATCTTGAATGAATGCGCCAACTCCGGCAGTGATTGATAAGCATGGCATATTCTAACTTCTTGCCTGGCTTGACGCTGGGACCGTCATAGAGACCTGACCGACCGGCTTGCATTTAAATAGGGAAGCAAATGTGTCAACCGTGATTTGGTTAACTACCATGCATGCAGTATGTTTGTTTGTTTGATTTTAGGTTTAACGTCCCCGTCAACACTGTACAGGTCATTTTGGAGACGTTGCTTCCAATTTTGTGGGACTTTTACACGACATTGAGATGAAATGACTTCTCAAGCCCTGTCGCCCAATGAAACCAATAGGGTTTATTAGCATCGACGATCCGCCTCGCACCGCGGTTCCTGGACAGGCTTAGATCCTCTAAGCGGTTAACCAGTACTAGTGTGCGGGCCGGATTCAGCTCTGCGTGGAAGCATCGTGCAGCCCATATATTTCTTCAAGCCCCTATGGGTCGGGGCGGTCATGCAGTATGTCGTATAACATTTAGGTTGTACCCAATCTTTTTATATCGAAGAATGACTTTACAAAATTGGGTGCTAAAGTCATTGCAAGTATATATTTTTCTGAATTTATATACTAAGTCACCATAAAATTCGGGTTCCGATAGACCTTGTTGCAGAAGAGATTAGAGGCCAACATTGAAAATTGAAATTAAATCGGAATGACGTTTATAAAATTTGAAAAGGCTTTGCGTAGTTTATGATATCGATACCCCTGATTAAGAAGTTTAGCAGTTAACAGTTTATTACGAGTGTTGAAGTCAGTTACATGACTAGACACTCTGGCAAATCGAATTTATTGCGAAACATACACGCCATAGGATGCCGCACGAGGAACATCGCCGTCCAAGAAGGGAAAATTTACAACCTCAAAAACAAAATCATCGCGTTTATCATAATTTTTGCAGCAAACAACCCATCTACAATAGATAGATGTAAATCCAAATACGGGACCTCGGTATCAGAAGAATATGCTATATTTAACTGAAGTTCTGGGGGTAAATCTGACTGATCCAACCATCGAAATAGGTATTGTCAATATTTAAAAAATCATCCAAATATTTAGACGTCGAGCTAAAGACTTCAATGATTTAAGATAGATTTTCAACGGGAAGGGCATCATGAAGTCTCTTTCATTACAAAGCAAGAACTCCGCAATTCGTACCCAGTGGAATATCCACAATTTGTCTAAATAATTTAGTACCAAATCTTATGAAAATATTGTCAAGTAGAAAGGTGAGAGCTTCACACATGTTCTAACATGACCAGAAAGTACAATTTTATGCTCTTCAGAAGTGAAAAAACATTTCTTACATTACATGCAAGATAGAGGGAATCTTCCCTATGAAATGTCCATTCAGTTAAGTCTGATCAGAGTGTTTACTGGTCACATTGGGAATTCGTGGACACCAGTTTCAGTAAGGTGAGACAAAGAAGCCTGATCAGACTGTGTTTATGTGCAGGCTGATTTAAGTCACTTTTGGACATACATTGCAGCATAAGTTACGTTCCGGCTCAATATTATGGTAGTTTGGCAACATTACATGATGGTATACCAATAGATATTCTACCTACATGTATATAAATATCTGGAATGAATTTTCCAATCAATACTGGTACTGTAGTTACTATGAATTTTCAGCTACACCCCAGCAGGCACCAGGCTAATCAATATCGTCTCACGTTGAATCGACGTTGATCAGACGTTATTTATACACTGTTTGCCAGCTGGGTATAAAAACAGACAATATTAAAAGCAATGACCACACTGGTTGGTCGATTCTCTGTGGGAGTTGGCTTGAAAAATGGTCCTGAATGTACACTTAGAATGTCTCTTGTAATTGTTGAATTCCTATACCGTAGCCAAACAGTGTTGACCCTGAACAGACGCCTATTTCACTGGCGTCTGAATTGGGTTTACAGGGTTTACTAAATCCAAAACTTGATTCCAGTCAATATTATACAGATAACCCTCTTGTGCAACAGTCTGACAGAAATTGTTGTATAATTTTATTTGATTTGTGTATTGAATATAGTTTTATTTGTTCTCTTATTGACTTTTTCCGCAATCAACATTTCATTTATTTATTTATTCATTTGTCAGTGATATACATGTATTCCAAATATTCCAAATGGTGGTAATATAAGAATCTTATATGGGTGTGAGGGGTGGATGGAAAAATCCGTCCCGAGGGTCACTGTCCGGCATCACGAGGCTTGCCGAGTGATGCCGGACAGTGATCCCGAGGGACGGATTTTTCTATCCACCCCTCACACCCATATAGGATTCTTTTTCTTGCATACCTTCCATTTCTATTGCAAATTTTTAATGCTGCTGTCACTTCGGTTACCGACGTCCGCCATTTTGTGATGACACAACAAGAATGTTTAGTGACGTCACGCATGACGACGCCGCGCATGAGGTGGCAATCAACCAGTGCATTTATCAAACACGCGATTATATTCGATTTGGGGTCGGAACACCAGGGTCAGAACATAAATTTCTATCCCAGGGTAAAATCACGGATTTCCTTGTCTGGTGTGCAAGAAAATACTAATATCATTGTCACCGGAAAGAGTGCCAAGTTGTGGCAACACTGTTCCAGCATCAGTAAGATCTAATTGTCTCTGAAATATAAAACTTCGTCTTTGTCTTCCAACAAACCATCAGAGTCTACCCCAAAGTTAAGTTTGTAAACAATCTCACTAAGTTATACCAGATGTATCTTCTTTTGATCACTGAAAGTAAATTTTAAACTGTTGTAACTCTTTGACAGACTTCCTATAAAAATGTAGAACTTTTCTTCTACCTATTATTAATTAGTCAAATAAACTAATCAAAGTATACCAAGGTCAGACTATTTCCATACACAGTCCATTAGATTTATAAGCATCTGACAGATTTTTGTACCCAGTCATGCTGTGGGTAATTATTATTATTATTATATACAAAATTTATATAGCACCTTTATCATATGCGCATACGATCAAAAGTGCTTAACATAAAATTCATGTTGAAAGTACACAAACACATAGGATTAATCTACAAATGGAACAATAAATCATTACAATAGTATACTGCTGTTTTGTTTGATAATAAAAACTTAATTGTTGTGTTAAGTGTGCAAGTAAAACAGTTTTTCAATTAAAACTAAGTACCATGAAAAATTCAGGCATAGATCCACTCTACATGCATTTGTAAAGTTCAGCTATACTCTGAAACTAACTCGGATTCGTTGATGCCATTACTGTCCATACATTTGCATAAATAAGTGTGTCTTAAGTGTCTTTTTGAAAGCAAAGCGTGTGAACTACTGTGGAAGAGTGTTCCACAGTTTTGGCGGAATTATCGAAAAACTGCGACCACCTTACGACACAGTGCGGCTTCTTGGAACATTAGGAGTAAGAGAACTATTTTGTACCCGCAATCTTTTACATGGCTTGTAGCAATTCTTCAATAATATGTACTCGGGATTGGTCATGCAGTGCTTTATGCGTATGGTTGAGAATTTTATACTGGACTCTATATTGTGCAGATAGCCATTGAAGTCCTTTGAGTATAGGGGTTATATGACAGTGGCAAGATGTCCTGGTAACAACACGTGCAGCCGTGTTTTTAAGATAGTCTTTGATAGTCTTAAGATAGCCATTTGAACATTTTGTGGGAAAGTCACTGTCCTTTTGGCTTTCCACTGTTGATGTTTCCATTAGGGTCTGTTGCTTCATGTTTGTGTTTCTTTCCCTTGGTGTCTCTGATTGGAGCTGTGGGTTAATTGCGTCGAATCCTGATCATTGCCCTCACTTCTATTTTGGTACACCACTCAACAACGCATTATAGTCTAATTTTGATGTAACAAGTGAATTCACAAGGGATTTGGTTGCGTCCGTAGTTAAGTATTGTCTGATATGACCAGTTTGCCGTATTTGCCCAAAACAGGATTTACAGACGGAATTCACATGCTGTTCGAAGGCCTGATATTTGAGCCACCATATGTCGTTAACCAAGCCTTCATTACATTCAGATGAGAGAACACGATAACTTCTATTTTATCTGCGTTTTGTTTCAACATGTTTCCCTGCATCTAAGAAAGAATGTCTGACGAATATATGTGATATTTTTCTTATTTATACTGCAAAAATAGGTCGTGGGTACTCGTTAGAACCGCCTCATTGAGGCGGTTGTAACGAGTACCCACAACCTATGTCTTGGAGCAGAAATAAGAAAATATTGTTTACCCCCGTAAACCCCAGTTTTCTCTATATAAAGTGGGGTGTAAGGGGGTGTTCATTTCACGGACTTGTTCACGTGATGTTTTGAGCAAGAATAACGGAAGTAACGTTTACATGTACCCTTGTAAACCCCACTCATCTCTATACAACGTGGGGTTACAATAGAAAACACTTTTGTTTTAATATTTGTTTCGAATAGGTGAACAAAGCAACAAGTTTCATTGATGGCAGTTTCGTTTATGGCAACAGTCTTATGAGAGCCCTCTATCTACAAGCGCCCAATTCACCAAGACTGGCGACAGGAGACGCTTGGTCCAAATATCCAGAGTACAATAAGATTGGACTGGCTTTCAGTGCTAACCCGGACCCCACTAAACACATGTTTCACAATCAAAATGACTTCTGGAGTAAGACGATTTTCATATTTATATTTATAGCTTAGAAATGTCGATAGCTGAATTTTCGTTTTGTTTACCGACTGTACAAAAGAAAATTGACTGAAATTGTATTTTAAGTTACGTGTCTGACTAATGCGTATATGTAGAAACCAATTTCATTTATTTTTTTCAGGAGTTCACCAGGAAAACGTTCATTTATTTGTGATATATGACAACATTTAGACCTTTGGTATACCACTTCGCTCATTTTGACCCTTCTGGCAAACCATACATCGCATATTTTGCACCTTCTGGTCCACCATACTTACCTGACTCGTTCGTTCCTTTGGCGCATTCATTTTATCATTACGAAAACACGCCTATACAAATACATTGTTTTATCGCAACAAAAATGCAAATTTTAAGAAGAAAAATGGTTATATTTATCGTATTTCTGCTCAAAATGTAGATTGGGGGTACACGATACAACCACCTCATTGAGGCGGTTCTAACGAGTACCCGTAACTTACATTTTAGAATGACGTTCTTGTGCGATTCAGTAGATTTCAAAAACATGATAAAATACGCGAATAAATCCAACTTTGCTATACATCTCGTCAACCAGTCCATATAGTCAACATATGAAAATGTTATCACCCACCTACCAAGATTGGAAGTCCATTTCCACTTATATGTTTGCGGTACCTTTTGCAAAAATGTGTGTACTTTCAGCAAACAATGTAGACCCAGATCTGGGTCTATACTGTTTGCCAATGTTCCAAAAAAGGGCTGCTAGGCAGCTGAAAACATCAGTAAACATCCAGTTCATTCCTGGATGTGAGACAGTCAAAACTATCAGTCCCGAGGTGCTATGGACCATCTGATGAATTATCGTTCGAGGCTGCAGGCCGAGGTCGATAGTTCCTCAGGTGGTCCACAGCACGTAGGAGCCAATAGTTTTGACTGTCTCCTAGAAAGGTATGAAAAATATGTTTTCTGATTCTAAACGGAGAGGATGCTTAACTTTTGTTCGACTGTATTCGAACGTGTTACCCTGATGCTTTATGCCATAACAACAACCAAGAAATTTGAACAATGACTCAATTTCAGAATTAGGAGACAAACACTCGCAGGAGAATCCAGGGTTACTATCCTTTAGTGTACTGTTTTTCCGATGGCATAATTTCCTTGCTGACAAATTTATGACGGAAGGTAATAGCGGCGCAGATTTAACCTTTGCCAGAACGAGGCGCTGGGTCATAGCCACACTTCAGGTAAGTTTTTAGGCAAGACAGTTTTTTTCATACTACAAAGTTGCTCACAACATTTTGAAATAATGCCGTGTTTGCTTGCCTTTTTCAAACTGCTTTAAGTGACTGAAATCCAAATCCTTACCTAATCCGATGGATATGACGGCCCCGGCAATTTATCAGTGTAGTTGTTTTAAAAAGACAGGCTCTAGCAGTGAATTGTTGAGTCCTTATCAAAGTTTGATGGTGAGTTGTAAGCTAAACCAAGTCACGGGCACTGAGCACGAGTGACTTGTCTACTTACAACTGACTGAAAACTGTGATTTATTACTCAACAGTTCAAACATTAGAGCTGATCTGTTTCGATTCTAACACACTGAAAAGCAGCAAAAATTGTTGCTGTTTCTTTCACTTTCTCCAAACTTTTAACCATTACTAGAAGAAATCCCTCCCAAATAATTGACTGTAAAACATACATTTATGCCATTTGCTAACATTTTCGCCGTGTATAAATACAAGATTTTCCCGTTTTATTTGAACCGCGTCAAGCAAATTGTGTCTTCTGAACCCGACAGGCACATGACGTAATTGTGACGTCACATCAACGTCGGAACAACGTCATGACGTTTATGTAACGTCACATCTACGTCGGTGCAGCGTCATGACGTTGCACCGACGTTGATTTGAAGTTGCCTAGCGATGTGTGCCTGCTGGGAAATGTGCGTGTAACGAAGACTCAGATCAGCCTGAGTTCCCACCTAGTCAGCATAAAACCATCCCTTGTCGCTTGATGACAGTGACTAACAATATAGCGCACAGTGAATACGCTTATCAGCCTTCACAGACGCGCAGGCTGATCGGTGTTTTCACAGGGTACACATGTTCGCAAACACATTTTTGCTCAGTGCAACCACTTTGTATGTAATCACTGAGTTCTGAAACATTCGGGGCTTGAGGTCGCGTACACCGTAATGATTTACTGGAAATGGACAGTTTTAGTAACAAAACTACACCGGAAAGCCAGGATCAAAGCTTACAGCTCGCAAATGGCATTCAAAGGAAAAGTGATTCTAAAATACCAAATAGCGACAGTTAACAAAGCCACAGAAAACAAGGTTACAGCTACCTCATACTAGCAATATTGCACCACATATCTACAAGCCACAGAATCATATAAACGTGAGAACTCTGCAGAAACCTTTTAACGATTTTGCTGTTCAGTTTTTTTTTGCTCTTTGTCCTTCATATATTCATGAAAAGAATGTTTTTAGTTTTTGAAGAATTTAACCGCGGCCATTTGATCGGCGACGCCCTTGCTTCTCTGTAACCAATCTGTTACAGCCGGAACGGCACTGATTATTTATTTATAAATAGACCTGCATGTTATGTTTCATGAGCTGGCACTTTTCAAACAAATCCACTCACCAGTTTGTATGCATGTCTGCAATGTAAAGTAGAAGTAAAACAAAGATCAGGAATCGATAAAATTTACTTACTCCACCCATCAAAGACACCAAAGGGAAAGAAACACAAACATTAAGCGAACAGACCATAATGGAAACCTAAACAAAGGAAGGCCATAAGGACAGCTACTTTCCCACAAAATGGCCATTTGGCCATTCAAAATAAAAAGACACAAGTGATACACACAGTAAGTAACAAACAACACCATAAATAAACCGCCACAGAAGAACCGCCTTGGAACGGTCAGTGGAATGATTTCCTCTGGGAGGCTTAAATCGATTTTACGTGGCCACAATCCTCGCCCTTACTTCCGTCGCGATTTAGGCAAATAATTTGTTCAGTCCGCATGAAGGCCTCATAACTCATCAGTGCAACATCTCCGTGAACACAAAAATCAAAGAACCACAGAGGTGAGACAACGGTGAGGACTCGACAGCAAGAAACCACTGAAATGCTGGAGCAAAAGAAAACCAACAGTTCGACTCCGATGGGCCTGACCAGAGACAGCGCATCAGGCACCAACCAACATTACCTTGAATTAGATCTCTCTCATTCTCAATAAGCCTTTACCTTGGTGCCGTCATAGAATCTGAGGCCTGACCCACCGGCGTGTAATTAAAGAGGGAAGCAAAGTTGCCAACCGTGATTGGGTTAACTACCATGCATGCAGTCTGTCGTATAACATTCATGCTGTACCCAATCTTTTTATATCGAAGAATGATTTTACGAAATTGGGTGCTGAAGTCATTGCGGTTATATATTTTTCTGAATTTATATACTAAGTCACCATAAGATTCGGGTTCCGATAGACCTTGTTGCAGAAGAGATTTAAGTCCAATATTGAATTTTGAAATTAAATCAGAATGGCGTCTATAAAATTTTGAAAAGGCTTTGCGTTGTTTATGGTACCGATAACCCTGATTAAGGAGTTTAGCCGTTAATAATTTATTACGAGTGTTGAAGTCAGTTACATGACTACACACTCTAGCAAATCGAATTAATTGCGAAATATAAACGCCATAGGATGGCGCACGAGGAACATCGTGTTTACAATGATAAAGTTGTTAATTAAGTTTACAATGACTTGTTCAAAGCGATAACGGTTTGAAAAGAGAGATATGTACATACATATTTGGCATCTTTTCCAGAACATCATCATGTACGAGTGGCTACCGCTCCTGATAGGACAGAATTTGCCAGAATACACAGGTATGTCCTCTTTCTCTCTCCCTCTCTCTGTTAAATAAATCGGAAAATATAATATCGAGAGGACGAACGTTTTTCTGTACATGTTATGTAGGCGTTCCAAGCCCTCAGAATGACTCGGGTTTGTAACGCATATACTGAATGCATTCTTGTAATGAATCTCATAATTATGCCCCCTCCTTTGGGGACAAAGTGTTTCTGTTGCGAACCTGATTGCATCTGCGTTGGCGACGGCGTTTGTAATGGCATTTGCTATTTGAAGAACCAAGGAATTGATTCTTACCAAACTTGTATGGTAACATCACTAGGATTAAAGGCTACGGTGGTTAAGTTTTAATAGCCTTGATATCATTTCAAATAACACAGGCTCACTAAAACTGTCGAGCGTGGATAAAATATTGTTTGTCTGCACATTATCTCCTGAACAAATATATGCATTATAGTCATACCTGTCAAACTTATTAAATATAGTGACCGTATCCTCATTGTAAAGGTCATAGACTTTCCAAAAAGATTTGAATTGCAGTCATGAGACAAACTCGGTACAATACACTATTTCAACCTCACAAAGACTTATTGGATTTGGTGACCTTGATCTGATTGTTAAAATCACCGACTCCCAAAACCTGGCACATTTTCACCAAAAATAACTTGTCATCTTCTACCTCTTGAATGAATTCCTGATTTTTGTCAAAGTGGTATCAAATGTCATTGCAGCCTACCAAATACATGATTAAACGTTCGTGACCTTGACTTTTAAGGTAATGAAAGTGCAAACATTATCAGATTTTTCCCTGTCTGCACTATATCTCCTAAAGCAACTAATGAAGTCTGGTAATATGTCACTTCAACATATATAAGAGTTTGTAAGGTTTTCAGTGTTGACTTTTGCCTACCTATAAAGGTCACATGCCTGAAAATTGTTCTCCTAATGGTCCTATTCCTGAAGGCGCGCTACGTTGACTCAACAATGAATGCGTGTTGGGTCACGAGAAAACGTTTCCTTGGACATGTGGTCTTTGTTAAACCTCTAATCTGCATCAACTACCACTAAATCTTTTGATTACTATAAACCGCCCGTGCGTTAATATGGCGCATTTACTATCTCTAGAACTAGCGTTTTACAGATATTTTTTACATTTCTCTTATTAATTACCAAAATGTAGATTGTTTTCGTAAGAATCGACTCAAAGCGTCGATTGCAAAGAGTACCCACATTCTGTTTTAGCATAATTAAGGAAACTAATGAATACCTCGGTAAAACCCAATTTTTCTCTAATTAAAGTGGGGTTTAAAGGGGTGCTTATAGCTCGGTCTTGATAACCTGATGGGTCAACAAGCATAAATATAGGGTAGAGAGGCGATTTGGAACACCCTTTGTTGCTTGGATGTGCAGGGTGATTTGTGTAAATGTCCAAAAACACATTAGGAAAACATGTCCATGTGAAATTATGGCCTCCAATATGGCGCCAGAATTGGCAAATATAAGGTAAAAGTAGTAAAACCGTTTTTAGTTCTGCTTTCAGCATAGATTGTGTGTGCTCGTAAGAACCGCCTCCTTCGCCCCTGTCCATAATGGCTTGAAGAAAACGATGTGCTGCATGATGCTTCCACGCAGAGCTGAATCCCGAACGTACACGAGTACTGGTAAACTGCTTAGAGGATCTAAGCCTGCGCAAGCAAAGCAGTGCGAGTTTGACCGTCAATGCTTATAAACTCTATCCAAATGGTTTCATTGCGCGACAGGGCTTGAGATGCAATTTAATCTCAGTGTCAGGTAAAAGTCCCACAAAATTGGAAGCAACGTCTCCAAAATGGCCTGTACAGTGCAACCTTAAATCAAACAAACAAACAAGAACCGCCTCCGGTTCTGATGAGTACCAACAAGCTATCTTTTTGAACAAAAATAAGGCAGATAACGTGTACCCCCATAAACCCAACATTTCTCTATATAAAGCGGGTTTTAGATGGGCCTTCGTTTCACGGACTTGATATCGTGGTGTATTTGCGTTTGCCGTGAATAAAAATAATTAGAAGAGTCCAGCGTTTCAAGGTGTGATAAATTTTACTCCGATGTAATACTTTTTAAATAGAAGTGAAGGCAAATACCAAAAATCGAGAATAAGAGCTTTAATTTAGAGACCTTTTATAGACCTGTTTCATATTTTAAGATAGAAGTGTAGGCAATGATCAGGAATCGATAAAATTAACCGACACCACACATCAGAGACACCAAAGGGAACGAAACACAAGCATTAAATAACTAGACCCTAATGGAAACATCAGTTGCGGAAAGCCAAAAGGACAGTTACTTTCCCGCAAAATGGCCAATTGGCTATCCAAAACAAAAACAATATAAGCGATACACACTCAAAGACAAACCAGAACAAAAACACCCCGCGACAAAAGAACCGCCTTGGAACGGTCAGTAAAAAAATCACTTGGGCCGGAATGGGGGGTGTGGGGGCGCTCTTAAATCGATTTTCCGCGGCCGCAATCCTCGCCCTTGATTCCGTCGCGATTAAGACAAATAATTTGTTCAGTCCGCATGAAGGCTTCCTAAATTATCAGTGCAACATCTCCGAGAAGACGAAAATCAATCAACGACAGAAATAAACAATCCTGAGGACTCGACAGACGACTGAAATGCTGGAGCAAAAGAAAACCAACAATTAGACTTCGATGGGCCCAACCAGAGTCAGAACATCAGATAGTATGAAATTAAAATCCAGAATTAATTACACATTATTTATTTTTGTAGGCTATAAATCAGATATAAATCCAGATGTGACGTCGGTGTTTGATGCTGCCGCAATCAAGTATATCCTGACATTGATACCCCACGGACTGTACCAAAGGTTTGCCGATATTATTTTCATTGCTACATAGCTAATGTTTATTTGCAACGTTTAGTTTATGAATCAAAATTTGAATGTAAATGGATGAGAATTCAATTTATATTCAAGGAAATACGTTTTACCACACTTTTATAAATCACAACCATGTTCTTTACACCAGGTTATCAAGTCCGTGTAATCGTCATCCCTCTAAGCCACACTTTATACTGACATTTACGGGGGTATATGTTAGTTTTCTCATTTCTGCTCCAAGACATTGGTTATGAATACTCGTTAGATCCGCATTGAAGGCGGTTCTAACGAGCACTCGCAACCTATGTTTCGAGTATAAATAAGAAAAATATCAGATAATTTTATTAGAAAAATAACCATTTTGGAGATATGAAACAATGCACTATGTCACACGGTTGCGTTATCGTAATGAACAGATAGGCCGAGTTGCAGACAAGTATAATGAGTTGTTAATACGGTCGAACTTTAAGGACCCGAAGATGGATGGCTTATTTACCACGGCTGTGTCGAATCCCTAGAAATGTTTTGCAAAAAACTTCAGACATCAACTTATTGAGGCTGATTTTGGCAGTTGGTTTTTGTTAATTAGTTTTGACGATGTTGTGTGTACTCATTAGAGTCATCTGGATAAAGCGATTGTCACGTACACACCTTTATAACAATATAGAAGTGAAGACAATGATCAGGAATCGATACAATCGACCCACAGCTCCAATCAGAGACACCAAAGGGAAAGAAACACAAACACGAAACAAAAGACCCTAATGGAAACGTCAATAGCGGAAAGCAAAAAGGGACAGTTACTTTCCCCCAAAATGGCCAATAGGCTATCCAAAATAAAACAATATAAGCGACACAAACAACCAAAGACAAACCATAACAAAAATAAACCGCGACAGAAGAACCGCCTTGGAACGGTCAGCGCAAACGAATTCCACTGGGGGCTTAAATCGATTTTACGTGGCCACAATCCTCGCCCTTACTTCCGTCGCGATTTAGACAAATAATTTGTTCAGTCCGCATGAAGGCCTCCTATCTCATCAGTGCAACATCGCCGTGAGCACAAATAATCAAACAACAACAGAGATGAAACAACGGTGAGAACTCGACAGCAAGAAACCACTGAAATGCTGGAACAAAATAAAACCAACAGTTAGACTCCGATCGGCCCGACCAGAGACAGAACATCCTAAGTCCATCTCACAGTACTGGCTCCCCTGGCCATATAATAAACCTCTACTGGTTCGCATTATCCCCTATTTAAAACAAGTTTTATGATCTTAAAGTTGTTAGAGCCATTAAAGTTCCTTTGTATAGATGCCCCCCCCCCCCCGTCAATTGGGGCTTGGAGAAATAGATGTGGCTGCATGATGCTTCCACGCAGAACTGAAATCGACCGCACATGAGTACTGTTAAACCACCTAGAAGGTCAACGCCTGCCCATGCAAAAAGGTGCGAGTCTGATCGTCCATGTTTATAAACCATATTGGTTTCATTGGGCAGCAGGGATTGAGATGTCATTTCATCTCGTTGTCGGGTAAAAGTGCCACAAACTTGGAAGCAACGGCTCCAAAATGACCTAAATAGTGTTGACGGGAACGTTAAACCTCAAATCAAAGAAATCGACTGTATAGATTGTGTGTCGTCAATTCGGCCGTTCTGACGAACACCCAAGCTCTGTCTTTGAAGAAGAAATAAGAAAAAAGATATCAAGTTTTATCATATGATGTCGCGTCTGTGAGAATGAAATAATGCCATGTTATAAATTCAATATACAAATTAGTTAGATACGCTCCATAGCGTTACATGTACGACGCCCTTATCGACATTGTGTTTACTAATAATGGAATATTGATTTTTTATGTTTTTTTTTTTAAATCAAGAATATAATTCGTTTCAAATGTTACATGATAAATAGAATCTTGCATTCGTGGTCGTGTATTATTGAACTCTTTGAAGAAAGGGGATAAAATGTTAGGCGAATCCTCGAAATTTTATCGCTTTTCCTCAACTCGTTTAATAAATTCAATAATACATGAATACTCATGTAAGATCCTCCTTTATTAAAACTATCCGTTTTTGGAGTCATGAAAAGATGTTGTAACATGGGTCTGTTATGCTAATCTATTGCAGAGACAGGCGATGCGAGGCGACGGCTTCGAACGGATTTAACGGTATCCGTCTATGTAATACATACTGGCGGGCTCAGGTAGGCTTCAAAGTATAATTGTTATAACGACATATTTTTTCCATAACATTTTGTCTTAATACAATACATTATCCAAAATTGGACTAGTACAGTAGCTAATAAAGTGACGTTTACTACATTGCTCCAAGAAACAACTGTCCACTACATGTTTTCAGAGATTTGAAGTAAAATTTTCTCGGACATCTCCATCAGTCCATGTCAGCTGCAGCTAAAGATTTGTTCCTTCGAAATTGTCGTTATAACGATTTTTATAGTTTCATCGAGTATTTGTATAAAAAGTGATAACTGTAAAATAGAAGCCATCACGAGAACAAGTCCGTGAAATGAACACTCCTCTAAACCCCATTTTATGTAGAGAAAACTGGGGTTTACGGGGGTATACATTATTTTTCTTATTTCTGCTCAAAGACATAGGTTGTGGGTACTCGTTAGAACCGCCTCAACGAGGCGGTTCTAACGAGCACCTAAAACCTATGTTTGCCGTTAAAATAAGAAAATACCACGGATTTTCACCAGAAAAATAGCCATTTTGGAGGTGTGAAAAATGCACTATGTTGCACGGGTGTGTTATCGTAATGCGAAGGCAATGATCAGGAATCGATACAATCACCTCACACCTCCCAGCCAAGACACCAAACGGAAAGAAACACGAACATAAAATATCTTCACAATAATGAAAACGCCGCAAGCTATTTTTCCACATAATGGCCAAACGGCTCTCTAAAATAAAAACAATATAAAAGCAATACATACATGCAAAGACGAACCAGAACAAAAATAAACCACCACAGAAAAACCGTCTTGGATCGGTCTGATAGTAAAAAGTTTTCACAGAGGGTTGGCTTAAATCGATTTTACGAAGCCATAATCACAGACCATTGTCCCGCCTTGGTTTAGACAAATAATTTATCAGATCGCTTGAAGGATTTCTAACTCATTAATGCAACATCTCCGAGATCATAAAAATTCAAACGACTACACAGATGAAAAAACGATATTGACTTAACAGCATGACATAACTGAATGCTGGAGCAAAACAAAACCCACAGTTAGATTCCGGTGGTCACGGGCGTCCAGAGACAGTGCATCAGGCACCAGCCGACATTACATAATCTTTAAGTAATTCTTTTAGGTAGGAGCCGTCATAGAAATTTAGGGCCCGACCCGCCAATGTACAATTTAAAAGGGAAGCAAAGGTATCAACCGAAATTAGGTTGACTACCCTGTATGCAGTCTGTCGTTTACTATTTACGTTGTACCCATTTTTTATATTGAAGATTAATTTTACGAAATTGGGTGCTAAAATTATTGCAAGCATATATTTTCCTGAATTTCTGAAGTTACCGTTTACCCTGGCAGATAAAGAAGTTGAGCAGTTAGTAATTCATTGCGGGTGTTGAAGTCAGTTACTTGACTCGACTCTCTGGTAAACCGAATTAATTGCGATATATAAACACCGTAGAATGCCACACCAAGACAATCGCCATCAAAAAAAAAAAAAAAAAAAAATACAATCTTAAAGTCAAAATCATCACATTTATTATACATTATGTAAGAAACAAACCCGTCTAAAATAGATAAATGTAAATTCCAAAAAATGGGGCTTCGGTATCAGAAGCATTTGTTTTATTTAACTGAAGTTCTGGAGGGTAAATTTGACTGATCAATCCTTCGAAGTAGGTATTGTCAAGATTTAATAAACCATCCAACTATCTAGACGTCGAGCCAAAGGCTTCAATTTGATTTTCAACAGAAAGGGGCTTCGTTAAATCTCTTCCATAACAGAACAAGAACAAATCAGCAACAAGGGTTGCGCGATTCGTACCCTTCGGAATTTCCACAATTTGTCTAAATAACTAGTTACCAAATCTTATATAAATACTATCTAGTAGACATGTGAGAGCTTCACACACTTTCTGACATGACCTGAGTAAATCTAAGAACTTTTTGCGATCTTGCTTAGTAACAGAAGATAAACTTAAACCACCACAGAGATAGAGTACGTATTTTAGGAGTGCCTCAATGAGGTTTTTTATGAGCATCCAGTATTTATTATTGGATAATAATAATAAAATTGAAAGGTAGCGTCATTTTGCATAGATATGTTTTGTATCTTTACATATGTATCTACTATTATATGCCTAAATTACCTAATAAATTGAAGTATCAGGTAAAATTGTGTAATATTACAACATATCCATAAATTAGTTCCCAACAATAAAAATCGGAAACAGGCTTTAACATAATATGGAAATGGTAACCCAAAAGAAACCACATCTAAGAATTACAGTGCACTTCAGCAAACAAAACGGAGCGACAAAATACCACAAGAGATAGCACATAATTACACTTCAGCAAACAAAACGGAGCGACAAAATACCACAATAGAGAGCACATAGTTACACTTAAGCAAACAAAACGGAGCGACAAAATTCCACAAAAGAGAGCACATAATGACTCTTCGGCAAATGAAACAGAGCGACAAAATGCCACAAAAGAGAGCACATAATTACACTTCAGCAATCTAAACGGAGTCACAAAATACCACAATAGAGAGTACATAATAACACTTCAGCAAAAAAACCGGAGCGACATAATACCACATTAGAGAGCACATAATTACACTTTAGCAAACAAACCGGAGCGACAAAATACCACAATAAAGAGCACATAATTACACTTCAGCAAACAAACCGGAGCGACATATACCACAATAGACAGCACATAATTGCAGCACAACAGTCACCATAAGGAAACACACTAAAACCACAAATAGGGGAGGGAATATATTTACTCTGAACCAAATACGAAACTTTTTCAGCATAAAAGTTTCCATATTGATACGCAACAAGCGAAGAATGTCTTTTATACTCATGCACATAGTTAAGACCCAGAGGCATGCGCACAGGTGATTAAAGTCTACACTATACGACTGTATGGATGATCCATGATCCAAACCTTCCTTATGCAGACAGGGAATATTGTTTTCATACCCAGTGGGTACGAATTAAATGAGTTAAGACACTTCAGGTACTCATCGAATCAGAACCCAAAGCCTATCCCAAACAGGAATGGGGAAGACTTAACAAACAACGAAATCACAGTCGACAAGCTGAGTAACCAGCTCTTTCACAAACAGGTGGCAACACAGTTGCCTTTACTGAACTGACTAATTTGGACACAAAGAAGTGTAAAAATGAAGACATTTTAACACTGAACCGCACCGAACATAAAACAAATTAAACCGCATCGGAAGTGCCGCCTTAGGACGGCTATTGGCTGAAATTAGGGTTAAGTATAGAACTCTCTCAGGAGACATACTTGGAATAGTATTTCTGTACCCGTGAGTTTATCTTTTAGAGTTATCGATGACGCCATAGTCATCTTTTCTGATAAGCGCTTTTTACGCGGAGCCAGTTATGCTCGAGAAGCCTCTGATTAAATATATTAATTCCCTTTAAATACTACAGGATATTTTGATGGAGAGGGAGGATTCATTGGAAGAGACGATCATGGGGATGGCAACACAACTTGCTGAAGCTGAAGACACTTACGTGGTGGAAGATCTACAAAGTAAGTATCCCTAAAATAAAACAAATGTTTCTATTGTGATAGATACAGTGAAATGTCAATGACTCGAAAACCGATGGCTCGTATAACTGGGGTAACTCGAATTCGTTTGTGAGTCCCTAGAGAATTATTTTTAAAGCTCTAGATATCCATATTTTAGAATAATTATAGCAGGTTTTTCTTATTTAGTCTTAAAAAAGTATGTTGTCTGTACTCACTAGAATCGCCTCATTGAGGCAATTCTAATGAGTACACACTATATAACTTTGTTTTAAAAATACAGAAATATCATTCCAAGTATTTCGCCTATTCTGGTGTTATAATTAGCCCTCAGTGGGTCGAACTTCTCTTATCAGAAACTAATTGTCATGGTCCCAAATGCCAAAGTGGTGCCCTATAGCACTATTATTGTTAAGTGATATGTCGATAAAAGGTCGTTCAATATGACATTATACTACTGTTTTGCTGAAAATATGAGTAGCTTTTGGATTTGGAATAGTATCCCCATGTTTTCAGCAAATATAAGGTACTATTAGATACATGTAGTGTACTTACTAGAGCAGTGAATATTTTGTCCACTAACAAACTCCTTAAGCCAACATGCTTTGAACAACATGGCCAAGATGTACAGCAAAATATCCATGAAAATGGACAGGGAGTACACAGGCTACCAAGTGCATTCACAGGAAAACCAAACAGCGTGTATAAAGAGCATACATAACGGTACACAAATTAACTAGCTTTCTCTTTTTCTATGAAGTGAACAAATTCCTAAAACAAAGCTTAAGACAATGTATCCAGTATGTTCCAAATCGAGTACGAGTTAGTAATGTCACCCTTTCAATATAAAAGTAAATACTGCAGACCGCAAACAGAAAGCGCCTGACTAGATGACTAATAATGAACCAATTAATTATTATGTCCCCTACCGGAGGGGAGGGTGGCATATTGTTTTTGGTGTGAATCCCGTTTGCGTCGGCGTCGGCTTCAGCGTAGGCGTCGACGTCGGCGCCGGCGTAGCTTGTTTGAAGCACTGTATCTCCTAAACCTATGGATGGATTTTAACCAAACGAGCACAGTTACATTATAAAGAATGGGGAAAACAGTCAATAGGTTATTATGACCTTGACCTCGTTTTTAAGGTCACAGATCCCCTAAAACATTTATTTTTGGGCCAAAAATGGCTTTTTTGCACTCCATCTCATTAACGAATTGATTAATTTTAGTCAAACTTGGTACAATATATCATTACTATATACCGCAGATTTGATTAGATTTTGGTGATCCTGACCTTTTTTTCAAGGTCACAGCCCCCCCACCCCGCTTCAGTCAATTTTGGGCGCCAAAACGGGCGTGTCTTCTCCATATCTCATTACCGAATCGATTTATTTGTATTCAAACTTTGGTACAATGTATCATTACAACATAACGCAGATTTGAATATATTTTGGTGACCTTGACCTGTTTGGGACAAAAAGGCTTGTCTGCACTATATCTCATTAATGAATCGATAAAATTTATTCAACCTTGGTACAGTATACCAGTACAACAAACCGCATGTTTGATTAGATTTTGGTGACCTTGACCTCTATTTTCAAGGTCACAGGCCATCCAAAACTGTCAATTTTTGTCCAAAATGGCTTGTCTGCACTCTAAGGTCAAGGGCTCCCGAAACCTGTTCTTTTAGGGACAAAAAAGACGTATCTGTATGATTTAAGACTTGATGAATGTTGGTCAAACTCGGTACAATATTTAATTACAGTATACCAAATGTGATTAGATTCTGGTGATCCGAACTTTTTAATGACTGTTTTTTAGGCCAAATATAGCTTGTTTGCAGGTTTCATTTTGGTGACCTTAACCATGTTAAATGGGTGTTTAAGATATATTTATGGGGTAGGGGCGACA
Organism: Lucinisca nassula; assembly: GCA_963580285.1. NCBI lineage: Eukaryota > Metazoa > Mollusca > Bivalvia > Lucinida > Lucinidae > Lucinisca > Lucinisca nassula. Next base: position 92,121,484 of record OY757019.1, on the reverse strand, counting down.
TTGTGTTCCTCTGAAACCATTTCTAGTTATTTTACTGCTTGCATTCTTGTTAATGATTAGTGACTTAATCCCATATCTTCAAGGCTTGTCGCGACCAAATTCAAAAGCGGGCTTAGTCCATATAGACATTCGGGACCGAAAGCATTAACATTAAATTTTTTCTGGCCTCTTATTTGTTACAGGTAAATATTTTGGACCCCTCCATTATTCCCGACACGACCTGGTATCTCAGACCATAATGAGGGGTAGGGACTACGGTCTGCCAGATTATAACACTGTGCGAGAGGCAATGGGACTAACCCGGGTCAGACACTGGTATGAGATTAATCCTTGGATGAATCAAACACATCCAGAGGTAAGTAATAAAAAGGGCTTAAAACCAATGTATAGGTTGCGGTCCTGGAACGAAATAAATACATTGCATAGAGATGTGCTTGCAGTTGATGAGTTTTCAAAAAAAAACAAAAAAACAATAATGTTATTTTATCTTGCCATCACCTTTGAAGAAGTTGAGTGGGGAGGGATACTGGTTTGAGCTTGTCTTTCTCCGTTCCGCTTTTTATTCGATCGTTTAAAAAAGGCTGTGGGGCTCGTTGATACCGCCTCACTCAGACGGTCTAACGGGTATCCACATCCTATGTTTTTGAGCAAAAATAAAAGTAAATAATGTACACATTTGTAAACCCAATTTTTGTATATATATCGCAGGGTTTATAGGGAAGTTTCACAGACTTGTTAGTTTGATGAAACCTAGTTTGTCCCTTACAATACAGATCTTCTCTTAAAGTAAACTATCCCCACTTGGAGCAAATTATTTCATAAATGAGTATACTCCTTTTTCAGAGATGCATTCTTGATCGAATCTAGCTAGTCTGGCCCATGAAACACACATAATCCATACTTTTGAGTTCTGTGGTGTATTCAGTATTAGCTTTTTATTTTACCTCACTGCAGATGGTGTTACGTGCCGTGAGGCGGCCATTAAAAGTCTAACCGTGCTTCATCATAGTGCAGATTTTTTTATTGTACTTTGGGATCATGGAGCCCAGTCTGGTTACTTTGAAAATCGAACATCGCTCAAGCCGGTGCTAGGAGGCGTATGCAGCCTATTTAAGCCCCCCTCCCCACCAGTGGAATTCGTTTCCGCTGACCGTTCCAAGGCGGTTCTTCTGTCGTTATTTATTTTTGTTATGGTTTGTCTTTGGTGTTTGTGTCGCTTGTGTTATTTCATTTTGGATAGCCTATTGGCCATTTTGTGGGAAAGTAACTGTCCTTTTGGCTTTCCGCTATTGATGTTTCCATTAGGGTCCGTTGTTTCATGTTTTTGTTTCTTTCCCTTTTGTGTCTCTGATGGGAGCTGTGGCTTAATTGTATCGATTCCTGATCATCGCCTCCACTTCTGTTTTGCAAACCACATTTCTTTGTTTGAAGAGAATCAATAAAACCGAGTCTCCGATTTTCATTCTTTTCTGTGTTCTTTGTTCCCTATAGGCAACGGTTTAATTTTAAATTACCTCACAGCAGCTGATGTTAAGTGCCGTATGGTGGCCGTAAAAATCTTCTCGTATTTCATCGTAATGCAGATTATATTTCCTTTTGAACCCATGGTTACTTTGAAAATCGAATATAGCTTAAGTTGCAAACTAAATTGCTGTGTGTGAAGAGTCTCTCTAAAGCCTAGTCTCCGGTTTTCGTTCTTTTATGTGTTCTTCGTTTGCAGTATAAATAAGAAAAATATAACGGGCTTTAATCGGAAAAGTACCCATTTTGGAGATATCAAAAAATGTCACTCGCGTTCATCGTAATGCGGATCTTCACTGTGTGTCAATTCCCATTTTAGAGACGCTAGGCATATGTGGGTTACTTATTATAACTGTATAATGTTTTGGTTTTTTTTTCAAACGTAACTATGATATCATTAAAACTTTTTTGTATCTGTTCTCCCACTGTAGCTTCTAGAAAAACTTGAAAGGCTTTACAATGATGTCAATGATATTGATGTGTTTGTTGGCGGGATGTTTGAGACCACACCTGAGGGACCAGGGGAGCTGTTCAGATCTATTTTGATAGATCAGTTCACAAGAATAAGAGATGGAGACAGGTTCTGGTTCGAGAATAAAAACAACAGGTAAGCTAAGTATCGCATAACCGGACCTCATATTTCCACCACCACGGAATTAACCGAAGGTTTATTTTCTGGTTTGATACATCCATTCGTTCAATACTGAATTACAATACCTTGACATACCAGCCACCAAATAGCTGGCTTGTATTGACCATTCGACCGTACATTTGACAACAAATATCGCCCAGATTCTGCCAATGTTTATACATATTACAAAAGTGAACTTTGCCTTTTGATGACCCCTAAAATTGAACATGTATACTTCATTCTGGCGTCTTTGGTAAGTTTTGAAGTAAGATGCCTTGATCATCTTCAAGAAACCTTTGTCTTGACAAGATTTTGAACACCATGACAGGTAACGTCATTATTTTGATTGCAGATTTTTTACCGATGATGAAATCAGACAGATTAGGCACGTTAAGCTGCATCACATTATAACCAATTCAACAAAGCTGGAGAACCACAACTTTCAGCGTCATGTTTTTAAATGGAGCCCAGGTACGTAAATATCACATATATCACTCGTACTTTTTGTTAATCCATGTCCTTCGTTAAATAAAATATGCCTATCGGGGCTTGAAAAAATAGATGGGCTGCAGTGCTGAAACCGACCAGCGCATGAGTACTGGTTAACCACTCAGGGGATCTAAGCCTGCCCAGGCAATGCGGTGCGAGTCGGCCCGTCCATGCTTACAAACCCTATTGATTTCATTGGACGACAAGGATTGAGAAGTCATTGCATCTCAATGTTGGGTAAAATTCCTACAAAATCGGAAGAAACGTCTCCAAAATGACCGTTACAGTGTTGACGTGGCCGTTAAACTTCACATCAAACAAACAAACACACATAAAATATGCGAAATCCTAATGTTTATTTTCCTTCACAAACGGTAAAATATGTTCTAAAGAAAGGCAATCCTTTGGAAGCAAGGACCACAGGACATAACTGAAAACCGTGGGAGTGTACAAGATTTTTTACTGTGTCATACTAGCCAGTTTTGGCCAAATGGGCCTCATCAGTGACCCTCAAACATTTTCAAAATTCCGCAGTGGAATCGAGGAAGTTCGGTTTGTCAAACTGGAATAATTTCAACACATGTTTCTAGCAAGTAATGGAAATTAAAGACGTTCAAATGAGCCAGCGCATGACAAAATCTACAAAAAGTCTTGAGACACCAGCGAAGACTCAGATCAGCCGGCGCGTTCGCGCAGTCTGATCATAGTCTTTGCTGATCGCATGTACCTACTTTAGGCTTAAGCAAATGGTCTTGTCGTAGTGGATGGGTGCGCAGGCTGATTTGAGTCTCTGCTGGTCCCATCGGTCTTTTTGTAGGTTTTGTCATGCGCCGGCTCAAATTATCTTCGTTACTCCTTATCTAGAGATGTTATAAAATTGAGCCGAGACACAGCATTTCCTACAACTTACTTGTGTGCACAGCGAAGAATCAGATGAGCCCGCGCATCCATATAGTCTTATATCCTTAGACCGCACAGCGAAGACTCTGATCAGACTGTGCGGATGCGCAGGCTGATCTGAATCTGCGCGGAGCGCAGATATCTTAGTGTAGGTTTTGTCGTGCGCTGGCTCAAATATATAGCAGATAGATATGAATGAGAATACCTAAAGGATAGTTCTGAGAGGGAATACCTTCGTAGCTCTTTCGTAAAAGCCCTTCGAAACAAATAAAATCAGACTGTTCTCCAGAAGTCATGCCATAAAAGTCTGGTTTTATGCGTAGGAAAACCAAAGACAGCCATATTTATTTTTGTTTGCAGTTTAATTTAGATTTAAAACAAATGTTTAAAATAAGGCGCAACAAGCAAATATTTGGCTTAGAACTTACGCTTCATGTGAAAACACTACGATCTTAATCTAAACCTTGATACATGTAACCTTTTCAGTAGATACCCTGTGTGTCTAATCACAAAAGGGTTTGTAATTTTAGTTCCATTGCCTAAGAGAAACAGATGATCACGTACAGGCCTCCGATTCTTTAAAGCTGTGTGCAAAATGATGCTTTCAATTGAAACTCCATCGAAAATCGAAATTGGTAGTGCTACATGCTACAAGAATTTTCTACATTCATTTCCATCATGGTTAACAGCAATGGTGGCAACAAAGCGCTTTTGAAAGAAATTACAAAAAGTGAACAATCAGTTTATCCTGCCAATCCATATAGTCAATCAAGAGATTTTTTTGCTGTATGATGGAGCATTGGATCCTTACCTATCCTTAGACCGCACAGTGAATACTCTGATCAGACTGTGCGGATGCGCAGGCTGATCTGAATCTGCGCTGGGCGCAGATATCTTATTGTAGGTTTTGTCGTGCGCTAGCTCAAAATATATAGCAGATAGTTATGAATGAGAATACCTAAAGGATAGTTCTGAGAGAGACTACCTTCGTAGCTCCTTCGTAAAAGTCATTCGAAACAAATAAAATCAGACGGTTCTCCAGAAGTCATACCATAAGAGTCTGGTTTTATGCGTAGGAAAACCAAAGACAGCCATATTTTTCTGTTTGCAGTTTAAGTAAGATTTAAAACAAATGTTTAAAATAAGGCGCAGCAAGCAAATATTTGGCTTAGAACTTGCGCATCATGTGAAAACACTACGATCTTAATCATTACGAAAACATGCCTATTCAAATACATTGTAAATTTTACTGCTGAAAAAATGAAAATTTTAAGAGAAAAAATTGTGATATTTTTCTTATTTCTGCTCAAAATATAGATTGAGGGTACACGTTAGAACCGCCTCTTCGAGGCTGTTCTAACGAGTACCCACAATCTATATTTAAGAGTAGAAATCAGAAAAATAAGGGTTACCCCTGCAAACCCCAGTTTTACTATATTAAAGTGTGGTTCAAGGGGGTCAAAATTATATAGGCGTGTTTTCGTGATGATAGTGAACTATTAGCGCTATACGGAATCCCACAGATCAGAAGGCTTTTTAATGTTGACTGCTTGTATGTCTGTTGTGAAGGAAATTGACTGTAAGCATGTCTGGCCTGTCGCGACTCAGACTGCTTAGAACTAACACAAAGCTGGAAGAGGTTTGAACATGTGAATCGCTTTGCACAAATATACTGAGTCTAAAAGTTCCTATACATAAAATTGCTTCTTCTACCATAGTTAGTACAAATGAAACAATACACAATTTGTTTTGTCTGAGTTAGAGGACTCATTTTACCATGTCAAAGCCCAAACTGTTTTTGTTTATGTAAACTCGACAGCCTGGGCTAGTGTCTTAAACACCCAGGGGGTAACTGTGACACATTCGCAGAATAAATGATTACAATGGTCAAGATTTAACACCATTAAAAATCACACTTAGCACAAGACTTCTAAACTTTGATACATGTAACCTTTTTAGTAGATACCCTGTGGGTCTAATCACAAAAGGGTTTGTATTTTTAGTGCCCTTGTCAAGAGAAACAGATGATCACGTACAGGCCTCCGATTCTTTGAAGTTGTGTGCAAAATGATGCTTTCAATTGAAACTCCATCGAAAATCGAAATTGGTGGTGCTACATGCTACAAGAATTTTCTACATTAATTTCCATCATGGTTAACAGCAATGGTGGCAACAAAGCGCTTTTGAAAAAAATTACAAAAAGTGAATGGCAGATATAGTAATAGCAACAGTTTGAAAATTGCTGTATTTTTAATTGAAACGGAGAAAATCTGAGAATTTCACAAATTAAATAGGTTCTGTAAAAGGGTTATCCTTTTGAAGCAAGGAATACACCACAGAACTGAAATATATGGAGTATACATGTTTTCTACGCCAGACTAGCTAGTTTCGGCCAATTTGGCCTCATCAGTGACCGTCAGATATGTTCAAAATTCCACAATGGAATCAATGATCCCAAAGGACAAGAAAATATAATCTACACTATGATGTAGGGCAGGGAGACGTTTAACCGCCGTCACACATTCCCACACACCAGCTGTAGTGAAGCTAAATACGTTTTATAAAAGGGTTATCCTTTGGAAGCAAGGAATACACCACAGAGCTGAAATATATGGAGTATACATGTTTTCGGGGCCAGACTAGCTAGTTTCGGCCAATTAAACCTCATCAGTGACCCTTAGATATTTTCAAAATTCCACAATGGAATCAATGATCCCAAAGGACAAGAAAATATAATCTACACTATGATGTTGGGCAGGGAGACGTTTTACCGCCGCCACGCATTCCCACACACCAGCTGTAGTGAAGCTAAATACGTTCTATAAAAGGGTTATCCTTTGGAAGCAATGAATACACCACAGAACTGAAATATGGGGTATACATGTTTTCTGGGCCAAACTATCTAGTTTCGGCCAATTAGGCCTCATCAGTGACCCTCATCAGTAAAGCCTTGATTGTAGTCCAAGATCATGAAATAATGTAAAAGTAAAGTTAGTTTCGATGATCAATGGTCATGATCTTTCATCTCAGACAAAAAAATGATCATCTGCGCATGCGCAATGCCAAATTTCTTCCAAAACCTTTCTAGGCATATATTGTTAGACATCTCTTGAGCAGATAGTATACAAATGCAAATGTATGCATTTTGTAGCTAAACGTCAGATTCGCATGCTTACAGCCTCGTTTAGCTGAATGGCTTCCGGGTTAGGTATTGGAATTCAATCGGAAGTTGGTATAGTTACTTTTTGACCGGGTATATATTCATCAGGGAAATCGGAAAGGAACTGTATCTCTCACATTTCACAGCAGTTCACATTTACATAAAAATACATTACGAGTCCGAAAGACCAAAAGGGTCCGAAAATTATTATGTCGTGTCAATGCTACGAGTAGGTCTGAATATGAGGTCCCGTTTAACGTTCAACACCCAGACACTATTGGTGAAGATGTAAACGCAACGAAACGTAGTCTTTGGCAAATTCCTTTGGCCGTCGGGTAGGAAATCCTTCTTTTGTGTACAGAAAACTGATGTCACAACCGTTTGTTATCAAAAGCAATTTAACTGACAATAAGAATTGTAGGCATTTTAATTTTTGCGGGCGAAAACGGATGCCATTCTTTTAGCGGATTGCGTTTCATGACCGCCGGGTTTTGTCTTATATACACATTGGTGTTTGTCAAGGCTGTCTTCGGTAACAAAATGTAATACAGATAAAAACAGAAGTCACTGCATGACCATCATGTTAACAAGTTCGTGAAATGAATACCCCTGAAAAACCACTTTATTTAAAGAAAACTGGATTTACAATGGGATACATTATTTTGCTTATTTCTGCATTAAGGCATAGGTTGTGGGCACTCCATTGCACCGGCTCAATGAGGCTGTTCTGACAAGAACCCATAATCTATGTTTGGAGTGTGAATAAGGCAAAATACAGAAATGTTCATCGGAATATAGCCATGTTGGAGAAATGAAAGAATGCTCTATATCAGATGTATATGTTTCCTTAATGTTGAGCGCTTCATACTTAGTACAACAATTTGCCTTATGGTATCAAAGGATAGGCAATTATGGATTTACAGGGTTAAAATATGGGGAGACATTCTATTGCAAATATACAGCATTTAAATAGATTTCAGTGACGTGAACTACAGCTAGAAAGCAAATACCAACACGAAATTTAAGCGTTTGCTCTTTTATGTCTATTCTAGCTGGAGCCTGCAAGGAACCTGTTCAACTTAATAAGGATGGTCTAGAAAAATGCACTCCACACCAAGGCTTTGATTATTTTGCTGGAAGTGAAGCAAGTTACATTATCGTATGGGTGTCGTTCGGACTGATACCATTTCGTAAGTAAATGTGAACGTTTGCCAATTAAATATCCACAGCAACACTGTTTTGTTGCTTTTCGCATGCCGAAGCCCCGTTCTAGATACATGTGATGCTTAACCCAAATATGGTAAACAACTCTGTTGTCTTCTTTGATCACACGACGGTGGGTCGGTAATTCGGACTCTATGACAGTCTCATCATGAAGCTCAATATTTGATTGGTTGGAGCTGGACACTTTTCTGTTGTATTTTTTTCCGGATTTTGTTGTTGTTGTCTTTTTGCCCACCGGGTTTCTCATCACGAAAACAAGCCTATATTATTCTGACCCCCTTGAACCCCACTTTCCTATAGTAAAACTTGGGGTTTACAGGGGTATATCTTATTTTTCTTATATCTACTCTGAAATATAGATTGTGGTACGCGTTAGAACCGCCTCGATGAGGCAGTTCTAACGAGTACCCACAGTCTATATAGTCCGTCAGTAAATATCCCAATTATACATCTGAAAATTTTCGTTTTTTTCGGTGGTTAAAGTTGCAATGTATTTGTATTGACGTGTTTTCGTAATGTTTGGTGGTCTTCTTTTGCGCCAGTGTTCAGTGTTGTTACTGACGCACTAGGAATCTCAGGCGTCTAAAGACATTATAACTGTCACAGCCTCAACCTTGCTTCCCCACAGCCTTTTCGTCGGCGCCCGACCATATGGGCTTGAAGAAATCGTCAATTAAGCGCAAAAAGTCAATAACTCCTATTTAAAATGTATTTGAGTTATTGACATTTTGCGCTAAGGTGACGAAATAGTTGGGCTGCATGATGCTTCCACGCAGAGCTGAAACCGACCCGCAATCGAGGACTGGTAAACCGCTCAGAGGATCTATGCCTGTCCAGGCAAAGCGGTGCGAGTCCGACCGTCTATGCTTATAACCCCTATTGGTTTCCTTTGGCAACAGGGCTTGAGATGTCATTTTATCTCAATGTTGGGTAAAAGTCACACAAAATTAGATGCAACATCTCCAAAATGACCTTTACAGTGTAAACTCAGACAAACAAAACAGCCTTCTCGTTGATTTTAATTGGTGATGATACAGCAATGAGCTAGGAGACCTCAAAGCGACCGAGCAGCACATAAACTTGTAAACCGCAGCGGAAGATGAAGGTAAATAATACGTGAATGCAATGATCAGGAATCGATAACATTACCTCACATCTCCCATCCAATACATCAAACGGAAAGAAATACAAACAGAAAATGGCGTTACCGTAATGAAAATGTCACAAACAGAACGCCAAAAGGAAAGTTTCTTACCCATAAATATAGCCAAATGGCTATTCAAAAGATATTAGCAAGGCATAAAAAGGCGAACTATAACAATGATAAAACACGACAGAAGAACCGAACTGGATTTTACGTGGCCACAATCATCGCCCTTGGTTGTGTTGTGTTTTAGACAAATATGTTGTTCAGTCCGCATTAAGCATTTCTAACTAATCAGTGCATCATCTCCGAGATCATTTAAAACAAACAACTTCAGAGATACAGAGATGAAACAACGATGAGGACTCGCCAACATGAAATAACTGGTATGCTGGAGCAAAATAAAACCGACAGTAATACTACGGCAGTTCAGTTAAGATAAATGTGTTGTTACCAGATCATCACGAAAACACGCCAAATATAAATTTGACCCCCTTGAACCCACTTTTATACAGTGAAACTGGGGTTTACAGGGGTAAACGTTATTTTTCTTCTTTCTGCTCTAAAATATAGACTGCGGGTATTCGTTAGAACCGCCTCGATGAGGCAGTTCTAACGTGTACCCACAATCTATATTTTGAGCAGAAATAAGATAAATGTCACAATTTTTCATCTTAAATTTTTCATTTTTACGTCGGTAAAATATACTGTGTATTTGTATAGGCGTGTTTTCGTAATGTTGGGAAAGAGCTGCTTACTCGGCTTGTTGACTGTGCATTTGGTTATGATGTGTGTATTTCCCTTTGATGTTTGAGAAAGAATTTTGGTTCTGATTAGAGCAGTCCTTGACAGACTGCATGCATGGCAGTGAACCCAATCACGATTGACAACTTTGCTTCCCTCTTTAATTGCACGCCGGTGGGGTATTCTTCAGATTCTATGACGGTTCCAACGTAAAGGCTTATGTTGGTTGGTACCTGATGCTCTGTCTCTAATCGGGCCTATTGGAGTCTAACTGTTGGTGTTCATTTACTCCAGCATTTGAGTGGTTTCTTGCTTTCGAGTTCTCTCCGTTGTATCATTTCTGTGGTTGTTTCGTTTTTGTGTTCACGGCGATGTTGCACTGATGAGTTAGGAGGCCTGCATGCGGACTGAACAAATTATTTGTCTTAATCGTGACGAGAGTAAGGGCGAGGATTGTTGCCACTTAAAAGCTCCCCCCTCCCCCCGCAGTGGAATTTGTTTCTGCTGACCGTTCCAAAGCGGTTCTTCTGTCGCGGTTTATTTTTGTTATGGTCGCTTATATTATTTTATTTTGGATAGCCTTTTGGCCATTTTGTTTGAAAGTGACTTTTTGCTTTCCGCTATTGATGTGTCTATTAGGGTCGGTGTTTCATTCCCTTTGGTGTCTTTTATGGGAGCTGTGGGATAATTGTATCGATTCCTGATCATTGCTTCCACTTCTACCTTGAAGTATCTTTACTCGTGTAACTAGCATTTTGATATACATCTGGGTAGAACTAAGACGGTGCAAACAAATACATAAGGAAGAATCCGCGAATGCTTTTGGAACATAATGCATCTTAAATATTTTCCACGTGCCGAATTCGTGGTACCATATGAAACCTAGAACGCACTCGTTTCAGAATAGAAAGAAACATTTGAATGATTTTGATCCTTTTTCCGCCCCGCACTCAAAATATGTATTACAATCATTGTATATTTTCATATTTTACAGTTTGTCTGTTCCTGGCCTTTGTATTGTCAAAGTGTAAGAACTGGCGTTATAGACGACATGTAAAAGAAATTCAGAAGCATATCAAAGATATGGTCGGAGATGAACTCGGAGGTATCATATATTTTCTTTTTGGCATTATGAAAACACGCCTATACAAATACAGTGTAAATTTTACCGCTGAAAAACCAATAATTTTAAGATGAAAAATTGTGATCTTTTTCTTATTTCTGCTCAAAATATAGACTGTGGGTACTCGTAAGAACCACCTCGATGCGGCGGTTCTTACGGGTACCGACAATCTATATTTTAAAACAGAAATAATAAAAATAGGTTCACCCCTGTAAACCCCAATTTTACTGTATAAAAGTTTGGTTCAAGGGGGTCAAAATTATATAGGCATGCTTTCGTGATGCTTGATGTTGCTTCCATGTTATTTATCGCCGTTATATGTTTGCATTTTTCTTTCAGATAACGGCAGCTATGTTCTGCTCAGCTTAGCGACAGTTTAAGAAACGGTATTAACAACTACATTTTATCAGCAAATGCCCGAAAGTTGACAACTGATTAGAGTATCCATGCTTATAATATCAAAAATGTGCATTGAATTTTTATGCTCCCCCACCCCACCCCACCTTTGATTCGGGGGGAGGGCATTTAGTTTTTGCCCTGTCTGTCTACCTGTTTGTTTTTCTGTCTATCTGACCGTCACAAAAACTTTAACCTCGGCCATAACTTCAAAAGTATTTGACCTAGCCTCATGAAACTTCACACACTTATTCATAATCGCATGTGCTACATTCTGACAAAGGACTATCACTCTATTATCATTTTTGACCAAATTATCTCCCCTTGATTGATGAAAGAAGAAACAAAAACTTTAACCTTGGCAAAAAAAATTATTTTGAATAAATTATCTCTGATATTTAAAAATTGACTCCCAAGGGGGGCATTGGTCGCTTACAGTGACAGCTCTTGATTATTCTTAGCCGTCCTTTTGAATATCTTTTTGCGGCTATATATGTCTTTGGCATTTGAGGTTAAAGTGTAGAGGTGAAAAGATAGTCGGTGCATATCAGAAAATATGTTTCTGTTTTCCTCAGAGCAGTACGAAATTTACATTATCCGCTAAGAAGTATAACAGTCTTTAACGAATGGCCTAGATATTGACTTTTCTGTTTGTCAGATAGGCCCATTTTAGGATTTGATTTGTTTAAGTCAATGACGAAGCTGAATTGACCAAATCTAGCTAGTCTGGCCAAGAAAACATAATACATTATTCCTGATTTTCATTCTTATCTGTGTGTGTGTGTGTGTGTGTTTGCTTTGTTTCAAGGTCAAGTTGTATAGCTTTATTTTCAGTTCAAAACACTCTTTTTTATGTAAAATTGTACATTCAACTAGTAATTGACAGGCGATTTTACAGTTTGTATTTTTTCTAATGACCGTATTTTATGTTGCATACCATTTCTAAACCACACAAAATAATTACAAAGTGCTGATGGTATTATTGGGCACAGCTATATATAAAGAAATGCAATAAGGGAGCATGTTACAACGGAAACAATGAACAAATGTCAAAATGATAGAGACTACAATGCAATGTTTGAGGGATGAAACAAAAATACCAGAATCGCTTTCTTAAATTCAAACAATAACGTTGGTCACATTCATGCCTTCATATATTGACCGATATCCTGAAAAAGATAAGTTACGCGATTCGCTGCAGCTATTCTAGTAAATAATATATTGATGATCAGGTCTAAGAAAGTTGTTTTATTTAAAGACAGTCTAAAAAATTAAAGACTAGCTGTAAATTTAAAGACTTTTTAATCTTTTAATTTAAGACTAACACAAATAAAATCATCAAAATGGTATAAACCGGAAAAATCGCACTTTGCTATCTATAGTAATTTAGTCGTTATCTGTGGAATATGTTATCATGTGTAACTGCATATTATATTAATTTGCTTTGCTTAAATACGTTCCTTCAACCACAATTGAAGATTTGTCAGAAAAAATGTTTGTACTAAGTGTCGTTTGTATAATGAGCTAAGGAATGAAATAAGGATTGAAAGTGTATAACGCTTTTTTCATTTAGTCAACAGACCTAACACTCGATTCCAGAGACAGTTTTTTCTGACAACTAAATTTGATGAAAGTTTCGGACTGCCTACAACAGTGAAATGTCCGAAAAGGAAATGACGACAGTACGCAGATCATCTTCTATTCGACCTTTTGACAGATATTCCTCCCTGGGGAGTTTCACTGCAGTTGTGGTCTAATGGAAGGGACTGTGTTGTTTTATTTCTTAGTTATTTTCTGTCACTTAAACAATATTTTCAAACAATAAAACACATGCAGTCTTCAGCAACGGATAATGTTATGATGAGATGAAGACTAAGGCTGTGTATGAGAATGCGATTTTTGGTGTTTCATCGTTTTCATGATTTTCCTTGTGTTAATCTTTAAATCTGCAGACTAAAAATTCTTTAAATTTAAAGACAGTCTTTGAATGTATAAAACAACTTTCTTAGACCTGATAATTGCCTTCCAATTTACTCGGATATAACTAAAAGATTTAAATCTATGTAAAATTCTAACGTTCTTGCATATGTAAGGCCATGTTTGATTGGATAACGTAAATCATTTGAGGCAGTATATCTTGCGATATATTCGACGTCATTGTGTAATGTCACTTTTCATTGGGTAGCATTTGGTTATACGTTGCTCACATAGCTTGCCGATTTGAGCTAAAACTACAATTTTTAACAAAACCAATTATATACCTAAATTTTATTGCAAATTGCCATTTGGGTAGGTAAATCGTCCAAAATATCAAACCATAAATTCGCCGGTACTCTATCTCTGGTCGGGCCCATCGGAGTCTAATTGTTGATTTGCTTTTGCTCCAGCATTTCAGTGATTTCTTGCTGTCGAGTCCTCACCGTCCTTTTATCTCGTGATTGTTTGATTTTTGTGTCCACGGAGATGTTGCACTGATGAGTTAGGAGGCCTTCATGCGGACTGATCAAATTGTTTGTCTTAATCGCGACGGAAGTAAGGACGAGGAGTGTGGCCACGTAAAACATATTTTTGTTATGGTTTGTCTTTGGGTTCTTGTGTCGCAAATGTAATTATATTTTGGATAGCCTATTTGCAATTTTGTGGGAAAGTAACTGTCCTTTTGGCTTTCTGCTATTGATGTTTTCATTAGGGTATGTTGTTTCATGTTTGTGTCCCTCCCTTTGGTGTCTCTGAACGGAGCTGTGGGTTAATTGTATCGATTCCTGATCATTGCCTGCACTTCTATATTACCTACACAAATGGCAAATTTGAATACAATTATCCTCTAAATATATTCAAATTCCAGCGAAAAGGTACAACAGCTTACAAGACCAGCAAAGATGCAAACCATCCTGTGCTCCACTTCAAGATATCCATGTTTTATCCATTGGTGCTCTCGATATACTTCTTTCGAGTTGCAGAGACTCTGATCAGACTGTGTTATGCACCGATTGGACCTTCTCCTGGTCACATATGCAGAGGACCCTCACTGTACCGACAGTATTTGTTCCCTTAAAATTTGCCGCTATATCGAATATGCCACTTTAAAGAATCCCAATAACATAGCACAATAGATAATGAAGGACTTTTTACCTCTAATCAGAACAGGAAACAAATGGTGTGGGTATTTGTTAGAATTGCCTAGAGACGATTCTTACATATACGAGTACTCACATCAATTGTTTCTTGGATTGTTGAATGATTATATTATTCTTGAATATCTCCCATAATCGTCATTCTAAAATTGCCATTGAACGTCGATATTTCGAATGCCATATTACAGAGGATGGACCGTTTCAAACTTCGCTTTTCCGTGATATTCATTTTCTAATTCTAGTATTCTTGTTTTGAGATTTCTGTATAAACTTGCCGATTGATGCTGTCTGTAGAGACAACACAGTCATATTTTTTTCTTATTTATAGACGATGACGTTTACATTGAGGGTAAGAGGTTATATTGTGGTGCTGTCGTGTTTGATTTCTGTTTCGTGGTGTCCTTACATTATAACTCACCCGTGCGACATAGTGCATTTTCAAATCAAATCTCCAAAATGGTTACTTTTCGGATGAAAATCCGTGATATTTTTCTTATAAATACCCCAAACATAGATTTGGGTGCTCGTTAGAACCGCCTCATTGAGTCGGTTCTAACGAATACCAACAACCTATGTCTTTGAGCAGAAATAAAAAAAAATAACGTTTACCCTCATAAACCCCATTTTTGTCTGTATGAAGTGGGGCTCAGGGAGTCTTCATTTCACGGACTTGCTCACGTGATGTTTGATCCAGCCAGATTCAGTTCGAAAACCATCTTTCCAAGTCAACGTGACGAATGTGATACTGCCTTTAACTTTCTGTAAAATTATCTGCGATGATTTTCGAATTGGACCTGGCTATTTTGTCCGCGGTTAACATGTTACGAGGAGAATCATTATAATAACACAATAATCTGTATATATTTTGATTCATGGAGTGGTAACATTTATCATAACATATTGTTAGTACATGTATACTGATTAGTACGTACTGTTGTGACGTCAGTAACGGGTAGTTGTGTTTGTGTAATTAGTTAACTATATATACTAAGGGAATTGAACGCTATATTTGTGTAACTATTCAAAACAAGAGGGCCTAGATGCCCCTGTAACAAAAGTCATTAGCGATGTTGGTGAAGAAAGGGAAGACATGTTTCTTTACCTGATTGATATAAATATCTTTCAGACAAGATATTTTTTAACGTTTTCCCTATATAAAAAATAGAAGTGAAGGCAATGATCAGGAATCGATACAATTAACCCACAACTCCCATAAGAGACACCAAAGGGAAAGAAACACAAACATCAAACAACAGGCCCTAATCGAAACAACAACGGCGGAATGCCAAAAGGACAGTTACTTTCCCACACAATGGCAAACTGGCTATCCAAACCAAAATGATATAAGTGACACAATCACTCAAAGACAAACCATTACAATGTAAGTATATTTTTGAACATGTAGGCATTCGTACGGGGCCGTTTTTGGTCCCAATGCATTAATTATGTACGGTCTTAGTAGATGTCTATTAGACAAAGCTCCATTCCAAATATTAAATACTTGGGCCGTCTGGGTTTTTAAAGGTTTTCACTATATAACTCTATGTAAAACCATTGGCCCTTAGGCAGAACTATGTTTGTCCTCAGGGCTAGAATTTGAACAATCTTTATAGAGGTCCACTAGACAAAGCTTCATACCAAATATCAAAGTCGCGTGTCTTCTGGTTTCAGACAAGAAGAATTTTATATATTTTCCCAATATAAGTTTTATGTTAAACCTGTTGGCCCCTGAACTGGGCCACTTTTTGTTCCCGGGCTATAATTTGAATAATCCTGGTAGCGCTTCACTAGATGAAGCTTCATACTAAATATTAAAGTCCTGGGTCTGCTTGTTACCGACATGAAGATTTCTAAAAGTCTTCCCCGCTTAAGATTCTGTAAAACCAGTGGGCCCCGGGGCGGGCCATATTTGGCCCTATGGCTTTAACTTGAACGATCTTGGTAGATGTCTACAAGATAAATGTTCATATCAATTATCAAATACCTAGGCCATCTGGTTTCAGAAAAGAAGGTTTTTTAAGGGTTTTCCTGTATTAATCAATGTAAAAGCAGTGGGCCCCGGTTGGGCATCATTCGTACTCACAGGGTTGTAAATTGAACACTCTTGGTAGAGGTCCCCTTCATATACCTTCATACCTAATATCGAAGACCTGGACTTTGTGGTTTCAGAGAATTTGTTGTTTTTCCCATGGTAGCATAGAATACACCAAATAAATAAGATGTCGCCTGCCCAGGCAAAGCTGTGGGAGTCGGACCATCCCTACATATGAACCCTTTTGGTTTGTTTGGGCGTCGGGGATTGAGATGTCATCTTATCTCAATGTCGGGAAATAGGAAGCACAGGGACGTAAAACATCAATACAAATAAACAAACACGCACAGACGCATGGCGGACGACGACGATGGACAAAAGGGGATCAGAAACCCTCACCTTGTCACTGTGTGGCAGGTGAACTAATACAAATAAATACGGACAAAAAACTGAAAAATAGAAAACTAAATTTAAAACCCTTGTCTTGAAGTCTTGAAACGGCAATGCTCTTAAAAGGGGTAATCATTTGGAAGTAAGAACTACAAAACAGAACCGAAAAATATAAAGTGTATACGATTGTACTGGCGTATTTTTTTTTTTGGGGTGCAAGCTGATTAACCATAAAAACACAGATTCAAAACTCCAAAGATATGTGCATTTTTCTTGTCATTTATACTGATTATAGGAGAAGGCTTTGTCGATTTCTGATTAAACGAGAACCACACTTATCCAGACCTTTATGAAGTATAAGCAGAATTGTCATCTGGAAGAGACAAACAATAATATTTTAGCAAAAATGTAGCTTTTATGAGAACGTTTGGTTGACGGGCTCTCGTATAAATTGCATACAACTAAGTAAATGCTTCGACCGAAAGGGTCTCCTTTTATTTGTGTAGAGTTTAATATTTAGTAAGCTTGCGTTCGAGAAAATGGTCATTTATGTCGCCTTGTAGATTATTCTATTCGAGGGACATGAATAACCGGAAAACTGTGCCGTGAATAAAGCGATTCAACTCAGTTACCGGCTTAGATCGATGTTTTCATGCGAAATGTTGTAATTAAAAGAGCACACAACTATAGTGGATTGTCGATTTGACGGCATATATAATTAAAGTTAATTAAATATTAATGAGAAAGGTTGGGCCCAATTATTTATAAATCAACGAGAAAGGACAGGCTCAACTTAGTCTATGATCGGGCTCACCGAAGACCAATAGATTTTTGTGGATTTTCGATTGCTTCAGATCTAAGCCAATAATTTAAGCTAATTATGACAGAGGATAGACGTTTCGAATCAAAAGATTTCAAGTCATATAACATTTAGCGTTACAATAAACTAAGAATTTCAAGCAACATAATTAATTCAATGCCTTTGAATACATATTGATTTTAGATGCCTTAAACGGATGAGCGAGTATCCAATATGTTACTTTCTATCCCAGATTCCTTATCACAACACAAAGGGACCGAATGGTTAGGAGAAGACGAGTCTCGTCTAGTAGTTGTCCGAATCAAACGACAGTGCAAGTTAGAAGTGATCAACCTGAAAGGAAAACAGCTCAGAATTATCAACTTGGCAGGCATGAAAGTCGTTCACGGATGGTTGAGTTCCAACAAGAAGAGGAATGTAGTGCTACTGCGAGTACCTAAAGAGTATGATCTGGTAAAAACATTGTTGATGACAATCAAACTATTATTTTGACTTTGACCTATGACAAATTCAACAGAACTAAATCTGTGGGAGGAGCATAATCAGTCCTCGCAGCTGTTAGAATTAAGGCAACGATTGGCGGCCGTTAAATGTTCTGAAAAGGGGTAATGCTTTGGGACCAATAAATACAGTACAGAACTGAAAATTATGGGGTGTACAAGTTTTTTCTTGGCCAGACAAGCTAGATTTTTACTGTCCTTCATCATACCTTAGATTATGTGTTCCTGTGCATTGTGAACATTGATTTCATGGAGTAATATTAAAAATATTTTAGGGTCATCGATTGGGCCTTATTGGGCAAAAATAGCTACTCTATCCCCGGAAAGTTGTGCACATTCTGTTATGTGTTCCATGCGTTCAATGGATTATCTTTTAAGAACATATTTTTCAAAATGTTGATTTTATTTTCTTGTCATTTCGGATCAGTTGTCCCGTTGTGGATCTTTGAAAGTATTTGAGGCTCACTAATGAGGTATAATTGATTGATATTAGCACCAGAAATTGGTAAACGCCATAATTGTAAGCTATGTGTTAAATTTCTTGCTTCCAATGCATTTAAGAAATGCGGCCGTTTAAAGTCTCCCCGTACATCCATCATAGTGCAGATTATATTTGCTGTTCCTTTGGGGTCAATGAGTTCATTTAGAATCATTATGAAAATAGAGTTCTGCTTAAACCGGTGCTGGATTGCGTGGTCAGTGTTGATCATTTCAGTACTGGTCATGAAAACGAGAAGGCTATTTCGTTTATTTGGTGTATTCTTTGCTTGCAAAGGATCGAACTTTTCAGAACTTATTTTGTATGCAATGCATAATGATGGGTTATATAGTGTAGGAAAAAATGGACTTTCCTGGCCTGTTTGTTTGTTTTTTACATTCTTCTTTCTCTCCAGCCAGGCCAATGTAAATTTTCTTCAAAGATTTCTCAGGAAATACAAACGCTAGAAGCCTCAAATTTGGTTTCCATACAATAATGATGGCTTTCTCGGCTAATTTGTTCAGTTGTTCTTTCGTCCTTCTTTCTCCCCATATGATATATTTTCACCAAAAACTTCTCAGGAAATACGAAAATTTGAAGCCTCAAACTTGGTATGCAATAGAATAATGGTGATTTATATTTCGGTAAAGATGATTAGCTTCTCCTTGTTTTGTGTTAATCTATTCTGGAAGCCATCGACTTAGTACGAGTATGCAATGCAGTAATGATCTCAAATATCATTGAGGAGTCAGTGGGCTTTCTGACTGGTGATCAAGATATTAAAGTGGGGTATAGTCCGATCTTCTGACAGTTGTAGTCTCTCTGAGATTCGTTCTGTTTCCTTAGGCAACATTTATTGCGATGCTAAGATTTGTTTTTTGTAAATTTATGATACTGGAATGGTGTTTTTGAAAACTTTAGAATACGAGTTACAGCGAAATACATGAGAAGGCAGTTGCATTTAAAATACAATATCTCTCCAAGGAAAATTACACCCCACGTATTCTTCTATTGCTTTTTAGCGTAACATGTACTTCAAAAGAATGCTTGCGCATAGATACAAAACAGATATAAATAATAATTCGATCGAACCTAGTGCTGAGGGATGGGCACAACATAAATACTGAAGTTTCTGTGAAACTGATCTCGGAGACATCCTTAGAATGTAAACAATCCGCCTTAAACAATTTAGGTTCAGAAACGTCTGCTTCGGGTTCATTCCGTTTCTCTGTGGTAAAACTTGTGAAACTCATCATGTTAATCTACCCATTGTGCTCCCCTTTCATAATTGCCATAGATACAAATAAATGTCTAGCTATTCAGGCGTAAAACATACTGAAAATACTTTTGGTCGGTTGGTAGGAGAAACATTTTTTTTATATTATTTTATTTTTTCCCGACAAAAACGGGGTCGGACCTGTATTTTTTATAGGTTTTTATTTTTCTCCATTTGTTTTGTTAATAAAATTGTCATGTTGAGAATTGCACTGTTTATCCGAATTCATGTGAGGTGCTCAATAAAGTCAGCTCTGTATTTTAGAAGGTTTAAAATGCCAAAAACTACAAAAATGTACTTAAAACCTGAAATTACAATCCGAACATGCAAAGACTCACTGGGTAGGGTCAAAAATTGAAAATGGTATAGGCCGGTGTTTTAATTTTTATGTTGTTCTTTTATTGATATAAATAATAGTGTCGGGGGGTCTAAAGCAGGGTCGGTCGGGTTAGCGCCAACACGACTATTTTTTAGACTTAAACATTTAATCGAAGTCCCATATCGCAGCTACATATTACTTATGACAACTGTTGCGAGGCAAAAATTTAAAATATTTAAACTCAAATATGTTCTAAAAAAGGGTTATCTTTGGAAGCAACGAATACGTCACAGAACTGGAAAATATGAAGTGTACATTAGGACTCATCAGTGACCCTAAAATATTTTCGAAATTCCAAAATGGGCTCAATGATCTCAAAGGACAAGAAAATAAAAAACTACACTATGATGTAGGGCAGGGAAACTTTTTACGGCCGCCACACATTCCCACACATCAGTTGTAGTGACGTCAAATATGTTCTATAAAAGGGTTATCCTTTGAAAGCAAGGAATACACCACAGAACTGGAACATATGAAGTGTACATGTTTTCTGGGCCAGACTAGCTCGTTTCGGCCAATTAGGCATCATCAGTGACCCTAAAATATTTTCAAAATTCCACAACGGAATCAATGATCCCGAAGGACAAGAAAATATAAACTACACTATGATGTAGGGCAGGGAGATTTTTTCACGGCCGCCACCCATTCCCACACATCAGCTGCAGTGACGTAAAATATGTTCTATAAAAGAATTATTCTTTGGAAGCAATGAATACACCACAGAACTGGAAAATATGAAGTGTACATGTTTTCTGGGTCAGACTAGCTAGTTTCGGCCAATTAGGCCCAATCAGTGGCCCTAAAATATTTTCAAAATTTCACAATGGAATTAATGATCCCAAAGGACAAGAAAATGTACAATACACTATGATGTAGGGCAGGGAGACCTTTTATGGCCGCCACACATTCAAGCCCTTTTTCTGATTATTAGAGATCGTACATGTATGCACTAGCTGCCATGTCACCTAGCAGGATTTTCAGCCAATACAATAGTGTCTGTGTTGCCGCTGCTGCGCAATACATTACTGTCACTACCACAAGTCCCAATAAGGTATTTAAAAGATTGAAATGTTACCCCTGTTAAGTAAAATGATGTTGCTTTATTAAACTACATATATTATACTAAATTCACATTATAAATTTCGAAGTTTGAACGTACGCCACTAACTATTGCCTTTTGCAGGTCGTTGAATTTTATAACGAAAACCATAGGAACATCTTCAAGCAGAGTTTAATGAAGGGCCTTACCGAGTATGGTGCTACACTTGAATGTCATGAAGCAAAGCTGAAAAGAATGTATGGGAAGGCTTTGACACAGAAAAAGAGAAATCAGTATTTGGAAAAATTCTTCAAAACAGTCTTTTCAGAAGTAAGTGTAATTTCCAATTTGAGCCGTGTTCATTCATGAACCTCTGTTGTGATAAATAACGGTCATTTATCATATGACGTCGCATCTGAGAGTCTTATAACGCCATGTAATAAATTCGATAATCCACTAGTGGATTAAATATGCAAATTAGTTTGATACGCCCCGTAACGTTACATGTACGACATCCTTAACGACGTCGCGTTTACTAATGACGGAATATTGACATTTTTGTTAATCAATCGTGAATAAAATTCCGGTTAAATGTCATATGATAAATAGAATCTTGTGCTCGTGTTCATGTATTATTGAATTAATTAAACTCGTTGAAGAAAAGGGATAAAATGCTCGGCACAGCCTCGCATTTTATCCATTTTCCTTAACTCGTTTAATAAATTCAATAATACATAATCACTCATGTAAGATCCTCTATTTCGATCATGAAGTTCTATACTTACAGCTCATTGTTAGTTTTAGAAGAGTCTGTATATTATAGGTATATATCCTTTGCCACTCGATGGCAGCAGTTGCCTCTTCGTGCTCTGTTGATTCGCCGCCTTATTTGGCATGAGAGCTACGTATCAAGTCCAACGCGTATTCCTAATACAGTAACAATATCATTTATTTTTATAACCTACGCCCCCGCCAATTGGGGCTTGGAGAAATAGATTGGGCTGCATGGTGCTTCTACGCAGAGCTGAAACTGACAACTCGTGAGCACTGGTAAAACGTTTAGAAGGACTAAGCCTGCCCAGACAAAGTGGTGTGAGCCAGACCTACCAGTGCATATAAGCCTTTTGGTTTCATTGGGAGGCAGGATTTGAGAAAGAAGTCATTTCATCTCAATGTCGGGTAAAAGGCCCACAAAATTGGAAGCAACGTCTCCAAAATGACCTAAATATTGTTGATGTGGACGCTAAACCTTCATTTTAAACAAATCAAAACTATTCAGAACGTATTTAATCAGGTTACCGGCTTTGAGGGATCTTCACCGCCATCATTCACCGTGGATTACACAATTTATGTGGCTGTTCGATGCTCATGTTTTATATTAATACAAAGGCATTTCTAACGATGCACTACTCATGTTTCATGTTTTGTATTTATAAAGCACTTGGCACAAATATACGTGTTAGAACCACGTCCGACGTTATTGTATTGTTCGTGATCACCTCTTGTGGGGAAGAGGAAGCTGGTTGCTATGCTGTTTGTGGCTCGTTTATTTCCTTTTTTTGTTTTCTTCATTATGAGTTACTCTTCCACGTGTTGCCATTGGTAGTCGGTAATATTTGCTTGTGCTTTTTCTGGGCATCTATTCCTACATTTTTGCAGGTATATTATACATCTGGTGACTATTGATATAGTTTGCCAGGCCTGTATTTCTCACAGTGCATTTCGGCCCGCGCCAATCCGATTTGAAGAAATAGATTCGCCTGCATGGTGCTTCCACGCAAAGCTGAAACTGACTGCACATGAGTACTGGTAAACCGCTTCCCAGGCTAAGTGGTGCGAGTCGGACCGTCCAAATATATAGAAAATAGAAGCGGAGGCAAGATCAGGAATCGATATAATTAACCCACACCTCCCATCAAGACACCAAGGGAAAGAAACACAAACATGAAACAACAGACCCTAATGCAAACATCAATAGCGGAAAGCCAAAAGGACAGTTACTTTCCCACAAAATGGCCAATAGGCTATCCAAAATAAAATAATAAAAGCGACACAAACCACCAAAGACAAACCATAACAAAAATAAACCGCGACAGAAGAACCGCCTTGGAACGGTCAGCGGAAACGAATTCCACTGGGGGGGTGGGGCTTAAATCGATTTTGCCTGGCCACAATCCTCGCCCTTACTTCCGTTGCGATTAAAACAAATAATTTGTTCAGTCTGCATGAAGGCCTCCTAACAGATCAGTGCAACATCTCCGTGAACAAAAAATCAAACAGCTACAGAGATGAAACAACAGTGAGGACTCGACAGCAAGAAACCACTGAAATGCTGGAGTAAAAGAAAACCTACAGTTAGACACCGATGGGCCCGACCAGAGACAGAGCATCAGGTACCAACCAAAATAAGCCTTTACACTGGAACCGTCATAGAATCTGAGGCCTGAACCTATTAGTGACTTTGGCGGTAGGGTTTGAAGTGTAATTATATCTCAGTGTTGGGTAAAAGTCCCTAAAAATAGGAAGCAATGCCTCTTAAACGACCTTTATAATGTTGAGGGGGACGTCAAATCAAACAAACAAAAATACTCTGCATTTCCGTCATGAAATAATGAATATTTCTTTGTAAAATTGTGATGCATATTTGTAATCATTTAGTCTCTTTGAGAAGGGGATGCCACTTAAGTGCCCTTCATAGACCTTGGTACATGGATAAATTAAGCCCAGCTACTGACGAGTCTCTTTATTACCTTTCAGTCAATTGTTAATTGTTGCCAGCCTTCAAGGTTTTTAATACAATCTCATTCATCTACAGGCATTTCAAATGGACTACGACCCAGTGCTAGATCAAGATGATATTGAGACACGTCAAGCAAGAGATATACTCGAGATAGAGCTGACAAAGGTAGATGGCATAAAATACAGCAGCAGGTTCTATTAATAAGTCCTGTCAACTCCTGTTTTCTGGGGTAAATAAACAAAATCAACAATTTGTCGTCTGCTGAATTAGCCTCGAGAGTGGTAGTAGTTTAAACGAAAACAATAAATGTCTTTGCAAAAGACCATCTTCCCGTATATCATCATGCTGGTTTTACTGTCATATGTTTCAAATTTTCTTTATGTATATATGTCAGATATTATGACTTAAAGTTTAAATAATCAATCTTAAAGTAACGATTTGCTCTAACTTCTATACAGAAAGTGTAAATTAAATGTTCTGAAAACGGGTCAATCCTCTGGAAACCAAAGACTCCAGTACAGAGCTGAAAACAATGGAGTGTACAATGCATATCAGGTAGTTCGAACGTTCATTTACCATCGCCGTTGTCCAATTATAAAAAAGAACTATATTATCTTCTGTTAATCTTTAAATCATTACGAAAACACGCCTTTACAAATACATTGTAAACTTTACGCCAAAAAAAAAACGAAAATTTTAAGATGAAAAATTAAGCCAATTTTCTAATTTCTGCTCAAAATATAGATTGTGGGTACTCATTAGAACCTCCCCATCGAGGCGATTCTAACGAGTACCCACAATCTATATTTTAGAGCAAAAATAATAAAAATATGGTTTACCCCTGTAAACCCAAGTTTTACTATTTAAATGTGGGGATCAAGGGGGGTCAAAACTGTATAAGCGTGTTTTCCTGATGTGGTGACTACTAAGCAAACTCCTAGAAGCGTATTTTTATATTCCAGGTTGAATTTGCTTCTGCTCTGGCACTGAAACCGGACTCTGACTTCGTAGAAAATATGTTTGCACTTATGGATACTGACCACAATGGCTATATTTCCTTCAGAGAGTTCCTTAACGGGGTCGTTTTATTGTCAAAAGGTGTAATGTCCCTACTTTTATTTAATTTTAGGAATTGCGAGAATGACACTGTCATAGCTTGGATAGAGTACTGAAGATTACAGTTGTGATCTTCACACCATCCATTGGCTCAAACCTCCCTAGGGCCATCTGCATTTTGGCATTTAATATATGTTTAGACATAGTTCAATGCAAAGCTAGGAAGTTAGCTCTCTCTGACATACGCTTTACAGAAGACACCACTGATCTATTGCAACACATTGCCTCTCTATGTACAATGTTTATACATATGATTCTATGAGTGAATTTCCAAAGGGTATCTTTAAATAATCAGAGATTGTATCAGTCGACATAATGTCACGTGGGGGCACGACATTGAATCGCCGTATATTAGTATTATTCCCATGTATTATGTGACTGTATGGGACTATTCTGATATAATGGAACTGCAATGGCTGGAATATGGATTGCTCGTTTTCCATGGTATATTGCATAACGAAAACACACCTGTTAAAATAAAATGTTATTTTACCATTGAAAAACAGGAGCATTTTCAGATAAAACAATGTGATATTTTTCTTATTTCTGCTCTAAAATATAGATTGTTGGTACTCTAACGAGTACCCAATAATATAGATTGTGGGTACACGTTAGAATCGCCTCATCTAGGCGGTTCAAAGGAATAACAACAATCTATACTTTGAAGCAGAAATAAGAATAAGGTTTAATCCAATATACCCCAGTTTAACAATATAAAAGTGGGGTTGAAGGAGGTCAGAATTAAATAGGCACGTTTTCATGAGTCGAACCCTTTCCCAGGTCCCTAGAGAGTTCCTCGAGACAAGACCTGGTGAGGGATAACTACACTAGGAAAAATAATGGCGTCCAACATGGTGTTAGAAATGACAAATATTAAGCTAACATTTCAATAGCTTTCTTCTTCTTTTTTTTCAACGTAGATCATGGGTGCTCGTTAGAACCGCTTCTAACGAGAACCGACAATCTACGTTTTTGAGCAAACATAAGGAGGATAATGTATACCCCCGCAAACCCCGTTTTTCTCTTTATAAAGTGGGGTTTAGCGGGGTCTTTGTTTTACGGACTTGTTATCGTGATGGGAAGATTTTCTTCTGCTATCTTGCAAATGTATGTTCAAAAGAATGGATTGTGGGTATAGGTAGCGGTCAGCCTCGATAGCGCAGTGGTTAAAGCGTTCGACTCATGATCGAGAGGTTGTGCGTTCGAATCTGGCATCCGGTATCGAGGCGTGTCCTTTGGCAAGACACGTAATGACACTGCCTCACTCCACCCAGGTGTAAATGGGTATCAGTGGTGTAATAGTCACCGCCTCTCTCTCGCGCGCGTGAAAACATCCGGAATGAGTGTTCGAGAGCGATTAAATAAGCTTGAAGCTTACATCGCCATCGAACTACAATACATTAGTATAAACTAAATGTATGTTGTGTGTAACCATAAGAATCGACTCGGTGATGCGTATTCCAATAGGACCACACCCAGCAGGTTAATTTCATGGGCCAATTTTTTCCTCGTTACGAAAACACTCCTATTCAAATATATTTGAAATGTTAGCATAGAAAAATAAAAAAATTCAGATAAAAAAATCTGATACTTTTTTATTTCTACTCAAAACATAGATTGTTATTACTCGTTAGTACCTTCTGTAAATCCCAAATTTACAATATGAAAGTGGTGTGCAAGGGGATTCAAATTATATAGGTGTGTTTGCTTGATGTGCAGGCATATACTTAAGCGATTAGCCAGTGCAGTGCACATTGTTTCGTTAGAAACAGACAAAGTCCTGTCCTTCGCGAATCGGTGGAAGGGAGAGAATGGCTGTAGCAAAATATATATGCTGAGTAGCACTCCAACGCTGCTTGTATTCTTGTTATTTATTTGGCAATTATAGCGACTGTCGACAAAACAGCATAAGGTAGCACATGCATCTCTGTATTCGTTTGATTTTAATGTTCTCAAAGATGTTGCAATGATGAGCTGGAAATCCTTCATGCGGACTAAAATATCGTTTGTCTAAATTACGACAGAACCAAGGTCGATGGTTTTGGCGACGTAAAATCAATTTAGACCCCTGTAGAAAACATTTTTTCTGACAGTTCCGAAGCGTTTCTTTTTCGTGGGTTCATCACGAAAACACGCCTATATAATTTTGACCCCCTTGAACCCCACTTTTATATAGTAAAACTGGGGTTTACAGGGGTTAGCCTTATTTTTCTTATTTCTGCTCAAAAATATAGATTGTGGGTACTTGTTAGAACCGCCTCGATATGGCGGTTCTTATAAGTACTCACAATCTATATTTTTAGCAGAAATACGGAAAATATCACAATTTTTCCTCCTAAAATTTTTGCTTTTTTCGACGAAAAATTTACACTGTTTTAGTATAGG
This sequence comes from Lucinisca nassula, assembly GCA_963580285.1. NCBI lineage: Eukaryota > Metazoa > Mollusca > Bivalvia > Lucinida > Lucinidae > Lucinisca > Lucinisca nassula. The sequence goes on along the minus strand of OY757019.1, from coordinate 92,093,863 downwards.
CGTGTTTTCGTAATGTGTTATTGTTATATTCCGTCTTTTCATGTCTGTATTGCTAATATCTTATCATTTTGGATAGCCATTTTGCTTTTTTTATTATGTGGAAAAGTAACTGTTCTTCTGGCTTTCCGCACGTAACGTATTCATTATAATCATTTATCATATGACGTCGCGTCTGAGAGTGTATTAACGCAATGTAATGAATTCGATAATCCACTAGTAGATAAAATGCAAATTAGTGAGATACGCCCCATAACGTTACACGTACGCCATCCTTAAAGACGTCGTGTTTACTAATGGCGGAATATTGACATTTTTGTTAACAAATAGTGAATAAAATGCGCTTTAAATGTCATAAGATAAATACAATCTTGCATTCGTGCTCATGTATTATTGAATTTATTAAACTCGTTGAGAAAAAGGGATAAAATGCTCGAAAAAGCCTCGCATTTTATCCCTGTTCCTCAACTCGTTTAATAAATTCAATAATACATGAACACTCATGTAAGATCCTCTTTGTAAATTTGTGTCCGTGCTTCTTTCCATGTGATGTCTTCGATAGGAAGTGTGAGATTATAAGAATCTTATATGGGTGTGAGGGGTGGATGGAAAAATCCGTCCCGAGGATCACTGTCCGGCATGACGAGGCTTGCCGAGTGATGCCGGACAGTGATCCCGAGGGACAGATTTTTCTATCCGCCCCTAACACCCATATAGGATTCGATTTATTGCATACCTCTCATTTCTTAGCGCGTATTTTGAATGCTGCAGTAACTTCGGTTTCCGACGTCCGCCACATTGTGATGACACTACAGGAATGTTTAGTGACGTCAAGTAACATGCATGACGTCAACATCAACGACGGCACATATGAGGTCGTATTCAACCAGTACATTTATCAAACGCGCGAGAATATAATATTCGATTTAAGGTAAGATCACCAGGGTTAGAATAGAATTTCTATCCCAAGCTAAAACCATGGATTTCCTTATCTGGTGTGCAAGAAAATTGTATCGATTCATGGACCTTGCCTTCCCTTGTATTTCATTTTTTTTTTCATAGGTTCTGGACAAAATAAACTCCAGACTTTATTTCGGATGTTTGATGTAACTGGAACAGGGACTTTAGATAGAGATGAACTAATCAAACTCTTTAGGTAGGTGTCAAGAGCGTGCGTCAGCAACTTGAGAAATCACCATAAAAGCCTATTCTTTACGTTTATCATCAAAAACCTCCACACCAGCTTTGATCCTTTTGCAAAAAACACTTCCGCGTTGCTGGAATGGTAAATTGAATTTGTACGGGTAAAATGTTGCCTTGAAAGTTTACTATGTTGTATAATAGGGCAATTCTTTGGAAGCAAGGACTAAAGCAGAGAACAGGAAACTATAGTGTGTGATAGTCTTTTTTGGGCCAGACTTCCTGGTTTCGACCAATTAGACCTCATCAGTGACCTTCATATATTTTCGAAATTCAGCAGTAGACTCGATGATCCCAAAGGACTGGTAAATATAATTCGAACTATGATGAAGGACAGGGACACATATTACGGCCGCCTCTCAGAGGTCTGCTCAGGAATAGGTGTGTATGTAAGGAATGATTTTTAAAGTCTTGACGGCCGCAGAAGAAATAAATTTTCAGATATGCGCACACAGTGAACACAAAACTCAGCCTGTTTATGCACAAACTCAGCCTGTTGATGCACTAAGCCAGCGTTTTGTTTCAATGACTTCCTGAATTTCCACCCATACAGCGCACGGTTAAGATTGATTAGACTGAATAGGGATTCATGATAAGCATATAATCTTTATACAAATCTACCAATGTAGACGATTGAAGGTAGCATTTGCGGCCGTAACACTCTCTTTTTCAAGAAGTCATCATTCGTGACAACGTGAAACTATATTCGCACCCGAACGAGCCCCATCTTACGACATGAACGTTGTGTCAAGGAAAGAAGCATAGCTGTAAAAGAAACCTGCATTCAGTGGGATTTGACCCCGGACTGCTCTAGAGTGACAATCTAACGTCGTAACCACCGAGTAAGAGATTGGTTTAAAACTATCAGCTATGCATTACTCTACCAAGGCAAATGATAGAAGTCAGGAGTTGTAGTCGTACCACTCGTTTACTTTGCTTAGTGGAATCCGTTCTGGAGTCACTATGGAATTATTTTCATAGCTCCAGACAAGAAATAGGAATATTAGGGAGATTTTCCAACTTAAATCCTGAAAATCGTCACTTGAACAAGTCCGTGAAATGAACATCCCCTAAACCCCAATGTATATAGAGAAAACTAGGGTTTACGGGGGTATACATTATTTTTGTTATGTCTGCTCCAAGACATATGTTATGGGTGTTCGTTAGAACCGCCTCATTGAGGCGGTTCTAACGAGCACTCACAACCTATGATGTGGAATGAGACGGTTCTAACGAGCACTCACAACCTATGATGTGGTTCTAACGAGCACTCACAACCTATGTTTGCTGTTAACATAAGAAAACTGCCACGGAATTTCATCATAAAAGTAGCCATTTTGGAGGTGTGAAACAATGCACATTGTCGCACGAGTATGTTATCGTAATGATACGTCATATGTTCTCTACGCATCGACTTACACACCGTCAAAACTTATTCCTGTTCAACCTTCTGATCCATTGCTGTGAGTAACTCGCTATGTCTCGAAGTACCCACCCCTCGAACTAATTGTAATGTATCGGAAGGTGTTCAAGTATTTTAAGTTCTGCTAAAGTAATATTTGCTTAACAAGCTATAAATGAATCTCGGGGGGGGGGGGGGGTTACAAATTCGAGATTTTCTCATCTGTATCAGATAACATTATTTGATGATAGCATGACATAGTGTCTTGACAGTTTTTTCTGATTATATTGAATTTTTTAAAAAGTCTATGAACGTTTATCCGATTGTAGCATCTGACCATCTAAAGATCCTTTTGCAGCTCCCTTCTAGAAATGGCCAACAGTAACTTAGACAAAGGACAGATAGAAGAACTTGTGGAATCTATTTGCCATCAGTATGGACTGACAAGTCAAGATGCCATTAATTTTGACGACTTTTGTACCATTCTGTCTCCACATATGGATAAAATATGGAATGCTGGGCTTGAATGGAAGGGTTGCAAAAATTTCTTAGGGAATGATGATCGAAAGAAAAGGTATTGACTTATTTTATTATGATTCAGCAGATGTCTTCCATCTTGTTTATACATTATTTTGTTAGTTTTTATTCTCCTTTATATCGATTGCCACCTTCTCTGCTTTCATGAAGCAAAGTTGTGCCAAGGGTCGACTGATCGATGTCTTTGAGGCAAAAGGCAATGCCAGTAACAAATGATTGGTTTACTTTCACATTTTCACAGCCACTTTTCTATTTTGTATTCCAATTAAGGGGCGTACAACCCCTTTTTGGTTGTATTTAAGAAAAAGATCAGCTCTAGCTGGGAATTGTATAGTAATAAACCACAGTTTTGAAGTCAGCTGTACAGTAGATCAAATCACGAGCGCGAAGCTGACCGACAAACTGTCATTTTTACTCAAATAGTCACTTTCTAGATCAATTTCGAGTATAACACACTGGAAATCGACAATAATGTTGTTGTTCCCTTCACATTCTTCCAACCTTTCGCTATTGTTAGAAGAACTCCCGCCAAAATAATTGACTGCTACTCGTGCATTTAAGGTCTTTTGCAACGTTTACGATGTAAGAAAATGGCATTACACCGTCTTAAGTCAAAGAATGTAGGAGTGACGTCGTAAAGCGACGGCAATTTGCATCACACTCTTCTCCCCTGTGATTTATTAAAGAATAAATCACTAAAACGCAGTTTTTCTTTCCATTGTCTATATAGGCACGCTGTGTAAGATTTTTCTTTTTATTTATTTTGTCTATTTATTTACACAATATCGATTTCAGATGAAGTAAGAATCTCGATCAGTAGTGTTAAACACGTGTGATGCAAAGCACGCTTTCTTACTCAAACCAGACATTTTTCTGATATAATTCTGTGACATTTATCTTAATTCTAGGGCATTTGCAGGTTGCTGGTGTCCATTAGGATCGCCTCGGTTGTTTGCACCATAAACACAGACATAACATATAACCTTGTAGACCCCACCTTTCTCCATATATATATATATATATATATATATATATATATATATATATATATATATATATATTAAAGATTTTTTTCGATTTGAAATTGGCCACTGTTGATATTCGTTATATCTTCTGTATAAACCTTAGTGCCGTTGATATAATATCTTGTACTTCTCTGTTAATAAAAACGTCCAGTTCCCTTATTTCGCGCACCTGTAGTGTTTAAGTGTTTCGAAACCTCAAGTTTTACCTAGGTGCCATAAGATGTATTCCTAGTGTTATTTGTTTTTAAGTTTAGACTGATTTTGATAGTTGTCACTTACCCAAAGATCAGTATCCCTTTATGAGGTAGCGCAACTTTGCTTTTTTCATTCCCTTAACACCGAGTCTAACTCGAATTTCCGAGGATTTGTCTGTTTTCTGTTTTTAAAGTATAGGGTTGGGGCGCTGATCAATGACGGCCACTGCCTAAAGACTTTTGTTTCTGATGCTCCGTCTCATTTCGGACCACTGGAATGCAGCTGCTGTTTCTCGTTTGCTTCAGCATTTCAGTTATTTTAAGAATTACTGAGTGGTGATCTCATCTTTGTTTCATCTCTGAAGTTGTTTGGTTTATATGTTGTCAAAAATATTGCACTCTTGATATAGAAAAGTAGAAGTAAAACAAAGATCAGGAATCGATACAATTAACTTACTCCACCCATCAAAGACACCAAAGGGCAACAAACACAAACATGAAGCGACCAGACCATAATAGAAACCTAAACAAAGGAAGGTCATAAGGACAGTTACTTTCCCACAAAATGGCCAAATGGCCATCCAAAATAAAAAGACACAAGTGATACACACAGTAAGTAACCCTTCACACGGACTGAATAAATTACATGGTTAAACAAAATAGAACCAAAACAGAGCTAAAGGCGATGTTTCTGGCAACATATAATTGATTTAAGCTCACAGTTAAACTTGACTGTTCTAAGCTGGTAAATCCTTGTTTTTGTATTTCATGTCAATGTTTAATTTTGGATGGCCGTTCGACCAGTTTTGGGCAGAAAACTGTCCGTTTGACTTTCTATCTACAAGTGTTAATTATAATTCTGTGGTTTTGTATGCTTCCGTATTTAACTTTGAAGATGTGAGTAATTTTTGTTATTATATGTTATATTTATTGATTACAATCGTGTGTATAGCTGTCCTTTTCACCGATTTTCGCGAATATCCGATCTTAATCCAAGTAAAGCTAGCAAAGATCCGTATGATGTCGATTGATTTATGGTTTTGTTTAAATTACTCTGCGAATATAACAACAGATCTCACGAAATTTACCACTTTATGGCTTCTGTGCGTGTATAATTTATTTAAGAGAAAATTGACTACATAGATAAATACTCCATACTCTGGGTGGGCAACAGTCATTGGAATTATTCTATCGTTGCGATCAATTATAATATCCAAACTATTCTCATAAAAACTCAATAATAACTAATTAATTAAGTGATTATCAATGAATATGTCACGTTTTGTTTTCAGAGAAAGATTCTTTTCTTTGCTTTGTGTGCCTTTTTATTTATTTCTCGTTGTGGTAGAGGATGTGAGAAAGGGAACAGACAACAGGTCCTGATCAGACTGTCATTGTATAACGGAGTACTGTAGATAAAAAAAATGAGTCCTTGGCCTGATGAATCTGGCATAGAAATTTCTGTTTGACTGATTAACAGGGCCAGCACTTGGCCAGTGTCAGTGTGTCAATTTATTGTAATTCTTATCTAGTTCCGGATGACCAGGTATCTGGTACTAATTAAACAAGTTTTATTTGCAATTAAGAAGAGATCCTAAGGGGTTGAGTTTTAAGAGTGGGTGATCCTCCTTTATTTCAAACTATTTATCAAACTACCTTAAACCCACATATTAGCATCGAAACAGGGGATACTAGCAAACAGCCAAGACCCAGCTCGAGCTGATGAGGTTACATAAGCTTTTTTAAACTTAAACGTGAACGTGGTCGCCCGCGACGACATCGGGGAAGTCCAGTGGCACTTCTGTTCTTGACAGTATATTTTTTATGTCGGTTACATTTTTGTTTGTTCGAACAGTGCATTATATCGATTTTTGAACTTATATTTGTCTGTTCGACTAATTCGCTTCATACAACAATCTTGGTAAAGCTTTTACATATCCTTTTACAACAAATTCATTGTTTGACGTTACCTATTGCTTTTGTCTATGATTTGCTTTTAGATTTTCATTACGTTAACACACCCGTGCGACAAAGTGCATTTTTCAACATCTCCAAAATGGCTACTTTTATGATGAAAATCCGTGGTCTTTTTCATATTTATACGGCAAACATAGGTTGTGGGTGCTCGTTAGACCCGCCTCATCGAGGCGGTGTTAACTAGTACCCACAACAACCTATGTCTTGGAGCAGAAATAAGAAAAATTATATACATCCCCGTAAACGCGGTTTTCTCTAATTAAAGTGGTGTTAGAGGGGTGTTCATTCCATGGACCTGTTCACGTGATATTCTGCGAGATAGGCGGGAGAAACATATTCATATGATAAATATAATATCACACACATGTTCACTTCATAATTTATTTGCACTTTAAATTTATAAATAGCTATTTTAAAACAAAAATTTCACTTTGTTTCTTTCAAACAGATTACAGTAAAGAAATGGTATCAGATACTGAATTGGCAATCCCCGTTTGAAAATGACTGTTTATTCAACTAAACCGTTTTGCATTGAATAATGATTGTATTCTTATAAACCTAAATTCAATTGTATATTTTAAGCCTCAGCTCACTGAAACCAATGTCTTTATGCCCATTCAGGTAATAGTACTGTTATGTTACCGCGCCAATGTGAGATTATAAGAATTAGAGCATAAATGCGATAAAGGCGTTTTCAATCCGAGTGATGTTAAGGTTGATCGAAACCTTGGCTTAGTCTGGCATGTAGAGGCTTGAAATCACATATAACGACTCAATGTGAAAACATTTTCTTGCATACCACAGCTTGCCACTTCTATGTATTCCTATTCTTTCACATTCATTTCGTTCATCGAACCAGATGAATTGTGAGTTATTGTGTTGCCTAGGTAGATCATCGTCCAAATAAGCATGCATGCTTTAAAATTTGTTTTCAGATAAACGCACAATGAAAACAAATATAAAATTAGAACTTTAAATTACATACATATCTTCGATTTACAACCTATTCGCCTTACTAACACGCTTCGCCATGAGTGCAACTGGTATGCAAGAAAATGTTATGTTTCATTGTCTCTAAAATGGCGTTTTACGTAAAAGCATTACTGCCATTTCTCTTTAAGAGTTCAAACATGGATTGTTGGTGCTCATTAGAAACATCTCAATAATGAAATGTTGGCGCTCATGAGAAGAACCACCTCACTGAGACTAAATAAGGTTAATAATGCACACATTTGTATAAACCAGTTTTAAACATTTAACGTTGTGCATACAGCATTGAATATTTATTAAACGGACTTATTAATGTGATGCTGCTAATTCTATCTACTATCTCCAATCTAGAAGTATGAAGCTGTCTCAAGGGAACGTTTCTGTTAATAAAGTATTGCAGTGAAACTTCGATAACTCGGCTAATTCTAACTCCTTCTGAAATCCATTGAGCATTCTTCCCATAGCTCTATATATCCATGTGGTTAGATTAATTTATGTAGATGTGTTTGATTATATGATTAAAAATGTATGTTGTTTGTACTCTTTAGAATCGCTCATATGAGTACACGCAGCAAAAGGTATTCGAGTTATTGAAGTTCGACTCTATTTGTATAAGTCTTCCGTGAAGATACAGGGTGTTTAAATAATTTAAAATTTGATACCTTTTATGTATGTCCGTTGACGTTTTTTTCAACTGTGCATCTAAACGTACTGTTCACTGAAGACAGTCTTTCTATATATTCTTTTACCTGAATATCATGACATTGTCCATGGAATAAGAGAAAATATAAAAAAACGAAACAGCAATGTCGGTTTCAAAACATGAATGTTTAGAACAAAATTGAGGCCCTTTATCCATGTTCTATATTGTCACGGTGAACTTAAGTACAGGCGCTTCCTTTCTTCGAACAACTTACATATGCTTATTTTGTTCATCTCACTATATTGTGCGCAAACACTTGCGCTGCCTTCGGAGCTTTTGATATCGGAATTACTGCCAATGACTGACCAAAGATGGGCCTAGTCCAACTAAACTATGGTATGGATCAAGTCAGCAGCTGTGCCGATACGATCCCACACGTGCTGTATTAGATTCGGATATACAAAACAAACTCTATTGCCGTATTGGAAATGTGCTCTGGCATAATTCTAGCACGATGCGGCGTAATTTTGTCATTCAACATACCGTCATGCATGACAACTGAAGCTTGCAGTTGTTTGACAAGCAGCCTCAGACATTGACAGACCAGCAGCCACCCACGGCATTAGTTTCCACAATATTCTGTTTTCCATTTGCCGTTCCGCGAAGGTGCCATATCAATAGCATGTGACGTAAACCTGCTTACCTCAAGCCAATGAATACGCCTTACGCTGTAGATCTTCCAGTTCTAACGATCACGTGGGTGCACAGACATGTTTGTCTAAGCCAGGTCGCCAGTTGAGAACGTTCGACTGGGCGTGTTGAGTTAAGTCCGAGGATGCTCAACTTGAATATAACTGTTTGAACAGAAACTAAGAAAGATATTTTCGATTCCTCCCTTTGGCCCCTTCCACGGTGGGCTTAGGCTATGTCCTGACGTGTTGGCGCAGATCATTAATCTTAAATTTTATATTGTGTTAACAACTAGTACTACGTAAATTTTCATCCCGAAAACAAGTCCGTGCAATGAACGCCCTTGACAACTCCACTTAAGAGGAATGTATATACTTTCAGGGGAGGCAACTCCTGCAAAAGTAGTTTGTCTCCCATATCAGTAAGGATCAACTCTTATAGAAAAAGAATTTTCTCCTAAGGAGCAAATTCTTTCCTTTAAGAGTAGATTCCTTTTTCTACGAGACAGGGCTTAGAGTTAAGCGAACAGGAACTCCCGAAAAATATCTCCCTTTGAAAAATGGCGGAAAAACCTGCCTGGTATTCCTATTGCCCTTAATAAAGAGCACAGTCAAGTTTATAATGGTATACATTGTTATACAAATGGAGTGTGTGAGCATGATTGGTACTAAGGCGGTTCTAGCGAAAACCTGTAGTCTTTGTTTACTATAGGAGTAAGAATATTTCCAAAAGTTTGCATAGGAAAATTGTCATTTTTGGTGTCATGAAAGAATTGAAAGTCACATGTGTGTACTTTCCTAAAGCCTACAAATCCTTTATTTCTGTAAATTTTGTTATAGCAATTTAAGGCGTTTGTCAGCCGTGGTAACAAGTATGTTCAAGTAAGTTTTGGGGTGATGAGAACAGTAAATAGGTTCCTTTAACCCGACCATTTCCGGAAATAATACATAATGTCCGAAATGGGAAAAATAAAGGACACTCGTTATTACAACAGTTCTGTCAATCCGCTTTATAATGAAATTCGATATAAGGACACATATCGTAATAACGATATGTACACGTTGAATATAAAGAATTCGAAGATCAAGATGAGAGGTCTTTCATTGAGATGTTTATAATTATCTTTGTTTCGACTACTCAAGCGTAACCGAGGCGACTCTGGCATAAATTCATAACATTTGTGTTTCTTGTATTAATCAAGGGAAAAGTCGCTTTTTGAGCTCACTTGAGTATACCAATGTTCCGTTGTCCGTCGTTTTCGTTCGTCGTCCGTCCACACTTTTAAATATTTTCTTCTTAAAAACTACTGGACCAATTGATATCAGTTTTTATGTGCTATGCCTTGCGGGAACAAAGGTAAATTTTATTGTTCCTGTCACATGACCAAGCTGATATTTAAAAAAGAAAACAAAAACACTATAAAATCTTCTTCTCACGAGCCATGAGTCAACTAACCTAGAAACTTGGCACATATAACAAAGGTCTTGATTCCTACAAAAGTTATAGAAATGTTGACGGTAGTTTGACATTGAACTGTTATAGAATATGATAAATTTTGGCCTTTTATGGTTTTTAAAGGGAAAACAACATAATGCATTTTCCAAACATATCGTCTGCTTGGTGCAATGACGGTGTAAACAAAGCAGACGATATGTGGTTTTTGAAAAAAGTGGGACTCTATGTCGCTAGGATTGAATGTTCATCAACGTTTCAAAGGTCTTCATCTCTGAAACCGCTGGACCGATTTCGATGAAATTCATTTGGATCCTCCATGCTTTGGGCGAGGGAAAATTCAATTTGAATGGTCCAGGTCATATGACCAAGATGACGGCTACGCCCATATATGATGATATTATATACTTTAAAATGATTATCCTTTGGAAGCAAATAATACAATGCCGAAAATTGTCAGTGTACAAGTAGTTTTTTCCTCGGCCAGACTGGCTAACTTCGACCAATTAGGCGTCATGAATGACCGTCAGATATTTTCAAAAATTCGCCGAATCCATGATCAAGGGACTTAAAAATATGATCCACGCTATGATGAGGTCAGGGAGACTTTTTACAGTCGTCAACCATTCCCTTAACACCGGCTTTGGCATAAGTGGTAATCCTTAGAAAGCATAGAGTACGACACAGAACTGAAAATGATATTGGGGTGCATGTGTTTTTCTGGGTCAGGCAAGCTAGTATAAATCGTTTTATTCTCAAGTACCGCTAGCTGACTGACATTAAACTTGGGATTTAGCATCAGGTGATTGAGCATGGCCCAGTTTGTTCCACTGAAGACTTTAAGTTGACTTTGGTTGAGCTTGTCCTATTTCATGGCAAGGTCAAATATGGCCCTATAGACATCTAGATGGGAAAAGGTAAAATGACGCAATTTTCAAGAAAGATGAATTGTACTTTATAGATTATGCTATGGATGATTGTACTACACAAGCTTCATAAAAGTCAAAGGTTAAGGTCACTATCTAAACATACCGAAGGATTTGTCTCTGAAACCGCGCGGCTAATTTCAGTTAAATTTCATTTGCAGCATCCTTGAAATGGTGGAATGAAATTTCTTTGAATGGTCTAGGTCACATGACCAAGGTGGCTACCATGCACGTAATTATAATGTAAAAAGTTAAAATCATTCTCCCGTATTCCTGGAGCAATTCCTTTTATCTTCTGTTGATATAAACAGCCAGGTGGTTATGTTCTATTGAATTTATTCAAATGACTAGCATGCGTCGACCTTGACCTATTTTATTGCACTGTCATTGTCAGTCTTAGGCTTTTGAATTGGAAACTGGTAGAGTAGTGTATTTTCCTTGACTAATTATAGCCTGCGATATGAAAGTTGGCATTTTCCAAAAACAATAAAAAATAAAAAATAAAAACAATTCATAGTCAGCCTACTGGAAAAAGAGTATCAAAAGATTATTTAAATGGTCCAATACGACCTAGATGTATGCCCGTATATAAGTACAAGAGCCATTAAAAGAACCAACGCTTACGTTCACTCGCATGTGATACATACTCTTCAAATAATTCAGGGCCCAGTGGAGCGGTCAAGACCTCATGTTCCTCTTGTTACATACCATACCGGTTTTCATTGGGTTCATTCAACTTCATGTTAAACTTGTTATATTTTACCTAAAGCGGCAAGTGCTGTGGGCTGCGAAAAACCTGATACCACCCAAGTTAAAGCGTTGAACACGAGGTAACATGACCATCTTGCCTAATGATCAAGACCTTTGGCATTCATAGAGGACTATTTAGTACATGGTAGTCAACCCCATCACGGTTGATGACTTTGCTTCCCTCTTTAATTGCCTACTACCGGGTCAGGCCTCAGACTCTATTACGTTTCCAGCGTAAAGGCTTACTTAATTTTAGGTAATGTAGCTGATGCTCTGTCTCTGGTCGGCCCACCGGAGTCTTACTGTTGGTTTTATTTTCTCCATCGCTATTTCAGTTATTCCATGCTGTCCCATCCTCATCATTGTTTCATCTATGTAGTCGTTTGAGTTGTATCTTCTGGAAGATGTAGCACTGATGGGTTAGAAATCCTTCCTGTGAACAAGTTATTAGTCTAAACCACGGAAGAACCAAGGGCGAGGGGTGTGGCCTAGTAAAATCTATTTAAGCCCCCCCCCCCCCCCACAACACACACACACACCACTGCCCGTAAAATACCTTTTACTGACCAATGCCTTTTTTCAGTTGTGGTTTATTATTGCTATAGTTCGTCTTTGCATGTATGTAATGCCTATATCGTTTTTATTTCGGATAACTGTTTGACCATTTTGTGGGAAAGTAACTATCGTTTTGGTTTTCCGCTTGTGGTGTTTCATTAAGGTTCATGTTCATATTACTTTACGGCCCCCGCCCATCGGGCTTGAAGAAATAGATGGACTGCATGATGCTTCTACGCAGAGCTGAAACCGACCCGCACACGAGTACTGGTAAACAGCTTAGAGGATCTAAGCCAGCCCAGGCAAAGCGGTGCGAGTCGGCCTGTCCATGCTTATAAATATGTTCTAGAAAGGGTTATCCTTTGGAAGCAAGAACTACACCACAGAACTGGAAATATGGAGTGTACATGTTTTCTGGGCCAGACTAGCTAGTTTCGGCAAATTGGGCCTCATCAGTGACTATGACCCTATAGGTTTCATTGGGCGGCAGGCCTAGAGATATCATTTCATCTCAATGCCGGGTAAAAGTCCCACAAAATTGGAAGCAACATCTCCAAAATTACCTTTACAGTGTTGCGGGGACATTTAATCCCAAATCAAACAAATAATATTCCTTTCCACTTGGTGTCTCTGAGAGGAAGTGTGGGGTAATTGTATCGATTCCTGAATATTGTCATCACATCTCTTTTTCTTAAAATCTGAAAACCTTTAATAAGGTAAAATGTTTGAGAACAAAACCATTCGTTATAACTATTCTACCGTGTTTTTGTATTGCCAAGGTCATAAATTAGCTAATGAAAGGAATTTTCCCCTAATTTCTCCAAGAAACACATGTTGTTGATTTAGATAGCATAGACTCTGGAGATAAGGCGTGGCTCGATTGCAAGTGTCGTTAAGACGAGTTTCGTCTGTATATTGAAAGTCGACTGTACGATGTTCTTTAAGTTCTTGGCAGTTTTCTCTATTTTATTGTTTTACTGAATCATTGAAGTAAAACATTAAGTAAAATCATAAGTATGGGCTTCCTGCTATTGCACTGTCTGGAAGCAAAACAGAAGGCAAAAAAAATCGGAAAATGCAATTAGCTACAAATACGTCTATTCTGTATACTTCACATTCCACTTTCGTCGGTGAAAAGCGATTCAGAAGCATTTGCAAATGAAAAAGAGACATCTGATTGAACAACGTCAACGATTTGCAACAGGATATCCTGTGTTAACAGCCGGCAACCCGGCGTCATTGTGTAACGGTGGTATAAGGCTCTGAGCAAAATATAATAGTTTAACATGAATCTGAATAAGTGCATTAGAATGTGTAATATGTTCTAGAAAGGGTTATCCTTTGGAAGCAAGGAACACACCACAGAACCGAAAAATATGGAGTGTACATGTTTTCTGGGCCAGACTAGCTAGTTTCGGCCAACTAGGCCTCATCAGTGACCCTCAAAATATTCTAAAAATTCCACAATGGAATCAATGATCGCAAAGGACAAGAAAATATAAACTACACTATAATGTAGGGCAGGGAGACTTTTTACTGCCGCCACACATTCCCAGATATCAGCTGTAGTGACGTTAAACATGGTCTAGAAAGGATTATCCTTTGGAAGCAAGGAACCGGAAAATATGGAGTAAGGCTGTATTGAAAATTATCATTTTGTGAGGTCGCTTTTACAATCGCAATTTTTGTTTTACGGCACCGCTGGCGGGTCGCCGTTAACCCATTTAGTAACAGAAACCCCAAAACGGGTACCTTGGCAAGCAGTGCAGGCCCAGATCAGAATGTTTGCGAAAAGTTAAGCCATGTCTCAAATAAATTTTGAAGAAAACACAACCTGACACCCCTAAATTTTGAAATGGACTCCTGCCTTATATAAGTAGGAAGATTCCATTTGGTACAAAAAGGGTTAAACAAAATGTCCGACAATAACACCGCTGATTTACCACCCCTCTCCTTCGCAATGACAAATGAGCCCCGCCAAGCGAATTTGTGTCTTCGAGCATTCCGTCATGACAAATTTTAACTGCGCATGCCCAGCCATTCAGAGGGGCCAGGGATATGACTTTCTGTCTGAAGGTTCCTCTTGATTCACTGCTTGTATGAGCGAGCAGCGAATGTTCTGGCGAGACTGCGCGGATGCACAGGCTCGCCTGAACCTTCGCTGCTCGCATAGGCGATAAGTACCAAAATCGCTTGACGGTCCAATTTTGAATGCAGTTATCCCTTTGATATGGAAACAAGTCTGCATGTCTATATTCCATCATTGCCGACATTGTCGGTACGTTTGACCATGTACAATTTGTGGAGCTGATAAATCTATTTTTATGCAATATCACAATTCGCAAACACAAAGCAAATACTACATGAATTTAGGACGTGTTATGCCAGTTATTCTCGGGAATGGTCAGGAAATATAATTATTTTGCCAAGGTGTCAGGAAGCTGATTTTAAGAGAAGGTACTAGATATAAATTTTCGTACAGAATATATACTTTGTTGCTTACCATGATCAACTTTATATTCATGCATTTGTGAATTCTAAACTTGACTCATCATGTCTGGATACTTTTGAAAAGGCCACGCTTTTAATGTAGATTCATAATTTTAATCAGTTTGGTATGAAACATTTCGGGAAGTATACTTGTCCCAATAACTCGTCTAACAATAATTTTACACCTTTCTGTTTTAGCTGACTATGTTTCTGAGATGTCTGAATATAAATGCTTTCGAAAATTCTTGGTTTGCCGTTAAGGTACTTCAGCAAAAGTTAGCTTCCTGACTATTTATAGCATACGTGGAAAGGGCGACATACCTTAAAATCATGCACGTTAAGTTATTGATGTCAAGTGTCAGTCTGCGACGTATCTACACTTTGAAAAATATTTTATATACCTCCATCACGAAAACACGCCTATATAATTTTGACCCGCTTGAACCCCACTTTTATATTAGAGTAAAACCGGGGTTTACAAGGGTAAACCTCATTTTTTGTAATTCTGCTTCAAAATATAGGTTGTGGATACTCGTTAGGACAGCCTCAATGAGGCCGTTCTAAATTGTACCCACAATCTATAATTTTAGCTGAAATAAGAAAACTATCACAATTTTTCACCGTACAATTTGCATTTGTGGCGGTTAAATTTACATTGTATTTGTATAGGCGTGTTTTCATAATGTCTGCAACATATGGTGATGGACTACTCATTTTATTGAATCGTATACTAATTTTCGTGCACATATGTGCCTCTTCGAGTAACATTACGAAAGCAAGCCTATGCAAATGCATTGTGAACTTTGCCGCCGAAAAACACACGAAATTTTTTAGATGCGCGTCTGGCTGGTGATCAGCAGTACGCGGGTTCGATACCTGCCGGGATCGGCAATATTCTTTCGTAAAGAATGATCATGAAATCTTTTCATCGCTCATTCTCTCCCTTCCGCTGATGCAAGAAGGGTAATTGTCAGTTTCTGGTGAAGGAATGTGTACTTTACTGGTTAACCGCTTACATATAAGAATGCGCAGGAAAAGTGTGGATAGTCAAACTGACCGGCTCAAAAGTGACCTAAATAGTGTTGACTGGGCCGTTAAACTCCAAAACCAAAAAAACAAACAAAGTAATATATTTTGGGTACTCGTTAGAACCGTCTCAACGAGGTAATTCACGCGAGTACCCATAACCTTAATTTTAGAGCAGAAATAAAAAAAGTAAGTTTACCCCTGTGAACCCCAGTTTTACTATATAAAAGTGGGATTCAACCGGGTCAAAATTATGTTGGCTATTTTCGGGATGTATTGAGTCGAATACTAATTTTCGTGCACATGTGTGTCTCTACGAGTAAGAAATCGATGGTAATATTTGGGGCTAAACAGTCAAAGGACATATTTAAAATCATTCCTTTTTACTAACATTATACTGGAAATGGCGATATCATGTGGCGCATGGCGTTGTTTTGCATGAAAGCACGTACTTTCTTTTTCTACCCCATTTCAGTTACATACATATCATGCTTTCCAGCTAATCGAGCCTATTCTTAGCACTTTGATATATAAAATGCCTCTTCGCATGCTTGAATCAAATATGCTTGCATTTCAGTATTCAGTTACTTAATTAGCAACTGTTAATAAAGGGGATCATCACTTTAACATCAGTAAATGTAAGCAAGTTCGATTTTCGAACTAGTTCCATATTTTGTTAATTATTTATTTATTTAGTTTAACCGAGATCCAAACACATATGTAGCCATTGTATTTATAGAATTTACTTAAAGAAAGCGCGAGAATCTGTCGAATCCAATCAAAATTTTTGTTATTACTTATAAAGATTTTCGAAATTTAGGTCGGTTTATCCTTCGTTGGGCGCACATATTCTAAGATATCAGTAGCAATCCATCGTGGATAAAGGTAAAGGTAAAAAAGCGGCCTTTTTTGTGTTCGGTCAATAACTTTCTTATTTTTAGATGGATTTTGAAATAACTTGGCAGAACCACCATGACACGATGTGTTGCGTGCAGGACCCAGGTTGGTACCTCAAAGATCAAAGTCATACTTTGAGGTCAAAGGTCAAAAAGGGGCCCTTTTTCGTGTTTGGTCACTGACATTCTTATTTGTAGATGGATTTTGAAATTATTTGGCAGAAATATTAACCACAATGAGACGATGTGTCTCTTGCATGACCCATTTAGTACCTTAAGTGTCAAGGTCATACTAAGAGGTCAAAGGTCAAGAAAGAGGCCTTTTTTAGTATTCAGTCAATAACTTTCTTATTCCTGGATAGATTATCAAATTACTTGACAGAAATGTTAATCATCATAAGACGGTGTGTTGCGCGCTAGAACCAGGTCGGTACCTCCAAGGTCAAGGTCATACTAAGACGGCAAAGGCCAAAACAAGTATTTTTTGTATCCAGTCAATAACTTTTTTATTTCTGGGTGGAATTTTTAAAGTAACCACGCAGAAATGTTCACCTTCATTAGATAATGAGTCGTATGCAAGACAAAGGTCCATACCTCCAATGTCAAGGTCATACCTAGAGGTCAAAAGTAAAAAAGGGGCCTTTTTGTGTACAGTCAAGAACTTTCTTATTCTTTGATGGATTATGACATTACTTGACAGAAATGTTAACCATCATGAGAAGATGTGTTGTACCTCAAAGGTCAAGGCCATACTTAGAGGTCAAAGGTAAAAGAAGGCTTTTTGTGTACGGTCAATAACTTCCTTATTTCTCTATAAACATTGCAGAAATGTTCATCATCAATAGATGATGTGTTCAATGTGTTGCACACAAGTCCCAGGTCAATACCTCCAATGCCAAGGTCATACTTAGAGGTCAAAAAGGGGGAGACATCTGTGTTTTTGTAGAAGAAAAAAAACAATTCTAGTTTATTACGAAGTTGTATTTCTTTTGCAAGTTGTCTAAAGCTATCAGCAGAATGTCGCAGACTTTTAAATTTTCAACAGAAAAACGGCAGTAATTTCGGCTTATAGAATCGGCTTATTGAAACTAGAATTCCAGTTCTCAAGTGTTAATAGTTCTAACAAGCCCATTGTCCTATTTTTTGTTTCCTTTTCTTGCATAAATGTGAGTAGCAGTGCAAATGCAACGATATGTTTGAGCAAACATTTTCACTATATACCAAAGAAGCACACACGCAACTGACTGGCTGAATGTGTTTGCACAGGTAGCCCTTTCTAACCCTTAAACTGCTATTGAGCTTTCTTTAGTAACGTTGGCTCAAGGAAGTTTCGGTGGTTGTGGTATACAGTATATAAGAACATTTGTGTGTGTGTTTTTTTTTAATTGAATGATCAAATCTTTAACGATGTATTAACTGACGAGATTGTTGATTGGTTGTTTTTAAATGGTCCGAGTTTAAAAGTAAGTCGGTTCTAAACAATCAAGAACAAGTGCGCTATTTATGACATTGAATGTAACATTTACATGTATGTATGTTCGTCTGTAACAGTTGACGTAATCGCATAATGAGACATTCATATAACGTTGCCATTGACTTTTCTGTATCATGTTAGAAACCTAACCATTATTATTTCGTATTTTATAGTGATAAACGCATGTCGTTATCGGAAAGATACGAATACAATTCATTCCGATTCGCCTTCAATGAGCAGGTATTCGCAATCAGTCTTCTAGCAATAGGTGAAGGAGCACGATAGCTCAGTGGTTAGTGCACTTGCCTCTGATGCTAGAGGCCCCCGGTTCGATCCCCGGCGGCGGTGGTTATTTCGCTGTCTGAACACGCTCCACTGGTATCATTTGCAGGGATGAATGTCAAAAGTCAAAGAAGTGTACCGTCCTTCGGATCGGACATGCCAAAATGCATATAATTGGCGGTTGATCCTACATTCGGATGAATGACTGGACTTCTGTGTTATATTCCTGACGAACTTCATGAATGATTACATAGAGTTCAAACTATAGGCAATGAGCCCCTTCTCAAATAGTTTTGAGGTATAGGAGATATAACTTCAAAAATGGGAAGTATTTGGTTTTCGCATAAAAACACTTCAGTCTTCATAACACGATTCCTTTGACATTATATGTATACTTCGCCAGCAACTAAATACAGTAAAAATAAAAAGAGGTCAATAGTCGGCGGACACGATTCATGAACTTCGATATACTAAACTTTTTGGTTTCTGTACAATAGTTTGAGTTTTTTATGACTTATGTTTGTTATGGTTTGTCTGTGGGTGTTTGTGTCGCTTATATTATTTTGTATAGCCTATTGGCCATTTTGTGGGAAAGTAACGGTCCTTTTGGCTTTCCGCTATTGATGTTTCCATTAGGGTCTGGAGTTTCGTGTTTGTGTTTCTTTCCATTTAGTGTCTCTGATGGGAGCTGAAGGTTCATTGTATCGATTGACGATCATTGCCTCCACTTCTCTTTTATATGTCTTTCACATTTTATGGTACTTCACCAATAGCCAAATACATTTTCGATGATAAAGTTTAAGCCCCAATTCTGACATGACTCAAGACCCTTTATAGACCAGATAAGTACCCAACTTCGGATTTGTGCTAAATAACTTGACATACTAGTTTTGGATTTCATTGAAATATTTCAGGCATCTTACCAAAAACAGATAGAGGTTGATTTTGAAAAGGAACGAAAAGTGTAATTTCTGAGTTATGTTCCTTGTTTTAATATTTAAATGTTTTGTTTTCTCTCAGTGATTGTCTTTCTGTGATATTTTATGGTACTACAGGTATTCTTTAATACAGGTTGACTTCGAAATACGAAATTAACCGTCAATCCTGATATATTATTCTCATGTATCATACCTCAATTATCATATGACGTCGCGTCTTAGAATGTAATAAGGTCATGAAATAAATTCGATAATCCACTAGTGGATTAAATATGCAAATTAGTTAGATACGCCACGCAACGTTACCACTTCGCGTTTACTATAGGCGGATTTTTTGTTAAGAAATCGTGAATATAATGCGTTTTAAATGTCATATGATCAATAGAATCTTGAATTCGTGCTCATGAACTGTTTAATTTATTAAACTCGTTTAAGAAAAGGGATAAAATGCTCGGCAAAACCTCGCATGTTATTCCTTTTCCTCAACTCGTTTAATAAATTCAATAATTCATGAGAACTAATGTAAAATGCTCTATCTAAGTGCACAAACGTTTTCATGTAAAATAGTTTCGGGGTATATATGAGTTTTGCATGCAACCATCTAATTACTATTATTATTAATAATATTGAGCATGTAACTTGTTAAATGAAGCTCGTCATTCTTAGCACACTTATGATATGAATACAAAACTATAAATTAAATCAACTCTAATTATTTTAAGCTTAAAGGGTTCAACATATTCAGAGTCAGATAACAGTTTTTTTTAAGATAAACGGTTGTCTAAATATGATATAAAAAGTTAACATAAGATATTAGTTTCGAATACGAATGTTTAATAGCAAGAATCACCCGTGGAATCATATTCAGACGGCGAACGACGTATTGTTTGGTACGAAGTCTCAAGGAAGCATATACATCTAGAAATGTTATATTTTTCCATATTTGTTTCTCTGTAAACTAGTGCTGAGGCAAAGAAGAGACAAGGCGTACATCAGCAAGGTTCCACAACAGCAGTTAACAGATTTAAGAAGAGTGACCCGGTCACCTCTATGGAGAACCAAGAAGAAAATGCACGTAATGACAGCTTGACAGGAGAGAAAACCCACAGGTAAATTTATTC
The DNA here is from genome assembly GCA_963580285.1 of Lucinisca nassula. Taxonomy (NCBI): domain Eukaryota; kingdom Metazoa; phylum Mollusca; class Bivalvia; order Lucinida; family Lucinidae; genus Lucinisca; species Lucinisca nassula. The sequence continues at coordinate 92,073,298 of OY757019.1, read as the reverse complement.
GCTACAGATTTAAAGGGTTTTAAATCATTTCTTTCTTGGGGAATGTGTTACTTACCTTTCACAGTCATTTGTATCCAAAAAGGCAATGCGGATTATTCAATTATACATAGTAGCTAAACAGTCAGGATAATGATAGTACAATAACAAAGCATAACGGCACTTACCTTCTTTCACTTGTAATCAACCAGTTTCGAAAAAGTCTCTTTAATATGTTATTCTTACTTTAAAATTTTACAGTGAAACTTCCGAAACTCGAAGAAAGATGGTTCATTTACTGTGGCTAATTCGAACCCGTTCTGAATTCTCTAGAGTAATCTTTCCATAGCTCCGGATATCCACATATAACAAATACTTTATGGAGCTCTTTCTGATTTTATTTTGAAACAGTATGAGTCGATTCAAATGTGTACACATAGCATTACTTCAGTTTATGACAAAATCAAAGAATATCTTTAAGTTATCCCCATTATGTTTAATGTCCTCCAGCTGTTGTTCGAAATTAACCTATCTCAAGAAATTTTTATAGTCCCAAGGGTACTCAAGGTGTTGAAAAATCGTTTCCGCTGACTGTTCCAAAGCGGTTCTTCTGCCGCGGTTTATTTTTGTTATGGTTTGTCATCGGGTGTTTGTGTCACTTATATTATTTTATTTTGGATGACCTATTGCCCATTTTGTGGGAAAGTAACTGTCCTTTTGGCTTTCCGCTATTGATGTTTCCATCAGGGTCTGTTGTTTCATGTTTGTGTTTCTTTCCCTTTGGTGTCTCTGATTAGAGCTCTGTGTTAATTGTATCGATTCCTGGTCATTGCCTCCACTTCTGTTTTGAAGACAATGACCATTAATCGATACAATTAACTCACACCTCCCATCCCAGACACCAATGTGAAAGAAGCAAAACACCAAAAAACTTCACCATAGTGAAAATGTCACAAGTGGAAAGCCAAAAGGACAGTTACTCTGAGACAAAATGGCCAAACGGCTATCCAAAATAAAAAAGGTTGACTGTAGTAAGACCATTGTGAAATTTAAAAATGTATTTCATAGTCTTTGAGCTTTCCTGTTTCAGATAACGCTTTTTAGAGGATTGCGATACAATATTCATGCACGTTAATGCCTTCTCCCATGGTTGTAGAAATGACCTTTTGTAGGTAAAAAGATGTGATTGTTTCCTTTTCCTATCGCAAAAATATATTGCGTGTGCTCGTTACACCCGCCCTGTTTTGCCGGTTCTAACGAGTACGTATACTCTTAACCTGCAGAGCAACATTAGGAATTTTTACATGCACCCTTGAAAATTCCACTTGTCTCTTTATTAACTGGGGATCACAAGGGTATAAGTTGCACAGCACAAACGGCTTACACAATGTAATGGCTGTTTAAAGCATAGCTTCATTATGATAACTCACCCATGCGACATAGTGCACAGCTTATTTTCAATGTGTCAAATATGTATTATTGTAACCTTCACAGCCTAACACTTGGCTGGATATGATTTTAAGTAGAAGAAATCGAGTTGACTTCCTTGAAGCTTCAGAATACTCGGTAGATTTACTTAAAGGACAGACCTCTAGATAAGGGAAGCAACGTCTTAACACCTTAATTCCATCTTGTTTCTTCCAGATTTATAGCTATTCGAGAGACCTACACACCACTGAAAGCCCGAATACGACGAATAAAGCATTTTGTTGAAAACAACAGACAGCATATCTTCTACCTAGTGATTTTCTTCGGCATCTGCATTGGGCTTTTTGCAGAACGTTTCTATTGTGAGTAGGACCAGTTAACCCTTGTCCTGCTGCATCCGAATATGTCTTATATCGTTCAAACAATGAAGATCCAGATCCAGATCAGATGGGGTCTTCATTGTTTGTCATTCAGTTTATGAACTTGTTGCAATAATTTGCATCAAGTAATCTGATTGGTTGATAATCCGTAGTGGGTGTGGCATATTTAAATATTCAGCAGGTCAAGGGTTAAAGGGGATTGGATACACCTGGCATATGTTCTACCATTTTTCAATGGGAAAAAAATTTCAGGACTTCGTGTTCGCCTATCTATAAATTCTGTCCCATGGAAAAATGGGGTCTACGCTTAAAAGTTGACCCCCTTATTCAATAAGAGGCAAAAACGTTGCCTCCCCTGAAGGTGTGTCCCTTCTCTTTCAATATGCTTATATTCTAAATCAGCAACAACTTACACCGTAATTTGAACGACGTGAGAAGAAACTCTGCTTTCGCCATATTCAGCTCAGTTGAGCATGAAAACTGTTTTAAATTAAACCTCGGGGCCGAGGTGAAAAACACTTTTTTCATGCTCAGCTTACTTGACCACGAAATTTGTCCTGCTCATAAATTTTAAAATGCCAACGTTTTTTTTAATCCCAACAAATTGTACAATTCATGAGCAGGATAAATGACATTCTGTGTTGATATGAGCAAGAAAACTGCCTGATTTATTTGTATTCGAATTGTTATAAGCAATTGTATGTTCAGCTGAGCTGAGCATAAAAAATGTTTTATAACCTCGTGGCCTGGCTCCAAGGTTATAAAACTTGTTTCATGCTCAACTCACTTGAGCATGAAATTTGTCCTGCTCACAAATTTTAAAATGCCAACAGTTGTTGGCATTTTAAAATCTGTGAGCAGGACAAATACCATTCTCCATAATCTGAGAAAGAAAAATCGCTCAACTTCTTAGTATTTTAATTTTTATGAGCATCACAAGTTTCATGCTCAACTGAGTTGAGCATAAAAAATGTTTTATAACCTCGGGGCCTGGTCACAAACCCTGAAGACAGGTTTTCGCATCTCGGTTCTTTTGTTTTCAGTGTATTGCATCACGCAAACACGCTTGTATAATTCTGACACCCTTAAACCCACTTATATACAGTCAATCTGGGGTTTGTTTACAGGGATATATACTATTTTTCATATTTCAGAAAAAAAAAACTTGGATTGTTAGATAGCGGTTCTAAAGACTACCCACAATCTATATTTTGAGCAGAAATACGAAAAATATTAGGACTTTTATCGGAAAAATATCATTTTTGGTGGCAAAATTTTACCAATATAATTGAATTTGCATATTTTCGTAATGGGTTACTGCTTAAACACAGAGATGGCGCTAAGACCTTTTCCGTTTCAAACTGGAGAAGGAAAGGCTTTTTTTATTTCTAGAGGAGGTTCGGTTGTTTTGAAAGGAAGTTTTTTATGTTTGATACTCTGTCTTACAGTGGATACGTCTATATTTTACTTATATACATTTGTAACGGCACGCAGATAAACGACATGATTCCCATTCAAAATTTTATGGTATCCTTCAATTATTTTTCAAAATGCTTAGGAAAACCCACAATCACTGATCGCAGCCCACACATGTCCAGAAATGAAAAGGATAGGTCGAGACAGAAAAGGTGGGTGTTTTGATAATTAAAAGATAAGTTTTGTCGTGTGTACACATGGGAACCGTTCAAATAAATACCCACAATATAATTCTAAGGCGGTTCAAATGAATACCCATAGCATAGATCTGAATGGAGAAACAAGGAAAATTATCCTTTAATTATTACAAAATGTCCACCTTAGGTGGCGCTACACATCACGAAAACACGCCTATATATTTTTGACCCCCTTGAACCTCACTTTTATATAGTAAAACTGGGGTTTGCAGGGGTAAGCCTTATTTTCCTAATTTCTGCTCTAAAATATAGATTGTTGGTACTCGTGAGAACCGCCTCGATGAGGCGGTTCTAACGAGTACCCACAATCTATATTTTAAGCAGAAATAAGGAAAGTATTTCAATTTTTCATCTTAAAACTTTCATTTGTTTTGGGGATTAACGTTACAATGTATTTGTGTAGGCATGTTTTCGTAATGAGTACTATTCAAACTATTCTTGACATCCTTGAGAACTAGGAGTCAACTACAATTAGACAATTCAACCGTGGAATCAACTATTGTTTAGGCAAACAATTGTGTACTGTTAACTCCTGACTTTCCTGTTGTTTACTTTGACGTCTAGACATAGTCAGTTCCTATAATCGACTCCTAGTTAGCTGGTGATGTAAACAGTATTGTATGTAGGCTACAAAATCATTGAACGCAAAGTCAGTGTATACATCACAAAAACACGCCTATATAATTTTGACCCCTTGAACCCCTCTTTTATATAGTAAAACTAGGGTTTGCAGGGGTAAGCCTTATGTTCCTAATTTCTGCTCTAAAATATAGATTGTGGGTACTCGTTAGAACCGCCTTGATAAGGCGGTTCTAACGAGTACCCAAAATCTATATTTTGAATAGAAATAAGAAAAGTATTTCAATTTTTCATCTTAAAACTTTCATTTGTTTTGGGGATTAACGTTACAATGTATTTGTGTAGGCATGTTTTCGTAATGAGTACTATTCAAACAATTCTTGACATCCTTGAGAACTAGGAGTCAACTACAATTAGACAATTCAACTGTGTAATCAACTATAGTTTGGTAAAACAATTGTGTACTGTTAACTCCTGACTTTCCTGTTGTTTACTTTGACGTCTAGACATAGTCTGTTCCTTTAGTCGACTACTAGTTAGCTGGTGATGTAAACAGTATTGTATGTAGGCTACAAAATCATTGAACGCAAAGTCAGTGTATACATCACAAAAACACGCCTATATAATTTTGACCCCCTCGAGCCACACTTTTATATAGCAAAACTGGGGTTTGCAGGGATAAACCTTATTTTTCTTATTTCTGCTCTAAGATATAGATTGTGGGTACTCGTTAGAACTGCCTCGATGAGGCGGTTATAACGAGTACCCACAATCTATATTTTGAGCCTTATTTTTCTTATTTCTGCTCTAAGATATAGATTGTGGGTACTCGTTAGAACCGCCTCGATGAGGCGGTTCTAACGAGTACCCACAATCTATATATTGAGCAGAAATAAGAAAAATATCACAATGTTTCATCATAAAAGTTTCATTTTTTCGGCAATAAAGGTGACAATGTATTTGTATAGGCGTGTTTGCGTAATGAAATGAAAGTAATGTTTCATAATGTCATAATCGTAGATGCTACTGTTACAGATTACACCGTTGAAAGAGAACACAGTGGTCTTCGTGCTATTATGAGCTACGGTATCAGTACTACTAGAGGGGCAGCCGCAGCAATGTCTTTCACATTTTCTCTCCTTCTTCTGACCATGCTTCGTAATACAATCACATTCCTAAGAGGAACCTTTCTAAATCTGTATGTGCCATTCGATTCCATCGTCTCCTTTCACAAAGTGGTAGCCTGGACTGCACTTTTCTTCACAGGTAAGACAGTCAGCAGATATCTGTGGCCAAGAGTCGTTAGTGGTCAAAACATTATCTGTTCTGGTAAACAAAGTACCTAATACAGTGATATTTTTGCAGGAAAAATGTGAACAGCTTTACATTTTTTTTGTGCAAGACTATCAATATATTCGCCATGATAAATAATGAAAGTTTAAACGACATCTTAACTAACGACACCGTTAGTTTTGGCACCTGGTTCGTAAAACGTGTACATTTAAGTTCGTCGGTCTACTCCTTGCTCGCAAAATGTAACAATTTCTTGCTTTTTTAATAATCAGAATCAGCTGTATTGACGTTTTTGTGTTCTATGTCCAGGACAATGCTCTACGCTCCAGCATTTTTGGATAGCCGATTGGCCGTCTTGTATATGTAACTGTCCTTTTGGCTTTCCACTGTTGATGTTTCCATTGGGGTCTAGTGTCTCATATTCGTGTTTCTTTCCCTTTGGTGTCTCTAATGGGAGCTTAGGGTTAATGGTATCGATTTCTGATCATTGCCTTCACTTCTACTTTGCAAAAAGACTTCTGCTTAAGCTTGATCATGTATCATTCCCTCTGTTATCGAGGTCTGCACTGTTTACAGACTCTTCTGTGCCAAACCTGAAAACGCGATAAAAAAGAATAAAAGGTTCTTATGAAGAATGTTTATCGTATAGACAGAATGTATAAACAACGATACAGTGAAAATAAAATAATGTTTACCTCTGGAGACCCTAGTTAGGGCCCCGCACTGAAAGTGTGGATGCCCTATAGTAATCACTCTGTCCGTCCGTCTGTCTGTCTGTCCGTCTGTCCGTCCACAAATTTCTGATAGCGCTGCCGGGGCCCTAGTCAGTTTCACTGACAGCTCTAGTTTTCTCTGTATAAGCAGGGTTTATAGAGGTGTTCATTTCACGGACTTGTTAACTTGATGGTATTGTTATTTTAGGATTACAAACACCCATGTAAAATAGTGGACTATTCACATCTTCCAATTTTATCTTTACTGATCAAATTTGTGACATTTCTCTTATTTCTGCTTCTAATATACATTCATTGTGCTTTCAGAGCTACAGCTGAAAGTCAGCTGTAATGATTACACACAGTATGTTGCTTTGAGCTAGAATAAAGAAAAAAGGAAATTGAGGTATACCTCTGTAACCCCACTTTGCTATATATAAGATGGGGTTCCCAAAGATATAATTACACATACTTGTTAACCAGACGGAATGTGATTAAAATGAAGCAAAACATAATCAGATGCTCAAATCAACTGCCTTTTAAGTGTTAGTTGTCCGACAAAAAGGGCGCAGTCCACTGCTTATTGCGACAAAACATCCTAGTGACAAAGTGCATTCTTTCCTATTTCCTTAATGATGTATTTTATGTTAAATATTTGTGATAATTTCCTTATTTATACTTCAAACATAGGTTGTGGGAGTTCGTTAGAACAAGAGTACCCACAATATATATCTAGAAGCAGAAATACGAACATAATGTAAACCCCTGAAAACCCCAGTTCTCTCTGCATAAAGTGGGGTTAAGCGGATGTTCATTGCACCGACATTTTAACACGATATATTTATTTTCAGCTGTCCACGTAATTGGTTACAGTTTCAATTTCTACCAGATAGCAACACAACCTACGAAATATCTTTGCATCTTTGACACCATTGTATTCAGGTTGGTCGAAATCCATTATTTTATAAATGTTTTAACGATACTACCTAGTTTTTTAATCATTGTGAAGCTAACTTTTTTAGATATTTCTGCCCAGTCGTTCGGAAGAAACGATGTAGTTAGGCCCAGAAGTCACTAAATAAGATGCTGTTAGTAGCTGGTTCGTGTTAAAACGCATGTGTATGATATATTTTGCTGTTAAACAAATGCTACTTTGAACTGCCGGACGCTGATGTTGCAAATCTGTCACCTTAACAGCACCTGAACAAATCCGTGAAATGAATACCACCTCCAACCCCACTTTATATAGAGAAATATGCGGTTTACGTGGGTATTCATAGTTTTTGTCTTATTTCTGCTCCAAGTCATTGATTGCGGTTCCGGTTATTACCGCCTCAATATGTAGCCATTTTTGAGATATGAAAAATGCACTATTTCGCGTGAGTGTGTTATGGTTATGAAAATTGCGCTATGCCTCAAGTCAACATAGTAGACTGGCAATGCCTCAGTTCAGTCTGCGAAGTAGAAGTAAAACAAAGATCAGGAATCGATACAATTAACTTAATTCATCTATCAAAGACACCAAAGGGAAAGAAACACAAACATGAAGCGACCAGACCATAATAGAAACCTTAACAAAGGAAGGCCATAAGGACAGTTACTTTCCCACAAAATGGCCAAATGGCCATTCAAAATAAAAAGACACAAGTGATACACACAGTAAGTAACAAACAACAACATAAATAAACCGCCACAGAAGAACCGCCTTGGAACGGTCAGTGGAAAGAATTCCTCTGGGGGGCTTAAATCGATTTTACATGGCTAGAATCATGCGAAGTCTGGTTATAACCTAAATTACCCAAAGTTTTACTACTGACTCTGTCTGGCTCTCTTGTCCGACCGGAGGTTCCCGAAGACCCACTTGCTCTGGCCGACGCGTATGAATTTTACCTAGGGTCACTTAAAGGAAATTTATATATCAGCCATTGTTTCCTAGGGAGACGACTTTTATGACATTCTACTGGCTTTCTGGTGAATAAGTCCATCTAAAAAGGTTTCCCCTTCCCTTTGGTGTCTCTGACGGAGCTGTGGATTAATTGTATTGATTCCTAATCCTTGCCTTCACGTCTACTGTCCACTCTTCATCAAGTTAACAAGTCCGTATACAGATAAAATTGGGTTTACGGGAGTATTCATTATTTTCCTGATTTTGCTCAAAAACTCAGAAATACCAGCCATTGTTTCCGAGGGAGAAGACTTTTATGACCTCCTATTGGCTTTCAGGTTAACTCTATCCAACTAATAAGTTTTCCACTCTTCATCAAGTTAAAAGGTCGGCGTAGTGAAGACCCCTCTTAACCTCATTTATACAGGGAAAAGTGGGGTTTACGCGGGGCCATTCAATATGTTACTCAAAAACGTAGATACTGGTACTCGTTAGAACCGCCTCATTGAGTCGGTTCTGAGGAGTCCCAACACTCTATACAAGGACTACAATTAAGGAACATATCGAACATTCTCATTTGAATTATATCTAGGAAGTGCTAGTTCAGTAGATAGAAAAACTCCATTTTAGCGCTCGGGTGTGTTAGCGTAATGAAAAATAAGGAATAAAAATCATATGCATTCTGACCTGACAAGGGAGGCAAGATAGCACTGAAGAATATAAATTATAGGGCCTAAGCGCTGTTGGTAATTTCAGTTTTTGGACAGCCGTAATAAATTCGAGACAATGATTTTCTATATGTAATGTTTTAGCTCACCTGGGCCGAAGGCTCCAGGGGGGCTTATAGTATAGTGGGTCCTCCGTCGTCCGTCCGTCCCCACTTTTGAGCAGCTACATCTCTGTATCCTGTAGGCTGATCTCAATCATATCCTGTAGGCTGATCTCAATCATATCTCATCTGTAGCATGCCTCTGGTGGGGCATTGATGACATGAACTTTTTTTCGAAATCGCTCTTTAATTTTGGTTGCTATGGCAACCACAAAGTCCCATAGACTTACTATGGGAAGATGCTTGTCATCATCGTAGCGCCTTCAGTTTTGATCGGATCTTTCTGAAACTTATATGTAACGTGGCTGGGGATAAAATCTCGGATGAATTCGAAAACCAGCCAAGTTAGCTCATTTATCATAGAGTAACGTCCCTTTGATTGCTGATAATGTTGATTTTAGACGTTGTCATCACCGTAGCCCTTTCTGTTTTAATCGGATCTTTCTGAAACTTATATGTAAGGTGGCTGGGGATAAAACCTCGGATGAGTTCGAATACCGGCCAAAGTGATCCATTTATCATAGAGTTACGTCCCTTTGATTGCTGAAAATGTCGATTTTTGACCTTGTCATCACCGTAGCCCCTTTAGTTTTGATCGGATCTTTCTAAAACTTATATGTAAGGTGGCTGGGGATAAAACCTCTGATGCGTTAGAAAACCGGTCAAGTCGCCCATTTTATCATAGAGTTACGTCCCTTTGATGGCTGAAAATGTTGATTTTTGACCTTCTCATCACCGTAGCCCCTTCAGTTTTGATCGGATTTTTCTGAAACTTATATGTAAGGTGGCTTGGGATAAAACTGCGGATGAGTTCGAAACTTGGCCAATTCGGCCCATTTATCTTAGAGTAGCATCCCTTTGATTGCTAAAAATGCCAAATTTTGACCTTGTCATCACCGTAGCCCCTTCAGTTTTTATCGGATCTTTCCGAAACTTATATGTAAAGTGGCTTGGAATAAAATCTCGGATGAGTTTGAATACTGGCGAAGTCGGCACATTTATCATAGAGTAACGTGCCTTTGATTGCTGAAAATGACCTTGTTATCACTGCTGCCCCTTCAGTTTTGATCGGATCTTCATGAAACTTACAAACAAGAAAGCCAAGCAGAAAAGCTCGGAGGAATTTGAAAACTCGTGAGGTTTGCCTGTTTGTCACAGAGTAACATCCCTTTGATTGCAGCAGTTAATTGCTTATTTTTGAACTTGTCATCACCATAGCCCCTTCAGTTTATATCGGATCTTCTTAGCAAGTAAGGAATAAAAGTTTGAATGAGTTTGAAAACCGGTGAAGTCAGCCTATTTATCTTAGAGTTACATTCTACTTGATTGGCAGAAAAAAATACTTACCCAGTCATCAGCATGTCCTTCCATTTATTCTTCAGTAAAAGTTTGTACTTCCTGAAACTTTGAATCTGTAAGCTCAGGCGACGCCATCGCGTCGTTTATAAAAATATTCCATTTTTCTACGTTTTTCTAAACTTACCAAACAGCGCTACGGTTTAAGCGAACTGGTATATTTTCTTCAAACGTTTACTGCAGTTAAAAGTCCTTTATACTTTAACTTGTGAATAACAACACTGGTATCAACCATTCGTCGTATGTTTTTATACACATTTGTCGTTTTAGCATTCCTTCAAGTCTATAGGGCGGGTGTATCACGTGATTTTTCCTAAGACTGAACAGTGACACCTTTGCAAATTTAAGTTGGATACAATCTTATACCCAAATTTATCAGTATAAGGTTGAGCTTAGAATAGAAAAAATAGAAGCAAAGACGGCGGTAAGAGTTTGATACAATTACGCATTACACCTTTCAATTAAGCCACCAAAGGGAAAGCAGCACAAACACAAAATAACGGTACTGTGTTTTAACTTTTTTGTACCAAATGGAATCTTCCTCCTTATATATAGATGGAATCCATTTCAAAATGTAGGGGTGTCAGTTGTGTTTTCATGAATATTAATTGCGGAAATGACAGAACTTTTTGCAAACAGTGGAAGCCCAGATCAGACGCCGCGTTTCTGTGGCGTCTTATCTGGGCCTGCACTGTTTGCCAGGGTATCCGTTTTGGGGTTTCAGGTAGCAAATGGGTTAATCATTACAGGTAGAAAGCCAAAAGGACATCCTGATTTCATTTAACCCATATATGACAATGGAATCTTCCATCTTATAAATTTGGAGTTGTCCATTTTCAATTATAGGGGTGTCAGATTTGTTTTGTTTAATGTAAGTTGTACAAAAATGTATGTTCTTTGAGCAAACAGTGTAGACCAAGATCAGACGCCGCGTTATGCGGCGTCTGATCTGGGTCTACACTGTTTGCCAACGTCCCAAAAAAGGGCCACTAGGCATATATGGGTTAAAATGGCCAAACGGCTGTAACAAAACAAAAGAATATTTGTATTGCATACATGCAAATACAAACAATGACAATAATAAACCACAACAGAAGTACCGCCATTGAGCGGGAAGTAAACCCTTATTTGGGAGAGGTTGTTTAATCGTCTTTAACAGGCCAGACTTCTCGCCCTTGGTTCTTCTGTTTTTTTACACAAATAATTTGTTCATTCCGCTCAAAGGTCTTCATCAGTACAATATCTCGGTCACAAATACAGAGATAAAGCACGATGGGGACTCGATAGCGTGAAACAACGGAAATGCTGAAACAAACGAAACCCAAAAGTTGGCTCCGATGGCACTGACCAAATACGACTTCTAGCCCCGCTGATGTGCAGTTAAGAAGGGAAGCAAGTTATTAGCCGTGATTCGATTAACTACCATGACTACAGTAACATGCAGTATATCGTATTACATTTTTGACGTACCTATTTTCATATCAAAGAATGATTGAATGAATTGAGTTCTGAAATCTTTGCAAGCATATATTTTTCGGAGTTATTATACAAAGTCACCATAAAAATCAGGTTCGGATAAAGCTTGTTGCAGAGGTTGGATTATGGACTATTGGATTTTGAAACTGCATCCTAATGATATTAGTAAAAATAGAAAAAAACTTCCCTGAATTTAGGATACCGAGAGCCCTGATTTCGCAGTTTTGCAGTATATACTTTATCTCGAGTGTTGAAGTCACTCATATGACTAGATAATCTGGCGAATTAGTCGCGACCTATAAACACCACGGAAATACTACAAACAATCTTAAAATCAAAATCATCGCATTTATCATAAATTTTGCATGAAAAAACACATCTAAAATAGACAAATGTAAATACGAAAACCAAGCCTCCCGTATCAGAAGAATTTACATTATTTAATTGAAGTTTTGAATGTCAAATTTCTCTGATGAACCATCGAAGTAGTTGTCTTCAATTTCTAACCAATCGTCCAAATATCTTGTTGTCGAGCTGAAAGCACCAATAACTTCACATCAGATTGTTTTTTGTTTTTTTTTTTCACAACAGAACAATAACAAATTAGCTACAATGGTGCGCAATTCGTACCGATTGGAATATCCACAACTTGCCTAAATACCTTAGTACAAGATCTTTTAAGAAACCTATTTAGAAAATGTTTAACGTTTTGTAAACAGTGAATGCCCTGATCAGACGAACCCATTTTGGTTCCTTCCTGTCTAAACATTAGAATAACATGTTCGAATACTAGACTAACGTTTAGATATCTCCAGAACCAGCATTGTTCAGGTGAAAATCTTTTGCATTTTCTTAATTTCTGCCCCAAACATAGGCTGTTAGTGCTCTTTAGACCAGCCTCATCACAGAGTGGTCCTGACGACTACCTTCAGTCTATGTGTTTGAGGAAAAGTCAGGAAAATAATGAATACCCCTGTAAACTCCCATTTTGCCCGTATAAAGAAGAAGTAAAACAAAGATCAGGAATCGATACAATAAACTTACTCCACCAATCAAAGGCACATTAAGCGACCAGACCATAATGGAAACTGAAACAAAGGAAAGCTATAAGGACAATTACTTTCCCACAAAATGGCCATATGGCCATCCAAAATTAAAAGACACAAGTGATACACACAGTAAGTAACAAACAACAACATAAATAAATCGCCACAGAAGAACCGCCTTGGAACGGTCAGTGGAAAGATTTCCACTTGGGGTCTAAATCGATTTTACGTGGCCACAATCCTCGCCCTTACTTCCGCCGCGATTTAGGCAAGTAATTTGTTCAGTCCGCATGAAGGCCTCCTAACTCATCAGTGCAACATCTCCGTGAACACAATTAATCAAAGAACCACAGAGATGAGACAACGGTGAGGACTCAACAGCAATAAACAACTGAAATGCTGGAGCAAAAGAAAACCAACAGTTAGACTCCGATGAGCCCGACCAGAGACAGAGCATCAGGCACCAACCAACATTACCTTGAATTAGATCTCTCTAATTCTCAATAAGCCTTTAAGTTGGTACCGTCATAGAATCTAAGGCCTGACCCACCGGTGTGCAATTAAAGAGGGAAGCAAAGTTGCCAACCGTGATTGGGTTAACTACCATGCATGCAGTCTGTCGTATAATATCCATGTTGTACCCAATCTTTTTATATCGAAGAATGATTTTACGAAATAGGGTGCTAAAGTCCTTGCGGTTATATATTCTTCTGAATTTATATACTAAGTCACCATAAAATTCGGGTTCCGGTAGACCTTGTTGCAGAAGAGATTTAAGTCCGATATTGAATTTTGAAATTAAATCAGAATGGCGTCTATAAAATTTTGAAAAGGCTTTGCGTAGTTTATGGTACCGATAACCCTGATTAAGAAGTTTAGTCGTTAATAATTTATTACGAGTGTTGAAGTCAGTTACATGACTACACACTCTAGCAAATCGAATTAATTGCGAAATATAATATAAAGTTGGTATATAGGGTAATTACACGACCCGGATAACGCGCTATTCAGTGAGGTTAATAAGTTCTATCTATAGTATGTAATAATCTGACCTATATGATTACCATTTCATTGTTTTCATACTTTTTCATCACATTTGTTCTTTTCAGAGCCGATCTGCAACCGACTTTAAATTTCTGGTTCTTTGGAAACATGACAGGTAATATTATTAGTTGTGAGTCATGCATTGCCCACAAGAAACAGCGAAAATCCAACATTATACAAATCATCATCATCTTTAACGTGCAGGTACAGGGGCAACGTCCATACAAGTGGACCCCCTTCCAGGTAGCTGGCTTGCTGCACGCATGGCAGATCGTACACTTCAAATACCTGTATCAATCTTTTATCCCTTGAAGCTTTGTGGAAAATATAGAGCAATCTATATATTATCTCATTTGTTGCAGAGGTTCCATGAGATGCACCCATTCCAGCAGGCAATTCATATGACAAATGTCTCGTTTTGTTGTTTTTATATAAGAAACACTACTTTGAAATGCCCTTTTCCAGTCATGAGTTGCGCTTGGAAGGTTAAGGTAAACCGTGTCAGATCCTCCACAGTATAGAACATCATCAGTCATTGCAATGATATATGATCCTCCAATTTGTTTTTTACAACACTTCTGTACAGATTTTACTAATATTTTCTCTCCGATATGTTTTGGTTTTCATGTAATTGCCTCCCGTAATCACATAAATGGTGTACATTTATGAGAACACAGAAGTGAAGACAGTGACCGGGAATCGATACAAGTACCTCACACCTCCCTTCCAAGGCATCAAAGGTAAAGGAACACGAGCATAAACTAATTTAACCTTATCTTGCTGTTCAGGACAACGCCTATCTTTGCAAACAGTGTAGATGCAGATCAGATGGCAGAAGCCATCTGATCAGGATCTACACTGTTTGGCATTCGGTTTATGAATTTGTAGCAATAAATTACATCAAGTAATTTGATTGGTTGATTGACAGAAATGGGTGTGGCTTAAATGAATATTCAGCAAGATATGGGTTGGTGTCTCTGATGGGAGCTGTGGGTTGATTGTATCGATTCCTGATCATTGCCTCCACTTCTGTTAACTATAATTAAAACGTCACAATTACTTTCCAACAAAATGGCCATGCGGTTATCCAAAATAAAAAAGGTATTAGCAACACACACGTGAAAAGATGACCTTCAACAACAACATTCCACTACAGAAGAACCACCACGGAAGACTGTGTTGGGTTCTTATTAATCATTCTTTATAGGTAGTTGACATTTGACACATTTCGTTCAGATATGTATATATGCCAGTATGTTTTTTAACGTTTTAGTGGTTTTCATTCTTTTTATCATGCGGTTTCTCTCAAGTTTGTCCTTTGTAGTCATCCAGGAGTGGTGTCACCTTTGAAACTTCTATTTTGTTTGTCATTTAATGTATATGTAAATAGCAAATACTTTTTTGGTTATTTCATATTTCAATATATTCCTTTTAAAATCGTTTTTCACAGTTCCACGCTGTTATTTCGATGTTCATGATAAAAAATCAGAAGACATTGCTGCCACAAGTATTTTGTAATCAATCCGTCCAAAACTAGATACATTTAAACAACAGTAAAATTACTATATTAAGACCACCTTTGGGACTGTTCAAAAGTGGTCTTGAAGACCTCTTTTGAACAGTTTCAAAGGTAGTCTCTTACCAGAGGACAGTGTATGCAGAAAAGACAAAGAGAGAATAACTGCAACCTACTAAATAAGCTTCTAAAAGCAGATTTAATCTTAATTTTAGGTGATCTTAATAGCGAATTCTACTGTACTTTTACATTTTCAGGTTTCACTGGAGTGCTTCTAGTCATTATCATTTGCATTGTCTACGTCTTTGCGACACAGTTTTCCCGTCGCCTGATTTTCAATGCTTTTTGGTTGTCGCACAAACTGATTGTCATCATGTACGTTCTGACGATTTTACACGGAGCTTCTATGGTGGTACAGAAGCCAATGTTCTTCATATATTTCATTGGCCCGGCGCTCTTGTTCACTATTGATAAAATGGTCAGTCTCAGCAGAAAAGGGATGGAAATTGCCATTATCAGAGCGGAGAACTTGGCTTCAGGTAGCTAAACTAAATCATTTACATCACGAAAACACGCCTATACAAATACATTGTAAATTTTACCACTAAAAATGAATATTTTCAGATGAAAAATTGTGGCGTAGCGGCTCTAACGGGTACCCACAATCTATGTTTTTGAGCAGAAATAAGAAAAATAATGTGTACCCCTGCAAACCCCTGTTTTACTATATAAAATTTGGGGTTCAAGGGGGGGGCAGAATTATATAGGCGTGTTTTCGTGATGATCTGGATAGCTTACAAGATAAAATAATGGGTATGACAAGTGTTATGTATGAAATTTAAGTTCCGTTGCAATGCTGAACAGTCCTTCCTGGTTATATATTCTATTTCTGCTTTAAACAATGTCAGATATTAACACAAAGAAATAAATAATTCTAATACATAATCTGTACCTAGCTTCATTGACAAAATAAGCCATCTTAAACTTTAAGTTCATGATTCGTTTCATTTACAGATTCCAAGTCTACCCGTTTATATGAACTATTTCAGCTAAGATTAAGAAATTGAAGGCAAAATAATATTTTGACTAGCGTCCTTTAGACAAACGCACATTTAATATTCTTGTTTTAATTTTAGACGTCACTTTCATTGAGTTCAAACGACCACCAAGATTTGAATATCAGTCGGGTCAGTGGGTACGTCTAGCGCTAGGACCATTGGGGCGAAACGAATATCACCCTTTTACGTTAACGTCTGCGCCCCATGAGGATGCCCTGTCGGTACACATTAGGGCAGTGGGACCCTGGACATACAACCTGAGAAATATGTTCGATGTGGATAATATCAAGGACAGTGCATATCCAAAGGTTTGTGATGTCAGAAATTTATCAAATTTATATCATTTATATATTTAGGATATGGTAGGAAGGTTTATCTTGAAAGGTAAACTATGTATACTCATAAGAATCGCTCTAAGCATAATATTGTGTATAAGATTTTGCTAAGTCTGTCCCATAGAAGATCCTGGCCAGACACTATGATTAACCTTAAATGGCATGAACTACCAGTATTTTGAACAAATGTTCATGATTCCACAGGTGTTCGAGTCATTGAAGTTCGATTTCTTTGTAAATACTAAATTATGCTGTATACAGTTCATAGCCTTTATATCATTCATATGCAGAGAACGCCATAAAATCACCCGTCTTCTTTACAGAACAAAATAGAAGTGAATTCAATGATCAGGAATCGATAAAATGTACCCACAGCTCCCATCAGAGATACAAAAGGGAAAGAAACACATACATGAAATAACTAGGCCCTTATGGAAACATCGGTAGCAGGAAGCCAAAAGGACAGTTACTTTTCCCACAAAATGGTCAAATGGCTATCCAAAACAAAACAATAGAAGCGATACATACACTCAAAGACAAATCATAACAAAAAAATAAGTTGTTTTACAGTGACATAGGCAAGCAAAAAATGATTCCAGACCTGCCATTTTGCAAACAAATACTATTTCAATATGGTTATGATAACACTTAATCAGTCAATTTCAAAATTTAAGAAGTAAATATTCTAGGTACGTTGACCTTTGCACACAGGCCACAGTACTTGATATTGTTACGGTATAATCGCAAAAGTCAGTTGTAAGAATATATACTATTTAAGAACGTCAGTCCTCTATATATGTTCTAATTATATCTTTTCAGCTGTTCTTAGACGGTCCATATGGTGCAGGACAACAGGACTGGTACCAGTATGAAGTATCTGTTCTTGTGGGTGCTGGAATCGGCGTCACTCCATATGCTTCCATATTGAAAGATTTTGTACATATGGCATCAATTAAAAGCACTTATAAGATTCGTTGTCAGAAGGTATACACTATCAAAAACTTGTTTTAAAGATCTAAGTTCAAATCAGCATACTTGCCAGCGTTTCAAATGGCTAAATCAAGGAACCTGGGCGTTTGATGAATTATTCATTCCTGTACAAAATGCCTGGAGCCAGTTGTTCAAAGCATCGTTAGCTTAACGAGCTCGTTAGTGGTCATACTGTAAACTGTTCTAGCAAGTTTAATATTTAAAATTTCGGTATTTTTGCTGAAAAAATGTGAGCAGCTTTTGCAAATGCAAAAGCTGATCACATTTTTTCAGCAAAAATATTAGCATATTTGCGATATTTAATGATCAAAGTTTTAACGAAATGTTTACTAACGACGTCGTTAGTTTTGAACAACTGGCCCCTGATATTTTCATTGAATAGTCACCATGATTACAATTTGTCGGCGACAGAAGGGTCACATGATTACGCAATTTTACCGGGAACTGATAGTGCAGAATATGGTCATTTCTAAGTGTTTCTATTTACTCTTTTATTTTATCATATTCGCGTTTGAAAAATACTCCATGTGTTTCCGTTCTATCATGTATTCTCTGCTTCCATAGGATATAAAAAGTAGAAGTAAAACAAAGATCAGGAATCGATACAATTAACTTACTCCACCCATCAAAGGGATATAACCCTTTTATAGAACATATTTGACAAGTTGCCAAAAACAGTAAAAAGATGACAGCCTGAAAGGCCACTGCTTCTGGTGATATTTTGATTTATTGAAACCGAGAAAAATATCGATGTGTTTGCTGGATATTTCCATGGAATCCAGCGAATCCTTTCGACAGTTAATGGGTCTGTTTTGATTCTGTGCGTTGCATCCGGTTTACAAGTCCCCACAATGAACACCCCTGTAGACCCAAATTTAGATAGAGAATAGGGGTGTATTTATTCTGTTGAATACATAGATTGTCGAAAGCCGTTAGAACTGCCTCAGTAAGGCGGTTCTAGTACGCAACCATAACTTACAAATTTAGCAGAAATAAAATAATTTATTAATACTAACAAGGACGTGATACTCTTACCTCACAGGCTGCTATAGTACACTATTCCTCGTGGGCGTATACATAGAATGTATGAATGTCAAAAATTATTCATATGTATTTTATTTGTCAAAGCTTGTTATTTGATTATTCCTTTTTTTCTGCGGAAGAAATATTATAAGCCAGTTCGATAGAAATCTAATTTTCGGTTTCGGTTATTGCTTTTTTCTGAGACACTGAATCATTTACGAATCTACAATATTATAGCCTTCAGTGGAATCATTAAGGTCAGTATCACGTTATTCCAATATTTACATAAAGTTGCTGAGGAAAACTGCATCATAAAGTGTCGTCTGGTTTTATCCTCTGTTTCGTCTTGTAGCAAATTTTTCAAACTTATTTGGCATAAAGTCAAACACTTTTGACTAAGAACTTGGCCTAAACTGTTTTAACGACAACAAAGCAGATTCATACCAGTTGTTAAGTGAGGTTTCTTCACTGTTAAAATGAAGCGTTATGCCTGGTTTACTTTTCAGCTATATTTCATCTGGGTCACAGGTAGTCAGCGACACTTTGAATGGTTGTTAGATATCTTACAAGAAGTTGAAGGCATTGACGAGAATGGCATGGTCTCTATTGACATATTTATCACACAATTCTTCCAGAATTTTGATCTTAGAACAGCAATGCTGGTAAGTCTATATGTGCATCGTGATAAACATTGGGGCGTGATGCGGGCATATTGCTTAAGGCATACGTACATGCATGCATGCCATACATACATACATACATACATACATACATACATACATACATACATACATACATACATACAGATGCACTGTTGAATGCCTCTTCGACAGAGCTTCAGACAGCCTATAGCAGGCTATGAATGTCATATTTCTTTAATTAGTCAAAGTCCCGAAAATTAGGAGGTAAAGTCTCCACATGCTTGAAATTGTCTTGACTATTACGATTAGCCCACAATTAAACTCCACTAAAATTAAACTTTTGACCCGTATAACTTGACAGCATTGTTTTGCTTGTTTGTTTGTTTAGATCATCAAGTAGCTCTATTTGTCTGTTTAAGATTCAAAATATATAGAAAACTTCATCAATATTTAAGTGCTACCATTCTAATCTTTTATTTACCCATGACTTGTTTATATCTATGTTGTATATCGACAAATAAAATTCATATGATTCAATTAAAACATGTATTTGTGTTACGGAGAATAAGCACATCTGTCAAAATGCTGCCGTTTGCAATAGAGGTGGGATTTGTAATTTATTGATTGATGTCCTGTTTTACATCAAGACCCGCAAAAAACGGAGTCTTCACTCAAAGGAAATTATATGCCCCGAAAGAGTCATGAGGTAAACATGTCCATGGAATGAACGTGCCTCTTAACCCCAATTTATATAAGGAACAGTGGCGTTTATCGGGATATAGTCTTTAACCCGAGGTCCCGTCTCCGTATGACCTTAGCTGTTGGTGGGTCGAAATACTCACGTACATATTATTTTTGCTCAATAGATGGATTGGCGGTACTCGTACGAACCGCCCTAACGAGTACCCATAATCTATGTTTGGATTAGAAATTAGAAACAAAATCTTCATCTGAAAAATACTACAGTCGAACTTCGATGGCTCGAACACCGATGTCTGTTTTACCATGGTTGAGTCGAACCCGTTTTTGAGTCCCTAGGGAATTCCTCTGCATAAGAAAAAGTGTGGGATAATTAAGAAGATTTTCGAGTTTTATCTTGCAAATGTATGCTGTGGGTACTCATTAGAATCGCCTCAATGAGGCGATTCTAATGAGTACTCACAGCATACATTTATGTTACAGAACACCGGAAAGAAGTCCAAAAATACCCTGTTATGTTTTCTGGAAGTATACAACAGTGGCTCGAACTACCGCTGTCTCGAACAAATTTCCATGGTCCCAAAGGGGTTCGAGCCATCGAAGTTCGGCTCTAGGTCTAGACTTACGTAAAGCCATATTTAAGACACGAATTATTTCTTGTAAAAGTGGACTCCTATTCATTTTTGGGACAAGAAAGTGCAGCCTACTCTGAATGTATATCCAATCTTCTGAACCCTTATCTTGCTGTTCACGACAACCCCTATCTTTGCAAACGGTGTAGATCCAGAATATCTGATCAGGATCTACACTGTTTGGCATTCAGTTTATGAATTTGAAGCATTTAATTACATCAAGTAATTTGATTGGTTGATAGAGAGAAATTGGTGTGGCTTAAATGAATATTCAGCAAGATAAGGGTTAATACAACGTTTGTTGGTCTCATTACAGTATATTTGTGAAGAACATTTCCAGAAGTTATCAGGAGGTAGAAGTGTTTTCACCACACTAAAAGCGGCAACACATTTTGGAAGACCACACTTATCTAGCATGTTCCAGACAGTGCATAAAGCACATCCCCTGGTAAGCAGTTTATGACAGTATATGATTTCAGAAAAAAATATATACCCAATTTCGTAAAATCGTTCTTTGATACAAAAAGATTGAGACCATCTTAAATGTTATACGACTGACTGCATGTATGATAGTTAACAGAACACAGTTGATAACTTCGCTCTTTAATTGAACACTGGTGGGTCTGGCCTCTGACTCTTTGACGGCCCCAGTCTAAAGATGTACTTAAAGTTTTTAAGCAATGTTGGTTGTTGCCGGATGCTCTGTTTCTGATCGGACCCGTCGGAGGCCAACTGTTGGTTTTCTCTTGCTCCAGCATTTTAGTTATTTCATGCTGCCGAGTGTTATCGTTGTTCCATCTCTACAATCGTTTGATTTTTGTGTTCTCGGAGATGTTCACTGATGAGTTAACAATCCTTCATGTGGACGGAACAAATTGTTCGTCAATACCACTATCGAAGCAAGGACGAGGATTGTGGCGACGTAAAATCGATTTAAGCTCCCCCATCCCCACCCAGTAAAATACTTTTTACTGATCGTTTCAAGGCCGTTCTTCTTTTGTGGTTATAGTTCCATAATTCGTCTTTGCGTTTATGTATTGTTTATATGTTTTTGTTTGGATAGCCGTTTGGCCACTTTGTGGAAGAAGTAAACATCCTTTTGGCTTTCGAATTTTGACATTTTCATTATGTTGATGCTGGTTTAAGAATGCATTTCTTTCTCTTTGGTGTCTTGGATGGGAGGTGTGAGGTAATTGTGCCGATCATTGCCCTCACTACTATTTTGAGAAGTTTACTATACAGATAACCGATTAAGAAATTTAGCAGTTAATATTTATTTACGAATCTTTAAGTCAGTAACATGACTAGACACTCTGGCGCACACAATTATTCGCGATATATAAGCATTGTAGGATGCCGCACAAGGAATATCATCATCCAAGAAAAGAAAATAGAATCTCAAAATCAAAGTCATCGCGTTTATCAAACATTTTGCATGGGACAAACCCATCTAAAATAGATAAATGTAACGCCAAAAACGGGGTTTCGGAATCAGAAAATTCAGTTGAAGTTCTGACGGTTATATTTGGTATTCAAACCCCATATTTATTAAATCATCCAAATATCTAGACGTTGAGCTGAATAAGTTCAGATTGCTTTTCAACAGAAAGGGACATCATTAAATCTCTTTCATAACGGAACAAGGACAAATCAGCCACAAGAGTTGTCCAAATCGTACCCATCGGAATCTAAATAACTAAGTACTGAATCTCATATGAATATTGACAAGTCGATATGACCATAACGTGTATTTTTATGCTATTCGTAAGTGAGAGAAGCATTCCTTATATTACATTCAAGACGGAGGGAATCTTCTCTATGGAGCGTCCTTTTAATTAAACTATATAGTTTTTCTTTTATAAGGTTATAAAGTACGTAGAGTAGTTTGAACCGAGGAAAAAGCATACGTCGACAAACGAAATCCACGAAAACGTCTCGATTGTAGCTTATTTAAACCTCATTCGAATTTTAATAGACCAAATCACGCATCTCCCTGATCTTTCATAGACTTTGTCGCAACCTGGCCCCAAGGTTTAAAAACGTGTTTTTTTGTGCTCAACTCACTAAGTATGAAATTTATCCAGTACATAAATGTTAAATAACTGGCTTGATGATTCAATTTTGACAATTTGACAATTTTAACAATTATGGGTAGTTTGAATTTATGCTCAAGTGAGTTGAGAACGAAAAGCTTTGTAAAACCTCTGGGTCTATACAGTCTCATGTGCTCCGTTTCAGCTCGAATTGAAATAAGTTTATCTAAGATGTGTTTTAATATTGGACTGGTAAACCTATATATACGTCTAATCAAGATATATCATGTTTTCTTAAAGTACAAAAAATTAGGGTTTAGGTCCAAGGTCAGGTCTATTTAATCCAGCATGTTGTCATTTTTCTCTGATTGCGAAAACACGCATTTTCAAATATACATGATTTGAAAGTTTTACCATCAAAAACTGAAACTTGTCGGATAAAAATTCTGATAGTTTTTATATTTCTGCTCAAAACATAGATAATGTGTTCCCATATGAACCCACCTTAGCGGTTCTAACGAGTACCCAAAATCATTGTACACACCTGTCAAACCCAGTTGCACTACATAAAAGTGGGGTTCAAGGGGGTCAAAATTATACCGGCGTGTTGTCGTGATGTTTAATGTTTCGTCTATCATGTCGTTGCTTTATGTCACTTTTGGTATCTAGGACAGGCTGTGTTAAGTTATTGTATCCATCACGAAAACAGGCCTATATAATTTTGACCCTCTTACATGGTAAGACTGGGGTTTACAGGGGTATACCTTATTTTTCTTATTTCTGTTCTAAAATATAGATTGTGGGTACTCGATAGGACCGCCTCGGTGAGGCGGTTCTAATGAGTACCAAGAATATATATTTTGAGCAGAAATAAGAAAAATATCACATTAAAATTTTCGTGTTTTTTTTTTTTGGCGGTAAAGTTTACAATGTATTTATATAGGCGTGTTTTCGTAATGGATTCCCGACCAATGTATTCCATTGTAATTTACACTTAGGAGTTCCACCAGTGCTGTTAGTTCTTTGATCTTATATGTATGCATATTTTTTATTTCAGGTACGTAAGATAGGCGTATTTTCCTGCGGACCTCCTGGTGTTACCAAAAGTGTTGAGAGAGCCTGTGTGGAATCTAGCAGATCTTCGAAAGCTCTCTTTGAACATCATTTTGAAAACTTTTAAGTGCAAGAAGAAACGTAATGTTAACATATTACTTCGATGTTTTGTAAGGAGTGAACAATGTTTGTATGACATTTCAGGCTAATGAGCTGATTATAGTATGTACTTTCGTAACGCACCCTTGTTAACACAACTTCATGTAGAAAAAGAAGAATTTACTAGGTATAGATTAATTTTTATTTATGCTCAAAAATAGATTGTAGATACTTTTTAGAACGGGCTCAATGAGGCGGTTCTAGCGACCAGCTCTAATCTATTTTTGAAGCAGAAATATGAAAACTATTACAGACTTTCACCAGTTTTCGTGCTGTGTAAGAAAGAATTATTCAAGGCATTGGTGGAATTTTAAGGTCGTAACGATGTTCAAATGGGACCAAAAATTGTACAGCTTGTTTGTGTTGATATAAGCTTCGATGACTGCTCGTTTTATACAACTTCAATGGTTGTATCTGGTCCAAAAGAACACCTGTAAAGCCGATTAAGGTCCCCAGTGAAAAACATTTTACCGGCAGTTCCAAGGCTGTTCTTCCAATGCGGTTTATTTTTGTTATAGTTTGTCTTTGCATGTCAGTATTGCTTTTCTTTATTTGGATAGCCGGTTGGCCATTTTGTGGGAAACTAACTGTCCTTTTGGCTTTCCACTTGTGATGTTTGCATTAGGGTTTAGTAATTTTTAGTGGTTTTTTTCCAAAAGGCGTCCTGATGGAAGGTGTTTGGTACTTGTATCGCCTTAAATCCTATTATGCAGAAAGAAAAAGAAAAGGTGAATATTAACCTCATCCTGAGGAGCAAGGTTTTCCCTATATGAATAGACCCTTTTCTCAGATAGGCTGTATTTGTAGAATAGCTAACAGAAAGTCCAAAGTAGAAGCGAAAGCAGTGATCAGGAATCGATACTATAACGTTACGCCTTCCACCCAAGACACCAAAGAGACAAGCACACAAACATAAAGCGACGCCAACATGATTGGGACTTGACAAGTAGAAAACCAAAGGGCAGTAAATGGCCAAAATGTCTATCAAAATTAGCCATATCACAAGTACATACATGCTAAGACAATCAATGTCAAAAGAACGACAACAGAAGTAAAGCCTAGGAACGGTCAGTTATTAAACGTACAGTCGACGCTCGTTATCTCGAACCTCACGGGACCGGATAAAAAAGTTCGAGTTATCCGTAGTACGAGATAACCAAAGTGTGACGTCACATGCATGTCGGAGCCCATTATGTGCCGTGATATGCCTGTTATTCTAGAGTAATAGCACTAACATGCAAAGCCTATTGAGTTTTTAAAATCCGTTTATGAAAGTAATGGAGCTTTTCGACGGAAGTACAGCGATTCTAAAAGATTTCTCGGTGTTTGTTGTCCTTTAAATTCCTGCAAATTCGGGTATCCAAATAAGCTAAAAATAGATATGTACTTAAATGGGATGGTGCAATGCCTAGCAGAGCCGCCCTTTATCATGGAAATCTTTGAAATCATTGAAACGAGAAGGTGTTAAGATCAAAGGTTGAGCACCGCGTGTCAGTCTGTATACACGCACGTGATTTTCGTAATAGCGGTAAAGGTATTATTTGTGCTAATTTTAATGCACTGGACAATTTGGAAATTAAAAACATTGTGAGTATTGATGAATTGTTTTGTAACGGTCTATTATTATTTTCTTTAACTGAAAGACCGGCGGCATCGTGTGCATAGTGGCCCATGGGCCTCTTGTTTTTAAATTCTTTTGTTTTGTGTGTGTGTGAGCTTTTTTGTTGTTGTTGTTGTTTTTTTTGTTGTGTTTTAGCTCACCTGTCACGTAGTGACGAGGTGAGCTTTTGGGATCACTTTTTGTCCGTCGTCCATCGTATGTGTGTGCATGCGTGCGTCCGTGCGTAAACAATTCTTCGAACGACATCGCCTCCTGAACCACTGATCGGATTTTGACCAAACTTCACTTGGCCGATCCTTAGGTGGTCCCCTTTCAAAATTGTTCAGATGGTTCCGGTCCGTTGAATATCTAGGTCACAGAAGCCAAAAATAGATTTTATCACTGAAAACTTAAAATAATCTTCTTCTCTGAAACCACAAGGCCTAGGCCTTTGATAATTGGTATGAAGCTTCATCTAGTGGACCGTGGCTTGAAGAAGTAAATGGGCTGCATGATGCGTCCACGCAGAGCTGCAAACGACCGCACACGAGTACTGGTAAACCGTTTAGAGGATCTAACCCTGCCCAGGCAAAGCGGTGCGAATTGGTCCGTCCATAAACGCTATTGGTTTCATTGGGCGACAGGGATTGAGATGTCATTTTATCTCATTGTCGGGTAAAAGTCCCACAAAATTGGAAACAACGTCTCCAAAATGACCTATAAAGTGTTGACGGGGACGTTAAACCGCAAATCAAACAAACAAAATCATCTAGTGGACCTCTGTCTGAAACCGGAAGGCCCAGGTATTTGATATTTGGTATGAAGCTTCATCTAGTTTACCTCTACCAAGATTGTTCAAATTATAGCCAAAAATACCCCCGCGCCGGGGCCGGCCAGTTTAACAGAGACTTAGATAGGGAAAAATCTTCTCGTCTGAAACCAGAAGGCCCGGGTATTTGATATTTGGTATGAAACTTCAGCAAATGGACCTATACTAAGATTGTTCAGATTATATCCCTGGGGCCAAAGATGGCCCCGCCCGAGGGTCCACCCGTTTTGCATGGACTTAAATAGGGAAAACCTTTAATAATCTTCTTGTCTGAACCCAGAAAGCCTAGATCTTTGATATTTGGTATGAAGCTTCATCTAGTGGACCTTTACCTAGATTGTTCATATTATAGCCCTGTGGCCAAAAATGATCCCGCCACGTTTTACATGGACTTATATAGCGAAACCCTTCAAAAGATCTTCTAGTAAACCAGAAGGCCCAGGTATTTTATATTTGGTATGAAGCTTCATCTAGTGGACTTCTACCAAGATTGTTCAAATTTTAGCCCTGGGCCCGCCCCGGGGCCCACTGTTTTATTCATAGACTTATATAGGGAAATTTAAAATCTTCTTGTCCGAAACCGGGTCTTTGATATTTGGTATGAAGCTTCATCTGGTGGACCTCTACTATGGTTGTTCATGTTAAAGTCCTTGGGCCAAAACTGTCCCCGCCCCGGGACCCACTGGTTTTACATAGACTTATATAGGAAAACCCTTTAAAAATCTTCTCGTTTGAAACTACAAGGACTAGGTCTTTGATCATTGGTATGACACTTCATTTAGCGGACCTCTACCAAGATTGTTCAAATTATAGCCCTGTGATCAAAAATAGTCCCACTCCTGGGTCCCACTGGTTTTACTTTGACTTATAGGGAATACCTTTACAAAGCTTCTTGTCTGAAACCAGAAGACCCAGGTCTTTGATATTTAGTTTAAACTTTATTTCTTTTTGTATATAAATATTACACGTAATATGAGTGATACAATACACAAAGTACAAACATGTCAATATATACAAAATGGGATTCAGAAGAAAGTCCTAAGACTTGTGCAATCAGTTTCCCATTGGATACTCTGACTGAAGCATCGCTATATTTGTGTACACACATGATTAAGCAGTTGTTACTAACATGGATTTACAGAATATTACTAGAGTGAAAATCAACACATGTTTAACAAATGATATGTTATGCTGCTGCTTGGCTGGGGACCCTGGGGTGGGACGGAGGGAGCAACGGTGATGACACTGGTATAACGCTCACTAGACATCTCGATTTAGATCAAGTAGGGTGATCGTCCTTATTCTACAGGTGAAAATTTCTATATTAAATGTCTTACTAACTATTGAATTTTGAATCTGCGGCTTTGAATGATAAATTCTTGCACTGACAACATAATGGTTTTGTTTTGTTCGTATGTCAAGTTTGAGTCGCCGAATAGTAGAGTATTCAATGTTGGGTCACTATCAGAGATACTATCGAGAAGCTGTTGTCTGTTACCTACGTACTTAGCGCAGTCAAGGAAATAATGCCCGGTGTCTTCAACTGACCCACAATCACAAAGGAAGCTGTCTACAATATTTTTGGAAAATAGATGTTGGTTCAAGGAGCTGCAATGTGTTCTTAATCGAGAAAGAATGGTAAATCTGTCCTAGACGTTGACCTTCATAATAAAACAACGGAGGCTTACTCAATCCAGTATTGAGTCTATGTTTAAAAGACGACAACGTAGGTAATTCACGTATAACTTGAGGAAGCTCGTTCCATTCACATATGACAGAGGGTAGGAAGGAGTTATAGTAAAGTTGTGTGTTTGCATGAACAGTCTGCAAGTTATTAACATTTCTAAGGTTATATCGGGAAGTATTACCAACGGTAGGGGGAACCAAAGCGTTCAAGTAATCAGGACATAGGCCATTCATCATTATGTAAAATTGAATAAGTTTGTGTTTCTTTCGTCTTTCTGAAAGTTTTTCCAACCCGACCTCTTCAGGTCTTTGATATTTGGTATGAAGCTTCATCTGGTGGACCTCTACTATGACGGTTCAAACTAACGCCCTGGGGTCAAAGTTAGCCCCGCACAATGGCCCACGTATTTACATAGACTTATATATGGAAAACCTTTTAAAATCTTCTTCTCTGAAACCACAAGGCCCATGCCTTTCATTTTTAAGCAAATCAGACTTTTAGGGTGATTGGCTCAAAGGCAAGGTTCGTGGGGCCGATTTTTAGAAAAAAGCTTTGCCCCTACATTTATTGATGGATTTTAATGTACCTTCATATGATAATATTTCCAGCAAGTTAGACGTTCAAGGTCCCAGATGCAGTGGCTATTTTCAGAAAAAAAATTGTCATCACTCTGGCGCCTACATTTATCAAAGGATTTTATGTAACTTTTCATAAATGTTGGGTATGATAATATCTCAAGCATGTTTGAATTTCAGGATTCTGGGCTCAAGGTCAAGGTCAGTGTGGCTATTTGATAGAAAAAACTTTGCTATGTCGCTCTAGCACCTACATTTATTGGTAGATTTTAATGTAGCTGCAAAGAAATGTTGGGTATGATAATATATGAAGCAAGTTCGACCTTCAGGGTCCTGATCTTAAGTCAAGGTCACTGTGGCTGTTTTTAGAAAAACGGGTTCATGACTCAAGCTAGCACCTAGATTTTTCAATCGATTTTGATGTAACTTCACACAAATGTTAAGTATAATAATATTCCCAAGCATGATCAACATCCAGGGTTCTGGGCGATGTAGCTATTTTTAGAAAAACCATATGGCTTATTGGTCGATTTTGCTCAAATGAACATGATAGCCACCGGAGCTAAATCTATCCAAACCCTAAAATGACCTACTCATAAACAGCTAGATTGATTTTGAAAGAATTTTCCAGAAATGTTCCTTGGGTCACTGTCAATCAAAATTGCTCAAACCCTCCACCCCACCTTACTATATTACCTACCTTTTCATTCGTACAGTATGGATCAGGTGAGCGAGCCTGGGCCATCATGGCCCTCTTGTTTCAGTTTGCCGGTAAAATTTATGAAACTTCATGTTAATTTTACTGCAGCTGATTTGAACTTTGAACATAGTTGTTAGTCACATTGAAAGTGCCAAAGTTTTGGTATGTTTTGATGATGATGATATCTACAAAGTAAATGTTCATTGTTGCTATGTAAATAATTTATATTAAAACGTGCGGTTTTTTTTTTTTTTCTTTTTGTTGTTGTTTTGTTTTGTTTTGTTTATTTGGTTTGTTTTGATTTGATTTTTGTCTTTTGTTTCTGTCTTGTATATAAAAGGAATCGAAAGTAATTCAAATGTATTGATTTGAATGTTTCAGCCCTTTAAATGAGCCCCGCCAAGCGAATTTGTGTCTTCGAGCATTCCGTCATGACAAATTTTAACTGCGTATGCCAAGCCATTCAGAGGGGCCAGGGATATGGTTTTCTGTCTGAAGGTTCCTCTTGATGCGCAGGCTCGCCTGAACCTTCGCTGCTCCCATAGGCGATAAGTACCAAAATCGCTTGAAGGGCCCAAATAATAATTCACTGCCAGTAACCGACCGTTAATCATGGTGGAATCGGGAAACAATGTGGACAATTACTGACTGAAATCTTGCACATGGTTTAAAAGATGAAATGCACGGCAGGAGTAGAAATCGTCTCTACCATCTCATATCGGTGTTGTGTAGGTCTGACCCTAACCCAACAGGAGACAAAGCTTTTAAGCGACCGCTTTGAAATAGGGGCAGCTTGGAGCATAGTCCAATGAATTGCCCCGAGGTGCTATGGGCAGCCTGATGTACCATTGGTCTAGGCCGAAGGCAACAGTGCATAAGATCGCCCATGCTGTGGACAGCACGATGCATTATTTTATCAGTTACCCCTATAGTAATTGCATTGCAACATACTGACCTGATAAATATATGCTATCTCAGGACAAAAGAGCTTTATCAGGAAAACGTGATATTGCACTTCTTTGAAGTGGACGCCTGGTAAAATGGCAAAACTGTAAGAGTGTACAAGGGGATTAACTGATCAATAGAATACCAGATTCGTGTCATTTGATATCAAGTTTATCAGGCTCGGCTTCGAGAACGCATGTAGAAACGCTCGGCAAGTTCAGTATCGTGGACGACTTAATGCACTATTGCCCGGCCCCAGCACATCGGGGCAATAGTTTCATCACGCAAACATGCTTATATGGTTTTGACCCCTTGAACCCCACTTTCATATAGTAAAACTGGGGTTTACAGAGGTGAACCTTATTTTTCTTATTTCTGCTCTAAAATATAGATTGTGGGTACTCGTTTGAACCGGCGGTAAAATGTGCAGTATATTTGTATAGGCGTGTTTTCGTAATGCCACTCCGAACTGCC
Source organism: Lucinisca nassula (assembly GCA_963580285.1). Lineage (NCBI taxonomy): Eukaryota > Metazoa > Mollusca > Bivalvia > Lucinida > Lucinidae > Lucinisca > Lucinisca nassula. The sequence goes on along the minus strand of OY757019.1, from coordinate 92,042,671 downwards.
ATGAAATAACTGTATACTATTCTCCAAGTCGCCATGAAATAACTGTACAATATTCTCCAAGTCGCCATGAAATAAATGTTTTATTACCAAGTCAGTCGCTAATTCTTCTTCGATCACCGAGAAAATGCCCCATAAGACTCGATACAATTGTTGTTTACTGTCTCGTGAGCTAGGACTACAGTACCTAAACCATTACCTGGCTAAACAAAACCATACTGATCGGCCAATAGAACTGGTCAATAGTCAAACATATATGAGCCAGCGCACGACAAGACCTACAATAAGACATGTGCGTCCAGCGAAGAATCAGATAAGCCTGCGCATCCATATAGTATAACCAGAGACTTCTTTTGCTGCATGAAAGATCAATGAACCTTAGAGCGCACAGCAAAGACTCTGATCAGACTGCCGGACGCACATGTCTTATTATAGGTTTTATAGGTTTTGTCGTGCGCTGGCCACGGAAAAAAATCGATTTAAGCCCCCCCCCCCCCAGTGGAATTCGTTTCACTGACCCATCACGAATACACGCCTATATAATTTTGACCCCCTTGAACCCAACTTTTATATTTTAAAACTGGGGTTTATAGGGGTAAACCTTATTTTTCTTATTTTTGCTCTAAAATATATTTTGAGCAGAAATAAGAAAACTATCACAATTTTTCATCCTAAAATTTTAGTTTTTTTTTTGGCGGTAAAGTTTACAACGTATTGGCATCACGAAAACATGCCTATATTAATTTGACCCCCTTGAACCCCACTTTTATATAGTAAAAGTGGGGTTTACAGGGGTTAACATTATTTTTCTTATTTCTGCTCTAAACTATAGATTGTGGGTACCCGTTAGAACAGCCTCGATGAGGCGGTTCTAACGAGTACTAACAATCTATATTTCGAGCAGAAATAAGAAACATATCGCAATATTTCATCTTAAAATTTCCCTTTTTTCGGCGATAAAAGTTATAATGTATTAGTATAGGTGTGTTTTCGTGATGTCATAATGCCTTTCAAGGCAGTTCTTCTGCCGTGGTTTATTTTTGTTATGTCTTGTCTTCAAGTGTGTGTGTTTTGTTTATACTATACTTAGTCAAAAAAGTAACTATACCAACTTTCGGGTGAAACTCACTAGATATCTGGCAGCTATTGAGCAAAATTTAGCTGTAGACATTTAAATCGGACGTTTGGCTAGAGAATGCTCAAACTTGCATTTGCCCATACCTTTCTGCTCCAGAGTTGTCTTGCAATATGTGCCTAGAAAGATTTTGGTAGAAAATGGACATTGCGCATGCGCAGAAAGCTATTTTTGTCTAAGATGGGAGACAATAGTCTCTGAACATCGGATAACACTTTACTTTTACAATATCTCATGATCTCGCATTATAAGCGAGGTTTCAATTTGTGAAATTCTCAAATTATCTCCCTTGCAATTAAAAATATAGCAATTTTCGAACTGCTGTAATTTTTATTCCTGTCAATCAATTTTTGCCATTTTTTTCAAAAACGCTTTGTGTCTACCATTGTTGTTCATCATGATGGTCAAAAATACAGAAAATTCATGTAGCATGTAGCACTATCGATTGCGATTTTCTATGGAGTTCTCATTGAAAGCAGCATTTGCACACAACTTCTAAGAATTGGAATAGAATATGTGATAGCCGGTTTCTCGTAGCTGATGCAACTAAAGTTCCAAATCTTTTGTGAATAGACGCAAATGGTATCTACAGAAATGTCACATGTATCAAATTTTAGAAATGTAGGGTACAGGGAAATTTTGTGATGTTAAATCATAGCATGTTTTAATGATTTTATCTGCGAAAATGACACAGTGACCCCTTTGGTGTTTAAAGCAATAGTCTACCATGATGTGTTTACGAAAACAAAAACGAATGGTGCTTTTGCACGAAAAAATGAGTCTTCTTATCAAAACATAACAGACTTTGTGTAGTTTTTATCTGTAGTAGCTATAGTAACAGAAGCAATTTTAGGTATAGGAACTTTTTTGACTGAGTATATTTTGCTTTGGATAGCCAATTTGCCATTTTGTTGAAAGTAACTGTTATTTTTTGCTTTCCGCTAGTGAAGTTTCTATTAGGGTCTAATTGGTTTATGTCTGCGTTTCTTTCCCCCGGTGTCTCTGGTGGGAGTTGTGGGTTATTCCTGATCATTGCCTTCACTTCTATTTTAGAGAGTTGTTTTTGTTGTTATTTTTTTCCGGTGATTTGAGATGGGTGTTTTCAATAATGGTAATGACTTTTTAAGTTACTTTTTTTCTGACAATTTTCTCATTTACGATTTAAAATGAAATGTTCCCATGTTGGTTCTCCTTGGATTCGTTTTGATGCAAAAATAATGTTTGCTATAGATCTATACCTTGAATATGATAGTTACCCTGGAATCGAACGATATCAAACATTCATACAACCCGTAGTTATAATTATTAGTAGACTTGCGATTTGAATTTTGTCGGACATATTGTATTATTTTTCAACATAATCCCCTTCAGTATCTATACACTCTTGCCAGCTGTTTAAGGACTTCGATGCCCTTTTTATAGAACTTTTTTTCCTTAGCTGTTCAGAAAGTAATCCACTGCATATTTGACGTCATCATCGGATTGACAGTGGGTGCTTGAAACAGCCGTTTTCAGTTTTGAAAATATACGTAAGTAGGATGGAGCGAGATCAGGTGAATAAGGCGGATGCTCACTTTAAAACCACAATTGTGAATGGCAGCCATAGCAATGACATACTTGTAACACGAGTATTGTCCAAATTGAACAACACAACTTTAGTGAGATTTCCGCGGCGCTTAAATTTAATATTTTCCCGTAACTACGTTAGAAGTCATGTGTCACTGATTGTCTGCCCTTTTTGTAGATAATCTATCAGCAAAATACCATCTGCGTCCCAGAAAATTGAGGTCATAACCTTCCCAGCTGATGGAACAGTCTTTGTCTTCTTTGGCGGGGATGAGGGTGCTACCATTGTTTCAATTGTTGTTTTAATGATGTTTCATCCATAGTGACGAATCTCTGAAGAAAGTTGGCAGGATCTTCCTAAAATAGGTTAAGATTAGCATGCGATAATGTGCGCCTGGTGTGCTTCTGATCAACTGTCAGAAGTCTTGGTACCCACCGGGCCGAAAGCTTCCTTATTGCAAGATCCTCTGTCAGAATGGAATGCACTCTTTCCTGTGAAATGCCAACTCTACTGGCTATATATCTTTCCGTGACTCGTCTGTCAGTCATAACAATATCATTGACTTTATTGACCAGTTCTGGGGTTGCAACATTGACAGGCCTTCAAGGACGGGAGTCATTCTCAAGGCTCTGTCTGCCGCGCTTAAATTCCGCCACCCACCATTTCACTGTAGCATGTGAAGGGGCATCTTTCTTTAGTTTGCTATCATATCTTTATGGGTATCCCCAGGTGTTAAACCTTTTTATGCAAATATTGGATCACTGCTCTTTCGCCGATTTTGTCCATTTTGCAAACGCTGCTTGTCTTGTTCACTTTAGAGTGCTACATCTTCGAAATAAACTGACCAAATGAGACCAGTCCTTGGGTACACGACCTTATATGGTGAGAAAGTAGTAAGACTAAAAAAAGAACATCCATGTGTACCTCCTTCAGTACGAGGCTCGCAACATATTAATCAGCACTCGTAATAAGTAAAAATGAATGTAGGTAGGTCGGGAGGGAGGGAGGGAGCGGGAAGGCAGTCAAGGTAGGTAATGATACACAATATGGAAGGTATGAAAGGTAAGAAGGTAGTGAAGGAAAGGTAGATAGGTAAGGGGGTAGGTGGGTAGGTAGGTACGGTAGATATGGTAGGTGAGGTAGATAAGGCAGACATATTTTGTTTGTTTGATTTGAGGTTTAATGTCCCAATCAACACTATTAAGGTCATTTTGGAGGCGTCGCTTCCAATTTTATGAGACTTTTACCCGACATCGAGATGAAATGACATCTCAATCCCTGCCGCCCAATGAAACCAATAGGTTTAATATGCATGGACGGTCCGACTCGCGCCACTTTGCCTGGGCAGGCTTAGATCTACTAAGCGGTTTACCAGTACTCATGTGCGGTCGGTTTCAGCTCCGCATGGAAACATCATGTCTCCAAGCCCCGATGGGCGGGGGCTATATGTAGCTAGGAAGAAGTACGTAGGCCTGCATGTGCACAAGCTTGGAATTGTGCATGCGTGCGTGCTTAAATGTTTAACCAACAGCTAAGTAATCTGGAAATAGTACCTCAGCTAAAACGCCATATATACTACTCAAAATGTGTTAGGCATGAAACAAATGCAAAACATACACCAACCCACAAAACTTAATTTTTGAAGGATTGAAGGATCGGTATCTTTTGAGTCTGCGTGAAACTGATCGGGGACAACGTAAGTATTTGTACATGCCTCGGTAGCACAGTCGGGTGCGCGTCTGACCATAGATCAAGAGGACGCGGATTCGACACCTGCTGGGGTCGGCAACATTCTTTCGTGGAGATCGATTATGATAACCGGTCAGACGCGCATCCGATTGAGCTACCGAGGCCGGCCAGTCCCTAAGGTGGCTGTGCCGTAGATATTTTACTGTTTATAACACCGAAAGTAATTGAGTTTCATCTGGCTTTCAGCTCACCTCAGCACGAAGTTCTCACGGTGAGCTATTTTTAGAGGTCAATGTCTGTCGCCCTTCGTCGAGTGTCGCGTGGCGTCAACAATTTGCTTCAAATGAAAACTCCTCCTAAACCCTTAGGTCAATTTCAATCAAACTTAATAGGAATGTTACTCAGGTGACCCACTTCCAAACAAAGCTAAATTCATTTCGCTTCAATGAACAAGATGGCCGCCAGAGCTAAAATAGAAAAAAATATTTAAACGACAACTCCTCCAGTATCTTTGGCCCTATTTCATTCAGACTTCACATGAATGCTGCTTAGGTGACCCTCTACGAACATAGCTGAAACGGTTTCGCTCCGATTAACAAAATGGCCACCAGAGGTAAAAATAGAAAAACGTCAATAATTTGCTTTAAATGCCAACTCCTTAACTCTTGGACCTGTTTCAATCAGTCTTCATAAGAATGTTGCTTAGACGACCCTCTATCAAAATAGCTCAAATCGTTCCGCTCCCATGAACAAGATGGCCACCAGAGCTAAAAAAAGAGGAAAAATCTTTAAACAACAGCTCCTGTACGCTTAGGCTAATTTCAATCAAATTTAATAGGAATGTTGCTTCGGTGACCCCCTGCCAAAATAGCTAAAATGGTTCCGCTCCGATGAACAAGTTTGCCACCAGATCTATTAATAGAAAAAAAAAACTTTAAACGACAACTCCTCTTAATCGCCCCCCGCCCGTCGGGGCTTGAAGAAATAGATGAGCTACATGATGCTTCCACGCAGAGGTGAAACCGACCGCACACGAGTACTGGTAAACCGCTTAGAGGATCTAAGCCTGTCCAGGAGTCGGACCGTCCATGCTTATAAACCCTATTGGTTTCATTGGGCGACAGGGCTTGAGAAGTCATTTAATATCAATGCCTGGTAAAAGTCCAACAAAATTAGAAGCGACGTGTCCAAAATGACCTATACAGTGTTGACGGGGACGTTAAACCTAAAATCAAACATACACTCCTCTTAAACCCTTGGGACAATTACATTCAAACTTCACAGGAAAGTTGCTGAAGTGACCCGCTACCGAAATAGCCAAAACGATTCTGCTCCGATGAGCAAAATGGCTGCCAGAGCTAAAATTATAAAAAGGTCAACAATTTTCTTTAAATACCAACTCCTAATAATCCATTTGGCCAATTTCAGTCAAACTTCGTAGGAATTTTGCTAAGGTGACCCTCTTCCAAAATAGCTAAAATCATTCTGCTCTGATGAATAAGTTGGCCACCAGGGCTAAAAATAAAAAAAATCTTTAAATGACAACATGGCCAGATTCAATCAGTCTCCATGGGAATGTTGCTTAGGTGACCTACTACTTAAATAGCTAAAATAGTTCCGCTAAAATGAATAAGATAGCCGCCAGAGTTAAAAATAGAAAAATCTTTTAATGACCACATCTCCTATACCTTTGGGCCAATTTGAAATATTGCTTAGGTTTCCCTCTACAAAATTAGCTTAAATCGTTTGGCTTGGATGAATAAAATGGCCGCAAGACCTAAAAATGGAAAATCATTAACGATTTGCTTTAAATGTCATTTCCTCCTAAACCCTTCGGCCAGTTTCGATCAAACTTCACAGGAATTGTGCTTAGGTGACCCTCTACCACAATAGCTAAAACCCTTTGGCACGTATGAATAAAATGGCCGCCAGAGCTAAACAAAGAAAAAGGTCAACAATTTTGTTTAAATGCGAACTCTTCCAAAACCCTTTGGCCAATTTGCTTCAAACTTCAAAGGAATGTTGCTTAGATCACCCTCTACCGAATTAGCTAAACCTGTTCTGATGAACAAGATGGCCGCCAGAACTTTCAGAAGCTATGTGACATTTTTGAAATCAGGTTAGCGATTGAGGGCCATCGTTGCCCTCTTGTTATTACGAGTGACTTATCCACAGTTCTGTGGCGTGTGTGAAAATTTTACGCCCCAACAACAACTTAGATCATATTGACACGGGACCTCGGTTTAAAGACTCATCCGAAAGTCTCGAGAAGCCTGGAATCGAACCCAGGATCCTTGTTTAATGGGGCAAGTAGCTTAACCACTACCCCACGGAGGCCTCTTCAGTACAATGGTGGGTTTTGAAAAGGACACTTTTTGTCTCGAGCATCCATAAATACGAGTACCCATAATGTATGTTTTGAGCAGAAATATGAAAACATCACGAAAACACGCCTATATAATTTTGCCCCCTTGAACCCTATTTTTATAGTACAACTGGGGTTTACAGGGGTGAACCTTATTTTTCTTATTTCTGTTCTAAAATATAGATTGTGGGTACTCGTTAGAACCGCCTTATAGATTGTGGGTACTCGTTGGAACCGCCTCATCGAGGCGGTTCTAACGAGTACCCACAATCTATATTTTGAGCCGAAATAAGAAAAATATCCCGATTTTTCATCTTAAAATTTTCATATTTTTTTTCAGTGATACTGGTTAAAATGTATTTGTAAAGGCGTGTTTTCGTAATGAATTTCAGGATTTTTTATTTGAAAATTTTCATTTTTCGGGCGGTAGGATTTCCAATATATATGAATAGGCGTGTTCGGTAATTAGGAGTTGCAGTAAAATGAAAGCAATACTTAATGGTGTGAAAATATCGTCAATTCATCACGTGAACAAGTCCGTGAAATGAACACCCCCTTAAACCCCACTTTGTACAGAGAAAACTGGGATTTAAGGTGGGGGATACATTACTCTTCTTATTTTGTTCCAAGACAAAGGTTGTTGATGCTCGTTAGAACCGCCTCGGCGAGGCGGTTCTAACGAGCACCCACAGCCTATATTTGCTGTATAAATAAGAGAATTGTCATAGATTTTCATCATTAGCGGTATGAAAAAATGCACTTCGTCGCATAGGCGTGTTATCGTAATGTAAGAATTTTCCCTCCATGTCCAAGGAAGCATTGCCATGGCTTGGCAACCTATTCCTAGAAATAATGTCCTAAATGCCCACCATATATATTTTACAAGCGCTTGTTTGATTAATCGTCATGGGCGTGTATTGAAAAAGACCTTAGAATGGATTGAAGTTGGCTGTAAATCATATAGAATTTGTTTGGTCGGAATACAGAGAATCTTAAATGACAACAATCCCATTATCTTGCTTACCTTGTCTGAGTCAAACCCGTTCTTGGGTTTCTTTAGAAATCTTCGAATGGCCTCGGAAATTACAAGATAGGAACGATTGTACTTTAAGGGTCACGGATGCGTTAATGCCGGAATGGTTCAGTCTTACCCGAACACAACCTTTAATGAACGTCGTTGCTTAGACGTCATGCGCCAGCTGGGAAGTTAGTCAGAATCGTTTGTTTGTTTGATTTGAAGTTTTGATCGTCCCCGTCAACACTGTATAGGTCATTTTGGAGTCGTTGCTTCCAATTTTGTTGGATTTTACCCGACAATAAGATGGAATGACATCAAGCCTGTCACCCAATTAAACCAATACAGTTTATAACCATGGGCGGTCCGACTCACACCGCTTTGCCTGGGCAGGCTAAGATCCTCTAAACGGTTAACCAGTACTCGTGTGTGGTCGGATTCAGCTCTGCGTGGAGGCATCATGCAGCCCATCTATTTCTTCAAGCCCCGATGGGCGGGGGTGGGGAGGTTAGAATACCAGCTTTCCTTACTTCATGGGGAAGATTTGTGTCAAAGGCCAGCAATATAGCCAAAGCGAGGACTTATCAGATTGTGGATCCCGGATACGCAGTCGCTGGCGCAAATAATCGAAGACCCTTTTTCGCTTGTGTGCCTCATCCGGGCTTGGTTTTGCCAAAAAATATACCAGGCGCCAGTTGTTCAAAACTAAGTAACGCATTGCTAAAGCTTTGATCATTTAGTATGGCAAGTGTGCTAATATTTTTGCTGAAAAAATATGAGCAGCTGTTGCAGATGCAAAAGCTGCTCACCATTTGTCAGCAAAAATACCACTGTAACACGCTTATATAATTTCGACCCCCTCATGCCCCACTTTTATATAGTAAAATTGTGGTTTAAGGGGGTTTACATTATTTTTCTTTTCTCTGCTCAAACACATAGATTTTGGGTACTCTATAGAACCGCCTCAACGAGGCGGTTCTATCGAGTCCCCGCAATCTATGATTTGAGCAGAAATCAGAAAAAAAAATCACAATTTTTCATTTTAAAATTTCTAATTTTTGGCCAAAAAACTGGCAATGTATTTGTATGGACGTGTTTTCCTAATGGGTTACCTTCGTGTCTCATGAGAGAACTAGACCAGCCTGCGCATCCGTACATTGTGATCATTAGTCACTAAAGCCTTGGTAGCTCTGTCGTATGTGCGTCTGACTAGTGATCAGGAGGTCGCGAGCTCGACACCTACCGGATCGGCAACACTCTTCCATGAAAATTGATCCTTAAATCTATCTTCCGCTGACGTAAGAGAGGGAGTTGTGATCATCTTCTGGCTGGCTTAACGGCTCATGTATAAGCCTTCCAAGGAAAAGTAAGGTTAGGTAAATTCATAAATGACTGGCTCGATATGACCTTAACAGTGTTGATCAGAACGTTAAACTCTTAACAAACAGACACTACTTTCCGAGTGGAAAAAGACTGACCCTTTTCTGATGGACTTTATACTATATGACCAAGTTGTTTTGATTTCAGTCACGTGACGTGTTCGAGTTTTACCTGACGTCGTCGTTGGTGGGAACTCATCAAGTCAGCAAAGATGGCATGCAAACGTCGAGCCGACGCGGTTCTTAACGCACCGTCGGGCCGTACAGCGGATCAACGTCGAGCCGACTTCGATACGACGTTGAAACGTCCAGCCGACACAGTTTTGAAGGGAACGTCGAGCCGAACAGCGGACGTCAGACCAACAATGATACGACTTTGAAACGTGCAGCCGACATGGTTCTGAACGGACCGTCGGGCCGAAAAGTGGACCAACGTCCGACCGACGTCGATACGACGTTCCCATGTCCAGCTGACAAGGTTCTGAACGAACTATCGTGTCGAACAGCGGACCACGCTATTTCGATTAGTTGAGCATAAAAATGTTTCAGAACCTAGGGACCAGTGCATAAGGTAATACAGATTTGTCATGGTCAGCTACCTCACATGAGCACGCAACAAGCTCTGTTCATTACATTTTAAATGCCAAACATTTTTGGCGTTTAAAACTAATAACCAGTTACCCCCTGTATTAACTGCATTGTAACACCATGACTGATAGATATGCAATCTCAGGACGTGTGAGCTTTATCAGGTCAACGTGACATTTTTTTTTTTGGTTTGGGTTTTACGGCCCTTTCAAGATTATTTCACTCATATCGAGCCGATCGTTAATCAGAGGTGGGCGAAAACCGGAGTACCCGGAGAAAAACCACCTGACCTTCCGTTGCAGAACTTGGCGTCTCACACGTGGTCCGAGCGAGGCTCGAACCTACGGCGGTGAGAGACCTAATGACTAAGAGTCAGCGCTCTTATCCACTAGGCCACGGAGGCCCGTCAACGTGACATTGCACTTCCAAGAATGTACCGGACTACTGGAACAATTGGCAAAAACATTATTCTACTAGAAAAATATTTGAAAAATATAGGAAAAATAACGGTCAGCTGATACATAACCCTGCCAGCACAATTAACGGGCCAACGTCGGGCCGATAGCTCTACGACGTTACGTCGTACCGCTATCGACCATACGTTGGCCCGGCATTGTTTGCTGGCTAGGAATATATCGGCCGATTACTGAGCACCGGAATCAGATTCGTGTCATTCGGTATCAAGTTTATCAATTTCGGTTTCGAGAACGCCTGTAGAATTGCTTGGAAAGCATCGCGATTCTAAAAGCGTTCTCGAAGCCTAGCTAGATAAACTTGATATCAAAAGCACTGGCATTTTCTATTTAGCAAGACATAGATCTGAGCGGGGAAAATTTCCTCTTTTATTTGAATTTTAATTTTTATCAGTTCCATGCTAAGCTGAGTTGGCGGACGTGAGCATGAATATTGCACGACCCGCAGAAAAAGCGACCGTCTGAAGTCGGTTGATTTTCTAAGAGCGCCCTAAAATCACCATGTCAATCTGTCAGTCTGTCTGTCCGTCCGTAACCCGTTTGTGAAAATTGGTGATAGTGACTTAACCGATTGGAATATTTGAATAATTTCTGGCATACTGATAGATATCAATGAGATCTAACCAATGAACTTGCCAAATATTACATTCCATTTGGTTAAGCCTCGCCGAGACGAAAAATGTGAAAATTTTCGAACTGCTTCTCCTCGGAAACCGTTGGGCTAATTGAAGGCAAATTTCATATGGAGCCTCTATGGGATGGGTAAAACCAAAATTTGCTCATGCGGTCCAGGCCACATGACCAAAATGGCCGCCAAGCCATATATGGTAAAAACCCTTCAAAAATAGTCTTCTCCAGAACCACTGGGCAGATTTCCACGAAACTTGATAAATAGCATCTGGGACGTAGGCCCATCAAAAAGTCCTTAAATGGTGACCCTTGGTTGACCTTGACATTCTTTGTACCTAGGTCAAACTTTGACACATATGCTTTTGTATTGGAAAAGTAAGAATGCATTTTATCATGCAAACGATTCAGAATACAGTACTAAAGTATAAGATATATTTTTGCTCCTTACGATAAGGCGCATTTATTGGGGGAACCGTTTTAGGTCCAGGTCACATGACCAAAATTGCCGCCATACCCATATATGGTAACACTCATAAAGCTAAAAGCACCCGGCACTTCAGCTGAAGCACTGGTATTTTACAATATTTGGGCCTTGTAAATTAATCCATTGTTCTTCCACCATACAACGGGAATTTCGAAGAAGCTGGTTATGTAATAATACATTAAGACTATTCACTTTGTCATTATTTTATTTACTGTACATGATTTTATTATTCGGCTACAAATACAACTGGAATGCAATTTATCAGAACAGATTACTCTCGGTGTCTCAAACGCTGATAGCTCAATTGACTGCTTAAGCCAAATTTACTTTTTTCATTTCTAAAATACGCCTATACAAATACATAGTAAATTTTTCTGCCGAAAAAAACGAAAATTTTAAGAGGAAAAATTGTGATATTGTTCTTATTTCTGCTCAAAATATAGATTGTGGGTACACGTTAGAACCGCCTCAATGAGGCGGTTCTAACGAGTACCCACAATCTATATTTCAAAGCAGAAATAAGAAAAATAAGGTTTACCCCCGTTAACCCCAGTTTTTCTGTATAAAAGTGGGGTTCAATGGGGTCAACATTATATAGGCGTGCTTTCGTGATGAGTAGTTTTCTAGATTCATAAATATAACTCCTTTTACTCCAAACACTCTTATCGTAAACCGACCCTTCCGGTTCCTTTGAGTTTGAGATAACGAGATGCAATTTAAATCTGTGACAGATAGACACACAGCCTTGAAATAACGCCGTATTACTGATGTGGTATACAAACATGGCACATGCAATGTCAAATAACATCGTTGCATCTCGATAGCATCGTTTAACCCATTATGCACCAGAAACCCCAAAACGGGTAGCTAGCAAATAGTAAAGGCCCAGATCAGATGCCACAGAACGCGAAGTCTGATCAGGGCTCCACTGTTTGCAAAACATTCGGTCAGTTTCCAAATACATTTTGAAAACCTGAGACCCCTAAATTTTGAAATGGTCTACTGCTATATATAAGGAGGAAGAAGGGTTAAATAACGCCGCAGTTACGTCAGTAAGGCATCTTGATAATAACGCTCATTAGGAAAACATGCCTAATAATTTTGACCTTTCAAACCCCACTTTTATATGGTAAAACTGGGATTTACAGGGTATACATTTTTATTATTTCTGTTCTAAAATATAGATTGTGGGTACCCGTTAGCACCGACTCATGAGTACCCATGATCTATATTTTGAGCAGAAATAAGAACAATATCACGTTTCGTCTGTACGTCTCGATTTTATTTTCGGCAGTAAAGTTTACACTGTATTTGTATAGGTGTGCTTTTGAAGTGAACGTCCATGCGACTACAATAAAACAAGGTTGTAGCAACATCGACAAGACCTCACTGAAGCCAGGTCGACAATGATACAGTGGCATAATCGTTTGTTTTTTGTTTTTGTTTAACACCCCCGTCAACACTGTAATTTCTGAGGCGTTGCTTCCAATTTTGAGGGACTTTTACCCGACATTGAGATGAAATGACATCTCAAGCCCTGCCGCCTATTAAAACCAAAAGGGTTATTGTCTACGCCCATGGGCGAAGACATTATAGAGATTGAGTTTAACACGGAAGTACAGCCATTAGTTAACCACAGTGCAGGTTGACCTTTCCATTCTTATGCAACACAACAAGTATAAGCTTTCACAAGAAGAAAAAAGCAGCCCATAACAAGTGTAAGCTTTCACACAAAAAGAGGCCGGTGGGCAGAGCTCTGGCACAGAATTGCTATTACATTTGTACAAGCCTATATTTGCTGCCATACTGTACAGTCTAATACAAAATACACATCTACAAACTCTCGACCTCGACGGACCACTGCTAATCCTATAAGCTACATGTAGTCAGCAGCCTTTGGCTCTTGTGAGCTAAAAACATACCTCGCCGTTAGCAAACTATTAGGTTTAATCTTCAGTTAGTCTTCTATAAAGTCCTAACTTCTCTAACAGTTTTCAAGCATTCAATTTGAAAGATGTCACAAGCATACATGTTCATTTTTAAAGATGAAAAACTACTTTTTGGCATTATTACAACATTTTTAGACATTATACTTCAGTCGACAGGATGTCAATTAGAATATTGCCAAAGACAGTTAATTGTATAAAACACTTTTCTGGGATTCACATTTAATATGTGCTAAGCGTAGACCTAGCTTTTTGTAAAAGCTATACTTGTGATTTATAGGCTTGGACGGTCCGACTCGCACCGCTTTGATCCTCTAAGCGGTTTACCAGTACTCGTGTGCTGGTCGGTTTCAGCCCTGCGTGGAAGCATCATGCAGCCCATCTACTTCTTCAAGTAGCATAATCATTATTTCAATGCTGTATGCCCTCCGATTGTATATCCCCCCAAAGCATAACATAGGAATAACTGTAATACTATTGGGGAGAATGTGTGGAAGTACAGTATGAAAGTTAAGAGTGCATGAGTTCGTATGTACTATTAGAAGCATGTATGTTACGAATGATAGGAAATGTACATGCTGTATGAGTGGGTTAATATGTTAATATATGCCAGACTGTGACGTGAATGTGAGTATAAAGCATCAGTGCGCGAGGTATCAACAGAGAAGGGTTTGAGAGAATAGAAACAACTAGAATGAAGTAAAGTTAGGAACCTGGGTTTTAAATTAAAGAATTATAATGTGAACTTGTCATTTTATATTTACCCCTATGTGGCTTCGTGTCACATAGGACTAACTTTTGGTGAACCGTGACCATGGATTTGAACTACTGGTGATGTCGTGGCAGTCGTGACAATTTTGTGACAGTTTTTGGTGACAATGTGACAATGACAATTTGGTGACAAGACTTTTTCATGTTATTTTGTCAGTGATTGTGACAGCCCTCGCTAGGAGTACCTTTGGTAAGTATTTTACTGTATTTTTCTGGTTGACAATTTAATAATTATGGATCAGCAACAGCAAGCTTTTGTTGGCGCCATCAGAAATGTTGGTGACCAGATGGCTGGCATTGCCACAAATGTTTCAGCACACGGGGTTGCAAAAATAATTAAACCATTTGATGGTAACCCAAAAGAATTTAAGGATTGGTGCAAAAGCATTGAAAAGTATGCTGTATTAACCAGAGTAGCTGGAGATCATATTCGCATGATAGCTTATCAAGCAAGCTAAGGCCCTGTCAGTGATTTTTTAAATAGACATTTGGCAGCTAATCCAAATCAGGATTGGGCTGGTATCAAGGCTGAGCTGACCTCGCGGTTTGCAGAGGTCACAGATCATCAGTATGCTTTGTCCCTGCTCAGAAAAGTCAAACAAAAACCAGGTGAAACCATTCAGGTGTACGCTGAACGCTTAATGGCCCTAAGTGAAGATGCTTTTGATAATGTAGGGGCTGCAGATGAACAATTGATAGGTTTTTTTATCGATGGCTTGTTGCATGATTATATGAAGATGAAAGTGATGCGAGAAAACCCTGCCACATTACAGGCCGCTATCAATACTGCCAATGCAGAGCAAAATCTGCGTAGGCGATTTGATTTAAGGTCAGGAGGATCAGCGCAGCACTTTCCATCTGATCGTGGCATTGAGCCAATGGAAGTAGGGCAAGCACGTGCGTCATTTCGTTGTTATCGATGCGATAAATCAGGGCATAAAGCCAAAGATTGTAGGTCACGTGGGAATCGTGCCAATATAAGTGCAGTGAGTAACACAAGAAATTCAGGCAGGCCAAGGCCGCAACGAGATGTTGTCTGTTGGTATTGCCAAAAGAAAGGGCACTTTGCCAATGAATGTAGGGCAAGAAATAGAGCTAGGTCAACTGGCAGTTATCCAGGGCAGGCTGCTTCTGGAAATACGGGAAACTAAAATCCTCCTTTTATAATGAAGCCCATAAAAGGAGAAGTAAAACAAGAAAACCTATTTATACAATTGCATTTTCAGGAAATCAAAATTCATGTCAAATTAAGATCCGTAAGCAGAAATTTCGAGCTCTGCTTGAAACAGGTGCCGAATGTTCATTAATACATCGACGTGTCTATGATTCTTTGAAAGATAAGCCACAGTTGTTCAGAAAACATGCATCTTTGCAGACTGTTAATGGCGAACCATTGAATCTGGATGGATGCGCTGAGGTTTTTTTTTTAAATAGGAGGTTTAAAAATGAGCCATGTCTTTTTCATCGTTCCAAACATGAATAGGAACTTGATATTAGGTCGTGATTGGCTTGAAAAGCATGGTGTTAGAATGTATTTTGATCTAGGGTGCATTCGAGTAAATCAAACATATATTCAGCTGCAAGACGACATGTGCATTTCGTCTGAGTACATACAAAAACAAAGATTAAACCTCAAACAGCTGTAATTTGCAAATGTAAGGTGAGAAATAATCCAAATTTGCCAACGTCAGAGCTTTATGAAGTTTCGCCACCTGAAGTAGGATTTTTGAACTATGAACCAGGTTTAATGGTTGCCAATTCAGTTGTAAAATTGAGAGTAAACAGAATAATTCCCGTACTGCTTATTAACAATACCAACAAGACATATACAATTAAGAAATGTCGACCAATGGCAAAAATCGAGCAAATTTCAGGACAAGCAATTATGTCGGTTAACGAGAGCACAAGGTCGTTGGATCCCTGCCAAGTAGAAGAAATATTTAAGGAGGTAGATGTGCCAGATAAATATAAAAACACTGTTATCAATCTTCTCAAGGCTAACTCAGACTTATTTGCGGAAACAGATTGCCAATTAAGCCACACAGACGCAGTAAAAATGAAAATAGATACAGGTAACCACCCACCAATTAAGTTAAAGCCTTATCGTACACCATTAAACAATAGAAAGATAATTGATCGTGCTATTGATGAAATGTTAGATGCCAAAATAATTGAAAGGTCAAACTCGCCCTGGTCAATTCCAGTGGTCATTGTAGATAAGAAAGATGGCACAAAACGATTCTGTGTCGATTTTAGGGCTCTCAATGAAATTACAAAATACAATTCCTATCCCTTACCTGTCATAGATGACATTTTAGCACTTCTAGGTCAAGCAAAGTACTTTACTTCTCTTGATCTCAAGAGTGGCTATTGGCAGGTGTTGATGGATGACAGTGATAAGGAAAAGACTGCTTTTGCATGTCATCGTGGTCTATTCCAGTTTAATACTATGCCATTTGGCTTATGTAATGCGCCGGCCATTTTCCAAAGTCTGATGGCCACTGTCCTTGCAGGCCTTGACAAATTCACTGTCGCATATTTGGATGACATTTTAATATTCTCGGCAACACTAGAAGAACATTTACATCATATCCAAACTGTTTTGACAGGCTCTCATCACATCACCTGAGATTGAAATTAAGAGTATGTAGTTTCCTAAAATCGCAGACTAATTATCTTGGTTTTGGGATAAATGAGCATGGCGTCATGCCAGAGGCTCGAAAGGTAGATGTTATCAAAGCCTTATCACCTCCGACATCTGTTAGGGAAGTTAGAAGTCTAATTGGAATGTGTTCTTATTATAGAAGATTTATTCCTAGATTTTCTGAGATAGCAGACCCGATAATTGCTTTGACTCGGAAATATGCCAAGTTTAAATGGGATGATAAATGTCAGACAGCATTTGAGATACTCAAATATAAACTGGCAGAATTCCCGGTTCTAGGGTACCCTGACCCAAATAAAAAGTACTTTCTTTACACGGATGCCAGTCAAAATTTTATTGGTGCATGTTTAACTCAACCGTGTGATGATGTGCCTGATTATGATTCTGGTGAGAGGTCAGAAAAGCCAATTTATTACCTCTCCCATAAATTATCAGACACCCAGATAAAATGGTCGACAATCGAGAAGGAAGCTTTCGCCATTCATTTTTCGTTAAACAAATTGGACCATTATTTACATGGTGCAGAATTTATAATTCGCACAGATCATAAGCCACTTAAATACCTTCTCGATACCCCCATACAAAATAAGAAAATACAACTCTTGGCATTGGTGATAGCAGGGTATAATTGCAAAATTGAGTATATAAAGGGGAGTGATAATTCCTGTGCCGACTCATTGAGCCGTATCAAGCCACAAAATGTTGGTGAATCACAGGAATCAGATAACTAGGAGCCTGATATCAGTGACAAAACTTATGAAATAAGTGCATTAAATTCCAATAGGTTCAATCCCAGTCTATATGAAAGCTGCAATCTTCCTCCATCTGATCCCATCACTAGACCAACTTTTGGGGATAATATAGATCTTGTTGTGGAACAGTCAAAAGATGAAACATTGACGGACATAAAATATGGCCTTCATAATGATAAGTGGCCACAATCTCAGCAGAAGAAACACATTATTCTAGATAACATCTTGTACTATATATCAAATGTTGACTCTGATCCCACCATCAGATTATATATACCTGAGCAATTACGAAAAATGGTCGTAAAACAGTATCATGATGATAACGGCCATATGGGATTAGATAAGACTAATGATGCAATTAGACCAAAATATTATTGGCCTAATCTCTACAAAGACTTGTATAGATATATAGGTCGTTGTGTTACTTGCCAAAGTCGTAATCTGAAAAAGATAAAAGCACCTGTGCAAGAAACTGATATACCACCTTATGCTTTTGCAAAAATAGGTCTTGATCTTTCTGGACCTTATCCAACTTCTCTGTCTGGAAACAGATACATTGTAGGTTTTGTAGATTAGTACAGCGGTTGGCCAGAAGCATTTGCAGTTCCAGATAAGTGTGCAGATACAATTGCACACTTGATAATTGATGAAATTTTCCCTAGATATGGCGGGCCCCTTGAAATTTTAACTGATAATGGAAGTGAAAATTGCAATAAAACAGTTAAGGAAACACTGGAAGCACTAAATGTATGTCATGTGAAAACTAGCCTATACCACCCCTGCAGTAATGGAAAAACAGAAAGATTTCATTGAGTATTGAATGACATATTATCTAAGAAACTGCATGATAATGTTGCCCTGTGGGATGTCCATTTAAATCAAGTTTTGGCCAGTATAAGGTTTAATGTAAGTGAATCAACAAAATTTTCACCATTTTTCCTTTTATACAACAGAGATGTTGTTCTGCCACTTGATAATATCCTTAAACCTCGTAGGAAATATGTTGGCGAAGAGGCACATAAAATAGCACTTGAAGAACAACACAAGTCCTTTGTTTTGGTACATAAACATCTCAAAAGAGCAAAGAAACGTCAGGCAAAGTATGCAAATCAGAAAGCATATGATGCTCAACTTGAAGTTGGTGACCCAGTTTACTACAAAATCCATAACAAACCAAGTAAACTACATAATAACTGGAAACCTTATTACAGAATAATAGAGCAAACTTCTCCTGTCAATTTCAAGATCAAACATCAATTAGATGGTTCTGTTATTTCTTGCCATGCTGACAATATACACAAAGCTCATGTAGATGATTGGCAATTACCCAAAACCAATGAAGAAAGGCCACTTCGCAAAACAAATTACGTTGTGCCCCCAGGTACTGATACCTCAGACAGTGAAAGCAGTGGGAATGGGGATCCCTTACCACGTCTTGTCCATCGTTATCGACATGAACGCGAAGATTCTAAACAAGAAGGTCCCATTCCGAAAATGGAACTTGCAAAACAGCGTAAAAGACAAATAAAGTTGCATCAAAATAGTTTTGAGTCAGACATAACATCAAGCTCATCCTATGAAACCGCTGAAGATTCAGACGCAACAATACCTATGAAATATGAGATAAAAGATTATCAGAGCTCATTAACCGAGTAGTCTGGCAATAAATTGTCAGTTATCAGGCAAGTGTATGCCTTATCGCGATAAGCTGACGCGGAAAAAGAAAAAAAAAGTATATATATATATATATATATATAGTAATGCCAATTAATAATTATAAATTGGTTTCTTGAGGCTTCAGACAGCGATAAAGTAGGGATACGATAATCATGTGTACGTGCACATGTACGCATATGAACTAGTTGATAAATATTTTCTGTTATATTTCAGAAAATGAGAGTACTAGGCTTGGTTGCGATTTTCTTCTTAGTAGTAACAGGCTCTGTGTTTATTAATGAAAATGTCATTTTTCAAAAGACTAATGATATCACAGTGACCCATTCTAAATGGCTTGCAACATTTGTTATTGATTTAAAACCTTTTAATTTGTTTCTGGACAAATTATCAGATGATATTGAAACAACAATGATTACTTCAGATGCAGTTTTGTCTAAATTTAGGGGTAAAAATAGAACAGAATATTTTACAACTCTCGTGGCATTACAGAAAGAGGTTCTGTACTTAAATGAAACCCGAAATTATATTTGCGACGGTATCAAAGAATATAGCTTATTGTCGCGTCGCGAGAAAAGGTCCCTTCTGCCAATAATCGGTGAAGCTGCAAGCTGGCTTTTCGGATTGACCAGCAGAAAGACTTGGTCAACATACGTAAAAATATTAAAAATTTGGCTACAAACCAGCAACAGATTATGCATGTTGTGCACGAAAGTATTTCTGTACTCAACATGTCAAGAATAGAGATTTCTGAGAACAGACACGCAATTATGGAACTTGTTAAGAGTGTTTTACAGCTTGATGAGAAATTGGAAAACTTAGTCAGTGAATTACAAAAGCAAATTTTTGAAAACAAACATTTCTTGGAAATGTATCTAAGACTTGACCTAATTATACAAGAAATAAAAGAAATGGTTCAGAATGCTATGTTCTACTTGGAACATTTACAAACCCAATCAAATTTTCTGGCATTAGGTAAACTAAATCCAAGCTGTTTATCTCCAAAGAACTTGCTTTTATTGTTATCAGAGATAAAAAGCCACTTACCTTCTACTCTTTCGCTAATTAGCGACCCGAAAACAGATTTATGGCTTTTCTACAAACAATTACAAACAACCGCCCTTCTTTTCGAAGATAAGATAGTTGTTATCATCAAAATTCCTCTGATTCAAGTAAATAACCAATATGAAATCTGGAAAGTTTTTAATCTTCCAATTATCGTACGCAGTTCTTCTAATGATAACAATGCACCTGGCATGGTAGCAACTTACCGAATTGAAAGTCAAGGTCTCATGATAAATAAAGTTAGATCAAAATATGCTCTTTTAACAGAATCTGAACTTGCTATTAACCTAACGTGAACTACTGTAATGTACAAAACCCGATTTATCAAGTCAATCTTGCCAAATTATGTGTCGTGCATTTATTCTTGAAAAATCGAGAAAACATACAAAAGTACTGCGAGAGCATAGTAACGTTGAATACGAGGATACCTTTTGCAATTAAACTTATGAAGTTTTTATGGGGTATTGTATCCGAAATTAAACTGAAATTCTCAATTGTTTGTAACAATGACCAAAGTACAACTGAAATCACGAAACCACCACTTGATATAATTCAAGTGCCAGCAGAATGTGTCGCCTCGAATGATTTCTTCACCTTATACTCATCATATACCCATAAAAGTGACTTTGAAATTGTCAGCCGAGATCTTGAACTACTAAGATCAATCAATATATCCCAAATCAATGTTTTGACATTATTAAAAAGAAAATACCCAAATTTTACTAAAATTGAAGTACCAAAGTCGTTAAAACCTATTGCACAAATTTCCTTGAAGCATTTGATTAATGAACTCGATAACTCCCAGGAAATTGTCAATGACAACCCGGGATGGCCGAAATGGGTCTATTTCTGTGTATCAGTGACCGCTATAAGTATGGTCATTTTGTGTATTTGCATTTGTAAGAAACATGGTAAAAACATCAAACAAGTCTGTTGCTACACATATGAAAATTGTCAACTGGGGAATATGGTACAATCAAGCCAAGGTACGAGTAAACAGGGTGAATCAACAGACGTTGAGAGGCAAAACTCAGCCTCCGTGGGTCAAGAACCGACGACGCCCAGAAGCACACTGTATCCATCATTGTTTACCGATTTCGGGGAGTGTCAGACTGAAGACACAAGACTTTAGTAACGTTACATGGATAAACTTGAACTTGTATATATAGGCCTGATCAGCCGACATTTCACAAATGTTAAATTGTTGTATACGTGTTGTACACCAAGGAATGTACAATGCCAACCTATTGACCTATTTTCGTATAAAGATGAACATTTTGATGTTCCTGTATACATGTAAACCCAGGTTCAGAGGAAAAACAAAGCTAAGGAAACTATAAACATTATGTTACTATGGAAACAAAGAACTAGTGGTAATTAGGAAGATAAAAGAAGAAATCCTTATCTTGTGATACGATTTATGTTCCAATTATATAACAACTGAAAATATGATAAAACTTACTTTCGGATAATAAGCCCTTCTGTAACGTTTCGTTTCGAACAATTGTGAACACCCAGTTCAAAGAACCGTTCTATATAGTGGATTTATTAGAAACATTTTAAAGTTCAAAAGGAATAGAATAAAAAGATGACAGCCAATATGGCGGAAATGTTTAGCAAAACGTATACAAGTGTAACAACAAGAGCTGCTAGATATGGTATAGATGACAGAAGAATTGAGACATTAGCAGTTAGTGTAGCATTAGATATTTCATTGGAAGTTAGACGAGTGGAAGATAGAAAGCAACAGCGAGCAGTGAGAGACAATAGTAAAACTGTGCAGGTGGGAGGAGATGCAACTAGTGAACAGCCAACAACAAGTATGGGGATAAAATTACCAGTACGAGTGCCAGAACTGGGGGTTTTGTTTGACGAAGACTGGAAAGTAGTGAAAATCTTTGAGGAAAACAAGTAACTGTGAACTTTGGATTTTATCTTTCTTAATTTATATTTCTCTTTAATTAGTTACCTGTAGAATAGTGTGCCAATATTCTTCCTGGAAATTCGGAAAAACAATAGATAACGTGATAAGAAAACAATTAATTAAGCTGTAGTCAGACTTTGTTAGATAACCTGTGTAATTCTAGTATTTCATTTCTACCTGTGCAATTAATTACTTTCAAATAAATGTAGCATTTAAAATATCAATATTTATATTTTAAATACTTTAGGTTGAGAGGAATTTGTAATACTATTGGGGAGAATGTGTGGAAGTACAGTATGAAAGTTAAGAGAACATGAGTTCGTATGTACTAATAGAAGCATGTATGTTACGAATGATAGGAAATGTACATGCTGTATGAGTGGGTTAATATGTTAATATATGCCAGACTGTGACGTGAATGTGAGTATAAAGCATCAGTGCGCGAGGTATCAACAGAGAAGGGTTTGAGAGAATAGAAACAACTAGAATGAAGTAAAATTAGGAACCTGGGTTTTAAATTAAAGAATTATAATGTGAACTTGTCATTTTATATTTACCCCTATGTGGCTTCGTGTCACATAACACAGGAACGTATTAACCCTTATCATACTGGCTAAATTAACTCTGTCGCATCCATTTGTCAACCAACCAGATGTCTTCATATAAGGATACAATCAAATTCGCAAACTGAATGACAAACAGTGTAGATCCTGATCAGAAGGCTTCTTCAGAGGCCATTTGATCTGGATCTACACTGTTTGCAAAGATAAGGCTTGTCGTGTTTAGTGAGGTAAGGGTAGATTGTTCCATGCTTAAAACACCATAGGGCCACGTCAGACGAAAAGGAGTCTTCGAGTATGTGAGCTCGGGCATAACAACAGATAAGGTAAGTATTTTGTGATAACTGAAGGGTAGTTTTTGTTATTTCTCCCTAAAAACTATGTTGTGGGTAATCATAAGAACCGCCTCGCCGAGGCGGTTCTAATGAATGCCTACAACGCATGTTTATATGGATAGAGGAAAACTATCATTCAG
Organism: Lucinisca nassula; assembly: GCA_963580285.1. NCBI lineage: Eukaryota > Metazoa > Mollusca > Bivalvia > Lucinida > Lucinidae > Lucinisca > Lucinisca nassula. Next base: position 92,019,517 of record OY757019.1, on the reverse strand, counting down.
CTATACTCAGGGTACTCACCAACCATTATGTTTACAAGCTTATTCATACTTGACGAAGCTTTATGTCGATGACCATCCGTAGCACATTGTGAAAAATGATCACACCAGGCGGATGCTGGTCAACTTTCGCAGGGCGACATTCTCGAAGGTAATTTTCACATTTCGCGCCTCATTACCAATAATAATTATATCAGATATACAAAATCTTAGCTCTAGACTACAAGGGGACAAAAGGATAACCAAAGAATAATTTTTCTTTTATGAAGCACAGAAGCTTTCCAAATATGACGTCCACGTCACAATCACTGACTTGACAGAAAGCCAGGTAACGGTTATTTATAGCCAGCGTTGCGTAAGTATCTATAGAACCTAAACTGAATCGTGTACAGAGGACCCACGTTATAACGACAGTATTTTGTTCCCTATTATTGTGCCGTTATAATGAATTTTCCGTTATAAAGAATCTCAGTTATGATTATGATAGGTTATGAAAGGTCTTTTCCACATAAATACCCCGAGAAACAAATGTTATAGACATTTCTTAGAATCGCCTCGACATTTGTTTCTTGGAGTATTAAATTACAAGAATCTGTCATGACTAGGGGATTTCCAACCAAAGGAAAGCCCAAGCCGTTCGGAATCGAGGCTAAACCTTTAGCTCAGAATTATTACCATTGCAATTGTCGTTATAACGAGTTTTGCCGTTATAACGAATGTCGTTATAACGCGGGTCCTCTGTATTGGGTTTGGCAAACAGTGAAGAGATAGATCAGACGCCGCGTGAACGTGGCGTCGGATCGTGGTCTACACTGTTCGCTTACAGTGCAGGAATTATAGGTTTAAACGAAAGTCTTAGAATTCGTTTAGGACAAGTATCTGGGTAAATAAACGTATACATAACATTTAGCTTGAATATACATTTAGCCTGATTATGAATGGAAATGTTTTACGAGAAAAACAGCACGTAACCTGGATGTAGGCCTACCAGATAGGTTCACACCCACTCAAAGAAAATAAATATTGATGTACATTGGACGGCAGGGAACGAATTTGCCGAAGAATCTGTTTTCTTACGAGAGGGGTGAAGCAGTCTGATACCATATAAGAATCTCAGCCTGACGTGGAACGCACTCGAATAGATTTCATAAGAATATCTATCTGGCCGTCGTGTTCTCAGACCTATGCTCTGAATTACGATGTCTAGATAGTGTTTCTTTTTATCCATGTGAGCCATTTTATTTAGAAGGAAAGAATAAATATTAGTGATCTTAAGATAGTTAAAATATTTATTAGATTATTTATAAGCATGTTTGAATAAAAACGATATATTTAAATAAAGAATAAAAATTCTAATAAAGTTCTAAAATAAGAAATTTATGATGTATAGTACATTTGTTATGATATGTAGTAGCTTGTCGGGTTTACAATTACACAGAATAAAAAATTAAACTGGCACTTGCGTCAGCAGCTACCACCAGAAATGTAGGCGGGGCTTACTGATTACTGAACAGCTGAAATTATATTTATTGCTCAGGCTACTGCAGAATAATGCATATACTCACACATTATGAACAGTGATATTTTTCTTATTTCTGCCCCAGATATAACAGTTTATTGTGAATGCTTGATTAAACTACCTCATAAAGTTAACAAGTACATCTCTAAACCCCACTTTATATAGAAAAAAAGTTTAGGGGTGTTTTTGTGTTTCTAATATTTTCCGTTTTTTAATACAAAGATTGTGGGTATATGTTTGAACAGCCTCACCGAACTTGAAGGGAATAAAATGTCAAACATTTTCATCTGAAAAAAAAATGGATCCTGTTTCTAATTGATCAAGACTAATCAGTTTTGCCACAGATCTAGACAAGTGTGTTTATATAGTCTGTAGCATAGGGTCTTATCAGGCTTTGTTTATAAACATTCTCCATGTGAAAGCAATTAAACTGGAGCAGTTTATTATTTCAGCCAGGGCAAACTCGGCAAAATTAAATTATTTTAGTGAATCCAGTCCCTTTTAGGTAACAATTCAATGTATTTTATACTTCTAAACAAGAGGACCAAGCTGGTCCTGTATCACTCACCTGAGCTAACAGATTCAAAGTTTCAGGAAGTGCCAACCTTTACTGAAGGATTAATGGAAGGACATCGTGATGACAGGGTAAGCATTTTCTGCAAATCAAGTAGAATGTAACTCTTTGATAAATAGGTTGACCTCACTGGTTTTAAAACTCATTCAAGCTTTTATTCCTGACTTGCTAAGAAGATAGGATATCAACTGAAGGGACTATGGTGATGACAAGTTCAAAAATAAGCAATTAACTGCTATCACACTATTGGCAGGAAAGGGCAGTTTCATTTAATCATCAAGGTTAACAATGAGTCATAGTTATAATTCTGAACTAGAATTCGGCTACTAGGTTAAGGTTATGCATGTAGATTTAGTATTACGTGGTGTCTGTTAGAAAGTCGGGCGAGCGGGGATAGATAGAGAGAATGTCAGTTGGCTGTAAGGTTTAGAGCGAGAAGGTTTAAAATACTTGGGTTGTCATAATCACAAAATTAAACAATGTAAAAACGATCACGAGTTCATTTCCATAGATCCCTACGGTAGTGGGACAGGGATCTTTCTTTGGTGCCGTGACCAGGAAGACAATGTTCCCTTGATGGAAATGGCAAAACGCCTCAAGTCTAACACGCAACATACAAATGGGATGAGTCATCCCATTCAGTACTCCCATCTGACCTTGTAAGTGAAGAGGGAATGTCTCAACCGACTAACAGAGAGTTAACGGTAAGTCACTCCGTCATACAGTAAACAGTGTTAAAATGAATCAATTGGTTGCTCTAGGCTTCAATATTAAGCTTTGAAATGTTAATACTGGCTTTCATATCAAGCTACCAGTGATGAGCTGTTAAGGTGCAATACATAAGGTACTAAGTATTTTTATTTGTATTTCAGAACATGAAGCTACATGTCCTGATCACACTCCTTTTAGGCTTAACAGGGGCCATATTTGTCAGTGAAAATGTTGTTTTTCATAAGACAAATACTATTTCTACCATAAGAGGAAAATGGTTGGCTACTTTTATTATAGATTTAAGACCCTTTGATCAATTTATTGAAAAACTGCGAAATGGCATTCACTTAGCTGCAATTACTGCTAAGTCGGTGACGGACAAATATGATGTATTCAACAAGACAGAGTACCATAGCACAATTAAAGCTTTGGAGAAAAAAACTGCACCAATTAAAACGGACGCATGTGCATACCATTCACGGCCTTCTTGACTACAAACTGCTAAGTTCCCGACAAAAGCGAGCTTCTTTCAACTTTATAGGGGACATAAGTTCCTTTTTCTTTGGCTTAGTCACGTCTGGTGACCTTGAAAATATTCGCAAGAATGTTGCAAACCTTGCCAGAAAACAGAAAAAGATGGTGCATGTAGTGCAGGAGAGCATATCAGTCCTAAATATGACCCGTATGGAGGTAACTGAAAATAGGCAGGCCATAAATTATCTTATCAGAAGGGCTCTGTTGCTTGATGACAGATTGTCTTCAGCAATCAATACTATCTAAAAGGCAACTTCATGAAAATAAGTACTTTTTGGAAATGTATCTTAAACTAGATCTCATCATTAACGAGATCAAAGATACATGTATGCTGCAAAATGGCATGTTCTATCTTGAAAACATGAAGAGCCAGCTTAATTTCCTAAGTTTGGGCCGTTTATCTCCTGTTATCATTAACCCACGACATTTACAATCATTGTTATCAGATATCAAATCCAATTTACCATCTACCTTAGCATTAATCGGAGATCCAATTAAGGATCTATTTCTATTTTACAAGCAGTTATCAATCAGCGCTCTCCTCGAATCTGATCAGATTGTTATTGTGCTCACCATACCTTTGTTACACATAAGCAATCAATTTGAAGTCTTCAAAGCACTTATTTTAGCCTTAGCGGCAAAAAGTACTCTGACAAATGATAAACAAGCTCCAGACATGACAGCCACATATGATCTAGAAGGGGAAGGACTCCTCATTGATAAGGGACGAACAAAATATGCACTGTTGACCAAATATGAAACAAAACGTTGTAGTGACCCGTCCATCAGCCGGTGCAGCATAACAAAGCCAATCTTTCCAGTAACTTTGGCTCGGCTCTGTCTTGCGAAATACTGCAAATGCATTGTCACATTGAACACTAAACTTCCTCTGGGGGTACACTTATATGATTCTGTTTGGGCTATTGCTTCAAAAACAGAACTTCAATTCTCATTGGTTTGTGAGCAAAGTTCGAGTGAAACTAGGACTATTCAGCCACCGGTTTAGTTGTTGCAGATTCCACCTTCTTGTATAGCCTCAAACTCATACATGTCCCTGAGCTCTTCTTATGAAACAGTAAGTGAATTTGTCCACATGGACAGCAACATTGATTTACTAAGGCACATCAATATTTCGCAAGGGAAAATAGGGTTACCCCTGATCGATACTTTGCCAAATGTGTCTTTCTTACCTTTACCCAAGGAGCTTAAGGAAATCACAAAACTTCCACTTCAAAATTTGATTAATCGATTACAGCTCAGAAAACGGGTTGAGGAAAAATCTTCTGCATGGCATAAATGGGCATACATTGATGTCGCTATAGTGCTTGTAGTTGCAATCATTTCCTGCTGTTTTATTTATAAGAAATACAAAACTATTTTGTTGAGCCTCTGTTTTGTGGAGAGTGCAAGTCTATCCGAGGTGATGCTGAACAACACAACGTCACAGTGACGGGTTCCAATACGCTGGATGACTTTCATTTGGTCAAGGAAGGACAAAATCCGTCTTGCCCGTCGAATACTACCGAGGTGGAAACGATAAAGAGACTTTATCCCTCGTTAGCAAATAGAAGTACCGATTGCACAAAACTGTAAAAGAAGTGTACACCCACAATTTGTGGTGAAAAACAGTTAAAAGAATAGTCGTCTTGTAAATACAGTGTTATTTTATTGCGTTATATGTACTGTTATATGCAACTTGTTGTTGGGCCCATGTACAGAAAACTGTGTATATGGTGTGTGACTATAAATTATAAACATGTGACACTGTCGTGAAGGACATTTATGTGACAACCCAAGGGACAATTGACAATACATGTACACAAAGAATAGCTCAGCGTAAAACATATTTCCCTCGCTCGAGAGACAGATTTTAGACAGTATATGGTATATAACGAGCCTACTTGAATTATATAAATGTGAGATAATTCCAATTAGATGTGAAAAAAAAAACAGAATATAGAGGTGTTGCCTAGATCCATAAACAGTACAGCTAATCGGGTTCCTCTAGAAACGGAAAATAAAAAGATAAGCAAGTGGCCGGTTATCTACAAGGGTTATACCAGCTGGTGATGCAACAAGCAGTGGCAGTAGAAAAAGTACTCTACACCAACCAATTAACGATCGTAAAGGACCAACAATTACAGTTTATTCTCGATTATAATACAACAGTTTACCAGACATTTCTTTTAGCTCTAATAGTTAGTATTAAACAATCGGTGAAGAACAGCACATTATACCTTTAAATTAAAATATCAGAAATATACTTCAGCTATTAATCATGATTTACAAAAATGCAGCAGAGATAATGGATATCATTTATAGGACAATATTATATGTCGTACATGTTCGGTGCGTGTGGCTTGATAGTTCGCCAGAGACATTGGCCCAGGAAGTGACCAATGAAATCGTACTTTGTCTAGTTGACAGTGACTTAGGCAGGAAGCTCCAGAATGTGGCACATAGTTCAAAGGAAACGCAAGCGTTGGGACCCCCGGGAAATGTACCTAGCAACAACAACAACGACAACTGCAGCAGCGATCACGATAACAACAACGATGACACCAACAAACAACAACAACTAATAATACATTGGGGAAGATGAAAACTTTTGAGACAAACACAGAGACACAATTTTATTTATGCATATAGTGACATTAGAACTTATAGGTGGATTATTTTTATATTTTTTTTTAGTTTTGATTTTACGGCCCTTTCAAGATTATTTCACTCATATCGAGCCGATCGTTATTCAGAGGTGGGCTAAAACCGGAGTACCCGGAGAAAAGCCACCTGACCTTCCGTTGCAGAACTTTGCGTCTCACATGTGACCCGAGCGAGGCTCGAACAACAGCGGTGAGAGACCTAATGATCAAGAGTCAGCGGGCTTAACCACTAGGCCACGGAGGCCCGTTCATCATTACATGTTTAATAAAGTTGTGAAATCAAAGAGCGTTGTGTTTGTATATTTGTTCTGGTACTTTCAGATACATCGATCCCGAGCTCAATTCCCTCCTGAGTTATTGGTGGAGACATTCCAAAGCTTTTCAGACCTTCTCAGGACTGTATACATGAAGTACTATGAGTAATCCTCAAAACTTTCTAAACAGTTATAATTTAAGATCTAGGACTAAATCACAAGCTCACGCACAATACATAGATGGATCACAGTTCGCAACTCCTTTAACACACTTCACAGGTCTGGGGCCAAAACCTGCACCACAACCGTTCACGTCTCTTCAAGCAACGTTGACGTCTAGAACTGTCAGTGTCTCCGACCCAATAGCGCCATCGGATATACCTAGACCTTTCTTGGCCACTTCGCCGCAAACGATCGCCCTTCCACAAGTTCCGTTCTCGTGGACGCCAGCTAGAACAGTTTCGACGTCTCCTTTCCACGTAACGCCCACGGGGACACTTACAACAGGTCATATAGCATCTACAACGGACCCACTCCTAGTTACAACTACGACCGAGGTTTCGATTACAAGGCCGAATAATACAGCGGCACTTTCGGCGGGCGCTTCTCAACGAACTGCAGCTTCTCTATCAGAAAATCTGCCTGTCATATCTACGTAGGTTACGTCTCAACAGACCGCCGCTCCTTCTGGGCTTATTTCGGCATCAGCGGACGTTGCGGGTTATTTCGACCCTTCCACAGAATCAAATGGTACAACGAGAGCTACAACTCTTGTGACGGCGACACTTGGAGCAAAAATTGGTGACATTCTGTCAACTACGAGGAATGTGATATCTTCTTGCATTTCTAGTGTTTCAAGTGCGCCATCAAACATAATTTCGGGATATAAAAGTGATCTTGTGACGCTTCCCAGTGAAATAACTTTATTCCCGCAGACACTGACATTTTCGGCAGCTACCCCTGTGACGGCTGCTACAACTAGTGTCACAAACATTACACGGGAGGCGTGAGTACAACGGAGCCACAACAAAGAGAATTACAGGCCACAGAGACAGCAGCATTGAAGACCAACAACAATAGTAAGAAAATGAATTTTTCTTTAAAATTAGACAAATTTAATGGCAATTGTACTGATGATGCTAGATCTTGGCTGATGCAATTTGCACAATTTTCAGCCTGTTATGGCCTTGACGATGAAACGAAAGCAAATGTGTTTTCATTTCACTTGCAGGACCATGCAAGATTTGGTACAATTCATTAAGTAATGATGTCCGAAAAAGCTGGGCTGCATAAGAAAATGCATTTTTGAAAAGATTTACTGAAGATAAGGATACAATAGACTTATCGATCCTTCAAATCAGCCAGGGTACAAATGAAACAGTATTAGATATTTTGAGTCTGGAGAAGCCCGGGATAAACACGCAACAGACAAACGGGGATGAGTCAGCCCATTCAGTACTCCCATCTGACCTTGAAAGTGAAGAGGGAATGTCTGAAAATAGTGATGAATCATCTGCTTCAATCGATGAGCACAATATGTTGGTTGATAGAATTTTTCAGTGAACCAAATAACAGAGTTGACGGTAAGTCACTCCGTCATACAATAAACAGTGTTAAAATGAACCAATTGGTTGCTCTAGGCTTCAATATTAAGCTTTGAAATGTTAATACTGGCTTTCATATTTAACTACCAGTGATGAGACGTTAAGGGGCAATACATAAGGTACTAAGTATTTTTATTTGTATTTCAGAACATGAAGCTACATGTCCTGATCACACTCCTTTAAGGCTTAACAGGGGCCATATTTGTCAGTGAAAATGTTGTCTTTCATAAGACAAATACTATTTCTACCATAAGAGGAAAATGGTTGGCTACTTTTATAATAGATTTAAGACCTTTTGATCAATTTATTGAAAAACTGCGAAATGACATTCACTTAGCTGCAGCTACTGCTAAGTCGGTGACGGACAAATATGATGTATTCAACAAGACGGAGTACCATAGCACAATTAAAGCTTTGGAGAAAAAACTGCACCAATTTAAACGGACGCATGTACATATCATGCACGGCCTTCTTGACTACAAACTGCTAAGTTCCCGAAAAAAGCGAGCTTCTTTCAACTTTATAGGGGACGTAAGTTCCTTTTTATTTGGCTTAGTCACGTCTGATGACCTTGAAAATATTCGCAAGAATGTTGCAAACCTTGTCAGAAATCAGAAAAAAATGTTGCATGCAGTGCAGGAGAGCATATCAGTCCTAAATATGACCCGTATGGAGGTAACTTAAAATAGGCAGGCCATAAATGATCTTATCAGAAGCGCTCTGTTGCTTGATGACAAATTGTCTTCAGCAATCAATACTATCCAAAGGCAAATATATGAACATAAGTACGTTTTGGAAATGTATCTTAAACTAGATCTCATCATCAGCGAGATCAAAGATATTCTGCAAAATGGCATGTTCTACCTTGAAAACATGAAGATCCAACTTAATTTCTTAAGTTTGGGCCGTTTATCTCCTGTTATCATTAACCCACGAAATTTACAATCATTGTTATCAGATATCAAATTCCATTTACCAGCTACCTTAGCATTAATCGGAGATCCAATTAAGGATCTATTTCGATTTTACAAGCAGTTATCAATCAGCGCTCTCCTCGAATCTGATCAGATTGTAATTGTGCCTAACATACCTTTATTACACGTAAGCAATCAATTTGAAGTCTTCAAAGCACAGAGTTTACCCTTAGCGGCAAAAAGTACTCTGACATATGATAAACATGCTCCAGACATGACATCCACATATGATCTAGAAGGGGAGGGACTCTTCATTGATAAGGGACGAACAAAATATGCACTGTTGACCAAAGATGAAACAAAACGTTGTAGTGACCCGTCCATCAGGTGGTGCAGCATAACAAAGCCAATCTTTCCAGTAAACTTGGCTCAGCTCTGTCTTGTGAATATATTTTTAAGAAATAAGGCCAATATAGAGAAATACTGCAAACGTATTGTCACATTGAACACTAAACTTCCTCTGGGGGTACACTTATATGATTCGGTTTGGGCTACTGCTTCAAAAACAGAACTTCAATTCTCATTGGTTTGTGAGCAAAGTTCGAGTGAAACTAGGACTATTCAGCCACCGGTTCAGTTGTTTCAGATTCCACCTTCTTGTATAGCCTCAAACGCATACATGTCCCTCAGCTCTTCTTATGAAACAGTAAGTAAATTTGACCACACGGACAGCAACATTGATTTACTAAGGCACATCAATATTTCGCAAGAAAAATATGGTTACCCCTGATCGAAACTTTGCCATTGTGTCTTACTTACCTTTACCCAAGGAGCTTAAGGAAATCACAAAACTTCCACTTCAAAATTTGATTAATCGATTACAGCTCAGAAAACGGGTTGAGGAAAAATCTTCTGCATGGCATAAATGGGCATACATTGGTGTCACTATAGTGCTTGTAGTTGCAATCATTTCCTGCTGTTTTATTTATAAGAAATACAAAAATATTTTGTTGAGCCTCTGTTTTGTGGAGAGTGCAAGTCTATCCGATGTGATGCTGAACAACACAACGTCACAGTGACGGGTTCCAATACGCTGGATGACTTTCATTTGGTCAAGGAAGGACAAAATCCGTCTTGCCCGTCGAATACTACCGAGATGGAAACGATAAAGAGACTTTATCCCTCGTTGGTAAATGGAAGTACCGATTGCACAAAACTGTAATAGAAGTGTACAACCACAATCTGTGGTGAAAAACAGTTAAAAGAATAGTCGACTTGTCAATACAGTGTTATTTTATTGCGTTATATGTACTGTTATATGCAAACTTGTTGTTGGGCCCATGTACAGAAAACTGTGTATATCGTGTGTGACTATAAATTATAAACATGTGACACTGTCGTGAAGGACATTTATGTGACAACCCAAGGTACAATTGACAATACATGTACACAAAAGAATAGCTCAGCGAAAAACATATTTCCCTCGCTCGAGAGACAGATTTTAGACAGTATATGGTATATAGCGAGCCTATTTGAATTATATAAATGTGAGATAATTCAAATTAAATGTGGAAAAAACAACAGAATATAGAGGTGTTGCCTAGTTACCATCCATAAACAGTACAAACTAATTGGGTTCCTCTAGAAACGGAAAATAAAAAGATAAGCAAGTGGCCGGTTATCTACAAGTGTTATACCAGCTGGTGATGCAACAAGCAGTGACAGTAGAAAAAGTACTGCACACCAACCAATTAACGATCGTAAAGGACCAACAATTACAGTTTATTCTCGATTATAATACAACAGTTTACCAGACATTTCCTTTAGCTCTTTTAGTATTAAGCAACCGGTGAAGAACAGCACATTGTACCTTTTAATTAAAAAATCAGAAATATACTTCAGCTATTAATCATGATTTACAAAAATGCAGCAGAGATAATGGATATCATTTATAGGACAATATGTCGTACATGTTCGGGGCGTGTGTCTTGATAGTTCGCCAGAGACTTTGGCCCAGGAATTGGAAATATTTTTTTTTATAATTTGTACATAATGTATATATTTTGTTATTTGTACATGGAGTTAATATGTTCTCAAATATGATAATATTTGTTTCTTCCCTTTGTAGAAAATATAGGGTAAGTACTCACAAATAAATCATGAATAACCAAGAAATATCAACCATTCTTTCTGCAATGTCTAAAATGGCATTGCAGCAAACATGCATGCTGATGGCAGCCTTTTCTGCTTATAGCACTTTTACCCCCTTTACCTTACCCTTTCTCTACCAGTGTGTAGAATGCTTCTATAGAGATACGAATCTTGATTTGTTATACAGCTTACCCATTTCCCGCACCGTATTAGACAATATTGTTGACATTTACGATTCAGCACTCCAGGTCCTTATTTCTAACACTTATTCCCCCAGTTATATTGCAAATCACCCAAACTACCGCAAGCCATTACAATATAAAGCTGCAGATCAGATTCACCTGTCTTTTATTTCTGACCCCGCAATTTCCAAAAGAGCAAGGTTATTTCAATTTCGGAATTCATATACTGACCAAGTGTATGATTACATTACATCTTGTATAAATAAAGTGTGAATAATACATTAGATGCAATAGTATTATTTTATCATTTTTATATATTTGGCTGTTTTCTTATTTTGCTTACTAACATCATTTCGCGGCATGGTTATGCTGCTGTCTTATTCATCAATTGCCGTGAAATAACATTAACAAAAATAAAGTAGTCGATTGGCTATAGCTGCTAGAAGTACGTTTCTACAGGTACGTTTTTCCTACTTGGCATTCGACGGCACAGATTAAGACAACTGACGCATCAAGAATACAAATTACTTTTGCTTAGCAAATAGGTAGCTACCATCCGTCATTTTTGTAAGTTTGTGCCAAGTGCGCCAAGGTGCCTGTGGTAAATTGACAATTTTGTGCATATAAATGTATTATCATCTTTTGATAGCATATATCATGGTTAGGTTATTTGTATATAACATAGTCAAGTCTAAATTCCCTGACAACCTGATTTGCTTATTCGGGTAAATGTGTCTAACACTCGTTTAATTCACTGTATTTATAAATACCCCATGTCTATTGTTTGTTCGTTATTATTCATAAATACCTTTATGGGAAAGTTAAAACAAAATAGAGTTCATACATTCTTGGGCATCTGCGATTAGACAATGCAAGAAAATAATATAAAGTAGTAATATTAATAATAATAATTAGGTAGCGTAACACTTTATGTCAATGAACATAGTGCATATATTTAAATATATATTTATGTTTGGACATTGTTTCGGCAATTACGACAACATACATCATATTATTTTTATAACAATGATAACTATAATTGTTACGTTAATCACTGCAATACATATCCTTATAATGTTAAAAGTATTTGATAAATACCTGAATTTTATCAGCATCGTTGAATTAAATTCCCAGCGAAATAAACAAGAATGTATGAACCGAACATAAATGGTTTCACAGCAATTTCCATTATTCCGTACAGTTCCACAACTAATGGCCACGAATTATATTTCCAAGAACCTTGGCCAGACGTTCAGGTTATACCTGCGGAAGTGGAATGTGCAAAATGATGGAAATACATATCATTTCATTATCGCCAACCTGTCATCGGAAAGTAGCCAGATACCAGGTATAGGTAGTGCTCTCATAAAACTAAAGGAAAACCGTGTCCAAGTCTGCCAATATTTGCCTGCTAGGGTTCCTTCGAGTTTATGAATGATGTTATTGCATCATATAAAAAAAATAAAATAAAAAAATAAATAACCGCGGGGACTCGGTTTTTCTTTAAAGGCTGGCGAATTTATCGGGAAGTTTATACAGGTAAATATGGTTTTCTGGCAAAAGTACACCTTCTTCCAGCATTATGAATAATGTAGTTCTTAGCATTACGTTAGTTATACACGATCCTCCCTAAGCTCCATCGCCTTTTATAGAAATCAGTCAAGTGTAGCTGCTAACGAAGTGGCAGAATAAATGTATAGGCTCTGCGCTCTGGTTTCCCAGTTGTGAAATCAAAGAGCGTTGTGTTTGTATATTTGTTCTGGTTCTTTCAGGTAAGCTGCAATTTCCTATATGCATATCTAATTTTGTATTTCCAGTGAGTTAATAAATAAATAGAATATTGTTATTCTCATTAGATTGCATAAATATAAATAGTGTGTTTAATGTTACTTTAAATTAAGGCGTAACTATACCTAATTTAGTGACACATAGGCCTTTCTGATATTTAATCTTCATCAGTGTGTCTCAACCCCAAAAATCAGATAAATGCAAGTGTTTGTAATTTCAGTAAAAACAGTGAGTTGTAATTATAAGTAACACAAGTAAATGCTAGTTTTATCATTTTACTCTCATGTTATGCTAGTATCAACTGTTTATCTGTTTCTCTATATAAACGTCAAATGCATTTCATTACATGTTTAATAAAGTTGTGAAATCAAAGAGCGTTATGTTTGTATATTTGTTCTGGTACTTTCAGATACATCGACCCCGAGCTCAATTCCGTCCTGATACAATTCAAAAGTCGATAAATATTGCCGGAAAATAGTGACACCAAATGCAATACTACCACAGGCCACATACCTAACTTTTGGACAATGGGTAGTCGCCTTATGTGAACTACTTACGTTTTCAATAGTATGTATGGAAAATATGGGTCAGAGGTCGACCACAACCCAACACATAAAAACTCTTTTGTTTGTTTGATTCGAGGTTTAACGTCCCCGTCAACACTGTAAAGGTAATTTTGGAGACGTTGCTTCCAATTTTGTGGGACTTTTACCCAACATTGATATGAAATGACACCTCAAGCCCTGTCGCCCAATGATACCAATAGGGTTTTTAAGCATGGACGGACCGACTCGCACCGCGGTTCCTGGACAGGCTTAGATCCTCTAAGCGGTTTACCAGTACTAGTGTGCGGGCCGGATTCAGCTCTGCGTGTAAGTATCATGCAGCCCATATATTTCTTCAAGCCCCTATGGGCGGGGGCCGTACACACAAAAACTCTGAAACCCCTTTAGATATAATAAACTTGCAGCCTGGATGCTCAGAGTCTAGTAACTTGTTAAATTTACCACCCTACTATCAATTTGGAAATCATATTACCCTTAAAGACCCTTTTGGCAATTTGTTTCAATTAAAGAAAAAATCAAAAATTCGAATCTGGAATAACTTAAAGGAAGCCCTCCCAAAATTTAAAGTTGAACGGCCATCAAATCTGACAACCTTAAAGCAAATTTAGATGACCGATTTAATATGGAGTCCTACACGAAAGGGACGGAGGAGGTGACAGAGATCAGTCTGTCCCAACGAACGGAGAGATTACGCCGGACCATTATCTAAGACATCTTTACCCAAGGGTGGCCAAATAGAGTAGCAATCTTGACAACAGTTGCTATGTCCTGCAAACTTGTAAATAGTAAAAAGTAATGGATGGTTTAGTGTACATAGACCCATGCATTAATTTACTGGGATCATGCACATATGAGACAACACCGAAGTGAACAGACGCGCGGACGATGTTTAGATTCTTGGTGGAGAAGGTCCCTTTTTACACTGTAGAGCTATGTTCCTATAACAAACATATTGTTCAATATGAAACAAAGATTTTCAGAAATATACAGTCAAACAAAAAATTAATGACGTGTGATTAATTTTCGAATACATTTTATTTCAAGAGAACACCATTTAAACCCAGGTGTTGGGGGATAATTAGTGGAGATTAAGAAAATAAAACTTAGCCTTTTCAATGGTGCTAGACAAGTGTTAGGCTAACCAAAGTTGGTTAATTAAAATGATTACATTATTATATACACCCTGATTTCCTTGCTCTAGATTAGAACCAAAATTCTATCTAACTGTTGGGATATATTTCACAGACAGAAAACATACAAAGTGAGTATCCAAGAACATGGCCGAGAACGAAGAATTTGTGCCGAGTTGTTGGCGGTATTTCAGGTTATGGGACTTAGTTGATTCCCTTGGCGAAGAAGCAAAGAGGAGGATTAGACTGGAGAACATTGATCACGAGACAATATTAGCACATGTCACTTGGTCACAGAAGGCCTGTGAGATATTCCACGGGACGTTGGGGAGTCATCCTCCACTGTACGCTGAGCAAGAGGCAGATGCGGCGATCGGGAGTGTTTCTGTCCCGACTGATCCGGACATGCATTTACTGTATACCGTTCAGGGATAGAAGGCGGCGACCAAATTATTGGACACTTCAGAGTGGCTGTCGTCAAACGATAGGGAAGTACAGAAGAAGACAATAGAAAGGGCGGATCTTGTCTTCCGACCGGAGGGTTGGGTGGCGCAAAACAATGTGCAACTGTAACACTACGGATAAAATATTAGTTTTTCAGTTGCTTTTCTAAAATTTACTTGTAGTATATGTCAAGGTTATCTCTTGGAGGGTACATGGAAGTGTGTACGTGCTTGGTTTAATCATCTGAGATAGGAGTGCAACTGACGTATGTAAGTATGGGTGAAAGTATAAATAGCAATGTCTATCTGTGGGTATGTTTGGAAGAGCGTGAGTGATGACGACGTGGTTGTTATGGAGACAGGGAAGGGAAGATGAGAGCTAGAGAGAGCATCGGCAGTTTTGTGGTCGGGCGTACTAGAGTATAGGCATGAAAAAGAACCTGGGAAGTATAGAGTAAATAAAAAATGAATAAGAACTGGTTTTAATATATTTGACTTACTGACCATCCCGGGCCATAGTGTCACATGGTCATCTAATTTGGTGCCGTGAACCAACATGTCATCTCTAGTGTCGTGTGCCGTGACAGTTAGTGACAATAAGACATAAAATGTGACAAAAACTTTGTTTGTTATTCCATCATCTGGGACGATCAACGCTAGGAAACAAGCCAGCCTGGAGAATCGGTAAGTGATTACTAGTTTTATTTGCGGAGACTTTCAAACATGGGAGGGAGAACAGGCTAAATTTGTTGCGGCTCTCAAAAATGTTGGGGACCAAATGTCTGGTTTGTCAACTGCTGTGAACGCCCAGGGGGTAGCTAAAGTAATAAGGTCTTTTGATGGGAATCCACGAGAATTTAAAGAATGGGTAAAAGTGTTGAAAAATATTCAATTTTTACAAGAGTCCCAGCTGACCAAGTTAAATTGGTTGCCTACCAGTCATGTAAGGGCCCTGTGTCAGATTTCTTGAAAAGGCATTTAGCAGCAAATCAAGGGCAGGAATGGGGTGATATAAAAACAGAATTGACCTCGCGATTTGCAGAGGTCACCGACACACAATATGCTCTTTCGTTATTAAGGAAAGTAAGGCAAAAAGCAGGGGAAAGTAAATAGGTCTATGCCGAGCGTCTCTTGGCTCTTGCCGAGGATGCATTCGATGATGTAAATGCAGCTTATCAGCAATTGGTAGGTTTTTTCATCGACGGTCTCTGGCAGGACTACATGAAAATGAAGGTGATGCGTAATAATCCAGCCACACTTCAGGACGCCATTAAGGTCGCTAACGAAGAACAAAGTAGAAGTAAAACAAAGATCAGGAATTGATACAATTAACTTACTCCACCCATAAAAGACACCAAAGGGAAAGAAATACAAACATTAAGCGACCAGACCATAATGGAAACCTAAACAAAGGAAGGCCATAAGGACAGTTACTTTCCAACAAAATGGCCATATGGCCATCCAAAACCAAAAGACACAAGTGATACACACAGTAAGTAACAAACAACAACATAAATAAATCGCCACAGAAGAGCCGCCTTGGAACGGTCAGTAGAAGATTTCCACTGGGGGGCTTAAATCGATTTTACGTGGCCACAATCCTCGCTCTTACTTCCGTCGCGATTTAGACAAATAATTTGTTCAGTCCGCATGAAAAGTAGAAGTAAAACAAAGATCAGGAATTGATACAATTAACTTACTCCACCCATAAAAGACACCAAAGGGAAAGAAATACAAACATTAAGCGACCAGACCATAATGGAAACCTAAACAAAGGAAGGCCATAAGGACAGTTACTTTCCCACAAAATGGCCATATGGCCATCCAAAACCAAAAGACACAAGTGATACACACAGCAAGTAACAAACAACAACATAAATAAATCGCCACAGAAGAGCCGCCTTGGAACGGTCAGTGGAAGATTTCCACTGGGGGGGGGGGGCTTAAATCGATTTTACGTGGCCACAATCCTCGCCCTTACTTCCGTCGCGATTTAGACAATTTGTTCAGTCCGCATGAAGGCCTCCTAACTCATCAGTGCAACATCTCCGTGAACACAAAAATCAAAGAACCACAGAGGTGAGACAACGGTGAGGACTCGACAGCAAGAAACCACTGAAATGCTGGAGCAAAAGAAAACCAACAGTTAGACTCCGATGAGCCCGTCCATAGACAGAGCATCAGGCACCAACCAACATTATCTCTCTAATTTTCAATAAGCCTTTACGTTGAAGCCATCATAGAATATGAGGCCTGACCCACCGGCGTGCAATTAAAGAGGGAAGCAAAGTTGCCAACCGTGATTGGGTTAACTACCATGCATGCATTCTGTCGTATAATATCCATGTTGTACCCAATCTTTTTATATCGAAGAATGATTTTACGAAATTGGGTGCTGAAGTCATTGCGGTTATATATTTTTCTGAATTTCTATACTAAGTCACCATAAAATTCGGGTTCCGATAGACCTTGTTGCAGAAGAGATTTAAGTCCAATATTGAATTTTGAAATTAAATCAGAATGGCGTCTATAAAATTTTGAAAAGGCTTTGCGTAGTTTATGGTACCGATAACCCTGATTAAGGGGTTTAGCCGTTAATAATTTATTACGAGTGGTGAAGTCAGTTACATGACTACACACTCTAGCAAATCGAATTAATTGCGAAATATAAACGTCATAGGATGGCGCACGTGGAACATCACCATCCAAAAAAGGAAAATTTACAATCTCAAAATCAAAGTCATCGCGTTTATCATAAATTTTGCACGAAACAAATCCATCTACAATTGAAAGTTGTAAATCCAAAAACGGGGCCTCGGTATCAGAAGAATTTGCTTTATTTAACTGAAGTTCTAGGGGGTAAATCTGACTGATCAAACCATCAAAATAGGTATTATCAATATTTAATAAATCATCTAAATATCTAGAAGTAGAGCTAAAAGCTTCAATAATTTCAGATTGGTTATCAATGGAAAGCGACAAAATGAAGTCTCTTTCATAACAATACAAGAAGAGATCAGCCACAAGAGGTGCGCAATTAGTACCCATCGGAATACCCACAATTTGTCTAAATAACTTAGTACCGAATCTCATATAAATATTGTCAAGTAGAAAGGTGAGGGCATCGCACACTTTCTGACATGACCAAAGTGTATAATTCTTATGCTCTTTAGAAGTGAAAAATGCATTTCTGACATTACATGCAAGATAGAGAGAATTTTCTCTGTGAAAAGCCCATTCAATTAAATCATTAAGCTTTTCTTTTATAAGATTATGAGGAAGTGTAGTGTAAAGAGTGGAAAAATCGTAAGTAGACAGACTAGAAGCACGAAAATGTCTAGATTTCAATTTTATTAAAACCTCATTCGAATTTTTTATAGACCAAAACAGATTTCTTCCTGATCTTTCAAAGACTTTATCACAATATTTAATTACATGCGTTTTAATAGCAGTAAGACAGGAAGTTAATAATTTAGAATGTTCAGTGGTAGTACAAGAGCTAGACGTAGACGCTTTGACCTTAGGTCGCATAACCACTCTCAGTCCTTTTTATGGTACTGCTGAAGAGCCGATGGAAACCGGGCATGCGCGGCCTCAAATCCGTTGCTATAAATGTAACAAGCAAGGCCACAAAGCTAAAGAATGTCGGTCGCACAAGGCCACAGTAAATGCGGTAAACAATGGCAGTAACCCGGGAAGGCCAAGGCCACACGCTGATAGTGTCTGCTGGAACTGCAGAAAACAGGGGCATATTGCCAAAGATTGTTGGCAAAATGGAAAAGGTAGACAACCTGGCAGGTTTCCAGGTCGGCAACTGCTACTAATAAGCAGGGAAACTAAAATCACTTTTCCACCAGGAAGCCAGTGGAAAGGGTAGATCAAAAAGTAAACTAACTTATACTGTGGCAATTTCGGGAAATCCAAATTCATGTCTTATAAAAGTAGAAAAACAGAAACTTAGAGCACTTATTGACACTGGTGCTGAGTGTTGTCTTATGCACCGTCGGGTATATGATAGCTTAAAAAGTAAGCCAAAATTGCATCATCGAAATGCTGCACTGCAAACTGTCAATGGCGAACCATTGCAACTTGATGGTTGTGCTGAGCTACCATTCGAAATAGGGGGCATCAAAATTAGTCAGACATTTTTCGTAGTAAGAAATATGAACCGAAAAATTATCTTGGGACGCGACTGGTTGCAAAGCCATGGTGTATGGCTGTACTATGATCTAGGGTGCATTAGGGTCAATAAAACGTATGTACCATTGCAGGAGGATATACACGTTTCCTCCATTGTGCGTAACCATGCAAAAATTAAGGTAAAACCCAAAACAGCTGTCATCTGTAAATGTAAGGTTAGAAATAGTCCTCGGTTGCCAATCTCAGAAACTTATCAGATATCACCAGTAGATACCGGTTTCCTAGGCCATGAGCCTGGTTTAATGATAACAAATTCTGTTGCCAAGATGTCTGGAAATCGGTTCATTCCTGTTTTGTTGGTTAATAGCACAAACGAAACATATACCGTGAAGAAAGGTTGCCCCATAGCAAAAGTAGAACCCATTCAAGGTAAAACAATTTCCTTAGTTGGTCAGCGCAAGAAAACATCGAATACGAGCCAAGCAAATAAAAACTTCAAAGACACTGATGTACCTGATGAATATAGGTCAGACGTGATTAATCTGCTTAAGGCTAACCCAGACTTATTTGCACAGAAAGATTCTGGACTTAGTCATACTGATACAGTTACGATGTAAACTGATACTGGGGAACACCCACCAATTAAGCTTAGGCCTTATCGTACTCCTCTGAATAACAGAAAGGTCATTGACAAAGCCATTGATGAAATGCTTGATGCAAAAATTATAGAACGGTCAAAATCGCCATGGAGTTTTGCCGTAGTCATTGTCGATAAGAAAGATGGCTCAAAACGCTTTTGCGTGGACTTTCGTGCTTTGAATGAAATCACTAAATCAAATTCATACCCTTTGCCTGTCATTGACGACATTTTGGCACAACTTGGCCAACCCAAATATTTTACATCGTGAGACCTAAAAAGTGGATACTGGCAAGTTCTCATAAATGACTCAGATAAGGAAAAGACAGCTTTTGCCTGTCACCGTGGACTGTCTAAGTTCAATGTCATGCCTTTTGGACTGACAACAGCACCGGCTATTTTTCAGGAATTAATTTCAAGAGTGCATGAGGGACTTGAAAAGTTCACAGTTGCATATTTAGATGATATACTAATCTTTTCTGCCACACTGGAAGAGCACTTGGCTCATATCCAAAAGGTATTTGATAAGCTGAGAGAAAATGGCTTACGTCTGAAACTAAAAAATGTAGTTTCCTTAAATCAGAAACAAATTACCTAGGTTTTGTTATCAATGAGCATGGCATTAAGCCAGAAGCAAGAAAGGTGAATGTTATCAAAGCCCTGGCACCACCTACCACAGTTAGAGAAGTGCGTAGTTTAGTTGGCATGTGTTCATATTATCGCCTATTTATTTCTCATTTCTCAGACATAGCTGAGCCGATAATAGCTCAAATACGCAAAATTTAAGTGGGATAATAAATGTCAAAAAGCCTTTGAGACCTTGAAAGATAAACTATCTGAGTTTCCTGTTTTAGGATACCCTGACCCAAATAGAAAGGACATACTTTACACGGATGCTAGTCAGGATTGTATTGGTGCTTGCCTTACGCAGCCGTGTGATGATGTACTTGGTAGTGGGCCATGTGAAAGAAATGAAAGACCTATACAGTCTAGCATATAACCCCACCAAACTGTACAATTTTTGTACAGCCACTCAGCTGCCTTATCTGTTATGATAATCATTTAACCAATTTCACTAACCCCAAAATATTTATTTTAACCAGCAGGATATCTAGTAGAAGCTCCCGTGTGACGAAAGCTCACAAAAATGCATTTTGAGTGGCCACCATGGTACCAAAATTCTCTTTAGTATATTATTTTAGTACTATATCTGGGCAGTATGAAACACAATATTTCCCATTTTTTAAGTCTTGCAAAACATGTTTTATATCATGCCAACATGCGGTACGCAAGTTCACGAATGTGCCAGTTATATAGTAAGACTAACATTAGGAAAATGTTGAAATATTAAGGTCTTTTCAGATGTAGTCATTAACAGTGGTGCAATTTACATTTGTTTAACTTGTTTCATGCAGGAAACTCATTAAAGAAGTATAAATATGATACACACCATGATTTTAACCAGTAAAATGGTCCAAAATGGGACTATGGTAAGCATATTTGGGGCAAGCTTTTCACGAAAAACTTGTTTTAAGTTAACATAGGCAACTTGTATATTGCTAAATAGTAAATACATTATAATGTGTTTTTGTAACCAGCATATGCCATGCACACACCCCTTTCTGGAATTTTTAGGAATAAAATAATGGATTGTTTGAGAATTGAGAATACTATTCTCTATTTGGCATAGAATGTGTAAGTATAGCCGCTCCAAAAATGGTACAATAGTGATGGCTGCTTCATAGAAATATTTTCACACAGGATTAGATCAAACTGTGTAGTTTAGCTGCTTAACATTTGCACCAATCTATTCATACACTTTTATCATTTAATATATTATAGACCATAATGAATGAGCCTCATCATGAGAAAACCTGCAAATTTCATGTATGAACGATAAATATGCAGATAAGCCTGTGTGTACACACAGTGTAATCAGCATCTTTGGCATTAGCACAGTCTTGTCTGGTCCTCCCTGTTGAATCTCATGGGATGGAAACCCTCTATGAAATTTCCAAACAAAGGATCAGACCTTTGACCCAGGTGTGCAATCAGTGTCCCAAAACTAAATAATCCAAATCGTTGTTTTTGCTAAATTATATTGCTCATATTGGTGCTATAAATGGCCATGATATTAATATTGTTATTGATGCCCTGGATAGACACTGATTGTTTTAACATATGGTGTTTATATACTAAATGCTCATATTTTAAATATTTGGATTATGGCACCGACAATAAATACTGTAAATGATGATATTGCCATTGATGACAATGATGATGATGATGATGATTTCATCAAAAAAGTTTAGCTCCATATACACCAGTGAGGCCTTTTCATTTGAATGTGAATTGTATGTTAAACAGTGAACATTTTTAGCTCACCAGAGCCGAAGGCTCCGGGGGAGCTTACAGGATAGGCAGTTGTCCGTCGTCGTCCGTCGTATGACGTATGTCTTCTGCGTCAACACTTTCAAACGACATCTCCTCTGAAGCCACTGGGCCGATTGGGCCCAAATTTTATCTGTATTATCCTTGGGCTAGGGGGTTGGAAGTTTGTGTTGTTTATCAAAATCGGCTCACTTGTTTTGTTGCTATGGCAACTTGTAGTTTCCATAGACTTATAATGGGGAAAATTGAAAAATGGCATTTACTGCCAAGCCTCTGCAGATATTTTGACAAAACTTTCATAGAAATGTTCCATAGGCAATCTACTATCTGCCCTATGATTTAAGGCCTTCTGCCCATTTTTATTGGTTGCCATGGAAACCAAAATGCAAAAAATACTTAAAAAATCATCTCCTCAGAAACCATATGCTCTAGGAGGCTGAGACTTTATGAAAATATTCACCATATTTGCCTTTACAGGTTTTGTGTTTTTTATGAAATTTGGCCTTTTAGTTTTGTTGCTATGGCAACTTAGAGTTTCCATTGACTTATAATGGGGAAAACTGAAAAATGACATTTACTGCCAAGTCATTGCAGATATTTTGACAAAACTTACATAAACATGTTCCTTGAGTAAACTTCTTTCAGCCATATGCTTTTATGTCAACCTGGGGGGCCCCTAGGTTGTGCCGGGCCATGCCCACCCCCTCCACTTCATAAAATGCCTTATATCTCAGAAACCTTACAGATCCCAACCCCTAAACCATATATATTCTTGTTCCTTATGATAAGATGCATTAAGTGACATCAACCTGGGGGTCCCCCGGGATGTGCCGGGGACATGCACTGCCCCCTCTATTTTATAAAATGCCATTTATCTCAGAAACCATTCAGATCCCAACCCCTAAACTATATATATTCTTGTTCCTTATGCTAAGATGCATTAAGTGATACCAACCTTGGGGTCCCCCGGGATGTGCCGGGGACATGCCCCACCCCCTCCACTTCATAAAATGCCATTTATCTAAGAAACCATTGAGATCCCCACCCCTAAACCATATATATTCTTGTTCCTTATGATAAGATGGACTCAGTGACACCAACCTGGGGGTCCCATGGGATGTGCCGGGGCCATGCCCCACCGCCTCCACTTCATAAAAGGCCCAATATCCCAGTAACCTTACAGATCCCCACCCCTAAACATTATATATTCTCGTTCATTATGATAAGACACATTCAGTGACACCAACCTGGGGGTCCCCAGGGATGTTCTGGGGCCATTCCCCACCCCCTCCATTTCATAATATCACAATATCTTGGAAACCTTACAGATCCCCACCCCTAAACCATATATATTCTTGTTCCTTATGATAAGACACATTCATTGACACCAACCTGGGGGTCTCCCAGGGCCTTGCCCAACCCCTGCACTTCAGAAAAGGCCTTATATCTCAGAAACTGGTCCAAGCCCCACCCCTAAACCATATATATTCAACTTCCTTATGATAAGACGCATTCAGTGATACCAGTTTGTGAGTCCCTGGGGCATGCCCGGGCCATGCCCCACCGCTTGACTTCATTAAAAGCCATATATCTCAGAAATCGTTCAGCTCCCCACCGCTAAACCATATATATTCTTGTTCCTTATGATAAGACTCGTTCAGTCACACCAACTTGGAGGGTGTCTTTGTGCTGAGGCAATGTGCCCCGACCTTCCACTTCATAAAAGGCCATATATTTCAGAAACCATTCAAATCCCCACCCCATAATCATATATGTTCTTGTTCCTTATTATTAGCACACCTACTGTAGGGGTGTCCGCAGCGACCTTTCCACTTCATAAAAGGGCCTTATATCTCGGAAACTGTTCAGATTCCCACCCCTAACCATAAATATACTTGGTCCTTATGATAAGACACATTTAGGGACAACAATCTTGGGCTTTCCTGGGATCGACAGGGCATGCTCCAACCCCTCCACTGTTTAAGAGGCCTTATATCTCCAGCCATACAGATCCCCACTGCTAAACCATCCTAGTGTGGTAAGACACATTTAGTGATACCAACCAGGGCTCCATTGGGTCCATGCCCCGCCCCTCTTCTTCATAAAAGGCCTAATGTTTCATATACTGAATCCACATGGGTGCTCATTTGGATATTGGGGTTCTCTTGGCAGATTTAAATGATACCATGTTAAAATACATGGCTGCAATTGGGCAGTGCCCACCTGAGCTCTGGTGAGCATAGTGGCCCATGGGCCTCTTGTTTATATTCTGGCAGCAATTCGGGACTGTGTGTATTTGATTCATCAAAGAGTTCTTCAGCACATCAGAAATGGCCAAAATTGTTTTTGACTTTGCGAATAGTTTGTTTGTAGTGCATATATCATAAATCATAAAATATAAAGACATTTTGCACTGGAGAAAAAGCATAGCTTTCCACAGCATTCTGTCACACAGTGATATACAATAAATTAAGGTACTTTTTACCGTGTCTCGACTCAGAAATTGCCAGTAGATATTGAAAGCATGGTAAATTTGCCATAACCTTATAATGTGGTGTCAGTTATGGTTAATAAATGCTTTTTTGAGTTGTCAGTGTATCTTAAATTTCGAATCCTGTCATTTAACAGGGTCATTCAGCAAATTTCGAATAAGCGCAACAGTACCTAAATGAATCCCATAATTTCAAAGCTTTTGCAAGACGTAAAAGTTGGGAAACATCTGTTTTCTACATTCCAATATGTTGATCTTAAAGGGGTTATGGCTTAAATTTTTGGTACTTTTAGACCACCTATTGCTCAATCTCAATAGCTTGGAGCTCTTACTAATCTGATCACATTTCTACTTTCTTTCTCTATTTTAAAGTTTTACAAAATACTGTATATACTGACCAGTGTTGGTTAGCAGTTGTATAGATTTTTGTATTAGGAAAGGTGGACAATTTTTTTAGCCTACCAGAGCCGACGGCTCCGGGGGATTTTATAGTATAGGCAGTGGTCCGTTATCGTCTGCGTCCGCACCGTCAACATTTTCAAACAACATCTCTGAAACTACATGGCCAATTGCATGTGGAGCCTCTATGGGAAGGGGAAACGAAATTTTGTTCGTGAGGTCCGAGTCACATGACCAATATGGCCGCCCATATGGGGAAAACCTTTAACAAGAGGACCAAGCTGAGCTTGGTTCTGTATCGCTCAACTGAGCTAACAGATTCAAAGTGTCAGGAAGTGCCAACCTTTACTGAAGGATTAATGGAAGGACATGGTGATGACAGGGTAAGCAATTTCTGCAAATCAAGTAGAATGTAACTCTATGATAAATAGGCTGACCTCACCAGTTTTCAAACTCATTCAAGCTTTTATTCCTGACTTGCTAAGAAGATCCTATAAAAAAACTGATGGGGCTATGGTGATGACAAGTTCAAAAATAAGCAATTAACTGCTGCAATCAAAGGGATGTTACCCTGTGACAAATAGGCAAACCTCACGAGTTTTCAAACTCCTCCGAGCTTTTCTGCCTGATTATTTGTTTGTAAGTTTCATGAAGATCCTATCAAAACTGAAGGGGCAGCAGTGCTAACAAGGTCGAAAATAGGCATTTTTAAGCAATCAAAGGCACGTAACTCTATGACAAATGTGCCGACTTGGCCAGTATTCAAACTCATCCAATGTTTTATTCCCAGCCACCTTACATAAAGTTTCAGAAAGATCCGATCAAAACTGAAGGGGCTACGGTGATGACAAGGTCAAAATTTGGCATTTTTAGCAATCAAAGTGATGTTACTCTAAAATAAATGAGCCGACTTGGCCAGTTTTCGAACTCATCCGAGGTTTCATCCCCAGCCACCTTACATATAAGTTTCAGAAAAATCTGATAAAAACTGAAGGGGCTACGGTGATGACAAGGTCAAAAATCAACATTTTCAGCCATCAAAGGGACATAACTCTACGTTAAATGGGCTGACTTGGCCTGTTTTCGAACCCATCCAAGATTTTATCCCCAGCCACCTTACATATAAGTTTCAGAAAGATCTGATCAAAACTGAAGGGGCTATGGTGATGACAAGGTCAAAAATCGGCATTTTCAGCAATCAAAGGGACGTACATCTATGATAAATGGGCCAAGTTGGCCGGTATTCGAACTCATCGTAGGTTTTATCCCCAGTCACCTTACATATAAGTTTCAGAAAGATTCAATAAAACCTGAGGTGGCTACCGTGATGACAAGGTAAAAAATTGACATTTTCAGCCATCAAAGGGACATAACTATATAGTAAATGGGGCGACTTGGCCGGTTTTCGAACTCATCCGAGGTTTTATCCACAGCCACCTTACATATAAGTTTCAGAAAGATCAGATCAAAACTGAAGGGGCTACAGTGATGACCAGGTCAAAAATCAACATTTTCAGCAATCAAAGGGACCTAACTCTATGATAAATAGGCCACCTTGTCCGGTATTTGAACTCATCCGAGGTTTTATCCCCAGCCACCTTACATATAAGTTTCAGAAAGATCCGATCAAAACTGAAAGGGCTACAGTGATGACAAGGTCAAAAATCGGCTTTTTCAGCAATCAAAGGGACGTTACTCTGTGATAAATGGACCAACTTGGCTGGTTTTCGAACTCATCTGAGATTTTATCCCCAGCCACTTTACATATAAGTTCCAGAAAGATTCGTTCAAAACTGAAAGGGCTACGGTGATGACAAGGTCAAAAATCAGCATTTTCAGCAATCAAAGGGACGTTACTCTACAATAAATGGGCCGACTGGGTCGGTTTTCAAACTCATCCAAGATTTTATCCCCAGCCACCTTACATATAAGTTTCAGAAAGATTCGATCAAAACTGAAGGGGCTACCGTGATGACAAGGTAAAAAATCGACATTTTCAGCCATCAAAGGGACATAACTATATAGTAAATGGGGCAACTTGGCCGGTTTTCGAACTCATCCGAGGTTTTATCCCCAGCCACCTTACATATAAGTTTCAGAAAGATCAGATCAAAACTGAAGGGGCTACGGTGATGACAAGGTCAAAAATCAACATTTTCAGCAATCAAAGGGACCTAACTCTATGATTATTAGGCCCTCTTGGCCGGTATTCGAACTCATCCGAGGTTTTATCCCCAGCCACCTTACATATAAGTTTCAGGAAGATCCGATCAAAACTGAAAGGGCAACGGTGATGACAAGGTCAACAAGAGGACCAAGCTAGCTTGGTCCTGTATCGCTCACCTGAGCTGACAGATTCAAAGTTTAAGGAAGTGCCAACCTTTACTGAAGGCTTTATGTGAGGACATGGTGATGACAGGGTATGCATTTTCTGAAAATCAAGTAGAATTTAACTCTATGATAAACAGGCTGACCTCACCGGTTTTCAAACTCATTCAAGCTTTTATTCCTGACTTGCTAAGAAGATCCTATCTAAACTGAAGTGGCTATGGTGATGACAAGTTCAAAAACAAGAGGACCAAGCTGGTCCTGTATCGCTCACCTGAGCTAACAGATTCAAAGTTTCAGGAAGTGCCAAGTAGAATGTAACTCTATGATAAATAGGCTGACCTCACCAGTTTTCAAACTCATTCAAGCTTTTATTCCTCACTTGCTAAGAAGATCCGATATAAACAGATGGGGTTATGGTGATGACAAGTTAAATAATAAGCAATTAACTGCTGCAATCAAACGCATGTTACTCTGTGACAAATAGGCAAACCTCACGAGTGTTCAAACTCCTCCGAGCTTTTCTGCCTGACTTATTTGTTTGTAAGTTTCACAAAGATCTGATCAAAACTGAAGGGGGCAGCAGTGCTAACAAGGTCTAAAATAGGCATTTTAAGCAATCAAAGGCATGTAACTCTATGATAAATGTGCCGACTTGACCAGTATTAAAACTCATCCCAGGTTTTATTTCCAGCCACCTTACATATAAGTTTAAGAAAGATTCGATCAAAACTGAAGGGGTTACGGTGATGACAAGGTCAAAATTTGGCATTTTTAGCAATCAAAGGGATGTTACTCTAAAATAAATGGGCCGACTTGGCCAGTTTTCAAACTCATTCGAGGTTTTATCCCAAGCCACCTTATATATAAGTTTCAGAAAAATCTGATCAAAACTGAAGGGGCTACGGTGATGACAATGTCAAAAATCAACATTTTCAGCCATCAAAGGGACATAACTCTATGATAAATGGGCTGACTTGGCCTGTTTTCTAACTCATCAGAGATTTTATCCCCAGCCACCTTACATATAAGTTTCAGAAAAATCCGATCAAAACTGAAGGGGCTATGGTGATGACCAGGTCAAAAATCGGCAATTTCAGCAATCAAAGGGACGTAAATCTATGATCAATAGGCCACCTTGGCCGGTATTCGAACTCATCCAAGGTTTTATTCCCAGCCACCTTACATATAAGTTTCAGAAAGATCCGATCAAAACTGAAAGGGCTATGGTGATGACAAGGTAAAAAATTGTCATTTTCAGCAATCAAAGGGACGTTACTCTGTGATAAATGGACCAACTTGGCCGGTTTTTGAACTCATCTGAGATTTTATCCCCAGCCACCTAACATATAAGTTTCAGAAAGATCCGATCAAAACTGAAAGGGCTACGGTGATGACAAGGTCAAAAATCGTCATTTTCAGCAATCAAAGGGACGTTACTCTGTGATAAATGGACCAACTTGGCCGGTTTTCAAACTCATCCAAGTTTTTATCCCCAGCCACCTTACATATAAGTCTCAGAAAGATCCGATCAAAACTGAAGGGGCTATGGTGATGACAAGTTCAAAAATCGGCATTTTCAGCAATCAAAGGGACGTAAATCTATGATAAATGGGGCGATTTTCAGCAATCAAAGGGATGTTTCTCTGTGATAAATGGACCAACTTGGCCGGTTTTCGAACTTATCCAAGTTTTTATCCCCAGCCACCTTTCATATAAGTTTCAGAAAGATCCGATCAAAACTGAAGGGGCTATGGTGATGACAAGGTCAAAATCGGCATTTTCAGCAATCAAAGGGACGTAAATCTATGATAAATGGGCCAACTTGGCCGGTATTCGAACTCATCCTAGGTATTATCCCCAGTCACCTTAATATAAGTTTCAGAAGGATCCAATCAAAACTGAAGGGGCTACGGTGATGACAAGGTCAAAAATCGACATTTTCAGCCATCAAAGGGACATAACTATATAGTAAATGGGGCGACTTGGCTGGTTTTCTAACTCATCCCAGGTTTTATACCCAGCCACCTTACATATAAGTTTCAGAAAGATCCGATCAAAAGTAAAGGGGCTACAGTGATAACAAGGTCAAAAATCAACATTTTCAGCAATCAAAGGGACCTAACTCTTTGATAAATAGGCCACCTTGGCCCGTATTCGAACTCATCCAAGGTTTTATCCCCAGCCACCTTACATATAAGTTTCAGAAAGATCCGATCAAAACTGAAAGGGCTACTGTGATGACAAGGTCAAAAATCGTCATTTTCAGCAATGAAAGGGACGTTTCTCTGAGATAAATGGACAAACTTGGCCGGTTTTCGAACTCATCCGAGATTTTATCCCCAGCCACGTTACATATAAGTTTCAGAAAGATTCGATCAAAACTGAAAGGGCTACGGTGATGACAAGGTAAACAAGAGGACCAAGCTAGCTTGGTCCTGTATCGCTCACCTGAGCTAACAGATTCAAAGTTTAAGGAAGTGCCATCCTTTACTGAAGGCTTTATGGGAGGACATGGTGATGACAGGGTAAGCATTTTCTGAAAATCAAGTAGAATTTAACTCTATGATAAACAGGCTGACCTCACCGGTTTTCAAACTCATTCAAGCTTTTATTCCTGACTTGCTAAGAAGATCCGATCTAAACTGAAGTGGCTATGGTGATGACAAGTTCAAAAACAAGAGTTTTCAAACTCCTCCAAGCTTTCTGCCTGACTTCCTTGTTTGTAAGTTTCATGTAGATCCGTTCAAAACTAAAGGGGCAGCAGTGATAACAATGTCGAAAATAGGCATTTTCAGCAATCAAAGGCACGTCACTCTATGATAAAATAGCCGACTTGGCCTGTATTCGAACTCACCTGAGGTTTTATTCCCAGCCACCTTACATGTAAGTTTCAGAAAGATCCGATCAGACTTGGCCAGTATTCAAACTCATCCAAGATTTTATTCCCAGCCACCTCACGTATAAGTTTCAGAAAGATCCGATCAAAACTGAAGGGGCTACGGTGATGACAAGGTCAAAATTTGGCATTTTTAGCAATCAAAGGGATGTTACTCTAAAATAAATGAGCCGACTTGGCCAGTTTTCGAACTCATCCGAGGTTTCATCCCCAGCCACCTTACATATAAGTTTCTGAAAAATCTGATCAAAACTGAAGGGGCTACGGTAATGACAAGGTCAAAAATCAACATTTTCAGCCATCAAAGGGACAGAACTCTACGATAAATGGACTGACTTGGCCTGTTTTCAAACTCATCCAAGATTTTATCCCCAGCCACCTTACATATAAGTTTCAGAAAGATCCGATCAAAACTGAAGGGGCTATGGTGATGACAAGGTCAAAAATCGGCATTTTCAGCAATCAAAGGGACGTAAATCAATGATAAATGGGCCAACTTGGCCGGTATTCAAACTCATCCTAGGTTTTATCTCCAGTCACCTTACATATAGGTTTCAGAAAGATTCGATCAAAACTGAAGGGGCTACGGTGATGACAAGGTAAAAAATCGACATTTTCAGCCATCAAAGGGACATAACTATATAGTTAATGGGGCAACTTGGCCGGTTTTCGAACGCATCCGAGGTTTTAACCCAAGCCACCTTAAATATAAGTTTCAGAAAGATCCGATCAAAACTGAAGGGGCTACAGTGTTGACAAGGTCAAAAATCAACATTTTCAGCAATCAAAGGGACCTAACTCTATGATAAATATGCCACCTTTGCCGGTATGCGAACTCATCCGAGGCTTTATGCCCAGCCACCTTGCATATAAGTTTCAGAAAGATCCGATCAAAACTCAAAGGGCTACGGTGATGACAAGATAAAAAATCGGCATTTTCAGCAATCAAAGGGACGTTACTCTGTGATAAATGGACCAACTTGGCTGGTTTTCGAACTCATCCGAGATTTTATCCCCAGCCACTTTACATATAAGTTTCAGAAAGATTCGATCAAAACTGAAAGGGCTACAGTGATGACAAGGTCAAAAATCAGCATTTTCAGCAATCAAAGGGATGTTACTCTACGATAAAAGGGCCGACTTGGTCGGTTTTCGAACTCATCCGAGATTTTATCCACAGCCACCTTACATATAAGTTTCAGAAAGATCCGATCAAAACTGAAGGGGCTACGGTGATGACAAGGTCAAAAATCGGCATTTTCAGCAATCAAAGGGACGTAACTCTATGATAAACCAGCGGACAAGGCCGGTTTTCGAACTCATCCGAGGTTTTATCCCCAGCCACATAACATATAAGTTTCAGAAAGATCCGATCAAAACTGAAGGGGCTACGGTGATGACAAGGTCAAAAATGGGCATTTTCAGCAATCAAAGGGACGTAACTCTATGATAAATGGGCCGACTTGGCCGATTTTCGAACTCATCCGAGTTTTTATCCCCAGTCACCTTACATATAAGTTTCAGAAAGATCCGATCAAAACTGAAGGCGCTACGGTGATGACAAGCATTTTCCCATAGTAAGTCTATGGGACCTTGTGGTTGCCATAGGAACCAAAGTTTTAGAGCGATTTCAAAAAAAAAGTTTATGTCATCAATGCCCCACCAGAGGCATACTACAGGTGAGAAATGATTGAGATCAGCCTGCAGGATACAGAGATATAGCTGCTCAAAAGTGTGGACGGACGACGGACGGACGGACGGACGACGGACGACGGACGACAGACGACCCACTATACTATAAGCTCCCCTGGAGCCTTCGGCCCAGGTGAGCTAACAAGAGTTTTCAAACTCCCCCAAGCTTTCTGCCTGACTTCCTTGTTTGTAAGTTTCATGAAGATCCGCTCAAAACTAAAGGGGCAGCAGTGATAACAATGTTGAAAATAGGCATTTTCAGCAATCAAAGGCATGTCACTCTATGATAAATGTGCCAATTTGGCCAGTATTCGAACTCACCTGAGGTTTTATTCCCAGCCACCTTACATGTAAGTTTCAGAAAGATCAGATCAGACTTGGCCAGTATTCAAACTCATCCAAGATTTTATTCCCAGCCACCTCACATATAAGTTTCAGAAAGATCCGATCAAAACTGAAGGGGCTACGGTGATGACAAGGTCAAAATTTGGCATTTTTAGCAATCAAAGGGATGTTACTCTAAAATAAATGAGCCGACTTGGCCAGTTTTCGAACTCATCTGAGGTTTCATCCCCAGCCACCTTACATATAAGTTTCAGAAAAATTCGATCAAAACTGAAGGGGCTACAGTAATGACAAGGTCAAAAATCAACATTTTCAGCCATCAAAGGGACAGAACTCTACGATAAATGGGCTGACTTGGCCTGTTTTCGAACTCATCCAAGATTTTATCCCCAGCCACCTTACATACAAGTTTCAGAAAGATCCAATCAAAACTGAAGGGGCTATGGTGATGACAAGGTCAAAAATCGGCATTTTCAGCAATCAAAGGGACGTAAATCAATGATAAATGGGCCAACTTGGCCGGTATTCAAACTCATCCTAGGTTTTATCTCCAGTCACCTTACATATAGGTTTCAGAAAGATTCGATCAAAACTGAAGGGGCTAAGGTGATGACAAGGTAAAGAATCTACATTTTCAGCCATCAAAGGGACATAACTATATAGTTAATGGGGCAACTTGGCCGGTTTTTCGAACTCATCCGAGGTTTTATCCCCAGCCACCTTACGTATAAGTTTCAGAAAGATCCGATCAAAACTGAAGGGGCTACAGTGTGGACAAGGTCAAAAATCAACATTTTCAGCAATCAAAGGGACCTAACTCTATGATAAATAGGCCACCTTTGCCGGTATGCGAACTCATCCGAGGCTTTATCCCCAGCCACCTTGCATATAAGTTTCAGAGAGATACGATCAAAGCTGAAAGGGCTACGGTGATGACAAGGTCAAAAATCGGCATTTTCAGCAATCAAAGGGACGTTACTCTGTGATAAATGGACCAACTTGGCTGGTTTTAGAACTCATCCAAGATTTTATCCCCAGCCACTTTACATATAAGTTTCAGAAAGATTCGATCAAAACTGAAAGGGCTACAGTGATGACAAGGTCAAAAATCAGCATTTTCAGCAATCAAAGGGACGTTACTCTACGATAAAAGGGCCGACTTGGTCGGTTTTCGAACTCATCCGAGATTTTATCCACAGCCACCTTACATATAAGTTTCAGAAAGATACGATCAAAACTGAAGGGGCTACGGTGATGACAAGGTCGAAAATGGGCATTTTCAGCAATCAAAGGGACGTAACTCTATGATAAATGGGCCGACTTGGCCGGTTTTCGAACTCATCCGAGTTTTTATCCCCAGTCACCTTACATATAAGTTTCAGAAAGATCCGATCAAAACTGAAGGCGCTACGGTGATGACAAGCATTTTCCCATAGTAAGTCTATGGGACCTTGTGGTTGCCATAGGAACCAAAGTTTTAGAGCGATTTCAAAAAAAAGTTTATGTCATCAATGCCCCACCAGAGGCATGCTACAGATGAGAAATGATTGAGATCAGCCTGCAGGATACAGAGATATAGCTGCTCAAAAGTGTGGACTGACGACGGACGGACGGACGACGGACGACGGACGACGGAGGACCCACTATACTATAAGCTCCCCTGGAGCCTTCGGCCCAGGTGAGCTAAAAATCGGCATTTTCAGCAATCAAAGGGACGTTACTCTGTGATAAATGGACCAACTTGGCTGGTTTTCGAACTCATCCGAGATTTTATCCCCAGCCACTTTACATATAAGTTTTAGAGAGATTCGATCAAAACTGAAAGGGCTACGGTGATGACAAGGTCAAAAATCAGCATTTTCAGCAATCAAAGGGACGTTACTCTAGGATAAATGGGCCAACTGGGTCGGTTTTTGAACTCATCCAAGATTTTATCCCCAGCCACCTTACATATAAGTTTCAGAAAGATTTGATCAAAACTGAAGGGGCTACGGTGATGACAAGTTCAAAAATCGGCATTTTCAGCAATCAAAGGGACGTAACTCTATGATAAATGGGCCCACTTGGCTGGTTTTCGAACTCATCCGAGTTTTTATCTCCAGCCACCTTACATATAAGTTTCAGAAAGATCCGATCAAAACTGAAGGCGCTACGTTGATGACAAGCATTTTCCCATTGTAAGTCTATGGGACCTTGTGATAGCCATAGCAACCAAAGGTTTTGAGCGATTTCGAAAAAAAGTTTATGTCATCAATGCCCCACCAGAGGCATGCTACAGATGAGATATGATTGGGATCAGCCTGGTGGTTGCAGAGATATAGCTGCTCAAAAGTGTGGACGGACGGACGACGGAGGACCCACTATACTATAAGCTCCCCTGGAGCCTTCGGCCCAGGTGAGCTAAAAATCTTCTTCTCAGGAACCGAATGGCCGATGAACTTGAAACTTGGTTTTCAGCATCGGGGACTCAGGGGCCCTTTCAAGTTTGTTCAAATGATGACCTTTGGTTGAGCTTGACCTATTTTACGGCCAGGTCATATTTGGTCACTTAGACATTTGTATGGAAAAAAGTCAAAACAGTGGATTTTTGATTGCATGGTAGCTTGTGGCATCAGACATGTTATTTGCAATCACCTGAATCCCAAGTTTATCAATTCAAAAGGTCAAGGTCATATACTGACCTTTGTCCTGGATGGCTCTGATTAAGTATTTTTATCTTCTTCTTCGGTTGTTTGAAGTCAAATTTAATGAAAAGCGTCTATGAGAAGTGGGGAAAAAATGTGTTCGTAAATACTCAATCACATGACCAATATGACCGCCATGCCAATATATGGTAAAAACCTTTAAAAATCTTCTTCTCAGGAACCGAATGGGCGTTCACCTTGAAATGTGGTAGGCAGCATCAGGGAATCAGGCCCTACCAAGTCTGTTCAAATAATGACCTTTGGTTGACCTTGACCTGTTTTACGGCAAGGTCAAATGTGGTCACTTAGACATTTGTATGGAAAAAGGCTAAACAGTGGATTTACTGACTGCATGGTATCAATTCCAAAGGTCGAGGTCATTTACTGACCTTTGTCCTGGATGGCTCAGATTAGTTATTTTATCTTTTTCTTCACTGAAACGGCTGGATTGATTGGAACCATATTATATGCGGAGCCTCTTTGGGAATGCGTGTGTGTGTGTGTGTGGGGGGGGGGGGGCGGCGAAAATTTGGTAAGAACCTTTAAAAATCTTCCACTCAGGAACCGAACGGCTGATTACCTTGAAATTGGTATGCAGCATCGGGGTCTCGGGTCCTACCAAGATTGTTCAAATGATGACCTTTTCTTGGCCTTAACCTATTTAACGGTCACTTAGACATTTGTATGAAAAAAGGCAAACCAGTGGGTTTTCTGATTGCTTGGTAGCGTATGGCATCAGAAATGATATTTGCAATCAGCTGAATCCAAGTTTATCAGTTCCAAAGGTCAAGGTCATTTGCTGATCTTTGTCCTGGATGGCTAAGATTAAGCATTTATATCTTCGTCTTCATTTAAACTGCTTGGTTGATTGAAACCAAATTACATGTGGAGCCTCTATGGGAAGGGGAGAACGAAAATTTGTTTGTAAGGACAGAGTCACGTGACCATTATGACCGCCATGTCCATATATGGTAAAAACCTTTCAGATTCTTCTTTTCAGGAACCAAACGGCTTATGACCTTGAAACTTGGTATGCAGCATCGGGCTCTCGGACCCTACCAAGTTTGTTCAAATTATGACCTTTGCTTGACCTTGACCTGTTTTACTTCTACGTCATATTTGGTCACTTAGACATTTGTATGAAAAAAAGCAGAACAGTGGATTTTTTCCGATTACATGGTAGCTTGTGGCATCAGAAATGATGTTTGCAATCAGTTACATGTAAGTTAATTGATTCCAAAGGTCAAGGTCATTAACTGACATTTGTCTTGGATAGCTCAGATTCAGTATTTTTTTATCTTCTTCTCCACTTAAACTGCTGGGTTGATTCAAACCAAATTATATTTGGTGCCTCTATTGGAAGGGGGAATAAACCAAATTATATTTGGTGCCTCTATTGGAAGGGGGAACAAAAGTTTGTTCGTAAGAACTGGGTCACATGACTAATATGGCTACCATGCCCATTTACCCTCAAACCCCTCTCACCCTTGTGTTTCTGGAGTGCACTCTTCCATTACTGAAGGTGGGCACCTCCATTCTACTAACTAGGGCATCTATGGTGAATCTCTGAATGGTAAGCAATATATATTCCGATAACATGGCTCAAAATCATCATATCAGGATCTACACTGCTTGCATCAGTACCTGTTTTTTTTTTTTTTGCCTGTATTGGAGTTTAACGACCCAGTAAACACTATTTAGGTCATTTAAAGCCGGTCAGTTTACCTATCCTCATTTTTCCTGGGCAGGCTTATATGTATGCGGTTAACCAGTACAGTGGACATTCTTTCGCCAGAAACTGACAACTGCCCTTCTTGAATCAGCACAAGGAAGACATGATCATAGAACAGATTACATTACCAATCTCTACGAAAGAATGTTGCCGACACGGCAGGTGTCGAACCGCAACCTCTTGATCACCAAGAAAGAAAAACTACATTTATCAAGTACAGTCAAACCTGTCTTAGAGTGGCCACCTCTATTAAGCAAGCAACCTGTCTTAAGCAAGCAGGCATTCAGTTCCCGAAAAAGGAAAATGCATTAAAATTTGCCTGTGTTAAGCAAGCACCTGCCTTAAGCAAGCACTTTTTGAATATGCCAGAGGTGGTTGCTTAATACAGGTTGGACTGTAGTTTTTTGGGGTCGATTTTTTTTTTGTCATTCGACCCAGTTACTAAGCATGGAAACTTTTTCTTGACTATCATTGATTTGTAATAAATCCAGGTAACGGTTATTTATAGAAAACAGCTGCTCTGTTCTTATTGCTGTGAGGTCAGAGTGTTGCATTAGAGGATTATATACAAAATCTGGACTGGAACCAAACAGTGAAGATCCAGATCAGGGTTGACACTGTTTACTGAAAAACTGGAATAAAAGGGACAAACAAAAAACAGTTTAACTATTTTCTCAGTCTACACCCACCAGTGTTGTCAGTTGTGCTTTGATTGATTTAATTTGATTTAGCTTTTTGCCATTGTTATCATTTTAGGTAGTATAATTGACCTGGTCAATGTTAGAAAGGTTCCAAAAATTTCAAATTGCTCACTCAGAGAATTTATCTCTGCATGATCAATTACTAGGTAATCCATATACTGTTAAATAAATAATCTACTTGGGGAAGCCAGAAACTGACAAAAATCGAGAAATCTGGGGTTATATTCTGAAGTGTATATATTATCTTTCACATAAATTGTCTGATACACAGACAAGGTGGTCCACGATTGAGAAGGAAGCATTTGCGATCCATTTTGCATTGCAGAAATAAGATCACTATCTGCACAATGCAGAGTTCATTATAAGGACGGATCACAAACCATTGAAGTACCTTCTCGATTCGCCCATACAGAACAAGAAAATACAATTGAGGGCGTTAGGCATATCAGGCTATAATTGCCAGATAGAGAGTATCAAAGGTGCCGACAACTCCTGTGCTGATTTGTTATCACGCATCCCAGTAAGTGCTGGGTTAACGCAGGAAAATGATACATATGAGCCGGACATTAGTGATAAGGCTTATCAGATAAATGCATTAAACTCTAATAGGTTTGATCCTAGAGAGTATGCAAGCTGTAAATTGCCACCTTCAGACTCGGTGATAAAACCCACCTTGGGAAATGAAGTTGATATGGCGACCGAACAATCCAAGGATGCCTTGATTATGGAGCTTATAATTGACCTTCAGCAGGATAAGCTCTCAAAAGCTGTGCAGAAAAGACATATGGTGATGGATAACCTTCTTTATTACATCTAAAATGCTGATTCAGATCCAGTTTTGAGACTGTACATTCCCGAACACTTGCAAGACTCAGTCCTCAAACAATATCATGACTGGAATGGGCACATGGGGTTGGATAAGACTTATGATACAATGAAGCAGAAGTATTACTGGCCGAACATGTATAAAGACATATATATCTATGTTGGTCGGTGTGTTACTTGTCAAGCTAGGAGCCTCCAGAAAATTAAGGCACCTTTACAGGAGAGAGACCTACCGCCATACGCTTTTGCCAAAATCGGCCTTGATGTTTCCGGCCCATATCCAACTTCTTTGTCTGGAAACAAGTATATAGTAGGGTTTGTTGATTGGTACAATGGTTATCAGGAAGCATTTGCTGTTCCTGATAAGAGCGCAGACACCATAGCTCACCTAATTATCGAGGAAATATTTCTTAGGTATGGTGCCCCACTGGAAATAGTGTCTGATAATGGCAGCGAAAATGTCAACAGGAAGGTCAAGGAAACACTGGAAACCCAGAACATACACCATGTGAAAACTAGCCTCTATCACCCTGCAAACAATAGCAAAGTAGAGCGTTTTCACAGGGTACTGCATGATGTTCTTGCCAAGAAATTGAAAGATAATGTTACCAGCTGGGATCAATTTCTTAACCAAGCGTTGGCAGCTATCCGTTTCAATGTAAGTGAATCATCAACATTCTCACCATTCTTCCTGTTGTACAATCGTGACGTGGTTCTTCCATTAGATCACATTTTAAAACCTAGGAGGAAATATGTCTGGGAAGATGCCAATCAGATTGCACTTGAGCAGCAACATAAGTCATTTGTATTGGTGCACAAACATCTCAAACGCGCTAGAAAACGGAAAAGAAATATGCGGATAGGAAAGCAAAAGACATAAAATATGAAATAGGCGATCCAGTGTATTACAGTGTTCCAAAGAAGAGCAAACTAAATCTTGGGTGGAAACCATATTATCGTATTATAGATAAGAAATCACCTTTAACATTTAAGATCAAACATCAATTAGATGGTCCCATCATATCCTGCCATGCTGATAACATCCGTAAAGCAAATGTTGATAAGTGGGAAATACCTGAATCAGAATCGTTGAAACTAGTGAAGGTAGGCCACTGCGTAAAGCAACCTATGTTGTGCCACCTGGCACTGATAGCTCAAATAGTGCCAGCAGCGATGATGATGTACCTTTAGCACGTCTCGCACAGCGTTATCGGCATCAACGCGAGAATTCAGATAGTGAAGGTCCTATTCCTAAGATGGAACTGGCTAAACATGGCAGACGCGAAGAGAAGTGGTATGAAGATGAGTCAGAGCAGTATTCTGATTCTGCTTCATCTGCTTGCTCACAGTTATCTGATAATCAAGGAATCACAGATGGATCTGAATCAATAAATTACGAAGAACATCACTGTGATTCACAATCCGAGAAAAATGACATAAATATGTGAGCAAATGAAACAAATGTTGTTCCATATAAAACATCAAAAGTAATTGGGGAAAATAAACCATTGGAAACAACCTGTAACTTGCTTACGGCAATAGTTAGTTTACTTGAGGCTTCCAAAGCAAAACAGTAAAAATAATTTTCTGGTATTTTTCAGAAAATGGGAGTTCCAGGCTTGGTGGCAGTTTTCATGGGATTAACAGGGGCTGTTATTATCAATGAAAATGTTATTTTCCGAAAGAGTAATGAAGTCACTATAACCCATGCCAAGTGGCTTGCATCATTCGTAATTGATCTAGAACCATTTAATAGGTTCTTAGATAAGTTAGATAAGGATATTAATAGTGCCAAAATTACAGCAAGCACTATCCTCTCGAAATTTCGCGGTAGAGATAAGATAGAATATTGGACTACACTTCATGCACTTCAGAAAGAAGTTGCTTACCTAAATGATACTCGCAATTATATTATTAACGGCTTGAGTGAATACAAGTTGCTGCCACGTCGCGAGAAAAGGTCTCTGCTACCTATTATCGGGGAGGCAGCAGGTTGGTTATTTGGTCTAGTAACAGATTCTGATCTGGCTAATATCCGGAAAAATATAAGGAACTTTGCCGCAAATCAACGTGATATAATGCACGTAGTTCAGGAAAGTATGTCTATCATAAATGTCTCGCGGACTGAGATAGCAGAAAATAGGCAGGTCAAAGCAGATCTTCTCATAAGTGTACAGGAACTTGACGGAAAACTCGAAAAACTGATAGATGACGTCAGAAAGGAAATGCACAACACAAAGTACTTTTTGGAAATGTACCCGAAACTTGATTTAATCACCATGGAAATAAAGGATATGGTTCAAAGTGCCATTTCTATCTTGAACATCTTAGAACACAACTCAACTTTTTATCTTTGGGAAAACTGAATCCTAGTACTTTATCTCCATCTTATTTGCGTAGCTTACTTTTGGAGATAAGACACAAGCTTCCTACAACTTTGGCACTAATTAGTGATCCAACATCAGATTTATGGCTCTTTTAGTAGAGGTTGCAGACAAGTGCTTTGCTTTTTGATAGCAAAATCGTAGTGATTGTTCATATTCCTCTAATTGAAGTAAACAACCAATTTGATGTTTACCAGGTGTTTAGCTTTCCACTAGTAGTACCAAGTGTAAAAAAAAAATAATGATTTTCTGTGGCTCTTCTGTGGCGATTTATTTATGTTGTTGTTTGTTACTTACTGTGTGTATCACTTGTGTCTTTTGGTTTTGGATGGCCATATGCCCATTTTGTCTGAAAGTAACTGTCCTTATGGCCTTCCTTTGTTTAGGTTTCCATTATGGTCTGGTCGCTTTATGTTTGTATTTCTTTCCCTTTAGTGTCTTTTATGGGTGGAGTAAGTTAATTGTATCAATTCCTGATCTTTGTTTTACTTCTACTTTTTATACAAGGCATGACTGCTATGTACCGCCTTGAAAGTAATGGCTTTCTGATAAATAAAGCTAGAACAAAATATGTTCTTTTGACCGATTTGGAAACCAGTGTATGCAGTAACTCAGCAATAAAATATTGCAATGTACAAGGCCCAATTTACCCAGTAAACCTTGCGAAATTGTGTGTTATAAACCTTTTACTACAAAAGCAAGACACCGTTAAAGAGTATTGTGAAAGCATTGTGAGTCTGAATACAAGGTTACCCTTAGCAGTAAAACTATTGGATTATCTTTGGGGAGTTGTATCAGAAATTGATTTACGATTTTCCATTGTTTGCAGAAATGATGAGACCAAGACCTTTATTTCGAAATCACCTATTGATATCTTAGAAGTTCCAATGGTTTGTGTAGCTTCCAATGATCATTTCACACTTTCCTCTTCATATCATACCCGCAGTGAATTTCAGATAAGAGATAATGATCTTACTTTGCTGAGATCTATAAACATCTCAAAGATCAATGTGTTAAATGAATTACAAGAAAAGTATCCAAATTTCACTAAAATTAAACAAATTTCCCTGGAAGGCCTGATGAATAAACTTGATGGCACCCGGGAAATCAGGGTAAAAGATGATGCATGGCCTCATTGGGTTTATTTTTGTATTGGCTCTGGTATAATGAGTTTCATTATTCTGGGCATGTATATGTAAATGAAGTACTTTGGTCGTATAAAATAGTCCTGTTCTTCCCTGCGAGAAAGTTGCCGTACACATGAAACGGTAATCACAAAGCCTGAGCCAGGCGTTTCGACAAAGATCGACAATCAAGATTCCGATTGTGGTGGTCCCTCTCCATCAGCGCCTGCTGTGACACGAGAAAAGTGTGTCAATGACGTCATTAGACTGTATCCTACGTTGTTCACGGAGGATACGAGGATGTAAAAGTGCACTCGAAGAGGAATTATTAGAGATATTTCGGTGAACTTAACTTGTATTTAGTGTATGCGGATCCAGATTAAGAAACAGTATTCTATGTACTTTGATTTGTAGTACATGTGTAATGTACAGTAATTTGATTCTTTTACATATGGAATAGACATGTAGTGTAACCCAGGTTCTTAATTGTTTGAACTATGAGGAACGGCTAGATGTTAATTTTGGACATTATATAAACGCCAGACCAGACAGTCAAAAGTTGGCAAGTTGCCAAGGAAGACACAGACTCGTCGTGGTACAATCGCAGTCACGACCGTGGTCATACCAAGTCTCCAGAGTGTATTCCAGACAGTTACCTGAGTGTTGGAACGATGCCAACGTTTTCCCTGGAAAATTTCGCTTACCTGGACATCTAAACCTTTACCACCTGGGCAATTATTTCTAGAAGTTATCAAGGTCTTATCATTTTGGGAGAATAATGCAGAACTGATATCAGGAAACACCTTTGCTGCAACTATTAACACCTTTTACCTTGCAAAATGTAGACAAAAAATCAAACAATACCACGCATTCAGTTGCAAACAAAACTTCATAGAAAAAAACAAAAGAGGTGAATTATTAAAAGAAAAATACAAAGAAAAGAATGGATATGTCGAAACTTTTTGATTTGGTTTACAGAAATATTTATCGTCGGCTTGAACAAAACCAAGTGACAATGGGCGTAGAGACAACCCAAGTATGTCAAGTGGCAGCCATGGACGTGGTACTGGCAACAACACGGCAATCGGAAAGCAGCCGGTTAATAAATGTAAAAGTAAACAGCAAAGTGGTGCAGACAGAATCAGTTGGGACAACAAGTGAGGTTATTTATATAGACTCCAACTAGACGTACAAACTGGAACCAGCATGCGAGGACGTTAATATGAAAGTTGTTACAAGTGACATGAACTAGTTGAATTTATCTAAATGGATTTTATTCTTTTGTGTGTTTTCTATTCAATGTAGTGGACTTAGTTAGTGCTTAAAATGATATGTTTTCTATTCAATATTTCTATTTGATTTATTGAGTGATTAATCTTTAATAAAAATGATATCAAAAGACTCCGGAAGAAGGACATTTTATTTCCTGCTAGTATAAACGGACTCCAGTAGAAGGACATCTTTAACTCATGTT
This sequence comes from Lucinisca nassula, assembly GCA_963580285.1. NCBI lineage: Eukaryota > Metazoa > Mollusca > Bivalvia > Lucinida > Lucinidae > Lucinisca > Lucinisca nassula. The sequence goes on along the minus strand of OY757019.1, from coordinate 91,976,241 downwards.
TTAAAACCAACATAAAAAACCTAAGTGATAGTGGCATGTGTAACACTACGGATAAATTATTAGTTTTTTATTTGCTTTTCTAAAATTTACTTGTAGAATATGTCAAGGTTATCTCTTGGAGGGTACATGGAAGTGTGTACGTGCTTGGTGTAATCATGTGAGATAGGAGTGCAACTGACGTATGTAAGTATGGGTGAAAGTATAAATAGCAATGTCTATCTTTGGGTATGTTTGGAAGAGCGTGAGTGATGACGACGTGGTTGTTATGGAGACAAGGAAGGGAAGATGAGAGCTAGAGAGAGCATAGGCAGTTTTGTGGTCGGGCGTACTAGAGTATAGACATGAAAAAGAACCTGGGAAGTATAGAGTAAATAAAAAAGGGATAAGAACTGGTTTTAATATATTTGACTTACTGACCATACCGGGCCATAGTGTCACACAACACGAGTCAGAGGGACGGGAGACCGGTATGTTGGAGGTGTTAGAGGAGTCCGAAGAGGAAGACTTTTGTTATCTGGAGCCAGTGTACCAGCCAGTGGAAGGAGGGGCATAGTGAACCTGCAATTAAAAGACTCTAACTTAATATGCAGGGACAATGTTGAAATTGCAGGGACAGCGGTGTGGTCAAGAATAACAAAAAGTGGAAAAAAATAGTGACATTAGTCAAAGTGAAAGGAAAGTATTGGCATTAGTGGAATATTAAATGTGCATGTGCCATTATATATTATGTGCATGGAACCGAAGGAGAGGGTAAGTGGCATTCTTATTTATAAACAGTTTTTTAAGACTGCATTTCACTTACCTTGCATATTTTCTTAATTTTCATAACTGATCCGAGTAATGTAATAATTCCGTATATTTTATTTAATAAGATTTAACAAAAGATCCACAGCGAAAGGGGCCACTGATACGTAGTAGCTTCTTGGGTTTACAATTACAAAGAAAACAGGAGGGCCAACTGGCCCTGTAGCGCTCACCTGTGTACCAGAAAATCATGTGTGAGTGATGTTTAGAATACCCTTCGGGACTTGAAGAAATAGATTGGGCTACATGGTGCTTCCATGCAGAGCTTGAACCGAACGCAGATGAGTACTGGTAAACAGCTTAGAGGTTTTAAGCCTGTCCAGGAAAAGTGTAGCCAGTTGAACAGTCTATGCTTTTAAACCATATTAGTTTCATTGGACAGCAGAGCTGAAGATGTCATTTCATCTCAATGTAGGGTAAAAGTCCCATAAATCTGGAAGCAAAGTCTACAAAATGACCTACACCGTGTTAACGGTGATGTTAAACCTCAAATCAATAAAAAATAGGGGCCCTGTGGTTTCAGAAAAGAAGATTCTTGAACTTCATCCATTATAAGTCTATTGGAGTTAAGGAGCCCTGGCGAATGGCCAATTCAGACTCCAGGGTCATGGTTGGCAGGATTTATGTAGGAGACCACTTGACATTGCTAAATACTAAATATCTAAGCTCTCGGCCTCATGGTTTCGGAGAAGAAGATTTTTGAAGTTTTTTTTTTTTCAGTATAAGTCTATAGGTGCTAATGAGCTCTGGGGCATGCCAAATTTTGACCCAAAGGGCATGGTTGGCATGATTTATGTGGGTGACCATTTTATGTTGCTATATACTAAATATCTGAAGTTTGTACTTCATGGTTTCAGAAAAGAAGATTTTCAAAGCTTATTTCCCATTATTCAATTATTAGTTTATTGGAGTTACGGGGTCACAAGATTTGGCAAATTTAGACCCTAGAGGCATGATTGGCAGGATTCATGTAGGCGACCACTCGACGTTGCTACATGCTAAATACCTAAGCTCTCGGCCTAATGTTTTCAGAGAAGAAGATTTTTGAAATTTGTTTTTCATTTTAAGTTGTACAATTCAAGTCTATGGTAGGTAAGGTGCCTATGGGCGTGGCCAATTTTGACCAAGGGGCATTTTTGTCTGGATTTATTAAGGTGACCATTTCATGTGGCTACATACTAAAGATCTAACCTCTGGGACTTATGGTTTCAGTGGAGAAGGTTTTTGATTTTTTCCCATTATAAGTCTATGGGAGCTAATGAGCCCATGGGCGTGGCCAATTTTGACCACAAGAGCATGGTTAGCAGGATTTATGCAGGTGACCACTTGACGTTGCTACATATTTAAGCTCTGGGCCCTGTGGTTTCAGAGAAGATTTTTTAAGGTTTTCCAATGGTAAGTCTATGGGAGCTTAAGAGCCCTGGGGTGTGGCCAATTTGGATCCAAGGGGCATAATTGGCAGGATTTATGTTGGTGACCATTTGACGTTGCTACAAACTAACTATCTAAGCTCTGGGCCTTATGGTTTCATAGAAGAAGATTTTTGAAGTTTCTTCCATTATAAGTCTATAGGAGCTGATGAGCACGGGCGTGGCCCATTTTGACCCACGGGATGGGGCTAGCAGGATTTATGTAGGTGACTATTTTATGTTGCTAGATACTAAATATCTAAGTTCTGAGCTTCACAATTTCAGAGAAGAAGATTTTGAAGTTTTTTCCATTATGAGTCTATGGCAGCGAAGGGGCCCCGGGACGTGGCCCGTTTGGACCCCAGGGGCATGATTGGCAGGATTTATGTAGGTGACCATTTGCCATAGCTCCATGCTAAATATATATGCTCTGGGCCCTGTGATTTAAGAGAAGAAGATTTTTGAAGCTTTTTCCATTTTGAGTTTATGAGAGCTTAGCGGCCCCGGGGTGGGGCCCATTTGGACCCCAGGGACACGATTAGCAGGATTTATGTAGATGACCACTTGCCGTTGCTAAATGCTAAATATCTAAGCTCTGGGCCCTGTGGTTTCAGAAAAGAAGATTTTTTAAGCTTTTTTCCATTATGAGTCTATGGGAGCTAAGGGGCGCCGGAGAGAGGCCCAATTGGACCCCAGGGGCATGATTGGCAGGATTTATTTAGGTGAACAATTGCCTTTGCTACATGCTAAATATCTAAGCTCTGGGTCCTGTGGTTTCAGAGAAGAAGATTTTTAAGCCTTTTGTTTACATTATAAGTCTATGGGAGCTAAGGGGCCACAGGGTGTGGCTAATTTGGACCCCAGGGGCATGATTGGCAGGACTTATGTAGGTGACCTCTTGACATTGTTACAAGCTAAATATCTAAGCTCTGGATCTGTGGTTTCAGAGAAGAAGATTTTTAAGCTTTCTTCCCATTATGAGTCTATGGGAGCTAAGGGGTCCCAGGGTGTGGCCCATTTGGACCCCAGGGGCATGATTGGCAGGAATCATGTAGGTGACCTCTTGTTATTGCCACATGCAAAATATCTAAGCTCTGGGCCCTGTGGTTTCAGAGTAGAAGATTTTTAAGCTTTTTTCCATCATGAGTCTATGGGTGCTAAGATGCCCCTGGGCGTGGCCCATTTGGACCCCAGGGGCAAGATTGGCAGGATTTATGTAGGTGACCACTTGTCATTGCTACATGCTAATTATCTAAGCTCTGGGCCCTTTGGTTTCAGAGAAGATTTTTGAAGCTTTTTTCCCACTATTGGTCCTATATATAGGGGCTAAGGGGCCACGGGGCGTTGCCCGTTTAGACCCCAGGAACAAGATTGGCAGGAATTATGTAGGTGACCACTTGCCGTTGCTACATGCTAAAGATCTAAGCTCTGGGCCCTGTGGTTTCAGAGAAAAAGATTTTTGAAGCTTTTTTCCATTATGAGTCTATGGGAGCAAAGGGGCCCCGGAGCGTGGCCCATTCGGAACCCAGGGTCATGATTGGCAGTTATTATGTAGGTGAACACTTGCCGTTGCTACCTGCTAAATATCTAAGCTCTGGGCCCTGAGGTTTCAGAGATGAAGATTTTTGAAGCTTTTTTCCATTATGAGTCTATGGGAGCTAAGTGGCCCCGGGGCGTGACCCATTTGGACCCCATGGGCATGACTGGCAGGATTTATGTAGGTGACCACTTGCCGTTGCTACATGCTAAATATCTCTACTCTGGGTCCTGTTTCAGAGAAAAAGCTTTTTGAAGCTTTTTTCCATTATGAGTCTATAGGAGCTAAGGGGCCCCGGGGCGTGGCCCGTTTGGACCCCTGGGGCATGATTGGCAGGAATTATGTAGATGACCATTTGCCGTTGCTACATGCTAAATATCTAAGCTCTGGGCCCTGTGGTTTCATTGAAAAATACTTTTGAAGCTTTTTTTTCATTATGAGTCTATTGGAGAAAAGGGGCTCAGGGGTGTGGCCAATTTGGACCACAGGGGCATGATTGGCAGGATTTATGTAGGTGACCACTTAACATTGTTGCAAGCTAAATATCTAAGCTCTGAGCCCTGTGGTTTCAGAGAAGAGTTTTTATTTTTTTTTCCATTATACGTCTATGGGAGCTATATATGTTGCCTTGGCAACCAGATTTCCAATCAGACCAGCCCAAAAACCTTATGCAGCCTTCCCCCTACCTGATGATGCTTCACATAAAATTGTTCAAATTTGGTCGTGGGGTATTTGAGATATTCTTATTTGAAATTGTTTACGGACGTACGGACGGACGGACGCACGCACGAACGGACGCACGCACGACGGACAAAATGTGATCACAAAAGCTCACCTTGTCACTACATGACAGGTGAGCTAAAAAATAAGAAAAAAATACTGTTATTTACATTTTTTGAAAGTAGGACCTTATCTTTGGAGTCAGAAAATAAAGCCTAATTGGCTCCTCATTAACGGTTAAGAATAAACTTATCAGGGTTGGGTTAGAAGATAAGTATTATTTTAATACTTTGTACACCAGATGTTTGGGGTATTTAATGAACCTTGCCAGACGGTTTTGACGTTATTTTCTCATAAATCTGATAAGTCAACTCTCGGTCAGTGAACAAGACGTCATTCGTCGACATCTTTCTGAATTCTAAAATTAGCAGTCATTTCAAGCTACCTTCCAGGCTCCTTATAAGGGCATGCGATTGCAAGATTTAGGGTGCATGCATTGGTTTAAAATAGATTTGTAAATTTCCAGATGATGAAGTGGGAGTGTGGAAGGAAGTATAAAATAGAGCGGGAGGCTGAGTGTGGGGCTTGTTTCTTGTTTGGCTTTTCGGGAGGAAACGTTTCAGTATTCTCAGATAATGCATGGTAGCGAAAGGCTCCTGCGGTTCAAAGAGTCTATGGAATAAAATGACTTAGAAACTTCAACACCGACTTGTATTAGACTTCAACCAAGCCACCCAAACTGTGGTCACTTGTGGTCACTACGCTACAGTTACATGCAAAAATTATATTGTCACAGGATTACACTCTAGTATGATACAATTGTAGAAATAATCTGTAAAATGAATTAACATATTAAAATTCAATAAATGAAACCTATGCTCTGAATCACGATGTCTAGTTTATCCAGACAAACTGCGCCGGCCGTGATATGGTTGCCAACCAAGATCCTGAAGAACAGAGCTTAATTATCCTCGGAAAAACGTCCTGAAAAAGTGGCAAAGAACAAAACACATTTCATTCGCCAGCCTTTCTCAGGGGCGAGAATATTCAATATCGTATGGCAACCCCACAGACTTTTCTACATACCTACAACTTACGGAGCAAGGACGTCACGAAGTCACTGAAAGACGCCGACGGGGCGATAATAGAGGTCTCATCGTTACCAGCCACACATTATACAGGATGCCAAGTTGACACCCTGTTGTGGCAACGTTATCCATAATTAAAACGTTGCAACCTTCAAATCATACTGCTCATGTCCCATCTGCACAACTGACCTATGGTTAGGTCAACCAGAAACAATGATAGAAACTCGCAGGGCCACTTATAATAGACAGTTCCAAAGCTTCCAAAATGTCATACCTTTCAAGCTGCGTCTATCGCCATTATGATCAGAAGGGTTATACATGGAAATATATTTTCTTGCTATGTGTTTATATCTCAATAGGATGAAGTGTAATTATGAGGTTCATCACTAGCCTTTTCATTTTCTTCCATTTCGGGAAGATTGAGGGATGCGCGTGTGGTTACCAAAGCAAACCCCAATAAAAATCTATCTGAAATGATATTTATAGTCAATCTATGTTGCAGGGCGTAACATAGACGGCGATTCTTTCGCTTTATATGTTACATTTTAATATTATTTAGCTTCAAAATATTTGCATTTTTTTTTTAAATTATGTATTGTTCAAATATCTGCAATGATGACAGAATATGCTTAAAAGAAGTTGAGAAGTATCATTCTACATTGGTTTTATTCACATGTTACAAAACAAGAAATGTGCAGCGGTTGTTTATTAGAATGTTTACATTATTTCTGTAGCTCAGACTTTTGAGGTCAGACAAACTTGTGTATAGTACAATAGAAATATGGGTGTGTTGAACTAGCTTTCGGCCAGGTTGAATCATACTTCTCAAAAGGAAAGGCATTTCTTGAATTTTTACAGCTCGAATGTCGAGTTGTATGAAAAAATAGAACTAAGACGCTCATAGGTTAACCTCTGATCTTTCTTGATCCACAAAAGGCAACACCATCATTGAGAAGATAATTTCATTTTCATATTAATGTTTTCCACCTATGATTAACGATCGGCTCGATATGAGTGAAATAATCTTGAAAGGGCCGTAAAACCCAAACCAAAAAAAAAAAAAAACAATGTTTTCGCGCAGCGCTTGCTTCAGTTGGGCTCTGAATTACGGTTGAGTAAGATCTTTGCATATTTCAGGTAAGATTCCTTTCCGTTTTTGCAGAAAATCTCTAAGTAAATTTTTGGGAGAAAACTTGCAGTTTACTATTATTTAATTAAGAAAATATTGATATTAAATTTGTAAAATTATGCACGGATTTATTGTTGTAGTTGGGAGTGTTTTACATAAAAATAAGGCTTCAAAATAATTCGGAATGTCTAAAATATTAAATAAAGAAATAATCAAATTTACAAGTATTGAAGTTCTAAACTTGCGAAATTATTTTATTAAACTGATATTGGAATATGGTCAATGAGAAAACCAGAAAATAATGTTAATTACATTTTTACAAGATCATTCTTTATTATATCAATGCTGTGATAATTTACAAATAATTTTGTATGTATATTGAAATTGTATTTATTTTATTATGTAGAGTCGAGCTCTGAATTACGGTTGAGTAAGATCTTTGTATATTTCAGAGAACAACACTTTCGAAAAATAAAATAAGGAAAAGCCTTATGATGTCTTGTTGTTACCCCAACTCATCAATGCAGTAACCTGCTGACCAGTGCACTCTGTGTTATGATGTCAGACAGTTTCGTGTTCAACTGATGTCCGTCCCGTGCCTCTCGTTTTAACCTCTGGGACTGTAGAGCAGATAAAACTGGCTCAAACTATCAACACCAGTTTTGTCTCACATGGTGGAGAATATCCGGAGTTCAGTCATTATATCATGTAAATGATGTCAACACATGATTACAATTTACGGAGTAAAACAGACTCTTCCTCTACTACGCCACTAGATCGTACCAGGGACAGAGTTAGAAATATAAGTGACATTTTGGAAAACTCACGACGAAAAACAGAAGAGTTGCGCAAACGTTTCTATCGTTCTCAGGATACCGATTACCTCGATAGACCACCACCATCAGCCACTGTACAAGATTTGGTCACACCAACGGCTCCATTTTTATCAGGCCTTTTATCGAAAAAACTACATTTTCCCAGCCCACCACATTATAGTGCTATAATTTCGACAACTTTGGACAGTGTATTACAATATCAAACTACAGGGACATATTCGCAGTCAAATCTGTCTACAAGCACAGTTTATTCTTCAGGGTTATCGTTTCCTTGGACAAAAACAACTCCGTACACGGCAACAACGAGTGCACAATCCACAACTAGTGCAAAATCAATAACATCGAGGGACGAACAAGCCAAGACGACAAAAGCGACGGTCGATCGGTCGGTTGGTGCTTCTTTTTCGAGAGCGGCAGGGACGATTGGTGTATCAACAGCGTTCTCAGGACTTTCACCAGCTGTTACGAGTGTAACCTTACCGAAACAAACAATTTCGGGGATTAATGCGACAATTAATAATCCAACTGGTGTTAGTTTACAGAGTGTCTCCAGTGTGAGTGATACAATGTCATCAAATCAGGATAATATAAGAGGTAAAGCTTACCACCAAATTGTAAAATTCGAAGATTACACTGGCGAAACTAGTATCAGGGTAAATAAAACATAGTAACAACTTTTAGCTAGAGTATTCGTTTGGCCTGATTATGAATGAAAATAGTTTATGAGAAAAACAGCACGTAGCCTGGAAGTGTATCAGACAGGTTCACACGCACTCAGAGAAAATATATAGATGTACATTGAACGACAAGGAACGAATATTGCCGGAGAATCTATGTTTTCTTACGAGTGAAGTGAAGCAGCTGATACCATATAGGAAACTCAGCCAGGCGTGGAACGCGCTCGAATTGGTTGCATAAGAATACCTGTCTGGCCGTCGTGTTCTCAGACCTATGCTCTGAATCACGGTGGCTAGATAGTCTTTCTTTATTATCCAGGTGAGTTATTTTATATATATTGAAAATTACAATGTATATTAGAAATGTTCGTTAAGATTAAGAAAATTACAATATTTGTTATATTGTTCTTTATTCACAAGTATTGTTCTAAGTATAAACAAAATGTACATCTCAAGTAAAAATAGTAAAATAAGAAATTTACGAAATATAGTACATTTGCTCTTTGTTAAACAGTATTTGTTAAATGAATATTTCGATGTGCTCTTACTCTGATATAATATAATTACATAAATAATGTGTAAATTGATTTTAATATAAATGTACAATAAATGAGACCTATGCTCTGAATCACGGTGGCTAGATAGTCTTTCTTTATTATCCAGACAAACAGCTCCAGTTTCGATAGAATTGCCATACCAGATCCCGGAAAGGAGAGCTAATATTCCCCTCAGGAAAAAATCCTGAAAAAGTAGTGGACAATCTAAATTATTTAATTCGCCGGCCTTCCCAGGGGCGAGAAAATCGTATGGCAACCCCACAGAACTTTCTTCACACATACAATCTACGGAGCAGAGACGCCACCAAGTCATTAAGAGACGTCGACGGGGCCATAATAGAGGTCTCACCAAGTTTCGAACATACGACACCGTCGACCGTACCACAGACAATTTCGCATATAGAAGGAGCGACGACACAAGCCGAGACACCGGCGAGGCCACCACTAACAACAACGACAACAACAGGGATACAGAGCCTATTTGACAGTATCACCAGGGGACCAAACATATCCAAGACTTCCGTTGGGACATTAACAAATCCCGACCAGCGAACAGCACAAACGAATACACAGGACATTATTTCATCGTCGACAGTGACATTACCAGTGATTCCTAGTGTTCCGATCACCTCAGGGACAGTGCCTCAGTCACGTGGACTTTCACAGGCGACAGTTCTAAGTTCTATTAGTTCAGTGACACAAACTTTATCAGCGGCTACCCCAGTGGCGGCTGCTTTAAACACTAACACTCAAGTGACTGGAAGCCATTCAGGCGTGGTGACAAGTGCGGCGACTAAAGAGACAAAAGCAAGAACACAGACAACAGAATACAGTATGGGCTGGCTACACTTGCTATTGACTATGGTCCTGACTTTACCTATCGTGACAGCAGCAGATGCGTTAAGCCATCTCAATTATGGGGTATCGTTCCAAGAAATGGGACCCATCGGTTTTAGCGACGAATTTTGGGCTCATTCTTATCTTCTAGATATCCCAGCGGAATTTGAAGTTTCACAGTTTCCTTATTGTTCAACGCCTTCAAAAGTGTGTGCAGGGAAGAACTCGTTAGCAATAAACATTAATAATATACGGTCAGGACTCAAAGCTCAGTTTGAGGACACAGTGACTTTAATCAATGAGTTATTGCCTGATACGGAGATCCCAAAAGACACTAAGGCTAAGAGAGCTCTTTTTAGCTGGCTAGGTACCTTAATTCACCAGGCTACCGGCCTAGCAGATGAAAGACAAATTAAACACATAAATAACCAGCTTAATGTTTTGCGAAAAGCTATGGTAAGCGTGGGACATGTTCTAAACCGTCAAGGTTCAGATCTTAGTTCATTCATGAAAACAATTAACACCCGTCTCACAAATGCAATGGATGGCATAAGCGCAAATGCACAAGAAACGGAAACGTTAGCGCTTGAGTTTCACAATGCTACAGAAGATTTAGAACGTCTTTCTTTCCGGACCTCAGCGTCAGTCGTGAAAGAAGTGACAGCTAGCATGCTTGTCACACAACAATTAAATACATTAAGAAAAGCCATATCGGACTTGGCAGAAGGGAAATTGTCCCCTTTGCTTATACGTCCGCAATTAATTCTGAGTACGATAAAAGACATACAAGATATTTTACAGCGCAACTATCCAAGTTACAGGTTACTTATTACTGATACGAAGTATTATTATACGCATGCTGATTTTACGACACTTAAACATAACAATAGCTTATTAATCACAATCAAATTTCTTGTTTCGGCTGCACAAACTTATGATCTGTTCAAAATATACACTTTCCCTTCACCAATCAATCAATCAAGCGCACATGCCACATTATTGAGGGATATACCTAATTATCTGGCGATAACTCCCGATCGCCAATTTTTTTGTAGAGTTATCTGAGGCGGCCATGACTCATTGTACAGGTAAAAAGAGCTATCATTTCTGTAATTTTCGACCTCCAATGACGGCTGTATCTAGCAATAGTTGCGTGGCAAATTTATTTCAGGCCAACACACGACAAATCAAAGAACATTGTAATTTTCGCTTTTTAACAAATGAAATAAGACCTCATATGTTACACATACAAGAAAACAAGGTGATCGTTTATCAAATTCCAAAACTGTTCCTGGAATGTCCACCTAATAAAAAAGCTATATGAAGGGGTGCGATTTCTGTATGCTAACTGTCCCTTGCTCATGCGCAATCATGGCGGAAGACATAGTTTTTCAAACCCCGCTCACCCTATGTTCTTCTGATAAACAGGAAAGTACCAGAGTGTACCCTATCAATTTGGCGATCCTCCAAAGCTTCTTTCAAGACCATGAATTACAGGATATCTTAACTAATACAACATTTGAAAATCGCATGTCAGTTATTGTTCCTAATTTGAAGATATATAAACACAAACTGCACAACGTCATTGCAAATGATCATAAATATGACTTAAGCTTGCGCAAAATTGTCCAGAAGGCCAAAAATAATAGTAAGATATATGGTTCATTAGCCGACGCTGTGCTAGACCAGAATTTTTCGGCCCTAGATGACGACATGTTTGATTTTAAATTATTGATAAGTATTTTAGGATTATCACTCTCGGTCATAAATTTCCTTTTTCTCCTATATCTTTCTAGGAAAATCAAAACACTATTTTCTATGTGCATGCTATTTAAAGGAACAAGGGCACTGGAGTCAAAATTTCATTATGTAAAATTAACAACACCAAGTCAGTTGCAACAACAGGACAATATGCATACATAATTGACACTTTGCAGTGGGATCATGTGATTATTATACTGTCAGCACTCACCCTTATCATTGCAAGCATTTATTGTCTTATTTAAACTTCTAAAGCCACGACGCGGTAACACATCACTCCTATTGGAATTGACTAATGGAGCTTGTTGCATAAACCTGGAAATTGTCACATTAAATTCCTGTCCAGACTTTTACACTATCGTGGCTCCAGAAATGATTTCTCAGCTTTCAGTTGTAGGATTCTGGAAGCCGTATTTGACTTTATCATGGCCCGGCTTTGTTGTGAAAGATAAAGCTACAAATAGATCCATTCAAGTGACCGAGAAAATTGAATTATCATGGCTGACGGCATACAGGCTTCGGCACCTCCTTCAAACACCATTTTTGGCACACGTATCAATACAACATCAAGGTTGTGTCATCATTATCGATAGGAATTTGGATACAGATATATTGCCTTCTGCCCCACCTATGTATGTTGAGGAAAATCATGGCTCAACACACATGTAACTGTATCAAATTCGCTTAGCCTTTTTGGGGGTTTGCATAAGAAAAGAATCATAAGCTCGAACCCTTACGTAAGCTCTTCGCTTCTACTGACGTCGATACTGGTACACAACATTGCTCCGTATATGGCAATAGTACTTTAGAATTGTATCATAGTTTTCTTGTACATACACTTATGTTTTACATTGTTAGATGTTTAGTTGTATGATAGGCTTTGCTCTTGTGTACAGGTATTTTACTTTCATTATATTTCTGTAACACTAAAAAAAAATAATAATAATAATAATAATAATCATCATAATATTTATATATATATATATACTTGTTTAATTTATTCATAATTTTAATATATTGTGGTATATTTGTTTAGTACATATTTTAGTATTAATTAAAAAAAAAAATCATTTAGCTTACAACATGTATTATGAATTAATAAATCTTGTTTCATTGATGCATGTTTCTGCGTATTTTTCGGCGTTGGCCACTTTTGATCATGTGGAGGGAGAAATTTATGTTACTTATCCCATGCCAATATCTTTTAAACACGTGTTATTTTTCTTAAAAGTCATTCAAACAACCCCACCTTTTCTTAATAGACTTTTACAATCACTTCCTCTTGTCGAAGTATTTCAACTGGTAGATTATTTTCAAGTCGAAGGCATATTTCAGGAATTTTCCTTAAAATTTAACGCAGATCTTGAAATGGGGCCCAAGTATCTGGAAATATTATTCAGGTATTATGGTCCAAATCATATAATAACTACATCTTTTGTTCATAAATTAAGTGGTAGTTTCTCGACCACAAAGCAGAAAATACATCGTTCACTAGGGCCAAACCTTTCTACTTTTCATAAACTTAGAACCCATTTGAGAAATTCTAAACGGTCCGCCGACCACTACATAAAAATCTTACGACAGACAAAATGTTTCGTTTGCTGGAATACTGTCGTTTACAAACGTTACAAGCCCCACATTATACAAGATGCCAAGTTGACACCATGTTGTGGCAACGTTATTCATAATGAATGCGTTGCCGCATTTAAATCGTTTTGCTCATGCCCCGTCTGTACAACTGACCTATGGTTAGGTCAACCAGAAACGATGATAGAAACTCGTACGACGACATATAACAGGCAATATCAACGCTTTCAGAACGAACTACCTTTCAAGCTTCGGCTCCCGCCATTATGATCAGAATGGCCATACCTCAAAAGATAGATAACTCAGATAATGCCATTCTGTGTGTAAATATGACCTATCTCGATTATTTTCATTAATCCTCTATTTCGGGTGGATTGGAGATGCGTTTGTGGACACCAATTCAACTCTCTTTAGAGATCTACCCGAAATAACTTCTATAGTCAATCTATATTGCAGGGCGTAATATAGATGACTATCCTTTCCATATGTATAAATATTACATTTCATCTTTGTTTTCTTTAAAATGTTTATAATAAAATTATGTATTGTTCACATACCGGTAATTATGTATAAATATGCTTAGAAAATCATATATCGCATATTTCAGCATTTGTCGACGACTATCCTCATAGGTAAGTATATCTTTGTAAGTATATAAATATCAGTTCATTTATCATAAATCAATTAAATTTAACTGCCTAAATCACCTCATTAGAATAATAATAATAAAAAATGGCCTTCATCTTAGATGTCGTCACTTTTCGAATCCTCGTTGACATTGTTAAACCAGAAGTCTTACAAGACATTGTTAAGCTCTCTGAAATGGATTTTGTCTCTGATCCCCATAAAATACCACTGGATCAACTAAGAGAATTCTATCTAATGCTGATGAGACTCAATACTCAAGTGGAATACAGAAAAATCCTAGACTCCAAAATACCCATCAACAAGCAATTAGACATTGATTCGGCATACGAGCGCATTGAACAAATTTTATTTGAAGTTTACTACTTTCCACACTATTTAAACGAACACACAGACTACGCCCAAACATTACAATACAAAGCTGCTAGGTGCGTTAATGACAACAAACATCTTCTGGAAAACACAAAATTATACAAATCTCCAACAATAAAACGTTTACTATTTCAAAATTCATATACTGATGATATTTACAAATTAATCGATGATCAATGGAAAAAGGTCCCCGAATTTAAATATTCCGGCATTCTATGAGATATTTTGACAACCACGTATATTCATATTTAATCATCTGTTTATTTTTTTTTCAGCAACCAATATCCTAGGGAGCGAAAAGGGCCATATACATTTATGTACACTGTCTTCACATAAAAGTTAAACTAACATCATGATGCCTTCTCTTCCGTTGCCAGCATGATAACAGTTTTATTTCAATGTTATGTCAATCATTAATTAACATAATTATATTAACATCAACACCGAACTAACAAGCACAAGAAGCTATCTATCTTTAGTTGCTTCGTTATCTACTTACCCTACTTCTCTAGTTTTAGTTAATATATTTAACATACGTTAAGTATTTTCAACATCCTGGTAACTACATATGCTGGCATTTCCAATTAAACAAATTACCAGCAAAACAAGAGTTGCTTTGTATAATATAAAATTTAACGGTAATATGTGGGCCCAAAATATAGCTTGTTTAGCTTGTAGTACAGTATTGAACATTATTGCTTTGATAGTTACAGTTTTACTTAAGATTGTTATATAAACTAGAACTGTCAGTGAAACTGACTAGGGCCCCGGCAGTGCCATCAGAGGAGTTGGATTTTTTTTTCAAAGGGCTATTACTCTTAGAGTATTGTAGCTAGAGTTACGTCGGTTGCCATGTATTTGTGTAATGATATTGTGACCATATATCTTAAGTTTGAAGTTGATGCATTTGACTGTTTGTAAGTTATGAATTTAAAACAAAAGGGTATTACTATATGGCAACTGTCAATAACTTCAGCTTCAGTTTGTAAACATGAAAAATGTTGATGGATAGACGGGCAGATGGACAGATGGATGGACGGATGGACAGATTGACAGACAGGGCATTACTATACGGCACACTGTCACATTATGGTTAATATTTCTGCTAAGTAATATTTAAATCCATCCAGGTATAAGAAAGTTATAGATTGGACACAATAAAAAAGACGCTTTTTTGACCTTTTATCTCTAAGTATGACCTTGACCTTTGAGGTACGGCTGTGGGTCTTGCGTGTGACACTTCGTCACATTATGGTTAACATTTCTGCCAAGTAATATTTAAATCCATCCAGGAATAATAACAAAGTTATTAATTGGACACAGGAAAGACCCTTTTTTGACCTTTAACCTCTAAGTATGACCTTGTCCTTTGAGGTATGGACCTGAGTCTTGCGCGCAACACTCCATCACATTATGGTTAACATTTCTGCCAAGTAATATTTAAATCCATCCAGGAATAAGAAAGTTATGGAGGATAAAAAAATTTGTGGACGGACAGACAGACAGACAGACAGACGGACGGACAGAGTGATTACTATAGGGCACCCACACTTTCAGTGGAATAAGAAAGTTATGGAGGATAAAAAAATTTGTGGACGGACAGATGGACAGACAGACGGACGGACAGAGTGATTACTATAGGGCACCCACACTTTCAGTGCGGGGCCCTTCGTCACATTATGGTTAACATTTCTGCCAAGTAATATTTAAATCCATCCAGGAATAATAACAAAGTTATTAATTGGACACAGGAAAGACCCTTTTTTGACCTTTAACCTCTACGTATGACCTTGTCCTTTGAGGTATGGACCTGAGTCTTGCGCGCAACACTCCATCACATTATGGTTAACATTTCTGCCAAGTAATATTTAAATCCATCCAGGAATAAGAAAGTTATGGAGGATAAAAAAATTTGTGGACGGACAGACAGACAGACGGACGGACAGAGTGATTACTATAGGGCACCCACACTTTCAGTGGAATAAGAAAGTTATGGAGGATAAAACTAGAAATGTGTCCAAAGTACACAGATGCCCCCGCTTAGCACATTAATCTTTAAGTGGTGCAAATACCAATCTGTGCGAGTTTCGGCGTTCCACCAATAGTGACCTTGACGTTAAAAGTCGAAATCGCTTGAGATATTGTCATAAGGAACATTTGTGTGAAGTTATTTGGAAATCGGTGAAGAAATGTAAGCGCTAGAGGGGTGACAAAGTTTTTCTAAAAATAGCCACAGTGACCTTGACCTTGAAAGTGGAACTCGCTAGAGATATTGTCATAAGGAACATTTGTGTGAAGTTATATTGAAATTAGTCAAGAAATGTAAGCGCTAGAGCGAAGACAAATTTTTTCTAAAAATAGCCACAGTGACCTTGAACTTGAAAGTCAAAATAGCTTGAGATATTGTCATAAGGAACATTTGTATGAAGTTATATTGAAATTGGTGAAGAAATGTAGGCGCTAGAGCAATGACAAAGTTTTTCTAAAAATAGCCACTGTGACCTTGACCTTGAGGTGATGACCTTGAAAGTCGAACTCGCTCAAGATATCGTCATAAGGAACATTTGTGTGAAGTTATATTGAAATTAGTCAAGAAATGTAAGCGCTAGAGCGAAGACAAATTTTTTCTAAAAATAGCCACAGTGACCTTGAACTTGAAAGTCAAAATAGCTTGAGATATTGTCATAAGGAACATTTGTATGAAGTTATATTGAAATTGGTGAAGAAATGTAGGCGCTAGAGCAATGACAAAGTTTTTATAAAAATAACCTCTGTGACCTTGACCTTGAGGCCATGACCTTAAAAGTCGAACCTGCACGAGATATTTTTATAAGGAACATTTGTGTGAAGTTTATTGAAATTGGTGGTACAAATACCTTAACCAAAGTCTTAAACATTAAAATTTTTCTAATTCTATGACCTTGACCTTGAGGTCATGGGTATGGGTGGGGGTATTGCTGAATAAACCATTGGCCCTATATGTATCATCATAGTAAATATAAACCAAATCCATTGTATGGTTATGAAAATATGAGCTAAAGTTCTACCTGGTACAAATACCTTAACCTGGGTCTTAAACATTAAAAATTTCAAGTCCATTACCTTGACCTTGAGGTCATGGGTATGGGTGGGGGTATTGCTGAATAAAACTTCAGTCCTATATCTATCATCATACCGAATATGAACCAAATTCATTACACGGTTTGGAAAATATGAGCTCAAGTTCTACCTGGTACAAATACCTTAACCTGGGTCTTAAACGTTAAAAATTTCAAAGTCCACGACCTTGACCTTGAGGTCTAGGGTATGGGTAGGGGTATTGCTGAATAAAACTTTGGACCTATATCTATCATCATACTAAATATAAACCAAATCTATTGTATGGTTTGGAAAATATGAGCTCAAGTTCTACCTTGTACAAAAACCTTAACCTGAGTCTAACAGGATTACGTACGTACACACTTTCGTACGTTCGGAAACCGTACGCACGTACGCACGTACCCACGGACGCACGTACGGAAAACCGAAAAACTATATGCCCCCGGCATCATACGATGCGGGGGCATAAAAATTTGTGGACGGACAGACGGACAGACAGACAGACAGACGGACGGACAGAGTGATTACTATAGGGCACCCACACTTTCAGTGCGGGGCCCTAATTACCGGTCAGCTGTACAGCATAAGTTTCAAGTCTAATTTGTGTGTATTATTTTATATAGGAACTATTGTTATTGTCAATTTTAGTATACATTACATAGTTGTTCCTGTTACATTGGGCGAATTGTTTGTTTATTTTGTGTATCACATTATGTAATCAAATAAATATTTATACAAAAGCATGCTCGGATTGTTATACAAAAAAAAAATCGGGCTTATGTATTAGCACACCTAAATTGATATCTACTAGAAAGTAAAGATAATCTTAAATTCAAAGTTAGTTTTCATGCAACACCGGTATGTTAATTTTCTAGTACATACCTAGGTTTAATTCCTAACAAGAAGCAATTCATATCTTTGTGCAAGTTAAATTCCATTTCTAGAATTACTGAATGAAAACTGTGATTAACTTCCATTTTGAAGCACTCAATTTAAATAATACATAGGCCCGAAGATAAACTCAGAGCCTTGATTATATCCAAATAATAATAATAATAAAAATACGGAAATAAATGATTGCACATTATTCCATGAAACACCCAACATCATCTAAGAATTTTTGGCTTCTACATTATTTTTATTCAGATAACAGGGCAACGACCCTTCTTTTCCTTCAGGAGTTTGAACTCATACCTGTATGTTGGCCAACTTATTTTGACCACACTACAGGAAATTGAACTTCGGGGACTCGTTCTTTTCGGGGAGAGTGGAATATTTATCAGGGTAAATAAAACATAGTAACAACTTTTAGCTAGAGTATTCGTTTGGCCTGATTATGAATGAAAATAGTTTATGAGAAAAACAGCACGTAGCCTGGAAGTGTATCAGACAGGTTCACACGCACTCAGAGAAAATATATAGATGTACATTGAACGACAAGGAACGAATATTGCCGGAGAATCTATGTTTTCTTACGAGTGAAGTGAAGCAGCTGATACCATATAGGAAACTCAGCCAGGCGTGGAACGCGCTCGAATTGGTTGCATAAGAATACCTGTCTGGCCGTCTTGTTCTCAGACCTATGCTCTGAATCACGGTGGCTAGATAGTCTTCCTTTATTATCCAGGTGAGTTATTTTATATATATTGAAAATTACAATGTATATTAGAAATGTTCGTTAAGATTAAGAAAATTACAATATTTGTTATATTGTTCTTTATTCACAAGTATTGTTCTAAGTATAAACAAAATGTACATCTCAAGTAAAAATAGTAAAATAAGAAATTTACGAAATATAGTACATTTGCTCTTTGTTAAACAGTATTTGTTAAATGAATATTTCGGTGTGCTCTTACTCTGATATAATGTAATTACATAAATAATGTGTAAATTGATTTTAATATAAATGTACAATAAATGAGACCTATGCTCTGAATCACGGTGGCTAGATAGTCTTTCTTTATTATCCAGACAAACAGCTCCAGTTTCGATAGAATTGCCATACCAGATCCCGGAAAGGAGAGCTAATATTCCCCTCAGGAAAAAATCCTGAAACTAGCATAAATTCATGGCTAAATAAATTTGATAATTATTGTTTATTAAACAGAATAGACAAACAAGAGCAAGCAACAGTCCAACCATTTTTTCTCAGTTTAAATGCGTCCGTTTTCTATAGTGAACTGCCATCTAATGTTAAAAATAATATTAATGAGTTAAAATTGGCCTTGAGACAACGCTATCAGGAAGACTCTTAATATATAGATTTCACATTCTCACGGCAAAGCAGGGCAAACATGAATCCATTAACGAATTCCTGTCTAGGTTATTTAAGCTGTGTTAAGACAAAAACATACCTGAGTCCATCATCATAAGCGTAGCAATATCTGGATTAAAGCCAGGCATCAGGAAATCCGTTGTTATGTCTGAGCCAAAAACGCTAAGTGAACTGGTTAGAGTCGCAAAATTAGCTGAATCCACAGAAGAAAAATCTTCCTCTGATCTTGAAATACTTATTAATGACATACAGGGTTTAAAGTCACAAATTTCCAAACAAGCAGAACAGGAGGTATCACAAATTGCTCAAAATTATAAATTCCAGAACAATGATATGCAAAGCGCACAAACATCAGAATTTCCTATACGCAATATTCCTGTACAGTCACGTTTTACAGGTAACACAGCAGAGCAACAATTTGATTCCTACTTACCTCCGAAAATATACACATCATTAGCCGCTTTTCAACAACATAGACCGCCTACCACCAATTTTAACAGGCAACGTAGGTGTACTAGGTGTGGTAACTTTAATTGTAATTACAGGACATGTAAAACTAAAAACCACAGGTGTAACTTTTGTGGATCCTTAGGTCATCATGCGTCGTGCTGCACACGTGCGCGCCGCTGACAAGATTTAAACATATCACCAGAATCTAGAAAACAAGGCGCTCCTTTTACAAATAAATGCAATAAAAGGTATAAACATGATATTTTAATGGTTGCGCCAATGAAACATAATCGAGTTTTAATAAGAATGGGGAGAAATGCATCCCAGCTTAAATTGATACCGGTAGTGGATTGTGCGCTATAAAAGAAGAATTCTTTAACAAAATAAAAACGCCACAGACTGATGTTAAGCCCTCTTACGTTAATCAAATACGTACGACATGGGGGGGGGGGGGTGCACATCCAGTCACGGCACAGGCTAATTAAGAAATATGTATTGGGAGTTTGCGCATTAAACACACGTTTCATATAATATCGGGTTTAATGAAAAATGTTATTTTAGGCATAGATATGTTGCGCAAAAACAAAACATACATAGATTTTGTTGAAAATACAATCACCTTTCCAGAACAGGATGTTGTTTGTCCACTGTTGAAAGGCAAGCGTAAATATTTGAAAACCGCACGAACCATTACTATACCCCCGAAGCAAGTAAAGAAATTTTCTATAGAATTAAAAGGTATTAATTCTGATGATATGTTAATGATTGACAGCGTTCCGTTAACTGATAAACGGTTGAATGTAACCATGCTTTTATTCAATAGTAGCGATAAAAAAATAATACAGCTACCTATCACAAATCTAACACATGAAACAGTGCATATATATCGAAATTCTTGCATTGCAAAGGTTGAAAATGTCAAAAGGAATACAATAATGCATGTTGATCCAATTAATAATACATCCAATTAATAATACTTTCCCTCTTTAATTGCACGCCGGTGGGTCAGGCCTCAGATTCTATGACGGCTCCAACGTAAAGGCTTATTGAAAATTAAAGAGATAATGTTGGTTGGTGCCTGATGCTCTGTCTCTGGTCGGGCTCATCGGAGTCTAACTGTTGGTTTTCTTTTGCTCCAGCATTTCAGTGGTTTCTTGCTGTCGAGTCCTCACCGTTGTCTCACCTCTGTGGTTCTTTGATTTCTGTGTTCACGGAGATGTTGCACTGATGAGTTAGGAGGCCTTCATGCGGACTGAACAAATTATTTGTCTAAATCGCGACGGAAGTAAGGGCGAGGATTGTGGCCACGTAAAATCGATTTAAGCCCCCCAGTGGAAATCTTCCACTGACCGTTCCAAGGCGGCTCTTCCGTGGCGATTTATTTATGTTGTTGTTTGTTACTTACTGTGTGTATCACTTGTGTCTTTTAATTTTGGATGGCCATATGGCCATTTTGTGGGAAAGTAACTGTCCATATGGCCTTCCTTTGTTTAGGTTTCCATTATGGTCTGGTCGCTTAATGTTTGTATTTCTTTCCCTTTGGTGTCTTTTATGGATGGAGTAAGTTAATTGTATCAATTCCTGATCTTTGTTTTACTTCTACTTATAACAAAGAAAACACTCAAAAACAAAATGAGGACATTTCCTTTAATATTTCAGAGGAGGAACTGAATGTTTGAGAAAAGGAAAACTATTACAGTTTCTTAAATCTAATAGGGATATTTTTGCAACTTCCCTTAATGAAATAGGTCATACACACTTAATTGAACACTTTATTGATATTCGCCCAGACGCAGTACCTTTTCAAAGTAGACCCTATAAAACATCTCCGAAAATGAAACAAATTATAGAGCAAGAGATAGAAAAACTACTTGAGGCAGGGATAATTGAGCCCAGCACTTCGCCATTTTGCCCTCCCATTGCCATGGTTTCAAAACCAGACAAAACTTACAGGATGTGTGTTGACTATAGAATGTTAAATTCCCTAACTAAAAACATGTATTTTCATATAACAGAAATGACTGAAATAATTGATGCTATGGGGACAATTCAACCTAAAATCTTTAGTACGTTAGATCTTATGAATGGATTTCTACAGGTCGGCGTCAGAGAGAGTGACAGGGATAAGACAAGTTTTATCACGCATTTGGGGCAGTACCGCTATTTAAGAATGCCCTTTGGCCTGAAAGGTAGCCATTTTTTGTTCCAAAGGCTCATGAGTCACGTTTTTAGGGGTTTAACATACAGATTTTGCAATGTATTTGTAGACGACATACTGGGATAGTAGATTTTTGTTTGATTTGAGATTTAACGTCCCCGTCAACACTGTAAAGGTCATTTTTGAGACGTTGCTTCCAATTTTGTGGGACTTTTACCCGACATCGAGATGAAATGACATCTCAAGCCCTGTCGCCCAATGAAACCAATAGGGTTTATTAGCATGGACGGTCCGCCTCGCACCGCGGTTCCTGAGTGGGATAGTAGAAACAATGAAGAACATAATATCATAGATCATTTGCAGCAAGTGTTTGATAGACTAAGAGCCGCAAATCTGCGAGTCCAACCTTCAAAATGTGTGTTTGCAAAATCACAAGTTAAATATTTAGGACATTTAATCTCCAAACGTGGTGTGAAAGTTGATCCTGACAAGGTAAAACCTGTAAAAACATACCCCATACCTCGCAATGTACATGACATTCGTGCATGGTTGGGATTTACAAATTTCTACCACAAATTTATAAAGAACTACAGTAAAATTGTTGCACCATTGACAAATCTTTCAAAGAAAGATGTTCCATTTAAATTCACCATCGACTGTGAAGAAAGTTTTGAAAAATTAAAAGAAGCAGTAACGATTAGCCCAGTTTTACATTTCCCTATTTTCAGTGAAGATGTACCATTTTATCTCACCACTGATGCAAGTACAATTGCCCTTGGCTATGTATTGAGTCAGAAAATCGTTAATCAAGATAGAGTAATTGCATATGGGGGTCGCAGTTTGAAACCTTGTGAAACCCGATACTCAATAAGTGAACTAGAATTATTGGCCTTAATTTCTGGAGTAAAGCATTTCCATCAATATTTAACACATCAGAAATTCTATATTATTACAGATCATAAAAGTATCATATATATGAACCAAAACCAAAGCTATACAGATACAGTTTAGAATTAGAAGGCTATGACTTTGAAATATTGTTCAAACCAAGCATAGCTAATACGACCGACGCTCTTTCACGACGTCGATATGACGTTGATACCAACGTCAGAAATGATTCAAGCTTAGAGTCAAATTATGTAGAAATAGACGATATATAACCATGTTTAAAATCTTTATTTTCTGATGTAAAACCTAGTGCACAAACGCGCACAGGAGGTGCAGAATAAATATACGCACAAATCTCACTTCTGTGCGGGGACGAAATAAATGCAGTCTTAACACGTCATCAAAAATGTAAACAAAATGAATTAGTAGTACGCGATTTCGATTCTGCTACTCAAGCTGATTGTTCAATATCCAGAGCACCCTTTGCAAAATTTACAGGTAAATGCAGACACTGAGAAAATAAGTAGTCTGAAAACTGCCCAGGAAAAGTCGTCTGATTTTCACGATATTATAAGCTACCTGGTTAGCGGCGAATTGCCAGTAGCTGAAAATAAGGCGAGGGTCGTTCCATATGAATCTAGCCAATATGAAATTGTGAATGGCATTTTATATCATATTTTTCAACGCAGAAAGAAAGGCAAAATAATGGATGATTCGATAATTAAACAATTGGTATTGGCTGAAGATTATAGGGAACAAATTTTACAGGAATATCATGACAGGTTAAATCATTTTGGTGTCAAAAAAACGTATGAAACTGTTAGGCGAAAATATTATTTCCCTAAATTATATGAAACTGTATATAATTACAAAAAATCTTGCGAAAAATGTCAAATAAACAAAAGAGATTTTCATCATAGAAATGCACCCCTGCACCCATTGTAAGGTTGATGGCGTATTTGAAAGATGGCAGATGGATATTTTATCGTTACCTACTTGCAAGCTTAAGAAATATTTGTTTGTAGTCATAGATTCATTATCAAAATGGGTTGAAGCATTTCCATTAGAAAATCAAACAGCTGAAGCATGTGCAGAAAAGTTATATACACATGTCATAACAAAATTTGGTGTTCCTAAGTATTTATATTCAGATCGTCGGGCACAGTTTTTAAGTAAGATTATAGAGTGTCTGTGTAAATATTTGAACATTAAGCAGTTATCAACAAGTTCCTACAATTCTAAGTCCAATGGTCTAACAGAAAAATGAATAGTACAATAATTCAGAGTTTAAGGCTGTATTGTAATGATAATGACTGTGTGACAGTTTTACCTGCAGTACTCATGGGAATAAGATCCGAAATATGTGTAGAAAATTCAAATTTTAGTCCTTTTTACATGTTTTTCGGTAGAGAAATGCGAATGCCCATTTATATCGAATTAAATCCAGAAAATGAAACTGTACCACGCGAGCAATATTATGCAAAACAATTAGATAAACGCATTAAAATTACACAAGAAATTGCAAAACAAAATGCATTGTTGACACAAAATAAGATGAAACAAAAAATATGATCACAGAGCGAAAGAACAAACTTTTAGAAAAGGTGCTTCTGTTTTCTTGCGACAAGAGAAGAAACCAGTTTGCCCAGCAAGAAAATTTTTCCGCAGATGGTCAGAAAAGCCATATTATATTCATAAGGTCCTCCCTAAAAACACATATAAGGTGCGTTTCTTACAGACCGATACGTTAATGAAGAGCCCTGTCCATTTTGATAGGCTAAAATTCTATAACGACCCTCGAAATTATCGCAAGGTAACTCGCAATGAAATTACTCCAAAATCCACAGAAAATGAAACATGGTATTCTGTTAGGAAACTTCTAGCGTGTATTTTCTAGTACAATGGGCTGGCAGGTACCCAAATTCTTATGAACCAGAAGAAAACATATCTAAATATCTAATTAACCAATATTATGTAAAAAGAAAGAAACGAGTGAAGAAAAGAAGGCGTCGTTATTAGGTTTTTATAGTAAAAAAGCAGAATTAATTAAGATGCACAATGAAGTAAATTCGTAAATAAAATTTTATCAGTTGCAAAGAGTACAGCATTAAGATATCAAGAGAATACATTATGGAATAATTTTTAAAGATGAGGGACAAGTTAATTTTAGCCCTGAGTTTCTGGCTCACACCATTAAAATTGCCCTCCCAACAATGATGACTTGGCAGAAGATACAATACTGCAAATATACAAAGGATTTGAATTGTTCTCCAGATGAACATTTAGCTCGAGAAATCAATTTACTAAGAAAGGTAGTACTTGAAGAACTTCAGTTGACAATGTCGACAATATTTGAGCTTATCCCACCCATAGAAGATGAGAGGGGAAAAAGGGCCCCCCTGGGTTTTGTTTCTGGTTTAGATAAAGCTAATTTTGGTTTTGCTAAAGGGGAAGATGTACAATTGTTAGCCCCTCACATTAATTTGCTTACTGGTGAATTTAATAAAATGAATGTTCAGTATGCACGTGATCAAGGTAGTTTTGCATCAGTATTAAATCAGGTGATACTCGATTAAATGAGGTTATGCAATTTATGTCCGAAACTCACAATATGACGGACCTAGTCATTCAAACAATGTCAGATACAGAAAAAAGTGGTTAGTCATAGAAGAATTGATATTAAATCAAACAGAGCTTGCATCAGAGATTCGCAGCAGGCTTAATAAATTGTCTGTAGCAAAAACGACGTTGGTGCACGGTTCCATTCCTCCATTTTTGGTTAAACCTAGTCAAATGAAACATATGGTTAGATTAATCAATGAGGAATTGCAACGCGAGCACCCCTTTATAAACTTGCGGTTAAAGATTCGAGATTTTATTATAATTATAAAACTTTATCTTTGCAAGTAAAGAGTCTAATTTATTTTTGACAATTAAGTCTCCTATAACTGCACTTGGAAATTTCAAATTATTTAGGACAAAAATGTTTAATGTCCCTATAAACCAAACTTCAGAGGATGCAACCTTGTTAATTAATCAGCCCGATTATTTCATTATTTCGGAGGAAGAAGGTCTAATGACCACGGCCTCCCAAACATTTATAAATAATTGTGGGAATGATAGAACATTATTAAAATTGTGCTTAGAACCGATAACATTTACAGCAGTAAATCAAAGCAGTTGTTTGTCGGAAATCTATTTTGAGAAAAATCTCACGCTGATTCATAATTTATGTGATTTCAGGTATTTTGCCAACGTAATCACCCCTCACATTTTAGAAATTTCGCCTACAGAGGTTTTGTTGTATAAAGTCAAAAAGCTTAAACTGACTTGTCAGGGAAGACAGATAAACGCAAGAGGCTGCAATTTTTGTCAGAAGGTTATTGGATGTAATTGTTCTTTAAGCAGTTATGTTTTATCGTACACTGGCCACATTTCGTTGTGCGATAACAATAATACTGATATAGATACTTATTACCCCGTGAATATTGGTGTACTTGTAAATTTTTTCCGACATGATCACCTGTTGGCATTGATGCAAAATGTTGCTTCGGTCTAAAACGCTGAATTTCTTGCTGAATTCAGCGACCTGTTGATCAGCTTAAGGGTTCTAAAACGCTGAATTGCTGATATGCTGAATTTTATTATTTACATGTTTTTTCACGTCGTATTTTGCTTGGTTTTGGGGATTTGTCATTGTGCAGTCCCTAAATATAGGAAGAGGATAAAGAGAAACGTTTATAATATTTTTGTTACTGTGTTTTACGGAAGAGCGACTGAAAATAACCATAAAACTTGCAGTCAACTGCAATACCCCCAAAACGTTTAATTGACTATTTGCAGTCATTCTATATTCCTGCAACTTACATGTGCGCCAACGAAGACTAGGATCAGGCTGCGCATCCATGCAGTCTATTTATAATATGCATGGACGCTCATCATAAAAACACGCCTATATATTTTTACCCCCTCGAACCCCACTTTTATATGGTAAAATAGGAGGTTGGAGGGATAATCATAATTTTTCTTATTTCTGAACTAAAACATAGGTTGTGTGTACTCGTTAGAACCGCCTTCAATCTAGGTTTTGTGCAGAAACAAGAAAAATATTTTAATTTTTCATCTGGAATTGTTCATTTTTAGGCTATAACTTTTTCAATGTGTTTGAATAGGCGTGTTTTCATTGTTTGGATACCAGTTGAGTCTGAGACTTAACTCTGAGCATTGCCAATTAGGCCAATATGCCTTTATATAGGGTTATGTAGTACCTCTATACATGAGATTTTGGTGAAAAATTTAGAAACATATTTTTTTCTTATTTCCGCTCGTGTTGTTCACAAGAACACTCTTTCGAGACTATTCTAATGAGCCACAATGAAGCAATTCTAAAGAGAACCGGTCAAATCTTGAACAGACATCAAATGTAATGTATACGTGCGTAAAAACCACTATTGGTAACTCATTACATGGACTTGCTTAATTAAATGTCATTTAGAATGCTTGATGCAGAATGGCAAGTTGGCCCCTTTTTTCTACGTAACATTAATTCTGGCAATATGATTTTATTAAAATTAATAAAATAAATCAAGCTCCGCCTTGTATAGAGAAAACTGGGCTTTATACGGGTATACATTTTTTATTATTTGCTCCCAATTATAGGTTGTTGGTACGCATACGAACCGCTTCAATTCTGCGGTTCTTTGAGCACACATACCAAAAGTTTGCAGTATAAATTAAAAAAAAAATATATCACGGATTTCAATCAGGAATGAAGCCATGTAGGAGATGCGAAAAAAATGTCGTACGTGCCTGTTATCATAATGACATAAAATCTCAGCACGTAACATGTTCAGTATATGGGAGCAATAACATTTCTGATGCTGTTAGAACGTATCTTTTGGTATTACATTTGTATGCAAAGTATTTCTATATTGTAACGAGCTAGAAAAAAAATAGTAATCAGATCTCCCCCACATTCGATGTAGAATCGGCTCTAATTTAGTAAAATATTCTTGAAAATGCCGTAAAACCGAAATAAAACCAAAACATATATTCCGGGTGAATATACTGTATGTACTAACTTAATTTTCGCTCTGGCAACTTTAGTGTGTATTTGCGGGTGGGGAGGGGTGTGTGTTAAACCTCAAATCAAACAAACACTCGTAATACATACAAACTATTCTAATCGATTCGATTAACTGTTGTATTCGTGTGTTTGTCATTCTTTAACAACACTGTTAGTACACACACTTATCTAATGATTGTATTAACTACCGCTCTCCTACTTGCAAGTGTGAATTGTCCTACTTGTAGGTGTGAATTGCCGCTTCATTTACCGTGAGGGCCACCGAACACTTTAATCCTCAATGGAATTAACACATATAGGACAGTCCTATCTTTCTTATAATAATTTTTGAGTGCTCCATTGCCAATTAATGTGGGATGTCCGGTTGGTTTTGTTAAGTATACAAAAATAGCCATCGGAAGAGATGGCAAATCCCCCGACCAAAAGCCAATATGGCCTTCAGAAGATTGTTCACCAATAGAAAGTGCACCAGAATTAAACCAGCAATATATCACGAAAGTATTGCAGTTATGGCCATCACAAGATTATACTGTCAGGGGAGATAACTAAAAAACCAGGGCACTCAGAAATGTGGTTCTTGCGCATGACATGCCTGCTTAAGCTCATGTATTTCTGTTCAAAGTACCATCAATATGTCTCAAAAGGTATTGGAGATAGGGTGAGTACAAGCTGGTCATACTGTTATATTGAAAGTAGATAACTCAAATACCACAGCACCAACACTTGTGGTTCTTGCACATGACATCCCTTCTGTACCTGGTATACAATTGTGCCAAGTTCCTTCAATATATCTCAAAGGGTGTTGGAGTTATGGCCATCACAAGGTTATATTGCCAGGGGAAATAACTAAAAAACCAGAGCACCCAGAGTTGTAATTCTTGAGCATGACACACCTGCTTAACCTCATGTACATCTGCATCAAGTACCACAAATATGTCTCAAAGGGTATTGTAGGTTTTTTTTTTTTTTTTTGGTTTTGGGTTTTACGGCCCTTTCAAGATTATTTCACTCATATCGAGCCGATCGTTAATCAGAGGTGGGCGGGTATTGTAGGTACGATGATCACAAGGTTGTCATACTGTTATATTGGAAGGGGAGATAACTCAAATATCATGGCACCCAGAGTTGTGGTTCTTAGGCATGAGGCGCCGTCTCAACGTTGTATACAATTGTGCCAAGTACCATCAATATATCTCAAAGGGTATTGGAGTTATGGCCATCACAAGGTTATATTGTCAGGGGAGATAATTAAAAAACCAGGGCACCACGAGTTGTGGTTCTTGCACATGACACACCTGCTTAACCTCATGAACAACTGTACCAAGTATCATCAATATATCTCAAAGAGTGTTGGAGATGTGGCCATCACAAGGTAGTGATTCTATATTATTGGAAGGGGAGATAACTAAAAAACCATGGCACCCAGAGTTGTGGTTCTTGTGCATGACACACCGTCTCAGCCTTGTGAACAACTGTGCCAGGTATCATCAATATATCTTAAAGGGTATTGGAATTGTGGCCATCACAAGGTTGTGACTCTATTTTATTGGAAGGGGAGATAACTCCAAAACCATGGCAACCAGAGTTGTGGTTCTTGTGCATGACACGCTGTCTCAGCCTTGTGAACAACTGTGCCAGGTACCATCAATATATCTCAAAGGGTATTGGAGTTATGGCCATCACAAAGTAGTCATTCTATTTTATTAAAAGGGGAGATAACTAAAAAAGTATGGCATCCAGAGTTCTGGTTCTTGCGCATGACATGCCATCTCAGCCTTGTGAACAATTGTGCCAAGAATCATCAATGAATCTCAAAGGGTATAGGAGTTATGGCCATCACAAGGTTGTCACTCTATTTTATTGGAAGGGGAGATAACTCCAAAACCATGGCAACCAGAGTTGTGGTTCTTGTGCATGACACGCCGTCTCAGCCTTGTGAACAACTGTGCCAGGTATCATCAATATATCTCAAAGGGTATTGGAGTTATGGCCATCACAAAGTAGTCATTCTATTTTATTAAAAGGGGAGATAACTAAAAAAGTATGGTATCCAGAGTTCTGGTTCATGCGCATGACACGCCGTCTTGGCCTTGTGAACAATTGTGCCAATAACCATCAATGAATCTCAAAGGGTATAGGAGTTATGGCCATCACAAGGTTGCGTCTACGGACGGACGGACGGACGGACGGACGCCAGGCTGATCGCTATATCCCCCGAACCTATTCGGTCGGGGGATAAAAAGGTGTATGCTCTTGTAGCAAACATTCTGATCCTGGTCTAAATGGTTTCCAAGGAGCGCGGAAACAAATCACAGGAAACGGATTTAAAAGGACTCCCCCTTTCTGATTTGTTAAGGTGATGCGTACACGTCATGTTAAATGTTCATTCACTGACAAAATACAGTAAAACTCCTTTATAAAGACAACCTTAGAGACTGATCTAATGTGGTCTTTAAGACCACCTTTAAACAGTCAAAAAGGTAGTCTCTTAAAAGGAGCACTAGGTGTAAGAACCACACCCCCACACACTCACACAAAAATAATAAAAAAATAACAAGCCTAAGTAACGAATATCCCTCATAACCCCACTTTGTATAGAGAATAATGGAGCTTTTCGGGGGAGGGGGGGGGGGGGGGTATAATCTATATTTTGTGAAGAATATAAGAAAACTACGACCACCAACAACCTGTTTACTGAAATAGAAATAATAAGACTAATGCAAATCCCAAACCCAAAAGAAATAGAATGGCTACATGATCATTGTCAGCAACGTCAATGTCTGGTTATAGTCTAACAAAATGATTTGAGGCTTAATGTCCCTGTTTAAATTGTATAGGTCATTTAGAAGACGTTGCTACCAATGTTGTAGGTATTTTACCAGACATTGAGATGAAATGACATCAGCTCTGCATGGAAACATTATGCAGCCCATCTATTTCTTAAAGCCCCAACTGGCGGGGCCCACAAAAATAGTAATCCGTCTCTGGTCGGGCTCATCGGAGTCTAACTGTTGGTTTTCTTTTGCTCCAGCTTTCTGATTTGTTAAGGTGATGCGTACACGTCATGTTAAATGTTCATTCACTGACAAAATACAGTAAAACTCCTTTATGAAGACAACCTTAGAGACTGATCTAATGTGGTCTTTAAGACCACCTTTAAACAGTCAAAAAGGTAGTCTCTTAAAAGGAGCACTAGGTGTAAGAACCACACCCCCACACACTCACACAAAAATAATAAAAAAATTACAAGCCTAAGCAACGAATATCCCTCATAACCCCACTTTGTATAGAGAATAATGGAGCTTTTCGGGGGAGGGGGGGGGGTATAATCATAATACCCTATTGATTATTTTTCATATATTTGTTCAGAAACAAAGGCTGTGGATACTTATTAGTACCCCCTCATCAAAGTGGTTCTTAATAGCGCCCATTATCTATATTTTGTGTAGAATATAAGAAAACTACGACCACCAACAACCTGTGTACTGAAATAGAAATAATAAGACTAATGCAAATCCCAAACCCAAAAGAAATAGAATGGCTACATGATCATTGTCAGCAACGTCAATGTCTGGTAATAGTCTAACAAAATGATTTGAGGCTTAATGTCCCTGTTTAAATTGTATAGGTCATTTAGAAGACGTTGCTACCAATGTTGTAGGTATTTTACCAGACATTGAGATGAAATGACATCAGCTCTGCATGGAAACATTATGCAGCCCATCTATTTTTAAAGCCCCAACTGGCGGGGCCCACAAAAATAGTAATCCGTCTCTGGTCGGGCTCATTGGAGTCTAACTGTTGGTTTTCTTTTGCTCCAGCATTTCAGTGGTTTCTTGCTGTCGAGTCCTCACCGTTGTCTCACCTCTGTGGTTCTTTGATTTCTGTGTTCACGGAGATGTTGCACTGATGAGTTAGGAGGCCTTCATGCGGACTGAACAAATTATTTGTCTAAATCGCGACGGAAGTAAGGGCGAGGATTGTGGCCACGTAAAATCGATTTAAGCCCCCCAGTGGAAATCTTCCACCGACCGTTCCAAGGCGGCTCTTCCGTGGCGATTTATTTTTGTTGTTGTTTGTTACTTACTGTGTGTATCACTTGTGTCTTTTAATTTTGGATGGCTATATGGCCATTTTGTGGGACAGTAACTGTCCATATGGCCTTCCTTTGTTTAGGTTTCCATTATGGTCTGGTCGCTTAATGTTTGCATTTCTTTCCCTTTGGTGTCTTTTATGGATGGAGTAAGTTAATTGTATCAATTCCTGATCTTTGTTTTACTTCTACTTTCCAAATTATCTTAACGCAAAGTTGTGCGAGTCGGATCGTCCATTCATATAAACCCTGTTCATTTCATTAGACGGCAGGGCTTGAGATCTTATTTGATCTCAATGTCGGGTAAAAATAGGCCCACAAAATTTGAAGCAAGTTTCCTACCTTATTCAGTCACATAAGGAAGCAATCGGGGTTTTCTTATGAAATTCTGTGTCACGCCTTTACGTGTACCCGTGTAGATCAGTCTGTTCCACCGTGCAGCCGTGCATCAATTGAAATTTAATCATTTGATTTCCAGCGAGGCGACTCTAATGGGTACCCACAATCCATTTGTGAGCAAAAATACGAAAAATAACGTATACCCTGTAAACCCCAGTTTAACTGTATTAAAGTGGGATTTAAGGAATTTAAATGCATAAAGGTATGTTTTCGGTTGCAATTCCTACTTTTTCTTATCTAGAACTGAATAGGAACCACAGAGATATGTATACCTTTTTGTAGTTGTGATTGTAGAGCTATAATGCAATTATCGATAACAAATGGCATGCTAATAACCTCTCAACGCCTTCGTTAATCGATTATCAGGCTACCGGTTATTGAAATCATATAATATAATTATCGATAACAACTGACATTCCAATAACCACTCAACGCCTTCGTTAATCGATTATCAAGCTACCGGTTATTGAAATCCAAACCTGAAGTCACAGAGCGGTTGTCATTTATTATAAGTCAAGATTTGTTTATTTATTTATTTATTTATTTATAAATGAATAAATAAATAAATTTATTTATAAGCCTGTGCATCCGCAAAGACTTGACCAGGATGCTAAAATGGCACAATCTCTCCAGTATTTATTATCTGAATGCCGCTTTTAGTGATGCCTTTAATTAAATCAGTGTTAGATCGAGCTAGTTAGATCAAAGACACAGTTGTCCTCTCATCTACCATTTAATCCACCCTGCCTTCATTTTTGGAGAGCCACATAATGTAAAGATAAATTGTTTTGAGGTTTAACGTCCCTGTCAACACTGTATAGGTCATTTTGGATACGTTTCTTCCGATTGTGTGGGACTTGAGATGAAATGACATCTGAAGCCCTGCCACCCAACTCGCACTACTTTTCCTGTGCATGCTTAGAACATATAAGCGCTTTACCAGTACTCATGTGCGGTTTGTTTCTGCTCTGCGTGGATGCATCATGCAAAACATATATTTCTTCAAGCTCAGATGGTCGGGGCGATAGACGAAGACGGACCGATGGAAGGACGGATTATAGATACGTAGCCTCATAGATAGATAGATAGATAGATAGATAGATAGATAGATAGATAGATAGATAGATAGATAGATAGATAGATAGATAGATAGATAGATAGATAGATAGATAGATGTGTTTCTTATAACCAACTGGAATTATATTTCTAGATTTTATACACATTCTTAATTAAAATTTAAACTAAATAGGGTATTAAATAAAAATTCAGCATATCAGCGGTTCAGCGTTTTAGTCCCCTTAAGCTGATCAGCTGGTTGCTGAATTCAGCCAATAATTCAGCGTTTTAGTCTCACCCCAAAATGTTTCTTTTCAGGATCCGATCAAGGTTATCATGCCTAAATTTAAGGTATACCAGCATGACGTAACCAAGTTTATTGCTGATGATAAAAAGCGTCATTTGAGTACAAAAAGCTTGCAAAACAAGCCAAAAAGAATGAAATTGTTTACTCAAACCTTGCACAAATGATGGCAGAGGGGGAGGTTGACATTAACGAGTGATTGTCAACATTGAATATTTTGACATTAATTTCATTTGGAACCTTATTTTACATACAATAATTATAGCTTACATGTGGTATGAAATGCGTTTGATTACTTCTGCTATTTTGCTAATGGGAAAAGCGAGTGCCTCAAAATATCATTGGTGTATACTACGCCTATGTCACCAGCAACATTTGATTTAATTTAAGAATTAAAGGAAATTTGGCAACTAGAACACTGGATACTTACATTACAAATCATCATTGTAATCTTGGCCGTAAGCATCCTAATTAAATTTTTTATGCTGCGCGATCAAAATCAAACGGTATTAATGTTGCATATAACTTACGGATTAAAATGTCTAGATTTACCATAAATTCGTATAAAAACGTGCACATCTGAGTAGGCTTTTGAGTTACCAAATGCAATTACAAATTTACAGGTTATATGGTCACTTAAACCAAAATTAAATATGATTTGGGCTAATTTTAAAGTGTTCAACAGAATAACGGATCAATACTTGGCAGTTCCGAAAACAATAAATTAAACCTTGATTGGTGCAATGTTCCTCTATAGAATTTTAAAATGACATTATTCAGCAGACATATATTTAAATGATAAGGGTATAAACGTGCTAGTTGGTGGTGATGCTTTACCTAAAACGAATACACAGAAGATGGGTCTGTACCCAGATTTGTCACGTAATTATTAAAATTGTTATTTATTAAAAATATATTGTGGAGTGTAGTGGACTGAAACATAGTTCTGCTGGGTTGAAACGGGAAGGCCGTCCATTGAAACAGACATGTTTTAATTCACTGCAAACAAATGAGATGTAATATAGATTGATGTAGGAAACTGGCACGCCGTACTGAAGTTGATCTATGTAACGCAATTGTGACGATGAATGAGTGAGAGTATGACAATTTTAATTTTCGTCAGGTATTGAAACCTGAAAGTGGTTGACATGAGACACAGAGTGTATATTACATGTTATATTATGCAGGAACTATTGACAAAAGAATGTATAATTATTGAAAGTATGAACATCCGGAAACTGAGAAAACATTGTGCACATTTCCGGTTGTTTGATTATAAGATTCCTCCAAAATGCAATCGTCATCCAAATATTATATGGGATGGGGACACGCCTATCTATATTGAAGTAGCTTTTCCAGGCTCAGATCCAATTTCAGATTATGAAACATTTTTCAAGATTGTGTCAGAAGACCCACCTTTTCTTCCAAGACTGTTGATCTGTTTAAACGTCTACTCAATCTTCATTTTAGCAGATTTTTTTTGTGTCGAGGAAATTTTCAATGAAATATTTATTTATTATGCATATAACTCAACTTTATCTCCTGTCTTTATGAAATGTTTCTTCAAATATTGGGGACCAAACCATGACTCCACACTAAGCTATTATAATGGTTTCACGGAGAACTTTAGTATTCCAAAGTATGAATTAAACTTTGATAGATTAAAGTATATAAAAACTAACGATCTAAAGAAGCTAGCACGGGAAAAAGATAGAAAAGAACAATTTCATCGAAATTTGAAAAAGGATAATTGTTATAGTTGCCACCAAACTATTTATTTTACATACAAGGTGAATCAAAATTTGCTAACATATGATACTAAGAAAGTTTTATTTTTACCGTGCTGCGCTACTTTAGTACATCCTGACTATGTGACATATATGCTCATCTCTGACCCACCGTCAAAACAATGTATAAGATGCAAATCAATACTTTTTGGGGGGAATTCATTGGGCAATAATAGATACTGCTAGAATGAGAAGAAAGTGGGTTAGGCAGGCGAATGGTTTAAGTATGGATTGGCGTTTCCCTCCCTTGACTGAAGAAATATTTAATGAATCGGTAGATACTCAGCCTACCGATAACTGAGCGCTACGGTTATAGCGAATATTTCTAACAAGTATATTTTAACTATAAATGTTCATGATGAAAATATACAGACTTTATACCAAGGTGTAGAGTATCTGTATATATCCGAGAGTTAAATTTTAAGCTCAGTTGTTTGGCTGAACCAGGGAAAACCGTCGCCCCTGCCGTATCCAGACGGGTTGTATATAGATAGAAAAAGATGTACATAGATTATTGTTACACTTTATCTGTTGTCATTACGGTATTGATATGTCTGGCATTACATTATTTAACGATATACTGGAGGCGTAAGACAAATGTTGAAACCAGTGACTCAAAACCCGAAATTAATGACAGGAGACAATATTCCAAGGCAGTCGCTCAAGTGGCTCCTTTTCGAGTCATCCCGAGTGGTGTGGGAAGGGGAGCGCTTTCCTATTATGTTCAGCAAATGGGAGCTTCTCGTCCTCCAATGGGACGAGGAAGCACGTTCCCTTTCCTGCAACATCAAAGAACTGGTTTGATGCCAAGAAGCCCGGTGTCGATGACCATCCACCATCTACGGTCTCTTGGTCGCGGTTTAAGTCCTTATGCAAATACTAGTTCAGCCCTGAAAAATACTGTCAACATTCATGCAAAAACTAGTTATAATAGTAATAGTATTTCGACAGTATAGGGCTATAGATATCCTATTGGGTGGTTTGGTGTCGATTAACTTTCGACCCATGGGCGAATATGATTGTGAATCTTTCATCATAGGGGTGTCTTATCAGCATTGGCTTTTGATAGGACAACGCAGGGTTGTACTTGCAACACATGCTGGGCGAGGGTGGATTATAATATCTTTCCTTGTGTACTACTTAATCTTTCTTATCTTTCTCTAGAAGGCAGCTTTTGATGATTGGGTATCGCTTTCTATAGTGCAAATCCAATTAAGGATTTGTTGAAATTTCTTTTAAGCTTTAAAAAAATGAGTGAAGAAACTAAAATTAAATAAATGCATAATAAATAAATAAATAAAGAAAGAAAGAAATTTTATAAACATACTTAGAATTAGTGTTTCCTAAAAGTCTGTAAAGAAGAATAAAAATAAAACAAAGCTAATGTTTTATGTTAGAGATCTCTTTCAATCCAACGTCTTCGTTCCTTTATCTTTTCTTTTCTTTTCTTTTCACTCATAAAGCTGTTATAAAAAAACGTCTCTACCTCTCATAATCGTGAGCGTCCTCTGTTCTGGAGTTCTATCCTGACAAAATCTTGTAGCTTCCACGAGGTTTCTCAAACTAGGTCTCACTGTTTTTCGTTTTTCGTTTTTCTTAATGACCAGTGTACCTTTTACCTTAGGTTGTTTACTTTTTCTTTCATTCTTCTCTAATGCTTTTGTCCTGTCGTCTTGTGTTTTAGCAAGTCGCTAATGGTCTTTTTGGTAACATTCCATTTTGAAATAACATTTTAGGACAAAATTCCAATGCCAGGCATGTCAAACTTTATTTTTGCTGTAATATTGTCTGTTTTATGTATATGTTTATTGTGTAATTATTGTATTCTTACTTTAAGAAAAAAAGCAGTAGTTACATGGATCACAAAAAAACAATCTTCTGAATAAAATATATAACCAAAACAACATTTATCATTGTATTACTTTGGGGATTACTGAAATCAATCAACTGAATGTATATATATTTGGGTAAATGGAGAAAAAAAATTGTCTTTGGGTATGACTGTTTTGGTTTAATCCATCCTTGTAAATACTTGTCGATAACTCTGTGCATAGTTAAGCATTTTGATGACAAGGTGCAAGATCAAATTATTGAGAAATGAAATCCACAAGAACTTCTTTTTGACACGAGGGCGTGTCATTTTCGAAAGGGAGGCATATGTTACAAAACCAAGAAATGTGCAGTGGTTGTTTATTAGAAAGTTTACATTATTTCTGTAGCTGAGACTTTTGAGGTCAGACAAACTTGTGTATAGTACAATAGAAATATGGGTGTGTTGAACTAGCTTTCGGCCAGGTTGAATCATACTTCTCAAAAGGAAAGGCATTTCTTGAATTTATACAGCTCGATTGTCGAGCTGTATGAAAAAATAGAACTAGGACGCTCATAGGTTAACCTCTGATCTTTCTTGATCCACAAAAGGCAACACCATCATTGAGAAGATAATTTCATTTTCATATTAATGTTTTCGCGCAGCGCTTGCTTCAGTCGGGCTCTGAATTACGGTTGAGTAAGATCTTTGTATATTTCAGGTAAGATTCCTTTCCGTTTTTGCAGAAAATCTCTAAGTAAATTTTTGGGAGAAAACTTGCAGTTTACTATTATTTAATTAAGAAAATATTGATATTAAATTTGTAAATTATGCACAGATTTATTGTTGTAATTGGGAGTGTTACACATAAAAATAAGGCTTCAAAATAATTCGGAATGTCTAAAATATTAAATAAAGAAATAAACAAATTTACAAGTATTGAAGTTCTAAACTTGTGAAATTATTTTTTTAAACTGTTATTGGAATATGGTCAATGAGAAAACCAGAAAATAATGTTAATTACATTTTTACAAGATAATTCTTTATTATATCAATGCTGTGATAACTTACAAATAATTGTGTATGTATATTGAAATTGTATTTATTTTATTGTGTAGAGTCGGGCTCTGAATAACGGTTGAGTAAGATCTTTGTATATTTCAGAGACCAACACTTTCGAAAAATAAAATAAGGAAAAGCCTTATGATGTCTTGTTGTTACCCCGACTCATCAATGCAGTAACCTGCAGACCAGTGCACTCTGTGTTATGATGTCAGGCGTTTTCGTGTTCAACTGATGTCCGTCCCGTGCCTCTCGTTCTAACCTCTGGGACTGTAGAGCAGATAAAACTGGCTCAAACTATCAAAACCAGTTTTGATTCACACATATCGAATATTTCTGCTCTCATTAACGACTTCACGTAAGTATATCTATGCGAATACGTGAAATACAATATTTACAATATTTTATTACATACAATCTAAGTCATTTGATTTAATTTCCAAACTAAAATAAAAGAAAACAAACAATGGCTTTCACTTTAAACCTTCTTACCCTGGAAATTTTGATCAAAATTGTTTCTGCAGATGTTTTTAATAACAAAGTTCGACTTTCAAAAATGGTATTCCTTACCAATCCCTATGACATATCTCTTGATCTGCTGAGTGAATACTATTTAATGTTAACGCGATTATACACCCAAGTCGACTACTGGGCTTTCTTAGACTCTCCCATTACTTTGGATCAGCAGCTTGAGATAGATTCGGCATACGCACTTATTCGGGAAATTTTATATGAAGTTTCCAACTTAGTTTACCGTTAAATTTATACACAACTTAAACAGAACGGAATAACAATGGGCGTTCAGACTGTCTAAGTATGCCAAGTGGCGGCAATGGATGTATTACTGGCTACTATGAGGTATGTTGAGTGCAGGAGGTTACAAAATGTGCATATTAACAGTAAGGCAGTACAAACAGGGGCAGTGGAGAGACCGGCGCTGGAGAGTTAAGAGTGTGACATTATTTATACTTCTGACACGGAGTAAATGGACAGCAAGAAAAAAAAAGCAAATGTTACAATACTCTCACCAGAACTATTTTTACTTTTGGGACAAATACACTACTGGGAAAAATACATACTACAAATTATTAATTAAAGAGGCACAAAGGGCTAAGAAGGAATTCAATACAACCGTTCCTTTCCCTTTGTTTGTTTGGCTAATTTGGGTAACTTTTGATAGGAGATGGCCATAGTGTATTGGTAATGGTACAACGATGACAACACCCGTATAGACTGGTCTATAGGACTTGCTATGGTGTGACTTTTTGAAGGGATTATATTTGTGTCTTTATTTCTTCGAACTCTTTTGAATTAATTATAGTAGTGGACGTATTTAGTGCATGTGATTTGATTTCTTCTTATGCAAGATTTTTGAAAATAAGTTTTCGTTAAATAATTTGGGGACAGTGAAATATTAATAAATGACAATAATCAATTGCATAACAAACACTTGAATCGACATGGTTTATTTATGGGTACCGTACATCAGCTCACTGATGAAAATCCATCCTAGGGTAAAGGAGATATGGAAAGGACACACAATTCCAAGTTTCCTAACTCGTGGCCTTCACATGTGACTTTGAGTTGGCATGGTGTATTTATGGGTTATGCATATCAGCTCACTGAGGGGGGTATTTGATGAAAGTTTATGAAAATCCTTCCAGGGGTAAAGGCGATATGGAACGGACACAAAATACGAAGTTTCAAACTCGTGACCTTCAACTGTGACCTTGGCCTTGAATCGACATGGTATATTTATGTGTTCTGCACACCAACTCACTGGGGGAACATTTGACCAAAGTTTAATAAAAATCATTTGAAAGGTAAAGGAGATGCAGAACGGACACAAAATTCAAAGTTTTAAAACTCGTGGCCTTCCAATGTGTCCTTGACCTTGAGTCCCCAGAGTTCATTAATGGGTTCTGCACATCAGCCCACTGAAAAAGATATTTGGCCAAAGTTTAATGAAATTCCTTCCAAGGGCAAAGTGGATATGGAACGTACACAAAATTCCAAGTTATACACTAGTGACCTTCAACTGTGACCTTGACCTTGAGTCGGCATGGTTAATTTATGGGTTCTGCACATCTGCTCACAAAAACGATTAATTGACACATGTTTAATGAAAAGCTATCAAAGGGTCCAGGAGATATGGAGTGGACAAGGTGGTACATAAAAGCTTGTGCCTTCTTGAACTTTTGACACTAAAGTCTCATAAAAAAGAAAAACGGGTTTTCGGTCAAGTGAACAAGACGCCATTGTCTGGCTTATTTGTGGTTCTATATTTCGTAATAGAATCATCCGTAGGTCGCAACAAATTACCTTATATGCTTAGTTAATTGCAGTACAGACATACTGTTAGAGAGTTAAAATAGATATTACAAACTTAAGCTAAAAATAAACAAGAAGGCAGTCTGAGGGACAGCCAAATCCCCCACCGCATTTTGTATCAAGGTTTAACCTTGTGACCTTCACCTGTTACCTTGACCTGGTATGGTGTATTTACGGGTACTGCACATCAGCTCACTGAGAGGTATATTTCACAAAAGGTTAATGAAAATCCTTCCAGAGCTAAAGGAGATATGGATCGGACACAAAATTCCAAGTTTCAAGCTCGTGACCTTCACCTGTGACCTTGACCTCGAGTTGGCATGGTTTATTTATGGGTTCTACACGTCAGTCCACTGAGGGAGATATTTGATGAAAGTTTAATGAAAATCCTTCCTAGGGTAAAGGAGATATGGACGGACACAAAGTATATAGTTACAAACTAATGATTGTCAACTGTGACCCTGACCTTGAGTCGGCATGGTTTGTGTTTTGCATATCAGCTCAGTGAGGTGGGACATTTGACCAAAGTTAAATGAAAATCCTTTGAGGGGTAAAGGAGATATGGAAGGGACACAAAATTCAAACATTTAAACTTGTGACCTTCATCTGTGACCGTGACCTTCAGTCAGCATGGTTTATTTATGGGTTCTGTACCTCAGTTACTGACGGGGATAATTGATCAAAGTTTAATGAGAATCCTTGCAGGGGTGAAGGAGATATGGAATGGACACAAAATTCAAAGTTTCAATCTCTTGACCATAAGATGTGATCTTTGACTCGAGTCGGCACGGTTAATTTATGGGTTCTGCACATCATCTGACTGAAAAGATTATTTAACTAAAGTTTAATGAAAATCCTTTGAAGGGTAAAGGAAATATGGACCGGACACAACATTCCAACTTTCAAACACTTGACCTTCAGCTGTGACACTGACTTGAGTCTATATGTTCTGCACATCAGCCAATTGAGACGAAGAATTGACGCATCTATCAAAGGGTTCAGCAGATATGGAGCGGAAAAGAAAGTGTTACGGACAGACAGATGGGACAGACGGACAGACGACGGCCATTCCCATAATCCCCGCTCCGCTTCGCGGCGGGGGATTAATGAATTAATGTAAGCATATTTAAAAAAGAAGTAGAAGTGGAGGCAATTAAGCCCGATGCGCAGGCGGTGAGGGAGTTTTGTGTTGTTGACTGTCTTGGTGAACGTTTGCTCGTTGTATTGTACTGTGACGTGGAAGGCATGAGTTATGAATGGGACTCCTGTAGTCAAACTAGGGACAATAAAAGAACTTTTTAAATGTAACCGCTTTGACATCGTTTATTATCAATGGACCCCCACTTATGTGGACCACCTAATCAGCGGGACACAAAGTAAGACCACTGGACTTTTATGGTACCGTGACCAGGATGGCCATCAATTCGTTCAGAACATTTTCTTTCTCGGGATTATACGTTCGAGCCCAGGGCACTTGTAACTGAGTCATGTTATACATGGACTGTATGGCCTAAAAGTTGTTGAATTGGCCGTAAGTTAAGCAACTCGGTACGATCAATTAGTGTTGGCTAGGCCGTAAATATGGAAGAAACTTTACTGGTTGAAACTGTTTTATATCAGTCTTTCGTTTCAATACTCTGAAATAGCATTTATATAACTTTACACAAAATGCAAGAATGTACTCTAGTTTGGGTTTACATGTAACTAGACAGTAATTCAAAACATAAGGCTATAATAACACAATTTTGGCTTATTATCAGAATGGTTATGTAACTATGCGCAATTAGTGCATCTGACATTTCCAGTGAAGTTATATAACAGACTATTTAGCAATCATGTCAATCATTGAGGAGTTTGTTTACCACATAGAAGCATTTATTTATTATTATGTCAATTAGCCATATGGTATATTGGGAGTGCAGACCGTTTGACATTCTAGGAATGCATGAGAACGCGATATTATCAAATGTTAACTTGTTTACTTGCATATTTCACATTAGAAAAGTGCAGTTACATCAGATTTTGTTATTAATTAGTTAGCAGGTGTCTGCTGACATTTTACTGTTCTGTATAAATACTGCGCCTCTGATCATGTGTGTTGGCTTTTGGTTTACGATTTCAAAGAGTCCACTTCGTGGATTATATTTGGGATTCAGAGCGTTGGTCAGGGCTCTGGATACTAACTGTAGATATGTTAAAAAATAAAGACTAGAGACTACTGTAGAAAGACTTAGTCTTTTATTAAGGAATATTTAGAAGCACAACGCGAAGTACCAACCTTGAGAATAAATATACGAACTACAGATCACGAGCAGAAGCGCGTGTACTAGTTTTGTTACACGTGATTTTCTTTGGTGCCGCTCGCAGGATTTCAAGAGAAAAGGAACCTTCGGACAGAACAGAAAAATGGCGGACAACAACAACAGTCGAAACCAGCCAGATGATGTTAATGCGATGAGAGGAGGATATGAGAGTCGTCCCATTGGAAACTCTACCCAACGTATTTAATTAGGAACAGTCACCATACACCGTCGGGGGAAGAAGATAAACTCTACAAAATCAATGCTAGAAATAGAGTTCCGGAGATGGGGATACCAAAACCACCTCAGGTTGTAGACTTGAAATTCAACTTTAATCCACCTACAACGACGACGTAAAGATGGAACAGAACGAACGGGACAATCGAATGACATTAACATAGTTTTAGGGACAGAACATAATAGTGACCTTATAAACTTGTTAAAATCCTAGTCATTATCCTGGCCACCTCTTAATTTAAGACAATACATAATCCTGGTCACGTTATAATCTTGGTCACGTTTTTCATTTTAGACATTAGATTCTTGTAGCATTTTAAATAGGAATTATCCTTGTATATTTTCATTAGGGTAATGAAATCCTGGTCACTGTGTAATAAAAAAATTATTTATTAATGAAGTGCATGTTTAAAATGTGTTTACCTGACTGAATTATATGTATGATCACATGTTTAGGGGAACATGATCAGAAGGTGCAGGTTATTGATTGAGTAAATCAAATAAAGGATTAATTGATTCACTTAAAGAAAGGGATGTGTGTAACATAGTCATGTTTATACATGAACAGTATGACCTAAAATTGTTGAATGGGCCGTAAGTTAAGCAACTCGGTATGATCAATTAGTGTTGGCTAGGCCGTAAATATGGAAGAAACATTTCTGGTTGAAACTGTTTTATATCAGACTTTCGTTTCAATACTCTGAAATAGCATTTCTATAACTTTGCACAAAATGCAAGAATGTACTCTTGTTTGGCTTACATGTAACTTGGCAGTAATTCAAAACATAAGGATATAATAACACAATTTTGGCTTATTTTCAGGATGGTTCTATAACTATGCGTAATAATTGCAACTGACATTTCCAGTGAAGTTATATAACAGACTATTTAGCTATCATGTCAATCATTGAGGGATTTGTTTACCACGTAGAAGTATGTTTAAAAATTAAGACTAGAAACTATTGTAGAAAGACTAAGTCTTTTATTAAGGAACATATAGAAACACAACGCCAAGTACTAACATTAAGAATATCTACACGAACTATAGATCACGAGCAGAAGCGCGTGTACTAGTTCTGTTACACACTGAGGTCTGGTAAGTCTATTCTTTTTTACTTCTAAAAGACAGACATGGCTCATTAGGACGTGGGTCAGGGTTTCAAAATTTGGCCGTGTAAATGGATCACGTTTCCACCGCACTAGTGGCTCAATTGGGTTAATCAGAAAGTTTCATCATTCGAGTGGGGGGGGGGGGGGGCACAAAAAGGTCCAAGGAAAATTAAGTCCATACAAAAGTATGCCAGGCTTATGGAACTTGATGATCTTGGGATAAAAAAGGGTAGTCTACCAGTCAAGTCGGGGTCCAGCTGGTGATTTTATAAAGCGGAAGGAAATATGAACCATATACAAATTGGACTGAGATATTGTCACGATGATCATTCTGAGCAAGTTTGATGATGATCAGTCTAAACTTGTGGCCTCCAGTGTGTTCACATGGTTTTACTGTGGTTTGACATAATGACCTACTTTTTGACCCGACATCATACAAATTCGAACTTTAGCAAGACATTGCCAAGATGATCATTCTGAGCTAGGTTGATGATGATCGGACCAAAACTGTGGCCTCTAGTATGTTCAAAATGTTTTTCTAGGATTTGACCTACTGACATAC
Organism: Lucinisca nassula; assembly: GCA_963580285.1. NCBI lineage: Eukaryota > Metazoa > Mollusca > Bivalvia > Lucinida > Lucinidae > Lucinisca > Lucinisca nassula. Next base: position 91,931,275 of record OY757019.1, on the reverse strand, counting down.
TTTTTTAACCCGACATGACCCATTTTCGAACTTGACCCAGATATTGACAAGATGATCAATCTGAGCTATTCTGATGATCGGACCAACACATAGGCCTCCAGGGTGTTCACAAGGTTTATCTATGATTTGATTATCTGACCTACTTTTTGATCCGACATTTCCCATATTCGAACTTGACCGAGATATTGTCAAGATGATCCTTCTGAGTAGGATTGATGATGATCGGACCAAAACTGTGGCCTCTAGTGTGTTCACAAATTGTTCTATGATTTGACATACTGACCTACTTTTTGACCCGACATGAACCGTATTTAAACTTGACAGCGATATTGTCATCATGATCGTTCTTACCAAGTTAGATAATGATTGACCCAAAACTGTGGCCTAAAATCTGTGGCCTCTAATGTGTTCACAAGAAAAGATTACGCAAGGACAGCGAACGACGGACGACACACGACGAACGACGACGCCGGACATCTCACGGTCACAATAGCTCACCATAATATTCGGTCAGGTGAGATAAAAATATTTAAAAAACAACGATCTCAAGAAGCTAGCAGGGTAAAAGATTGAAAGAATCTATTTCATTAGAAAAAGGATAAATGTAATAATTGCCTTAACATACAAGGTAAACCAAAATTTGTTAACATATGATACTAAGAATTTTTTATTTTACCGAACTATGCTACCTTAGTGCACACTTACTTTGTAAGATATATGCTTATCTCTGATCCACCGTCAAAACAATACATTATATGCAAATCAGTATTTTGTGGAGGAATTCAAGGTGCCATATTAGATACTGCTAGAATGTTACAACATGAGCACCGCATGCAAGTTCCAACGCTCGGCTGCAGTTTCTTTTAGACAACAAAAATTCTAAGTCGAAATAGGGGCATAACTGTGCCAAAAATATTTTGAGGTTTACCCCACCTATTGGTATGAGTTCCACTTTTCATAATGAACAACTAGTCCGAGTTTCAATTAAATATGTCCAGTAATGACAGAGATATTACAAAATGATCAAGTTTTTGCACGTCGACGCAGACGACGCCAGAGCTATGACAATACTTCGTCGTTTTCCTCGAAACCAGCCCAGCTAACTAAAAATTGGTTTTTCTACAAAAACACAGATGTCTCCCCCGTTTTTGACTGCTAAGTATAACCTTGACATTGAAGGTATTGAGCTGGGTCTTGTGTGCAACACACCATCTAATGAAGATGAACATTTCTGCATAGTAACTTTAAAAATGTTCATAGAAAAATAAAAAAGTTATTGGCCGTAAACAAAAAAACACTTTTTTACCTTTGACCTCTAAGTATGGCCTTAACCTTTGAGGTACAACACATCGTCTCATGATGGTCAACATTTCTGCCAAGTAATTTCATAATCCATCAAAGAATAAGGAAGTTATTGACTGTCCTTTTTTTACCTTTGACCTCTAGCTATGACAATGACATTGGAGGTATGGACCTTGGTCTTGCACATGAAACATGGTCTAATGGCGGTAAACATTTCTGTCCATCCAGAAATAAAAAAGTTAATGACTGGACACAAAAAAAAACTTTTTTTACCTCTGACCTCTTAGTATGACCTTGATCTTGGAGGTACCAACCTGGGTCTAGCGGGCACCACATCGTCTCATGATGGTTAATATTTCTGCAATTAATTGCACAATCTTTCCAGGAAGAAGGAAGTTATTGACTGAACTCTAAAAAAAGCCCCTTTTTGTCCTTTGACCTCTTAGTACGACCTTGACATTTGAGGTACCAACTTGGGTCATGCACACAACACATCGTCTCATGGTGGTTAACATTTCTGCCAAGTAATTTCAAAATCCATCTAAAAATTAGAAAGTTATTGACAGAACACAAAAAGGCCCCTTTTTTACCTTTAATCTTTATGTATGACCTTGACCTTTCAGGTACCAAACTTAGTCATGCACGCAACACATCAAATCATGGTGGTTAACATTTCTGCCAAGCAATTTCAAAATCCATCTAAAAATAAGAAAGTTATTGACCAAACACGAAAAAAGGCCCCTTTTTTACATTTGACCTCTATGTATGACCTTGACATTTTAGGTACCAAACTGAATCATGCATGCAACACATCGTCTCATGATAATTAACATTTTTGCCATGTAACTTCAAATTCTATCTAAAAATAAGCAAGTTATTGACAAAACCCGAAAAAAGGCCCCTTTTTTAACTTTGACCTCTAAGTATGACCTTGACCTTTGAGGTAGCGACCTGCTTCATGCGCACCACACATCGTCTAATGGTTGTTAATAATTATGCCAAGTAATTTTAAAATTCATCTCAAAATAAGAAAGGTATTGACCAAATACGAAAAAAGGTCCCTTTTTTGACCTTTGACCTCTAAGTATGACATTGACCTTTGAGGTAGCGACCTGCCTCATGCGCACCACACTTCGTCTTATAGTTGTTAATAATTATGCCAAGTAATTTTAAAATCCATCTCAAAATAAGAAAGTTATTGACCAAATACGAAAAAAGGCCCCCTTTTTTACCTTTGACCTCTAAGTATGACCTTGACCTTTGAGGTACCGACCTGCCTCATGCGCACCACACATCGTCTTATGGTTGTTAATATTTCTGCAAAGTAATTTTAAAATCCATCTGAAAATAAGAAAGTTATTGACCGGACACGATTTTTTCATACATATATACATACCGACAAACTTCCAAGGGAGATATTTCAAAAAGTATAAATGCGAAAGTTATAGTTCTTGCGCACTGCCCGGCCTATAATGCTGATTAATATTTATACGAAGTTTCGTGAAGATAGCTGTAACGGTTTTCAAGTTATAGAGCGGACACGAATGTGTGACAGACGGACAGACGGGCAGACAGACAGACAGACGGACAGACAGACGCCCGGGGGAAAAACAATATGTCTCTCCGAAAAAAAATTTTTCGGGGGAGACATAATAACCGTAAAATTTATGGTTCAAGATGCATATTTCGATGGAAAGTTCACACCTAGAAACGAGGTAATTTTTTATTTTAAATTTGCAATTGATATAATAGCATTGGTGTTCTTTATCTTAAATACGAACACTTCTGTCTTTAATTAAAAACAACGAAAACAATTGACAGCAATGCTTATGGTAACCCATAATACACATGCACTTGAAACCAAGTTTCACTATTCTCCAACTGACTTCTGGTCAGTTCAATACCGGAGATATACAAAGTTATCTTCAATGGGACAATGCCATATTTATGGTATGTAAGGTAATTTTCATCATGTTTGGAGGAAGAGGACTTATCCGTTGCTTCGCTAAAGCGAGGACATGTACACATCTGACGCTCGAAATAAGCAATTCTATAAGCTGTTTGCGCCTTGACATTTACATATTGCCAGTTGGCCTTACGTTTATGAAATATATCCGCCGTGCATGATAAGTCAACTAGATGTAATAGGATTTTATAAGCCAAAGTCAGTTTTAAAATATTCAAATTTTACAATATTTGACAATGCAACAGGAAAACGCATTGTTTAGGTTTCCATTATGGTCTGGTCGCTTAATGTTTGTATTTCTTTCCCTTTGGTGTCTTTTATGGATGGAGTAAGTTAATTGTATCAATTCCTGATCTTTGTTTTACTTCTACTTTGAACTGAAAGAAACCCTTATTTTATCATGGTTCCAGGCTCACAAATTACAGAGCACACCCAAACACCATATCTGGCAAATGTTCTCGTAAATCACCAAGCATGTTCTTACCTTCTCACAAACAGATTTCTGGCAAGCGCGCCGCCAACTTATAGACTAGAAAATAGTGAGTCTACAAAAAAAAACGAAACAAAGCTAATTTATGCAACCTTTTTCAACCAAAGCAAAACCAGGCTTGAATAAATTAACGGCCTGTATTTTTGTTTGGCATCACTTTTCAGTCATGACGTACACTCAGAAATCGTTGGAAACGTAATCGCATCCGGTAACCGAAATTGGCAGTGTGATTGTAACATGTATAATGCATACGCCATTTTCACATTTATATTTTGTACTTTGTAGATGTTACATTTTCTCCAGTAACTTAGCTCGTAAGGACGCTGCTGTAATTTCTTTATTTGTAAGTTGTTCAATTATGTCTTATAACATTTTAAAATAGTCAATTGCTATAGAATATTAATATATTGTTATTAAATTTCTTTATTAAGAATGTATGACATTGTAGGTCTTATAGCTTTAATAAATATAGCTGGTCATTTTAAATGCTTAGCGCACTATGATGGCATTAAAAGTGGTGAGGAGTTTTCTATAACCCTACCCTTCAAGATTCAAAAAAAAAAAAAAGAAGAATTTTATACTTCTTATCCGTCGTGCAAACACAAGGACCTCGTTATTTTAAGCTTTCTGTTTTTTTACCGCTTGATGACATTTTTTCTGTTAGCAGACTTCTTTTAAATTGAAAGTCTGTTCAATGAATTTTAATACTGGTTTCAAAATGATTTGAAATTAGAAGCTAAATATTTGGAAATGCTGCTTACCTATTATGGACCAACACAACCGCAAACAAACTTTTTTGATTTATTCATTGAGTAATAACTTTCATACGGATCCACACAAAATTATTTCTGTGTTAGGGCCAAATTTGATTTCATTTAGTAAACTTAAAAATCATTTACGAAATTCAATACGATCATCCCGTTTTAACGTTAATGCTCAAAGAGAAAAAGAGTGCTTTATTTGCAAACAAAGTGTTTTTTTACAGATATTATGCACCACTTGTTATAAAAGATGCAAATATGTCACCATGTTGCGGTTTCTGCTTTCCACATTTGCTGTTTAGAAGCTTTTAAGTCAGTTTAAGATGCCCCGTTTGCATAATTGATTTAGAATTAGGAAAACCCAATATATTTCTTGAAAAAGAACTCTCCTCTAGAAAACGTAAATAATGTCGAATGTTAAACGGCATTCCTCATTTTGTCGATTTACCAGAACCATAACAAAAAATATTCATAGAACAAAGTATGAAAGTACGTTTATGTAAGAATACTATGTTTGTATTTTGTTTTAGTCAGTATACAGTATATCGAATAGCTCATTTATTTAGGGTAAATATACACTGTACTAAGTACAGCTTTAAGTATACTAGTGAAATTTGTTTGTGGTAATAATTCCAATTTAGGTTTTACATTATAGTGTACTTTCAACAACATTTGGTTGGTTCGCTAGGCGAGGCGACGTAGGCAAACAAATATATTTTTTTTTAATTTGTACATAATTTATATATTTTGTTATTTGTACACGGTGTTAATATGTTGTCATATTGGATAATATTTGTTTCTTGCTTTTTGTAGAAAATATAGGGTAAGTAGTCACAAATAAAATATGAATCACAAAGAAAAACAGACCATTCTTTCTGTAATGTCAATAATGGCACTGCAGCAAACATGCTATAGATAGTAACATGTTTAAAACCTGTTATGCTCAAACAGTTCAATACGACTTTACTTAAAGAATAGTCCGGCGTGAAATCGACGTTGAAATGACGTTGGCCGTCACCGTTGTAACACGGTCGGATCATTCTGTCTATGTTTAGCAATGAGGCGATGTTGCCTGATGTTCGAGTTCAATGATTACTCAAAGTTACGCTAGTTCTCTCTGATTACTAAAACACCGTTGAATCAGCGTCAGCCTTCACAATTGAAATGTCACTCAGACATTTCAACGGCGTCCCAAAATTTAAGCAGCGTCACATTTGTTTGTTTGATTTGAGGTTTAACGTCAACAATGTAAAGGCCAATTTGGAGACGTTGCTTCCAATTTTGGTGGGACTTTTACCCGACATTGAGATGAAATGACATATCAAGCCCTGTAGCCCAATGAAACCAAAAGGGTTTATTAGCATGGACGGTCCGCCTCGCACCACGGTTCCTGGACAGGCTTAGATCCTCTAAGCGCGTCACATGCACATCTGTCCCTATCATTATAAAATTACAGTGTTGAGCTAATTGTCTTTGCATGGTTGGAACAGCGTTGAATAAGCGTCAGGCCTCACAGCTGAAGTGTCACTCTGATATTTCAGCGGTGTCGCGACATTGGAACAACGTTATATGCATGTCTGCATAGCTTGCCCTTACATGGGGTGCTCAGTGGAAACTTTGACGAGACTGCGCATACGCGTGGGCTCGCCAGAGCGGTCCCGGTGAGTCACATTTGAGAGCTACATATAATCAATGTAGATTCATGTACAAATATCTTCAGTTAACTATCAGGGTAAATAAAACGTATACATAACTTTTAGCTTAAATATATATTTAGCCTGATTATGAATGTAAATTGTTTTACGAGAAAAACAGCACGTAACCTGGATGCGCCAGACAGCTTCACACGCACTCAAAGAAAATAAATATTGATGTACATTGGACGGCAGGGAACGAATATTGCCGAAGAATCTATGTTTTCGTACGAGTGGAGTGAAGCAGTCTGATACCATATAAGAATCTCAGCCAGGCGTGGAGCGCGCTCGAATCGGTTGCAAAGAATACCTATCTGACCGTCGTGTTCTCAGACCTATGCTCTGAATCACGGTGTCTAGATAGTGTTTTCTTTATATCCAGGTGAGCCATTTTATTAACACTGTAAATTAGAATGAAAGAATAAAATTAATGTTAGTGATCTTAAGATAGTTAAAATATTTATTAGATTGATAATTATTTATAAGCATGTTTTGAATAAAAACGATATATTTAAATAAAGAAATAAAGTTGTAAAACAAGACATTTATTAAATATAGAACATTTGTTACATGCAAAACAGTATTTGTTAATACTATATTTTCACAGGATTACATTCTTATATGATACAATTGTAGAAATAATTTGTAAATGAATTGACATATTAATATTCAATAAATGAGACCTATGCTCTGAATCACGGTGTCTAGATAGTGTTTTCGTTATATCCAGATTGCTCCGGCCGTGATACGGTTGCCCACAAAGATCCCGAAGAGCTTAATTCCCCGCAGGAAATCTTCCTGGAGAAGTGGAAATTGTCTCCCATGCTCATACGTCCGAAAGTAATATTGAGTACTATTAAAGACATACAAGATATCCTAAGCCGCAACTATCCAAGTTACAGGTTACTTATAGCAGATACGAAATATTATTATACGCATGCCGATTTTATGGTTCTTAAGCATAACAATAGCTTATTAATTACAATTAAATTTCCTGTTTCAGCTGCACAGACCTATGATCTGTTTAAAATATACACGTTTCCTTCCCCAATTAATCAAACAAGCTTACATGCCACGTTATTGAGAGATATACCTAATTATCTTGCAATCACCCCTGATCGTCAATTTTTTGTAGAATTATCGGAGGCAGCCATGACCCATTGTACAGGTAAAAAGAGCTATCATATCTGTAATTTTCGACCTCCAATGACGGCTGTAACTAGCAACAGCTGTGTAGCAAATTTATTTCAGGCAAACACCCGACAAATTAAGGAACATTGCAATTTTCGCTTTTTAACGAATGAAATAATACCTCATATTTTGCACATTCAAGAAAACAAGGTAATCATCTACAAAATTCCAAAGCTGTTCCTAGAGTGCCCACCTAATAAAAGGAGCATTATGAAGGGATGTGATTTTTGTATGATCACTGTTCCATGTTCTTATACTCTAATAGCATCAGACATAGTTTTTCAAAGTCCGCTCGCTCAGTGTACTTCAGATAAACAAGACATTACCAAACTGTACCCCATCAATTTGGCAGTCCTCCAAAGCTTCTTTCAAGATAATGATCTAGAAGATATATTAACAAACACTACTTTTGAAAAAAGCATGTCTGTCATTGTCCCCAATTTGCAGGTATATAAGCACAAACTGCACAGCGTCATTGCAAGTGATCATAAATATGACTTAAGCTTACGCCAGATAGTACAGAAGGCCAAAAATAACAGTAAGATCTATGGTTCATTAGCCGAAGCTATGCTAGACCAAAATCTTTCGGTTGCAGACGACGAGCTGTTTGATTTTAAATTATTGATAAGTATTTTAGGCTTATTTCTTTCGGTCATTAATTTCCCTTTTCTCGTGTATCTTTCTAGGAAAATCAAAACACTATTTTCTATGTGCTTGCTATTCAAGGGTACAAGGGTAGTGGAGTCCAAATTCCATTATGAAAAATTGACAACACCAAATCAGTTGCATCAGCAGGACGATTACGCATATATAATTGATACTTTGCAGTGGGATCATGTAATCATTATCATATCTGCACTAACCTTAATTATTGTAAGTATTTTTGTTGTATTTAAACTAGTAAAACCACGACGCGGAAACACATCACTTCTATTGGAATTAACTAACGGAGCATGTTGCATTAACCTTGAAATTATCACATTAAATTCTTGTCCAGATTTCTATTCGATCAAAGCACCAGAAATGATATCTAAGCTTGCAGTTGTCGGATTCTGGAAACCTTATTTGACTTTGTCATGGCCCGACTTTATTGTAAGAGATAAAGCCACAAATAGATCCATTCATATGACCGAGAAAATCGCATTATCATGGCTGACGGCATACAGGCTTCGCCACCTCCTCCAAACACCATTTTTGGCCCATGTTTCAGTCAAACATCACAGTTGCGTTTACATTATCGACAGGAATTTAGACACAGATACATTACCATCAGCACCGCCAATGTATGTTGAGGAAAACCATGGCTCAACACGCATGTAGCTATTGAATTCGCTTGGCCTTTTTCGGGGTTCGCATAGAACAAAATAATAAGCTCGAATTCTTACGTAAACTCTATGCTTTTGCTGACGTCGATAATGTACACAGCACTGCTCCGAATATGGCAATAGTACTTTAGATTTTGTAACATAGACTTCTTGTACATAGATTTTTTTGTGTGTTCTATATTGTTAGATGTTTAGTTGTTCGATAGGCTTTGCTTTAGTATACAGGTATGTTCATGTTATTATATTTCTATAAGATTGTAATTTAAATTATATTGTAGTTTGTTTAACTTTGTTAACAATTTTGTCACATTGTCGCATATATATTCAGCACATTGTCTTAACATATACTGCTGCACATTTGTAATATTTGAATATTTAAATTCAATTCCATAAGCTTTATCAAACTGCGCTATGTACTACTACGAATTTGTTAACCTTGCTTTATTAATGCAGGTGTCTGCATATTTTAAAGCCCTGGCCGCTTTTGATCATGTGGCGGAGGGCGAAGATATATGTGTTTCCTTTCCCATGGCAGTTCCCTTCAAACATGCATTGTTTTTCTTGAAAATCATTCAAACAAGCCCACCGATTCTCGGTGGACTTTTACGAACGCTTCCTCTTGCAGAGATATTTCAGTTGGCTGATTATTTTCAAGTGGATTGCATTTTTGAAGAATTTTCCTCACACTTTAATACAGATCTTGAGATGGGGCCCAAATACTTGGAAATATTGTTCAAGTATTATGGTCCCAATCATATGATCACCACAACCTTTATACATGAATTAAGCTGTAGTTTCTCTTCTACAGAACAGAAAATTTTTCGTTCACTTGGCCCAAACCTTTCAACTTTTCATATACTTAGAACTCATTTGAGAAATTCTAAACGATCTGCCGACCATTACATGAACGTTTTACGACAGACAAAATGTTTTGTTTTTTGGCATATGGTCGTTTATAAGCGTTAACAGCCACACATTATACAGGATGCCAAATTGACACCCTGTTGTGGCAACGTTATCCACAATGAATGCGTTGCAACCTTTAAATCATACTGCTCATGCCCCATCTGCACAACTGACCTATGGTTAGGTCAACCTGAAACAATGATAGAAACTCGTAGGGCCACCTATAATAGACAGTTCCAACGCTTTCAAAATGACATACCATTCAAGCTGCGACTACCGCCATTATGATCAGAAGGGGTATACATGGAAATATATTTTTTTGCTATGTGTTTATATTTTAATAGAACGAAGTGTAACTATGATATTTATTACTAACCTTTTCATTTCTTCCATTTCGGGTAGATTTGGGATGCGCTGGTGGTTACCAAAGCAAACCCCAATAAAAAAATCTATCTGAAATGATATCTATAGTCAATCTATGTTGCTGGGCGTAACATAGATGGCTATTCTTTCACTTTATATGTTACAAATTAATATTATTTAGCTTCAAAATATCTGATTTTTTTAATTACGTATTGTTCAAATATTTGTAATGGTGACTGAATATGCTTAGAAGTAGTTGAGTAGTATCATTTTATATTTTATTCACATATCGCATTTTTCAGCTCGCATCAACAGCTTCACGTAAGTATATTATTGCGAATACGTAAAATACAATATTTTATTACCTTCACTTTAAATCATTTAATTTAATTCAATTTTAAAAAAAATGGCTTTCACTTTGAATCTCCTTACCCTGGAAATCTTAATCAAAATTGTTTCTGCAGATGTTTTTAATGACATAGTTAAGCTTTCAAAAATGGTATTCCCTACCAATCCCTATGACGCATCTCTGGATCAGCTGCGTGAATATTATTTAATGTTAATGCGATTATACACCCAAGTCGACTACTACGCTTTCTTAGACTCTCCCATTTCTGTAGAGCAGCAGCTAGAGATAAATTCGGCATACGCACAAATTCGGGAAATTTTATATGAAGTGTCCTATTTTCCAGATTATTTGATGGAACACGCAGATTAGTCTTTCGTTAAGGTACCAAGCCGCTAAAAGCGTAGATCAAACCAGACACGTACTTGCACACACACAATTATTCAAGGCACCAGCTATTCAGCGATTACTCTTTCAAAACACCTACACGGATGACATTTACAAAATTATAGATGACAAATGGAAGAAAGATCCTGCCTTTAAATACTGTGGGCTGTTATCGCGCTGAGACATATTCGCAATCATATGCTTTCTTATATTTATATATATATTTCTTTTTTCAGAAGTTGGACCTTCATGGAGTGAAAAAGTGCTCATATTAACATCGTGTCTCCGTATCTTCCTTCTTCTGCATGGTCATGGTTTCATTTTTTCCCATTCATTAACATATATTCCATTAACATATATTAACATCCACCTCAATAACCCACTAACTTGCACGGCAAGCTATCTGTCTTCAGTTGTTTCTTTATCTGCTTAAAATCCCGTTTCTCTGCTTTAGACAATTTAGTTAACACCCGTTAAGTGTTTGATGACATCATAGCAACTACTTAGGCTAGTATTTTCAATAAAAAAATAATACAAACAAAACAAGAGTTGCTTTGTGTCATAGAACATTACGCTGCTCGTATAAGGAGCCAATATATTGTATTCGTTTGAAGAAACTATATCGAACACGTGTTTCTTTGATAGTTTAGAAATGATTTAGATTATATAGAACGTTCTAGTTTATACCACATAAGTGTCATCCCCCATTTTTACATGACATTATGTATAAGATATCTTGTTATAATAAAGTTCATTGTACATTATATTATTCTTCCTGTCACATTGTGTATATTGTTTATTTGTGTCATGTATTAGTTTTCTAGTCAAGTAAATATCTATATCTTGGCATGCTCGGATTGTTATACGAATAAAAATCGGGCTTATGTATTAGACCATTTAAATTTTATGGTTAAGAGCAGAAAAAGGCAGTCTTGGCTTCAAAGTTAGACTTCATGCAATTTTGGTATATTAATTTTCTAATACATACCTAGGTTTAATTCCCAATAGGAAGCAATTTTATTTTGTTCCGATCTAAATGCCATTTCTACGGTCACCAAATAAAAACTACACTTGACTTCCATTTTCGACACCTAAATTTAAATAATACATAGGCCCGAAGCAAAATTCAGAGCCTTGGTTATATCCAAATTAATCTCAAAAATACACAAGGGAATGAGAATATACCACTATTCCACTGATACTATGAATATATACTGAGCGTTTTTGCTTTCTCATATTCTTCTATTAACAGGGCAACGACCCTTCATTTGCTTCAAGACTTTGAACTCATACCTGTATTTTGGCCAACTTATTTTGGCCACACTGTAGGTAGTTTGAACTTCGGGGACTCGTTCTTTTCGGGGAGAGTGGAATATTTATCAAGGTAAATAAAACGTATACATAACTTTTAGCTTAAATATATATTTAGCCTAATTATGAATGTAAATTGTTTTACGAGAAAAACAGCACGTAACCTGGATGTACCAGACAGCTTCACACGCACTCAAAGAAAATAAATATTGATGTACATTGGACGGCAGGGAACGAATATTGCCGAAGAATCTATGTTTTCGTACGAGTGGAGTGAAGCAGTCTGATACCATATAAGAATCTCAGCCAGGCGTGGAGCGCGCTCGAATCGGTTGCATAAGAATACCTATCTGGCCGTCGTGTTCTCAGACCTATGCTCTGAATCACGGTGTCTAGATAGTGTTTTCTTTATATCCAGGTGAGCCATTTTATTAACACTGTAAATTAGAATGAAAGAATACAATTAATGTTAGTGATCTTAAGATAGTTAAAATATTTATTAGATTGATAATTATTTATAAGCATGTTTTGAATAAAAACGATATATTTAAATAAAGAAATAAAGTTGTAAAACAAGACATTTATTAAATATAGTACATTTGTTACATGCAAAACAGTATTTGTTAAAACTATATTTTCACAGGATTACATTCTTATATGATACAATTGTAGAAATAATTTGTAAATGAATTGACATATTAATATTCAATAAATGAGACCTATGCTCTGAATCTATGATAGTTACGATGCATTATTACATAATAGACGACATTGAATAAATGTTTTAACTAAATAAAACCCACTTTGGAACTGAAAGCTGATTGCATTGGTTCGTGTGTTGTTGTTTTTTTCAGCTAAATCCCCATAGAGAAACTTTCTACACGCCTACAATTTGAGAAGCAGAAATAACACCCTCGCCGACGGAACACACGAGCCTACCAATTCTCCGCCGACAACAAGCACGGTGAGAATTCCAACGCCATTTCTCCGACCAGTGCACGGAAACAGTGCCAAGCTAACGTCAACCACAAACCATACCTCCACCCTCACAACGCAGATAACGACGACGACAGATAGTGCAAGCAATTTTCTAACCCCTCCGCCCGCGCTTGAAGAGACATGGCTAAACACGCCTATTGTATCATCTACCGTTCAACGACAAGCTCAAGGAGCGGAAACTTTAATCGACATCACCGGGTTGACGGCGTCGTTCCTCTTACGCCGACCAACAGTAATACACAATCCCAGACCACCGTCCCCAACATAAAGACAGCGACTTCAACAACATACAGCGGTGTACAGACAATACCATCGGTTCCAGCCGGTTACGCAGTTAGTGTTTCTACTTGTGAAAACATCAATAGTGACTTTACTAACCCTCAAACTGTGACACAAACAGTGGTTCCAGTCGAAGCTACACTACACACAGACAGCAACAACCGGACAGGATAGAGACCAGGAAAATAGAAGTAAAAAAATGAACTCTTCTTTAAAATTAGATAAATTTTGTGATGCATGCAATGATAATGCTAAGTCATGGCTTCTGAAGTTTGCTCAATATTGCACATGTTACAATTTAGATGATCAAACGAGGACAAATATTTTACTCTTTTCATTTGCACGACCATGCTAAGGTCTGGTAAAGGTCGATGAATGTTTACTGAACATTACGTCACACGGGCCGGTCCATCTAATACCGTTATATAGGGATGACAATGTCACCAGTGAATGCAAACGTCTTAAATAAAAGCTGAAACTCATTCTCAAGCGCAACAATAGAACACATTATGTGAATTATAAAAGATAGAAAATAAAAAATATGACATAATTGTCGAGAAGAACTGAAAACTTAAAAACAAATACCTTACGCAATAATTTGATGGTAGGCATCGTTTTGAATGTAGGTGTACTGTGCGCAAAAATGCTCGTGAATAACAAATAGCCGAGTGGTTACAGTTACAGCTCAGAAACAGTGAAATCCTCCGGGTGGTGAGGGCGAGGGGTGGAAGAGACACTCGGACGATGTAATTATTTTTTTTCTTTATTATATGTTTCCTGTTTTTTTTTGTTTGTTTTTTTGTTGTTGTTGTTGTTGTTGTTTTTGTTTTTAATATGAGTATGTAATTCCATTATTTTCAAATTTCAGCGATTCATATTAACTTGAATTTCATAATTTGAATTTCAAATTTCAAAATTGCATTACAAAAACAGTGTTGATTGTTCGGCCGTGTCCGTAGATTCATCACCCTCAGAAGCAGTCTCTGTAATCTCAAACGTCACTGTCAGAGTCCATCTGGTTAATGATTCGATCCATTTCAACAGCGATGTCACTTTTATAATTGTCCTGCTCAAGCCCCCGCCCATTTGCGCTTGAAGATGGGCTGCACGATGCTTCCATGCAAAGCTGAAAGCAACTGCACGAGTACTGGTAAACTGCTTAGAGGATCTAAAAATAGAAGTGGAGGCAATGATCAGGAATCGAAACAATTAACCCACAGCTCCCATCAGAGACACCCAAGGGAAAGAAACACAACCATTAAACAACAGACTCCAATGGAAACACCAACAGCGGAAAGCCAAAAGGACAGTTACTTTCCCACAAAATGGCCAATACAGTGTTGACAGGGACGTTAAACCTCAAATCAAACGAAACAATAGTCCTGTTCAGCCTTTTCGACATTTGTTAAGCAAGCAGACCATTCTTTTTCAACAATGCTTCCAATGCCTTCTTCGATCAGAGCCTTTATATCTGCCACGCGAAGCTGAAAATTTCATTGGCCAACATAGCCTTTCAAATTTCCCCATATCATCTTTTTAGCAATCAGATCAGGATGGTATGGTGAAAGCCGCAGAATTGTGTGCCTGTGACTCTTCAAAAGCTGGTCAACTCGATAAGGAGGAGCTGGTTTATTTCGTTTGCAAAGTTCCAAAAGCTCAGGCTTGAACATGTATTGCCATAGGCTGGATAAAACTGTATATTAAAGGAAAAAAAAAGAACGAAAAATAATAATTTGAGATTCGAACCTACGACCTTCGGGTAACTAGGTCGTTAAAGTTTATGCATCTAACCAATACCGCCACATCATATTCCTGCAACAATGTCATATCAGGATATTATACAGCAAAGATTTTGTGAATTAACCGAGGGAAAAGTTGGTAACCCCTACATAACGGTTTCCGATGGAATAGTCCGTATGACGTAGTGTTCAGTAAACAGTCATCGATCTATACAACTCCTTGTACGCAGATGTTTGTTTGTTTGTTTTATTTGAGGTTTAACGTCCCCGTCAACACTGTAAATGTCATTTTGGAGACGTTGCTTCCTATTTTGTGGGATTTTTACCCGACATCGAGATGAACTGACATCTCGAGCCCTGCCGCCGAATGACACCAATAGGGTTTATAAGCATGGGCGGGCCGACTCGCGCTGCTTTGCCCGGGCAGGCTTAGATCCTCTAAGCGGTTTATCAGTACTCATTTGCGGGTCGGTTTCAGCTCTGCGTGGAAGCATCATGCGGCCCATTTATTTCTTCAAGCCCCGATGGGCAGGGGCCAGGTCCGAAGATGTTCGAAACAATTGGAATTCACTCAAAGATAATTTTCTAAAACGTTTTACTGAAGATAGAAGTTTAATAGGTCTTTCAATATTACAACTAACACAAGGAACGAATGAAACAGTGTTAGATTATTTTAGCAAACTGCAAAAGATTGCGGCATTGAATGACAAAATAGACGAGAATCTAATGTTGGTAATAGGAATCAATGGGTTGAAAAGTAGAAGTAAAACAAAGATCAGGAATCGATACAATTAACCCACTCCACCCACCAAAGACACCAAAGGGAAAGAAATACAAACATTAAGCGACCAGACCATAATGGAAACCTAAACAAAGGAAGGCCATAAGGACAGTTACTTTCCCACAAAATGGCCATATGGCCATCCACAATTAAAAGACACAAGTGATACACACAGTAAGTAACAAACAACAACATAAATAAATCGCCACAGAAGAACCGCCTTGGAACGGTCAGTGGAAAGATTTCCAATGGGGGGCTTAAATCGATTTTACGTGGCCACAATCCTCGCCCTTACTTCCGTCGCGATTTAGACAAATAATTTGTTCAGTCCGCAACAAAAAAAAAATCAAAGAACCACAGAGGTGAGACAACGGTGAGGACTCGACAGCAAGAAACCACTGAAATGCTGGAGCAAAAAAAAAACCAACAGTTAGACTCCGATGGGCCCGACCAGAGACAGAGCATCAGGCACCAACCAACATTACCAAGAATTAGATCTCTCTAATTCTCAATAAGCCTTTACGTTGGAGCCGTCAGCGAATCTGAGGCCTGACCCACCGGCGTGCAATTAAAGAGGGAAGCAAAGTTGCCAACCGTGATTGGGTTAACTACAATGCATGCAGTCTGTCGTATAACATCCATGTTCTACCCAATCTTTTTATATCGAAGAATGATTTTACGAAATTGGGTGCTGAAGTCATTGCGGTTATTTATTTTTCTGAATTTATATACTAAGTCACCATAAAATTCGGGGTCCGATAGACCTTGTTGCAGAAGAGATTTAAGTCCAATATTGAATTTTGAAATTAAATCAGAATGGCGTCTATAAAAATTTGAAAATGCTTTGCGTAGTTTATGGTACCGATAACCCTGATTAAGGAGTTAAGGAGATTAAGGAGAAACCTGATATCAGAAAAAATTGCATTAATAAAGAACCAAAAACATTCGCAGACTTGCGACACGCAGAGACCATTGCAGAAAAGTCGGTCTCGGTGCCTGTAAACACATTATAGTGGTTACAGGACACTATGGTCGCAGAAATACAGTCACTCCGCAACCAAATAAATGCGGTTCAGACAAATCTGCAACAAAACAAAACTATGTCACAGTTAGGAAAGTAAATCAATCAAATGTCTCTTGCTGACAAAAACATAGACAATATACACCCCAATCACCCACAACAACACCCACATCCACAGCCACACATAATGGCATTCAGCCATTAGGGAGTAATCCTCGGGCCACGGGCAGCAGCAATTACACATCCCAAACACCTTATGAATATAGAAATACACGACAAACAGGTAACAATTACACAGGAGCAGACACACAGACATACTGTTGCATTGGCTGCGGAGATTTGAATTACAAGAACAGAAAAAACCTGCAAAGCTAGACTCGCCGTGTGTCAGTACTGTCGTTAAATAGGTCATTATACTCGCCTCTGCTTGTCAGCAAGACAATCGAGTTGAGTGTCACAGACTGCAAGTATCAGTACAGTTCAAATCAGGAAAAAAACCTTACCCCAATAACAATTGACGATGTGACGGTAAACGGACTTCTGGATACAGGGGCCGACATAAGGACCCTTAGTTTAAATTTCTATAACAAATTAGGGATCAACATGCCGCTCATACACCCCCCTTCAATTAATTACATAAAGGCAACTGGAGGAGCGATGCACCAAATAAATGGAGAGGTCATCTTAGATATGAAAATAGCTGACCTTTGTTTCAAACATAGATGTTTCATTGTATGCCTGCATTCTAGGGCACGATTTTCTTATAAACTATAAAGTAAGAATATCATACGAAAACACGAATATCGGTGAAACCGATGGATGCTCCCCGAAGGTGCAACAGCCAGAACAGGAAACATTATCCTAGTTTAAGAGCGGTATACTGTGTGTACTCACTGTACTTCAAAATGGAGTATAACAAAACCTGTCGGTGGACAGATTAGCTTGCCTGATGGCACTGTCATATAAACATCAGCAAGACAAAAGTCGGAATAAATGAAAGGAAGTGTATTCAAGTACGATACCATCCATCAGCAAATGTAGACGCTAAAGTGATGACAAAGTTTTTCTAAAAATAGCCGCAGTGACCTGGACCTTGAGCCCAGGACCCTGAAAGTCAAACTTGCTCGAGATATTATCATATCAAACGTTTGTGTGAAGTTATATTAAAAGCCATCAGCAAATGACGACGGCAGAGCGATGACAAAGTTTGTTTTTTTTTCTAAAAATAGCCGCAGTGACCTTGAGCCCAGGACCCTGAAAGTCAAACTTGCTCGAGATATTATCATATCAACTTTGTGTGAAGTTATATTAAAATCCATCCGCAAATGACGACGCTAGAGCAATGAGAAAGCTTTCTCTAAAATAGCCGCAGTGACCTTAACCTTGAACCCTAAAAGTCAAACTTGCTCGAGATATTATCATACCCAATATTTGTGTGAAATAAGATTAAAATCCATCAATAAATGTAGACACTAGAGCGATGACAAAGATTTTTTTTCTAAATAAATAACCACAGTGACCCTGACCTTGGCCCCAGAATCCTGAAAGTTGAACTTGCTCGAGATATCAGTATACCCAATATTTGTGTGAAGTTATATTAAAATCGATTGGCAAATGACGACGCTAGAGCCATGACAAAGTTTTTACTAAAAATAGCCACAGATAACTTGACCTTGAGCCCAGGACCCTGAAAGTTGAACTTGCTAGAGATATTGTCATACTCAACATTTATGTGAAATAACAATAACAAGAATTCCACAGAAGGCGGCGTCGCACCTGCTGGGGGCAAAAGTCATAGAAGCCACAATCAGAATGTTGTTATTAATTAAGTAAATTTCATAGCAGTTGATAGTTGATGTAAAATGTGTCAAAGTCACTGGACCAAAAATATAGGCCATGGTCACCAGGTCAAGGTTCGGGCCAAATCAGTACAATGAGGAGAAGTACTATGCAAAATTTGGTGGCTGTAGGCCATTTATTTAAGGACATATTGAACATTGACGTAAAAGTCGCTGGAGTGCATAATAAAGGTTGAGGTCACCAGATCAAGGTACCCACAGAGTCAGTTAATGTAGGAGAAGCACTATGCAAGGTTTGGTGGTTGTAGGCCTTAAAGTTAAGAAGATATGGAATGTCTACCTAAAATGTGAGTGCAAAAAAATAGGCCAAGGTCACCAAGTCAAGGTACCTGCATAGTCAGTACATCTAGGAGAACCACTATGCAAGATTTGGTGGTTGCAGGCCTTTTATTTGAGAAGATCTGGAACATTGACGCAAATTGTGTCAACGTCAATGGAGCGTAAAATATTGGTCAAGGTCACCAGGTCAAGGTACCTGCAGAATCAGTACATCCAGGAGCAGCATTATGCAAGCTTTGATGGTTGTAGGCCTTTTATTTGCAGAGATCTTAAACTTCGACATAAAAATTTGTTAAAGTCGCTGGAGCGTAAAATATAGGTCAAGGTCACCGGGTCAAGGTACCTGCAGAGTCAGTACATCTAGGAGAAGCACTATGCAAGATTAGATGGTTGTGGGCCTTTGATTTAAGGAGATCTGGAACTTCGACGTAAAATGTGTCAGTCAGTTGAGCGTAAAATATAGGTCAAGGTCACCATGTCAAGGTACCTGCAGAGTCAATACATCTAGGAGAAACACAACTCAAGATGGAGCGCAAAATATAGGTCAATTTAACCAGGTTAATGTGCTTACAAAGTTGAGAAGGTCTATGAGATGTTTCATGTAAGGTTTATCGGTAGATGAGGTTTGTAAAATAAAAATTTGACGTAAATGTCAAACTTTGACGTAAATGTCGAACTTCGACGTAATGGTCAAAGTCACTGGAGCGCAAAATGTAGGTCAAAGTCACCAGGTCAAGGTGCTTACAAAGTGAGAAGGTCTATGAGATGTTTCATGTAATTTTGATGGTAGCTGAGGTCTGTCAACAAGAGGCCCATGGGCCACTACGCTCACCAGAGGTCATGTGGTTTTTACCATATACACGCATGATGCCCATCTTGGTCATGTGACAACAAAAGGCCACCATGCAAACAGTAAAATCCACTGTCTTGCCTTTTTTCCATACAATTGTCTATGTGACCAAATTTGACCGTGACGTAAAAACAGGTCAAGGTCAGCCAAAGGTCAACATTTGAACAAAATTGGTAGGATCCGAGCCCCCGATGCTGCATACTAAGTTTCAATGTCATCGGCCATTTGATTCCTGAGATGAAGATTTTTTTAAGGTTTTTACCATATATGAGCATGGCAGCCATATTGGTCATGTGACCCAGTCCTTATGAACAAACTTTCATTCCCCCTTCCCATAGAAGCTCCACGTGTAGTTTGGTTTCAATCAACCTAGCAGTTTGAGTAGAGAAGATTAAAATACTGAATCTGAGCCATCCAGGACAAAGGTCAGCAAATGACCTTGACCTTTGGAGTTGAAAAACTTCCATTCAGCTGATTGCAAATATCATTCTGATGCCACAGGTTACGATGCAATCAGAAAACTCCACTGTTTTGCCTTTTTTCAAACATATGTCTAAGTAACCATATTTGAACTGACGTAAAATAGGTCTAGGTCAAACAAAAGTCATCATTTGAACAAACTTGGTAGGGCCCGAGTCCCCGATGCTGCATACCAAGTTGCAAGAACATCGCCCATTCGGTTCTTGAGAAGAAGATTTTTAAAGGTTTTTACCATATATGGGCATGGCGGCCATACTGGTCATATGACACAGTCCTCACGAACAAACTTTCGTTCCCCCTTCCCACATAAGCTCCACATGTAATTTGGTTTCAATTTGCCAAGTAGTTTCAGAGGAGATGTTGTTTGAAAATGTTGACGACGACAACGGACGACGGACCAATGCCTATACTATAAGCTCCCCAGGAGCTTTTGGCTCTGGTGAGCTAAAATTATGCTGTTTTGACTTTTTCCCACACAAAAGTCTATGTGAGCAATTTTGACCTTGGCATACAATTGGTCAAGGACATCCTAGAGTCATCATTTTAGCAAACTATTATAGGCCCGAGTCCCCAATGCTACATACCAAGTTTCATCACAAGCAGACCACTGGTTCAGGAGAACAAGATTTTTGAAGGGTTTCTACCTTATATGGGCATGGAGGCCAGCTTGGTCATGTGATCCGGACCCTGAGAGCAACCTTTCGTTGCCCCATCCCATGAATGCCGCACATGAAATTTTACTTCAATCGGCCCAGCATTTTTTTTTAGAAGAAGTCATTTGAAAATGTTGACGTGGACGACGGATCACTGCCTATACTAAACGCTCCCCCGGAGCCTTCCGCTCTGGTGAGCTAAAAATATATGTTATTTTGACTTTTTCCCATATAAAAGTCTCTGTGACCAAATTCGACCTTGCCGTAAATTGGGTCAAGGTCGTCCGAGGGTCTTTTTTTAGCAAATTATGATGGGCCCGAGACCCCAATGCCACATACCAAGTTTCATTACAATCGGCCCACTGGTTCAGGAGAAGAGGGTATTTTATGGGTTTTTGCCTTATATGGGCATAGCGGTCATCTTGGTCATGTGACCAAACTCAAATTAATTTAAATTTCATTTCCTTGTTCTAAAAAGTTTTCAGACAAAATTTGGTTGCTAACGGCCTACTGGTTTCAGTGAAAAACAAATTTTTAATTTTCATATCCGAAAGACCTTCGGCTAAGGTCAGGGAATAGTCTTGACCTTGAAAACTAGTGTAGTTTCACTAGCACATTTTGCCCACTGCATTTACTAATTTTCAGGTCACAGGCTGTAATAGTTTAAAAAATGGTGCTGTTTTGACTATTTTCCATACAAAAGTCTATGTAACCAAATTTGACCTTGGCGTAAAATGGGTCAAGGTCATCCGAGGGTCATCATTTTAGCAAATTATGATGGGCCCCGAGTCCCCAATGCCACATACCAAGTTTCATCACAATCGGCCCACTGGTTCAGGAGGAGATGATTTTTTAACGGTTTTTACCTTATATGGGCATAGCGGCCATCTTGGTCACATGACCAAACTCAAATTAATTAAATTTCATTTCCTTGTTCTAAAAGTTTTCAGACAAAATTTGGTTGCAAATGGCCTAGTGGTTTCAGTGAAAAACAAATTTTTAGTTTTCATATCTGAATGACCTTGGGCCAAGGTCAGGGAATAACCTTGACCTTGAAAACTAGTGTAGTTTCACTAGCACATTTTGCCCACCGCACTTACTAATTTTCAGGTCACAGGCTGCAATAGTTAAAAAAATTATGCTGTTTTGACTATTTCCCATACAAAAGTCTATGTAACCAAATTTGACCTTGGCGTAAAATGGGTCAAGGTCATCCGAGGGTCATCATTTTAGCAAACTATGATGGGCCCGAGTCCCCAATGCCACATACAAGTTTCATCACAATCGGCCCACTGGTTCAGGAGGAGAAAAAAAATTTAACGGTTTTTACCTTATATGGGCATAGCGGCCATCTTGGCCATGTGACCTGGAACCTGCGAGCAAACATTAGTTCCCCCATCCCATGGATATTCCAAATGAAGTTCAATCGGCCCAGCAGTTTTGGAGGAGAAGTCATTTGAAAATGTTGACGCCGACGCGGACGCGGACCCGGACGCGGACGCGGACGACAGACGACGGACGGCGGATCAGTGCCTATACTATCAGCTCCCCCGGAGCCTTCGGCTCTGATGAGCTATTAAAAACTTTGACGTAAATGTCGAACTTCGACGTAAATGTCGAACTTTGACATAATGGTCAAAGTCACTGGAGCGCAAAATATAGGTCAAAATCACCAGGTAAAGTGAGAAGGTCTATGAGATGTTTCATGTAAGGTTTGATGGTAGCTGAGGTTTGTAAAATAAAAACTTTGACGTAAATGTCGAACTTCGACGTAAATGTTAACAGACGGACGGACGGACGGACGAACGGATGGACGCACGGATGAACAGACGCACGGACGGAAAATCGGACGCCAATGTCGCACCCTGCTACAAGCAGGTGCGACAAAAACCATCAATAAATGTAGGCACCAGAATGATGACAAAGTTTTTCTTAAAATAGCCTCAGTGACCTTACACTGCAGATTTAAACAAAGTTCCATAACTCTGTGGCAAATCATTCAACCAGAAAGCACGGATAATATGCGCGTCCCCTACTGTTGCTGAAGATTCCATTGAAGTTTCATGGAATTTCTGTAGGTAGTTGCTGAGAATTCGCGTGGACCCGAGCAGTACCCTATATATTCATGCAGAATTCATCAAAGGGCCATAATTGTTGGAAAAATCATCGAACCATAACATGCAGGTGATATGCGCACCCACCTTCGATACTTAATATTTCCATGAAGTTTCATTGAAATCCGACCCGTAGTTTCTGAGCATTTGCGGTGACAAGAGCGGGACGGACGCACGGACGCACAGACGCTCGGACGTGCAGATGCACAGACGAAGCGGCGACTATAATCCATCAGCAAATGACGGCGTTAGAGCGATGACAAAGGTTTTTTCTAAAAATAGCCGCAGTGACCTTGACCTTGAACCCCGAAAGTCAAACTTGCTCGAGCTATTCTCATACCCAACATTTGTGTGAAATTAGATTAAAATCCATTAATAAATATAGGCACTAGTGCGATGACAAGTTTTTTTTTTCTTCTAAAAATAATCACAGTGACCCTGACACCAGGATCCTGAAAGTTGAATTTGCTCGAGATATTATTAAAACCAACTTTTATGTGAAGTGATATTAAAATCCATCAGCAAATGACGACGTTAGAGTGATTAAAAAGTGTTGTTGTTTTTTAAATAGCCACAGGGACCTTGACCTTGAGCCAAGGACCCTGAAAGTAAAACTTGCTAGCGATTATCATACTCAACAATTGTGTGAAAGTATATTAAACTCCGTCAATTTATGTAGTCACACGAGCGAAAACAAAGTTTTTCTTAAAAATGCCATAGTGACCTTGACCTTGAGCCCAGGACCCTGAAAGTCGAACATGCTGATGATACCCAACATTTGCGTGGCGCTATATTAAAATCCATCAATAAATGTAGGCACCAGAGTGATGACAAACATTTTCTAAAAACAGCCACAGTGACCTTACACTGCAGGTTTAAATAAAGTACCATCAATCTGTGACAAATCATCGAACCAGATAGCACGGATAATATGTGCATCCCCTATTGCTGCTTAAAATTCCAAAACACGCAGGTGGTATGCGCATCCACCTTCGATACTTAATATTCCCATGAAGTTTCATTGTAATCCGACCAGTAGTAGAAGCCTCCGTGGTGTAGTGGATACGCTACTCGCCTTTCAAACCAGGGATCGCAGGATCGATCCCGGGCTTCTCCAGACTTTCGGATGAGTCTTTAAACCGAGGTCCCGTCTCCGTATGACCTTAGCTGTTGGTGGGACGTAAAACTCTAACCCTCACTAACCCTCGACCAGTAGTTTTTGAGAATTCGCGTGGACAAGAGCGGGACGGACGCACGGACGCACAAACGTACGGACGCATGGACGAAGCGGCGACTATATGTTCCCCCGAAATTCTTCGGGAAGCATAATAATACTGTCAGTTTAGACGACCAACAGTCACATTTGGAAATCAATTTGGTGACTGAGAATAGTAGAGCACGCTTAACCAGAGCTACCTGACTACCACCAGGAACGACTGAATTTGTTTTTCTACAAAAAAACACAGATGTCTCTCCCTTTTGACCTCTAAGTATGACCTTGACATTGGAGGTATGGACCTAGGTCTTGTGTGCAACACATCATCTAATGAAGATGAACGTTTCTGCAAGGTAACTTTAAAAAGTTCATAGTGAAATAAGAAAGTTATTGACCGTACACAAAAAAGCCCCTTTTTACCTTTGACCTCTAAGTATGGCGTTAGCCTTTGAGGTACAACACTTCGCCACATGGTTCACATTTCTGCCAAGTAATTTCAAAATCCATCAAAGACTAAGAAAGCTATTGACTGTACACCTAAAATGCCCCTTTTTTACCTTTGACCTCTAGGTATGACCTCGACATTGGAGGTATGGACCTTGGTCTTGCACACAACTCATCATCCAATGAAGGTGAATATTTCTGCATGGTTACTTTAAAAAGTCCATCCAGAAATAAACAATAGGACCAAGCTGGTCCTGTATCGCTCAACTGAGCTAACAGATTCAAAGTTTCAGAAAGTGCCAACCTTTACTGAAGGATTAATGGAAGGACATTGCGATGACAGGGTAAGCAATTTCTGCAAATCAAGTAGAATGTAACTCTATGATAAATAGGCTGACCTCACCAGTTTTCAAACTTATTCAAGCTTTCATTCCTGACTTGCTAAGAAGATCCGATATAAACTGATGGGGCTATGGTGATAACAAGTTCAAAAATAAGCAATTAACTGCTGCAATCAAAGGGGTGTTACTCTGTGACAAAAAGGCAAACCTCACGAGTTTTTAAACTCCTCCGAGCTTTTCTGTGTGACTTAATTGTTCGTAAGTTTCATGAAGATCCGATCAAAACTGAAGGGCAGCAGTGCTAACAAGGTCGAAAATAGGCATATTTAAGCAATCAAAGGCACGTAACTCTATGATAAATAAGCCGAGTTGGCCAGTATTCAAACTCATCCAAGGTTTCATTCCCAGCCACCTTACTTATAAGTTTCAGAAAGATCCGATCAAAACTGAAGGGGCTACGGTGATGACAAGGTCAAAAATCGACATTTTCAGCCATCAAAGGGACATAACTATATAGTAAATCGGGCGACTTGGCCGGTTTTCGAACACATCCCAAGTTTTATCCCCAACTACCTTACATATAAGTTTCAGAAAGATCCGATCAAAACTGAAGGGGCTACAGTGATGACAAGGTCAAAAATCAACATTTTCAGCAACCAAAGGGACCTAACTCTATGACAAATAGGCCACCTTGGCCGGTATTCGAACTCATCCGAGGTTTTATCCCCAGCCACCTTACATATAAGTTTCAGAAAGATCTGATCAAAACTGAAAGGGCTACGGTGATGACAAGGTAAAAAATCGGCATTCTCAGCAATCAAAGGGACGTTACTCTGTGATAAATGGACCAACTTGGCTGGTTTTCGAACTCATAAGAGACTTTATCCCCAGCCACATAACATATAAGTTTCAGAAAGATTCAATAAAAACTGAAAGGGCTACGGTGATGACAATGTCAAAAATCAGCATTTTCAGCAATCAAAGGGACGTAACTCTATGATAAACGGGCCGACTTGGTCAGTTTTTGAACTCGTCCGAGGTTTTATCACCAGTCTTCTTACATTTAAGTTTCAGAAAGATACGATCAAAACTGAAGGGGCTGTTGTGATGACAAGGTAAAAAATCGGCATTTTCAGCAATCAAAGGGACGTAACTCTATGACTCTCTCTAAGGTACTCTAAGGTACTTCGTACCTATGAGTAAAAGTACCTAGGAGTAAAACCTACTAGGAAGGATGGAATCTAATAATACTGAAGGACTTCCGGTTATGGGCATCACACATAGTGTGTCCGTCAGAGGTTTTCCCATACGTTACCATAGTGACATAACAGAATATACCTAGGTAATATGTAACCTAGTCTATGACGTACTAGCGCGGTACAAATTATTGATGTTCTATAAAAGTGGTTGCGGAATTGTACAGGTATCACTGTACCAATATATAAAGTGGAAGCAGACGTTTACCAAAATGTAACACATGTAGACGGTATATTAAAATTAGGTAGTGATATAATTAAAGAGACCAGAAGTATCATTTTTGATGCTCAAGATATAGTGTACAACAGTATATATATTAATTTAAATAGAATTGTGCATGACTTGACACCACCTTTTGTAAATTGGCATCCTATAGTCCACTCTGGAGCGTCTGTGTACAATCCTTTAAACATGAGTTGGGAAGGTACATATGAGGCTAGAACAGGAGATATATGGCTAAGTGCGGATGATTGTGGAGGATTTCCCCCAGAAATGTTAAAGGTAAAAGAATGTGTATTAATAAAATGGTGTGATAAACAGCAAGGAAACTATTTACCTCAAAGAGGTACAATAGAAATACGTGATGCTGTAGATTGGCAAATTGAACGCACAAACCTCAATCCTCCACAATCTAGCGCAGTTAGTATTCGTATACTTTAAACAGGAAACAATTACAGGATAAACCCTATGAATATAATTGGAGTATGAAACATATAAATGAAAATAAAATCTATGAAAATGAACCTGAGGAATTATACGCTGTACACTAGCTTGGTGACTTGCATTAGATGATAACTTGGCTCACTATGGAGCATGGAATCATACAATGTATACCATCAACAGTAATGACGAAACTCAAACACAATCTTTAGAACATTTAGAGGAACAAATAAAAAAACAATTAACACTGCTGTTTTCTTTGGTTAATAGACCAAATTTAATACCACGTTTCGAAATGTTATAATTTCAGAGATGGTGTGAAATTTTATGTTTGACGATGAAGAACCTAATATCCCAACTGATCAGGAAAGAATGCAACATCCGGTCAGCAACTTGTATAGTGTAATAATCTCTGGGGTGGACCATTGTATAAATCCAAATACATTGAAGCCTAAAATAGCATGTAGAGATGACAGAACAGGAAAGCCAAAGAAAACCAGGCAAAGGATGTTGTATACAGAATATGCTAATAAAAAGGATTTTGGAGAAGCAGGTTTAGTAAACAAGAGGGCCATGATGGCCCTGGATCGCTCACCTGATCCATATGATAGAGTAACAAGTGGGCCTCAGGGAGAGCCATTATTGACCCCAGGGCTACAATGTGCATAATGTTGAGGGAGGTCTAAAGAGGTGAAGCTTCATACCAAATATCAACAAAGGCTATAATTTGAACAATCTTGGCAAAGGTCCACTAGATGAAGCTACACACCAAATATCAAAGACCTGGGCCTTGGGGTTTCAGAGAAGAAGATTTTTTTAAAAATATTCCCTACATTAGCCTATGTAAAACCAAATGGCCCCGTAGCGGAGGCATTTTCGGCCTCAGGGCCATAATTTAAACAATCTTGATAGAGGTCCACTAGATGAAGCTTCACACCAAATATCAAAGACCTGGGCCTTGCTGTTTCAGAGAAGAAAATTTTCCAAGATTATCTCTATATTTATAAGTTTATGTAAAACCAAAGGGCCCCGGGGTGGGGGCTATAATTTGAACAATCTTGGTAGAGGTCCACTAGATGAAGCTCCATACCAAATATCAAAGGCACGGGCCTAGTGGTTTCAGTGAAGAAGATTTTTAAAGATTTCCCTATTTAAGTCTGTGTAAAACCAAAGGGTCTCGGGGCGGGGGCGTTTTTGGCCCCAGGGCTAATAGCCTATAATTTGAACAATCTTGATAGAGGTCCACTAGATGAAATTTCCTACCAAATATCAAAGACCTAGGCCTTGTGGTATCACAGAAGAAGATTTTTAAAGATTTTCCCTATATAAAGTAGAAGTAAAACAAAGATCAGGAATCGATACAATTAACTTACTCCACCCATCAAAGACACCAAAGCGAAAGAAATACAAACATTAAGCGACCAGACCATAATGGAAACCTAAACAAAAGAAGGCCATAAGGACAGTTACTTTCCCACAAAATGGCCATATGACCATCCAAAATTAAAAGACACAAGTGATACACACAGCAAGTAACAAACAACAACATGAATAAATCGCCACAGAAGAACCGCCTTGGAACGGTCAGTAGAAAGATTTCCACTGGGGGGTTTAAATCTATTTTACATGGCCACAGTCCTCGCCCTTACTTCCGCCGCGATTTAGACAAATAATTTGTTCAGTCCGCACGAAGGCCTCCTAACTCATCAGTGCAACATCTCCGTGAACACAAATAATCAAAGAACCACAGAGGTGAGACAACGGTGAGGACTCAACAGCAATAAACCACTGAAATGCTGGAGCAAAAGAAAACCAACAGTTAGACTCTTATAAGTTATAAGTCTATGTAAAACCAAAGGGCCCCCGAGACAGGGGCGTTTTTGATCTCAGGGCTATAATTTGAACAATCTTGGTAGAGGTCCACTAGATGAAGCTTCATACCAAATATCAAAGACCTAGGCCTTCTGGTTTCAGAGAAGATTTTTCAAGATTTTCCTTATATAAGTCTATGTAATACCAAAGGGCCCCAGAGCGGGGGCATTTTTGGCCCCAGGGCTATAATTTGAACAATCTTGGTAGAGGTCCACAAGATGAAGCTTCATACCAAATATCAAAGACCTAGGCCTTGTGGTTTCAGAGAAGAAGATTTTTAAAGATTTTCCCTATATAAGTCTATGTAAAACCAAAGGGCCGCGAGGCGGGGGCATTTTTGGTCTCAGGGCTATAATTGAACAATTTTGGTAGAGGTCCACTAGATGAAGCTTCATACCAAATATCAAAGACCTAGGCCTTGTGGTTTCCGAGAAGAAGATTTTTCAAGATTTTCCCCTCTATAAGCCCATGTAAAACCAAAAGGCCCCAGGGTGGGGGCATTTTTGGCCCCAGCACTATAATTTGAACAATATTGGTAGGGGTCCACCGGATGAAGCTTCATACCAAATATCAAAGACCTGGGCCTTGCGGTTTCAGAGAAGAAGATTAATAAAGATTTTCTATATAAGTGAGGGGGGGGTAACTGGGCCTTGTGGGGTGAAAAGAAGATTTTTGAAGAGTTTCCCTATATAAGCCATGTAAAACCAAAGGGCCCCAGAGCGGGGGCATTTTTTTGCCCCAGCACTTTAATTTGAACAATCTTGGTAGGGGACCACTAGGTGAAGCTTCATACCAAATATCAAAGACCTCGGCATAGCGGTTTTAGAGAAGAAGATTTTTAAAGATTTTCCCAATATAAGCCCATGTAAAACCCAAAGGCCCCAGGGCAGGGGCTTTGTTGGCCCCAGCACTATAATTTGAACAATATTGGTAGGGGTCCACCAGATGAAGCTTCATACCAAATATCAAAGACCTGGGCCTTGCGGTTTCAGAGAAGATAATTAAAGATTTTCCCTATATAAGCCCATGTAAAACCAAAGGGCCCAGGGGCGGGGGTATTTTTGGCCCCAGCACTATAATTTGAATAATCTTGGTAGGGGTCCACTAGGTGAAGCTTCATATCGAATATCAAAGACCTGGGCCTTGCAGTTTCAGAGACCCAGATTTGGACCCAATCAGACTAGTGGCTTCAGAGGTCTGATGTCGCTTGAAGACAACAGATGACAATTGACAATTTCCCATCTGTGACAACAAAAAGCCAAAAAGAACATTATTAATGGAACATTTCTATGATAGTTTGACAAAATATCCAGAGGCATTAATGTCATTTTTTCAATTTTGATACACACAGCAAGTAACAAACAACAACATGAATAAATCGCCACAGAAGAACCGCCTTGGAACTGTCAGTAGAAAGATTTCCACTGGGGGGTTTAAATCTATTTTACATGGCCACAGTCCTCGCCCTTACTTCCGCCGCGATTTAGACAAATAATTTGTTCAGTCCGCATGAAGGCCTCCTAACTCATCAGTGCAACATCTCCGTGAACACAAATAATCAAAGAACAATCTTGGTAGGGGACCACTAGGTGAAGCTTCATACCAAATATCAAAGACCTCGGCATAGCGGTTTTAGAGAAGAAGATTTTTAAAGATTTTCCCTATATAAGCCCATGTAAAACCCAAAGGCCCCAGGGCAGGGGCTTTGTTGGCCCCAGCACTATAATTTGAACAATATTGGTAGGGGTCCACCAGATGAAGCTTCATACCAAATATCAAAGACCTGGGCCTTGCGGTTTCAGAGAAGATAATTAAAGATTTTCCCTATATAAGCCCATGTAAAACCAAAGGGCCCAGGGGCGGGGGTATTTTTGGCCCCAGCACTATAATTTGAATAATCTTGGTAGGGGTCCACTAGGTGAAGCTTCATATCGAATATCAAAGACCTGGGCCTTGCAGTTTCAGAGACGAAGATTTTTAAAGATGTTCCCTACATAAGCCAATGTAAAACCGAAAGGCCCTGTGTGTGTGGGGGGGGGGGGGGGGCATTTTTGGCCCCAGCACTATAATTTGAACAATCTTGGTAGGGGTCCACTAGATGAGGCCTCATACCAAATATCAAAGACCTGGGCATTGCGGTTTCAGAGAAAAAGATTTTTCAAGATTTTCCATATATAAGTCTATGTAAAACCAAAGGGCCCTGGAGCGGGGGCATTTTTGGCCCTAGGGCTATAATTTGAACAACCTTGGTAGGGGTCAACTAGGTGAAGCTTCATACCAAATATCAAAGACCTGGGCCTTGCCGTTTCAGAGAAGAAGATTTTTCAAGATTTTCCCTATATAAGCCCATGTAAAACCAAAAGGCCCTGCTGGGGCCGGGGGGGGGGGGACCTGGGCCTTGTGGGGTGAAGCTTCATACCAAATATCAAAGGCAAGGGCATTACGATTTCAGAGAAGAAGATTTTTAAAGATTTTCCCTATATAAGCCCATGTAAAACCAAAGGGCCCCAGAGCGGGGGCATTTTTGGCCCCAGCACTATAATTTGAACAATCTTGGTAGGGGTCCACTAGATGAAGCCTCATACCAAATATCAAAGACCTGGGCCTTGCGGTTTCAGAGAAGAAGATTTTTCAAGATTTTCCATATATAAGTCTATGTAAAACCAAAGGGCCCCGGAGCGGGAGCATTTTTGGCCCTAGGGCTATAATTTGAACAACCATGGTTGGGGTCCACTAGATGAAGCTTCATACCAAATATCAAAGACCTGGGCCTTGCGGTTTCAGAGAAGAAGTTTTTTTTTAGATCTTCCCTGTATAAGCCCATGTAAAACCAAAAGGCCTCGGGGCGTGGGGGATGGGGGGGGGGAACCTGGGCCTTGTTGGGTGAAGCGTCATACCAAATATCAAAGACATGGGCCTTACGGTTTCAGAGAAGAAAATTTTAAAAGATTTTCGCTATATAAGCCCATGTAAAACCAAAGGGCCCCAGAGCGGGGGCATTTTTTGCCCCAGCACAATAATTTGAACAATCTTGGTAGGGGTCCACTAGGTGAAGCTTCATACCAAATATCAAAGACCTGGGCCTAGCGGTTTTAGAGAAGAAGATTTTTAAATATTTACACTATATAAGCCAATGTAAAATCAAAGGGCCCCGGGGCGGGGCGCATTTTTGGCCCCAGGGCTATAATTTGAACAATCTTGGTAGGGGTCCACTAGGTGAAGCTTCATACCAAATATCAAAGACCTGGGCCTTAAGGTTTCAGAGAAGAAGATTTTTAAAGATTTTCCACATATAAGCCCATGTAAAACCCAAGGGGCCCGGAGCGAGGGGGGGGGGGCATTTTTGGCCCCTGCACTATAATTTGAACAATCTTGGTAGGGGTCCACTAGATGAAGCTTCATACCAAATATCAAAGACCTGGGCCTTGCGTTTTCAGAGAAGAACATTTTAAAAGATTTTCCCTATGTAAGCCCATGTTAAACCAAAGGGCCCCGGAGCGAGGGCATTTTTGGCCCCAGCACTATAATTTGAACAATCTTGGTAGTGGTCCACTAGATGAAGCTTCATACCAAATATCAAAGACCTGGGCCTTGCGGTTTCAGAGAAGTAGATTTTTTTAGATTTTCCCTATATAAGCCCATGTAAAACCAAAGGGCCCCGGGGCAGGGGCATTTTTGGCCCCTGCACTATAATTTGAACAATCTTGGTAGGGGTCCACTAGATGAAGCTTCATACCAAATATCAAAGACCTGGGCCTTACGGTTTCAGAGAAGAAGATTTTTAAAGATCTTCCCTATATAAGCCCATGTAAAACCAAAGGGCCCCAGAGCGGGGGCATTTTTGGCCCCAGCACTATAATTTGAACAATCTTGGTAGGGGTCCACTAGTTGAAGCTTTATACCAAAGATCAAAGACCTGGGCCTTGCAGTTTCAGAGAAGAAGATTTTTAAAGATTTTCCCTATATTAGCCTTTGTAAAATCAAAGGGGCCTGTGGCGGGGGCATTTTTGGCCCCAGCACTATAATTTGAACAATCTTGGTAGGGGTCCACCAGATGTAGCTTCAGACCAAATATTAAAGACCTGGGCCTTACGGTTTCAGAGAAGAAGATTTTTAAGATTTTCCCTATATAAGCCCATGTAAAACCAAAGGGCCCCGGAGCGGGGGCATTTTTGGCCCCAGCACTATAATTTGAACAATCTTGGTAGGGGTCCACTAGATGAAGCTTCAGACCAAATATCAAAGACCTGGGCCTTACGGTTTCAGACAAGAAGATTTTTAAAGATTTTCCCTATATAAGCCCATGTAAAACCAAAGGGCCCCGGAGCGTGGGCATTTTTGGCTCCAGCACTATAATTTGAACAATCTTGGTAGGGGTCCTCTAGATGAAGCTTCATACCAAATATCAAAGACCTGGACCTTGCGGTTTCAGAGAAGAAAATTTTAAAAGATTTTCCCTATGTAAGCCCATGTTAAACCAAAGGGCCCTGGAGCGGGGGCATTTTTGGCCCCAATACTATAATTTGAACAATCTTGGTAGGGGTCCACTAGATGAAGCTTCATACCAAATATAAAAGACCTGGGCCTTGCGGTTTCAGAGAAGAAGATTTTGTAAGATTTTCCCTTTATAAGCCCATGTAAAGCCAAAGGGACCCAGGGCGGGGGCATTTTTGGCCCCAGCACTATAATTTGAACAATCTTGGTAGGGGTCCACTAGATGAAGCTTCAGACCAAATATCAAAGACCTGGGCCTTACGCTTTCAGAGAAGAAGATTTTTAAACATCTTTCCTATATAAGCCCATGTAAAAACAAAGGGCCCCGGGGCGGGGGAATTTTTGGCCCCAGCACTATAATTTGAACAATGTTGGTAGGGGTCCACTAGTTGAAGCTTCATACCAAATATCAAAGACCTCGGCCTTGGGGTTTCAGAGAAGAAGATTTTTAAAGATTTTCCCTATATTAGCCCATGTAAAATCAAAGGGGCCCGGGGCCGGGGCATTTTTGGCCCTAGCACTATAATTTGAACAATCTTGGTAGGGGTCCACTAGATGTAGCTTCAGACCAAATATCAAAGAACTAGGCCTTACGGTTTCAGAGAAGAAGATTTTTAAAGATTTTCCCTATATAAGCCCATGTAAAACCAAAGGGCCCCGGAGTGGGGGCATTTTTGGCCCCAGCACTATAATTTGAAAATCTTGGTAGGGGTCCACTAGATGAAGCTTCAGACCAAATATCAAAGACCTGGGCCTTACGGTTTCAGAGAAGAAGATTTTTAAAGATTTTCCCTATATTAGCCCATGTAAAATCAAAGGGGCCCGGGGCGGGGGGCATTTTTGGCCCCAGCACTATAATTTGAACAATCTTGGTAGGGTTCCAATAGTTGAAATTCATACCAAATATCAAAGACCTGGGCCTTGCGGTTTCAGAGAAGAAGATTTTTAAAGATTTTCCCTATATTAGCCCATGTAAAATCAAAGGGGCCCGGGGCGGGGGCATTTTTGGCCCCAGCACTATAATTTGAACAATCTTGGTAGGGGGCCACTAGATGTAGCTGCTGCTTCAGACCAAATATCAAAGACCTGGGCCTTTCGGTTTCAGAGAAGAAGATTTTTTAAAGATTTTCCCTATATAAGCCCATGTAAAACCAAAGGGCCCCGGAGTGGGGGCATTTTTGGCCCCAGCACTATTATTTGAAGAATCTTGGTAGGGGTCCACTAGATGAAGCTTCAGACCAAATATCAAAGACCTGGGCCTTACGGTTTCAGAGAAGAAGATTTTTAAAGATTTTCCCTATATAAGCCCATGTAAAACCAAAGGGCCCCGGAGCGGGGGGCATTTTTTGCCCCAGCACTATAATTTGAACAATCTTGGTAGGGGTCGACTAGATGAAGCTTCATACCAAATATCAAAGACCTGGGGCTTGTGGTTTCAGAGAAGAAGATTTTTTAAGTTTTTGGTGAAAAAATCTATTTTTGGTCCCAAAGACCTAGATGTGCAACGGACCGGAACCATTTGAACAACTTTGAAAGGGGACCACCTAAGGATCATTCCTGTGAAGTTTGGTCAAAATCCGATCAGTGGTTTAGGAGGAGATGTCGTTTAAAGAAATTGTTTACGGACGCACGGACGCACTGACGCACGACGGACGACGGACGAAAAGTGATCCCATAAGCTCACCTCGTCACTACGTGACGGTGAGCTAATAAAATAGTCAATGACTGGACAACTCCGCGAGAGACTCTTGAAGAATTGTCTGGAAATTGTAAGAAGGCTCTCAACAGTCTTAAAATTTCATAAACAGTAATCAGGTAGTAGCATTTTGGCACAATGGACGAACAGATGACGCCTGTGAATATAATGATATGCATCTACATCTGGTTGTAGGGCTAATAAATGGACTAGGTGCACTGTCGCAATACAAACCTTGGCGAACAGTACGTCTAAATCTATTAGGCCTAAAATCTGATGTTGAATACATCTGTAAGCCCATTGTAAAAACTCAAAGAGTAGTGGATCATAAAAGGTTATTAAACCACTTGTGCACAAAACCGAGACTGTGTATTGGGGTGAACAATGTACCACTACTAAGACTGTTGAGAGAAGTAAAGATGGAAAATGTAAAGGATACATTTAATCAGAGATCTGATTTAGAACAGGAAGACGAGTATACAGCAACCCCTTGTGCTGGGCCTTCACATGACTTCGTCGGAGATGTCCTTGAGTGGTCTGGAACTACACTGGTGAGTAATCACCCGAAAAATGTTGATGATGAAATGACATCGGACTTATTATTAGATTTTGGAGAACTAAAATGTCCTAATAAGTCTGACAAAAACGATTCATACAAAGAAGCAATGGGATCAGATAAACAGGAAAAATGTCTAGAAACAAGAGTACTGGGAAAGTCAAAATCGCAACAAAACGTGGAAATGATAGTATCCTTAATGAAAAGATATAACAAGAAATCAGAAGTTCATCTCTTTAAAGAGATTTGCGCAATGCTCGAAAAATATCCGGATGATCAAACTGAGACAGATTTTTAGAATCTATAAACATTAATGTGCCATCCTCAGAATAAAATGCTATTTGAAAGAGCATCAGGTTTGTTACAATTAGAAGAAGAACAGAAAGCAAAAACATACTTAAACCATTTCTACACATTCAAACCTAATCAGAATGAAGGGTTTTTATCTGAACTTGATACTGCTAAATTATGGAAAGACCGGTGTAAGGAGCAAAACATGAGTCCTAGTCAAACACTCATTGAATTGCATACAGTTTTGGCAATGCAACATCCAAAAAAGAAGTTTCTACCTTCAAGGACAGTCAAATGCTGGAAAAACCTATTGGATAAATGCTTTAACACCAGATAAGTCTTTAATAGGAGAAATGATCACAAGTTCATATTTTGCCTATCAGGAGTGTATTAATAAACCCATCATTCTGATAAATGAATTAACCATAACCACAACAGAACAAGCAGAATTACAAAAACAAGTACGTGAAGGTGCACAAGTAATGGTTAATATCAAAATGAAGCCAGCAGTTACTCAAAAGGAAACCAATACTATGTATTTCAAACAACGTGATATGGCAGTTTCAATCCCAAGAACGTACAGCATTTGAGAATCGATCATATATGCACTTGGGGTTAAGACCGTCATTAGTTCTGAAAGATGCAGATGGAAACGCGTCCCCAAGATTCTTTCAAAATGCCTTCAAACACATTGACAATTTATTAGTTATCATACCAAAGAAAGGACAGACAAACGCGACAGTAGAGGACGACGATTTCAATGCTGATTTGGACATGGAGTTGACAGACTGCCTTGACAATCTTGAAGACCAGACACTGGACAGTATGAATGAAGAGTTGGCTGAAATGATCCCTAGTAGTCAGCCTAGAACAGAAGATCTCATGAATGAAGTTATGGACAAGTATAGACGAAAAGAAGCACAGGTACACGTACGTAAAGAAAGTGACGAACTAGACGGCAGTATTAAAATAACTGCAAAGACGATAGACAGTGAAATGACAAACGGTGAATCTGAGGGACAACTTAGCTTGTTCGAGAAAATGATTGGGAAATTTAAGGCCGACAGACAGAAACGGAAACTACGTGCGACTGATCTAAATATAAAAATGGAAGAAGGGGAACCCAGTAAAAAGATAAAACGTCTAAAAATACCTGGTGATATCATTTCAGGAGTGGCAGGAAAATCCAATGACAAACACAGCACATAGATATACATTATACAATAAAAAACTGGTTTCCCACTTCAACTACGAAGGCTTAGTATATAATAAGCCCTCTAAAGAATTTGCTCAAAAATTTACTATTTACAATGAACGACTCATTTCAGACCTCGTTGGACCAGATCATGACGGAGTGGGAAGACCACATCTTATTGAAAGGTCGATACAGACAGAGTCCTACCTGGAAAAACTATGTCAATAAAATTAAAATGCCAGACCATAGTACTTTTTATCTGATCCCTCACAATTTGTTAATATTAGATAAATACATTTATACAGTATTATTAGCTACACCACACAAGGAAGATGCGTACCGAAGTACTTGGATTAACATAATTCAGGACTTTAAAGTGGTAGAAACTCAAGTAGATTATAAACCATATGGACATTTCGGTGTGATAGCAAGTGGGATAGATTTCGCTATTGTTGTAGACTTTCCTTGGTCAAGGAATATTGCCTATGCAAATAGATGTAAAAAGTGTTTGTCGTATCAAGTAAAGCATCAAAACATTTCGTATGGTTGGCTTAACAGCGAAGTATTGTGTTGTGAATGGTGTACAGAAGAGCAGAATCGTTATCCTGCCAGAGAGATGTTCCTAGATGACGATCCCCGTCGAGCCAGGCAGGAGAATATACGGGTAATGGAACACAGACCTGGTGATGAAGTTATTGTCGCAGACGGTGACTACATCGCCAGGCCTTTGATTCAAGATTTAACACCTGCAATTAATGATACTGCAAATATGTTTGCAAACATAAAGGTAACCGACACTGCCAGTGGGAATAGGAACATCCCTTTCAATCCCGAAAATAGTGCACATACTACGTAACACAAAAATCTCACGGAAGTCGCGCCTTGTTCACACCCCTTCCGAGGCATGAAATTGTAAATACTTATTATAGAAAAAGGAGACGATAATCATATTGGGAGAAGCAAAAAAGGGAGCATGACGAAGGGAGAATGCGAGCAAGGCGGAACTTATTAGCTGAGTTCGAAACAGTAGTATTGTACTCTGCCAGTGATAGCGATTCTGACTAAATATTGTTAAATTTTAAGTTTTATTACGTAAATCAAGAACTCGGAATGATTAATTTAAGTAAAACCAACTGTTGTTTTGTTTTATATTACTAAGGTTCTAGGTAATAAATAAAAAGATGCAATGTGCTGGTTAATGATCCGTCGTTGTTGGTAATGCTTCGATAGTCGTCCTAGTGTTTGTCAGTTGGTCCAAGGGCAAATTCGGCCCCCGCCCATAGGGGCTTGAAGAAATATATTGGCTGCATGATGCTTCCACGCAGAGCTGAATCCGGCCTGCACACTAGTACTGGTAAACCGCTTAGAGGATCTAAGCCTGTCCAGGAACCGCGGTGCGAGGCGGACCGTCCATGCTAATAAATCCTATTGGTTTCATTGGGCGACAGGGCTTGAGATGTCATTCCATCTCAATGTCGGGTAAAAGTCCCACAAAATTGGAAGCAACGTCTCCAAAATGACCTTTACAGTGTTGACGGGGACGTTAAACCTCAAATCAAACAAACAAAACCAAGGGCAAATCCGTCCTTGACGGACACACTATGTGTGATGCCCATAACCGAGAGTCCCAATGGTAATATGGGAATCCCAATGAAAATATGGGAATCCTAGTTTTTAAAAACTTGGTTAATTCGTTCCTATAGGTTCTTTTCCTATAGGTTTAACTTTAAGCTACCCTCTCTAAGGTACGTAGTACCTCTGAGTAAAAGTAGCTATACTTGGCCGGTTTTCGAACTCATCCGAGGATTTATCCCCAGCCACCTTATATATAAATTTCAGAAAGATCCGATAAAAACTAAATGGGGCTACGATAGACAAGCATTTTCCCATTGTAAGTCTATTGGACCTTGTGATTGCCATAGCAACCAAAATTTTCATGCGATTTTAAAAAAAAGC
This sequence comes from Lucinisca nassula, assembly GCA_963580285.1. Taxonomy (NCBI): domain Eukaryota; kingdom Metazoa; phylum Mollusca; class Bivalvia; order Lucinida; family Lucinidae; genus Lucinisca; species Lucinisca nassula. The sequence goes on along the minus strand of OY757019.1, from coordinate 91,892,201 downwards.
TTATGTCATCAATGCCCCACTAGAGGCAAGCTACAGATGAGAAATGATTAAGATCAGCCTGCAGGCTGCGGAGATATAGCTGCTCAAAAGTGTGGACGGACCACGGACGGACGACGGAGGACCCACTATACTATAAGTTCCCCTGGAGCCTTCGGCCCAGGTGAGCTAAAACGTTATTTACTGGACACAAAAAAGACCTTCTATGACCTTTGACCCCTTAGTATGACCTTGACCTTGGAGATACCGACCTGAGTCTAGCGCGCAACACATCGTCTCATGACGTTTAACATTTCTGCCAAGTAATTACACAATCTATCCAGGAATAAGAAAGTTATTGACTGAACACTAAAAAAGAACCCTTTTTACATTTGACCTCTATGTATGACCTTGAACTTTGAGGTACCAATATGGGTCACATCGTCTCATGGTGGTTTAACATTTCTGCAAAGTAATTTCAAAATCGATCTAACAATAAGAAAGTTATTGACCAAACACAAAAAGGGCCCCTTTTTTACCTTTGACCTCTAAGTATGACCTTGACCTTTGAGGTACCAACCTGGGTCATGCACACAACACATCGCCCCATGGTTAACATTTGTGCCAAGTAATATCTAAATGCATCGAACAATAAGTAAGTAAATAAACAAGAGGCCCATGGGCCACAATGCTCACCAGAGCTCAGGGGGCCACTCCCCACTGGCAGCAATGTATTTTAATTAACCATGGAAGCCCTGCACCCAAGGCTGCTACAGATAAAATTTGGACCCAATCAGACTAGTGGCTTCAGAGGTCTGATGTCGCTTGAAGACAACAGATGACAATTGACAATTTCCCATCTGTGACAACAAATAGGCCAAAAAGAACATTATTAATGGAACATTTCTATGATAGTTTGACAAAATATCCAGAGGCATTAATGTCATTTTTTCAATTTTCCCCATTATAAGTCAATGGAAACTCTTAACTTGCCATAGCAAACAAACCAAAGAACCAAATTTCATAAACCTGAGCTCAGGTAGGCACTGCCCAATGGAGCCCTGATTGGTGTCAATAAATGGGTCTAATAAAAAGGAACAGAGACATATATGGTTTAGCGGTGGGGATATGTATGGTTCCTGAGACGTAAGGCCTTTAAAGCAATGGAGGAATTCGGCATGGCAGATCCCAGAAAAGCCCAAGATTGTTGTCACTGAATATATCTTATCATAAAGATCAAGAATATATATGGTTAAATGGTGGGGATCTGAACGGTTTCTGAGATATGAGGCCCTTTTATGAAGTGGAAGGGAAAGAAATATGGCCCACGCAGACACCCCAAGACAGGGTTGACTGAATGTGTCTAATAACAATGAACAAGAAAATATGTGATTATAGGATGGGGATTTGAATGGTTTCTGAAATATATGGCCTATTATTAAGTGGAGTCTTACCATCAGGAACAAGACTATATATGGTTTAGGGGCAGGATCTGAACGGTTTCTGAGATATATGGATTTTAATGAAGTAAAGGGGTGGGGCATGACCCGTGGCACCCCGGGGGGACCCCCATGCTGGTGTCACTGTTTGCGTCTTATCATAAGGAACAAGAATATATATGGTTTAGGGGTGGGCTCTGAACAGTTTCTCAGATATATGGTCTTTTGTGAAGTCGAAGGGTGGAGTATGGCCCGGGCGCACCTTGGGTGACCCCTAGGTTGGTGTCACTGAATGTGTCTTATCATAAGGAACAAGAATATATATGGTTTTGGGGTGGGGGTCTGTAAGGTTTCTGGAATATTAAGCCTTTTATGAAGTGGAGGGGTTTGGGCATGGCCCCCGCACATCCCGGGGGACCCCCAGGTTGGTGTCACTGAGTCCATCTTATCACAAGGAACAAGAATATATACGGTTTAGGGGTGGGCATCTCAATGGTTTCTGAGATAAATGACATTTTATGAAGTGGAGGGGGTGGGGCATTTCCCCGGCACATCCCGGGGGACCCCCAGGTTGGTGTCACTTAATGCGTCTTAGCATAAGAAACAAGAATATATCAAGTTTAGGGGTGGGGATCTGAATGGTTTCTGAGATAAATGGCATTTTATGAAATAGAGGGGACAGGGCATGTCCCCGGCACATCCCGTGGGACCCCCAGGTTGGTGTCACTTAATGCATCTTATCTTAAGGAACAAGAATATATATGGTTTTGGGGTTGGGATCTGTAAGGTTTCTGAGATATAAGGCATTTTATGAAGTGGAGGGGGCGGGGCATGGCCCCGGCACAACCTAGGGAACACCCAGGTTGACATAAAAGCATATGGCTGAGAGAAGTTTACTCAAAGAACATGTCTATGTAAGTTTAGAAAAATATCTGCAATGACTTGGCAGTAAATGCAATTTTTCAGTTTTCCCCATTATAAGTCAATGGAAACTCTAAGTTGCCATAGCAACAAAACTAAAAGGCTAAATTTCATAAAAAAAACACAAAACCTGTAAAGGCAAATATGGTGAATATTTTCATAAAGTCTCAGCCTCCTAGAGCATATGGTTTCTGAGAAGATGATTTTTTAAGTATTTTTTTCTATTTTTTGCATTTTGGTTTCCATGGCAACCAATAAAAATGAGCAGAAGGCCTAAAATCTTACGGCAGATAGTAGATTGCCTATGGAACATTTCTATGAAAGTTTTGTCAAAATATCTGCAGAGGCTTGGCAGTAAATGCCATTTTTCAATTTTCCCCATTGTAAGTCTATGGAAACTACAAATTGCCATAGCAACCAAACTAATAAGCCGATTTTCATAAAAAACACAAACTTTCAATCCCCCAGCCAAAGGATGCTACAGATAAAATTTGGGCCCAATCGGCCCAGTGGTTTCAGAGGAGATGTCGTTTGAAAGTGTTGACGCCAGACGACGACGCAGACGACGACGACGGACAACTGCCTATCATATAAGCTCCCCCGGAGCCTTCGGCTCTGGTGAGCTAAAAAGTTATTGGCCAAACACGAAAAAGGCCACTTTTTGACATTTGACCTTTATGTATGACCTTGACCTTTGAGGTACCAACCTGAATCATGCATGCAACACATCGTCTCATGATAGTTAATATTTCTGCCGAGTTATTTCAATTCTATCTAAAAATAAGAAAGTTATTGATAAAACACGAAAAAATGCCCCTTTTCTGACCTTTGACCTCTGAGTATGACCATGACCTTTAAGGTACAAACCTGAGTCATGCACGCAACACATCGACTCATGGTTGTTAACATTTCTGCCAAGTAATTTCAAAATCAATCTATAAAATAAGAAAGTTATTGACCAAACACGAAAAAATGCCCCTTTTTTACCTTTGACCTCTAAGTAATAAGTAAGTATGACCTTGACCTTTGAGGTATCAACCTGGGTCATGCACCCAACACATCGTCTCATGGTGGTTAACATTTCTGCCAAGTAATTTCAAAATCCATCTGAAAATAAGAAAGTAATTGACCGGACACGATTTGCCCATACATACATACCGACAAACTTCCAAGGGGGATAATTCAAAAAGTATGAATGTGAGAGTTATAGTTCTTGCGCACTGCCCGCCGTCTAATATTGATTAATAATTACATGAAGTTTCGTGAAGATAGCTTGAACCGTTTTCAAGTTATAGAGCGGACACGATTTTGTGACAGACAGACGGACAGACAGACGCCCCGGGGGAAAAACAATATGTCTCCCCGAAAAAAAAAATCGGGGGAGACATAATTAGAACTGTACTATTACAATTACCCAATTAGCAGCTCGATGAAGACAAAGCAATCATGTTAAGCCCATCAATAAAACTGACAGATCTTCAGGTAGCATTCACTGAATGTTTAGTGCATCGACACACATGGGTTCAAATAGCAAAGTTCACAGCTAAACCAGTACGATTACGCAAGCGAACACCAATAGCAGTCATCCATGTCATTCATACACTTTTTTATTACTCATTTCATTAATCATACCATCCACCATGTTCCCTTTTCAAATTAGCTTCAATGATATCAACACCCTTTCACAATTTACTTCCCCAGAAGTCGTTTCCCACCTTGAACATTTCAGAACTCTTGAAGTCCACCATTATATACCAGACATCACCCCTGCCACACTTGACATGCTCTATACATTCCTTGAACTCTATAACAACGACACTGATCCCGATCTGGTCAGTCATATCCCGATCGACCTATCCCTGAGTTTGTCCGTTCTATGCGAATACATTGAAGAGACACTCATACAGGCCATATACATCCCCACATATTTACAACACAATTTTGACCTGACCCTCCAATGTGCCGCTGCCACAACGTTACTGGATAATGGCATACCCTTGCCTGTGCCCTTAAACCGTAACTGCCACCTTCGACACATTTTTATGGCCAATTATACGCTAACAATAAACAAATATTGCAAACGTCAAATCCGCATTTGGAGGTCGCAGGCACCCATCCAACCACGGATACCCATACACCCCCGCTCGAGGGGCACCTTCGAAGCCCTTCTGCGTGCTATCAATCGAACATATTTTCAAACAGGGCGAGCACTCCCTCAATATTATATCTGACTTTTTGAGATAAAGCAACCTTTTATAGACTGGTTTCGACAATTGATTTTCTTAAGATTTTAACAGCTTTATCTCCTTAACAAGTCATATCCCGATCGTCCTATCACTGAGTTTCTCTTTTCTATGCAAACACACTGAAGGGACACTCATACAAGCCATATACATCCCCACATTTTTACAGCACAATTTTGACCTGAGCCTCCAATGTGCCGCCGCCACAACGTTACTGGATAGTGGCATACCCTTGCCTGCGCCCTTAAACCGTAACTATCCCCTTCGACACATTTTTATGGCCAATTATACGCAAACACTAAATAAATATTGCAAACGTCAAATCCGCATTTGAGGTCGCGGGACCACATCCCACCACGGATACCCATTCACCCCCGCTCGAGGGGCACCTTCGACGCCCTTCGCCGTGCTAACAATCGAACATATTTTCGAACAGGGCGAGCACTCCCTCAGTATTATATCCGAATTTTTGAGATAGTGCAACCTTTTATAGAAAGGTTTCGACAATTGATTTTCTAAAGATTTTTACAGTTTTATCTCCTGTTATAAATGAAACGTACAAGTGTTGGGTCATACCTTCTAACCAAATACTCCTTTTGGTTTGATTTCAATATGTTCAATCGTCATGATCGTGTTATTGAAAATTCATTATACTCCCATCTTAATGTCTCAACTTCTCTTTGTTGTAATTCTCAATCGTAGCCACATGTCAAGGATTTATCAGGGTAAATAAAACGTATACATAACATTTAGCTTGAATATACATTTAGCCTGATTATGCATGAAAATGTTTTACGAGGAAAACAGCACGTAACCTTGGTGTACCAGACGGGGTCACGGGCACTCAAAGAAAAAAAATATTGATGAACATCGGACGGCAGTGAACGAATATTGCCGAAGAATCTAGGTTTTATCTCGAGTGGATTGACGCAGTCTGATACCATATACGACTCTCAGCCGCTCGAATCTGTTGTATAAGAATATCTATCTGGCCGTCGTGTTCTCAGACCTATGCTCTGAATCACGATGTCCAGATAGTGTTTCTTTTTATCCACGTGAGCCATTTTATTTAGAAGGAAAGAATAAATATTAGTGATCTTACGATAGTTAAAATATTTATTAGATTGTAAATTATTAATAAGCATATTTTGCATTAAACGATCTATTTAAATAAAGTTTTAAAATAAGAAATTTATGAAGTAAAGTACATTTGTTACATGTAAAACAGTATTTGTTAAAACTATATTTGCAGAGGATTACACTCTAATATGATACAATTATAGAATTAATCTGTAAAATGAATTATAAATTAAAATCCAATAAATGAGACCTATGCTCTGAATCACGATGTCCAGATAGTGTTTCTTTTTATCCAGAAAAACTGCTCCAGCTGTGATACGGTTGCCAACCAAGATCCCGAAGAACTGAGCTTAATTCCCCTCAGGAAAACCTTCTGAAAAAGTGGTAGAGAATCAAACTTATACTTCTTGTACATATATTTGTGTGTGTTCTATATTGTAAGATGTTCAGTTGTGCGATAGGCTTTGCTTTTGTATACAGGTATTTTCATTTTATTATATTTCTATAAGATTGTTATTTAAATTCTATTGTAGTTTGGTTAACTTTGCTGATAATTTTGCCACATTGTCACATATATATTCAGCACATTTTGCTTAACATATACTGCTGCATATTTGTAATATTTGAATATTTAAATTCAATTTCATAAGCTTTATCAAACTGCGCTTTGTACTATTACGATTTTTTTAACCTTGCTTTATTAATGCAGACTTCTGCATATTTTAAAGTGCTGACCGCTTTTGATCATATGGTGGAGGGCAAAGATATCTGTGTTTCCTTTCCAATGGCAGTTTCCTTCAAATATGCATTGTTTTTCTTGAAACTCATTCAAACAAACCCTACGATGCTCGGTAGACTTTTACGAACGCTTTCTTTTGCAGAGATATTTCAGTTGGCCGATTATTTTCAAGTTGATTGCATTTTTGAAGAATTGTCCTTACAGTTTATTACAGATGTTGAGATGGGGCCCAAATACTTGGAAATAATATTTAAGTATTATGGTCCGAATCATATGATCACCACAGCCTTCATACATAAATTAAGTTGTAGTTTCTCTTCTACGGAACAGAGAATATTGGCCACTTGGCCCAAACCTTTCAATTTTTCATAAACTTAGATCTCATTTGAGAAATTCTAAACGATCTGCCGACCATTACATGAACGTTTTACGACATACAAAATGTTTTATTTGTTGGCATATGGTCGTTTGTTAGCGTTGCCAGCCACACATTATATATGATGCCAAGTTGACACCCTGTTGTGGCAACGTTATCCATAATGGATGCGTTGCAAACTTCAAATCATACTGCTCATGCCCCATCTGCACAACTGACCTATGGTTAGATCAACCAGAAACAATGATTGAAACTCGCAGGGCCACTTATAATACAGTTCCAACATTACCTAAATGGCATACCTTTCAAGCTGAAACTACCGCCATTATGATCAGAAGGTTTATAAATGGAAATATATTTTCTTGCTATGTGTTTATATTTAAATAGGATGAAGTGTAACTATGAGCTTTATCACTAACGTGGTTACCAAAACAAACCCCAATAAAATCTATCTGAAATGATATCGATAGTCAACCTATGTTGCAGGGCGTAACATAGATGGCTATTATTTCACTTTATATTTTCATATTAATATTATTTAGCTTTAAATTATTTGCATTTTTATTAAGTATTGTTATAATATATGTTATGATGACAGAATATGCTTAGAAGTAGTTGAGTAGTATCATTCTACGTTGGTTTTATTCACATATCGCATTTTTCAGCTCTCATCAACGACTTCACGTAAGTATATTTTGTAACACTACGGATAAAATATTAGTTTTTCAGTTGCTTTTCTAAAATGTACTTGTAGTATATGTCAAGGTTATCTCTTGGAGGGTACATGGAAGTGTGCACGTGCTTGGTGTAATCATGTGAGAGAGGAGTGCAACTGACGTATGTAAGTATGGTTGAAAGTATAAATAGCAATGTCTATATTTGGGTATGTTTGGAAGAGCGTGAGTGATGACGACGTGGTTGTTATGGAGACAAGGAAGGGAAGATTAGAGCTTGAGAGAGCATAGGAGTTTGTGGTCGGGCGTACTAGAGTATAGACATGAAAAAGAACCTGGGAAGTATAGAGTAAATAAAAAATGGATAAGAACTGGTTTTAATATATTTGACTTACTCACCATCCCTGGCCATAGTGTCACATGGTCATCTAATTTGGTGCCGTGACCAGGATGTCATCTCTAGTGTCGTGTGCTGTGACAGTTAGTGACAAAAAGACATAAAATGTGACAAAAACTTTGTTTGTTATTCCATCATCTGGGACGATCAAAGCTAGGAAACAAGCCAGCCTGGAGAATCGGTAAGTGATTACTAGTTTTATTTGCGGAGATTTTCAAACATGGGAGAGCAGGCTCAATTTGTTGCGGCTCTCAAAAATGTTGCGGACCAAATGTCTGGTTTGTCAACTGCTGTGAACGCCCAGGGGGGGGGGGGGGGTAGCTAAAGTAATAAGGTCTTTTGATGGGAATCCACGATAATTTAAAGAATGGGTAAAAAGTGTTGAAAAATATTCAATTTTGACAAGAGTCCCAGCTGACCAAGTTAAATTGGTTGCCTACCAGTCATGTAAGGGCCCTGTGTCAGATTTTTTGAAAAGGCATTTAGCAGCAAATCAAGGGCAGGAATGGGGTGATATAAAAAAAGAATTGACCTTGCGATTTGCAGAGGTCACCGACACACAATATGCTCTTTCGTTATAAAGGAAAGTAAGGCAAAAAGCAGGGGAAAGTATACAGGTCTATGCCGAGCGTCTCTTGGCTCTTGCCGAGGATGTATTCGATGATGTAAATGCAGCTAATCAGCAATTGGTAGGTTTTTTCATCGACGGTCTCTGGCAGGACTACATGAAAATGAAGGTGATGCGTAATAATCCAGCCACACTTCAGGACGCCATTAAGGTTGCTAACGAAGAACAAAACCTACGTAGACGCTTTGACCTTAGGTCGCATAACCACTCTCAGTCCTTTTATGGTACCGCTGAAAAGCCGATGGAAATCGGGCATGCGCGGCCAACAATCCGTTGCTATAAATGTAACAAGCAAGGCCACAAAGCTAAAGAATGTCGGGCGCACAAGGCCACGGTAAATGTGGTAAACAATGGCAGTAACCCGGGAAGGTCAAGGCCACACGCTGATATTGTCTGCTGGAACTGCAGAAAACATGGGCATATTGCCAAAGATTGTTGGCAAAATGGAAAAGGCATACAACCTGGCAGGTTTCCAGGTCGGGCAACTGCTACTAATAAGCAGGGAAACTAAAATCACCTTTCCACCAGGAAGCCAGTGGAAAGGGTAGATCAAAAAGTAAACTAACTTATACTGTGGCAATTTCGGGAAATCCAAATTCATGTCTTATAAAAGTAGAAAAAATAGAAACTTAGAGCACTTATTGACACTGGTGCTGAGTGTTGTCTTATGCACCGTCGGGTATATGATAGCTTAAAAAGTAAGCCAAAAATTGCATCATCGAAATGCTGCACTGCAAACTGTCAATGGCGAACCATTGCAAATTGATGGTTGTGCTGAGCTACCATTCGAAATAGGGGGCATCAAAATTAGTCAGACATTTTTCGAAGTAAGAAATATGAACCGAAAAATTATCTTGGGACGCGACTGGTTGCAAAGCCATGGTGTTAGGCTATACTATGATTTAGGGTGCATTAGGGTCAATAAAACGTATGTACCATTGCAGGAGGATATTCACGTTTCCTCCATTGTGCGTAACCCTGCAAAAATTAAGGTAAAACCCCAAACAGCTGTCATCTGTAAATGTAAGCTTTGGAAATAGTCCTGGGTTGCCAATCTCAGAAACTTATCAGATATCACCAGTAGATACCGGTTTCCTAGGCCATGAGCCTGGTTTAATGATAACAAATTCTGTTGCCAAGATGTCTGGAAATCGGTTCATTCCTGTTTTGTTGGTTAATAGCACAAACAAAACATATACCGTGAAGAAAGGTTGCCCCATAGCAAAGGTAGAACTCATTCAAGGTCAAACAATTTCCTTAGTTGATCAGCGCAAGAAAACATCGAACACGTGCCAAGCAAATGAAAACTTCAAAGACACTGATGTACCTGATGAATATAGGTCAGACGTGATTAATCTGCTTAAGGCTAACCCAAACTTATTTGCACAGAAAGATTCTGAACTTAGTCATACTGATACAGTAATGATGAAAATTGATACTGGGGAACACCCACAAATTAAGCTTAGGCCTTATCGTACTCCTCTGAATAACAGAGAGGTCATTGATAATGCCATTGATGAAATGCTTGATGCAAAAATTATAGAACGGTCAAACTCGCCATGGAGTTTTCCCGTAGTCATTGTTGATAAGAAAGATGGCTCAAAACGCTTTTGCGTGGACTTTCGTGCTTTGAATAAAATCACTAAATCAAATTCATACCCTTTGCCTGTCATTGACGACATTTTGGCACAACTTGGCCAAGCCAAATATTTTACATCGTTAGGCCTAAAAAGTGGGTACTGGCAAGTTCTCATGAATTACTCAGATAAGGAAAAGACAGCTTTTGCCTGTCACCGTTGACTGTTTCAGTTCAATGTCATGCATTTTGGACTGACAACAGCACCGGCTATTTTTCAGGAATTAATGTCAAGAGTGCTTGAGGGACTTGAAAAGTTCACGGTTGCATATTTAGATGATATACTAATCTTTTCTGACACTGGAAGAGCACTTGGCTCATATCCAAAAGGTATTTGATAAGCTGAGAGAACATGGCTTACGTTTGAAACGAAAAAAAATGTAGTTTCCTTAAATCAGAAACAAATTACCTAGGTTTTGTTATCAATGAGCATGACATTAAAGGCATTTATTCTGTAACAGTAAAACACACCGTGTGTCCATAATTGTTTTATTGCCCCCTGTGATATACTGACTATAGCAGATCAAAGGCGGCCCTTAAAAGGGTGATTAGTAGCTCTTGTTGAATCCTCTGACTGAGACACTTAAGGGGGAAATCAATAATGTACACCAGTCAACAGTAAGTAATTTATTGATTTTCCCCAAGGCGGCCCCTTACCTGTTGAAGACAGAGGACTTCTCTCCAGTGAGCACTGAGGGCTACAAAATATTATGTAATGAAATGATAGTCCTCAATAATCAAGAATAAATGCCTTTAAGCCAGAAGCAAGAAAGGTGAATGTTATCAAAGCCCTGGCACCACCTACCACAGTTAGAGAAGTGCGTAGTTTAGTTGGCATGTGTTCATATTATCGCCGATTTATTTCTCATTTCTCAGAAATAGCTGAGCCGATAATAGCTCTGACGCGCAAATACGCAAAATTTAAGTGGGATAATAAATGTCAAAAAGCCTTTGAGACCTTGAAAGATAAACTATCTGAGTTTCCTGTTTTAGGATACCCTGACCCAAATAGAAAGTACATACTTTACACGGATGCTAGTCAGGATTGTATTGGTGTTTGCCTTACGCAGCCGTGTGATGATGTACTTGGTAGTGGGCCATGTGAAAGAAATGAAAGACCTATATATTATATTTCACATAAATTGTCTGATACACAGACAAGGTGGTCCACGATTGAGAAGGAAGCATTTGCGATCCATTTTGCATTGCAGAAATTAGATCACTATCTGCACAATGCAGAGTTCATTATAAGGACGGATCACAAATCATTGAAGTACCTTCTCGATTCGCCCATACAGAACAAGAAAATACAATTGTGGGCGTTAGGCATATCAGGCTATAATTGCCAGATAGAGTATATCAAAGGTACCTACAATTCCTGTGCTGATTTGTTGTCACGCATCCCAGAAAGTGCTGGGTTAACGCAGGAAAATAATACCTATGAGCCGGACATTAGTGATAAGGCTTATCAGATAAATGCATTAAACTCTAATAGGTTTGATCCTAGAGAGTATGCAAGCTGTAAATTGCCACCTTCAGACTCGGTGATAAAACCCACCTTGGGAAATGAAGTTGATATGGCGACCGAACAATCCAAGGATGCCTTGATAATGGAGCTTATAATTGGCCTTCAGCAGGATAAGCTCTCAAATCTGTGCAGAAAAGACATATGGTGATGGATAACCTTCTTTATTACATCTCAAATGCTGATTCAGATCCAGTTTTGAGACTGTACATTCCCGAACACTTGCAAGACTCAGTCCTCAAACAATATCATGACTGGAATGGGCACATGGGGTTGGATAAGACTTATGATACAATGAAGCAGAAGTATTTCTGGCCGAACATGTATAAAGACATATATACCTATGTTGGTCGGTGTGTTACTTGTCAAGTTAGGAGCCTCCAGAAAATTAAGGCACCTTTACAGGAGACAGACCTACCGCCATACGCTTTTGCCAAAATCGGCTTTGATGTTTCTGGCCCATATCCAACTTCTTTGTCTGGAAACAAGTATATAGTAGGGTTTGTTGATTGGTACAGTGGTTATCTGGAAGCATTTGCTGTTCCTGATAAGAGCGCAGACACCATAGCTCACCTAATTATCGAGGAAATATTTCCTAGGTATGGTGCCCCACTGGAAATAGTGTCTGATAATGGCAGCGAAAATGTCAACAGGAAGGTCAAGGAAACACTGGAAACCCTGAACATACACCATGTGAAAACTAGCCTCTATCACCCGGCAAGCAATAGCAAAGTAGAGCGTTTTCACAGGGTACTGCATGATGTTCTTGCCAAGAAATTAAAAGATAATGTTACCAGTTGGGATCAATTTCTTAACCCAGCGTTGGCAGCTATCCGTTTCAATGTAAGTGAATCATCAAAATTCTCACCATTCTTCCTCTTGTACAATCGTGACGTAGTTCTTCCATTAGATCAAATTTTAAAACCTAGGAGGAAATATGTCGGGGAAGATGCCCATCAAATTGCACTTGAGCAGCAACATAAGTCATTTGTGTTGGTGCACAAACATCTCAAGCGCGCTAGAAAACGGCAAAAGAAATATGTGGATAGGAAAGCAAAAGACATAAAATTTGAAATAGGCGACCCAGTGTATTACAGTGTTCCAAAAAAGAGCGAACTTAATCTTGGGTGGAAACCATATTATCGTATTATATATAAGACATCACCTTTAACATTTAAGATCAAACATCAATTAGATGGTTCCATCATATCCTGCCATGCTGATAACATCCGTAAAGCAAATGTTGATAAGTGGGAAATACCTGAAACTAGTGAAGGTAGGCCACTGCGTAAAGCAACCTATGTTGTGCCACCTGGCACTGATAGCTCAAGTAGTGCCAGCAGCGATGATGATGTACCTTTAGCACGTCTCGCACAGCGTTATCGGCATCAACGCGAGAATTCAGATAGTGAAAGTCCTATTCCTAAGATGGAACTGGCTAAACATGGCAGACGCAAAGAGAAGTGGTATGAAGATGAGTCAGAGCAGTATTCTGATTCTACTTCATCTGTTTGCTCACAGTTATCTGATAATCAAGGGATCACAGATGGATTTGAATCAATGAATTACGAAGAACATCACTGTGATTCACAATCCGAGAAAAATGACATAAATATGTCAGCAAATGAAACAAATGTTGTTCCATATAAAACATCAAAAGTAATTGGGGAAAATGAACCATTGGAAACAACCTGTAACTTGCTTACGGCAATAGTTAGTTTATTTGAGGCTTCCAAAGCAAAACAGCAAAAATAATTTTCTGGTATTTTTCAGAAAATTTGAGTTCCAGGCTTGGTGACAGTTTAAATGGGATTAACAGGGGCTGTTATTATCAATGAAAATGTTATTTTCCAAAAGAGTAATGAAGTCACTATTACCCATGCCAAGTGGCTTGCATCATTCGTAATTGATCTAGAACCATTTAATGGGTTCTTAGATAAGTTAGATAAGGATATTAATAGTGCCAAAATTACAGCAAGCACTATCCTCTCGAAATTTCGTGGTAGAGATAAGATAGAATATTGGACTACACTTCATGCACTTCAGAAAGAAGTTGCTTACCTAAATGATACTCGCAATTATATTATTAACGGCTTGAGTGAATACAAGTTGCTGCCACGTCGCGAGAAAAGGTCTCTGCTACCTATTATCGGGGAGGCAGCAGGCTGGTTTATTTGGTCTAGTAACAGATTCTGATCTGGCTAATATCCGGAAAAATAAAAGGAACCTTGCCGCAAATCAACGTGATATAATGCACGTAGTTCAGGAAAGTATGTCTATCATAAATGTCTCGCGGACTGAGATAGCAGAAAATAGGCAGGCCATAGCAGATCTTCTCATAACTGTACAGGAACTTGACGGAAAACTCAAAAAACTGATAGATGACGTCAGAAAGCAAATGCACGAAACAAAGTACTTTTTGGAAATGTACCTGAAACTTGATTTAATCACCATGGAAATAAAGGATATGGTTCAAAGTGCCATGTTCTATCTTGAACATCTTAGAACACAACTCAACTTTTTATCTTTGGGAAAACTAAATCCTAGTACTTTATCTCCATCTAATTTGCGTAGCTTACTTTTGGAGATAAGACACAAGCTTCCTACAACTTTGGCACTAATTAGTGATCCAACATCAGATTTATGGCTCTTTTATCAGAGGTTGCAGACAAGTGCTTTGCTTTTTGATAGCAAAATCGTAGTGATTGTTCATATTCCTCTGATTGAAGTAAACAACCAATTTGATGTTTACCAGGTGTTTAGCCTTCCACTAGTAGTACCAAGTGTGGAAAAAAATAATGATTTTATACAAGGCATGACTGCTATGTACCGCCTTGAAAGTAATGGATTTCTGATAAATAAAGCTGGAACAAAATATGTTCTTTTGACAGATTTGGAAACCAGCGTATGCAGTAACTCAGCAATAAAATATTGCAATGTACAAGGCCCAATTTTACCCAGTAAACCTTGCGAAATTATGTGTTATAAATCTTTAACTACAAAAGCAAGACACCGTTAAAGAGTATTGTGAAAACATTGTGAGTCTGAATACAAGGTTACCCTTAGCAGTAAAACTAATGGATTATCTTTGGGGAGTTGTATCAGAAATTGATTTACGATTTTCCATTGTTTGCAAAAATGATGAGACCAAGACCTTTATTTCGAAATCACCTATTGATATCTTAGAAGTTCCAATGGCTTGTGTAGCTTCCAATGATCATTTAACACTTGCCTCTTCATATCATACCCGCAGTGAATTTCAGATAAGAGATAATGATCTTACTTTGCTGAGATCTATAAACATCTCAAAGATCAATGTGTTAAATGAATTACAAGAAAAGTATCCAAATTTCACTACAATACATCTACCAAAATCACTTAAACCAATTAAACAAATTTCCCTGGAAGGCCTGATGAATAAACTTGATGGCACCCGGGAAATCAGGGTAAAAGATGATGCATGGCCTCATTGGGTTTATTTTTGTATTTGCTCTGGTATAATGGGTTTCATTATTCTGGGCATATATATGTACATGAAGTACTTTGATCGTATAAAACAGTCCTGTCCTTCCCTGCGAGAAAGTTGCCGTACACATGAAACGGTAATCACAAAGCCTGAGCCAGGCGTTTCGACAACGATCGACAATCCAGATTCCGATTGTGGTGGTCCCTCTCCATCAGCGCCTGCTGTGACACGAGATAAGTGTGTCAATGACGTCATTAGACTGTATCCTACGTTGTTCACGGAGGATACGAGGATGTAAAAAAAGTGCACTCGAAGAGGAATTATTAGAGATATTTCGGTGAACAAAACTTGTATATAGTGTATGCGGATCCAGAATAATAAACAGTATTCTATGTACTTTGATTTGTAGTACATGTGTAATGTACAGTAATTTGATTCTTTTACATGTGGAATAGACATGTAGTGTAACCCAGGTTCTTAATTGTTTGAACTATGATGAACGGCTAGATGTTAATTATGGACATTATATAAACGCCAGACCAGACAGTCAAAAGTTGGCAAGTTGCCAAGGAAGACACAGACTGGTCGTGGTACAATCGCAGTCACGACCGTGGTCATACCAAGTCTCCAGAGTGTATTCCAGACAGTTACATTAGTGTTGGAACGATGCCAACGTTGTCCCTGGAAAAATTCGCTTACCTTGACATCTATACCTTTACCTGGACAATTATTTCTAGAAGTTATCAAGGTCTATCATTTTGGGAGAATAATGCAGAACTGATATCAGGAAACACCTTTGCTACAACTATTAACACCTTCTACCTTGCAAAATGTAGACAAAAAATCAAACAATACCACGCATTCAGTTGCAAACAAAACTTCATAGAAAAAACAAAAGAGCTTAATTATTAAAAGAAAAACACAAAGAAAAGAATGGATATGTCGAAACTTTTTGATTCGGTTTACAGAAATATTTATCGTCGGCTTGAACAAAACCAAGTGACAATGGGCGTAGAGACAACCCAAGTATGACAAGTGGCAGCCATGGACGTGGTATTGGCAACAACACGGCAATCGTAGAGCAGCCGGTTAATAAATGTAAGAGTAAACAGCAAAGCGGTGCAGACAGAAGCAGTTGGGACAACAAGTGAGGTTATTTATATAGACTCCGACTAGACGTACGAACTGGAACCAGCATGCGAGGACGTTAATATGAAAGTTGTTACAAGTGACATGAACTAGTTGAATTTATCTAAATGGATTTTATTCTTTTGTGTGTTTTCTATTCAATGTAGTGGACTTAGTTAGTGCTTAAAATGATATGTTTTCTATTCAATATTTCTATTGGATTTATTTAGTGATTAATCTTTAATAAAAATGATATCAAAAGACTCCGGAAGAACTCATGTTTTAAAGCCAACATAAAAACTTAAGTGATAGGGGCATGTGTAACAATACGGATAAAATATTAGTTTTTCAGTTGCTTTTCTAAAATGTACTTGTAGTATATGTCAAGGTTATCTCTTGGAGGGTACATGGAAGTGTGTACGTGCTTGGTGTAATCATGTGAGATAGGAGTGCAACTGACGTATGTAAGTATGGGTGAAAGTATAAATAGCAATGTCTATCTTTGGGTATGTTTGGAAGAGCGTGAGTGATGACGACGTGGTTGTTATGGAGACAAGGAAGGGAAGATGAGCACTAGAGAGAGTATAGGCAGTTTGTGGTCGGGCGTACTAGAGTATAGACATGAAAAAGAACCTGGGAAGTATAGAGTAAATAAACAAGAGGGCCCAGAGGGCCCTGGTTCGCTCACCTGATCCAAAGCATAACAAGTCGGCCCCGGGCAGGGTCAATTTTGGCCCCAGGGCTAAAATTTGAACAATCTTGGTAGAGGTCCACAAGATGAAGCTTCATATCGAATATGAAAGACCTGGGCTTTCTGGTTTCAGAGAAGAAGATTTTAAAGGTTTACCCTGCATATAGAAGTCTATGTAAAACAAGATTTTCCCTATATAAGTCTATGTTAAACCAAAGGGCCCCAGAGCGGGGGCATTTTTGGCCCCAGGGCTATAATTTGAACAATCTTGGTAGAGGTCCACTAGCTGAAGCTTCATAACAAATATCAAAGACCTAAGCCTTGTGTTTCAGAGAAGATGAATTTTAAAGATTTTTCCTATATAAGTCTATGTAAAACCAAAGGGCCACATGGCGGGGGCATTTTTGGTCTCAGTGCTATAATTTGAACAATCTTTATAGAGGTCCACAAGCTGAAGCGTCATAACAAATATCGAAGACCTAAGCCTTGTGGTTTCAGAGAAGATTTTTCAAGATTTTCCCTATATAAGTCTATGTAAACCAAAGGGCCCCGGAGCGGGGGCATTTTTGGCCCCAGGGCTATAATTTGAACAATCTTGGTAGAGGTCCACAAGATGAAGCTTCATACCAAATATCAAAGACCTGGGCCTTGCAGTTCCAGAGAAGAAAATTTTTCAAGATTTTCCCTATATAAGCCTATGTAAAACAAAAGGGCCCTGGCGCGGGGGCATTTTTGGCCCCAGCACTATAATTTGAACAATCTTGGTAGGGGTCTACTAGATGAAGCTTCATACCAAATATCAAAGACCAGGGCCATGCGGTTTCAGAGAAGAAGATTTTTCAAGATTTTCCCTATATAAGCCCATGTAAAACAAAAGGGCCCTGGCGGGGGCATTTTTGGCCCCAGCACTATAATTTGAACAATCTTGGTAGGGGTCGACTAGATGAAGCTTCATACCAAATATCAAAGACCTGGGCCTAGCAGTTTCAGAGAAGAAGATTTTTCAAGATTTTCCCTATATAAGCACATGTAAAACCAAAGGGCCCCCGTGCGGGGGCATTTTTAGCATCAGCACTATAATTTGAACAATCTTGGTAGGGGTCCACTAGATAAAGCTTCATACCTAATATCAAAGACCTGGGCCTTGCGGTTTCAGAGAAGAAGATTTTTAAAGATTTTCCCTTATATAAAGCCCATGTAAAACCAAAGGGCCCCCGTGCGGGGGCATTTTTGGCCCCAGCGCTATAATTTGAACAATCTTGGTAGGGGTCCACTAGATGAAGCTTCATACCAAATATCAAAGACCTGGGCCCTGCGGTTTCAGAGAAGAAGATTTTTCAAGATTTTCCCTATATAAGCCCATGTAAAACCAAAGGGCCCCCGTACGGGGGCATTTTTAGCTCCAGCACTATAATTTGAACAATCTTGGTAGTGGTCCACTAGATGAAGCTTCATCCCAAATATTAAAGATCTGGGCCTTGCGGTTTCAGAGAAGAAGATTTTTAAAGATTTTCCCTATATAAGCCCATGTAAAACCAAAGGGCCCCCGTGCGGGGGCATTTTTGGCCCCAGCACTATAATTTGAACAATCTTGGTAGGGGTCCACTAGATGAAGCTTCATACCAAATATCAAAGACCTGGGCCTTGCAGTTTCAGAGAAGAAGATTTTTTAAGTTTTCGGTGAAAAAAATCTATTTTTGGCTACTGTGACCTATATGTGCAATGGACCGGAACCATTTGAACAACTTTGAAAGGGGACCACCTAAGGATCGTTCCTGTGAAGTTTGGTCAAAATCCGATCAGTGGTTTAGGAGGAGATGTAGTTTGAAGAAAAGTTTACGGACGCACGCACGGACGCACGCACGGACGGACGACGGACAAAAAGTGATCCCAAAAGCTCACCTTGTCACTACGTGACAGGTGAGCTAAAATGGATAAGAACTGGTTTTAATATATTTGACTTACTGACCATCCCTGGCCATAGTGTCACACTACACTTTTCATCAAAAACAGTGCCTAAATCAACATGTTGAAATATAAATCCCATAAAACGACCAATTTGTAACTAATTGAATAAAAGGAAGAAACAATTCTAAGATATGGGGTGATAAATAAGAAATCCTAGATACTCTCTGGCAATTAACGAAATTATCATTTTTCGGTTATCAGCCATACACCTAAAAAAATTAAAGGATCCAAATTGGAATTGAATAAATCACCACACTTAGACCAAACATTTAGTTCGTTTTCAAAGCTTGAACAGTACGGAACAAAAATATATATATAAAAACTAACGTAATACAAAAGTGGTAAACATTAAGAAATGGCTTCGGGAGGACCCCCTTACACGTTCAGACCCAGTTGTTGGAGACTGGTTACAGTTGGGGATTTATTAGAAGACATGTCCGCAGAGGAGCGGAGGGGCCATAGTTGGGCCCAAATGCCAAGGGACACTGTTTTCGCAAAGATAATATGGTCCAAGGAAGGGTGTGTGGCAATGCACCCAGAAGCTGTCGGCCGTCAAACGGGAGAGATATCCTCCCTAACACATTCGGAAAGCGACATTACCCTCATAGACATTGAGGGAACAACGGACGGTGATGGGTCCCCTGTCCAAACAAGGGCGGCCGCGGATTCGGATACACAAACTGAGGTTCTGGCTGTCCGGGGACAGTGGGAGGTGGAAAACAAAGACCAGGGGCTTGAGACCTTAGAGGAAAGTTCTGACGAGGATGAGGCAGAACCAACGTATGCCCCAGTGGAGGATGGGGCATGAAGCAGAGGGGATATACATAAGAACATTATACCCGGGACTTAGAAGAAAAACAAAAAAATATGAAGAAGAGGAAAAAAAATGTGTAGTGACATTAGTTTTGTGTCATAGTGGACTAAGTTAGTTTTGTGCATGTTGTGCATGTAGGATAAATTATTGTGACTACGGGAGAGGGGAAGTGGCTTATTCATAAAAATGTAAGTGCCTTTACTGTTTTAAATTTTGATAAGTTTATAAATAGGATGTTCTTACATTTTGATAAATTCTGAAACTTGTAATTCTATATGTTAATTTCCAACAAGATATTTTATTTTATAAGTAATCCTACAAAATATCTCTGGTAATGGAGCAGTGTTACGTAAAAGCTTGTCGCCTTCTTAAAAACTGTTGACTGTCTTTAGGTTTAAAGTACTGTAGTTTAGAAAGTTCTACGGAAATGTGTACTCCTGCGAACTAGGACACGACCTTGAGTCAATGTATAAAGTTGTTTTCTTACCTACAAAGTATCTATTCTAGTTCTGAGAAAAGGGTGTACCTGTCGAATAATGAAATGTTTATTGCTCTGTTTATGTAAAGTTTAGACATATTATGACCCTTTCCAGACGATTCTGACGCTAAATTCTCATAAATAAGATAAACTGGTATTCGGTCAAGTAAACAAGACGTCATTGCCCGACTTGTTTTTGGTGCTAAATTTAGTAAGTGTATCATCCGTAGATCGCAGGAAGTTACCTTATATGGTTAGTTTTTACATGACAGGCATAACGTCACATAGTTAAAATAGATATTACAAACTTTCTTCAGCTAAAAATAAATTAATTAATGCAAGCCTATTTAAGCACATTGCGCAGGCGGTGAGGGAGCTTTATGTTGTTGGCTGTCTTGGTGAACGTTTGCTTGTTGTACTGTACAGTGGCGTAGAGGCATGGGTTATGAATGGGACTCCTGTAGTCAGACTAGGAAAGAATGAAAGAACTATTCAAATGCCGGTTGTGGACGTTGTTCATTTTCTAACGGACCTCACTAGGGTGGGCCACCCTATCAGTGGGACACTAAGTAACAATAGCTGCTAGAAGTATGTTTCTACAGGTACGTTTTTCCTACTTGGCAATCAACGGCACAGATTGAGACAACTGACGCATCTATTAATATAAATAACTCTTGCTTAGCTTAGCAAATAGGTAGCAGCTACCATCGGTCATTTTTCTGAGTTTGTGCCAAGAGCGACAAGGCACCTGCCGTAAATTGACAATATTTTACATAGAAATGTATTATAATGATAGAAGCATGTAGTTTATCAGTACATTACACATTCCTTAGCCAGAAACTGAAAATAGCCCGACTTTTTCTAGTTATAAACATAAAAACACCCTGAAAACTATTATTGGTTGTACACCAAAAGGACTCGTATCGTTTGTCAGTGATACTTATGATGGCTCAGTCAATAGTTGAAAGGTCGGAGTTATGTAAAAACTAGATAAAAGTGCCCAGTGGGGCACGTATACCCCCGGCAAGTGCCATCACCTCAGCTGAAAATAGCAATGTCAAAAGCTTCTTTGCATATACAGAACTACAAAGGGAAATAACTCTAAAAGGCCTGACCCCTTGGCCCTTATTTTCTTTCCCACAATACAACTAGTCATACTGATCATTTTTGCAAAATTTCAAGTTTCTATGTACAGTAGTTATTGAGAAATCTTTGACACAAAATAAAAATATACACTATTTAACAGCAAGGACTACAAAGGGAAATAACTCTAAAAGGCCTGACCCCTTGGCCCTTATTTTCTTTCCCACAATACAAGTAGTCATACTGATCATGTGTGCAAAATTTCAAGTTTCTATGTGAAGCAGTTCCTGAGATATCTTTGACACAAAATAATCAAAAGCTTATTTGCATATACAGAACTACAAAGTGAAAAAACTCTAAAAGGCCTGACCCCTTGGCCCTTATTTTCTTTCCCACAATACAACTAGTCATACTGATCATGTTTGCAAAATTTCAAGTTTCTATGTACAGTAGTTATTGAGAAATCTTTGACACAAAATAAAAATATACACTATTAGACAGCAAGAACTACAAAGGGAAATAGCTTCTTTGCATATACAGAACTACAAAGGGAAATAACTCTAAAAGGCCTGACCCCTTGGCCCTTATTTTCTTTCCCACAATACAAGTAGTCATACTGATCATGTGTGCAAAATTTCAAGTTTCTATGTGAAGCAGTTCCTGAGATATCTTTGACACAAAATAATTGTTTATGGACAGACAGACAGACAGACAGACAGACAGACAGACAGACGGAAAAGACAAAAACTATATACCCCCATTGCATACTTCGTATGCGGGGGGTATAATAACAGCATGTTTGTAAAAACAAAAGACAGCATAATGGCAGATCGTGACAATATGGTACAAGACTTGTTTGCCTTTCAGATGTTGCTTTAAATACACCAACAATGTTAAAAGGGAAGTCCGAATTAGAGCCCGAGGAAGTTTGCAAAGACAGAAGGTGTATCGGGGCGAAAGTTAGTAAGGACCCATCACATACAAACACTAGACCCTACTCTTGGAATTGTTCGGCTTGAACCCGGGTGCCATGCAGCGAATAACTTCTTAAGTATGCCACCCAATTACCTTTTTGAGGACCAGGTAGCTCTACCTGACCCCTATAGCGAATTATTAGAACTTCACAACTGTGATGACAAGCATTTTCCCATTGTAAGTCTATGGGACCTTGTGGTTGCCATACCAACCAAAGTTTTAGAGCGGTTTCGAAAAAAGCTTATGTCATCAATGCCCCATCAGAGGCATGCTACAGATAAGAAATGACTGAGATCAGCCTGCAGGCTGCAGAGATATAGCTGCTCAAAAGTGTGGACGGACGACGGGCGGACGGACGACGGAAGACCCACTATACTATAGCTCCCCTGGAGCCTTCGGTCCAGGTGAGCTAAAAAAGCTAATGCAATCAATGCCCCACCAGAGGCATGCTACAGATGAGAAATGATTGAGATCAGTCTATAAGCTGCAGCGATATAGCTGCTCAAAAGTGTGGACGGACGGACGACGGACGGCGGACGACGGAGGACCCACTATACTAATAAGCTCCACTAGAGCCTTCGGCCCAGGTGAGCTAAAAAGCTTATGTCATCAATGCCCCACCAGAGGCATGCTACAGATGAGAAATGATTAAGATCAGTCTATAAGCTGCAGCGATATAGCTGCTCAAAAGTGTGGACGGACGGACGACGGACGGCGGACGACGGAGGACCCACTATACTATAAGCTCCCCTTGAGCCTTCGGCCCAGGTAAGCTAAAAAGCTTATGTCATCAATGCCCAACCAGGGGCCTGCTACAGATGAGAAATGATTGAGCTCAGCCTAAAGGCTGCAGAGATATGGCTGCTCAAATGCGTGGACGGCAGACGGACGGACGACGGAGGACCCACTAAACTATAAGCTCCCCTGGAGCCTTCGGCCCAGGTGAGCTAAAATCGGCATCTTCCGCAATCAAATGGACTTAATTATATGATAAATATTTTTTAATATATAATTTGAACATAATGTATATATTTTGTTATTTGCACATGGTGTTAATATGTTCTCATATGGGATAATATTTGTTTCTTGCTTTTTGTAGAAAATATAGGCTAAGTAGTCACAAATAAAATATGAATCACCAAGAAAAACAAACCATTCTTTCTGCAATGACAATAATGGCATTGCAGCAAACATGCATGATGGCGTCAGCCTTTTCTGTTAGTCGCACTTTTACCTTTTACCCCCTTTACTTTACCCTTTCTGAACCAGTGTGTTGAATGCTTTTATAAAGATACAAATCTTGATCTATTATACAACTTGCTCATTTCCCGCACGCTATTAGACAATATTGTTGACATTTATGATTCAGCACTCCAGGTCCTTATTTCTAACACTTATTTCCCCAGTTATATGGCAAATCACCCAAACTACCGCAAGACATTACAATATAAAGCTGCAGATCAGATTCACCTGTCCTTTATTTCCGACCCCGCAATTTCCAAAAGAGCTAGGTTATTTCAATTTCGTAATTCATATGCTGACCAAGTGTATGATAACATTTCATCTTGTACAAATAAAGCGTGAATCATGCATAAGATGCAATAGTAGTATTTTATCATTTTTTTATATTTGGCTGTTTTCTTATTTTGCTTAATTACATCGTTTCGCGGCATGGTTATGCTTCTGTCTTTATTCATCATTTGCCGTGAAATAACATAAACAAAACAAAGTAGTCGATTGGCTATAGCTGCTAGAAGTATGTTTCTACATGTACGTTTTTCCTACTTGGCAATCGATGGCACATATTCAGACAACTGGCGCATCTATGAATATAAATAACTCTAGCTTAGCAAAAAGGTAGCTACCATCGGTCATTTTTCTGAGTTTGTGCCAAGTGTTACGTAAAAGCTTTTCGCTCTTTTAGAATTATTGGCTGTCTGGATGTTTAAAGTACTGTAATTTAAAATGTTTCTAAGTAAAGGTGTACTCCTGTGAACTAGGACACGACCTTGGCATAATTGATAGAGCTGTTTATATCTATTCTAGTTCTGAGGAAAGTGTGTATCTTTCGAATAATGCCAGATGATTTTGACAGGTTCATGGCAAGAAAAATAAATATATTTGTATATAATTTAACGAATTAAAACTGAACTTTATAAAACCGGGCAACCACTTCAATTATTAAATTGTTCAAAACCACGGACGTATTAACATCTACAGGAACAACTCTTTTGGATTGTTTAAGACAATTTCTTCAAGATGGCTGAAGGAACTGATACGATTCGACCTAGTTGTTGGCCCTATGTCACTTTTGAGGACATTACGGAAAATATGACTCCGTCACAGAGAGGAAATCTTGGATGGCCAGATCTTCCGGCAAGGACAGTAACAGCAACAATA
Organism: Lucinisca nassula; assembly: GCA_963580285.1. Taxonomy (NCBI): domain Eukaryota; kingdom Metazoa; phylum Mollusca; class Bivalvia; order Lucinida; family Lucinidae; genus Lucinisca; species Lucinisca nassula. Next base: position 91,867,564 of record OY757019.1, on the reverse strand, counting down.
GTTTGGTCATTAGAAGCGTACAACATAATGCACCCCGCTGCCCGTAACAACAAGGCAACTAATAGTGACACATAGGGACAGGTTCAGGTCAGAGAGAGCTAGCAATTTTCCCCTTCGGGGAGTTATATCACTATTATAAGTATAAGCACTAGTTGTACTGGAGAGAGTGAAATGACTGACAGTGAAAAGAATGACACAAACTGTGGGGAGGCGATACAGCCGGTCGAGGTTTCACCGACGAGGGGTCGTTGGGCGGTAGAAGACAAAGATACAGGTCTGGAGGCACTAGAAGAAGACACACCGGACGGCGAGGAACAGGACGACGGAGGGGCAGAACCCATATATGCCTCGGTGGAAGCTGGTGCATAATATACCGATACTGTACAGAACTTAATAAGAAGCAAAATTTTGAGAAAAAAAAGTAGTGATATTAGTAACATGTTATAGTGGGTTAAGTTAGTTTTGTGCATGTGTGCATATTGGGATAATTATTGTGACTACAGGAGAGAGTAAGTGGTTTATTCATATTCCTTAAGTAGTAAATTGTAAGTGCCTTGAATGTTTAGCTTGAGGTTAATATTGAATGTTCTTACCTGTTAAAGCTAAATGTTAATTCCTTAGATATTTTATTTTATAAATAATCCAACAAAATATCTCTCGGTAATGGAGCAGTGTTACGTTAAAGCTTTTCGCTCCTTTAAAACTATTGACTGTCTTGATGTTTAAAGTACTGTAATTAAAAATGTTTCAAAGTAAAGGTGTACTCCTGTGAACTAGGACACGACCTTGGCATAATTGATAGAGCTGTTTATATCTATTCTAGTTCTGAGGAAAGGGTGTATCTTTCGAATAATGAAATGTTTATTGCTCTGTTTATGTAAAGGGTAGACATTTTATGACAAGTTTCCAGAAGATTGTGACACTAAATTCTCATAAATAAGATAAACTGGATTTCGGTCAAGTAAGCAAGACGTCATTGCCCGACTTAGTTTTGGTGCTATATTTAGAAATTGTATCATCCGCAGATCACAGGAAGTTACCTTATATGGATAGCCGATATAGAACAGACAGAACGTCATAGATTTAAAATAATTATGATAACTTTTTCCTAGGCTAAAAATAATAATTTAATGCAAGCCTATTTAAGCACAGTGCGCAGGCGGTGAGGGAGTTTTATTTTGTTGGCGGTCTTGGTGAACGTTTGTCTGTCGTGAAGTGCTGTGGCGTGGAAAGCATGGTTTATGAGTTGGCTCCAGTAGTCAACAAAGTAAACAATAAAAGAACAGTAACCAGCTTGGATATTGTAATTTTAAGTGGACCCCCCAACTAACGTGGGTCACCAAAACAATGGGACACTAAGTAACACTTAGCCCGTACATCATGTATATACCTTATAGGATCTTCGTATAACTTGTCTGGTTTATAAACAGTAAAGTCGCTGATCAGAAACCGCGTTCTGGGGAGGCTGATCTGGCATTTATACCGTGTTGTTGTTATTTTCTTTGCTATTTCCCATGTATCAGTCGGACCCCGCACATCGGGGCTTGAAGAAATAGATGGGCTGCATGATGCTTCCACGCAGAGCTGAAACCGACCGCACACGAGAACTGGTAATCCGCTTAGAAGATCTAAGCCTGCCCAGGAAAAGCGGTGAGAGCTGGACCGTCCAGACTTATAACTCTATTGGTTTCATTGGGCGTCAGGGCTTGAGATATCATTTCATCTCAATGTCGGAAAAAGTCCCACAACATTGGAAGCAGCGTCTCCAAAATGACCATTACATTGTTGACGGGGACGTTAAACCTGAAATCAAACGAACAAAACTTAACAAATTAATGCCAAACGTACAGAAAACCTTCGATGGCTCGAACTCCCATGCCTTGTTTACCATGTGTGAGTCGAACCCTTTCTTGAGTCCCAACGGACATAGGTATGTATTGTAAGCTTTTTCTTCTTTTAACTTGCAAATGTATGTTATGTGTACTCATTACAACCGCCGCGATAAGGCGATTCTAATGAGTACACACGGCATACATTTATACTACAGAACACTGAAAAGATATCCAAAAATTATCTCTTTAACGCTTCCTGGTGTGGCACTAATGGCTACCCTCAGTGACTCGAACAACCCTTGTCTTGAACAAATTAATGTTATGGTCCCAAAGGGTTCGACTCCTCGAAGTTCGACTGTATATACTTATTCCTTGCCAGGAAGCACACGATGACGGGCCAAAGTCGGGCCAGAATTCTCTAACAGACTCATCTATTATTAAAAGAATTCTGGCCCGACTTAAAGTTCAGCAACCTTTCAGAGCCTTTAAGTTGCCAATCACAACAAATGCCGTCTGTCTACGTGTCCGTTGGTTACTTTAAAACAGTTTTGTTGCAAACAGTGTGGACCCAGATCAAACTGCTCCTAGAGGAGCGGTCTGATCTGGAACCACACTGTTTGCCTGAAGTGTATGCAAAAATATGTTTGGAAAGTTTGCTGTGAAACGCAGCAGGTGATATAAGCAGGTAACATTTTCACGTGCAGTTTTCTTGATGTCTTAAGGGGAATGGATCCACTTTCCGGAGAGGCAACTCCTGCAAAAGTATTTTTGTGTCCAATGGCAATAGGGGAAAGAATTCGCTCCTCAAGCAAATTCTTTCCTTTAAGAGTAGCCCCATTTTTTCGTGGGATAGAGTTTATAGAAAAGCAAACAGAAAGTCCTGAAAGTTGTCTCCCTTTGAAAAATGGCGAAAAAATCGGTCAGATGTTTCCATTCCCCTTAAGGGCTAACATATTTTCCTAGTTCAGGCCGTTCCTGTTCCGCAGCTCCCATGTGTTACCTGACTAGGCCCCTGTAGACATAGCATCCACTGAATCTGCAACTGTTAGATTTGCACGAAGCAAACTTCATTTTCCAGATTTCACTCTAAATCAATGCAAAAACCCCATATGACGTCATTCTTCACCAGTTGTACAAAATCTTCATGTGACGTCTCTTTCGCCCAGTTCCACCAATTCCTCAAGAAATGTTATACTTGCCTAACAGAAAAGTTTCCTCCAAAGAAAATCATCATGTGACGTCACTTTGTTGCCATTGCTGGAACATATCTTTATCATCGCCTAATATGGCTTTGTTTATATTTGTTTTACAGTCGATTGCAGTATCCTGTAATTGAGCGTGAATGATGTACATTTCTTTCACAGGTACTTCATGGCCGGAAATTGCCTTCTCATAGTCACAGCCAGTTGATTTCCGTTTCAAAAACCAAAATCCTTCACCGTGCTTTAAAGGAATGTTGAGATTTTCTGCAAGTAGTCCAGTGATATAGACATCTTCCATTTTCAATAACTTGGTCCGTTTGGAACTTTCAACTAAACCACTAGCTATATTTGCACTATATGCGTATGCTGTCCCGGAACAATAGTTTGGAAAATATGTGTGATTGTATTCTTCCACAGAAGTATACCATTTAGAATTCTTATCCCTAATAGGCGGCGCTCCTTTGAATACGTAACAGTAGAAAAACTTAAGCTCTCGCCTTTTAAACAATTCGTTTACTAAATTTGGGATATTTATATACATATCATCGTCCGATTTCAAAACAAATCTTGCTCCTAAACAATGGTCACGTATCCACTGTAGCATGGCTAATGATTTAATCGTTAAATTTTCATACGCTTCGTGTATATTAGTTTGAACGATGTCTTTGAATAGTTCAGACTCCTTCTCGATTTGTGGCTGAAAACGCTCATCACCACTTCTTCCAACAAGGAACAACATCCGAACTTTAGGAAGCTTTTCATGTACATCAGATCCCCATGTATTACGTATAGCCATGCGACGAAGGAAGTTTCTGATATCACTTATCACTACAATAATCAAATCTACAGACACTCTCTCGGTTTTATGTATCGGTTCACAAATCGAAGGCTGGTTTATTTCAAAAATAAAATTGGTGACATTTAGATGTGACGTTGTATTTTCAAATAAAGTTTCTGAGTTAACTCCTTGGTCAAACCGATTAACTTCTTTCAGCTTGCGTGCATCAGGTGAAAAATTGGTCAATTTTGAATTGTCTGTTTCTCTTCCTGTCGCTTTCTGCGAAACTGTCGAAATTCCTTCTGCTTGTTTTACTGTCATATGATTTTTCGACAAAATAAGGTACAAGATATTAGCTGAACCGGAAACACAGAAAATAACCAACACGTACTTCCGGACTGGCAGCGTCATTTTTGGTCATCTGAAAATAGAAAAAAATACCTCGATGCCATTGACAAGTCCATTTGTCATTTACTGGTGTTAGGTTTTGAATCCGACTTCGGTGGAAAATTCTGTCAGAATACATTCGTCTGATCAACAGTCAAAACCCCATCATGTTCGAAAGTTCGTGAAATCACTAACAAAACAGTTTCGCAAGGGTTACGTTTCCATTTTTATGTTCCAAAGCATAAATTGTAGCTCTAGTGTGTGCCCGATCTACGTTTGGACAAAAAAAGAAGAAAAAACCAGTGCTTCAGCTGAAGTGCACGACCCGCCGGATGCGTTTAGCTTTATGAGTGTTACCATATATGGGTATAGCGGCCATTTTGGTCATGTGACCTGGACCTAAAACAGTTCCCCCAATAAATGCGCCTTATCGTAAGGAGCAAAAAATATATCTTATACTTTAGTACTGTATTCTGAATCGTTTGCAGGATAAAATGCATTCTCAATTTTCCAATACAAACGCATATGTGTCAAAGTTTGACATAGGCACAAAGAAGGTCAAGGTCAACCCAGGGTCACCATTTTAGCAATTTATGATGGGCCTAGGTCCCATATGCTATTTATCAAGTTTCGTGGAAATCTGCCCAGTGGTTCTGGAGAAGACTATTTTTGAAGGGTTTTTACCATATATGGCTTTGCGGCCATTTTGGTCATGTGACCTGGACCCCATGATCAAAGTTTGGTTTCCCCCATCCCATAGAGGCTCCATATGAAATTTGACTTCAATCGGCCCAACGGTTTCCGAGGAGAAGCAGTTCGAACATTTTTCGCCTCGGCGCAGCTATACTAAATGGAATGTAATATTTCGCAAGTTCATTGGTTAGATCTCATTGTTATCTATCAGTATGCCAAACATTGTTTAAATATTCCAAGCGGTTAAGTCACTATCACCAATTTTCACAAACGGGTTACGGACGGACAGACAGACAGACCATATATGGCTTGGTGGCCATTTTGGTCATGTGACCTGGACCCCATGAGCAAATTTTGGTTTCCCCCATCCCATAGAGGCTCCATATGAAATTTGACTTCAATCGGCCCAACGGTTTCCGAGGAGAAGCAGTTCGAAAATTTTCACTTTTTTCGCCTCGGCGAGGCTATACTAAATGAAATGTAATATTTCGCAAGTTCATTGGTTAGATCTCATTGATATCTATCAGTATGCCAAAAATTGTTTAAATATTCCAAGCGGTTAAGTCACTATCACCAATTTTCACAAACGGGTTACGGACGGACAGACTGACAGAATGACCGAATGACAGAATGACACGGTGATTTTAGGGCACTCTTTGAAAATCAACCGACTTCAGTCGGTCGCTTTTTCTGCGGGTCGTGCAATATTTCACATTTTGATAAGAAAAAAAATGCTATTACAACGTATTATCTAATGGATGCCATACATTCAGGATAATCAACTGTACCAACAAAATGTCATAGGAACAATTATTGACCCGCAATCCATGTTTGTATCACGGATAAGAAACATTTTGTCAAATTTCCCAAATCCACTCTGAAAGGAAAGAACTTTATCAATCCCAGAAAACTCTGTAGGTATTATCAAACAGTTCTTTGAATACTGCATTACTTATACCAGCGACTTACTTTACAATCTTGTTCTGCTCTTCAAACCAGGTTGACCGCTATTTCTGCGGGAACACCCCATAAGCGGTTCAGTCGTGATTTACCGGAACAATTCTGATTCTGATTTTACGGGTACACATGCACATGTATATGTATGTGTCAACTTATATACCCGTAAATAACCTTCCACAGGTATTTTACGGTTTCATCTGTTCATTTAAAAAGAAGAAGTGTAGGCAATGATTAGGAATCGATAATATTACCCCACATCTCCCATCAGAGGCAGCAAAGGGAAAAAACACGACCAATATGTGAACCCTAACGAAAATATCACTAGTGGAAAGCCAAAAAGACAGTTACATTCCCACAAAATGGCCAAACGCCTGTCCTTGACTTGCCCGCAGAAATTTCAAGATACTATTTAAAGTCGAACTTATGTGATACTAAGTCACCCTTATGCTCTACCGTAAGAATTCCGTGGAATCTAAATGCCCCGTGTAAACGGTTACTGCGCGTTTTCTCTGGTACTGGTGCGCATGAAAAACTCCGTTTAAACAGGGTATAGGCCACAAAAGCTCCGTTTAAACAGGGTATAGGCCACAAAATAACTATCAAGAAGGCCGCAAAGTCAAATTTGAACAGTTGACATGTTTTGTTTTTTTTTGTTTTTTTTTTGTTAATATTCTACTTGATCCCGACGAGATGCTTTAAATAAAATCGAACTTTGATGGCTCGAACACTTTAGGTACCTCAAAACTCTGTTCGGGACAGGGGTAGTTCGAGCTACTGAGGGTTACCGTCAATAGGCATAACGAGATATTTCAGGACATCTTTTCGGTATTCTATAATGAGTGAGTGTTTTTAAGTTTTACGTCTCACCAACAGCTAAGGTCATACGGAGACGGGACCTCGGTTTTAAGACTCAGCCGAAAGTCTTGAGAAGCCCGGGATCGATCCTGCGACCCCTGGTTTACAAGGCAAGTAGCTTAACCACTACACCACGGAGGCTTCTATTCTATAAAGAAAATGTATGTTGTGTGGAGCGCTATGGTGCAGTGGTAAAGCATCGGATTTGAGATTGAGAGGTAGCCGGTTCGATCCTCGCAAGCGCCACGTGTTGTTTCCTTGAGAGAGAACCTTTGTCCACATTGCCTAGCACTGGTACCTACCTAGGAAAAGAGGGACACATGGAAGATTAGTACTAAATGTGTAACCCCTCTATAAATAAGGTCGATTATTATTTTCATTATTTAATACTCATTAGAATCGCCTCATCGAGGCGATTGCGATTCTAATGATTGCACACAGAACACATTTGTAATAAAAACAGCGAAAATCTCCTAAATTATCCCCCATTATTTCTTATGTAGAGGCTCTCCCTATTGGCTCAAGAACGGGTTCGACTCAGCCTTGGTAAACGAGCCATCTGTGCTCGAGCCATCGAAGTTCTACTGTAATATGCCTTATTTTCTTCTTTTAAAAAAAGGAATGACGAAAATGTATATGATTAAAATGTATTAATATGCCGTCTGCTAGTACAGAATTTAAATGTATTAATATGCCGTCTGCTAGTAAAGGATTGAAATGTATTAATATGCCGTCTGCTAGTACAGAATTAAAATGTATTAATATGCCGTCTGCTAGTACAGAATTAAAATGTATTAATATGCCGTCTGCTAGTTCAGAATTAAAATGTATTAATATGCCGTCTGCTAGTACAAAATTAAAATGTATTAATATCCCGTCTGCAAGTACAGGATTAAAATGTATTAATATGCCGTCTACTAGTGCAGAATTAAAATGTATTAATATGCGGTCTGCTAGTGCAGAATTAAAATGTATTAATATGCCGTCTGCTACGAGGACTGTTCAAATATGAATGCAAGTAGAACGTTTTCTCATGCACTAATGCGAAAATCACCTGGAAATAAATATCACAGCGTAGAAAAACATTTTACCTATACATTGATACCAAACCTGTTAAAATCGGTCCACTTTAGCCATGTATATCGTTCGATAAACACTGTCTACTCTTGTATACTAATACAAAACATGGTTGGAAGGTCAGAGTACGCGTTGAAATACGGTCCTATATTAAGAATCGTTGTATTCTTGGTATACGGTGCAAAGACATTTTTGATGAAATATGTTTATGGTCATAATGAAATGTCTTTTCCGACAGTTTTTCGTTGGTGTAAGAAATTCAGCTGTGGGCTAGGCTCAACAGAAGATGCACGACATGATCGTCGGCCGAAAAGAGCAACATCTGCCAAGATGGTTGCTAGAGTGAAAGAAATAGTTGCTACCGATGCACGATACACCACTAGGCAAATAGCTAGTATGGTTGGCATCTCATTAGGAGCAGCTCATACAATTCTGAAACGGGATTTGAAAATGAGAAAATGAGAAAGATCTGTGCTAGATGGATTCCCCATCTGTTGACAGATGAGCAGAAAATGACACGAGTTCAGTGCGCCAAGAAGCTGCATAAAAAGTTTCCAATTACAATGCACGGTCTTTCACTAATGTCGTCACAGGTGACGAGACATGGACTCACTTTTTTGAGCCAAAACGAAAGATTCAGAACAAAATATGGACAACAAAGTATTGCCAAAGACCATGTATTGCAAAGCGGACCATGAGCGTCAAGAAGGTAATGTATGCCATATTCTTTTCAAATCAGGGCCCTGCTATTCAGGTTGCTGTGCCTAAAGGCAAATCTGTAAATGCGAAGTTTTACAAGAATAAAGTTCTTAGAAAATTGAAGAAATATTTCAAAGAACGAAGACCCGCAACTTGTTTGGCCAATGTCAGATTGCTACATGACAATGCGTCATCGCACAAGGCGTTCATTGTGCAAGACTATCTGAATCAGGAAAAGGTTGTTGAACTCCCTCAACCCCCCCCCCTCCCCGTATTCCCCTGACTTTGCCCCGTGTGACATTTTTTTGTTCCCGCGGCTGAAAAAAAATACCTTTCTGGTCGAAAATTTTTACAGCGCAAACACCTCGGTTCTGCAATATTCCAATGCCTTCATAGTATACCTCGAAAAGACTACCAAAATGCATTCAATGATTGGATCAGAAGACTGAAAGTTTGTATATCTGTTAAAGGGGACTACTTTGAGAGTAAAAATAAATTTTTCATCGAAATCCATCACGGAATCATTTTTATGTGCTTAGTTGCATTCATATTTGAACAGTCCTCGTAGTACAGAATTGAAATGTATTAATATGCCGTCTACTTGTGCAGAATTAAAATGTATTAATATGCCGTCTGCTAGTGCAGAATCAAAATGTATTAATATGCGGTCTGCTAGTACAGAATTAAAATGTATTAATATGCCGTCTACTAGTGCAGAATTAAAATGTATCAATATGCGGTCTGCTAGTACAGGATTAAAATGTATTAATATGCCGTCTGCTAGTGCAGAATTAAAATGTATTAATATGCCGTCTACTAGTACCACACTGGTAAAGGCAAGCGCGCAGGGTAAGGAACAAACACACCGGATAAGGAAATTTTTCCGATCAGGATAAAAAAGAAAATGGCGGAATGGGTATCACATGTGCAGGTTTGTTGTTGTTCTAGATCTCGTGTTATGGTTACTAATCAATACGGTTGCTCACATTAGCTTCACGGAAGACACATATTATTCACAAATTTATATTCGATGGTCCGAATTCGACAGTTACATCCAGTCAAACGGAGAACCGGACACAGTGGAGCTACTCCACCGCGAAATCTCATTATTTTACATGAAACGCTCTTCTTGGAAGATGGCATGCACTTTTTTGGTGGTTGTAGACATACACATGATAACTCGGTTTGTTGCAAATACGATTTAAGGAAAATTTGAAATTAGAAGGCACGCAGTGAGAAATCCTAGTTCAATTTTCATTACAACGCCCACGGGCAAGGAGATTGGTACAACGCATATGATAAGACACACAATTTTCCGGGGAAAACGGTTGTTGTATTGTCGTAGCACTAGTAAATTTCCATCTCAGATTAGGTTTTCCGATATTAATTATTAGTCCTACATAGTTTAAAGCACCAATTGTGACCTTTAGGAAACGTCCAAAGTTTGTGTGCATTGTCTTGGTATGCGCATTGCTGGTGTTCTATCAATATAATCATCCCCTGTGGGGGATAGATGGATTGGGTTCATCGCGATCATGAATTAGAGAAATGATGTATTTGTTCATGCAGTATTTCTAGTAGAATTTTGTATGCTTGTTCTTTTGGCTGAAAATAAGGCAGATAAATTCGCCAAATTCGTGAGACATACCTTTTACATGGTCATCATATAATTTGGCTTCTTTTTGACCCTCACTCAAATCCTCTTCAGTGTGCGACGTTTCACTTGCTATCAGGCGTCGTTAATGGAAACATACACAGAAACGAGTTGTTTCTTCTTCGAGTATTTTCAGAATAACTTGACATTTGATGTGTCTGTACTGATTCAGTTAATAAATTGTGACGAAAATAGTAAGAAAATTGTGATAAAAGTATACCCATTCGAAAGAAAAAGACAATAGAAAGTGTCCTTAGAAACCCGGTTTCAATTGGCGCATTAATATATCAGGTAGCACTGCTCATCGTCTAAACACTAAGTGTGTCGTATCTTGTTACCCCACCCACTTGCGTTATCATGGAGATATACGAAAAATGAAAAATTACAGGATCAAAATGAAACAGGTATCAAATTATTCCTTGGTTTCTAACTAAGAAAATGAGTAATACCAACATATATTTAGATTTACTATGAACGGAGTTATGGCAATTTTATGTTGACATTTCTGAAAATGACCAAAAATTAATTTATGAAAAAAATAAACACAGGGTTCACAGTTCATTTTTTATATATTTTCACCACATGTTAACATATCAAAACTGTGTATCTGTATACAAAATATAAAATATGTACAGGCTGGGCTAATATATTTTGAAAGCCATAAAGGTGACAAATTTTGCAATTTTGGTAAAAATCAGCTGGGGGTAGGGGTAAAGTCATGGTAAAAACATACCTTATTTGTGAATGACCAAACATTTTATTGATTTTTTTTTTCTTTGAAGCTGTATCTTTTCATCTTTTCATATAATTTCCTTTGGCTATCAATCACCATACAACATTTATGAAACAAAAATTCCGGGGGTGGGGAGGGGGGGATGCAGATATAATTGGAGATCTTAACAGGCCCTTTGTACGCAGTTCGTCGTCGGATATAAGGCAAATATTGTTTGTTTGATTTGAGGTTTAACGTCCCCGTCAACACTGTAAAGGTCATTTTGGAGACATTGCTTCCAATTTTGTGGGAATTTTACCCGACACTGAGATGAAACGACATCGCAAGCCCTGTCGCCCAATGAAACCAATAGGGTTTATAAACATGGGCGGGTCGACTCGCACCGCTTTGCCTGGGCAGGCTTAGATCCTCTAAGCAGTTTACCAGTACTCGTGTATGGGTCGGATTCAGCTCTGCGTGGAAGCATCATGCAGCTCATCTATTTCTTAAGCCCCGATGGGCAAGGCAAATATTAAACTATGTACATGTACAGTATTGGTACTGAATGATTATGCCGGTCTCGGTAGCTCAGTCGGATTCGCGTCTGCTGGTGATCAGGAGGGCACGGATTCGACACCTGCCGGGGTCTGCAACATTCTTTCGTGGAGATTGATCATGAAACCTTTTCTACGGCCATTCTCTCCCTTCCGCTGATTCAAGAAGAGCAGTTGTCAGTTTCTGGCGAAATAATGTACAGTGTACTGATTAACCGATTACGTATAAGCCTGCCCAGGAAAAGTGTGGATCGGTAAACTGACCGGCTCAAAATGACCTAAAATAGTGGTGACAGTGCCGTTAAACTCTAAAACAAACAAACAAACAAACCAAGAGGCATTACTGAAAACAAACCCAAAACATTTAAATGTCAATTTGCACAGGACATATTATTAGCCTTGCCACGTTGTCCTACCCAATATATGTTTTCGGACCACATTCTCCTTGGCCGAATTCTCCTAGGTCAAATCGTCCGGGCTAAATCTTCCTAGATTCATAGTGTATGTGTATGTGTGTGGGGGTGGGGGGTGGGGGTTACATTGCTAGAACCAGAGCAATGCACATGCCTCGACAATGCACAAACACATTGAACGTTTCCTAAAGATCACAATTGGTGCTTTAAACTATGTAGGACTAATCATTAATATCGGAAAACCTAATCTGAGATGGAAATTTCCTAGTGCTACGACCATACAACAACCATTTTCCCCGGAAAATTTTGTGTCTTATCATATGCGTTGTGCCCATTTCCTTACCCGTAGGCGTTGTATTGAAAAATGAACTAGGATTTCTCACTGCGTGCCTTCTAATTTCTAATTTTCCTTAAATCGTATTTGCAACAGTCCGATTTATCATGTGTATGTCTACAACCAAGAAAAAAGTGCATGCCATCTTCCCAGAAGAGCGTTTCATATAAACTAATGAGATTTCGTTGTGGAGTAGCTCCACTGTGTTCGGTTCTCCGTGTGACTGGATGTAACTGCCGAATTCGGACTATCGAATATAAATTTGTGAATAATATGTGTCTTCCGTGAATCTAATGTGAGCAGCCGTATTGATTAGTAACCATAACACGAGATCTAGAACAACAACAAACCTGCACATGTGATACCCATTCCGCCATTTTCTTTATTATCCTGATCGGAAAAATTTCCTTATCCGGTGTGTTTGTTCCTTACCCTGCGCGCTTGCCTTTACCAGTGTGGTACAGGATTGTGTGAGTGTGTGTGAATTCGGGTTTAACGTCGCTTTCAACAATTTTTCAGTCATATCACGACGGTGTCTGGTTGCGACAGGGAGCTCAATGCTCACGTTTATAGTGCTGCCTCACTGAAGTATCATGTCCCAGACACATTACATGATACCACACCCAGTCACATTATCCTGACACTGGATCGACCAGTCCTAGCTCTACCCCGTAAATCTGAGTGCCGAGCGAGGAGCAGCTAGTACCATTTTTAACGACTTTTGTATGTCGCGGCCCGGGATCGAACCCGAGACCTCCCGTTCCCCGGAGCGGACACTCTACCAACTGAGCTATCGGGGCCGGTATGACAGGATTGAAATGTATTAATATGCCGCCTGCTAGTACAGGATTAAAATGTAGTAACATATGCCGTTTGCTAGTACAGAATTGAAATGTATTAATATGCCGTCTGCTAGTGCAGAATTAAAATGTATAAATATGCCATCTACTAGTATTAATATGCCGTCTGCTAGTACAGAATTAAAATGTATTAATATGCCGTCTGCTAGTACAGGATTAAAATGTATTAATATGCCGTCTGCTAGTACCGATTTAAAATGTATTAATATGCCGTCTGCTAGTGCAGAATTAAAATGTATAAATATGCCATCTACTAGTATTAATATGCCGTCTGCTAGTACAGAATTAAAATGTATTAATATGCCGTCTGCTAGTACAGGATTAAAATGTATTAATATGCCGTCCGCTAGTACAGGATTAAAATGTATACTCGGTCAAAACAGTTCCTATACATAAAATTGCTTCTGTTTGTTTTGGTTACAGGACTCATTTTTCCATGCGAAAGCACAAACTGTTTTTTGTTTATGTAAAGTAGAAGTAAAACAAAGATCAGGATTCGATACAATTAACTTACTCCACCCATCAAAGACACCAAAGGGAAAGAAACACAAACTTTAAGCGACCAGACCATAATGGAAACCTAAACAAAGGAAGGCCATAAGGACAGTTACTTTCCCACAAAATGGCCATATGGCCATCCAAAATAAAAAGACACAAGTGATACACACAGTAAGTAACAAACAACAACCTAAATAAATCGCCACAGAAGAACCGCCTTGGAGTGAGTGTTTGAGTTTTACGTCCCACCAACAGCTAAGGTCATACGGAGACGGGACCTCGGTTTAAAGACTCATCCGAATGTCTAAAGAACCGCCTTGGAACGGTCAGTGGAAAGATTTCCACTGGGGGGGGGGGGGGGGGGGGGGGCTTAAATTGATTTTACGTGGCCACAATCCTCGCCCTTACTTCCGTCGCGAATTTGTTCAGTCCGCATGAAGGCCTCCTAACTCATCATTGCAACATCTCCGTGAACACAAATAATCAAAGAACCACAGAGGTGAGACAACGGTGAGGACTCGACAGCAAGAAACCACTGAAATGCTGGAGCAAAAGAAAACCAACAGTTAGACTCCGATGGGCCCGACCAGAGACAGATCATCAGGCACCAACCAACATTACCTTGAATTAGATCTCTCTAATTCTCAATACGCTTTTACGTTGGAACCGTCATAGAATCTGAGGCCTGGCCCACCGGCGTGCAATTAAAGAGGGAAGCAAAGTTGCCAACCGTGATTGGGTTAACTACCATGCATGCAGTCTGTCGTATAATATCCATGTTGTACCCAATCTTTTTATATCGAAGAATGATTTTACGAAATTGGGTGCTAAAGTCATTGTGGTTATATATTTTTCTGAATTTATATACTAAGTCACCATAAAATTCGGGTTCCGATAGACCTTGTTGCAGAAGAGATTTAAGTCCAATATTGAATTTTGAAATTAAATCAGAATGGCGTCTATAAAATTTTGAAAAGGCTTTGCGTAGTTTATGGTACCGATAACCCTGATTAAGAAGTTTAGCCGTTAATAATTTATTACGAGTGTTGAAGTCAGTTACATGACTACACACGCTAGCAAATCGAATTAATTGCGAAATATAAACGCCATAGGATGGCGCACGAGGAACATCACCATCCAAAAAAGGAAAATTTACAATCTCAAAATCAATGTCATCGCGTTTATCATCAATTTTGCACGAAACAAACCCATCTACAAAAGAAAGATGTAAATCCAAAAATGGGGCCTCGGTATCAGAAGAATTTGCTTTATTTAACTAAGTCCTGGGGGGTAAATTTGACTGATCAAACCATCGAAATGCGTATAATCAATATTTAATAATTCATCTAAATATCTAGAAGTGGAGCTAAAAGCTTCAATAATTTCAGATTGGTTATCAATGGAAAGCGACAACATGAAGTCTCTTTCATAACAATACAAGAATAGATCAGCCATAAGAGGTGCGCAATTCGTATCCATCGGAATGCCCACAATTTGTCTAAGCCCGCCAGCCTGCGCTATTCTTTTAAACACCCAAGGGGTCACTGTGAAAATTTCGCAGAATAATTCATTACAAACGCCAAGATTTAACACTTAGCACAAGATTTCTAACATTTGATACATGCAACCTTTTATTTGATGTCCTGTGTGTATATTCGCAAAAGATTTGGAACTTTAGTTCCATTTGTTAAGAGAAACAGACGATCACATAAAGGCCTCCAATTCTTTGAAGGTGTGTGCAAAATGCTGCTTTCAATTGAAACTCCATAGAAAATCGCAATTGGTAGTGCTACATGCTACATGAAATTTCTACAATATTTTTTCTATCATGGTTAACAGAAATGGTGGTAACAAAGCGTTTTTTTTTTTTTTGTTTTTTTTTTTAAAGAAATTGCAAAAACTGAATGACCGGTATAGAAATAAAAACAGTTTGAAAATTGCTATATTTTTAATTGAAAGGGAAATAATCTGAGAATTTCACAAATTAATAGTGCAATATAATGAGATATTGCAAAGGTAACGTGAGTTTCTATGTTCAATGGACATGGTCTTTCATCTCAGATACAAAATGATCATATGTGCATGCGCAATGCAAGATTCATTGCAAAACCTTTCTGAGCAAATATTGGAATACAGCTCTTGAGCAGAATAGTACAGGCAAATGCAAATGTATGCAGTTTGTAGTTAAACGTCCGATTCGTATGTTTACAGCCATTTTCAGCTGAATGACTATCAGACAGCTTCTAGAATTTACACGGATGTTGGTATAGTTATTTTTTGGACTGAGTATATTAATATGCCGCCTGCTTGTACAGAATTAAATGTATTAATATGTCGTCTGCTAGTACTGGTTTAAAATGTATTACTATACCGTCTGCTAGTACAGGATTGACGTGAAAATGTTCTGCTTTATTTACCGATACTGATTAGCGAATATATATTTGGAACTGTCTTCCGTTAGCGCTTTAAAACGGACATCGTATAGAACATTAACTGCCAACTGCAATTTATTATTTTTGTTTTTAGAAAGCTGGTTGCCAAGGTAAAACACACGTCATGTGGTGCCTGGTATTCTCAGAATGAAACACTTCCTTATTTCGTTGTCCTTGGCAGCACTTGTGGGTCTCTGAGGGAGGCTGGGAAAATGGTCCTGAACTGGGACTTAGGTTGTTTCAGTTAACCTTTAAATTCCTGCATTTCATGCAAACAGTGTAGACCCTGATCAGACGCCGCATTCTGCGGCGTCTGATCTGGGTCTACATCGTTTGCCAATGTCCCCCATTACACTCTTCCAGTCGAGATTTTACAGATAACCAACTGTTTTACAGAGCGTTCTGACGTCACAAAGAGAAGGAAAGCGCTGCTATAAATAACCATTACCTGAATGTTGAAAGTCAGCGAAAATATTCACGTGGTTAGCCCCGCCCATCGGGGCTTGAAGAAATAGATGGGCTGCATGATGCTTCCACGCAGAGCTGAAACCGACCGCACACGAATACTGGTAAACCGCTTAGAGGATCGGCAATGCGGTGCAAGTCTGCCCGTCCATGCATATAAACGTTATTGGTTTCATTGAGCGGCAGGGCTAGAGATGTCATTTCATCTCAAAGTCGGGTAAAAGTCCCACAAAACTGGAAGAAACGTCTCCAAAATGACCTTTATAGTGTTGGTGGGGACGTTAAACTTCAAATCAAACCACAGAAACTTGTAGTTACGCCAAACAGCCTATAAAAACTGTAAAGAGCATAGGCGTGCCTAATAGACACGTGAACAAGAGCAAGCGGGAAGCTTCTGCAGTTAGTAAACTTGGGTCCATTGTAGACGGTAATAATACAGCCTAAATGCCGTCTGGAAGAGGATTTTTAAGCAGCACCCCACGAAGTTGCACGCTCGTTACTCTAAAACACAAGCAGGTCGGGACCGTCCACTCTGGATCGGCCCCCGCCCATCGGGGCTTGAAGAAATATATGGGATGCATGATGCTTCCACGCAGAGATGAAACCGATCCGCACACAAGTACTGGTAAACCGCTTAGAGGATCTAAGCCTGCCCAGGCAAAGCGGTGCGAGTCGAACTGTCCATGCTTATAAACCCTATTTGTTTCATTGGGCGGCAGGGTTTGGGATGTGATTTGATCTCAATGTCGGGTAAAAGTCCCACTAATTTGGAAGCAGTGTCTCCAAAATGACCTTTACAGTGTTGACGAGGACTTTAAACCTCAAATAAAAAAAACGTCCACTCTGCATGGAGTTTCGTCTTATCAGCCTTTGGAAAAGCCGGTCTCAGTCGGATGCGTGTCTAACTGGTGATCAGGAGGACGCGGGTTCGATACCTGCCGGGGTCGGCAACATTCTTTCGTGGAGATTGATCATAAAATCTTTTGTACGGTCCTTCTCTCCCTTCCGCTGATTCAAGAACGGCAGTTGTCAGTTTCTGGCGAAAGAATGTGCACTGTACTGCCGGGTTAACCGCTAACCCTACAAAGTGTGGATAGGTAAACTGACCGGCTCAAATGACCTAAATAGCGTTGACAGGGCCATTATACTCCAATACAAACAACATCAGCCTCATCCTGGTACCCCTAAATTTTGAAATAAACTCCTGCTGGTCGTTACAAGTACAAATTGTCGCATGAAAATTAAAAACTTCCACCTAAAAGCTTGGAACACGTCTATTACCAACTTTAGGCCCAAGCTTTAAGCAAACAGTGTAGATTCTGATCCGATGCCGCGTTCTGTGGCGTCTGATCTTGTTCTACGCTGTTTTTCAATGCAAAAATAAAGATGTTAGGCATTATACCAGCATACCTCCTTTCTCTATCCAACAGAAATTCCACAGAATAAACATTCCTGGCATGAGTAATGTACGGAACCTAATTAAAGCTACTTTGTTTGATGTTAACAAGAAACTTCCTGGAGAAAGAAAAGAAACAAACTCTATTGGGCGACTTTTTTCAAGGATATATCCAACTAAATTTATACAAGTTTACAATGGTGGTATATTCATTGTTTGCGAATATAATATATTCAGTGCTATCACTAATTCGAATGGTGATATCACTAGATAAATTATTTCATATTTAGTGATATCACTGATTCGATTTTTTGATATCACTTAATCAAGCCTCTTTAGTGATACCACAAAATCGAATTAGTAATATCACAAAATCATTTGAGTGATATCACATATTTAATTTTTTGATATCCCTAAATATAGCTTTGATCTTGTGATGTCACTCGATTTTGTGATATCGCAAATTCATCTCCATTTAGTGATATCACTAAACAAAATTAGTGATATCATTTATTCGATTTAATGATATCACAAACTAAGGGGGCTGGGGGTATAGTAAAACGGCGCACCTCATAATTCAAAAACGTTTAAACTTTTACTAATAGCGGCCGCGAGTAATTTTAATTAAAATACGCTGCTGCTGTCCAAGTGACCAAGACGGACCGCGAAAATAACATTTTTATAGACTCGCTATCCTTCATAGTACTGTGTATCTTGTGCTCGTTTGTTTGGACCCAAACGGTGTAGATCCAGTTCTCGCGCTACTAAACGCTGCACCAGATCAGGGTCTACACTGATTGCTTCAAATTCTTGAATTTAAGGGTTAAATAAACAATCTAAGTCTCCGTCCTCGACCATTTTCTAACCCACTCTCAGAGACAATCGACCAACCAGTGCTGCCAATGGTTTGATTTCTTTTCTCTCTGATAGTCAACAACAAAAAAAGACTCAACATCACAGATTACCGTGAAAGCTCGAACGCATTGAAGACTTGCTAATATTCTCCTAAAACTTTAACAATTTTGTTTCAGCATCCAACAAGGAGTCCAAGAAGTGCAGATGGAATGGCAAACAGTGTTGACCCTGATCAGACTACTTCAGGAGAAGTCTGACCTGGGTCTGCACGGTTTGCTCAGGCCTATCTGCCCAAATATACTTAGGACCATACGCTAGACTAGCCATAAAGGTTATCTTTTTACTTGTTTTTAAACCATAAAGATTTGATGAATGTGGTATATGTGACATCAAGTTCGAAGTACTCGTTAGAATCGCCTCGATTCGATTTGTTGAAGCCAAGTTTCGCCCTCTATTCATATGGTCGCATGTTCGATTCTCTCGCTTGGCAACCTCTGTTTTTGGTCATCTCGTTCCAACTGTTGCTTGGGCGTAATACAAAAATCGGTTTTGGCCCCTGCCCTTTGGGGCTTGAAGAAATAAATGGGCTGCATGATGCTTCCACGCAGAGCTGAAACCGACCGCACACGAGTACTGGTAAACCGATCAGAGGATCTCAGCCTGCCGAGGTAAAGAGGTGCGATTTGGACCGTCCATGCTTATATACCCTATTGGCTTCATCGGGCGACAGGTCTCATCTTAATGTCGGGTAAAAGTCCCACAAAATTCAAAGCATCGTAAATGACCTATACAGTGTCGACGGGAACGTCAAACCTCCAAATCAAACAAACAAACAAAACACATAACGGTTTGCGGTATACACCAGGAGAGGATAGCGCTTTTTTTCTTATTTCTCCATTCAAGCATTGGGTGTGAATACTCGTTAGACTCGCCTCGACAAGGCGATTCTTTCAAGTGCCCATAATGACACGTTTAACCCATTTAGTACCAGAAATCCCAAAACGGGTACCCTTGGAAGCAGTACAGGCACAGATCAGACGCCGCAGAACGCGGCGGACGCCGCAGAACGCGGCGTCTGTTCAGGGCCTCACGCCACTGTTTGCTAAAAGTTCAGTCATTTTCCAAATCAATTTTGAAGACAACACAGCCTGACACCCCTAAATTTTGAAATGGACTCTAGCTGTATATAAGGAGGAAGATTCCATTTGGTACAAAAAGGGTTAAACAAGATATACAGAAACTTATCAGCTGGTGTCCTTGTTATACTTCTTTGTCGGACAAAAAGTAAACTATCCACTCGGCCCCCGCCCATTGGGGCTTGAAAAAATAGATGGGCTGCATGATGCTTCGATGCAGAGCTGAAACCGACCCGTACATGCATACTGGTAAATCGCTTAGCGGATCTAAACTTGCCCAGGCAAAGCGGTGCGAGTTGGACCGTCCATGCTTACAAACCCTATTTCATTGGGCGTCAGCGCTTCAGATGTCATTTCATCTCAGTCTCGGGTAAAAGCCACACAAAATTGGAAGCAACGTCTCCAAAATGACCTTTACAGTGTTGATGGGGATGTTAAACCTCAAATCAAACAAACAAACAAACAAACCTATCCACTGTTTGTTTTTGTTGCCATGGTTACCAGGCTGAAATTACACTGTTCGGAATCTTCATGTCAGCTGAAAGCATTAGAGCTAGGAAATTTTGGCATCTTCCTATGATTTATTACATCCGTCGACATATATTTATTTCCCTCTCTTGTAGCTGTTGTTTCCGTTAAAAATATCTATGGTCAACGCTCCAGATAAGATCGAAAATATCGAAGAAACACCTATACAAATACGTTACAAACTTTACCGCCGAAAAGACAAAAATTTTAAGATGAAACATTGTGATATTTTTTTTATTTCTGCTCAAACCACCTCATCGAAAAATGATGTATACCCCTGTAAACCCCAGTTTTACTATTTAAAAGTGGCCCAGCAGACACATGTCGCTAGGGCAACGTAAAATCCCCGACAGTGCAACGTCGCTGTATGAACGTCATTTTGCACCGACGTTTATGTGGCGTCACAATTACGTATTTTGCCAGCTGTGTGTATGGGTGGGTGGGGGGGGGGGAGTTTTAAAGGGGCCAATATTATACAGGCTTGTTTTTGTGATGAAACTAAACACCTCTTAATGGCTTTGATCCTTTCTCTTGTTTCGAACAGATATATAATCATGATAATCAGAAGTGGGCAAAAAACGGAGTACAGTCAAACCGGTCATAGTGGCCACCTCTATTATTAAAGCAAGCAACCATGTCTCAAGCAAGCAATCATTCAAATCTCGAAAAAGGCGAATGCATTAATATCCACCTGTATTAAGCAAGCACCTGTCTTAAGCAAGCACATTTTGGTCCTCCCTGAGGTGCTTGCTTAACACAGGTTGAACTGTACGTATGACCTACTGTCCACACGTAACAGAACTTCGCGTCTCGCGTGTGACCCGAGCAAGGCTCTAACCACAGTGGTGAGGGACCTGACGATTAAAAGCTCGGATTCAATATGCATGTGTATGAGCACTCTTACCCACTATGCCATGGAGGCCGGTGCAAAGTCTATTAGCATGTTTTTTGCAAAACAAAACCACAAATAAAATGTGCTAACATAGATAACTTTTGTTTGTTTGCCCCGCGGTTCCTGGACAGGCTTGGATCCTCTAAGCGGTTAACCAGTACTCGTGTGCGGGCCGGATTCAGCTCTGCGTGGAAGCATCGTGCAGCCCATATATTTCTTCAAGCGGGGGCTGGGGGGAAGGTGAACATTAGACTGACTCCCATCGTCAAACTATTAATTTGTCAAACTTACAAAAATATGTTTTCACTGATGTTTTACTGATTCCAGCTGAGTATGTTCTAACAGTAGAAAGAAAGACAACTTTGAAGGAAAAGAAATGTTTGGATTGTGTTTTTTGATCAGTTTAGAAAAAAATGAACATACGACAGGGAGCCAGTCTAGGTGAACATAGACAACTATCCATAGCGGCGCGCAGTTGGCCTATTACCTTGGAGAGCTATTTGCACTAAGAAAAATGTTGAGTAATGTGGTGATTAACCCATTTAGTACCAACCCCAAAATGGGTACCCTGGCAAACAGCGGAGGCCCAGATCAGACGCCACAGAACGCGGATCAGGGCCTCCCCTGTTTGCTAAAAGTTCAGCCATTTTCAAAATAAATTTTGAAGAAAACACAACCTGACACCCCTGAATTTTGAAATGGGCTCCTGCTGTATATAAAGAGGAAGATTCCATTTGGTACAAAAAGAGTTAATGGCAAATACAACACCAATACGCTAAGCGTTTTGTTTTACTACATATATACATGTAGATTACTGTTACTTTCGAAACTCAGCCCCCACCCATCGGGGCTTGAAGTAATAGATGGGCTGCATGATGCTTCCACGCAGAGCTATATCTGACCCACACACGAGTACTGGTAAACCGCTTAGAGGATCTAAGCCTGCCCAGGCAAAGTGGTGTGAGTGTCGGACCGTACATGCTTATAAACCCTATTGGTTTCATTGGGCGTCAGGGCTTGAGAGGTCATTTCATCTCAATATCGGGTAAAAGTGCCACAAAATTGGAAGCAACGTCTCCAAACTGACCTTTAGAGTGTTGACGGGGACATTAAACCTCAAATCAAACAAGCAAACAAAACTTCCGAAACTAGCACATGGGCCCCGTCAAGCGATTTTCGTACTTATCGCCTATGCGAGCAGCGAAGGTTCAGACGAGCCTGCGCATCCGCGCAGTCTCGACAGACCCGTCGCTGCTCGCTCATACAAGCAGTGAATCAAGGGGAACCTTCAGACAGAAAGCCATATCCCTGGCCCCTCTGAATGACTGGGCATGCGCAGTTAAAATTTGTCATGACGGAATGCTCGAAGACACAAATTCGCTTGGCGGGGCTCACATATCAGTGCAATGTGATTGTGATCATCAACACGACTATCAATTCCTGTGGCCCGGGCCAGGCTTCATACTGACTAAGCTTTTCCATGCCTGAAAGGCCTGAATTTGCACCCAAACCCGTATCCTGGTGATCACGACAAAAAGTGTAGATCCAGAAACGTGCAAAACGTGTAGACCCTGATCAGATGGCTTCTGCTTCTGAAGAAGCCATCTGATTATGATCTACACTGTTTGTAATGCAGTTGGTAAATTGAACAAATGCGCATCACATCAAGTTATTTGAATGGTCGGAAATGGTTGTGGACAGAATATAGGAAAAACATCTGAATCTAAAATCCTGAAATCAAGAAAAAATCAAGCTCTAAAAGCCTGAAATCCTGCAAATGCCAGAAAAATATGAGGCCTGGGCCCCGAATAAATCTAAGCATACTTACAATTTCCGGTCTTTTTTTCCAAATTTTCCACCTAGCTCCACATAATGAAATCGAATTTTCATCCGCGTTTTTCATGCACCAGAGTAAACAGTACAGAGTTCATAACGAATATATAAACCGTGCGAGAAAACGCTGTGCCATATCGTGTGAAAATTCACTTTATCGCTCTCACAGTTGCGACGGCGGATAAGTTGTTGCCACGGATTTAGTAGATTTTTTTGTTCCTGTTTAGTTTTATTTGTTTAATCAATAGTGATGTTATGGTTTTGCAGGTTGGTCTGGGTCTTCTACAGTTTGTCAGAAGACAAATTTTCTTCTGGGCGTATACCACAGAAGATTTTTCTGGAAATCTGATATCCCGATAACGTTAATATAGCTTCGAGCTTATCAGTGCGCGTTGCTATTTATTAGACCAGCTACCAGGTAACGTACTTAGACTGGCTCCATTCTAACTGATAGTTTAACCCTTTTTGTACCAAATGGAATCTTCCTCCAATATATAGCAGCAGTCCGTTTCAAAATATAGGGGTGTCAGGTTGTGTTTTCTTCAAAATTTATAACACAAATGGCTGAACTTTTTGCAAACAGTGTAGGCCCTGATCAGACGCCACGTTCTGCGTTCTGCGGCGTCTGATCTGGGCCTGTACTGTTTGCCAGTTACCCTTTTCGGGTTTCCAGTATGTTGGCTTATCGATTATGCATTTTCTAACAGGTATGTAAAGAAAAATATGTTTTCTAAGTTCGAATTCTATAACTCATATAGAAGCCTCCATGGTGTAGCGGTTACGCTACTCGCCTTGTAAATCAGGGATCGCAGGATCGATCCCGGGCTTCCCCAGACTTTCGGATGAGACTTTAAACCGAGGTCCCGTCTCCGCATGACCTAAGCTGTTGGTGGGACGTAAAACTCAAACACTCACTTTATAACTCATAGACAGGGAGCCAGGCTAGGGACACGACCATGAAACTTTGTTCGACAAAAAGGGTAGTTCGAGCCAAGATGGGCGGGGGGGGGGCAATGCTCTTCGTACTACGTATTAAAAATTAACCCATATATGGCAATGGAATATTCCATCTAATGAGTTTGGCGTGGTCCATTTCTAATTATAGGGGTGTCAGATTTGTTTTGTCTATATGGTATGCTTTACAAAAATGGTTGTAATAGGCCGTGGGCCAGATATGGTTTACCTCCCCCCCCAGGGGGATTTTTGTAGACCATATTTTTCTGAAAGCCTGGTGTCTTGCAAGGATTTTGCAACATGTTAGCCCTCTGGCAATGGCAGCGTTACCGTGTAACATCCTGTTATATATGTTACCCCTCAAAACTTTTGATAAATTAAGAAAATTGTAAGACTTCCGAAAAGTGCAAAAGATAAAGAAGAATTTCCAATTTGGTTATTTGATCGAAGTAAGCTATCACTGCGCCACAGATAGGGACCTTTGAAACCAAAACTGGTCGCCCCTGGTGTAACGTATGTCACCTTTTTTCATTAAACCCTATATATTTCATAAAATAGTCTAATATAGTTTTACCTAATTTTTTTCGTAAAAAATTGTATTCCCTATTTTGTTATAGTATTCAAGGCCTTTTAATGACCTTTTCAAAACTGCAAACATTATGTTTCTATCTTATATACTTATTGAGTTATTGAATGTTGAACACGGGAACCCCCTATTTCACAATTTTCATCATATGACCATTATGCCATCATTCATTGAACCATGTATTGAAATAAAGCACTTCATATACAGCGCACACATGTTTATTGTAAAAACTTTAATAGACATTATCAGTTTTAAAAGTTTTGAATGAATTGCTCAGCTTTTAATGTCTCATTATGTCACGTATGTAACATAAGGTAGAAAGGTCTTTAATAATGAGTGATATTTAGGCTCAGAAAGGTTTTTCCACCATTTTGATTATCTTAAATCAAATATTGATAAAAAGTATTAGATTAGTGAAAGGAATTTTAAGTTTCACATTCAGTTGCCAAATATATGGCGGAGAAAGTAACGTAGTTCAACTAAATGTATTATTACATGAGTCAATCTCCTATGTAACACAGGATACAGTATAAAATCTTAACATAATTGTTAATATAATTGTTCAGCTGCTTGTATGTCCTATCACCAAGTAGGAAATAAATAAAGCTTACTGTGGACTTCCAACCATCATAAGTTTCAATGTTTTTGCATACATGTGTTAAAAAATCCTTTTAGTAACATGACATACTTTATTTGAATGATAGCATATTTGGTAACTTTCCTGAAAGCTTAAGTTTAAAACCAAACTCTAATACCATTCACTGCAGTATGAATGTTCTTATTTGTTTCACTTCTTAACTGTTAACAGCATAAAGACTGAAACATCACGTACATAACATAACATCATACAAATCTTAAAATTATTGTCAAGTCACTTTTTGCTCCAAATGAGGTATCACACTATATTCTCATGTGACTGGAATAAGTATGGAATAAGTTTAATCATCGCCTCATAATAGTCTGACAGAAAATGGTTGATATCTCTGTCTACCTGAAACTAGCATTCAAAAGTATTTGAAGCTAAGTCATTATTCTTTACACATCTGGATGAGGTCACCTTGTCAACATTGAACATTTTTTAATATTCAAGATGGTGTCCAATATGTCCATCAAATAGAATACTTAAAAATAAACTAAACTTACAGCCCTGAACGCGATGCCTTTTCTTATTTGAAGGAATCTGTAAAATTCCTGCTGGTACAGAAATGGACTGCCCCATCTTTGAGATATTTTCTCCGCATTTTCTCCGTAAAATAATTTAAAAACTAAACACACATAATCACAACCAAACTTTGAAAACCATTAAGTGTATCAGTCCAAAACAGGGTTAAATACTTCTTATGTTTTATTTGATATTTTCAATTACTTTCAGAACAATTTTATACCTTAAGCTTATGTTTTCTCTACATTGCAGATAAATGGTACCGTATATAACATACATGTTTTACAGAATACCTGTTTAAAAATAACAAAGTCACATAATTCCTTACAGACAGTAATCTTAAAGGGTAATAAGACTACATTTATTTACTTTAATAGACTAGAATCAGCAGATATTTAAGGACAAGTCTGGAGATCTGGTGTGAGATCTGGCATGCTTACAGCAAGCCAGCTACCTGGAAGGGGGCCAACTCGTGTGAATTTTACCCCTTTACTTGCATGTTAATCAAAAATCAGATGTTGATTATGATGATGATATCTTGTAGCAGAATCTATATATTTAGTAGCATTTTTATGCATTATCTAACATTTATGTGACTTAGAAATTGATATATACGAATACTTTTGTAGTATGTAAATTGTACCATGTAGCACATTCATTGACTTTGCATGGTACTTTATAGTTTCAACTTTGCGACATACATATGTGCATGTATTATATGCTTTAGTCATGCTGATAATGGATTGTTTCAGACATAAGAATATTCACAATCTTTGAAACAACATAATGCTAAATTTTATACCAGATTTGGATTCTGGTATATTCTGTCATGATATGACTGACACTTCTTTTTAAGCAATGTTACATATGTTACCATTTTCACAGACAAGAAGTGAATGTATTTTATGCCAATGAATGTTTAATTTCAAGTGCTCTTTCTGTATAATAATAGATATGCCAAGTTTCTAGCAATACCAATATGCTCCAAAGTATTGGTTATTATTAAGCACATGTGTACATGTGTGCTGTTTTGGTACAAACACATACGGCTATATTATCTTAGCAAAGACTATCATTGCCCGATGTTTGTTTATCAACATGGATCAAAACCTGCTAGTTTAATAGGAAAATTGGTCTGACAAGACCTGTAAGACTGCTGCTTATATGTATCAGTAACAAAAGCAACACACTCTGCCCTTGGTAACAAGTTAAATAAAGATTTCGAAGGTTTCTGTAAGGTAACAGGAATAGCCGTTAACCTCAGTAGTATGGCATTACCCAATGATATGTGCAGCATTGGATGGCCAATCGCTATGTTCAGTAATAGATTTGTCAATTGAGAAATGCAGAAGTGTGGACTTGGCAGGTTTGGTGGGCATGCCGTCAGCAGTTGCAAGCGACCATGGAACAGGTCACAAGGCGAACGGCAATGTCAACTTAAGGTCAACATTATGTCCAATAGAAAAATGGACAAGCTGTCTAAAGATATTTCTTACAGCTATGATCTGGCTTATTTTGTTTTGTGTGCTGGTGAATTTCCTCTTGGTCCTGCAAGTTGAAAAAGTTTTTAGCTTGTTACGCTTGATGGTTTGTAAAAGCCAATAGACCTTTGAACTAAACGCGAGTTGATGGAGTCTTCCCTAAAACAATGTTACATACGTTACCATGCTCACGGCTTTTATAACAGTCTTCCATAGACTTCCTGCCAATACATATGAGCCTTAAACAGATCCTTAGTTATGTCAGGCTTAGTAAAACACCCAAATGCAAACAGTACAGTTCATTGTCTTCAACACTGGAACTAAAAGGGTTGATGTAGCCAAACATCGCCTCGTTCTCATTTCACATCATGCTCTTTACTTTTAATCTGAGCAGGTCGCAAGTTTTCTTGTTGTTTTTACTGTCTATTACGTCAGGGTTCATTTCAGTGCATTGAAGAGTTGTTTCAACATACTGAGCTCTCACGTGTCGAGAAATACACCATCTTTAGTACGCGACGTAATTCCTGCTGACGCCCTAAAAACCTACTTGATACTTGGCATGGCGTTTATTGTTTGTTCAACACAAGGACCATTCTGACAGTAGTTATTATAAATGTTCCTGTGCGCATGCTTAGTCCCTAAGAAGGATCTTTAGCTGAAGGCTATCTATTTTTATGTGAGCAAACAGCCAAGGTTCTGGCAAGACTTCGCAGATGTGCAGGTTAGCCTGGAATTTTGTTGTTTGCGTATTTGATAACGGGTTGTTTTCCGACGAAATATTGGCTAAATATATGCAGCTAAATATTGGCGCATAGGCGCTTGCACTTGTTAACAAGTCTATGCAGTAATAATGTTATTGCTCAGGATTGTAAAATATACACATTTAAAAACGTAGATGCCTTATTTCTGCTCCATACATTGACTTTGTATGCTTTGTATGCTTCAACAATCTACAAAGGTGATTGCAAATCAGTACTCTTTGGAACTGCTACAACAAAAAAGACTGTAATGGGTACCAGCAATCTATTTGAAAGACCACATCTTAGCAATTGTGTAAGTGACCATGATAAGGAATTTAAATTCATTTAAGTAGCAGCCTTACAAGTAAGACTTAAGTCTTACATGTGTAGACAGTAATCGCAATACTGATAATTTAAATACTTGGTAACGTATATAACGGTAATAAACAAAAGCATTTACAACCTGAGTATTTAAAATAGGTGTCTGTGATATAAGAAGTACATTTACCTGTGCAGGCATGCAAATAAGTACAAAAAGGGCCATGTTGTACACATAATCAGGAATATTTAATGCTATTTTGAGGGTAACGTACTTAACATGGATGTTACACATTAACGCTGCCACTCTCAGAGGGCTAACATGTTTCATTTTGTGGCTTATATAATGTACTATTAGAAAATCATAGTGTACAAAAATCCCCCTGGGGGGGGAGGGGGGTCTATTGCCAGCTCAAGGCCTATAATTTAGACTCAGATCAGACGCCGTTTTATCTGATTTGGGTCAACACTGTTTGCCAATATCCCCAAAATGGGTCGCTTTACATAGATGGGTGAAATCTAAAGCAGCACAACAGTGGTAATAAACAAAATAAACAAGCCCATCACGTGAACATCGCCCCCGCCCATCGGGGCTTGAATAAATAGATTAGGCTGCATGTTGCTTCCACGCAGAGCTGAAACCGGCCGCACACCGCTTAGGAGTCTAAGCCTGTCCAGGCAAAGTGGTGCGAGTCGGACCGTCCCTACACATTTATTTATTTATTTTTTTTTTTTTGGTTTGTTTGGGCGGCAGGGACTTAGATGTCATTTCATCTCAATTTCGGGTAAAAGTCCCACAAAATTGGAAGCAACGTCTCCAAAATGACCTTAATAGTGTTGACGGGGACGTCAAACATCAAATCAAACAAACAAACATCGCGTTAACAAGCCCGTGTATAGAATATCCCTATACAGTGGAACTTCGACGGCTCGAACACCGATGGCTCGTTTACCATGACTGAGTCGAACCCATTCCCAAGCCCCTAGGGAAATCCTCTATCTACGAAAGAGGCGGGGTAATTTAGGAGATTTTTGTCTTTTATATTTCAAATGTATACTGTGTGTACTCATTAGAATCGCCTCAATGAGGCGATTCTAATGAGTATACACAGCATACATTTTCATTATAGAATACCGAAAAAGATGTACAAAAGTATCTGATTATGCCTCCTGGCAGTAACCCTCAATGGCTCGAACTACCCCTGTCTCGAACAGATTTGCGAGGTCCCTGAGGTGTTCGAGCCACCCAAGTTCGACTGTATAAACTCTTCTTTATATAGAGAAAACGGGGTTTACAGTGGTAACATTATTTGTTGGTATTCGTAAAAGCCGTCTCAACGAGTCGGTTCTAACGAGCATCCCACAATCTATGTTTGGAGCATTACTGTAAAAATCCTAAAAATTCAGACACCTTGAGAACTTGCGGTAATTCTCCTAAAGTTTTGGCCAATTTGTCTCATGATTCAGCAAGGAGCCCAAAACGTGCATACGGAATGACAAATAGTGTAGATCCTGATCAGCCAGGAGCAGTCTGATATGGGTCTGCACTGTTTGCTTAGGCCTGTCTGTCCCAATTCTAAGGATAGAAAAATGTATCAAAATAACCCTATAATGCTCTTTGCCTCCATACACTTTGTAGGGGTCTTAAAATTATTAAATTTCACCTATATATATATGCCTAGCGGCCCCCTTTTTGGGACATTGGCGAACAGTGTAGATCCAGATCAGACGCCACAGAACGCGGTGTCTGATCTGGGTCTACACTGTTTGCTTAAAGACATTTTTGTGAAATTTGCCACAAACATAAAACAAACCTGATACCCTTATAGTAGGAAATGGGACACTCCAAACTTATTAGGTGGAAGATTCCATTGTCATATGGATTAATATCAGTTATCTCCAAGCTTCATATGGAACCCTATGCAGAGAATGTTTTTATTATGTTGTTTTGTTGATTTGAGCATCCTGACATGCAACACATCACGTGAACAAGTCCGTGAAATGAACACCCCCTTAAACCCCACTTTATATAGAGAAAACTGGGGTTTAGGGGGGTAAACATTGTTTTCCTTATTTCTGCTCCAAAACATAGGTTGTGGGTACTCGTTAGAACCGCCTCAATGAGGCGGTTCTAACGAGCACCCACAACCTATGTTTGCAGTATAAAAAAGAAAAATGTCACGGATTTTCATCAGAAAAGTAGCGATTTTGGACATAAGAAAAATGCACTATGTCGCACGGGTGTGTTATCGTAATGAGTTGTTTAACTCACACTTTTGCTAAAATTCCACGCATTGTCTGGAGTTGACCGCTGGGTATACTAGTTGTGTTTACTTGTCCAGCAAAAACTTATCTGTACTCACAAATCACCTGAAAAAAAAATGTCATTTACCCTTGTAAAACAAAATTTTAAGCTCTGAACAGCTAAACTAAGTGATTAGTATGGAAGCCGATGGGAAACATTTTAACTTGTGACATTGAACTTGTAACTTTATGTGACTTGTGACTTGCGACTAAGGACTTGTGACTTTTGACAAACCTGAAGCAATGACGGATGGCGGAAAACGACGGGGTGAGCGGTTTTGTATTGAATTATTTATTTATTTATTTATTCATTTATTTATTTATTTATATTGCAAAGTTTTATGTTTTTAATCCTGATTTTGTGAATTTGTATGGCTTATGACTTGCGACGTGTGACTTTTGGCAATCTCCGACAGGTGGGCCAAGTCACAAGGAAAATCTCCTCTGTACCACATTAATTATTGGATCATGACTATCTTCATCTATTTACATAAAAACAGCAGTAACATAAACAACGCAGATTTTTGTTTCTATATATATATAATTCATGGCGCTGCCTCGAAAATAAAACCAAGTTAAAAACAAATCACAGTTATTACCGAGAAAAAAAAAATAATATGGCGGCTTCAAAACAAGCCTTTATAATTTTGACCCCCTTGAACCACACTTTTATATAGTAAAGCTGGGGTTTACAGGAGTAAACCATATTTTTCTTGTTTGTTTGTACTGGAGTTTAACGGCCCAGTCAACAATATTTTAGGTCATTTTTGAGCCGGTCAGTTTACCTATCCACACTTTCCAGGACAGGCTTATACGTAAGCGGTTAACCAGTACAGTGCACATTCTTTCGCCAGAAGCTGACAATCAGCGGAAGGGAGAGAATGACCGTAGAGAATATTTCATGAAAGAATGTTGCCGGGCACGGCAGGTATCGAACCACGTCCTCCTGCTTACCACTCAGACGCGCATCCGACTGAGCTAGCCAGGACGGCCATTATTTTTCTTATTTCTGCTCTAAAATATAGATTATGGGTACTCGTTAGAACCCCCCTCATCGCGGACGTACAGACGAACGAAAGTACGGAGGAACTATACTAGCATTTTTTATAGCGCGGGGGTGTTTAACATTTATCGGATTTAATATCTCGTACTGTCGAGATATTAAGTCGAATTTTCGAGATAGTAAGTCGAATTTGTTATTTTCCCATTATTAAGTCGAATTGTCGAGATACTAAGTCGAAATCCAGTTATTATGTCGAAATTTTGAGTTAATAATTCGAAATATCGAGATAGTAAGTCGAAATTTCAAGATACTGAGTCGAAATTTCCAGTTAATATGTCGAAATTACGAGCTACTAAGTCGAAGTTTCGAGTTATTAAGTTGAATTTCGAGACAGTAAGTCGAAATATCGAGATAATAAGTTGAAATTTTGAATAATTATGTCGAAATTTCGAGTTAATAAGTCGAAATTTTGAAATGGTAAGTCGAAATTTCGAGATGCTCATTGGAAATTTCGAGTGATGCTAAGGGGAAATTTCGAAATACTATCAAAGAAACAAGTATTAGCTTTTACAAAAAGCTTGAGTCTACGCTTAGCACACATTAATTTGTGTTATCATAGGAGTGGAATGTCGAATGACAAAACTACTCATGTGTATTCTGTATAAGTGTGCCGGTAAATACTGAAACTTGTATAATAGCCAAATATTCCAAAAGCTGACTCCAGTTTCATATATAAACAAAACTACCAATCTTTTACAATGATAACCACTCGTACTAAGGAGACGAAAACTCAGTACAACAGATGGATCTGCCTTCTTTTAGTGAAAACAAACAAAAATAGATGTATTATATCATCGGAGGGAAGTCAACATCATGTGGACCCGGAAAACAGGGCGTCTGATAAGCTTACGGAAGTGTTTCGGTCAATCCCGGTTTTTAATCATTATAACAAATAACACTGCTGACCAGTCAATAGAATATAGCATTCAGTCAGTAATGGCCTTTTCTTTAATGCTTCTGGGGCAAAAGTAAACCTTAGGTAATCTACACCCACATGCGTAGACAATAACACGGATGAATAACAGCCAACTAGTCATGACCTTTTCTTAAATGCTTCCGGAGCAAAAGTCATCCTTAATATTTTCTACGCCCGTGGGCGAAGACAAAAGAATACCTGGCCCTTATGCTCTTCCGTAGCTACTAATTGACGGCAGTGAATGAAAATCATGCTATAGATACAGGCCAAAATTATATGCGTGTAGCAAAATTAAATAAAACAAGGATTTTCACTTAAACTGGATTTCCCTCGAAGAAGATTGATCAAAATTCCACAGGAACCCGCGTGATAAAATGTACAACACTATTTGACAACTGACAACTTTTGGCAAAATACTTGAAAAATTGATATATGGAAGCCTACCATAGGGACGAACTGCAATGTTTTCATATACATGTATATTGGCTTTACCATATATTTTCAAAAATAATTTCGGTGTGTCGAAGCACAGGATAAGTTTCAAATTATCTGTCTCGTAACAATGCCCAAATATGGTAAAAACTTTAAAAATTCTTCCTCTCAAGAATGACTGGGCCCATTGTCTTAAAACATCGTATTTAGCATTTTATGACTGAGTGCTACCACCAAATTCACAAAAATGATGACCCTAGATTGAACTTGGCCTATTTAACGCCAAGGTCAAATTAGGTTCCTCGGGCTTTTCAATGGCAAAACGGTTTCGAAAAATATTGTGGTCTATGACATTAGAATAGATACAAAATGAATGTCTATGAATGCCAAAGGTCAAGGTCATTCAGTGACCTTGGTCCAAAGTTGCTTGGATTGCAGGTCCATTTTCTCTGAAACCATTGGGCCAATTTGATTTAAGGGGAATGGGTATACCTTCAGGGGAGGCAACTCATGCAAAAGTGTTTTTGTCACCCATGTCAATAGGGATCAACTCTTAAAGAAAAGAATTTGCTCCTGAGGAGCAAATTCTTTCCTTTAAGAGTAGACCCCTTTTACAGTGGGACAGGGCTTAAAGAACAGCGAACAGGAAGTCCCGAAAGTTGTCTCCCTTTGAAAAATGGCGGAAAAATCTGCCAAGTGTACCCATTCCCCTTAAATTTCATATGCAGCCTTCAGACAGTAAGGAAACAACTAATCAGTCTGAATAGTCCCAGTCACATGACGAAGATGGCCGCCATGCCATGTCAAATGGGGTAAAAACCTTCAAAACATTTTCGTCTCCAGAAGCACTGCGGTGATTGTTTCGAAACTTGGTATGTAGCATTGGGTGACTGAGTACTACAAAGTTTGCAAAAATGATGGCCCTAGGTTGACCTTGCCCTACTTTACACAAAGGTCAAATTTGGTTTCCTATGCTTTTCAGTGGAAAGAGGGTAAAATAATACATTTCTCGAAAAAAATATTGTGGTCTATTTGGTGACCTTGGCCAAAGGTCCTCTGGATTGCAGGTCTACTGTCATTTCAAAATACATTTTCTCTAAACCCACTGGGAAATTACATTTTATTTTTATATGCAGCCTTCTGACCACGGAGAAACAAAATGTGTTGAATGGTCTGGGTCGTATGACCAAAATGGCTGCCATACCCAAATATGTTGAAAACCTTAAAACATTCTTCCCCAGAACCACTGGGCCGTATGACATGAAAATAGGTACAAAAAGAATGACAATGAATGGTAAATGTCAGGGTCAGTTGGATTGCAGGTATTTTGACATTTCCAAATAAGGCTGACACGATTAATTGTATAATCGATTAATCGATCGATAAATTCAACAAAAATGATTATCATTTCTGATTTGCTTTTAATCGATTACTTGATAGGTGCAATTTACTACCCAAAGTTATGCCTAAAATAGCTGGATGAGTGGCAAACAGTGCAGACCCTGATGAGACGCCGCATTCTGCGGCGTCTCATCTGGGTCTACACTGTTTGCTCAGGCCTGTCTGTTCAAATATACATATGGTAAAGTGCAACATATAGTAAGAGTCATGGTCAGAAGAAAGCCAGACAGGTAAAATTATGACAAAAACCTTTAGCGATTACTAATCGATTATCGATCGCAATGACAGGACTGATAATCGATTATCTTTTCAGCTCCGATTAGCCAGCCCTATTTCCAAATACATTTCCTTTGAAATTTCTGACCTAATGTGGATTTAAATTTTATATCCAACCTGCTAACAAAAAAGGAACAAATCTTTGTTCAACTGGTCCATGTTGCATCACCAAGATAACTGTCATGTCCAAATATGGTAAACACCTTAAAAATCCTCTTCTCCAGAACCACTGGGCCCATTGCTTTGAAAACTTAATTGTAGCATAGGTTGACTGACTACTACTGGCTTTGCAAAAAAGATAACCCTAAAAAGATTGACCTTGACCTACTTTACGCAAGTGTCAAATTTGGCTCCCTAAGCTTTTCAAGGGGGGAAATAGGTAAAAGAGTGCATTTTTTTGTTGTTGTTGTTGTTTTCTTTATATATATGTATTGTCTGAGATTAGAGAATAGGTACAAAATAAATGTCTATGAATGCTAAGGGTCGTGGTAATTCGGCGACCTTGGATCAAAGTCTTTTGGATTGCAGGTCCTTTGATTTGTCAAAATACATTTTCTCTGAAACCACTATTCTGTCAGTGGTGTGTGTTGGGGGGGGGGGGGGGGGGGGGCTAAATGGTCCTGGTCATATGACCAAGATGGACACCGTGCCCATATAAGGTCTAAACCTTTAAAACTCTTCTACTCCAGAACCACTGGGCCGATTGTCTTGAAACTTGGTATGGAACACTGGTCTATGACATGGCTGTATGTACAAAATGAATGTCTATGAATGCCAGTGGTCAAGGTCACTCAAAGACCTTGGCCCAAGTTCATTTGGATTGCAGCCGTAGTACATCAACATTTCAAAGGACCGTTTCTCTTAAACAGCTGAGCCAATTTCAGTTTGATTTTATATGCAACCCAATAAAAACTTGATTGTATGTTCCAGGTCACATGACTAAGATGGCCCTGTGCCCAAATAAGGAAAAAAACTGTAAAAGACCTTCTCTGGAAGTGCTGGGCCAATTTTCTTGAACCTTTTCATATAGCATTAGGGTAATTAACCCATAAAACGCTGAGAAACTCTACGTCTGAAAATGTCGTCTGCTTATGTCGTCTGCTGAATCTCCTTGCAAACTTTTTAAAAACATATGTGAACCCAGATCAGACTGCTCCAGTTTGATCTTGCAAAAAATGAGTTTAAAGGCAGACGACAAAGCAGAAGGCAAATATCGTGATTGGCATGCTATGGGTTAATTTTACCAATTTTATAGCAATGTCAAATTTGGTCCCTTAGAAAATGCTAAAACAATGCATTTTTTTTTTCGAAAACTAATTTAGTGTGTTTTATGACATGAGAGTAGGTGCAATATAAATGTCTATGAATGTCGAAGGTCACGGTCATTCGATGGGTTTTGTCCCAGGTCACTTGGATTGCAGGTGCATTGACATTTCAAATGAGATTTTCTCTAAAACTGCAGAGCCAATTTCAGTTTTATTTGCAGCTTCCTGACAAAGGGGATTGTAAGTTTATTCAACTGGTTGAGGTCACATGACAAAGATGACCGGCATGCCCAAATATGGTAAAACCCTTATTGACATTTCAAAGTACATCGTCTTTGCAATCACTGGGCTAATTTCATTCAAATTTGATATGTAGCCTTCTTTCTGACACTGAGGAAACAAACATTTGTTCAAATGGTCCAGGTCACATCATCAGTATGGTAAAAACCTTTAAAAATCTTCTCCAGAACCTCTTAGCTAATTGCCATGAAACTTAGTATGTAGCTTAAGGTGACTGAGTACAATCAAATTTGTCCCATTGATGGCCTAGATTGACCTTGACCTAGTTTTGGACAAGGTCAAATTTGGTCCCTCAGGCTTTTGAATGGGCGAGAAGTTAAAAATGTATTTTTCGAAAACTCTTGTGATTATGAAATGAGAGTAGGTACTGCATGAATGTCTGTGAATGCTATTATAGGTCATTCAGAGACCTTGGCCCCAGGTGCCCATCAACTTTTCAACTTAAATTTTATATACATACAGCTGTCTTGGCAATGGATGAATGAAAGTTTGTTCAAATAGTTCAGGTCACATGACCAAAATGGCTGTCATGGCCATATATAGTAATAAACTTAAAACATCTTTTCAAGAACCACTGGGCTTCATATGCAGCTTAAGCTGACTGGTCACTACAATATTTTATAAGTAATGACCACATATTGACCTTGACCTTTATAGCTCACCTGTCACGTAGTGACGAGGTGAGCTTTTGGATCACTTTTTGTCCGTCGTCCGTCCTGCGTGCGTCCGTGCGTGCGTAAACTTTTTCTTCAAACGACATCTCCTCCTAAACCAGTGAATGGATTTTGATATAATTTCGATATAATTTCAGGGGAATGTTCCTTGGATGACCCTCTTTCAAAATTGCCTTAATCATTCCGCTCCGTTAAACAAAATTACCGCCAGAGCCAAATATAGTAAAACCTTTAAATGACATCTCCTAGGCAAATGGCCCGATTTGAAAATAATGTCACAGGAATGTTCCTTGAGTGACCCTCTTTCAAAATTGCCTAAATCGTTCTGCCCCGTTAAACAAAATGGCCGCAAGAGCTAAAAATAGAAAACCTTTCTAATGACATCTCCTCCTAGGCAA
The DNA here is from genome assembly GCA_963580285.1 of Lucinisca nassula. Classification (NCBI taxonomy): domain Eukaryota; kingdom Metazoa; phylum Mollusca; class Bivalvia; order Lucinida; family Lucinidae; genus Lucinisca; species Lucinisca nassula. Next base: position 91,830,249 of record OY757019.1, on the reverse strand, counting down.
ATGGCCCGATTTGAAAAGAATTTCACAGAAATGTTCCTAGAGTTACCCTCTTTCAAAATTGCCTAAATCGTTCTGCTTCATTAAACAAAATGGCCACCAGAGCTAAAAATAGAAAAAAACCTGTCAATGACTCCTCCTAGGCAAATGGCCCGATTAGAAAATAATTTCACAGGAATGTTCCTTGAGTGACCCTCTTTCAAAATTGTCTAAATCGTTCTGCTCCGTTAAAAGAAAATGGCCGCCAAAGCTAAAAATATAAAAACCTTTCAATGACATTTTCTCCTAGGCAAATGGCCCGATTTGAAAATAATTTCCCAGGAATGTTCCATGAGTGACCCTCTTTCAAAATTGCCTAAATCGTTCCGCTCCGTTAAATAAAATGGCCACCAGAGCTAAAAATAGAAAAAAACCTTTAAATGACATCTCCTCCTAAGCAAATTGCCCGATTTGAAAATAATTTCACAGGAATGTTCCTTGAGTGACCCCCTTACAAAATTGTTTAAATCGTTCCGCTCCGTTTAACAAAATGGCTGCCAGAGCTAAAAATAGAAAAACCATTAAATGACATCTCCTCCTAGGCAAATGGCCCGATTTGAAAATAATATCACAAGAATGTTCCTTGAGTGACCCTCTTCCAAAATTGCCTAAATCGTTCCGCTCCATTTAACAAAATGGCCACCAGAGCTAAAAATAGAAAAACCTTTAAATGACATCTCCTCCTAGGCAAATGGCCCGATTTGAAAAGAATTTCACAGGAATGTTCCTAGAGTGACCGTCTTTCAATATTGCCTAAATCGTTCTGCTCCGCTAAACAAAATGGCCGTCAGAGCTAAAAATAGAAGTCTACTTCAAAATTAAGGTCTCGGGTTGAGTCAATTTTAGAAACTTATTTTGAAAAATAGCCGAACATGAAGGCTTATCAGTTGCTGTACTTTGATTTGTTTTTGTTTGATTTGCGGTTTAACGTCCCCGTCAACACTGTAAAGGTCATTTTGGAGACGTTGCTTCAAATTTTGTGGGACTTTTACCCGACATTGAGATGAAATGAAATCTCAAGCCCTGTCGCCCAATGAAACCAATAGGGCTATTAGCATGGACGGTCCGCCTCGCACCGCGGTTCCTGGACAGGCTTTGATCCTCTAAGCGGTTTACCAGTACTAGTGTGCGGGCTGGATTCAGCTCTGCAAGGAAGCATCATGCAGCCCATATATTTCTTCAAGCCCGTATGGGCGGGGGCTGATCAGTTGCTGTACTATGGGGCCAGTTGTTCAACCTAACACTGTTAGTTAACAAATCGTTGAAACTTTGATCATGTAATATGGCAAATATACTAATATTTTTTGCTGAAAAATCCAAAATTGTATATATTTTACTTGCTACAACGGTTAACAATTTGACCACGAACGAGCTTTAAGCTAACAAGGCTTTGAACAACTGGGCGCTGATTTGGGCCTTCACTGTTTTTCAGTGTCCCATTTAGTGTTTGATTGTTTGTTTTGAGTTTAACGGCCCAGTCAACACTATTTGGGCCATTTTTGAGCCGGTCAGGTTACCTATTCACACTTTTTTCTGGGCAGGCTTATGTGTAAGCGGTTAACCAGTACAGTGCATATTCTTTGCCAGAAACTGACAACTGCCCTGCTTGAATCAGCGAAAGGGAGAGAATGACCGTAGAAAAGATTTCATGATCAATCTTCACGAAAGAAAGTTGCCGACCCCGGCAGGAATCGAGCCCGCGTCCTCCGGATCTCCAGATGCGCATCCGACTGAGCTACCGAGGCCGGCTCCCCCATATAGTGTTTCCCATATAATGGGTCAAGGCCATGTCAATCTTGGGCCAGTTATTGAAAGCTAAAAAGACCGGTAGTAAACATATTTATTATAGCAAATGTGCTATTAGTTTTGCTGAAAAAAATGTTAAGTCGCTTTTCACATTTTTTCAGCCAAAAAAAAAAAAACACTACTTCTACCAGAGTTTTTAATCACTAATAAGCTTATATACCAAATGATGCTTTGAACAGCTCAGCCTTGGCCTCGAAGTTGTTTTATGTTCAACTCAACTGAGCATGAAATTTGTCCTGCTAATAAATTTTAAAATGCCAACGATTGTTGGCATTTTATAATTTATGAGCAGGACAAATTAACATTCTGTGCTGATTTGAGCAAGACAAGTGACTCTATCACTTGTATTTTAATATATATGAGCATTATAAATTTATTGCTCAAGTGAGTTTAGCATGAAAAAAAAAAGCTTTACTACCTCTGGGCCAGGTCATCTGCTGGCTTCGGTAGCTGTCAGATGCCCAGCTGGGTAATCAGGTCACAGGTTCGATACCTGCCATGATGAAAACATTCTTTTGTGGAGATTGATCATTAAAACTTTTCTACGGTCATTTTCTCCCTTCTGCTGGTTCGAGAAGGGCAGTTGCCAGTTTCTGGTGAAAGAATGTACTGTACTCGGTCGTGGTCATCTGGTATGCGTGTCTGATGTGTGCAACATTCTTTGGTGGACATTGATCATGAAGTCTTTTCTACGGTCATTTTCTCTCTTTTGCTGGTTCATGGCAATTGCCAATTTCTAGTGAAAGTATGTGTACTTTATGCGTAAGCCTACCCAAGAGACTGACCAGCTAAAGATGACCTATATAGTGTTAAATGGGCTGTTAAAATTCCAAACAAACAATTCCTGGTCATTTAAGGGGAATGGTCACAGCTAGCATATATAAGAAGTATCCATCTCCCATAACCCTTATCCTTTGGTTTGTTTGTTTGATTGGAGTTTTAACGTCCCCGTCAACACTGTAAAGGTCATTATGGAGACGTTGCTTTCAATTTTGCGGGACTTTTACCCTACATTGAGACGAAATGACATCTCAAGCCCTGCAGCCCAATGAAACCAATGGGGTTTATACGCATGGTCCGACTCGTACCGCTTTGCCTGGGCAGGCATCCGCAACTATTATTGACATTTATGCCGTTGGCGCAAAGGATTAAGCCTTTTACTGTGCGCTGACCTTCTCGGCTTACCTGTACAGAATCTCTTGTTGGAAATAGCAGGCGCTTTAATGGAAAACAATTTTTAAACAAATATAACTTATGTATTTTTCGATTTGACAAATATGTTCTGTTTGGAACTAATTGTCCATTCAAATTCCTTAAAAAAGATATCAAATAAGTTGAACTTTTATTTAATTAGCTGCCGGCATTTTTATTTTCAAATTAGCGACCCTTAATCCTTACATGAAGCATACAAAACTGTGGAAAAACAACGACAGTACCCTACTATAACGGCTTAAATCTTACTTTCTGTTAATATTGCAAAAAGCGCCTATATCAGACGCAATGTTTTTACAATTTTGTGCATTTTGATAGCAATTATAATATTTCAAAATAATATTTAATAACGGCATTTTGCGAGTAAATTTGGAGCTTATCAGAAAAAGCGTTACCGTCTACACACGCGTGTAATCTCAAAGCGGGTCATTTTCAATCGACTGTGAAATCAACACATCTTCGCCTGGGCATCTCCTTGGAATGTAAATCAATCTAAGAATGCGGTGTCTGATCGGCGTCTTATTTATTTATTTATTTATTAATTTATTTATTCACGTAATTATTGATTTTCATGACCTTATTAGATGTTTGCATATTCTTTATACTTCCTACGCAAAGTTAAATAAACATTGCTAGCAATAAGATTTATGATTACATTTGTTTGTTTTGTATGTTTGTATGATTACAACTGAAAGAAAGAAAGAAAGAAAGAAAGAAAGAAAGAAAGAAAGAAAGAAAGAAAGAAAGAAAGAAAGAAAGAAAGAAAGAAAGAAAGAAACCCATGTGAATTCGTCAAGAAATTTCTAAAAAGTTAAAAATTAACTTTGTTATAATATATATCTTATTCCATTTACTCAGTTACAGGCTAATCTTACATTTCGTTGTTCGCACATTGTTTTGCTGGAATACCACAGGAATGGTTGTTTTATTTTATTTTTCTTTCTTTTTTGCAACATGCGTTTGATTATTTAAATGCTATTGTGAATTCAGTTTGGTACGTTAAGATGCCAAAAATGCCTATGTTAATTGTTTTTTTTTTTATTCATTATCATTATCTTGATTGTAATGAACACCTCATTAAAAACTGCTTTATATATAGAAAACTGGGGTTTACGGTGGTATTCATTTTTTTTCATTTCTTCTCCAAAACATAGGTTGTGGGTACTCGTTACAGCCACCTCAATGAGGCGGTTCTAACGATAATATAAAACCTATGTTTTAAGTATTGATGAGTTTACTATGACAAATTAACTGTTTTTGAGATATCAAAAATGCAGTATGCCGCACGGATGTATTATCGTACTGTGTTTATTATACCCGCTTTTTCGAAGAAAATCGGGTATGTTGTTTTCGTAGCGGAGTTGAGTGGTCATCCGTCCGTCTGTCTGTCCGTCCGTCACGTTTCTTGTAAATGGATCTCCTCTGCAACCACTGAAGTTACACTTTCGAAACTTTGCATGTGGATAGTACCATGGCAGTGGGCTACTTTTTATGGCCTTGACCCCAACATGGCCCCAAGTTCAAAGTTCAGAAAGTAGAACAAGCGGGTATACAAAACAGTCAGGAATCAGTATGATTTTACACAAAAACATAGATAGAAAGTACTTGTAAGAACCATATCAATTTGGCGGTTCTGTGCCCATATATTTTTCAGCTCACTCAGTGGGGAAACATCACGAACGCAATTATCGCTTTTATGACACATGTAATTAGAGGATATTTGATTTTTTCAGTGTAAGATCGAATTTTATTTCATCGAATGAACACCAAAACTGTTATTTTCACGAGTGGCGTAGCCACGAGTGAAAATAGCAGTTTTGGTGTTCATGAGTGAAATAAAATTTGATCTTGCACTGAAAAAATCAAATTTTCTGTTTCTTACATGCTTCAAAAGGCAATATTTAGCGTCTTTAATGGTGTCGCTCACATTCGGAGAAAATTATCTTTGTTCCTGTTCGTTTCGCGTCAATTTAGTGGTGTCCATAGTGTTTAGTGGGTATACTATTGGGTGTAAACTGAAAGTTTGCACCTGAGAAATGGCCTGGGGTGGTATTATTATGAATGATTAATGAAATAATTGAGAGAGTAGTTTTCCAAAGAAGTTGCTGGCAAGTCTAACGTCGCGCGACAAAAGACGTGACGTCAGCGTCATAAATGACGTCAGTAACGTCCCCGTCACACATGAACGGGCTATGCGTCAATTAGAACACATTTCAGTATTGTTCAGTTATCTGACAAAGATAAAATTGAAATTAGAGTTAGATTTTAAGAAAGTAGTCCCAAACAGTGAAAAATAAAAAATCGTATTTTCACTGTTTGAAACAGTGAAAATATCGATTTATATTTCACTGATAAATCTCTATCATTCATTGAAAAGCATGTAAGAATGTGTATTGCATACCGGCTACTGACCGTCAGGAAGCCTGAAGCTTAATGGACACGCGCGCAAGTTATTTTGTTAATCCGGAGAGATTAAAATGACTTTATTCATATGCATTAAGTTCTAAGCAGAATAGGTACTATTTAGATAATGAGTATCTATTATTATTATTATATCTTGGATCCAATATATATGATTGTTTTGTTTGTTTGATTTGAGGTTTAACGTCCCCGTCAACACTGTTTATGTCATTTTGGAGACGTTGCTTCCAATTTTGTGGGACTTTTACCTGACAATGAGATGAAATGATCATTCTTTGCGAACACAAACACTCAATTTCCAGAAACAAGTAGAATTTTTAATGTGGTCGAATTCCTGAGAACTTTATAATTTTCTGAAATTCTTCTTTCAACATCATAAACGGTCATATTTTCAGACTTGACCTTGAATGAGTACATTATGGACAATTGTTTTGGAATGTTTTATCGATTTTAGTACTGACCACTAGATAAAATTTGAGGTGATGCTTAACTTCTGTCCGGGTGTATATTGATTGAATTTCTTTCGTAGATGCGCGTATTGTTTTGTGTTTTTGTGCACCCCAATGCCACTAAGACTTTTCTATTCTCGCTGTGGCTTGACAGGTATGTGGTCTTCCTTGATGATCTTTTCCCTGAGACCTGGTTCCCTGCTATATCCCATAATCTTTACCCTTAAAAACGGGGGCCTGCTCTTAAAGGAAAGAATTTCCTAAGGAGCCAATTCTGTCCTTTAAAAGCAGGCCCTATCTGGAGCAATGCCTTTCCAATATGAGAAGCCGTCTATTGATAGCCGAGAAATCTTTTTCAGCGAGTTACTTTTTTCACCGACTTCAATAGAAAAACAAGTCTGTAAGAAATAATGGCGTCCAACATGGTGTCAGAAAATGATAAATATTAGGTAAAAATGATAACATCTTCTGCTTTCAACATGGATTGTGGGTGCAGATAATGTATACCCCGTAAACCCTAATTTTCTCTATATAAAGTGGGGTTTAGGGGGGGGGGGCTTCTTTTCACGGACTTGTTACCGTGATGTTGCCTTCCGGGAATATGAAGTCATTCCTCATAAGACGGTGAGTCATAACCGGGAATCACAGTTCTTGAATCGGAAATATGTAAGTTGTACCAAGATCGCAGAATCGACTAGCGTTTGCAACTACTGGTACTTTGTGTCAAATTTGATGCGCACCATGTTGTCTTTAGAATCAAGCTAATCAGCAACAGCAGCGATATAAATTAAATATTGATTAGACTTCAATGCACTTCTTAATTAATTACATGTACATGTACATTACTTTTCTGATGCAATTTATATTGATATTGGCTAACTGACACACACACGCACGAACAGAATCGCGTGCACGAGAGGGATACCCTTATATTGTAGATTGCAAAAATACTCGTACATTACATCGATTCTGCAGTCTATAAGGAACATAGTTCACATTTCCTGGCATGTCTGTCTGGTTGAGGTTCCTCATTACATTTGCACAAGAAAAATATAGGTGTCCCATTACATGTTATTTTTTCCCCAAAATATGATCCTGATTTGCATTTGAAATGCCTGTCGCAGAACAAGAAGGCTTGGCGGTACCACCGGTTATAACATCAAATACTTTCTTGCATTAGCAACCTCCCTGTTCCTTTGAAAATAAATGCAGTTCTGTAATTTCCACTTTTATCAAGGAAAAAAAGATGAAACTGCTTTCTAGGCCTTTTAAAAGTTCCTAAAACAGCAGCAGATCAATAGATCATATCAAATACTAACGATTCGGACAAAGCTTTCTATCACAAAGCCTTCCTGGTTTGAAAAGCAGAAAAAATTTGACATGTTTTTGCTTCATAGGCGCCGCCATTTTTTTTTCTGCTGTAAATCGGAAATGCTCAGATTTAATCAAATATATACAGAACCCGGGAAGGGACATAATTTTGTTTTACGAGGACAGATGAGCAGAAAAGACACGCGTTCAGTGCGCCAAGAATGTGCTTAAAAAGTTTCAAAATTACAATGCACGGTCTTTCGCTAATGTCGTCACAGGTGACGAGACATGGGTTCACTTTTTTGAGCCAAAACGAAAGATTCAGAACAAAATATGGGCAACAAAGTATTGCAAAAGACCATGCATTGCAAAGTGGACCATGAGCGTCAAGAAGGTAATGTATGCCATATTCTTTTCAAATCAGGGCCCTGCTATTCAGGTTGCTGTGCCTAAAGGCAAATCTGTAAATGCGAAGATTTACAAGAATAAAGTTCTTCGAAAATTGAAGAAATATTTCGAAGAACGAAGACCCGCAACTGGTTTGGCCAATGTCAGATTGCTACATGACAATGCGTCATCGCACAAGGCGTTCATTGTGCAAGACTATCTGAAGCAGGAAAAGGTTGTTGAACTCCCTCATCCCCCGTATTCCCCTGACCTTGTCCCGTGTGACTTTTGTTTTTGTCCCCGCGGCTGAAAAAATACCTATCTGGTCGAAAATTTGTACAGCGCAAACACCTCGGTTCTGCAATATTCCAGTGCCTTCATAGTATACCTCGAAAAGACTACCAAAATGCATTCAATGATTGGATCAGAAGACTGAAAGTTTGTATATCTGTTAAAAGGGAATACTATGAGGGGACGAAATAAATTTTTCATCGAAATCTATCACGGAAACATTTTTATGTGCTTAGTTGCATTCATATTTGAACAGTCCTCGTAATATGTTGTGCGAACAAGATATTATCTTATGCGCACAAGATAATATGCTGTGCGGACAAGATATTATCTTGTGCGGACAACATAATTTATGTTGTGCGGACAACATATTATCTTGTGCGGACAAGATAATATCTTGTTTGCACAACTTAATATCTTGTTCTTTGTTGGCACAACATATTATCTTGTTTGCACAACATAGATCTTGGGAAGTTGTGCGAACAAGATACTATCTTGTGCGGACAAGATATTATCTTGTTCGCACAACATATTATCTTGTGCGGACAAGATATTAAGTTGTGCGAGCAAGATAATATCTTGTGCGGACAAGATAATATCTTGTGCAGACAAGATATTATCTTGTGCGTAATGTTTTTATAATTATTATTATCGTTATTATTATTTTATTGTTTAGTCATTCATTTATATATAATCTAATGATTATTAGAGAAAAAATGTATATATTTCAACTGTTAAATGATTTAAAATAAGGGGTGTACCCTTTTTCTGGTGTTCTCTCCATCATGCCTTGAAAAAGAATATGCATGTAAACCCAACTTTATATTAAACAGTCGGGTAAATCATGGATCGGTATCATACTTTAACACAAAAACAAAGGTAGAAATCACTTGTAAGAACCATATCACATTGGCGGTTCTGTGCCAATATACTGGACTATTTAAGGGAGCACAGGAAAACCTGAGTCATTCTTTGTCTGACCTCTGAAGGGTTAACATCAAATTCTATATATCTGATTGGCTGTAAATGGAGACCTACTGTGACATCACAATGATTGACATTTTAATAATAAGTGATTGACAGCTCTGCTCTGTTTGAAGCTAACCTTGTTATCTCAATTATGTAACAGCAGGCACACTCCATAATTGGTTTCAATAGACAAACAAAACGATTTAGTCATGATTAATGTATTTATTTTTTTTATTTTTAAAGTACAAAGAAACAAAATACAAACATATTTCATAAAGATTAATTATATAGCATATTTAGTTCTAATATACCAAAAAAAAAATAAATAAATAAATAATAATAATAAGAATAAATGAAAGCTTCAAATTTGTTGAAAAATTATTAGTTGACATTACAGAAAACAGCTTCTTCTGATAAATAAATAAAAATGTTTGAATGAAAGAATCGTTTTTAAATTTGATATAATAGAAAGATTTTTCCATTCTTCTTCTTGTTTTTCTTCTTACAGAAGAAGAAAAATAAAAAGTAAAATGAATTATACACAGGCAGTCTTAGTAAAATAAATTAAATAAAATTGACACAGCTAAACAAATGATGGAATAGCTGAATGAATAAAACAGATGTCCAGGCTTATCTCATTCTAATCTCAGTTTAGATTTTTTAAAAATAAAATATAGATTTTGGGTGCTCGTTAGAATGGTCTTAATCAGGCAGTTCTAATGGGCACCCACAATATACTATCAAGTGAGGGTATACATTTGTATGGCCTCAATGAGGCAATTCAAACAAGCCCCCCACAATATACTATAGAGTGTTGGTTTGTTTGTTTGATTTGAGGGTGAGACTAAAACGCTGAACCGCTGATATGCTGAATTTTTATTTAATACCCTATTTAGGTTAAATTTTAATTAAGAATGTGTATAAAATCTAGAAATATAATTCCAGTTGGTTATAAGAAACACATCTATCTATCTATCTATCTATCTATCTATCTATCTATCTATCTATCTATCTATCTATCTATCTATCTATCTATCTATGGGGCTCCGTATCTATCATCCGCCCTTCCATCCGTCCGTCTTCGTCTTTCGCCCCGACCATCTGAGCTTGGAGAAATATATGTTTTGCATGATGCATCCACGCAGAGCAGAAACAAACCGCACATGAGTACTGGTAAAGCGCTTATATGTTCTAAGTATGCACAGAAAAAGTAGTGCGAGTTGGGTGGCAGGGCTTGAGATGTCATTTCATCTCAAGTTCCACACAATCGGAAGAAACGTATCCAAAATGACCTTTACAGTGTTGACAGGGACGTTAAACCTCAAAACAATTTATCTTTACATTATGTGGCTCTCCAAAAATGAAGGCAGGGTGGATTAAATGGTAGATGAGAGGACAACTGTGTCTTTGATCTAACCAGCTCGATCTAATACTGATTAAATTAAAGGCATCACTGATAGCGGAATTCAGATAATAAATACTGGAGAGATTCTGCCATTTAAAGGCATTTATTCTGTAACAGTAAAACACACGGTGTGTTCATAATTGTTTTATTGCCCCCTGTGATATACTGACTTTAGCAGATCAAAGGCGGCCCTTAATAGGGTGATTAGTAGCTCTTGTTGAATCCCCTGACTGAGGCACTCAAGAGGAAAATCAATAATGTACACCAGTCAACAGTAAGTAATTTATTGCTTTTCCCCAAGGAGGCCCCTTACCTGTTGAAGACAGAGGACTTCTCTACAGTCAGCTCTGAGGGCTACATAATATTATGTAATGAAATGATAGTCCTCAATAATCAAGAATAAATGCCTTTAAGCATCCTGGTCAAGTCTTTGCGGATGCACAGGCTTATAAATAAATTTATTTAATCATTTATAAATAAATAAATAAATAAATAAATCTTGACTTATAGTTAATGACAACCGCTCTTTGACTTCAGGTTTGGATTTCAATAACCGGTAGCTTGATAATCGATTAACGAAGGCGTTGAGTGGTTATTGGAATGTCAGTTGTTATCGATAATTATATTATATGATTTCAATGGTATCCGGACAAAACATCCCCCGGACATAACACCCCCTGCTCATTTTGGCATAGATGGACGAAACCCCCCTCACGTTTTTACAGGGTGGACATAACACCCCCTGCAATTTTTGACAGGGTGGACAAACCCCCCTCGTAAGTTTTGCAAGGTGGACAAAATCCCCCCATCATGTGGACAAAAAGCCCACTCGGACAAAATCCCCCTGATGCTTTGTAAAATGAGTAAATAGTGCTAGTAATTAAGAAGATTCCAACAAAACTTTCAAATTTAAAAATTAATTGATCATTAAAGTATTTAAAGATGCTGATTAAAAGCCATCATAGATTAAAGTGATTTGTGATCAAATTGCAATTAAGAAAATGGTGCACAAAGTAAACTGGGTAATTAAGAGACAATAGCTCTTATCAGCTAATTAAAAGTATAATGATCTGGAACTTATACAATCACAATTCATATTAGAAAATTAACTGAACAATTGCAAACTGAATATAGCAATCAATTAGCATACTGGTAGAAGAAGCTGTCAGAACGGAGCATACATCTCTGGAGTAGGTCAAATACAGAACAATTTAATAGGCGGGGCAACGGTAATGACCAAATTGATAGGGATTTGGACACAGGAAGACCCTTAAAAAAGCCTTTCAGACCGACCGTTCAAAACGATATAAAAGCGAAATTGCACAATGGCTGGTTAGCCACATACTCGCCTTTGCCAAACCACATAACTTTTCACCACTAAAAGACACGCCTATGTGTAAACATTATAATTCTAACCACACTGATCCTGAACAAAAGAGGGTTACAACACTACCACATACAATCAGTACTGATCCATATTGTATTACAATCCATATATCCCCAATATGATATCTTCCTTCACGGAGGATGAGATAATGATATGCAAATATGGCGGTCTGGTCCCAATTGACCCACTTACGAATTTATAAGAACTCGACATCCTACGTCGATGAAAGCATCACCTTTTCAGAAACTGGAAAGCTAAGAAGCAAAATAGGATTGACCTCCTTTCGCATCCTCCGCGATAGAAGTCAACAACTGCACACTGATTGGCTGAATTAACTACAAATTAAGAGAAAAGCAACAACCAAAACATCAACATATGACACTCCAACGCGACGAAAGTAGGGGCCAGTAGTACATGGTACTACCAAGATTATCTTTGTAGAGACCTGGGGGGTAGCGACACAGCATAGGCGTGTTCTCAAGGTGGTAGAGCACGGGTACTAGGACATTTTGCAATAGCCGAAATTGGCTGATCTAATAGTAACCCTTCCTGGCTCACTTTTGGCTGCCGTTCAAAATTCAAAATTACATGCATTATCACCCTTTAACAAGCACCGTGTCCAAGGCGTTTTCTCTACCACGGCAGGGGTGGGGGTAGAGACTAATGGAAGCCAAAACCGATAATGCATGAGTAGCTTTTTTCCTCGGTCAGACAAGGGCTGTGTACTGACACATTTTGCAGCCGGAATTGGCAACGTGTCACCACATTCTAGAGCCCGACCATTGGTCTGCATCTGCATTCAAAATTCGAACCCCGCCAGAGGACTGCCCATTTTACAGGACAAACGCTTAACATTGGGTGCGTTCTGTGCCTACATGACATCTTGAGCGGGGGATGTGGGAGGTGGGATTGACCTACTTCTCACATCCTCCGCGAAAGAAGTCACCCGACTCCCAATCGGCTAGCTGATAACTGTCAAGCAGACAGGAGTCAGCATATTGGCAGCCTAGGGAAAAGAGCAGTACCTACAACTAATCCCAGATGGCGAACTGGGGGTAGCCCCTATGTGCCCATGGCGCCCGGTTACCTTAAAAACATCTGTCAGTCAGACTGGTAGAAGAAAAAAATCACAATAAAGTTTATTTAATACTTAATAGCCCCATTAATTTCTTCATACTTCATGCCCTCATACATTTTTTAAACAAAAATATTGTTGATAAGCATACATTTATGTCCATATCTTGGAAGGGATTTTGCCAACTGCACCAATGCAAGCAGATTATTACTCAAGGGACCAGAATTCTATAGCAATAATAAACACAGAGGATTCTGTCTGAGGAGGGTTTTGTCCACATGATAGGGGGGATTTTGTCCACCTTGCAAAACTTACGAGGGGGGTTTTGTCCACCCTTTCATAAGTTGCAGGGGGTGTTATGTCCACCCTGTAAAAAACATGAGGGGTGTTTTGTCCACTTATGCCAAAATGAGCAGGGGGTGTTTTGTCCGGGGGGGGGGGGGTTGTCCTACATTCGATTTCAATAACCGGTAGCCTGATAATCGATTAACGAAGGCGTTGAGAGGTTATTAGCATGCCATTTGTTATCGATAATTGCATTATAGCTCTACAATCACAACTACAAAAACGTATACATATCTCTGTGGTTCCTATTCACAACGGTACCATACTTTAACGGCTAAAATCTCCACTTTCTGTTAATATTGCAAACAATCGCCCGTATCAGGCGCAATGTGGTTACAATATTGTACACTTTGATGGCAATTGTAATAATTTAAAATTATACTTAATAGCGGCATTTTGCGATTAAATTTGGAGCTTATTCAGAAAAAGCTTTATCGTCTACACACGCGTGCCATTCTCCGTCGACCGTGAAATGAACACATCTTCGCCTGGGCATCTCCTTGGAATGTAAATCAATCTAAAATGCGGTGTCTGATCTGCGTCTTATTTATTTATTCATTCATTTATTTATTTATCAATCTAAAATGCGGTGTCTGATCTGCGTCTTATTTATTTATTTATTTTTCATGACCCGATTAGTTTTTTTATACTTACTAAGCAATTTAAACAAATATTGCTAGTAATTAGATTACAATTGAAAGAAAGAAAGAAAGAAAGAAAGAAAAAAAGAAAGAAAGAAAGATGGATTTTTATAGAAAAAACTGGGGTTTACCGTGGTATTCGTTTTTTTTTTATTTCTTATCAAAGACATAGGTGGTGGGTACTCGGTAGAGCCACCTCAATGAGGCGGTTCTAACGAGAATACAAAACTTATGTTTTTAAGTTTCCATTACGATAACACAACCGTGCGATAAAGTACATTTTTCCACCATTGCTACTTTTCTGATGACGATCAGTGATCTTTTTCTTATTAATACGGCAAACATGGGTTGTGGGTGCTCGTTAGAACCTCGGGTAGCCAAAAACCTATGTTTTGGAACAAAAATAAGAAAAATAATGTATACCCCAATAAACCCAAGTTTTCTCTATATGAAGTGGGGAATAAGGGTTTTCTTTTCATGGACTTGTTCACGTGATGATTAACAAATTATCAAGAATTGACTGAGCCGCACGGATGTGTTATCGTAATTTATTTATTTATTTGTTTATATTTTTGGTCAATGCGTGGATTGTTGGTTATATTTAGAACAGCTCGTTCCGATTTATTTATTTTTATATGTATTTTTTTTTCAACTGTTAAATGATGTATTAAGATCAGGGTGTACACCTTTTCTGGTGTTCCTTCCATCATACCGGGGAAAAGAATTTGCATGTAAACCCAACTTTATATGTTGAACAGTCGGATAATCAGGGATCAGCATGATTTTAACATAACACATAAACATAGTTCGAAAGTACTTGCTTCTTATTCTTCTATATTATTTTAGTCACTGTTGTTTTTTTCATCACGGCAACAAGCCGTGTAATGAACACCCCCTTAAACAATTCTTTATATAGAGAAAACTGGGGTTTACTGTGGTATTCATTTTTTATTTCTTCTCCACATAGGTTGTGGGTGCTCGTTAGAGCCACTTCAATGAGACGGTTCTAACGAGAATACAAAACCAGTTTTGAGTATCGATAAGTTTCATTAACAAATTAACTGTTTTTGAGACATCAAGAATACCCTACTATGCCGCACGGATTTATTTATTTAAAATGTATTTATTGCTCAATACGTTGATTGATTGTACTATTTAGAACCAGCTCATTCTGATTTTTTTTAATTTATTTATGCATCACGTGAAACATGTCCGTGAAATGAAGACCCTCTTAAACCCCAGTTTATATAGAGACAAAAGGGATTTACGGGGGTATTCATTATTTTTCTTATTTCTGCTCCAAGACATAGGTTGTGGGTACTCGTTACGACCGCCTCAATGAGGCGGTTTTAACGAGCACACACAACCTATGTTTTGAGCATGATTTTGACTTAATAAACACAAATACATAGGTAGAAAGATTTCAATTTGGCGCTTCTGTGCCCATAATCAACGTTTTATTACACTCAGGGGAAAATATCACGGGTATTTAAGCAGAAGACAATTATCGCTTTTATGACATGTGGATTGTGTATTTCGTTCCGGCTACCGATCGTCAGGAAGTCCGAAGATTAATGGACACGCGTGCACGTATAATGGATTACCTTATTTCCGGAAAGATTGTGTCATGGGTCCTACTGTGCATTCTTTATTCATATGAAGTATTGGTGCTATTTAGATAATGAGTACCAATTGTTATTATTATTATTATTATTATTATTATTATTATTATTATATCTTTGTTTGTTTGTTTGATTTGAGGTTTAACGTCCCCGTCAATACTGTACAGGTCATTTTGGAGACATTGCTTCCAATTTTGTGGGACTTTTACCCGACACTGAGATTAAATGGCATCTCAAGCCCAGCCACCCAATGAAACCAATAGGATTTATAAGCATAGACGGGCAGACTCGTGCGCACCGCTTTGCCTCGGCAGGCTTAGATCCTCTCAGCGGTTTACCAGCACTCGTGTGCGGGTCGGTTTCAGCTCTGTGTGGAAGCATCATGCAGCCTATCTATTTCTTCAAGCCCCAGATCAGACGTCGAGCTTAGATCAGGGCCTTTGCTGCCAACCCATTACGGCATCCGCCCAACGGGGCTTCATCACGTGAACGAGTCTGTAAAATGAACACCCCATTAAACCCCAATTTAAATAGAGAAAACTGGGGTTTACGGGGGTATACATTATGTCTCTTATTTCTGCTCCTAGACATAAGTTGTGGGTACTCGTTAGAACCGCATCATTGCGGCGGTTCTAACTAGCACCCACGACCTATGTTTTGAGTATAAATAAGAAAAATATCACAGATTTTCATCAGAAAGATGACCTTTTTTGAGGTATGAAAAAATGCACTGTATCACATGGGTGTGTTATCGTGATGTTAAGTAATAGATTGGGCTGCATGATGCTTCCACGCAGAGCTGAAACTGACTGCACAGCACATGAGTACTAGTAAACTGATTGGGGGCTCTAAGGCTGCCCACGAAAAGTGGTGCGAGTTGGGCCGTCCATGCAGATAAACCCTACTGGTTTCATTGGGTGGCAGGGCTTGAGATGTCATCTCAGTGTCCGCAAAATGACCTATAATGTACATTGTTGACGGGGACGTTAAGCCTCCAATCAAACAAAACTGTCAACCTATTAAGAAAACAAATCCTTGTGATAATGTTTTCTTTCTTATTTTCGAAATGTTAATTTATATCTAAAAAAAATAAATAAATAAAACAAAAAAGCACATTATTTTTATGATGAACAATACAATGTCTTGGTGCGGATAACACACACATAGTAACCCCTCTAAACCTCTCTTTTCTGTATATAATGTAAAGTGGGGTTTACAGTGGTTTTTATTACATGGACTTGTGAACATGTTGCTTTTCTAAACAATGTAATTTTAAATAATGCAATCTGACATCCATTAACTGTAAATGTTTTTCTTTCTTTTCTTTTTTTTTTTTTTTTTTTAAATAATGTGGAATATCACATTCCAGAAAAAAATGGATTTTATGAGAACCGATAATATTTTAAGTACAAAAAGACTGAATTTTAATCGTTTGACAAAAAGAGAATTTTTCTCGCTTAAAGTACCAAAACACGCAGTTCTAAATTAACTAGACGTATCTACCAGACGTATCTATCGTTCAATATCCCCCGGGGTCATTTTCACACACAGCCGGATTAAAACACAATATTGATTACACGATAGGTACACGATAGGTAGCTATCGTAGGCCTCAGTCAAAGGGAGACAACCCAATATTGACTTTCTGTGCGACAGTCACGGTTGAAAGTCATCGGGCTAATGTCAGATATAGTTGGCCATGGCTTAGATCCTCTTAGCGGTTTACCAGTACTCGTGTGCGGATCGGTTTCAGCTCTGCGTGGAAGCATCATGCAGCCCATCTATTTCTTCAAGCCCAAAAGGGTGGGGGTTGTAACCCTTATCCTGCTGAATAAATTAAGCCGAACCCACTTCTGACTAGCAGCCAATCATTTGATTAAATTTCTTGATACCAGCATGATGTATTGGTTCAGTTCACTAACTATATGGAAAACAGTGTAGAGCCTGATCAGAGCCATCTGATCTGTATCTATTCTGTTTGCAAAGGTAAGCACATAAAGCTGTTAAACAGGTCTGGTAAATGTTTCTATCATGATGAAGGTCTTGTAATGGTATGTGTGTGAAATATCATGACAGAAAGGCAAATACTTAAGAAGTTATGACCAGGTTTGGCTTTTTGGTCAAGGCAGAATGTAGGTGTTGTGATGGAAAGTATGTGTGTGAAGTGAAGCGGAGCGTGATAGCTCAGTGGTTAGTGCACTTGCCTCTGATGCTAGAGGTCCCGGGTTCGATCCCCGGCGGCGGCGATAAAATTTCGGTGTCCGAAAACGCTCCATTGGCATCATTTGCAGAGATGAATGTCATAAAGTGCACCGTCCTTCGGATCGGGACGTTAACTGGAGGCCCCCTGTGCAGGGAGAACCATCCCCTGTGCAGGTTAAAGATCCCTACCGTAATTACATGATTACTGTGTAGGCTTTCATCCTGCAAAACCTGGAGTGTATGTAATATACACCTGCGGTAATGGTCAAATGTGACCGACGCAGTATTAGAAGATAGATAGATAGATAGATAGGATAGGATAGGATAGGATATATAGATAGATAGATAGATAGATAGATAGATTGATAGATAGGATAGGATATATAGATAGATAGATAGATAGATAGATAGATAGATAGATAGATAGATAGATAGGATAGGATATATAGATAGGATAGATAGATAGATAGATAGATAGATAAATAGATAGATAGATAGATAGATAGATAGATAGATAGATAGATAGATAGATAGATTAGATAGGATAGGATAGGATAGGATAGGATAGGATAGGATAGATAGATAGATAGATAGATAGATAGATAGATAGATAGATAGATAGATAGATAGATAGATATAGATAGATAGATAGATAGATAGATAGATAGATAGATAGATAGATAGATAGATAGAAGTTTCATGAGACTAACTATGATGAGTTAATGTTTTTTATTAACGCATGACAAACACGTGGAAAAAATCCGTATAGCTATGGCCCTTTGTCAGACTGTCGGTCTTCTGATGGTAAGTACATGTATGTGTGTGAAGTTTAATGAGAGTAGGGCAAATACCTTTGAAGTTATGACCAAGATTAAGTTTTTGGAAAAGGTGTGACAAACACACGGGCAAAAGCAATATAGTTCACTGCACTGCATCATGGACTAACTATATATCAAGTTTCAGCTTGATCGAATGTTGATTGTAGCAGTTAGCCAGTTACGAAATGTTGACAGAAGTATTCAAAGGGTTATAACTCTGTAAATATTTGGCGGACTGTAACCTTGAAACAATATGCGCTACACCCCTCATAGCCTATCTATCTACCAAGTTTCAGCTTGATCCAATGAAAGCTGTAGGATGAGTTATCCGGAAACCAAAAAATGACAAAAATTTTCAGAGAGACATAACTCTGTAAATACTTGGTGAACCATGACCTCGAAAAATATGTGCTACATCACCTCAAAGCCTTACTTTCTACTAAGTTTTAGCTTGATCTGATGAAAGTTGTAGGAGGAGTTACCTGGAAATGATAAGGTTCTGGATGGACAGACAGATGGATGGACACCAACCCCACAACATAATAGGGCCGTTTTTTTTTTCAAAACAGACAAATTAAAAAAAACTATTTCCACAGCTTTCTTTAGAAGGTGTGTGTGTGTGTGTGAATTCGGGTTTAACGTCGCTTTCAACAATTTTTCAGTCATATCACGATGGTGTCTGGTTGCGACAGGGAGCTCAATGCTCACTTTTATAGTGCTGCCTCACTGAAGTATCATGTCCCAGACACATTACACGATACCACACCCAGTAACATTATCCTGACACTGGGTCGACCAGTCCTAGCTCTACCCCGTAAATCTTAGTGCCAGGCGAGGAGCAGCTAATACCATTTTCAACGACTTTGATATGTCGCGGCCTGGGAGCGAACCTGTGACCTCCTCTTCCCCGCAGCGGACACTCTACCAACTGAGCTATCGGGGCCGGTCTTTAGAAGGTAAGAATAATAAAGGCTCTACCTTGTTTAGCTCTGCTACATTTGTTGGGTGGCCTCGGTAGCTCAGTCGGATGCACATCTGACTGGTGATCAGGAGGATGCAGGTTCGATACCTGCTGGGGTCAGCAACGTTCTTTCTTGGAGATTGAACAAGATATCTTTCTGCGGTCATCCTCTCCCTTCTGCTGATTCAAGAAGGGCAGTTGTCAGTTTCTGGCGAAAGAATGTGCACTGTACTGGTTAACCGCTTACGTATAAGCCTGCCCAGGAAATAGTGGATAAGTAGACTGACCTGCTCTAAAATGACCTAAATTAGTGTTGACTGGGCTGTTAAACTCCAATCCAAACAAAACACATGTGCTACATTTGCGTGATACATTTGCGTGAAGGGCCATGTTGCAAATTAGTTTTCTGTATTCTTGGGCAGTCTCCTGGCAATATATTTGATGATTTTTACCATTCAAAGCACATTCTTTCATGTATGTGGGTGAGAAAAATAATCAATGATGGGGTTGAGACCTCGACAAGGAAATCTCGGGCTCGTTTTCACTAATGAAGTATATAGCCTCATACGATAAACTGAACAGTCTGAAAACTTGCCTGAGATTTCCTTGTCAAGGTCTGGACCCAATCACAGATTCTATTAATCCAACTGCTGTGGAGCTGAATAAAGACAAAGAACATTTTTCAGTAACAATCATGCATGTTTATTCATGATTAAAATCAGCTAATAACTTTGCATACTATGGTTACAAATTTGCCTTAAAACCATGTAAACTCTAGATACCCACACATACAGTAAAATTTCGCTATTAAGACTACCTAAAATTAAGACTACCGGTAAATCTGCTTTTAAAAGCTTATTGAGAAGGTTTCAATTATTCTCTGTGTTTTCCACACCCAGTGTCTCTTATAAGAGACCACCTTTGGGACTGTTCAAAAGAAGTCTTAAAGACCACTTTTGAACAGTCCCAAAGGTGGTCTTAATAAGGAAATTTTACTGTATATTATCAGTCTACCCCAATCTAATGCACTTGTGAATGAAACAACACCTGATTGGATACCATAGAAGAAGTTAACCTTTACCCTGCTGTAGGCGACAAGCCCTATCTTTGCAAACAGTGTAGATCCAGATCAGATGGCTTCTGAAGAAGCCATCTGATCTGGATCTACACTGTTTGGCATTTAGTTTATGAATTTGTAGCAGTAAATTACATCAAGTAATTTGATTGGTCGATAGACAGAAATGGGTGTGGCTTAATTGAATATTCAGCAGGTTAAAGGTTAATTTTGAAATCAGGGGCTATCACGTTCTGTCAGTTGCAGAAATAAAAAAAGAAAATGTTGAGCTTTTTGCAAATCGTGAAGGCCCCGATGCCTATGGACGCCACATTTTGCAGCATCTTACCTGGCCTGCGCTATTTGTCAGTGTTCCGTTTTGAACTTTTGTGTCTGCAATGAGTTAAAGCAGTGCATTAGAAAGGGAAAAATGAATATCACTATCAGTTTTAAACTTAAAAACTGCTAGGGCTGGCTAATCAGAACTGAATAGATAATCACTCCTGCCATTGTAATCTATAATTGATTAGAAATCCTTGATGTTTGGTCAATTTTCTGTCTGAGCATGACTCTTACCTTATATTATACTATGCTGCATGCATTCAGACACCGACCTGAGGAAACAGTGTAGACCCAGATGAAACGCCGCCACATTAAATGCTGCATAATGCATCTCATCAGGGACTACACTGTTTGCCACTCAACCAGCTATTTTTAGACACAACTTTGGCTTCTAAATTGTACTTCTTCAATTTTAAGAACAGACACAGAAATAAAATAATCCATTATTAGCAAATCAGTTGTGATAATAATTTTTTTTTTTTAATATATTGATTGGTTTATTGATTATCCGATCAAATTGTGCCAGCCTTACAAATTGCTATTCAGGACTTTGCTCTACATAGGCTTTAAGGCAAATTTGTTTCATTTCAGGGCTTTTTTTAATAATATTAAAGCTATATAACGAATGTAAGTAGTCTTATATAAACTGAGTGCGTGAGCCTCTTCATGACAAAACCTATGTCTACAGCTACACAGACATGCACAAGTCTTGAAAGTTTAGGCATATCAACTAGAGGTATTGTTTTATTGAAGCAGCAAACACAAAGGTGATGATCAGACTGCACGGATGTGCAGTCTGATCAGCACTTTTGTTGTTTGCAAATGCAGTAGTATAGGTTTTCTCAAGACAGGACTCAGCGTAATTACTAATACACAATGTTATCCATAGTAAGGGCTTTAGAACTTATTTATGAAAGCTAGTTGCTAAGTTTACTCAACAAAGCTAGATACATCTCATATTTTCTGCCATTTTTATAAAGAAGACAGCTTTTAGGACTCCCTGTTTTTGTTTCTAAATTATAATTTGGGTGATGGACAATCGAGCGGAAAAATCAAAAGGTCATAGTGGACAATCGAACGGTTTTTAAGTGGACTATCGAGCGGAAAATAGTTCAACAGATTACAGGTAAATTGGACAGGTAAATAATGTTCACCCATACAAAACATTTACCTGTGAACTGTATCAGAAATATGCAGATGGGGAAATCTCCAGAAAGGAATATGTCGAGAACCCTGGGATACAGATACAGAGCCCGTATCGATGTCTAAATGACTTTGGGCACCAAACAGACGTCTACCACGCTGGTATATACATATTGTTTCAAGAGACTTCAGTGCTTTGAACGGACTTTTAATAGTGCTTAGGCAAGGTTGACACGTCCTTGAACCGAGCAATCTTTGATCGGGCTAACGGAAGGGGCACAGGTAAACAGGTCTAATGTCCTTTTTTCATTTCGCTCGGGTGTCGACTTTTTTGCCGCTCGATTGTCCATTTATTTTTGCTCGAAAGTCCTGTCAATCCGCTCGAATGTCCTTCGCCGTATAATTTGCCCCTCTGAAAAAGGGTTCTACTCCTTAAGGGAAAGAATTTCAACCCAAGGTTGCTCCTCAGGAGCAAATTCTTTCCTTTAGGAGACAAGGTGGGTGAAAATATTGTGAAGAGTTGCCTCCCCTAAAAGTGTATTCATACCTATTCATATCTTTTCAATTTTTTTTTCTGCCTTTCTCGACAGGAGCTAAATCTAAAAGCTAAGTATCTGCTCTAGTGAAAAAACTTTTTTCCTATTACAATTCTTAGGTTTGTTAAATCCCGATTTCTAAATATTTCAAAATGATGTCTGCTGGAAAATACCTAGCATGCAAAGTGTTAAACAGATAACTGTGGTGAGACAAATCAAAAGGGGTCTTTAAGCATCCTCACTCAGCAAATTCTCAGATGAGTCTTCACACCAACTTAGTCAGAGAACAAGCTTTATACGTGTCTGCATGGAACCATATATCACACAGCAAAGACTGGTACACCAACTTAGTCAGAATACAAACTTTTGGACTTGTCTGCATGGAACCATATAACACACAGCAAAGACTGGTACACCAACTTAGTCAGAATACAAACTTTTGGACTTGTCTGCATGGAACCATATAGCACACAGCAAAGACTGGTGCACCAACTAAGTCAGAATACAAGCTTTATATGTGTCTGCATGGAACTACTGTATATAACACACAGCAAAGACTGTACACCAACTTAGTCAGAATACAAGCTTTATACTTGTCTGCATGGAACCATATAACACAGCAAAGACTGGTACACCAACGTAGTCAGAATTCAAGCTTTATACATGTCTGCTGGAACCATATACACACAGCAAAGACTGGTGCACCAACTTTATAGTCAGAATACCAGCTTTATACGTGTCTGCACGGAACTATATAATGCACAGCAAAGGCTTGTACACCAACACAAGCTTTAGCTTTATACTTGTATGAATGAACCATATAACACACAGGGAAGACTGGTACACCAATTTAGTCAGAATACAAGCTTTATATGTGGCTGCATGGAACCATATAACACAAAGCAAAGACTGATCAGCCTGAAAACTCCCTTTGAGGCACATATTTTAAGACCCTCTTTTTCCCTAGTTGCGGCCAATTTTTTAACATGGTTATGAAATTGGAGGAAGCATATAGGAAATGCCATTTTGTCAAACATTCAGTGATGGTGATTTTCACTGCATCAAGAAAGACAAATAAGTGTTCTTTCATCTAAATTATTGCTTTTGATAAATCATGCAGTCACTTATACAATGAAACAATGTGCAGATAAGAATAACTCTGCTCTCCGATACATCATTTATTCTTTGGAAAAAAAATAATATCATTAAATTTGAGACACTTTGAAAAAACATGTTTAATGTCATGTACAAGCAAAAAAACAACTGGGTCAAAGGTAATATAAGATTTTCATGCTCAACTCAACTGAGCATGAAAATATCAACAAATATAAATTACACCATTTTCAAATTAGCAGGGAATAATACTTATCCGACTCATAAATATTAACCCTACTCCTGCTGAGCCTGGATATGTCTTATCTTTCAAACAATGTAGATCCAGATCAGATGGCTTCTGAAGATCTACATCGTTTGTCATTCAGATTGTGGAATTGTTGCAATACTTTGCATCAAGTAATCTGATTGGTTGATAATGGGTGGTGGGTGTGGCAGATTAAGATATTCAGCAGGACACGGGTAAAAAGCCAACAATTCATCTTGCTCATCAATATGAAAATTCATCCTGCTCACCAATATGAAAATGCCAACAATTGTTGGCATTTTCTTATTGGTGAGCAGGATGTATTGTTGGCTTTTCAAATCTTTATGAGTGGGGCAAATTCTATGCTCAAATAAGCATGACATGAAACAAATTGTATACCCTAAAGATCAGTATCAGATATGCCAACAAACAAACAGTAAAATATTTTTTCTATTTAAGTGGCTAATGTGTTATAATTGTTAAAATAATTATGAAACTTTTACGAAGACAGGATTTTGTACACAACAACCTCTTTATAACACTATTCCCAGCAGGCACACATCGCAAGGGCAACGTCAAATCAACGTCGGTGCAACGTCACATCTACGTTGGTGCAAGGTCACGACCTTGCACCAACATAGATGTGGCGTTGCATAAATGGCATGACATTGCACCGACATTGGTGTGAGGTCAAAATTACGTCATGTACCTGCTGGGTTGTTGGGATCAAAAGCGAAACTGTATTAGTTAAACAACCATTTTATATCCAAACAAAAATTTATAAATTTACATAGAAAAGGTCATTTTTCTATGTAATCTATAAATCTTTGGGATCAATCTGTAAACCCTGTTATATCTAAAACCCTGTTATATTGAACAGTGTTACAAAGAAGTCCAAGGCCCAGTTGTTCAAAGCATTGTTACCTTAACAAACTTGGTAGCGGTCAAATTGTTAACTGGTCTAGCAAGTAAAGTATCTAAAAATCTGGAATTTTTGTTGAAACAATATTAGTATATCTGCCATATTAAATGATCTAAGTTCTAACAAATCATTAACTAACGATGTTGTTAGTTTTGAACAACTGGCCCAAGGTGTATCAATACCAGCCCCAGGTGTATCAAAACCAGCTTGTATTGTCTATAAGTCCTAGATATCTGAACCCCAACTCTTGAGATAACTTTTTTGAGACAAAAGGAACTTAAATTGGAGTAAAATACAGCAAACTTTACCAGGACTTATAACAAGAGCACCGCATGCGAGTGCCAATGCTCGGCTGCACCCCCTTTTCATAATGAACAACTAGTCCGAGTTTCAAGTAAATATATTCAGTAATGACAGAGATATTACAAAATGTCCAAGTTTTTGCATGAGGATGCAGATGACGCCAGAGCTATGACAATACCTAGTTTTCTTCAAAAATAGCCGAGCTAAAAATTATTTGGTAGAAGCAGTAGTTTGAGATATCTGTGTTTATCTTTGAGATAATGAAGGTTCCCTGTGTATGCTCAAAGCATTCAAAGGAAAACTATCACATACAGACATCTGTATTATTTTAAAAAGCCCATGCTACAAATACCGAAGTAAACTTCACTTTATATAGAGAAAAAATGGGGCTCATAGGGGTATATTTTGTTCTTTTCTTTAAAAACATTGGGTAATCCTAGGATTATCAACAAAAATCTATGCTCAATGCATTCAAAGGAAAACTATCACATGCATTATCTTGCACTTCTAGAGGCATGTAAGATAGTAGTATTTTGAATTCTAGGGGCCAGTAAGATAGCATTATCCTACACTTCTAGATGCATGTAAGATTGCAGTATTTTACACTTCTAGAGAGTTGTAAGATAGCATTATCTTGCAATTCTAGAGGCATGTAAGATAGCAGTAACTCGAACTTCTAGAGGCATTTAAGATACCAGTATCTTGCACTTCTAGATGCCTATAGGATAGCATTATCTTGCATTTTTAGAGACATGTATGACAACATTATCCTGCACTTCTAGAAGCCTGCAAGATAGCTATATCTTGTATAGGTTTGTATTATAATTGATGTGAATGATTTGGCATGGACAAATAAAACAGTCTGATAACAAAAATCCTAACAGAATAAATAAATATGATTTGTATATACACAGATAGCATATATATTTGAAGTTATGAGATAATAAAACAATGTACCATAGCAACATGCTGTTATTAATTTGCCATACTATTACTAGCCTGTTAAAATAAATTTCATAGCAAATCATATTTCTAAGTACATGTATGCAAGAACAACTGGCATTACTCCTGACATGATGAAACAATCATATTAAAGGGGTACTTTTTCATATTGTTTTTTGTTTTGCCCTTTAACCCTTCTCTTGCTGAATATTCATATATGCTACACCCACTACCGATTATCAACCAATCAGATTACTTGATGCAAATTATTGCAACAAATTCACAATCTGAATGGCAAACAATGTAGATCCTGATCAGATGGCTTCGTCAGAAGCCATCTGATCTGGATCTTCATTGTTTGGAAAATAAGGCATATCCGGGCTCAGCAGGACAAGGGTTAAAAGGGTACTTTTTCATATTGGTTTTGTTTTGCCCTTTAAGGATTATTTCATTTATATCCATTCTACCATTAATCAGGTGGGCAAAAACCAGAGTACCTCGGGGAAAAAACCACCTGACCTCCTGTTTCAGAACTTGGTGTCTCACATGGAATGCTTTCATATTTCTTGTTAGAATACATGTTGTGGGTACTTGTTAGAATTGCCTCAGTGAGGCGATTCTAACAAGTATCAACAACATATGGTTTAATGCGGAAATATGAAATTTATCTAAAATTCATAACTACTCCACACCTGGAGCAATGCAACTAGGCCCCGCAGTTATAAAACTTTTTTCATGCTTAACTCAGCTGAGCATGAAATTTATAATGCTCATAACTATTAAAATGCAAATGAAAGATGCAATTTTCTTGACCAGATCAGCACATTATGTTATTTGTCCTGCTCATAAATTTTAAAATGCCAACAAATTTTGGTGAGCATCCTGCTCATAAATATTAAAATGACAACAATTGTTGGCATTTTAAAATCTCTGAGGAAGACAAATTTCATGCTCAAGTGAGTTGAACATGAAAATAAGTTTTATAACCTCAGGCCTAGGTTTATAGAAGGAAGTATGCTGAACCTTTGCTTTTCACACACTGAGCTTTAGACTGAACATAATTGAAGACCTCTACATGCTTGGTGAGGCATATATAACATACAGTTGAACTTTGATGGCTCGGACACCGATGGCTCGTTTACCATGGCTGTGTCGAACCCGTTCCAAAGCCCCTTGCAAAATCCTCTACATAAGAAATAGTGGGGGATATTTATGGAGATTTTAGTCTTTTATTTTGCAAATGTATGCTGTGTGTACTCATTAGAATCGCCACGGTGAGGCGATTCAAATGAGTACACACAGCATACATTTCCATTATAGAACACCGAAAAGATGTCTAAAAGTATCTCGTTATGCCTCCTGACAGTAATCTCAGTGGCTCAAACTACCCCTGTCTCGAACAGATATTCCAGGTCCCAAAGGTGTTCAAGCCATTGAAGTTCGACTGTATACCAACTGGCTTTCTTTTTGCTAAAAATATGAGTAGTTTTTACACTGCCCAAGCAACTCATGTTTTCTCAGCAAAAGTATGTTTCTTTGTTTTTTTTTTGTTTTTGTTTTTTTTTGCTTTTGTTGTTGTTGTTGCATCTCAAACAGTTGAAGTTTTAACATCAAGTAACACCTTTAAAAGTGTTTAACAAATAGGCCAGCTGTTTAATACTTTATACTCAAAGCAGTATCTCAGCATGCTTTCACTTAAATTAAACTGAAACACACATACTTTTCAAATGCAACTTGAAACAAACAATTAAAGCTATTGCCTGACATGAAAATAATGAAATTAGATGAGTTTATACACAAGGATTGAAGTTTGGCGCCATTACATTTAAAGGTGAACAGATACACAAGATCATGATTTTTTACTACCATTCTTACCCTTTATCACTCTCTAGGCTAAACCAGCAGACGACAAATTGTTAATATTTTTTCTTATTTTTTCCCAGAAAACAGGAATTGACATCTCCTGCAAAACAGGAATTGACACCTCATGCAAGTTGTCTCCATAGGAGACAATTTGCATGAGATGTCAAATCCTGTTTTCTAAGAAAAAAAGAAAAATATTTCAAAAAGCCATCTGCTGCAAAAAAATAACAAACAACAAATACCCAGCATGCAGAGCGTTAAGGGAAACCACTCTGCAGTAATTGCTTATCAAGGCCCAGTTGTTCAACGCATCATTTAGCTTAACAAACACATCAGAAGTCAAAATGTAAACTGTTCTAGCAAGTACCATATCGGATATACAAGATATTTTTGCTGAAAAAAATGTAAGCAGCTTTTGCATTTGCAAAAGCTTCTCACTTTTTCTCAGCAAAAATATTACTTGTATTTGCCATGTACAATGGTCAAAGTTTTAAGAATGCCTTAACTAACAACTCAGGCACCCGCTCATTGGAGCTTGAAGAACCAGATTGGGCTGCATGGTGATTCCACTCAGTGTTTTTGTTTATTTGTAATGAAGTTTAATGGCTATTTAGGTCATTTTAGGTCAGTTTACATATCCACACGTCTCCTGGGCAGCCATATATGTAAGTGGTTAACCAGTACAGAGCACACATTTTTTCACCATAAACTGACAACCACTGAGTTACCGGGGCCGGCCCTTCCACTCAGAGCTGAAACACACCACAGAAGAGTACTTGTAAACTGCTTAGAAAGTCTAAGCCTGCCCAGGCAAAGTGTGCAGGTCGGGACTGCCCCAGCATATAAACCCTGTTGGTTTGTTTGGGTGGTAGGACTTGAGATGTCAATTCATCTCAATGTCGGGTAAAAGTCACACAAAATTGGAAGCCACGTCTCCAAAATGACCTAAATAGTTTTGACGGACTCGTAAAACCTCAATTCAAACAAACAAAACTAACAACTTAGGTTTGAATAACTGGACTCAGGTGTCTGAATCACAAATTCGATAATATCACGAAATATGGTTTGAAATTCATTCATATAATGCATAAAAACATGAACTCTCAAGCGTTCTTACAACTTATAGTGTAACAAGTACAGCAAAATTCCTTTATTAAGACCACCTTTGGGACTGTTCAAAAGTGGTCTTAAAGACCACTTTTGAACAGTCCCAAAGGCGGTCACTGACCAGCGGACTCTGTATGCAGAAAACACAGAGAAAGATAACTGAAACTTTCTAAATAAGCTTTTTAAAGCAGAATTAGTCTCAATTTTGGGTGGTCTTAATAGCGGAGCTTTACCGTATTCTTCTTTCAACCTCTTATAACCAAGTCCTATCGCTGGACAATAGCTCATTCACTTGTGATTTGCCTTCAGGGCATAAAATTCCCAACTCCATGACCTTGACCATAAGGTGATGATCAGGGATAGGGTTAGTGTTTAATAAAAATTCTACCAACATTTATCATGTCACTATCAGGTATAAACTTAATCCACCTTAGGTTGTGGGAAAATATGTTATACTGTACTGTGTTAAAAGAGGGCAATACATGTATGTATTGATGGCAATG
Organism: Lucinisca nassula; assembly: GCA_963580285.1. NCBI lineage: Eukaryota > Metazoa > Mollusca > Bivalvia > Lucinida > Lucinidae > Lucinisca > Lucinisca nassula. The sequence goes on along the minus strand of OY757019.1, from coordinate 91,800,837 downwards.
ATGTCCCTGATGATTTGTGATGATCCGAATCAGAAAGAGACAGTCAAATATGGTGTGTTAAACATATACAACCCTGTGAAGATTGGATGGCAAGAAAATATACACATCACAAATTTTACACGTAAAAACTTTTGATTTCATGTTTAAATTAAACTAGTTGTCAGTTACAGGTAACAGAATAAGCTCTGTACTTATTATCCATAGCTGTCACTGTCAGTCCCAAATATACCTTTCCAGGCTACGGCCCCCACCCATCGGGGTTTGAAGAAATAGATGGGCTGATTGATGCTTCCACGCAGAACTGACACCGACCAGCACACAAGTACTGGTAAACCTCTAAGAGGATCTAAGCCTGCTCAGGCAAAGCAGTGCAAGTGTCGGACCGTCCATGCTTATAAACCCTATTATTGGTTTCATAGGGCGGCAGGGCTTGAGAAGTCATTTCATCTCAATGTTGGGTAAAGTCCCACAAAATTGGAAGCAATGTCTCCAAAATGACCTTTACAGTGTTGACGGGGATGTTAAACATCAAATCAAACAAACAAACAAAACCTTTCCAGGCTGCTACTGTTCAGTAATTTGAAGTCATTTCTCATAATAGTCTTCACTATTTTCAAGATGGTCCGTCATCTCATGGATCCTGGGAAACAATACAATTTACATTGCAAATGCTGAAATGGCCTTTTATCATATGACGTTGTGTCTGAGAATGTAATAAGACCATGCAATAAATTCAATAATCCACTGATGGATTAAATATGCAAATAAGATAGATACGCACTGTAATGTTACTAGCCCTACTTCCTTAATGACGTTGCATTTACTAATGGCGGAATATTGACATTTTTGTAAACGTGAATAAAATGCATTTTAAATGTCATATGATAAATATAATCTTGTATTCATGCTCATGTATTATTGAATTTATTAAACCAGTTGAGATAAAGGATAGAATGCTTGGCAAAGCCTCACATTTTATCCCTTTTCCTAAACTCATTTAATAAATTCAATAATACATGAGCACTCATGTAAGATTCTCTATGAACCATTACAAACAAAAAGAGGTCTCTAATTTATTAAACTTGTTGATGAAAAGGGATAAAATGTGAGGCAAAGCCTCCCATTTTATCCCTTTTCCTCAACTTGTTTAATAAATTCAATAATACAGGAGCTCTCATGTAAGATCCTCTGTGTTTACTTCTTTTACATCAAGACAAATCAGCCACACCTGTGAATTTCTGCAGCAGTATATTTCCGCCAGGTTTATCGATTTGCAGCTTTTCTGATGCTGAAGCCACCATTTTCCTTGAATGATGGAGACTGGTATGCCTCTTTATCAAAGCATACTGGGAAATGTTTGAATACCAGTCAAGATTCACACTGGTCTTCAACTGCACTTATGAAAGTTTTTCACAGAAGATGTAACTTGGATTCAAAAACTAATTTGCATTTGATGGTGCATCAGTTAAAGGCCTCCATCAAATGAAATAGTGTTAGGATAACATATTCTCGACACCAGACAAGGAAATCCGTGATTTTACCCTGGGATAGAAATTTATGTTCTGACCCTGGTGTTCCGACCCCAAATCAAATATAATCGCGTGTTTGATATGCACTGGTTGATTACGACCTTGTGTGCGCGGTCGTTAAGGTTGCCCTCATGCACGATCTGTGACGTCACTTTACATTCTTGCAGTGTCAACACAATATGGCGGACGTTGGTAACCGAAGTGACTGCAGTATTAAAAATCCGCTTTAAGAAATGGAAGGTATGCAAGAAAAAGGATCCAATATGGGTGTGAGGGGGGGATAGAAAAATCCGTCCCTCGTGATGCCAGACAGTGTCCCTCGGGACGGATTTTTCCATCCACCCCTCACACCCATATAAGATTCTTATATTCCAACCATGATATATCCAAAACCGTGTTAGAATGAACAGTATTATTAGGTGACTTATGTTTAATTCTATTTCCACACACTTCCAGTTATAATGGTCTGCTATATTTAAAAGAAATAGTGTAGAGTTATAAAACTAGATTTATAAAACATACTATACTGTACAGTCTTATAAGAGGTCTGTTCTGTGGCTTGATGACTAGTGACAATCCCAATAAAAAAAGAGACTGCCAGATGTCATGTTAAATATGTATATACAACCCTGTGATACTGGACGGCAAAAATTGTACACGTAATATCATGTAAAAGTGATTTCAGTCCCTATAACTGTTAGTGATATCTGAGATTGCCAATTAACTCTTGTAAATTGTACATTAACTCTTGTAAATTGTACATTAACTCTTGTAAATTGTACATTAACTCTTCTTAATTGCACATTAAAACTTCTAAATTGTACATTAACTCTTCTAAATTGTACATTAACCTGGGACCAGTTGTTCAAAACTAAAGATGTCGTTAGTTATAATATTGTTAAATATTTGATTGGTTAATATGGCAAATTTGCAGGAAAAATGTGAGTAGCTTTTGCAAATGCAAAAGCTACTCACATTTTTCCAGCAAAAATAGCAGAGTATCAGATATCATGTTAGTCAGGTCAGTTAACAATTTGACCACTCGTGAGCATGCTAGGCTAACGATGCTTTGAACAACTGGACTCGGGCTTCGTTCTACACTTTGATCGCTACTGAAATACATTTTACATGTATCATAGCTCAAGGGAAAATAACAAGGAATGGACATTTTTCCTTATTTCTCTTTAGAAAACCTGTATCTCATTTAGGTGATTCTAACAAGACCCCACCAAATAGGCTTTCATAAAGCAATATCATATCTGCCATAATTAGTACATACAGTAGAACTTCGTTGGCTCGAACACCGATGGCTCGTTTACCATGGATGCGTCAAACCCATTCTTGAGTCCCTAGCGAAATTCTCTACATAAGAAATAGTAGGGGACAATTAAGGAGGTTTTAGTCTTTTATCTTGCAAATGTATGCTATGTGTACTCATTAGAATCGCCTCGATGAGGCGATTCTAATGAGTACACACAGCATACATTTTCCTTATAGAACACCGAAAAGATGTCTAAAAGTATCTCGTTATGACTCCTGGCAGTAACCTCAGTGGCTCGAACTACCCAATTCTCGAACAGATTTTCGAGGTCCCAGAGGTGTTCGAGCCAATGAAGTTCGACTGTATGCTCTTAATGAATACACAGAATATCTAAAACCAATTAAAAGTGCAAATTTCTGCAACAAGTTGAAGTTGAAACAGTGCAAAAAGATCACTCTTAACTAAAATTTCTATAACTTGGTGATTTTTGTTTTTGTTTGATTTGAAGTTTAAAGTCCCCGTCAACACTGTAAAGGTAATTTTGGAGACATTGCTTCCAATTTTGTGGGACTTTTACCCGACGTTGAGATGAAATGACATCTCAAGCCCTGTTGCCCAATGAAACCAATAGTGTTTATAAGCATGGACGGTCCAACTCGCACCGCTTTGCCTGGGCAGGCTTTGATCCTCTAAGCGGTTTACCAGTACTCGTGTGTCGGATTTAGCTCTGCGTGGAAGCATCGTGCAGCCCATATATTTCTTCAAGCCCTGATAGGCGGGGGCCTATATAACTTGGTGATAAACGGGACAAAGTGATGAGTTGTGTTAAATAAGGAACTTAATGTTTTAATATACATGCTATGTATGCCAACTTTGGAACATGTCTGAAGTCGACGTAAGAAGCATAAAAATGCATCTGACCATGTTATTCATAGGACTTTCTATAGTCTAGTAAAGCTTTTTTGTCTGTGTCCTTATAAAGATGAATATTGTAAGAAATATTTCTTTGTCTGTGTCCTTATAAAGATGAATATTGTAAGAAATATTCTTTGATTGCTCTCCTTACTCGCCCTTAACTCAAGCCATGATGTATCATTAAAATAGAATACAGTAAAATTCCTATATTAAGACCATCTTTGGGACTGTTCAAAAGTGGTCTTAAAGACTACTTTTGAACAGTCCCAAAGGTGGTCCATGACCAGAGGACACTGTGGGAAGAAATCACAAAGGAATAGTGAAGCCTTCACAATAAGCTTTTTAAAGCAGAATTAGTCTTAATTTTAGGTGGTCTTTATAGCAGAGTTTTATTGTATTTCATCTTAAATTCTGATGAAGAATTCAAAACAGAAAGTTGAACAACAATGTTAAGCACATCACACCTCTCTCTACAATAACACTGGGTGGATCCGAAGCAGAATCATAGCCTGACAACTTAAAATGCATCCAAACAAGTATGTATGGATTGTGTAGAAAATGGTCAATTAGCCCAGTGTATACTAGTGGACTCTTCCATTGCTATATGTTAGACAAGTCAAATTGTCACAGAAGGGGTATCAGGCCTATTTTTTTCGGTTTTTATTCTATTTTTGACGGAAAATTGTGTTAGCAAACAGTGCAGGCCCTGATCAGACGCCGCTTTCTGCGGCGTCTGATCTGGGCCTGCACTGTTTGCCAAGGTACCCCTTTAGGGGTTTCCCGCATACAATGTCCCTTGACCTGCTGAATATTTAAATATGCCACTCCCACCACTGATTATCAACCATTCAGATTGCTTCGTGCAAATCATTGCAACAAATTCATAAACTGAATGACAAACAATGACGATCCTGATCAGATGGCTTCTTGAGAAGCCATCTGATCTGGATCTACATTGTTTGAAAGATGAGACATATCGGGGCTCAGCAGGACAAGGGTTAATAAAAGATCACATATAACTTAACAGTCAACAATATTATAATAAATTTATTATATCTTACAATCATACTTCTTTTTTTTACATTCTTTAATATAAATATCACAAATATAACATTCATAAATTAATAATTATTGCTATATTCAGTTTCATCTCTCATATATTCTTCATTTTAGCTCTCATATATATGTATTTTTGTAAAAACACTAAAACCGCTTTACAATCTACCGCTGGGATTCAAAGCAAAGTCAGTATTTAATGTACCATTTTTTGTATCCAAACATGGTATAGATATTAGTTTTGTTCAAATGAGTCAGTTAGGCATCCCCGCCCCTCACTGGGGGTTGGAGAAATACATTGGGCTGCATGGTGTTTCCACTCAGAGCTGAAACTGACCACACAAGTAACAAGAAGATGTGGCAAACCACTTAGCCTCCCAGGAAAAGTGGTGGAGACAGACCATCCCAGCATATAACTACTCTTTGTTTGTTTGAGCAGTAGGGCTTGAGATGTCATCTCATCTGAATGTCCGGTAAAAGACCCACAGAATTGGAAGCTCTATCTCCAAAATGACCTACACAGTGCTGACGGGGACATAAAACCTCAATTCAAACAGATTCAAACTCCTAAAAATTGCCTCAATACTCCTTTTTTTTTCTTGAATAAGAAGTCTGTGCTTGCACATGTTTGTTTGATTTGAGGTTTAACGTCCCTGTCAACACTGTAAAGGTCATTTTGGAGACGTTGCTTCCAATTTTGTGGGACTTTTACCCGACAATGAGATGAAATGACATCTCAAGCCCTGTCGCCCAATGAAACCAATACGGTTTATTAGCATCGGCAGTCCCGCCTCGCACCGCGGTTCCTGGATCCTCTAAGCAGTTTACCAGTACTAGTGTGCGGGCCGGATTCAGCTCTGCGTGGAAGCATCATGCAGCCCATATATCTCTTCAAGCCCCTATGGGCGGGGGCGAATGCACAATGCTCAGACTGGGTTACAGAGGCTTCATGCAGACACACATGTTGAAGAAACCTTGAGGTAATTTTATGCAAATTTTGAAAAGATTGTGCATCTAGACTCACATTTAACATGAAAACACGCCTATTCAAACCCCAGTTTTCTATATTAAAATGGGGTTTAAGGGGGTCAAAATATAGGTGTGTTTCGTGATGAAGAGCATAAAATCAGAGAATTATAAGGACCTTTTTCTCCAATGTCAGCTCAAATATTGTCACTAACTCTGTTTCATACAATATTATACTCTCATACAGAAAACATCAGTTTCATTTTCACAAAAAAAAATTTACAATCATGTGTAAAAAAAAAAATCAAACCTCGATGAAATACAAAATAAAATTTCAACAACTTCACACAAATGCCATGATTCTATAAATAAAATAAACAGATCAAAAACAGTAACAAATATGGACCTAACTGGAGGGCGGTACAAGATATAAGTGTAATTAACAAGTCAGCCACACAACAAGGAAACCCGTCTGACCACCAGTTTTTTTTTTTTTTTTTTTTTTTTGCAATATGACCTTGAGGTTCTAAGACACTTTTTATCATTATTTTCAAATTATTTCCTAAGGAGATACATTGTTTTGCTTTTCAAGCCACTGTTGGAAACAATGTACCAGTCCAAAGTCAAATTCACTTTAACATATCTGTGATAATTTTATGTTGACCATGAGGGAGATTTGCTTCTCAGATGAGGGAGATTGAGGTCCCAATGAGGGAGACTTTCTGACGGCATGTTCAAGTGTTTTTTTCTTGTCATTTTTTGTGGTTTAGATGTACAAAGGAACTGGAACTACTTAATTAAAATGATAAGAACATATTTTGTCAAGTTTAATTTCAAAATAGTAAGTTGTAGTTTATTTACAAACAATGCTGTAACCACAAGCCCATTGATGTGATTTCAAGTTGTGGGTATTTGTCAGAATCACCTGATTGTTGAAAGTACCCGCAACATGCATTAGTGTAGAAATACTTGATTAGAAAAGATATCCTAAAATGTTTCCAGTCCTCCTCTTTATCCAGTGTTGGGTTTTACTGCTACTGAACAAACCCAAAGCACAAAGTTCTCTTCAATGATAAGCATTACTTCTAGCACTATTTACACTCCTTCATATAGTCTAAGCAGGCAACTTTTTTGGGCTTTCTCAGAACACCCTGTTCATAAATATATGTATAGGTAAAGCAGTCCATGCTGAAATTAATACGATTTTATAACAATTGTTCAGGTTGGCCCAAAACAATTTGTGAGAATCCCAGGAAAAAGGTCTTTATTTGTTTAAAATGTAAATTTTGTTACATCCAAACCTTGATAAAATGATGCCCTGGATCGCTCACCTGATCCACACTGAAGAAATGAAATGGCAGGTAATATAGTACGGCGCCATGTCAGAAGGAGCATACTTGCCAAATATGAAGGATCTATCTCAAATGGTTCAAAAGTTATGATAAAGTAGGTCAAGGTCAAACTTTTTGTATGAGTGGGAAGCCCCTCTCACAAAGAATATACATGCCAAATATGAAGGCTCTATCTCAAATGGTTCAAAAGTTATGATTAAGTAGGTCACATGTCAAGGTCAATATTTTTTGCACGAGTGGGAAGACTTTGTCACAAGGAAGCTACATGCCAATTATGAAGGCTCTATGTTAAATGGTTCAAAAGTTATGAAAAAAATGGTCAAAGGTCAAGGTCACAGATCAAAAATTTTGTATGTGTGGGAAGCCCTTGTCATAAGGAGCCTACATGCCAAATATGAAGGCTCTATCTCAAATGGCTCAAAAGTTATGGTGCAGTAGGTCAAAGGTCAAGGTCGCAGGTAAAATTGTGTGTATGGGTGGGAGGCTCTTGTCAGAAGGAACATACATGCCAAATATGAAGGCTCTATCCCAAATAGTTCAAAAGTTATGATTAAGTAGGTCAAAGGTCAAGGTCACAGGTCAAAATTTTTGTATGGGTGGGAAGTCCTTGTCACACAGAACAAACTTTCAAAATATGAAGGCACTATCTCAAATGATTCAAAAGTGATGATAAAGAAGGTCACATGTCCAGGTTACAGGTCATTTTTGTATGAGTGGAAGCCCTTGTCACAAGGAACCTACATGCCAAATATGAAGGCTCTATCTTAAACGGATCAACAGTTATGACAAAATAACCTAATGATCTACTTTTTGATTTTTAAACTTGATCAAGATATTGTCAAGATGATCATTCTGAGCAAGTTTGATGATAATCCGACTAAAATTGTGGCCTTTAGTATGTTCAGAACGTTTTTCTATGATTTGACCTACAGACCTACTTTTTGACCCGACATGACCCATATTTGAACTTAACCGAGATATTGTCAAGAAGATCATTCTGAGCAAGTTTGATGATGATCGGACCAAACCTGTAGCCTCTAGTTTGTTCACAAGGTTTCTTACTGATTTGACCTACTCACCTACTTTTTGCCGAACTTGACTTAAATATTGTCAAGATGAGCTTTCTTAGCAAGTTTGATGAAAATCAGAATAAATCTGCGGCCTCTAGTGTGTTGACAAGGTTTTTCTTCAATTTGACCTACTGACCTACTTTTTCACCCAACATGATCCATATTTAAACTTGACTGAGATATTGTCAAGATGATTATTCAGATTAATGATGATTGGACCAAAACTGTGGCCTCTAGTGTGTTCACAAGGTTTTTCAATGATTTGACCTACTGACCTACATTTTGACCCAAGATGACCCATTTTCGAAATTTACTTAAATGTTGTCAAGATGGTCATTCTTAGCATTTTTGGTGATGATCAGACTAAAACTGTGGCCTCTAGTGTGTTCACAAGATTTTTCTATGATTTGACTTACTGATATACTTTTTGACCCAACATGACCCATATTCAAACATGACAGAGATATTGTCAAGATGATCAATCTGAGATAAATCCATGATGACTGGTCCAAAACTGTGTCCTCTAGTGTGTTCACAAGGTGTCTCTATGATTTGACCTACTAACCTACTTTTTGGCCCGACATGACCCATATTCGAACTTGACCGAGATATTGTCAAGATGATAATTCTGAGCAAGTTTAATGATGATCAGACCAAAACTGTGGCTTCTAGTATGTTCACAAGGTTTTTCTATGATTTGACCTACTGACCTATATTTTGACCCCACATGACCCACATTTGAACTTGACTTGTCATGGTGATCATTTTGACCAAGTTTTATGATGATTGGCCCAAAATTGTGACCTCTGGTGTGTTCACAAGTTTACGCACAGACGACGGACGACGCCGGACAACTCACAGTCACAAAAGCTCACCATGACCTTCGGTCAGGTGAGTTAATAAATGCAAACTACTAATTAAAGATTTCACTAACATGAAGTTCCCGGTCACAAATCTTTTTAAATACAGTACTTGTAAAAAGCTTACTCAAGGGAAGCAATTTCCAAATAAGAAAATCTGCTGTTGATTTCATGACTTTTAGTAATTACTCGTTATTGATTGGTAAATAATAACTATTTTCCACTTTCAAAATCAAAATTTCTAACTTCACATAAAATATGAAAACAAAAGACGTATGGGAGAGTGATATAAAAGGAACAAACAGTGATAAAAAAAGGGAAAATAAACGCACAATTTCAATTTAAATCTAAGCTAAATATAAGTAAAATAAAAAATTGACTGTCGACGCACAAAACTACTGAGTATCTGTACTACTACTCAGTGCAGATGCACCTCTCTCGTAAGAAATAATGGTAAATAAATTACGTCAGCTTATGTAATCTTTACTGGCACCATATCATGTTTATTCTGTGCAGTCAGCTGAGACAGAACAAAGGATTATCGGCTGTTTGAAGATGATGTTTACCGTTAAGTGTCCAATATATTCTCCTACTTATTCGTTAATTGCCTTCAGCAGTGAAAATTTTAAGTCTGTAACCGCTTACCGCAAATGGTAGCTCTGGAAAAAAACCGGGGACAGAAAAAATTGCAATTGCGGGAGATTCTGTCTCCCGGACGGGAGAGCGGTAGGTATGCTTCAAATGCGGGAGCCTCCCGCATGATCCGGGAGATATCACAGGTATGCTTTAAAAATACAGGAATGAAAGGATAAATGTCCATTACACAGAATTAATAGCATACTCAGTCTCAACAAGCATGATAATGATTTACAAGATCAAAGCCTACCTGTCATAAGCGCCAATATGGATATGCAACAAGGAAAATTTAGGGATATTTTTCCTTATTTCACATTATTTGGGGATAATTAAGGGATATTTTTTCCTTATTTCACATTATTTCTGGGAAAATTTAGGGACTTTTTTCCTTATTTCACATTATTTCTGGGATAATTAAGGGATATTTTTTCCTTATTTCACATTATTTTTGGGGATAATAAAGGGATATTTTTCATTATTTCACATTATTTCTGGGAAAATTTAGGGATATTTCTTCCTTATTTCACATTATTTCCGGGATAATTAAGGGATATTTCTTCCTTATTTCTAGTTATTTCCTGTTTTCCTTGTTGGAAATGCATGTTGTGGGTACTTGTTAGAATTGCCTCATCAAGGCAATTCTAACAAGTACCCACAACATATTATTTTCATTACAATGCCTTATCTGAGGCTATGTTTGTCTCATACTAGGTGTCAGACAGGTTTCATCGTGGTGCGGCTCAGCTATCACAGACTGTTAGTAATATAAATAATGGCAAAACATGACTAGTAAAACGTGATCAGAGTCGTGACTGGCTTGAACTCCCTTGAACCAACTCGTAAAACAAGACATACGCCTCTGACGAAACAGCTTGATTTGCACCACATCCTGTTACTCTGTAAAAAAAGAAAAGAAAGATGTTTTAATCCCTGTACTGCTGACCATGGTAACCCCTAACTTTTCAAACAGTGAAAGGTCAAGATCAAATGGCTTCTGATTCAGAAGCCAGCTGATCAGGATCTACACTGTTTGTCATTCAGTTTGCAAATTTGAAATGAATACATGATATTGAGTAATTTAATTGGTTGATAGTCAGAAGTAGGTGTGGCAAATTAATACATTCTGCACGATAAGGTTAAGAATTTACAATTAAATTTCATTTTTCAACATATACATTACGTGCTCAGCATTGTGGAAAGAATTGCCCATTTGAAAATGAAATTTTATTTTTTTCTTGAGAATTTATTTTTACATCATTCTGTGTCATTTATGAAGGTGTGTGGGGTGGGGGAGGCACTTAAAATTAACGAAATTGTTAGTTAACAAATCATTAAAACTGAGCATTTAATATGGCAAGTAAACTAATATTTTTGCTGAAAATATGACAGTAGCTTTTGCATATGCAAAAAGCTACTCGCAGTTTTTTCAGCAAACAAAAAAGCCTGCTAGATCAGTTAACAAATTGACCATTAACGAGCTTGTTAAACTAACGAGCCTTTGAACAACTGAACCCTAGTGTCTATTAAGTGAAATACCTGGCACAAAAATGATATATACCAGCATCAGCCATCACCATGACAGTTTTTAATGAAGGATCAAATTTTTTTAGACTGTTTCAGGTCAACTGCTTATCAACTGACCCAAAGCTTTATATAGAAGTGCAAATTTACTGCTGATGTCTACGTGACTACCAATGACCAATAAAGTTAAACTGCATTCCAATTAAAAAATAGAGTATATGACAGTAATGATCCCACAAGTACCAGAAAGTGTTTTTATTACTGAACTGGTTACATTACTGTAAAATTCTAAAAATTCAGACACTTTAAGGACCTGCTGTAATACTCCTAAAATTTTAACAAATTTGTCTCATGATCCAGCAAAGAGTCCAAAAGGTGCAGACAGAATGGCAAACTGTGTAGACCCCGATCAGACTGCTCCTTCAGGAGCAGTCTGATCTGGGTCTGCACTGATTGCTTAGGCCTATCTGTACCAATACTTGGGATCACTACTGAATATAAATATGTCTAAGATTTCAAAATGAGGCACTGGCTAACGGTGAAGCCACATAACACAGCACCTATAAAAGGTCTACACTGTTAAGTTCAGGAAATTAGAGGTGAATAAAGGTCCTGGTTCAGAACCATTTTTCCAACCTTCTGAGACAATCAACCACTAGTGCTATCAGTGCTTTGATTTTACTTTTACTCATGTGAACAGACTCCCCTACCCCCACCCAGCCCCAACCACAACTGCACCCCACCCTCTTCCACCAAACCATGTCAGAACTTGCACCTCACAGGCATTTACTGGTATCCAATTATTGATAACATTGATAAATGCAGTCTCATGTACCCCGCTCAGCATATTTCTGACATATCACCTCCTATCTTACAAATAACAGTGTACTTTTCAAACCCTTTGATGACTTAAAAAGAATATTCTAGCATCATCAAGCTGACTGTTGAAACACATTTTGTGGTTTGACTTGTTTATTTAGTTATTTTTCCTATTTTTTTTTTTTTTGGCCCTTTCAAGTTTATTTGTCTGCCAGTAGGGCAGACATTACATAAAATTGAGAACCTGAAGAAAAACCACCTGGCTTTGAACAGTTTCAATAGTGATATGAATATAGGATGTAACTAAACATGCATTAGCATTTTCTCTTGGGGTACCATAAAAAAAAAAAAAATTCAGACACCTTGAGGACATGCTGTAATTCTCCTAAAATTTTAAAAAATTGTTTCATGATCCTGCAAGGAGTCAAAAAGGTGCAGGCGGAATGGCAAACAGTGTAGACCCTGATCAGACTGCTCCTTCAGGAGCAGTCTGATCTGGGTCTACACTGTTTGCTTAGGCCTATCTGTCCGCATATTTAGGATCATTACGGTAATTTTTTTATCAATATTTACCTGGCATCGTTGAAATAATTCCTTTCCCAATTGAAAGCATGTTTACAGCAAGGAGTCCAAAAGGTGCAGGTGGAATGGCAAACAGTGTAGACCCTGATCAGACTGCTCCTTCAGCAGCAGTCTGATCTGGGTCTGCACTGTTTGCTTCGGCCTATCTGTCCCAATACTTAGGAGTGAGTGTGTGTTTGAGTTTTATGTCTCACCAACAGCTAAGGTCATACAAAGATGGGGCCTGAGTTTAAAGACTCATCCGAAAGTCTGGAGAAGCCCAGGATCGATCCTACGACCCCTGGTTTACAAGGCCAGTAGCACAACCACTACACCACGGAGGCTTCTCACCCAATACATAGAATCATTACGGAAATTCTTTATCAATATTTACCTGGCATCGTTGAAATAATTCCATTCTCCAGTAAAAGCATGTTTACATCTGGCTGTGTAATGACCACCATACGTCGTTCCAGAATGTTCACTCACAGCGTACAGATGATACACAGGCCGCTGTCCTGAAAAAACAACAACAAATACTAGTACTTACTATCTTAATCTCTAATAACTCGAACTACTGTTTACTTCAAAAAGGCAAAGGTAAACTTTAAACCAATATCAGTTCCAGGCCCAGTTATCTGGGACAAGTTGTCCAAAACTAACATTAACATATTTTTTGTTTGATTTGTGGTTTAACGTCCCCGGCAACACTGTATAGGTCATTTTGGAGACATTGCTTCCAATTTTGTGGGACTTTTACCCGACACTGAGATGAAATGACATCTCAAGCCCTATCGCCCAATGAAACCAACAGGGTTTACAAGCATGGACTTGGATCGCTTTGCCTGATTTATATGGACACACACGACTGCTTGGGCGGGCTTAGATTGTCTAAGTGGTTTTCCAGTACTCATGTACAGTCGGTTTCAGCTCTGCGTTGATCAGTTGCAAGCCCAGTAATCTGGGGCCAGTTGTCCAAAACTAACGATGTTGTTAACGTAATGTTAAGCTTTGACCAATTAATACAGCAAACATAAGCTTTGACCAATTAATACAGCAAACATATATTTTTGCTGCAAAATGTGAGAAGCTTTTCCAAATGCAAAAGCTACTCACATTTTTTCAGCAAAAAAGTATTTTTTCAGCAAAAAATGTTTGTAATAGATACAGTACTTGATAGAACAGTTAACATTTTGACCACAAGTTCGCTAAGCTTATAATGTTTTAACCCTTGCCACTCTCTGGGCTAATTCAGCAGATGACAAATTGTTGATATTTTTCTTTCCCCATAAATACTTAAGACAATTACAATCTCCTACCTTTTTCTGAGGCAAACTCAGAGAGGTCCAGTGATGTGATAGGAAAGTTCACTAGGGTAGTGATTTTACGACTATACCTCTCTTGGCTGAATCTCTTTAAATCTAAATACTGTTAAGGCTATAATTTTACAGAATTAAAATTGAAATGTAGGTCAAGGTCAAATATGGATGCTTGCATTAAAGTTACTGGTCTGTTTTGTACTTTGGCAGTCCTGTCAATGCTAACAAGGTCATGTCAAGCCATTAAATTATTCTTATATTGTTCTTGAGCAGACTTAAGGCTCATACAAAGTGACTTTCATTAGTAACGGACAAGTGCCCTTCAAGTTCTAATATTGACAAGCAGATGGTGTTTTCAAAGTGTTAAAGCGTTTGTTTTTTTACTTGACATCACACATTGTCTGCTGGGTAGACAATTCACATGAAATGTCAAGCCATTTTCTTTTTTCAGAAAAATAAGGATGGCATTTTCAAAGTTTTTTCCTCCCTTTCTATTTTTCTGAGAAGGCTTGACATTATATCTGAACAGTCTGCTGGATAGATAATTCACGTGAAATGTCAAGCCTTTTTTCTTTGAAAAATAAGGATGGCATTTTCAAAGATTTTTTTTTTCTTTCTTATTTTTCTGAGAAGAAAGGATTGATATTACATGTGAAGTGGGTAGATGATTCATGAAACAAGGAATGTGTCTAAGGGACAAAGATGCCCCCTACTGGTAGTTGTGTCACTGATGATAAACTTGCTGGCCCCCCGCCCATCTGGACTTGAAGAAATTGATGGGCTGCATGATGCTTCCACGCAGAGCTGATGCTGACTGCATACGAGTACTGGTAAACTGCTTAGTCTAATTTACAGGATGTAAGCCTGCCCAGTCATTGCGGTGAGAGTTGGACTGTCCATGCTTATAAACCCTTTTGGTTTCATTGGGCGACAGGGCTTGAGATGTCACTTCATCTCAATGTGGGGTAAAAGTCCCATAAAATTGGAAGCAACGTCTCCAAAATGACCTATACAGTGTTGATGGGGATGTTAAACCTCAAATCAAACAATGATAAACTTGAACCCAAATTGCTAATGCCATCTCGGATATATGTTGAACACCAATTGCTAACACTACCCGGACGGAGACAGACAGATAGACAGGGGTAACACTATATGTCCTTTTCACCATCCTTTGAACGGCAGTGGCATAAGTTACCTTACAGTCTGCTCTGGGAATTTCTGTAGCACTTGAAGCCAAGGGTTAACTGGGATTTTGCTATACATAGAAAATTGAAATCTTTTATTTATTTATATACTGGTGCTTTCCAAGGCCAGCATTTCAACTAACTTTTCAAGTGCACTGGATACAACTGGAATATTTTCCACTCTATTAACAAGGGAGACAACTTTCAAAACTTGCTTTTTGCTTTCCAATTAAATTAGCCTCTCTGGAAAGAACATCTACTCGTGAAGGAAAGAATTTGCTCCACTGGAGCAAATTCTTTCCATCAAGAGTAGATGCCATTTGGTCAGGGAGACAAAAATATTGCTCAAAGGATTGTCTCCAATAAAAGGTGTATCCATTCCCCTTAAATCAACAAGAAATTGGCCAAATGTTTATCTCACAACTGCTTGTGGTGTCCAAGAAATAAAGCAATAGTACACATTTTTCAGTAAAGCGTTATAAGTAGGTCAAGTTAAGTAAAGGCGTACAATGACGGACGTGTGTATGAAGTTTTTTTAGCCTAGAGGCCTTGGTGTTCAAGATATGAAGATGAGCACAGAGATTAAACATTGTTCAGACCAAGCGGGAAAAGTAGGTCAAGGTCAGTGATGGTGATAAGCACTGAGCAGGGTGCACCAAGCCGAATGTGCTATTATGTTTCATCATGCTTCAGTGTTTGAAATACAGACAGTGCTCAATGCACAGACTTAAGGGGAATGGAAACACCTGGCAGGTTTTTCAACCATTTTTCAAAGGGAGACAACTTTCGGAACTTCCTGTTCGCTTTTCTATTAGATCTGTCCCACTGAAAAAGGGGTCAACTCTGAAAGGAAAGAATTTGCTCCTCAGGAGCAAATTCTTTCCTTTAAGAGTTGACCCCTATTGACATGGCAGACAAAAATGCTTTTGCAGGAGTTGCCTCCCCTGAAGGTGTATCCATACCCCTTAATGTGGTTGACACCAACGGCGACAACAGCAATGCCATCAGAAAGAGGTCACTAGGTTGCTCCTGCTTTCTTGAGCAGTCTCGGCAAAAATTGGTATTTTTTTTTTTTTTTTTTTTTTTTTTGTTTTACAGCCCTTTCAAGATTATTTCACTCATATCAAGCCAATCGTTAATCAGAGGTGGGCGAAAACCGGAGTACCCCGAGAAAAACCACCTGACCTTCCGTTGCAGAACTTGGTGTCTCACATGTGACCCGAGCGAGGCTCGAACCACCAAAAATGGTATATTTTTGACAGTCTACCAAGGATACGAAGCACTAAAACTGGTGGGAACTTCTGTATAGAAAATCTCTTCGTACATGAACGTCTCTTTTTACACTTTGTACATGTCTGGAAAAAGAAAACGCAGCAAATAAACAGAACTTCATCACAAAGTTTATTGAACATTTGTGGAGGAAGCTGACTCATAATTCTTAGATATTTCTAATTTCCACATGTGTTAGCCTGTAGAAGAAAAAAACACTTTAAAACTGCAGATATTAATATATTTGATAAGATAAAGTGATATTTTTTTTTTTATTATTTAACCCTTATCTTGCTGAATATTCATTTAAGCCACACCCATTTCTGTCTATCAACCAATCAAATTACTTGATGTAATTTATTGCTACAAATTCATAAACTGAATGACAAACAGTGTAGATCCTGATCAGATGGCTTCTTCAGATAAGGGATAATCTTGCAAGTGTATGTTGTGTGTTGAACTGTGTTCTCATTAGCATCATCTCGAGGAAATTCTAATGAGCACGCACCACATAGCTTTATATTAAAGAAAATCAGAAAGATATCCCTATTTTGTCTCCTGACTTGGTGCTAAGATTCACCCTCAGCGGCTGGAACTACCCACATCTCTCGAACAAATTTTGATGGTTCCAAAGGTGTTTAAGCCAATTAAATGTGACTCCATCCTTCATTTATTAATCCCCCGCTGCGAAGCGGAGCAGGGATTATAGGAATGGCCTTTGTCTGTCTGTCCGTCTGTTAGTCCACCTGTCTGTCTTTTCCGTAACACTTTCTTGTCTGCTCCATATCTCCTGAACCCTTTGATAGATTTTCATTAAACTTTGGTCAATTATTCGTCTCAGTGAGCTGGTGTGCAGAATCCATAAATGAACCATGCCTACTCAAGGTCAAGGTCATGGTTGAGTGAGTGAGTGAGTTTTAGTTTTACTTCCCACCAACAGCTAAGGTCATACGGAGATGGGACCTCGGTTTAAAGACTCATCCGAAAGTCTGGAGAAGCCCGGGATCGATCCTGCGATCCCTGGTTTACAAGGCGAGTAGCGTAACCACTGCACCACGGAGGCTTCTGAAGGCATGGTTGAAGGTCACAAGTTTGAAACTTGGAATTTTTTGTCCGTTCCATATCTCCTTTACCCTTGGAAGGATTTTCATTGAACTTTGGTCAAATATTCTTCACAGTGAGCTGATGTGCAGAACCCATGTCCGTTTGTCCGTCTGTCAGTTCGACCATCCGTCTGTCCATAACTTTTTCTTGTCCGCTCCATATCTCGTGAACCCTTTAATAGATTTTCATTAAACTTTGGTCAATTATACCTCTCAGTGAGCTGGTTGTGCAGAACCTATAAATGAACCATGCCGACTCAAGGTCAAGGTCATGGTTGAAGGTCACAAGTTTGAAACTTGGAATTTTTTGTCTGTTCCCTACTCCTTTACCCATGGAAGGATTTTCATTAAACTTTGGTCAAATAGTCTTCACAGTGAGCTGATGTGCAGAACCCATGTCCTTCCATCCATCTGTCTGTCAGTCCGTCCATCTGTCAGTAACTTTTTCTTGTCCGTTACATATCTCCTGAACACTTTAATAGATTTTCATTAAACTTTGGTCAATTATCCCCCTTAGTGAGCTGATGTGCAGAACCTATAAATGAACCATGCCGACTCAAGGTCAAGGTCACATTTGAAGGTCACAAGTTTAAAACTTTGAATTTTTTATCTCTTCCATATCTGCTTTACCCCTAAAAGGATTTTCATTAAACTTTGGGTCAATTATCCCCGTCAGTGAGCTAACCATGCAAACTCAAGGTCAAGGTCACAGGCGAAGGTCACAAGGTTGAGCCTTGATACAAAATGCAGCGGGGGATTTGGCTGTCCTCCAGACTGCTTTCTTGTTATATTTGCTATTTGTTTGTGTTTGAATTTTACACCCCACCAACAACCAGGGTCATACGGAGACGGAACCTCGGTTTGAAGACTCATCCGCCTGGAATTAAATCCTCCAACCCTACACGGCAGAGGCATCTATATTAGATATGCTCTATCCATATTCTATAATTTCTTCTATTTCTATTGTACAAGCAACCATAATATATATATTTAAGAAGTACTTCATTTCAAAACCCAAATAATTTTTTAAACCAATATAGCAAGGATTCTGCCCAAGGCTATGTCACACCCGTGTAGAGGCTGAACATTAGAGTGGATGCAAAGTTTACACAAATGCTGACAAATGTGAAGTCAGAAAAACTGGATCCCTACATAATAACAGGCTAAAAGCAGCTGTGTCAAGAAGGGAAATCTATATCATCCTGATACTGACAAGAATTCACAATTTAAACCCTTCCTCCACTAAACCATTTTTTACGAGAATCACAAAATGGCAAACATTACAGGCCCTGATCAGACACTACCAGTAACAAAATGCTGCATCTGATCTTGCAGAAAGTTCAACGATTTTCTAAATAGATTTCTAAAATAACTGAACATGACAACCCTTCATTTTAACATGGACTCCTGTATAAAAGGGGAGATTCCATTCAGTACAAATTGGGTTTAACCAAAAACTCATATTCATATTGACCCATAAAATGCCAATCACGACAACTGTCGTCTGCTTTGCCGTCTACCGGTTACCATAAAAGTAATTTTTTTGCAAACAGTGTGGACCCTGATCAGACTGCTCCTGTAGGAGCAGTCTGATCTGGGCTCACACTGTTTGCATGTATGCAAAAATATTTTTTAAAAGTTTGCAAAAAAAATCAGCAGACAACATAAGCAGACGACATTGTCCAGATGTAGTTTTTCTTTGCGTCTTAAGGGTTAAATATAAGCCTTCTCCATGTCATAGACATTGGCATATTGTGGTCTCATCTGGTGGAAAAAGTATGGTACATTTTTTTCCACATTTGTAGCTCAGCAAAGACTTACAGGACTTTCATTTCCATCCAATATTTCTTCTTTCATGAAAATACTGAGACAGTCTGTGATGTCACACTCTGACCTCATCTGTAACAAAAAAAATTATCATATACAGTCAACCCTCTACACAATGACATCCAATATATAAAAAAAAACTCATTAATTAATAATTTATAATGACAATTACAGTGATAAGACAGATTAATGGAGATATTCAAAAACATTGTATTAAATGCTCAAAGAAGCAAATGTCCTCAACATTTGTTTCTTGGAGTAATTAAGGGAAAAAATACTTTGTTACTTATTATACTACTCTTTATTGGGATACTTAAATGCATGCAAATTCTTTACAATGACAAAAAGTTACGGAAAAAATAATATCATTATAACCAGGATCTTTTGTGCCAGTAGTTACCGGAAGGTAAAGCTTTTCTGAATAAGAATAAAACAAGAGGCCCATGTGCCACTATGCTCACCAGAGGTCATGTGGTTTATACCATATACAGGCAAGGTGCCCATCTTGGTCATGTGACAACAATACCATGAATGTTTAGTTGCCTCACCATAGAGGCTTTTCATGAACTTTGATTTCAATCAGCACAGGTCTTTTACTGGAGAAGAAGATAAAAATACTGAATCTGAGCCATCCAACAAAAAGGTCAGTAATGACCTTGACCTTTGGAATTGATAAACTTCCATTCAGCTAACTGCAAATACCATTTTTGCTTTCAGGCAATCAGAAATATCCACTACTTTGCCTTGTTTCCATATAAATGTCTAAGTGACCAAATTTGACATTGACATAAAACAGGCCATGGTCAAACAAAAGTCATCATTTGAACAAACTTGGTAGGGCCAGAGTCCCAGATGCTGCATACCAAGTTTCAAGATCATCGGCCATTCGGTTCTTGAGAAGAAGATTTTTAAAGGTTTTTACTATATATGGGCATGGTGGCCATATTTGGTCATGTGACCCAGTCCTGACGAACAAACTTTCGTTCCCTCATTCCATAGAGGTTCCACATGTAATTTGGTTTCAATTGGCCAAGTACTTTAAGTGAAGAAGATAAAAATACTGAATCTGAGCCGTCCTGGACAAAGGTCGGTAAACAACCTTGACCTTTGCAACTGATAAACTTCCATTCAGCTGATTGCAAATACCATTTCTGATGCCACTAGCTAATATACAATCAGAAAAATCCAGTTTTGCCATTTTTCATACAAATGTCTAAGTGACCAAAATTGACCTTGATGTAAAACAGGTCAAGGTCAACCAAAGGTCATCATTTGAACAAACTTGGTAGGGCCAGAGTCCCCAATGCTGCATTCCAAGTTTCAAGATCATCGGCTATTTGGTTCTTGAGAAGATTTTTAAAGGTTTTTACCATATATGGCCATGGCGGCCATATTGGTCATGTGACCCAGTCCTCACGAACAAACTTTCGTTCCCTCATTCCATAGAGGCTCCATATGTAATTTGGTTTCATTGGCCAAGTACTTTAAGTGAAGAAGAAGATAAAAATACTGAATCTGAGCCGTCCTGGACAAAGGTCGGTAAATGACCTTGACCTTTGGAATTGATAAACTACCATTTAGCTGATTGCAAATACCATTTTTGATGCCACTTGCTATCATCAGAAAAATCCACTGTTTTGCCGTTTTTCGATACAAATGTCTGAGTGACCAAATTTGACCTTGCCGTAAAACAGGTCAAGGTCAACCAAAGGTCATCATTTGAACAAACTTGGTGGGGCCCCCGAGTCCCCGATGCTGCACACCAAGTTTCAAGATCATTGGCTGTTCGGTTCTTGAGAAGATTTTTAAAGGTTTTTACCATATATGGGCATGGTGGCCATATTAGGCATGTGACCCAGTCCTCATGAGGCGGTTCTAACGAGTACCCACAATCTATATTTTGAGCAGAAATAAGAAAAATATCACAATTTTTCATGTCAAATTTGGGGGGTTTTTTGGCGGTAAAGTTTACAATGTATTTGTATAGGCATGTTTTCTTAATGAGTTAAAAAGTGGAACAGGGGAGAAACAGAAGAAAAGCTAATATTCCACCACTACCTCCACCTGCTGTATTTTCTTCTTTGTTTCCCAGTAGCAAGAGCCACTGACAGCTTACCTTTGGTATAGGTAGAGAGAGATCCCAGAAGGGATCAAAGGTCACTGACCTGTGACCACAATCATCAAACTTCAACTCACTCTTCAGCTGACCAACAAAGATTTCTGAAAAAAAACACACGAAAACAAACAGATTTATCCTTTAATTGCAGGTGGAAGGAAGACAAATTGCTTTCTACCCCTTGTTTTGTTGGTTAGACTAATCTGATGCTATCTAATTTCATGTAATATACATATTATGTAGTAGGTACATGTACTTGTAATTTTTACATAGAAATACTGTAGCCTATTTCCCCTATTTACCACACATGCTACTATGCTCTCAAGAGCACACCAAGACTAATTGTTTGACAGTGATTCGCCTTTGTAGCTCTCACAGAAATCAAA
Source organism: Lucinisca nassula (assembly GCA_963580285.1). Classification (NCBI taxonomy): domain Eukaryota; kingdom Metazoa; phylum Mollusca; class Bivalvia; order Lucinida; family Lucinidae; genus Lucinisca; species Lucinisca nassula. The sequence goes on along the minus strand of OY757019.1, from coordinate 91,779,084 downwards.
AGCTAGCCCCCTTTAGTTACTTTTCAACCCATTTTGTACCGGAAACTCCAAACAGGTAATTGGCAAACAGTGCAGGCCCTTATTAGGACCTACAATCTTTGCAAAAAGTTCATTCGTTTTCCGAATACATTTTGAAGAAAACACAACCTGACACCCCTAACTTTTGAAATGGACTCCTGCTGCATATAAAGAGAAAGATTCCATTTAGTATCAAAAGTGTTAAACAGTAAATAAAAAAAGCTTCTATGTACTTCTATTTTCTTGAAGGATTCTGAAGGCATAATTTGTTCTTAGGGCCGAAGGCTAAGTTGCACCTCGATAGCTTAGTGGTAAGAGCATTGGACTTATGATCGAGAGATTGTGGGTTCAAATCTGGCCATCGGACCCAAGGTGTGTCCTTGGGCCAGACATGTAATGCCCCTGTGTTATCAAGGAGTTTACATGTATAATAGCAAAGCTGTATTAGCAAGGTTCTATCTGAAACTTTATATTAAGATTTCATCCCAGCATTACATTATTACTATTATTGTTTGTTTGTATTAGAGATTAATGGCCCGGCCAACACTATTTAGGTCATTTTTGAGCTGGTCAGTTTACCCATCAACACTTTTCCTGGGCTGGCTTATACTAAGCAGTTGACCACTACTGTGTACGTTCTTTCGCCAGAAACTGACGACTACCCTTTTTGAATCAGCAGAACGGAAAAAATGACCGTAGAAAAGATACCACCATCAATCTCCACGAAAGAATGTTGCCGACCCCGGCAGATATCGAACCCGCGTACTCCTGATCACCAGTCAGAAGTGCATCCAACTGAGCTACCGAGGCTGGCTATTATTATCATTAATATCATACTTGCCAACTGTGTAGCTTAACCTATTTAGAAACCCCAAAACGGGTACCCTCGCAAACAGTGCAGGCCCAGATCAGATGCCACAGAATGCACCATCTGCTCAGGGCCTTCACTGTTTGCAGAAAGTTCAGCCATTTTACAAATCAATTTTGAAGAAAACAACCCAACACCCCTAAATTTCGAAATAGACTCCTGGTATACATAAGGAGGAAGATTCCATTTGGTACAAAAAGGGTTAAACCATTTTATATGGGAAACCCCAAAACTGACAAATAGTGTAGGCCTAGGTCAGCTCAAATTCATGTATACATTTTGCATGTATACCAAAATAGGTCCATCTTACAAAAGAGGTTACTTACCAACTATTCGACTGTGATCATATCGTAGATAATTTCTCCAATATTCTGCAGCCTTTTCTGTATCACTGTAACCAGGAAAATATATTGTCTGATTAAGGGAATAACACATGGAAAACAACGAGCTGAAAATCACACTAGCATAAAACCAATTTGCTACACAAAGTTGTATTTACTAGGAAATTCAGTTTTTAAGGAATCACAAACATTTTCAAGTATACTTCACTCAAGGATATTGGGGCCAAAGTCTTGTTAATATAATATTGTTTTCCTGACATCTGAATGTTCTAACATGTTTAAATGAATTGCTATTGTGTTCCACAACTTGATTATTAAAATTATAAAGAAGACATACGTTTTCTTGTGTTCAAATCCATTCTAAGACAACCGTAATGATCCTAAGTATTGGCACAGGCAGGATTAAGCAAACTGTGTAGACCCAGATCAGACTGCTCCTTCAGGAGCAGTCTGATCAGGGTCCACACTGTTTGCCATTCCGTTTCCACTTTTTGGACTCCTTGCTAGGTCGCGAAACAATCCCATCAAAATTTAAGGAGAATTTCAGCAAGTTTTCAAGGTGTCTGAATTTTTAAGGGTTTTAATGGTGCTTAAATGTCATTGTTGTGAACAGTATGGACCCAGATCAGACTGCTCCTCTGATTACGACCCACAATGTTTATCTCAATGCAATTTTCTTATATAAAGTTTGTAAGAAGACTGCAATGGATAACACTTTCAGATGTAACTTTTCTTGGTGTCTAAAGGGTAAAGATAAGTTTTCTTATTTCTTCATGTCGTGGATACTTGACGGAATCACTTCAATGAGGCAATTCTAACTAACAAGTACCCACAACATAAGTTTCTGGGTGAGTGAGTGTTTAAGTTTTACGTCTCACCAACAGCTAAGGCCATATGGAGATGGAACCTTGGTTTAAAGACTCATCCGAAAGTCTGGAGAAGCCCTGGATCGATCCATCGACCCCTGGTTTATAAGGCGAGCATATCCATAAGTTTCTGATGAGATGAACGAAAATTATCATTTAATACTGAACCCTTTTTCTTTAAACAATATAGATCCAGATCAGCTGGCTTCTTTTAAGATCTATGTTGTTTTACCGTAATGATACTAAATATTGGTTCAAAGTGGTGTGAGCCGGACCGTCCATGCATATAAACCTTATTGGTTTCATTGAGTGGAGTGGCAGGGCTTGAGATAACATTTCATCTCAATGTCAGGTAAAAGTCCCACACAATTGGAAGCAACATCTCCAAAATGACGGGGACATTAAACCTCAAATCAAACAAACAAAAAACAAAACTGAGTATTGGAACAGACAGACCTAAGCAAACAGTGCAGAAACAGATCAGACTGCTCCTTCAGGAGCAGTCTGATCAGGGTCTACACAATTTGCCATTGATTCTGAACCTTTTGGACTCCTTGCTGAACATTGAAACAAATTTGTGAAAATTTTAGGTGAATTTCAGCAAGTTCTCAAAGTGTCCGAATTTTTAGGATTTTTACGGTACATTCTGCTTCTGAATCTATCGATAGAAGCCTCCCTGATGTAGTGGTTACGCAACTAACCTTGTAAACCAGGGGTCGCAGGATCGATCCTGGGCTTCTCCAGACTTTCAGATGAGTCTTTAAATCCAGATCCCATCTACGTATGACCTTCGCTGTTGGTGGGATGTAAAACTCAAACACTCACTCACTCACTTGAATCTATGATAAACATTTAAACCATGCGACATAAATTGCTGTAATAGGGAAGGAATGAAGCGTATCAAAATATTCTGCATGGTGAGGTTTAAGGGGAATGGGAACACCTGGCTGATTTTTCCGCCATTTTTGAAAGGGAGACAACTTTCAGGACTTCCTGTTCGCTTTTCTATAAGCCCTGTCCCACTGAAAAAGGGGTCTACTCTTTAAAGGAAAGAATTTGCTCCTCTGGAGCACGAATTCTTTCCTTTAAGCGTCGACCCCTATTGAAATGGGAGACAAAAATACTTTTGCACGAGTTGCCTCCCCTGAAGGTGTTCCCATTCCCCTTAAAATTCTCAATACACTTCCTTATCTGGTGATATTTTCCAAGACATTAACAAACCCTTCCATCAATGACTGAAAGATCCATTTCAGTATTTTTCAGTGGTATGACAGCAAAAGCTCTGTTTTGTTTGTTTGTTTGATTTCAGGTTTAACCTCCCCGTCAACACAGTAAAGGTCATTTTGGAGACGCTGCTTCCAATTTTGTGGGACTTTTACCTGACACTGAGATGAAATGACATCTCAAGCCCTGCCGCCTAATGAAACCAATAGCGTTTATAAGCATGGACGGTCCAGCTCACACCGCTTTGCCTGGGCAGGCTTAGATCCTCTAAGCGGTTTACCAGTACTCGTGTGCGGGTTGGTTTCAGCTCTGTATGGAAGTATCATACCTTGAGAAGTCATCATCTTTTATCTCAATGTGTTTGGGTTTTGATGTCACTCTGTTTACATCTTCGTGAAGACCCTCCAACAAGTAGCGCAGAAACTCTTGAGCATCTTGTTGTCTGTAAAAAACAATATACCATGACCTCATTATAACAATGTTTGTTATAAAGGGGTTTCTGGTGTAACACAGTTGCAAACTTTCAAGATGGATCCCAAAAATGTGTACCGTATTTACCGTATGTATTCGGACACCTTAAAACAATTATTTTCTTCACTGTCCGAATACTTCCGAAATTACCTTTCTAAAATTAGCACCGTGTCCGGATACTTCCGAAAATTCACCGACATAAAAAATGATCGACGGTTCAGACATTGTTTTTACTCTCAAACCATAAAGTGGCCGAACTGGAGCCATTGGAAATCTTATATGGCCCAATCACATTTAGAATCTAAATATTTCTCTTATTTCACGATTACATAAGTCTACTATCCGTATTCTGATACAAATTGCACTTATTGCTTTTGTTTACAAATGGCGACGGCTATTGCAGCCACGTGGTCGGAAAATGACGTCATGCGGTTTCCGTTTACACAATACACATAAATGCAGTCAAGGACGTATTGCACACCTGTTTTAGGTGATTGATTTTAAATGAGCGTATTTCTTAAATAAAGAAATCGTTTTGAAAAAAAAACAAAAAAAAAACATTCCTTTAATCTCGAATCAAAGCGTGTCGAACTAGAGTCATTAAAAATCTTATATGGCCGAACCGAGTTCTAAAGAATATAATACATGCATGCAATTGCGAAATATTAAGAATATAAATACATAATATTTCACGACTACACAAGTCTTCTTCTATATTCTGAAACAAATCGCTTTGTTTACAAATGACGACCGATATTGAAGCCACGTGGTCGGAAATCATTCATTCATGGGTGTACCACACACGTGTTTTATGTTATTGGTTTCAATGGAGCTTATTTCTTAAATAAAAATATCATTTTGAACGGGTATAAAAGAAACAGTATTTTTTTTTTTTTTTTCGAAAGCTAAACACACAACAGATGTGGATTGAGAAATGCACCTTGCGAAAAATCAATTCTATATTCAAATACCGGTTTAGCACTAAATATTCAATTTAGCCATAAATTAATGACTTGTGTAAACAAATCAGCGTCTGTCCTGCATTGATTGACCTGGTTTTCTCACATATTTGCCAGCTTATCGATAACGCCTGCGGCCAGTGTTCACAGTTTATTACCAGTAGTGGAATAATCCATTTGAATAGTAGAACGTAATCAATTTCGTTTTAACACTTCAACATTTTTTCACTAATAAACAATTTCATTAGCATGTGTATTTAAACCCTATAAAATATTAGCCTTTATATATATGTATCACAGATTGGGATAAAAACGACAGAAACAAGGTATGACTTCTTCAATGTACTAGCTGCCATACCTGCACTGAAAATGGTTCAGCCCATAATGGTTGTTGGTAAATTAAAGACGGTAAATATCATAAAAATATGGATACCTTGTAAAAAGAAAAAATATTTAGACAGAAGGCAGAATTGTGTCCGAAAACTTACGAAATAAAGAGCGCAAATTTTCGGGGGTGGCCGAAAATATGCGGTACATTAAATTAGCTAGTTTTACTGATTCTACATGGTGTCCGAAAACATACGGTGTCCGAACACATACGGTAAATACAGTAGATTATATAGAAAAATGACCATAAATGGTCATTTTTCCATATAATCTATACATTTTTTTTGGGATATATGGTTGGTTGCCTAATGAAGTTTCTCCTTTGGGCCTCATTAATTGTGTTATAAAGAGGTTGTGGTGTAATAAAACAAGAGGGCCATGATGGCCCTGGATCGCTCACCTGATCCATAGGGTATCAAGTGGGCCCCTGGGAGAGCCATTATTGGCCCAGGCTATAATATGAAATCGGGCCAAAGGGTAGAGGGTCATCCAAGAAACATTTCAGTGAAATTATTTTGAAATCGGGCCAAAGGGCTCGGAGGAGATGTCGTTTAAAGGTTTTTCTATTTTTAGCTCTGGCGGCCATTTTGTTCAGCGGAGCGGAACCATTTTAGCAATTTCTGTAAAATGTCATCCAAGGAACATTTCAGTGAAATAATTTTGAAATCAGGCCAAAGGGCTAGGAGGAGATGTCGTTTAAAGGTTTTTCTATTTTTAGCTCTGGCGGCCATTTTTTTCAGCGGAGTGGAACCATTTTAGCAATTTTGGTAGAGGGTCATCCAAGGAACATTTCTGTGAAATTATTTTGAAATCAGACCAAAGGGCTAGGAGGAGATGTCGTTTAAAGGTTTTGCTATTTTTAGCTCTTGCGGCCATTTTGTTCAGCGGAGCGGAACCATTTTAGCAATTTCGGTAGAGGGTCATCCAAGAAACATTTCAGTGAAATTATGTTGAAATCGGGCCAAAGGGCTAGGAGGAGATGTCGTTTAAAGGTTTTTCTATTTTTAGCTCTGGCGGCCATTTTGTTCAGCGGAGAGGGCCCATTTTAGCAATTTCGGTAGAGGGTCATCCAAGGAACATTTCTGTGAAATTATTTTGAAATCGGGCCAAAGGGCTAGGAGGAGATGTCGTTTAAAGGTTTTTCTACTTTTAGCTCTGGCGGCCATTTTGTTCAGCGGAGCGGAACCATTTTAGCAATTTCGGTAGAGGGTCATCCAAGGAACATTTCTGTGAAATTATTTTGAAATCGGGCCAAAGGGCTAGGAGGAGATGTCGTTTAAAGGTTTTTCTATTTTTAGCTCTGGCGGCCATTTTGTTCAGCGGAGCTGAACCATTTTAGCAATTTTGGTAGAGGGTCATCCAAGGAACATTTCTGTGAAATTATTTTGAAATCGGGCCAAAGGGCTAGTAGGAGATGTCGTTTAAAGGTTTTCTATTTTTAGCTCTGGCGGCCATTTTGTTCAGCGGAGCGGAACCATTCTAGCAATTTTGGTAGAGGGTCATCCAAGGAACATTTCTGTGAAATTATTTTACAATCGAACCAAAGGGCTAGGAGGAGATGTCGTTTAAAGGTTTTTCTATTTTTAGCTCTTGTGGCCATTTTGTTCAGCGGAGCGGAACCATTTTAGCAATTTCGGTAGAGGGTCATCCAAGGAACATTTCTGTGAAATTATTTTGAAATCGGGCCAAAGGGCTAGGAGGAGATGTCGTTTAAAGGTTTTTCTATTTTTAGCTCTGGCGGCCATTTTGTTCAGCGGAGCGGAACCATTTTAGCAATTTTGGTAGAGGGTCATCCAAGGAACATTTCTGTGAAATTATTTTGAAATCGGGCCAAAGGGCTAGGAGGAGATGTCGTTTAAAGGTTTTTCTATTTTTAGCTCTGGTGGCCATTTTGTTCTGCGGAGCGGAACCATTTTAGCAATTTTGGTAGAGGGTCACCCAAGGAACATTTCTATGAAAGTATTTTGAAATCCATTCACTGGTTTAGGAGGAGATGTCATTTAAGTGAATTGTTGACGACGCACGACGCACGACGCACGACGCACGACGGACGCCGGACAAAAGGCGATCACAATAGCTCACCTTGAGCACTTCGTGCTCAGGTGAGCTAAAAACAACTCAGTCAGCCTTCATTAGTAGCAGGCTGTCAAGTGTATTTTGGTGCAAAATATATATTCTTGGCTTAAAAAAATAGGAAATTTATGGGAAAAATATAGGAATAAAATAGGAAATTTATAGGATAATTATCAAGTTTTAGCAGCAAAAAAGGCCTTACTATAATAAAAAAAATACCAAAAATGCAAGTATTCTAAATTTAAACAGACGGTTAAATGAAGACAAAAAACAAAAAGTTGTGGTAAAATGGTTAAAACTTCTGTCAGATTTTAATATTTTTGACATGGCCCTGACCTCCACCTCCCCTTACAGCCAGCTCTCAATCACCAACTTAAAAGTCGTCAAAGGTTTTATATTGGTGGCAATAAAAATTAATTCATGATCATCTTTATTGCTTTCAGTCAACATAACATCATCAAGATAGGTTGTGTTGCAATAAATACAAGATACATGAGTTACTGACTAAGTTACTCTGTTTAATGAGTAGCTCATGTAAGGTCCTGAAAAAAAAATGAAGTTTTAAAGAAAAGTTATACATAACTGTCTTTGTGCATTAACCATGGGTATCTTGGGAGTGAGTGAGTTTTAGTTTTACGTCCCACCAACAGCCAAGGTCATACGGAGACGGGACCTCGGTTTAAAGACTCATCCGAAAGTCTGGAGAAGCCCGGGATCGATCCTGCGATCCCTGGTTGTGGGTATCGTGGGATGGTCATAGCAGGTATGAACATGGAAAGTAATAGAACTTTAAGAAACTGACAAATAATTTTGCCTAGTTTAGCCGTCGTTCTACTTGTACTATGAATTCTGAAGTTGAAAATATGACTTATCAAGCTTAGACATTGTACTTCTTGTACTATGAATTCTCTTAATCATCTGCTTGAAAAACGATAAGTGACCATATTATTACACTATGAAAACTGAGAAAAAAAAATACTAATCTGGCATACAAATCACTATCTCCAGAATTTGTTTTTTTTTTGGCTAAGTTCACCTCATTTCTTAGCTTTCTTTGAATCCCCCTGAGCAACTTTCTCCAGGATCTTCCTTTTCCTACTTTCCACTGATTTCTGTTCATCTCTTACTCTGTCTAGATGCTCTGTTGATTCTTTGAGCTTTTTCTGAGCAGTATCAGTCAATGACTGACTCACTGATGCACTAGAAAAATCTCTCTTTTTTATCATGTTAATGCTCTATCCAGTTTTTCACTTCCTTCTTCAAGCAGTTTTTCAGCAGCATGAAGTTCTTCTTTAGAGTTCTTTTCTTTATCATTCAACTTTTTCATTGTTTCATTCAAAGACTTTTTTCATTTTTTTTCTTTTGCTGGTTCTTGTTTTTGTTTTTCAACCTGTGCACCCTCTTCTTTCTTTTGCTGTCTATTCTTCTCCTCCTCTACTCTCTTTTGCTTTTCCTCTTCTAGCCTCTCCTTGTAAACTCTATGACTACCTCTAACATAACCTATTAGTTCCTTGGTAAGAGGTACACATTCTGGCTGCATATGTTTAGGATCAGGGATTTTCACAGCCTCTTTAGAAAGTCTGTTCCCAACAACTGATTCTGATGACAGTTTTACCCTATCTTTTCCCAACATTTTCTTGTTATCTAATAGCCCCCTTTCAACATCAGCATTACCATGTGGCAATACGATCATACCTTATACTACTTTTCCAAGCCTATGGTACTTATCTTTGGCACAACCAGTTTTCAATTTCATACACCTCTACAGTAATGATCAATCATTATCAACTCAACTTCGTCACCATTCTCTATTTTCCAAAGTTTCTCAACAATTTCTTCCCCTTGGTATACCTTCCACTCATCAGTAAGCAATGCCACATTTTCTGCAAAAGGTAACCTTCTTGTTACCCTTTATATTGCTGAACTGCTACGGGGCTTATGGCTATGTTCAGGATGTAAACAGTCCAAATATTTCAAAAGTTCATTATCAAATGGAAAATAAGAAAACAGGTTTTACATTCCAGTATTGAAGAACTTTCTTATATCTAAAAGTGATCTTCTCTGTTTCCAAGATAAACTTAATCCTGCAGCATTTTAAAAAATATAGGAATTTGGTACAAAATATAGGAAATGGGGTTCAAATATAGGAATAAAATAGGAAACATGAAAATATAGGAAAAAATAGGAAAAATAGGAACACTTGACAGCCTGTAGTAGGTATATGGCCAAATTGCCATACCACTCTTCAAGCACAGCATTTTACTTCTTTTCCCCTTTGGACTACCGTGTTTATCCTATGTATCCAGCCAGGCCTGAGCATACAGTGTAGACCCAGATGAGACCCTGCAAAGCACGCTGTTTCATCAGTCTATTCTATTTGCCACTCACCCAGCCATTTTTAGACACAGCATCGGGTTATAAATAATGATTTTTCAAATTTTAGAACAAGTATGGTAATGAGTTGAGGTGTCCAAATATTTAAGGTAAACTAGAACTGTCAGAGGATCTGACTATAGCCCCGCTATAGCGCTATCAGAAAAAAAAAATACAAGAAAAAAATGTTTTCAGCTTTTAGCCTATGGAACGGACACGAATTATTACTGTACTAAGTTTATTCCAATTTTTCAATGTTAAAAGGACAATAACTCCAAAAGTAGGCAATCCAGAGTTATGGCTCATGTGCTCTGCACATCGTCTTAAAATGCTTTACATTTGTGTGAAGTTACATGAAAGTACCTCAAACGGTTTTTGAGGTATGGAGCGGACAAGGTTAAAATTGCCATTTTTCAATAGGCAATCCAGAGTTATGGTTCATGCGCTCTGCAAGCCCCCACCCATCGGGGCTTGAAGAAATATATGGGCTGCATGATGCTTCCATGCAGAGCTGAAACCGACCCAAACACGAGTACTTGTAAACTGCTTAGAGGATCTAAGCCTGCCCAGGCAAAGCAGTGAGAGTTGGCCAGTCCATGCTTATAAACCCTATTGGTTTCATTGGGCAGCAGGGCTTGAGATGTAATTTCATCTCAATGTCGGGTAAAAGTCCCACAAAATTGGAAGCAACGTCTCCAAAATGACCTTTACAGTGTTGTCGGGGATGTTTAACTTCAAATCAAACAAATAATGCGCTCTGCACATCGTCACAAAGTGCTTTACATTTGAATGAAGTGTCATGAAAATACCTTTTGAGTTATCATGAATAACGGAATTACGGTTGCCATTTTTCAATGTTCAAAGGGCAAAAACTCCAAAAGTAGGCAATCCAGAGTTACGGTTCAAGCGCTCTGCACATCATCTCATAGTGCTTTACATTTGTGTGAAGTTTCATGAGAATACCTCAAAAAGTTTTTGTGTTATCATGAATAACACAATTATGGAATTACGGAATTACGGAATCACAGAATTATAAGGCAAATCCAATATAGCCCCCACTTTTTCAAAGCGGGGCTATAATAATACTTGTTCAAATTTTAGAACAAGTATGTTAATAAGTTGAGGGGACCAAATATTTAGGGTAAATAAGGTAGTCTAAAGGAGAACAGATAAACCTTCAGGGGAACATTGTTTCTCCTGGGGCTGAAATTCTAAGGAACAAACATGGCCCCCTCCCTTCTTTTTTCAGAAACTTTTAGAAATTCTGCTGGACACAGTTCCTTTAAACTCACTCAGCCTATCTTTTGTTTCTGGTTTCTTTTTCAATGGTGGTTCAATTGAATATCTGATTGTGCATCTTTCTATGGTGATGATCAAGACACGGAAACACACTCTGCTGCCTCCGTAAATCATAATAGTGCCAGTTAACCCATGTCTTGCTGGGCCTAGATATGTCTTATCTTTCAAACAATGCCGATCCAGATCAATGGCTTCTGAAGAAGCCATCTGATCAGGATCTTCATTGTTTGTTTTTATTTGTTTGTTTGAGGTTTAACATCCCCGTCAACACTATGTAGGTCATTTTAGAGATGTTGCTTCCCATTTTGTGGGACTTTTACCCGACACTGAGATGATTTGACATCTCAAGCCCTGCCACCCAATGAAACCAATAGGGTTTATAAGCATGGAGGGTCCGATTCGCACTGCTATGCCTGGGCAGGCTTAGATCCTCTAAGCCATCTACTAGTCCTCGATTTCAGCTCTGTGTGGACGCATCATGCAGCCCATCTGTTTCTCAATCCCTGTCGTCCAATGAAACCAATAGGGATTATAAGCATGGACGGTCCGACTTGCACCACTTTGAGTGGACAGGCTTAGATTTTCTAAGAGATTTACCAGTACTCATGTGCGGTCGGTTTCAGCTCTGTGTGGAAGCCTCATGTATTCAGTTTATGAATTTGTTGTAATAATTTGCGTCAAGTAATCTGATTGGTTTATCATCAGTAGTGATCTGAATGTGGCATATTTAATTATTCAGCAGGACAAGGGTTAAGAGCCACAAACTAGCATTTTCATGCTTTAGACTTGTTTACCAGAGTGACAATTTATGACTAACAGTGTAGTAACTATTGGAAAATTTAATAGAGTATCCGTCCTCAACTCGGTTCAACATGAAATTGTAATTTGCTAAAAAATTCTGAGATACAAACAAATGAATCAATTTTCCTGTTCAGATCAGCAGAAAGTGCCGTTGTCCTGCTCATTAATTTTAAAATGCTAACAATTGTTGGCATTTTAATATCTATGAGCAGGACAATTAATGTTTCTGCTGAAAACCTATTCTATCTGTATCTTTATATTTAAGAGCATGACAAACGTTTAACAACCTCAAGCTCAGGACCATGGATATATATCAGAATCTGCCCAGCCAAACAGGAATTCTTATTTGACCTGAAAGGAGTCTAGACAGATCCGGAATCTGGCTAAACTAAATATTAACCCATTCAGTACCGAAACCACTAAAGGGGTAAGTTGGAACGCGGCGTCTGATCAGGGCCTCCACTGTCTGCTAAAAGTTCAGTATTTTTCAAAATAAATTTTGAAGAAAACACAACCTGACACCCAAAAATTTTGAAATGGACTCCTGCTATATATAAGGGGAAAGATTCTATTTGGTACAGGGGTAGCCCCTATGTGCTTATAGCGCCCGGTTACCTTAAAAACCAGTTCAGTCAGTCAGTCTATTTGGTACAAAAAGGGTTAATTTAGCCCGATCCAGAATCTGCCTAGGCCAAATAAGAATTCCTATTTGGCCTAGCCAGATTCTGGATCTGGCTAATTTCCTATTTGGCCTACGACATATACATGCAAATACTTACTGGTATCCTGTAAACCGTGGAGCAAACTTTTGTATCTGTGACTTAAATGAGCTAGGATTCACGTAAGAACTGACACTGTTCTTCTCTTTCCAAAACGATGAAATAAGATTTGCATATGCTGAAAAATAGAACATTACATATAAATGAAAAGAGCGATGAAAATAGGGAATCTTGCATTCGTGCTCATGTATTATTGAATTTATTAAACGAGTTGAGGAAAAAGTATAAAATGTGAGGCTTTGCCGAGCATTTTATCCCTTTTCCTCAACGAGTTTAATAAATTCAATAATACGTGAGCACGAATGCAAGATTCTATTTATCATATGACATTTAAAGCGCATTTTATTCACGATTGTTTACATAAATGTCAATATTCCGCCGTTAGTAAACGCGATGTCATAAAGGATGTTGTACATGTAACGTTACGGGACGTATCTAGCTAATTTGCATATTCAATCCACTAGTGGATTATCAAAAATATTACATGGCGTTATTACACTCTCAGAAGCTACGTCATATGATAAAAACATTTCTTCTATGCACTCTAACCAGTCAAAAGTATAGTCTAGGGACCAGTTGTTCAAAGCATTGTTAGAATATCAAGCTAGTTAGTTGTCAAATTGTTAGTTTTCTATCTTTTACAGTGGTATTTTGCTGAAAAGAAAATGTGAACAGCTTTTGCAAAAATGTAAGCAGCTCCTTTTGTTCATGACAACCCCTACCTTTGCAAACAGTGTAGATTCAGATCAGATGGCTTCTGAAGAAGCCATCTGATCAGGATCTACACTGTTTGTCATTCAATTTCCCAATTTGAATGAATAAATTACAAAAGTAATTTTATTGGTTGAAATGTTAATGGGTGTGGCTAAATTAATTATGCATGGGATAAGGTGTTAACATGTAAATAGGTATGTCAAGGCTGTAAAATTCTTCAGAATTTCATTCGTCCAGCATGACCAAGAGAATGTAGATTTTGGTGAATTATATAGTGTTTACTCGGCACTTAACCCTTAAGACACTGAGAAAAACTACATCTGAAAATGTTGTCTGCTTATGTCATCTGCTGAATTTTTCTTAAACGTTTTAAAAATAATTTTGCATACAGGCAAACAGTGCGGGCCCAGATCATATCTGGGTCCACACTGATCATATCTGGGTCCAAACTGTTTGCAAAAAAATATGTTTAAGGTAACGCAGATGACAATAGTCGTGATTGGCATTTTATGGGTTAAGATAACAAAGAGTGGATTTTTTCCAGCCCTGATATGTAATTACTGTATTTACCCTAAGTATTCTGTTGGGTGAGGCAAAGGCGACGTGTATCTTGCGTCACTGGGGCGTCCAACTGATACTGGCTTACAGTTGGGCAAGGCCTGTTGTCCTTGCAGCAGGTAAGGGTATAGTGGGGAATGTTGTTATTTCTTCTGTTTCTGCACTTCCATTCATTTTCCTCTTTCTCGTCTGTCCATCACTTTCACCTCCTCTACTACCTCTTCTATTTCTATTTTATAATTCGGCTTCGGTAGCTCAACTGGATGCGTGTCAGACTGGTGATCAGGGGCAAGCGGGTTCGATACCTACCCGAGTTGGCAACATTCTTACGTGAAGATTGATCATGAAATCTTTTCATTCACTCCCTATAGCTGATTCAAGGATGGCAACTGTCAGTTTCTGGCACTGTAATAGTTAACTGCTTATGTATAAGCCTGCCCAGGAAGTGTGGATAGGTAAACTGACTTGGCTCAAAAATGACCTAAAGTAGTGTTAACTTGGCTATTAAACTCCGATACAAACAAACAAATCTATCTCTTCTCCTTTTCTCTTGGAGATGACACAAATCAATCACAATCAGTATTCGGACACCTCAACTCATTACCATACTTGTTCTACAATTTGAACAAGTACGGCTTCCGCCCGATCTTGTGCCTGACAGTGGCTGGATGTGTGGCAAACAGTGTGGATCCTGATGAGATGCCGCGTTCTGCGGCCTCTCATCAGGATCTACACTGTTTGCCCAGCCCTGTCTGTCCGAATACAAACGGTAAATACGGTAAATGCTATAAATTTTAGGGAGTTTACCATAGAACTTACCAATAATTAAGGCACCTTTGAGGTTACTTGTTGTTCTATTTTTATCCAGAACATAGTCTTCTTTGAGACAGTAATCTAGCAGAGGTTTTGTGTTACTCAAACATTGCAGGATGGAGTTCATGAAACACTGAAATAAATAAACAAGGCAAATCAACAGAAACTTTTTGGTGGTAAACATGACATGCATAGCTCTGGATATTCACCCATTTTGCAACGAAAACCCTAAAACAGGATACTGGCAAACAGTGCAGACCCAGATCAGATGCTGCACAATGAGGCTTCTGATCAGGGCCTACCAATATGCTCACCAGAGCTCAAGTGGGCACTGCCCACTGGCAGCCATGGAGCAGTCTGATCTGATTCTGCAGTGTTTGCTTTGGCATGTCTGTCCCAATATTTATGAGCATCATGGTAGTTTTGTTTGTTTGTTTGTTTGTAATGGAGTTAAACGGCCCATCCAACACTATTTTAAGTCATTTTTGAGCTGGTCAGTTTACCTATCCACACTTTTCCTGGGCAGGCATATACGTAAGCGGTTAACCTGCCCTTCTTAAATTAGCGGAAGGGAGAGAATGACCGCAGAAGAGATTTCATGATCAATCTCCATGAAAGAATGTTGTCAACTCCGGCAGGTATCGAACCCGCGTCCTCCTGATAACCAGTCAGACGCGCATCCGACTAAGCTAGCTACCGAGGCCGGCACTTTTTGTTGGTAAAAAAACATGACATGCATAGCTCTTTTGTAACGAATACCCTAAAACAGGATACTGGCAAACTGGGTAGGCCCATATCAGATGCCGCACAATGAGGCTTCTGATCAGGGCTTACACTGTTTACAAAAAGTTAAGCTAATTTCTAATTAAATTATAAAAAGATAACACAACCTGTCACCCCTAAATTTTGAAATGGACTCCTGCTATATATAAGGAGGAAGATTCCATTTGGTACAAAATGGGTTAATGTAAGAGAAGTCATGATAATTAACCCATTTTAAACAGGAAACCCCAAAACCGGTAACCTGGCAAACAGTGTAGGTCCAGATCAGATGCCGCAGTAGCGGCGTCTGACCAGGACCCACAGTTTGCAAAAAGTTAAGCCATTTTCCAAATAAAATTTAAAGAAAACACAACATATCTGCCTACTCTAAATTTTGAAATTTTTATTGACTCCTATTATATATATGGAGGAAGACTCCATTTGGTACAAATTGGGTTAATGTAAGAGTACTCAGCATAATTAATGATTGTACCTGTGTAATGGTATTTCATTCCAGCAATTCTAACAAGTACCTATAACGTAAGTTTCTAACAACAAGAGGCCTATGGGCCAATATGCTCACCAGAGCTAAAGTGGGCACTGCCCAATGGAAGCTATGGAGCAGCCTGATCTGGGTCTGCACTGTTTGATTTGACATGTTTGTCCCAATACTTTGGATCATCACAGTAGTTTTGTTCATAAACATATGAATGTTTCACTGAACATGAATGACACAAACAGTCAGGTACATATTGACGTTTGTTTGATTTGAGGTTTAACATCCCCGTCAACACTGTGTAGGTCATTTTGGAGATGTTGCTTCCAATTCTGTGGGACTTTTACCCAACATTGAGATGAAATGACATCTCAAGCTCTGTCGCCCAATGAACCCAATAGGGTTTATAAGCATGGACGGTCCGACTCGCACCGCTTTCACTGGGCAGGCTTAGATCCTCTAAGTGAGTGAGTGAGTGTTTGAGTTTTACGTTTCACCAACAGCTAAGGTCATACGGAGACGGGACCTCGGTTTAAAGACTGATCCGAAAGTCTGGAGAAGCCCGGGATCGATCCTGCGATCCCTGATTTACAAGGTGAGTAGCGTAACCACTACACCACAGAGGCTTCTAGATCCTCTAAGTGGTTTACCAGTACTCATGTGCAGTCGGTTTCGGCTCTGCAAGGAAGCATCATGCAGCCCATCTATTTCTTCAAGCCCGATGGGCCATAAGTACACGTTGATGTTTGTAGTCTGATTTAACCTAAACCACTCTCTAGGCTAATTCAGCAGATGTTAAACTGTTGATATTTTTCTAATTTTTCCCAGAAAACAGAAAACAGGACTCAACATCTCATGAAAACAGGTCTCAACATCTCATGCAATGTCAAATCCTGTTTTCTGGGAAAACTAGATTTTTTTTTTTTTCAAAGTGTCATCTGCTTTGAAAAATTACATAGCATTAGCATGTAAAGTGTTAACAACTTTGACCATTTCTGATAAAACAGGAGACAGCTGACAAGCCTGTTAACAGTTATCCTGCTGAACACATAAACACTATAATCCCTACTTTTGCAAACAGTGTAGATCCACTGATCCAGATCAGATGGCTTCTAAAGAACTTTTAACAATTTATTCAGCTAACAGGCTATACTTCCAACTTTCATAGCTCTTTATGTACATTTCGAGCAATTTGACTGGTTGAAATAGAAGTTTTATTCTTCGGCAAAGTCCATGAGCAAGAATCTCAGAACTTTTTCACACAGCGACCGGTAGTAATATAATGTCTATCTATCTATCTAGATCTATCTAGGTTTACTACAACACCCCCTGACGAGGATTACGTGTAGGTGATTGCGCGCCGTGAAGAAAAAGGTAGAATGAATAGTGAGAATAAAAGTGCAATAGTGAGATGAATAAAAACAGGTGAAAGTGTTAGTTAGTAAGATAAGATTAAAATCAGGTTAAAAACAGGTCTGCTGTGTTTAGGGTAACTGGTGGTCAAGAGACCGAACTGCCACACTGAACTGATTCAGTGTTGGCAGCATGACCAAGGAAGATGGCAGGCTGTTCCATTGCACAACAGCTAAAGGGAAAAACGAATACTTGTAATAATCGGTTGAGGTATGGAATTGACGATACACAAAGGGATGGCGCAGGCTTTGACAGGTTGCTCTTGTTGGCGGCTGGAAATACGGTGGCATTTGAATGGCAACAATGCCGTGCGTAATTTTATATAACATACAGAACAATGAATGTGACGTCAAAAAGCACATTTAGACCCTGCACGTTACGTCATTGTTTATGGAGCAACGTCAAGAGCATTTGATTAAAAGATGGAAAACTATTGAAAATGTAAACGTTAGAAGACAAATAAACTGAATTTAAAGACAATGTTTTTTTCTCTTGGATTTATTTCAAAGATGGCAGATTCTAATTGAATAATCATTAAACCATGGCCTTTGGTAAGTTCATTCTTACACTTTCGAAAGAAATCCTAAAATGTACCATTTTGTTCCCATTTTTAAACATTTCGATGACAAAGTTGGAATTATAAGGAATGAATTTTCATTTTTGTAGCTTTCATCGATGTGTGAACTCCGACGAATCAGTCACAAACTGCATAAAGCCCCTCGGGCTTTATGAGTTTGTGAGTGATTCACCGGAGTTTACACATTGAAAAAAATCCAGAAAAACAAAATTTGTTCCTATAAGAGGACGAACAAGGAGGATGATTATGGGATAATTTTCTCTATTTCTTGTCAGAAACCCAAGTTTTGAGTACTTAAAGGGATAGGAAAACCTTTAGGGGAGGCAACTCCTGCAAAAGTATTTTTGTGTCCCATGTCAATAGGGGTCAACTCTTAAAGAAAAAAGAATTTGCTCCTGAGGAGCAAATTCTTTCCGTTAAGAGTAGACCCCTTTTTCAGTGGCACTGAGCCTATAGAAAAGCGAACAGGATGTCCAGAAAATTGTCTCCCTTTGAAAAATGGCGGAAAAACCTGCCAGGTGTTCCCGTTCCCCTATAAACATAAATTTTTAACACGAAATAAGTAAAAATATCCCTTAATTATCCTCACTATTGTCCGTATCTGGAAAAATATACTCACAGTGTTACCAATATTCCGCAACCCTACTTTGCCTGATGAGCTGTACTTAGACACACTGGTCTGAAAAATTAAAACAAAAACAACTTTTTTTTTTACAAACAAAATTCATCTATGTACAAGCCTGTCTGTAAACATCATAAAGGCCACAAATAAATCTGATTTCATGACCTCTGTTCATAGGTGGCTAAGTGTAAGGGCATTTGTGGCATCTATGGATAAGGAGCTGTTATTCAGAACTGGTGGGGTAACTCGTCCTACATCCCCTAGGTCATGAAGATTTTGGTAATTTCATGGGGACACGACAAAATAATCTTACTCATGCTCCAGCAATCCGCACTTGCCATCACTCCCAATGGCAGGTGGACGAGGGAATATTATTCACGAAATAATTTTTACTCGAGGCACTTGTCATCTCTCACCATGGCTTCAGATTCCTGTTCACATGGCGGTTGGACGAGCGAATATTTTTCCAGCCCTGTCTCACAAGTTTGACTGTATGCACAGCAGTCATATCCGAGTTGTGTCTTAAAAAAAACAGGCCAAGAGGTTATAAAACTTTTTTCATGCTCAACTCATATGAGCATGAAATTAGTAATGCTCCTATATATTAATATACAAATGTTGGCATTTTAAAATATATGAGCAGGATGAATTTCATGCTCATGTCAGTTGAGCATGAAAAAAGTTTTATAATCTGGGGGCCAGGCCATGAGGTTATAGAACTTTTCTCCTGCTCAACTCACCTGAGCATGAAATTTGCAATGTTCATAACTATCAAACTACAAACAAATCAGGCAATTTTCCTGCTCAGATCAACACAGAATGGCATTTAGCCTACTCATAAATTTTAAAATGCCAACATCTGTTGGCATTTTAAAATTTATGAGAAGGACAAGTTTTGAGCTCAAGTGAGTTGAGCATAAAAAAGTTTTGTATACTAGTGGACTCATCCATTGCTATATGTTGGACAAGTCCATTTGTCACATAAGGAGTGTCAGACCTATTTTTTCATTTTTATTCTATTTTTTCACGGAAAATTCTGTTAGCAAATAGTGAAGGCATTCTGCGGCGTCTGATTTGGGCCTGCACTGTTTGGCAAGGTACCCCATTTGGGGGTTTACCACATGCAATGGGTTAAATGAAAAAATATATACATGTATATCATTTAAATGCACATAATAAGCCTATATGGGCTCCATGATGCTTCCACGCAGAGCTGAATCCGGCCCGCACACTAGTACTGGTAAACTGCTTAGAGTATCTAAGCCTGTCCAGGAACCGCGGTGCTAGGCGGACCGTCCATGCCTATTGGTTTCATTGAGCGACAGGGCTTGAGATGTCATTTCATCTCAATGTCGGATAAAAGTCCCACAAAATTGGAAGCAATGTCTCCAAAATGACCATTACAGTGTTGACGGAGATGTTAAACCTCAAATCAAACAAACAAACAAAGCCAAAGAAAACTAATCTCCCTCTCAAATGATGCTTGCCAGCTTTCGTTTTCACTTGCAAGTTCCAGCACTCTTTCCCTGAATCTGGCGATTTTTTCTTAGTTTGCTTCAGAAACCTTAAGAAACGTTATACTTTAAATATCCTCACATGATGCCACAAGTGAAGCTATTTTGTGTGTACCAATTAGTATCGCCTCATTGAGTGCATACAACATACATTTTCTGGACTCAGTAGAGGCAATTCTAATGATGTAATACACTAAACATAAATTTTCAACATAAGAAAATTATCACAAAATTATCCAAAATATATGTAGTTAGCCTCATGAGAGGTGTTACTGACAAAGAGCATTAGAGCAAGATATATTTTTACTGAGAAATCTACAGTTATTTCATAGGAAATATGTCCAAGGGACTCAAGAATAGGGCTGGCTAATGAGCTTTTTTTATCAGTCCTGTCACTGCGATCAATAATCAATTACTAATCGCTGAAGATTTGGGCATAATTTTACCTATCTGGCTTTCTGTCTAAGCATGACTCATACCACATCTTACATCTTACCCCCGCCCATCAGGGCTTGAAGAAACAGATAGGCTGCATGATGCTTCAACGCAGAAGAGAAGCCGACCGCACGTGAGTACTGGTAAACCACTCAGGGGATCTAAGCCTGCCCAGGCAAAGGGGTGCGAGTCGGCCCAACCATGCTTATAAACCATATTGGTTTCATTGGGCGGCACGGCTTGAGATGTCATTTCATCTCATTGTCGGATAAAAGTCCCACAAAATTGGAAGCAACATCTCCAAAATGACCTTTACAGTGTTGACAGGGACGTTAAACCTCAAATCAAACAAACCAAAAAAAAAAAAATCAATTATTTTAACAGGAAATATGCCCAAGGGACTCAAGAATGGAGCTGGCTAATCAGATAATCAGAGCTATTATCACATATTCAGTACTATATTTAACATGATAACCCATGTTTTGCATGTGTGATAATGCTTGTTTCCATTTCCGGTTATCAGCCCGCCCGGTCTGATAACCGGAAACAGTGTATTTTGAACGGACAGCGGTTATCAGCCCACTCATGACGTTATTGTGACGTTGCCAATTACATGACGTAACGCGAATAGTTAGGCGTGACGTTAGGCGCTTTTTTGCTTGAATTACGCTTTTTATCACATTTTTTTTTCAATTTATGAACGTCAAACACAGTAAGAATAGGATCTGAATATGTGATAAACAAATTATAACATGGGGTTTTGGTTATCGCCCTCTGTATCAACCCTCGACCATTATCTGCCCTCAGGCTAAAGCCTTCGGGCAGATAATGGGGTCACGGGTTGATACATCGGGCGATAAACAAAATCCCATGTGATAATCTCTAATTATCAGTTCTGTCACTGTGATCAATAATTGATTAGAAATCGCTGAAGATTTGGGCATACTTTTACCTATCTGGCTTTCTTAGCATGACTCTTGCCATGCCTTACACTTTATTGCATGTATTCGGACAGATAGGTAGGGCTGGCTAATCGGAGCTGAAAAGATTATCGATTATCAGTCCTGTCATTGCGATCGATAATCGATTTGTAATCGCTAAGATTTTTGACATTATTTTACCTGTCTTGCTTTCTGTCTGAGCATGACTCTAACAATCTGTTGCACTTTACCATATGTATATTTGAACAGACAGGCCTGAGCAAACAGTGTAGACCCAGATGAGACGCCGCATAATGCGGCGTCTCATCAGGGTCTGCACTGTTTGCCACTCATCCAGCTATTTTAGGCATAACTTTGGGTAGTAAATTGTACCTATCAAGTAATCGATTAAAAGCAAATCAAAAATGATAATCATTTTT
The DNA here is from genome assembly GCA_963580285.1 of Lucinisca nassula. Classification (NCBI taxonomy): domain Eukaryota; kingdom Metazoa; phylum Mollusca; class Bivalvia; order Lucinida; family Lucinidae; genus Lucinisca; species Lucinisca nassula. The sequence goes on along the minus strand of OY757019.1, from coordinate 91,757,361 downwards.
GTGGAATTTATCGATCGATTAATCGATTACACGATTAATCGTGGCAGCCTTACAGATAGGTCTGAGCAAAGAGTGTCATCAGAGTCTTCACTGTTTGACGTTCCTCCAGCTATTTTCGACACATCAATATTTAGTAAATTGTATTTATCAAATAATCCACTAACCCATTTAGTACCAGAAACCCCAAAATGGATATTTGGCAAGCAGTGCAGGCCCAGATCAGATGCGGCAGAATGCGGCATCTGATCAGGGCCTGCACTATTTGCAAAAAGTTCAACCATTTTCCGAATAAATTTTGAAGTAAACACAACCTGACACCCCTAAATTTTGCAATGGACTCCTGCTATATATAAGGAGGTAGATTCCATTTGGTTCAAAAAGGGTTAATTGAGTATCCACCTTATTCAAGAATGAGTTCAAAACAGCCGTGGTAAATAAGCCATCCATGTTTGAAGTATGGAAAATTCACTATAAATGTACATGTACTTACATTTGATATAGAACTACTGGAACTTTGTCTTGACAGCGACTTATTGTGTGTTTCAGTGAAGCTGTCTTTCTTCTTAAGTGGCACAGTGTCTCTTGAAATACTGGAGCTTCTACCCACGTGTTCTGATCGAGGTGAGAACAAATCCTCATCATTATGTCTATAATCACTCGTACTAGAAATTCTACTAACTCTTGAGCCAGTCCGTAGATTGTCTTCGTAATTCTTTTGTTCAGTATTGTATCTGTCTTTTCTTGATGCTCTACTTAAAAGACTGTCATCCGAATCAACAGCTCTGGGAGATGCCTTAATACTGTCAGTACCATTTAAAGTTATATTAGAAAATCCTCGGTCAACTGCTGCTATACTTTGAGCTCGTCGACTCCGATTGAAAGTATCTGTTTTCGTTGTGTCTGATGTTGAATATTTGCGAGAAAGGGAGCCAACTGAAGGGCTATAATCAGTTGTACCGCTTCTATAGCTAGTTCCAAATGAGTGATCAGCCTTCAGGGGCGTTCTGGTAGTCGGTGATAAAATTGATCGTTTATCAGTGCTTGGTGAAAATGTTGATCGTTTAAAATCACTTGTACTATAATTTGAAAGCTTTCTTCCACCGTAATCTAAAGGACCCGGTCCTATTGGAAGAGGCCTGGAAGTTGAGCCAGTCCTGCTTGGAGTATACGTCGGAGAAGCCTTTCTGGTAGCTGATGGTGACCTGCCCGAGTGCCTGGAGTAATTACTAGAATATGTTGTCAACCCATATCTGTTGGATAAGCTACTTCCTGGCATAGTACCAAGTCCTGACGTGGCTATCGGAGAAAGAACTGAAGCCCGGTAGCTCATGAGAACTTTCTGCTAGAGCATACCACAATGTCAGCAACACAATATGCATGCAGTAATCTTGAAATTCAGCTTCACAACATTTTACTATTTTCTGAAGAAGAAAACAAAATACATACCATAATAATCCTAAGTATTGGGACAGAGAGGCATGAGCAAGCAGTGCAGACCCAGATCAGACTGCTCCTGAAGGAGCAGTCTGATCAGGGTCTACACTGTTTGCCTTTCCATCTGCACATTTTGGACCCTTCGGCCTCGGTAACTAAGTATGATGCGCGTATGACTGGTAATCAGGAGGATGCGGGTTCGATACCTGCCAGGGTCGGTCATTCTCTCCCATCTGCTGATTCAAGAAGGGCAGTTGTCAGTTTCTGGCAAAAAGAATGTGCACTATGCTGGTTAACCACTTACATCTACCGTAAGCTTGTCCAGGAAAAGTTTGGATAGGTGAACTGACTAGCTCAAAAATTACCTAAATAGTGTTGACTGGGCTGTTTAACTCCAATGCAAACAAACAAACAAATTAATGATCAATGGTTTGGAACTGTTCAAGACACAAAGGGTAAATCTAAACACAATGACAGGAGGCATAATATGGCTACACATATCTTTAATTCTCTTTAAAATAAACAAATGTTATTTATACTCCACAGAATTGCATCAATGAGGTGATTCTAATGAGTAAACACAACATATTTTCAAGATAAAGCAAGAGAATTCTCCTTAAATTATCCAAAATACGTTAACCCTTTACATGCCGAGAAAAACTACATATGAAAATACCGTCTGCTTATGTCGTCTGCTGAATCTTTTTGCAGGTTTTAAAATATTTTCACAAACAGGCAAACAGTGTTTGCAAAAATGACTTTTAAAGTAACCGGCAGACGACAATTGCCGTGATTGGCATTTTATGGTTTAACATAAGCATGCACTGGAAATTTTCTTAGGGACTCAAGAACAAGTCCACTAAAGCCATTGTACATGTACATGTTCTTGACAATTACGGTCTGCCGTCTGCGTTTATAACATGATTTGGTTAACCAGCAAAGTCCGTTGGTTGGACCCGGAGTTCCGTGTTATAACGAGGTTGTATACAGAAGATTCTCGGACACAATTTAAAAAAAAAAAAAGAATATCGCCGAAGGCTTTGTTGTGCCTGTGGGGGTGCAAAGTCACTGAACCATGAAATAGAGGTCAAGGTCAAACACGGATGCTTGCATTAAACTTGTAATACCAAGAAACAACTTTGTACCAAGTATCATTAACCCATTCAGTACCAGAAACCCCTAGAGAGGTACTTTGGCAAACAAAGCAGGCCCAGATCAGATGCCGCAAAACGGCATCTGATCAGGGCCTGCACAGTTTGCAAAAAGTTAAGCCATTTCTCAAATAAATTTTGAAGAAAACACAACCTGAAATGCCTAAATTTCAAAATGGACTCCTGCCATATATAAGGTAGAAGATTTCATTTGGTCCCCTAATTTTCCATGAGGAATCCATATATGAAATTTCAAAACCCTAGATTACATGAACGAACAGACTATCGAAGCAGAAGCAATAAGTCCCTCCAACTTCTTGAAGTTGGGAACATAATTACTTATATTAATGAGGAACTTGTTGGTTTGATTGATTGATTTGAGGTTTAACGTCCCCGTCAACACTGTAAAGGTCATTTTGGAGACGTTGCTTCCAATTGTGTGGGACTTTTACCCGACATTGAGATGAAATGACATCTCAAGCCCCGTCGCCCAATGAAACCAATTGGGTTTATTAGCATGGACGGTCCGCCTCGCACCGCGGTTCCTGGACAGGCTTAGGTCCTCTAAGCGGTTTACCAGTACTAGTGTGCGGGCCGGATTCAGCTCTGCGTGGAAGCATCATGCAGCCCATATATTTCTTCAAGCCCCTATGGGCGGGGGCGAGGAAATTGTTGGTCAATTCAATGATGTGTTTAATAAAATTGAGTTCTCGGAGGTTCCACTGACTGGAAGATCGGCCCCATTCATGGATTGGATTATTATATTGTTGTGTCAGCTGCAGGAGTCATCAAGTTACTTCAAGGCTTAAACCCCAGTAAAGCCTTAGGACCTGATGAACTTCGTCCTAGAGTCCTGAAAGAACTAGCAAATGAGTTAGGTCCAGTTTTTGCACACCTGTTTCAACAGTCTCTTGATACAGGTGAAATCCCCAAAGAATGGCTCTTAGCAAACATCTGTCCACTCTTCAAACAAGAGGACCATGATGGCCCTGGATCGCTCATTCTATTTTATTAAAAGGGGAGATAACTCAAAAAGTATGGCATCCAGAGTTCTGGTTCTTGCGCATGACAGGCCGTCTCAGCCTTGTGAACAATTGTGCCAAGAACCATCAATGAATCTCAAAGGGTATAGGAGTTATGGCCATCACAAGGTTGTGTCTACGGACGGACGGACGCCAGGCTGATCGCTATATCCCCCGAACCTATTCAGTCGGGGGATAAAAATGAAAATTTTCAGATGAAAAAAAAATGACATTTTTCATATATCTGCTCAAAACAGACTCCGCATGCCGGTTAGGATGGCCTCTACGAGGCGGTTCTAACCAGTATCTACAATCGACGTTTTGAGCAGAAATGAGAAAAAATGTTAACCCCTTGAAACCCCAGTTTTACTATAAAAGTGGAGTGCTCGACTACATAGATTGCGGGTACTCATTAGAACCGAATTGTCATAACAGTTCTAACGAATATACTGTAACATTTATGCTAGCTAACTTTTATGTTTTGAACATATACGAAAAAAAAATTGTAGACCTTACATTTTATTTGCAAATGAACTCTCCCATCAGAGACACCAAAGGGAAAGAAACACAAACAACTAGACCCTAATGGAAACATTAGTAGCGTAAAGCCAAAAGGACAGTTACTTTCCCACGAAATGGCCAATTGGCTATCCAAAAGAAAAGAAACAACAACAACAACAAAAAAAAAAACAAGAATTCCGCCGAAAGCTATGTCCAGCCTGTGGGGGGCGCAAAGTCACCCAACCATGATACGTAGGTCAAGGTCAAACATAGATGCTTACATAAAAGCTTCCATTCTTAAATGCAAGCTTGTACTAAGTATCATTACAGGGCATTTTCTGCCCAAAATTCGGCCCCATTCCCAATGCCAAATAGCCTTAACTTTTCCCAATTTCACCATATTTTTTCCTGCTAATAAACCCTATTGGTTTCATTTGGCTACACTTGAGATGTCATTTCATCTCAATGTCGGGTAAAAGTCCCACAAAATTGGAAGCAACGTCTCCAAAATGACCTTTACACTGTTCACGGGGGCGTTAAACCTCAAATCAAACAAACAAAACCATATTTTTTTCCAAACAAGAGGGCCCAATGGCCCTATATCGCTCACCTGTGTACCAGAAAATCATTAGTGTAGGAGACCACTTGACATTGCTACATACTAAATATCTAAGCTCAGGCAAAGCGGTGTCCATGCTTATAAACCCTACTGGTTTCATTGGGCAACAGGGCTTGAGATGTAATTTCATCTCAATGTCTGGTAAAAGTCCCACACAATTGGAAGAGACATCTCCAAAATGACCTATACAGTGTTGATGGGGATGTAAAACCACAAATCAAACAAAATCTGTGCCTTATGGTTTTGGAGAAAAATGATGCTTTTAAGTTTTTTCCAGTTTAAGTCTATAGGAGCTAATGAGCCCTGGGGCTGGACCAATTTTGACCCAAAGGGCATGTTTGGCAGGATTTATGTAGGCGACCATTTTGTGTTGCTATATACTAAATATCTAAGGTCTGTACTTCATGGTTTCAAAGAAGATGTTTGAAGCCTTTTCCATTATAAGTTTGTTGGAGTTTAGGGGCAACAGGATTTGGACCCAAGGGGCATGATTGGCAGGATTCATGTAGGCGACCACTCGCTACATGCTAAATACCTAAGCTCTGGGACTTATGGTTTCAGAGAAGATTTTTTCCCCATTTTAAGTTGTTGTTTTTTTTTTTCATTATAAGGGCCCTGTGGTTTCAGAGAAGAAGATTTTTGAAGTTTCTCCAATTTTAAGTCTATGGAAGCTAAAGAGCCCTAAGGTGGGGCCAATTTGGATCCCAGGGGCATAACTGGCAGGATTTATGTAGGTGGCCACTTGATGTTGCTACATACTAAAATCTAAGCTCTGGGCCTTATGGTTTCATAGAAGAAGATCTTTTAAGTTTTTTTCCATTATAAGTCTATTGGAGGTGATGAGCTGGGGCGAGGCCAATTTTGACCCCAGGGGCAGGGTTAGCTGGATTTATGTAGCTGGCTATTTTATGTTGCTAGATACTAAATATCTAAGTTCTGTGCTTCACAGTTTCTGAGAAGAACATTTTTGAAGCTTTTTACCATTATGAGTCTATGGGAGCTAAGGGGCCCCGGGGCGTGGCCCATTTCGACCCAAGGGGCATGATTAGCAGGAAATATGAAGGTGACCACTTGCCGTTGCTACATGCTAAATATCTAAGCTCTGGGCGCTGTGGTTTCAGAGAAAAAGATTTTTGAAGTCTTTTTTCCATTATGAGTCTATGGGAGCTAAGGGGGTCCCAGGGTGTGGCCCATTTGGGCACCAGGGGCATGATTGGCAGGATTAATGTAGGTGACCACTTGCCATTGCTACATGCTAAATATCTAAGCTCTGGGCCCTGTGGTTTCAGAGAAGAAGATTTTTTAAGCTTTTTTTCCATTATGAGTCTATAGGAGCTAAGTGGCACCGGGGCGTGGCCCTTTTGGATTCCTGGGGCATGATTGGCAGGAATTATGTAGGTGACCACTTGCGATTGCTATGTGCGTAATATCTAAGCTCTGGGCGCTGTGGTTTCAGAGAAGAAGATTTTTTAAGCTTTTTTCCATTATGAGTCTATGGGAGCAAAGGGGCCCAGGCGCGTGGCCCATTTGGAACCCAGGGGCATGATTGGCAGGAATTATGTAGGTGACCAATTGCCCTTGCTACATGCTAAATATCTAAACTGTGGGCCCTTTGGTTTCAGAGAAGAATATTTTTGAAGTTTTTTTTCCATTTTGAGTCTATGGGAGCTAAGGGGCCCCAGGGCCTGGCCCATTTGGACCCTAGGGGCATGATTGGCAGGATTTATGTAGGTGACCGCTTGCCATTGCTACATGTTAAATACCTGAGGTCTGGGCCCTGTGGTTTCAGAGAAGAAGATTTTTGAAGCTTTTTTCCATTATGAGTCTATAGGAGCCAAAGGGCCCCGGGGGGTGGCCCATTTGGACCCCAGGGGCATGATTAGCAGGAATTATGTAGGTGACCACTTGCCGTTGCTACATGCTAAATATCTGCGCTCTGGGCCTTGTGGTTTCAGAGAAGATTTTTGAAGCTTTTTTTTTCCATTATGAGTCTATGGGAGCTAAGGGGCCCCGAGGTGTGGCCAATTTGGACCCCAGGAGCATGATTGGCAGGAATTATGTAGGTTACCACTTGCCGTTGCTACATGCCAAATATCTCAGCTCGGGGCCCTGTGGTTTCAGAGAAGAGGATTTTTGAAGCTTTTTTTTCCATTATGAGTCTATAGGAGCTAAAGGGCCCCGGGGCGTGGCCTGTTTGGACACCAGGGGCATAATTGGCAAGAATTATGTAGGTGACCACTTGCCGTTGCTACATGCTAAATATCTAAGCTCTGGGCCTTGTGGTTTCCGAGTAGAAGATTTTTGAAGCTTTTTGTTCAATTATGAGTCTATGGGAGCGAAGGGGCCCCAGGGCGTCCCCCATTTGGAACCCAGGGGCATGATTGGCATAAATTATGTAGGTGACCACTTGCCATTGATACATGCTAAATATCTAAGCTCTGGACCCTGTGGTTTTAGAGAAGAAGATTTTTGAAGCTTTTTTACCATTTTGAGTCTATGGGAGCTAAGGGGCCCCGGGGTGTGGCCAATTTGGAACCCAGGGGCATGATTGGCAGGAATTATGTAGGTGACCACTTGCCGTTGCTACATGCTAAATATCTCAGCTCTGGGCCCTGTGGTTTCAGAGAAGAAGATTTTTGAAGCTTTTTTCCATTATGATCGAGTCTATAGGAGCTAAAGGGCCCCGGGGCCTGGCCCGTTTGGACCCTAGGGGCATGATTGGCAGGAATTATGTAGGTGACCACTTGTCATTGCTACACGCTATATATCTAAGCACTGGGCCCTGTGGTTTCTGGGAAGAAGATTTTTGAAGCTTTTTGTTCCATTATGAGTCTATGGGAGCGAAGGGGCCCCGGGGCGTGGCCAATTTGGACCCTAGGGGCATGATTGGCAGGAATTATGTAGGTGACCACTGGCGGTTGCTACATGCTAAATATCTAAGCTCTGGGCCCTGTGGTTTCAGAGAAGAAGATTTTTGAAGCTTTTTTTCCATTATGAGTCTATGGGAGCTAAGGGGCACCTGGGTGTGGCCAATTTGGACCCCAGGGGCATGATTGGCAGGAATTATGTAGGTTACCACTTGCCGTTGCTACATGCCAAATATCTCAGCTCGGGGCCCTGTGGTTTCAGAGAAGAAGATTTTTGAATGTTTTTTTTTCCATTATGAGTCTATAGGAGGTAAAGGGCCCCGGGGCGTGGCGCGTTTGGACACCAGGGGCATGATTGGCAGGAATTATGTAGGTGACCACTTGCCGTTGCTACTCCCCAAATATCTCAGCTCTGGGCCCTGTGGTTTCAGAGAAGAAGATTTTTGAAGCTTTTTTCCATTATGAGTCTATAGGAGCTAAAGGGCCCCGGGGTGTGGCCCGTTTGGACCCAAGGGGCATGATTGGCAGGAATTATGTAGGTGACCACTTGCCGTTGCTACATGCTAAATATCTAAGCTCTGGGCCTTGTGGTTTCCGAGTAGAAGATTTTTGAAGCTTTTTGTTCCATTATGAGTCTATGGGAGCGAAGGGGCCCCGGGGCGTGGCCAATTTGGACCCCAGGGGCATGATTGGCAGGAATTATGTAGGTGACCACTGGCCATTGCTACATGCTAAATATCTAAGCTCTGGGCCCTGTGGTTTCCAAGAAGATTTTTGAAGCTTTTTGTTCCATTATGAGTCTATGGGAGCGAAGGGGCCCCGGGGCGTGGTCAATTTGGACCCTAGGGGCATGATTGGCAGGAATTATGTAGGTGACCACTGGCCATTGCTACATGCTAAATATCTAAGCTCTGGACCCTGTGGTTTTAGAGAAGAAGATTTTTGAACCTTTTTTTTCCATTATGAGACTATGGGAGCTAAGGGGCCCCGGGGTGTGGCCAATTTGGACCCCAGGGGCATGATTAGCAGGAATTATGTAGGTGACCACTTGCTGTTGCTACATGTCAAATACCTTAGCTCTGGGCCCTGTGGTTTCATAGAAGAAGATTTTTGAAGCTTTTTTCCATTTTGAGTCTATAGGAGCTAAAGGGCCCCGGAGCGTGGCCGGTTTGGACCCCAGGGGCATGATTGGCAGGAATTATGTAGGTGACCACTTGCCATTGCTACATGCTAAATATCTAAGCTCTGGGCCCTGTGATTTCCGAGAAGAAGATTTTTTAAGCTTTTTGTTCCATTATGAGTCTATGGGAGCGAAGGGGCCCCGGGGCGTGGCCAATTTGGACCCCAGGGGCATGATTGGCAGGAATTATGTAGGTGACCACTGGCCGTTAATACATGCTAAATATCTAAGCTCTGGGCCCTGTGGTTTCAGAGAAGAAGATATTTTAATTTTTTCCCATTGTAAGTCTATGGGAGCTATATGTTGCCATGGCAACCACAATTCCCATCTGATCAGCCCAAAAACCTTATGCAGCCTTTCCCCCTTCCTGATGATGCTTCTCATGAAATTTGATCAAGATTGACCATGGGGTATTAGAGATATACTTATTTGAAATTGTTTACGGACGCACGGACGCACGAGACGGACGGACGCACGACGGACAAAAAGTGATCACAAAAGCTCACCTTGTCACTACGTGACAGGTGAGCTAAAAAAAATGAAAAAATAAAAGCCACAAAAGGAACAGAGAAAACAATACTTAACATCTGACGTTAACACTGGATAGTCAAGATGAAAATTCACACCAGTGAAGCTACAGCTATATTGCACTGCTTCACTATCAAATTCATAAGACTATCATGAGCAAAATTCATAGTTCTGGCATTTCTCTGATGAAATTGTGTTCCCAATTTTGGTATTTTGTCGGTATTTTTTCCCAATTATGCCCAGGAGCCTTTTCCCAAAATACCTGGATAAAGCCCTGCATTAATGAAGAGCTAATAATTCTTGAGAAATGAACTTAACCATTAGGGTGGTAGCAATATTTTACAAAGTAAAATGAAATGTAGGTCAAGGTCAAATATGGATGCTTGCATTTAAGTGACCACCCCCCAAATACAAGTTTGTACCAAGTATCATTAATAAAGCTCTTATAGTTCTTGAGAAATAAACTTGACCATCAGGGTGAACACTAGGGTGGTCGCAATATTTTACAAAGTCAGTGAACCATGAAATATAGGTCAAGGTCAAATATCGATGCTTGCATTTCAGCAACCATCCCCAGATACAAGTTTGTACCAAGTATCATTAATGAAGCTCTTATAGTTCTTGAGAAATAAACTTGAACCTTTGGGTGAACACTAGGGTGGTCGCAAATGTTGAAGCCTTGACAAACTGAAGAACGAACAAACGGATGGAAAACCTGGCGCCTATATCGCCCCATGCTAATAGCAGGCACAACAAAAACAAACAAGAGGGCCCAATGGCCCTATATCGCTCACCTGTGTACCAGAAAATCATTAGTGTAGGAGACCACTTGACATTGCTACATACTAAATATCTAAGCTCAGGCAAAGTGGTGTCCATGCTTATAAACCCTACTGGTTTCATTGGGCGACAGGGCTTGAGATGTAATTTCATCCCAATGTCGGGTAAAAGTCCCACAAAATTGGAAGAGACATCTCCAAAATGACCTATACAGTGTTGACGGGGATGTAAAACCTCAAATCAAACAAAATCTGTGCCTTATGGTTTTGGAGAAAAAGATTTCTTTAAGTTTTTTCCAGTATAAGTCTATAAGAGCTAATGAGCCCTGGGGCTTGGCCAATTTTGACCCAAAGGGCACGGTTGGCAGGATTCATGTAGGCGACCATTTTGTGTTGCTATATATATACTAAGGTCTGTACTTCATGGTTTCAAAAAAGATGTTTGAAGCTTTTTTCTATTATAAGTTTGTTGGAGTTAAGGGGCCACAGGATTTGAACCCCAGGGGCATAATTGGCAGGATTCATGTAGGCGACCACTCGACATTGCTACATGCTAAATACCTAAGCTCTGGGACTTATGGTTTCAGAGAAGAAGATTTTTGAAGTTTTTTCTCCCCATTTTAAGTTGTTGTTTTTTTTTTTGTTTTTTTTTTTTTTTTTGTTTTTTTTTCATTATAAGGGCCCTGTGGTTTCAGAGAAGAAGATTTTTGAAGTTTCTCCAATTGTAAGTCTATGGAAGCTAAAGAGCCCTGGGGTGTGGCCAATTTGGATCCCAGGTGCATAACTGGCAGGATTTATGTAGGTGGCCACTTGGTGATGAGCTCTGGCGTGGCCAATTTTGACCCCAGGGGCAGGGTTAGCAGGATTTATGTAGCTGGCTATTTTATGTTGCTAGACACTAAATATCTATGTTCTGTGCTTCACAGTTTCTGAGAAGAAGATTTTTTAAGCTTTTTCCATTATGAGTCTATGGGAGATAAGGGGCCCCGGGGTGTCGCCCATTTGGAACCCAGGGGCATGATTAGCAGGAAATATGTAGGTGACCACTTGCCGTTACTACATGCTAAATATCTAAGCTCTGGGCCTTGTGGTTTCCGAGTAGAAGATTTTTGAAGCTTTTTGTTCAATTATGAGTCTATGGGAGCGAAGGGGCCCCGGGGCGTGGCCAATTTGGAACCCAGGGGCATGATTGGCAGAAATTATGTAGGTGACCACTTGCCATTGATACATGCTAAATATCTAAGCTCTGGACCCTGTGGTTTCAGAGAAGAAGATTTTTTAAGCTTTTTTCCATTATGAGTCTATGGGAGCAAAGGGGCCCCAGAGTGTGGCCCATTTGGAACCCAGGGGCATGATTGGCAGGAATTATGTAGGTGACCAATTTCCGTTGCTACATGCTAAATATCTAAACTCTGGGCACTGTGGTTTCAGAGAAGAAGATTTTTGAAGCTTTTTTTTTCCATTATGAGTCTATGGGAACAAAGGGGCCCCAGGGCGTGGCCCATTTGGACCATAGGGGCATGATTGGCAGGATTTTTGTAGGTGACCACTTGCCGTTGCTACATGCCAAATAGCTCAGCTTTGGGCCCTGTGGTTTCAGAGAAGAAGATCTTTGAAGCTTTTTTTCCATTATGAGTCTAAAGAAGCTAAAGGGCCCCGGGGCATGGCCCGTTTGGACCCCAGGGGCATGATTGGCAGGAATTATGTAGGTGACCACTTGCCGTTGCTACATGCTAAATATCTAAGCTCTGGGCCCTGTGGTTTCCAAGAAGAAGATTTTTGAAGCTTTTTGTTCCATTATGAGTCTATGGGAGCGAAGGGGCCCCGGGGCGTCGCCCATTTAGAACCCAGGGGCATGATTGGCAGGAATAATGTAGGTGACCACTGGCTGTTGCTACATGCTAAATAGCTAAGCTCTGGGCCCTGTGGTTTCAGAGAAGAAGATTTTTGAAGCTTTTTTCCATTATGAGTCTATGGGAGCTAAGGGGCCCCGGGGTGTGGCCAATTTGGATCCCAGGGGCATGATTGGCAGGAATTATGTAGATGACCACTTGCCGTTGCTACATGCCAAATATCTCAACTCTGGGCCCTGTGGTTTCAGAGAAGAAGATTTTTGAAGCTTTTTTTCCATTATGAGCCTATAGGAGCTAAAGGACCCGGGCGTGGCCCATTTGGACCCCAGGGGCATGATTGGCAGGAATTATGTAGGTGACCACTTGCCGTTGCTACATGCTAAATATCTAAGCTCTGGGCCCTGTGGTTTCCGAGAAGAAGACTTTTGAAGCTTTTTGTTCCATTATGAGTCTATGGGAGCGAAGGGGCCCGGGGGCGTCGCCCATTTGGAACCCAGGGGCATGATTGGCAGGAATTATGTAGGTGACCACTGGCCTTTGCTATGTGCTAAATATCTAAGCTCTGGGCCCTGTGGTTTCAGAGAAGAAGATTTTTGAAGCTTTTTTTCCAATATGAGTCTATGGGAGCTAAGGGGCCCCCGGGTGTGGCCAATTTTGACCCCAGGGGCATGATTGGCAGGAATTATGTAGGTGACCACTTGCCGTTGCTACATGCCAAATATCTCAGCTCTGGGCCCTGTGGTTTCAGAGAAGAAGATTTTTGAAGCTTTTTTTCCATTATGAGTCTATAGGAGCTAAAGGGCCCCGGGGCGTGGCCCATTTGGACCCTAGGGGCATGATTGGCAGGAATTATGTAGGTGACCACTTGCCGTTGCTACATGCTAAATAGCTAAGCTCTGGGCCCTGTGGTTTCAGAGAAGAAGATTTTTGAAGCTTTTTTCCATTATGAGTCTATGGGAGCTAAGGGGCCCCGGGGTGTGGCCAATTTGGATCCCAGGGGCATGATTGGCAGGAATTATGTAGATGACCACTTGCCGTTGCTACATGCCAAATATCTCAACTCTGGGCCCTGTGGTTTCAGAGAAGAAGATTTTTGAAGCTTTTTTTCCATTATGAGCCTATAGGAGCTAAAGGACCCGGGCGTGGCCCATTTGGACCCCAGGGGCATGATTGGCAGGAATTATGTAGGTGACCACTTGCCGTTGCTACATGCTAAATATCTAAGCTCTGGGCCCTGTGGTTTCCGAGAAGAAGACTTTTGAAGCTTTTTGTTCCATTATGAGTCTATGGGAGCGAAGGGGCCCGGGGGCGTCGCCCATTTGGAACCCAGGGGCATGATTGGCAGGAATTATGTAGGTGACCACTGGCCTTTGCTATGTGCTAAATATCTAAGCTCTGGGCCCTGTGGTTTCAGAGAAGAAGATTTTTGAAGCTTTTTTTACCAATATGAGTCTATGGGAGCTAAGGGGCCCCCGGGTGTGGCCAATTTTGACCCCAGGGGCATGATTGGCAGGAATTATGTAGGTGACCACTTGCCGTTGCTACATGCCAAATATCTCAGCTCTGGGCCCTGTGGTTTCAGAGAAGAAGATTTTTGAAGCTTTTTTTCCATTATGAGTCTATAGGAGCTAAAGGGCCCCGGGGCGTGGCCCATTTGGACCCTAGGGGCATGATTGGCAGGAATTATGTAGGTGACCACTTGCCGTTGCTACATGCTAAATATCTAAGCTCTGAGCCCTGTGGTTTCCGAGAAGAAGATTTTTGAAGCTTTTTGTTCCAGTATGAGTCTATGGGAGCGAAGGGGCCCCGGGGCGTGGCCAATTTGGACCCAGGGGCATGATTGGCAGGAATTATGTAGGTGACCACTGGCCGTTGCTACATGCTAAATATCTAAGCTCTGGGTCCTGTGGTTTTAGAGAAGAAGATATTTTAATTTTTTCCCATTGTAAGTCTATGGGAGCTATATGTTGCCATAGCAACCAGAATTCCAATCTGATCAGCCCAAAAACCTTATGCAGCCTGTATACTTGTGTGTCTTCATCCCTACAAAGTACTCTTGTGTGTCAAATTTCGTGGAAATTTCTTGGAAAACAAGACACACAAGTTACTATTTTTGAATAAATCGCGGAATAAATCGCATTGAGTTAAATGTAAGTGTCCATAATTTTAAACACACAAGTATACATTTGTTCCTGCGCACGCACGGACACACGACGGACGACGGACAAAATGTGATCACAAAAGCTCACCTTGTCACTACGTGACAGGTGAGCTAAAAAAAAAAAAAAATGATACACACAATTACAGACAAACCATAACAAAAATAAACCGCGACAGAAGAACCGCCTTGGAATGTAAGTTCAATGATTGTATTTTTCTTGTGTTCTCGTTTGCATAAATTTACATTTCCAGTGTAAAGCCTAATGTTAACCTGATGAAAACAATGCAGTTCATATTTCCATGAACGCATCAAGTCACATGATTTTCAGTGATGTCAGTCTAAACCACTGCTCTAGGGGTGTTGGTGACGTCATCGCTGTTCCGCTCTTTGTAGAAAAACAGGTGTACATGTTTATCACTACCGTAGCAATTTTTGGTCCAGTGATGAGGGGCAAGGAATGTCAATATTAAACTTATTTTTTCTGCTTTTCATGAAAGTATGAACGACAGACAGTCGCTAGCGAAGTTTATATGAACCCCATTTACTTTGCATGCAACCCACTTTCATGAACAGTTAAATGAACTGACGTTCGTCTTACGTTGAACATGGTGTTATGCACCAATTACACCCGGAAGGGTCCACAACCCAAATCTCATGCTAATGCAGGATTTCTTATATACTACATAGCGCCCATCAGGTTAACAAGTCTGTATGATGTACGATCATGTCTTTATATGGAGAATACTAGGGTTTACAGAAATTATCGTCCTAGACGTTAAAAAGCCCAATAGGACTTGTTGAGAATAGGGCAACATAGATTGTTCACACTCATTAGAGGGGTTCTAATTACCGAGCACGGCCCCCGCCCATCTGGGCTTGTAGAAATAGATGGGCTACATGATGCTTCCACGCATAGCTGAAACCAACCCTCACACGAGTACTGGTACTAAACAGCTTTATAGAGGATCAAAGCCTGCCCAGGCAAAGCAAAGCCCGTCCATGCTTATAAACCCTATTGGTTTCATTTGTCAGCAGGGCTTGAGATGTCATTTCATCTCAATGTCGGGTAAAAGTCCCACAAAATTGGAAGCATGACCTTTACATTGTTGACGGGGACGTATCAAACAAACAAAAACAATTAACGAGCACCCATAAACTATGTCTATGATACAATTCTGAAAACAAAAATCATGGCTGAATGGATATGGGTCCAAACATGTGAAAGGCGCCATTTTAGCGCATGTGCTTGTTATAGAAATGCACACTTTATATATCCTATTCATTGTCAGGCCTCATACTGACCACGCTTTTCCCTGCCTGAAAGGCCCGATTTTGCAGCTTCAACCCTTATCCTGCTGAACAAAGACACAACTATTACCTTTGCAAACAGTGTAGATCTAGATCAGATGGCTTCTGAAGAAGCCATCTGATCAGGATCTACACTGTTTGTAATGCAGTTTGTGAAAATATCAAGTAATTTGGTTGACTTATAGTCAGAAATGGGTGTGGGTTAATAAATTTATTCAGCAGGATAAGGGTTAAATAGTTTTTTAAACGGGCTAAAGGCACAAAAAATCAAAATCTAAAAGCCTGAAATCAAGAACAACATCAAGCTCTTAAAGCCTGAAATCCTGCAAATGCCTGAAAAATATGAGGCCTGATTGTCCGTAAAAGGGTTAGGAGTCTTCATAGACTGTAAAGTTGACATGTATAGACGGATCCAATGTTTTGACACGTGACCTTGTTAACATTTCACTGCGCATGCGCCAATTACCTCCCCTGTAGAGGTACTCTTTTATCTGGTTGGCAAAACATGACTGTTGCCGTACAGTGTCTATGAGAATTTCGAATATTCATCGTGTGATTAAACTCATTTCTTCTCCACAAAACTAGAGCTATCACTAAAGGTGATGAATACCCCTACAAAAACTGCCTTGATAGTACAACAGCGGCATTTTGCAATTTTTTCACTTGAAAGGGGCCATAACTATGTCGAAAATTGACGAATTGTAGTGGAAATCGAACTTGACCTGTATTTTATGATGTGACATCAGTGTACCAAAAATTATAAAAATCGGTGAAGCGCTTTTTGAGTTATCGTCTGGAAACCAAGTCAACAAACCAACCGACCGACAAGCTCACTCCTATATACCCCCCCCCCCCCCCCCCACCCAAATTTCATTTGTGGGGGTATAATTAACTGATCATTGTCAGTTTGTGTTTTTGAAGTAATAAATGATATAGAACCAGTCTCTTCTGATATTTTATCGCACATTTTGTTGCCTAAAAATCGTTATAAAACTACCCTCCATCATGCCAAAACGTAGTCGATGCGCTTTATTTAACGAAAGGAAATAAGATTAAAGCATGTATACTTTCTATCCAATTTTATACGAAAAAGAATCATTTTAATGTCAAAAATGGTTTGTGACAAACAGTTTTGACAGAAAGACAATTTAACAATAGTTATTACAGAAAATAATTCATGCTACATCAACGGTAGAGTATGGAACCTGAAGTTTTTTTGCCCACCAGATACATGTAAAACGAGGCTAATGACCTTTGACCTTGTGTGACATAGACTTTGGATGTGTCTATATTATATGTGTACCAAAGTTAAACTTATCCAAAAACAGATTTTTTAAACTAAGGTACGAGTTGAATAAGGTACGAGTTGAATAAGGTGCGAGTTGACTTAGGTACGAGTTGACCAGAAACCATTAAGGACTATACAAAATGGCTGACAACCTGTATTGAAAATTTGACAAGTGTGAAGAAGAAAATTGTTTTAAAAAGAAATTATGACTAATATGAATTTTTTTGTGATTAATTCCATGAAAGCATAACATTTTGGCTTTATGTAGCTCTATTGCTACTAACATTTAGTTTTCAAAAGGCAAAAACAATCAGGATGAAAATTGTCAAATTTCAAATGTCACTGCAGAGCTGTCATTTCATCCAATGTTTCTTTTTAGAACAAATCAGTCCTTTGTATAACCTATCCTAACAAAACCTACCAATGATTTTCAAAATTTCTTTCCCATTACAAAATTGACCAACTTTTCATCTTGCCACCTCCATGCACTTGAAGTTGAAGAAACATGGCTGCTCTTGAGCACATGGTGAAAACATGTAAACAAAAAGAAAGTATTTCCTTCTATTTACCGTGGTCTGAATTGGTCATAAGCTCTTGAGAGTTTGTTTGAACTGAAGTTCAAAGCCCCATCAGCACTATTGAGGTTATTTTGGGGATGATGCTTCCAATTTTGCGGGAGTTTACCCGACATTTGAGATGAAATGACATCTCAAGCCCTGCCACCCAATGAAACCAAAATGTTATATTCATTGGAGGGTTTGACTTACACCACTTTGCCTGTGCAGGCTTTGTTCTTCTAACTGGTATCAATACTCGTACAATGTGTGGTCAGCATCAGCCCTGCATGGAAGCACCATGCAGCTTGATGTATAAATCCAAGCCCCTATCGCCGGGGCCCTAACCTCTGGAGAGTAAAAAATGTAGTGTTTTCATTCTTTACCTATTGTATACAAAATCGAATCTTCCAATTCACAGGCACGTACTTGTTTCAAAGAGAGAAAAAATCTACCCTCTACCTTCTCAAGGTAGAGGGTAGATTTTTTTTCTCTCTTAAACAAGTGCCTGTCTCAAGGTAAAGGGTAGATTTTTTTCCTCTATGAAACAAGTGCCTGTGTTCCACTTTATATAATAGCGCAAGTCCATTTTTTAAAATTTAGGAATGCCAGGTTGTGTTTCTCTTCAAAATGTATTTAAAAAATGGCTGAACTTTATGCAAACAGTGTAGGCCCTGATCAGATGCTGCATTATGCTCTCCTTCTTTTATGTGGTGTGAGTTTCCACACTGTCACTGACTTTATCCTGTGGATCAAAAACAAACTTTCATGGAGACTGACTGAATTTTTTTTTTTTACTCTCATTCTATCACTTCATCCGATTCAAGAAGGGCAGTTGTCATTTTCTTACATAAAATTACTTTGCACTGATTAACAGCTTATGTACAAGCCAGCTCAGAAAAAGTTAACGTCCCCTATCCGAAGGAATTAGGATGCTGCCTCTGGTGCAAGAAACCCCCATCCCTGGTTTGATCCCCGAAAGCGGTAATTTTCTTGCCCGATCCACTGGCATCATTAGCAGGGATGAATGCCACATAGTGCACTGTCCTTCGGGTCGGAATGTTAACTGGAAGCCCTCTATGCAAGAACCCCACGTGCAGGTTAAAAAATCCCTACAGTAATTACATGACTGTGTACGCTTTCATCCTGCAAACCTGGAATGTATTTAATGTACACCTGCAAATCTGCTGCGAGTAATGGTCAAAGATGAAAGACCGATCACATTATCAGTAGAAAGATAAAAGTTTACCATGACACAATGCAACCACCATACATACATTTGTAATAATAAATTTCCTTGTTCAAGAACCGTGGCTAATTTTTCAAAGGAACTTTTCCAGAAACAGTTAAAATAAAGAAATATTCCGGTCTGCAAAATATATCGATAAATGCTGTTTTTATCTGTTTTAATGTTGCTTTTCATTTTCATAAAATTTGTCATGTGACAACAAATCTTCAGTTTCTGTTTACACTGCTAAAATACGCGGTTTCCATCTTCATTTCCAAAACCCATAGTGTGTGACATGGCTACCGGTGTGGAATTCGAGAAACTAAAATGATATCCCCATTACCGCAAAACTGATTTCATGATCAATGCCAAAAAAACACTTACAAATACGAAGAAAACGTTATTGCTTCTGTCTGCTACATGTGTAGAAGCCTCCGTGGTGCAGTGGTTACGCTACTCGCCTTGTAAACCAGGGATCGCAGGATCGATCCCGGGCTTCTCCAGACTTTCGGATGAGTCTTTAAACCGAGGTCCCGTCTCCGTATGACCTTAGCTGTTGGTGGGACGTAAAACTAAAACTCACTCACTCACTCACTGCTACATGTGTGTTTTTTCGCCATTTATATTCTGCTGGATCCCGGGTGGTTTAATTCAACCCGTTTTATGACAATGACGCTTTCTAGTGCTGAAAACCAGTCCGAGAGAAAGCGGATACAACCGAATTACCATTTAATGGAAGGTACATACGCAAAAAAGTAAAACATAAAAACAGACATAATGCCGAAAAAGGTGGTCGTAAATCATTTCGCTAAAACAGAACTTACATCAAAAAATTTGACAGATTTCTCTATTGTAAACAAACCGAAGTCATAATTTTGAAAGACGTTTAAAACACCTGAAGCAAAATGACATGAAAATCAGGTTGATGATTGTGCAAAGCCATTGATTAAGCAATTGCAAGAGGTAACTGTCATCATCCGATCTCGAGTGACAGGGAAAAACTTGGGGTTTGAATTTCACTAAATCCAGGGTAAGAATTTTGTCGAAATCCAAGATGGCGATGAAATTTACCATGTGGTATTCGGTGAAATTTTCACAAAAGTGCTTAAAAATGTAGAAAGTAAGAAAATTATGCCTCGTCTTTGCTACTTCAGAGTACATAACAACTGAAAATGATAATATTTTAAGGATGAGTGCTCCTGCCTTGTCGGTATCCTTGTTTGAAAATTTAGGGGATTTTGCCTCATTTTGGACAATAAATCTTCGTCTAGTGGCCTTATAGGATGGTAACAAGACGTTTCGCCCCCAAGACGTTTCCCTCCTAGTCGTTTCGCCTCCCTTGTTGGCCCCTAGTCGTTTCGCCCCCAAACCCTAGTCGTTTCGCCCCCAAAATATTTTCCTATTTTTATATATATATATATAAAAGATTTATTATCTCCATGTGTGACAGAGACAAAGGGAGAGAAAGAGTGAGAGAAGAACATGTAATTTAAATGAAATTATGATATATTACCTGTATTTGATCAATACCGTCAATCACATTGTTAATTTGATTTGACACATTAATCACACAATTGATGCGATTAATGACGAGGTGTGAAAACACGTGCTCTTTGCAAGGTTATATGTCTTAAATTATCGCTTAAGCACCTTTACGTTGTGTTGGGTTGGTTCTTTAACAGTGTCGGCAAGCAACGGTTGAAAATGGTAAAATTGTCACAATTGGTTCATCTTTAGTTTCTAGAAAATCTTTCAAACGCCGACGATAGCAATATATAAGCTTCGCCCAAAGATCCCAGCATCATTCATCTTTGAATTCGCCAAATACGTTTATCAAGGTCTTCTGAAGTAGAATATTGTCCTTTTTGTGTGTCCCACGTCAGAAGGAAGTAGATGGTCGCCGCCATTCTATTTCTTGTGATGTGTGTGTGTCTGTGTGAGCGATGGGAGCATCGCCTATGTGGGACAGATAAGACTGATTTATTGATTTATTTATCACTCAAGTGACAAGTTCATGTTTTTAATTTAATGTTGGTGTTTACTTTATTTTTTCTTATTATTTTTTGTTAATTGTACTCTGTTTTTGTTATAACTTTTTTTTTCAGACCAGACAAAGTACTTGTTAACCCCTATCTTGCTGTTCAAGACAATCCCAATCTTTGCAAACAGTGTAGATCCAGATCAGATGGCTTCTGAAGAAGCCATCTGATCAGGATCTACACTGTTTGCCATTTACTTTATGAATTTTAGTGTTTCCCCCAGCCCTATTTAGCATGGCGCCGCGCCATGCCCCTTTTCTCTAGCGCCATGCCCTTTTTTCCAGCGCCATGCCCTTTTTCAGAAAGAGTAAATGTTGCCCTACATTTTGGTAAAAAAATCACTGAAATTGACCAAAAAATAACAAAATTATGCCTGTTTAAATAAGGACTATATTAGATACCTTTTAGCAATAAGTTGTTGCCTTTTTGACAGTCCACCTTTATGGTTGACTGATCCCACTGTTTATTGAACTTAATTATATCAGTTAAGAAGTCATACATGTAACTGTGTTTTGATAACAAGTGTGAGTGGCACCAATTAAGCAAATGAAGTGTGAAAGTGTGCCTGACCAGTGTCATGTCTGTGTTTATGTGTATAAGAGAATGGGAACTGTGGGCCAAGCATGTTTCAAACTTATCTTGTCTTTTTTGTAGCAGTGATCAGCTTGCTTGCAAAACTTAAACTTTATGTCACCAATGGTTAATATGACATATCTCTTGACTTAACATTAAAAGACAGACAGTATAATTTAGCACTGAAGACAAAGAGTAAGAGAAGGATCTTTTTGTTTCAAGTTGAGAGATGTGCCCTTTTAGCAAGGTGCTACAAATGAATGTGCCCTTTTTACACAGCTGTTCGTATTTCGAGTGCCCTTTTTATATATTTTTGCGCGCTGAAAGTCCCCTTTTTTCCGGACCAGCACCATGCCCTTTTTAGGAGCTGGGGGAAACACTAAATTTGCAGCAATAAATTACATCAAGTAATTTGATTGGTTGATACACAGAAATTGGTGTGGCTTAAATGAATATTCAGCAAGAGAAGGGTTAAGCTATATATTGCAAACATGGTTTGAGAATTCTTGTTACAGCCGCTATATTGGGAGGATTCTAACGAGTGCACACAGCCTATGACTTTGAACGGAAATAAGTAAAATAATGAACACCCCCGTAAACCTCAGTTTTCTCTATATAAAGTGAGGTTAAGGTGGATGTTTTTGAAGTAAACAGCCTCAATGATTTTAGTGTAACAAGTCCTAGTCAAACCTCTCCGAGTGGCCACTTTTAAGGCCCGGTTCCAGCCGGTAACTAAGGACAAGTTATCCTTAAGCTGATGTGACAGGGCCATGATGCTTCTTAAATATTTGCCTCTTCTCACCTCTTATAAAAGTGAAACTTAGTTTTACAGGAAAAAGTGGGCGAAACGACTACGGGGACGAAACGACCAGGGGGACGAAACGACTAGGGAGGAAACGTCTTGGGGGCGAAACGACTAGGGGAGGAAATGGTTTGGGGGCGAAACGTCCCGGAATCTTATAGGACCATTGTTTGGTCGTAAACTGTAGTTTTTGAATTTACTTTACATAATGTATTTGCTTTTTGAACTTATACTGTGTTGTGTCGTGAGCTATCCAGAAACGCCGACCGGAAGGTGATGGGTTTTACCCACTTGAATAAAACATAGAGCCCGGGAAGCGAGAAAATCATGCAGAACAGACCACGCTTCTCAGTCTAGATCGGCCACTCAAAGCAACCAGAACAGAGCATCTCAACCATTTACCCAGGTAGGACTTCTTCCTTGTCCCGTCCCCAGTCCTGGTCCCACATACGGGCTATTAAAAATACATTATTTGGCGACGAGCGATAAAACGGAAGGGGGAATTCTCCGGTCATTTCGTTAGAGGTGTATTACTACTTCACGAGTTATCCTCGGATTCGTGAGGGACAGTGAACATGATACGCGGTCCACTTCGTTATTTTTTTAACGTTGGGGATTGTGAAGGGTTCAGATTTACTTCACGTTTTCGGACGTGGGGGACGGTGAACATGATACGCGGTTCCTTTTGTTTACAGAGGGAACTGTGAAGGGTTCAACTCTTGATAGCCTGACGGGTTGAAATTGTGGGCAGGGGAAGTTCAGAGGCATTTAGCTTCTTGGTTTGGCCTGTTTATTTTTTCAACAACGTGGAGCCGGTCAGTTTTGGGGACAACCGGTGAGTTTGGCATTTAGCTGAATGAACCAATTCTTAAGGCAGTCTTAAATTAATTTAAAATTAGCTAATTGGATTGATTTTGGCTTGTCTTCTGCCAGTTTTTCTTGGGGTAATTTTCAGTTTGGAAAAATTCTAAATTGTCCCTTGCCAGTTGGGGTTTAGTTTTGCCTGGTTGGGTGGCTGATTTTCTCCGTGGAATGGCAGAGGAATACCTGGTTGTCAAGAAAGAAGAAAAGGTAATCTATGTGTTTTCTAAACCAAGATTTACATGTACTTTTCTTCGATTGTTCGCTGTATTTCATACGCGACAATTATTATAAAAGAAATCCTTAACCTGTATCATTGTGGTATTAATTCAAGAAACCTACGTAAAATCTTTGGCGTATTCTATACACAAAGTACTTCTTGAATGAAATTGGTGACAAATACCAGTCTGCATTTTTAAAGAAGGGGTTGGTTGGTTGGTTGCAGACGAGAAAGGGTTGTTTTCTTGAGTTTTCTAAACCGAAAATAGTCCTTTTTCTTCAATTTTGTTGTATTGAAAAGTATTGGCAAACAGCCATATATTGAAAAAGCATAGTTCTTGCATTTTAGGAGTATTCTATACCCAAAATAGTTAAAAAGAACTGCTTATTACTTAAAAGAAGCCAGCCATCTATTAAAAAGCATTGTTCTAACGTTTTAGAAGTACGGTGCGGTCCGGTAACGTTGCACATATAAAGTTTTGATAGCTACATGTGACTTTGTTCAAGCCACCACTCAATTTTCACAGTCAACAACATTGCAACATTTCCCTATTGACCAGCTGCAATGAAAGTTGGCCTCTGAAGTTATTAATATACAGGACAAAGAATACTATGAAAAGGGATGCCCCCTTGAAATTGAACTACCAATTTTGTCGCCAAACATTGCGCACAATGTTTTTTGAACATGAGGGTTGACTCATAAGTTTTTGATTCGTTCTTCTGCAATGTTGTCAGAAGCAGTAAGTTTAGATACAAGGGAATAGCGCCTTTGGCTAGTTTTAACTCAGTCTTGACTTTTAAGATTCCAATTTTGAGAAAATTGAAAAATTCTGCGAAGCTATCTCATCTGCACGTGCAGACCCATCTTTTTCTGGGGTAAGTTAGACTTAATGCTGATGCACTGATAATAGTGGAACTGATAATTAGGGATACAGTTTGGTAAAATGCGAATGCAGGGTGCGCAAAATAAACGGCCATGCAAAGTTACCGGACTCGACTGTAATATATTCTCAGAATTGTTAGTAAATAACTGATTATCACTTAAAAGACAGACTTTTCTAGGGTTTTCGCAGTATTCTATACGCGAAAATTATTGAAAAGTGTCTTGCCTGTCGAAAAGCCAGGAAACAAAGGATAAATATTTTGGGAGAGAATCTCTGGAGTATTCTATACACAGAGGTTATTCTTGAAATATTTATATTACACTTTACACAAGTTTGTATTTGTCACTCCTTGCACAAGTAAAAGATAGCAAATGTTGAGGCAAAGATTATTGACCAGACAGATGGCTTGATGGAGCCTTAGTCGTCTTCTAGATACACAGGCGCCGGACGACACCATCAGTCAAAGGATGAAGAAATGCTTTCACGTGAACAGAATTGATAGAAGAATGTAGTTGGCATGGCGTTGATTTCTAATCCCCATGACCAAGAACAGTAGTAGAGCAGTCATGTAGTTGATTTCTAATCCTCATGGCTAGGAAGAGTAGAGCACATTGGGTTGATTTCTAATCCCCATGGGCAAGAACAGTAGAGCAGTCATGGAGTTGATTTCTAATCCTCATGGCTAGGAAGGAACAGAAGAGGACATGCATTGGATTTCAGAAAGAGTTTAAGAATTAACAGAAATAAGTGACTGATCAGCCAGATGGTTCACCGGAGTGCTTGGAGTCTTCTAGACACATGCGCTTTGGTCGACATCATCAGACAAGAATGAAAAAATAGTTTCACGTGAAAAAATAGTTTTTGGTCTCTCTGAAAGCAGATATGAAAATGGACTTGATAAGAAAAACATAGGCCCCATGCCAGTGAATGATTCCTACAGCCGTAAAAGACATTCATGGTCAAGATCACATGGTAGGAAGTGCGAAAAGTCCAGCAGTTTACGGTCATCGTCAAGAAGGCAAACCAGACCAAGGTTAAACTTCAGGGGTTAAAGGTCAAAACCAACCACAAGACGGCAGATTAAGCCAAGATTGGAGACACCTTCTAGAAGGCATAGGTCAAGCTCACCTTCAGGAAGACAGAAATTGTCAGGGTCACCTGGGAGGGAAGGTCAAGCTCACCTTCAGGAGACAGAAATTGTCATGGTCACCTAGGAGGCATGGAAGGTTAAGCTCTCCTTCAAGAAGACATGGATTGTCAAGGTCACCTTCTAGAGGACATGAAAGGTCGAGATCGCCTTTGAGATGGCATTGTTGAGGAAATCACCTTCAAGGTCAAGATGTCAAGGTTACCTTCAGGAGGGTAAGGAAGGTCAGTCACCTTCAAGAGGGCGTAAAGCGTCAAGGTCCCCTTCAAGAAGGCATGGAATGTCAAGGACATCTAGAAGGCATAACATGTCAAGGACACATAGAAGGCATGACAGGTTGACTCTTCAAGAAGGCATGGCAGACCAAGGTCACCATCAAGAAAGTATGACAGGTCAAGGTCACCAAGAAAGCATGAGAAGCCAAGGTCATGCTCCAGATATGCAAGGTCAGGGTCGCATACAAGATCATACGCTCGACACCGGATGTCAAGGTCACCAAGGACATATTCAAGGCTGAGCGTGTCAGGACACTAATGCTAGTACTTCTAGGTCAAGGTCACCATGGCATACCGCACTGATGTGGGAAAAAGCGAGTGATGATAACATATCTCCTGAGGAGTCTTCTAGACACTCATGGAGAGAGAGGCGTGGTGATCTGAAACAGCTTCCAAAGAACATGAATTTGATGGAAATGTGTGCTGGATGTTTTTCTGACAGACACAAGATTGAAAGCTGCTGGTCAGTTTTAAAATGGTTCGACAGAGAATGTTGTGATTACCTATATTGGTCTTTCGAGGGCAAAGCTTTGGATTTCTTCGCAATCACTGCAGGACTGGGAAGAGATTTGAGGATAGATTGGGATACAGCAAGAATGAAATTCCAGCAATCATTTCAAGATGGGAAAGCTCTTTGGAAGAACAGCTGACCAAGTTCTGACCCTTGCCACTGCCACATTTAGAGACCCGCCTGAAAAGCATCGGATGCAGGAGGCTATTTCAAAATTCTGTCAGGGATGTGCTGATGAATAGACAGCCAAGCAAGTTTGTTTTGAACATTCTAGAAGTATGGAGGCTGCTCTTTATGAATTTAAACAACACCAGTGCAAATCCCAAGCGGTGAAAGGAAAGAGACATTCCAATGGGTAAAGAAAAGATGTTTTCCGTTAACAGTCAGTTCACTAACAGAATCCCGGGTACAACGACTGACTGCTAATGGGATTGATGGACAAGATCTGAACGACAGAAGAATGAAACATCAAATGGAATGATCCACGTTGGTATTTACAGATCATCGGTGGAAGAACCAGCTGTCTTACTTCTACACTAAATTTTGAAATGGCGTGATGAAAACAGTTTCTTAAGTAGGCTTCTAGTCACTAAGAAAAGCTTTCACTTAAGTGCAAGGCAAGAAAATAGCAAGTAATTTGACAAATGCAAACTATGACAGGCAAAACTAGTCAAAATAATGATGGCAAATAAGGCTTTTAAAACAGCAAAGAAAATTTGTCCAAACCTAATGATACAGGTCCCTTTATTTTGATATGTGAATGCTTCCAAACGTTTGCAAGTTTAAAATGGAGTAGAAAAAGTATAGGCTTTTAAATAGCAGTTTCTTTTTGCCTCCATTTTAAAGAAAGATGCAATTGAACGAATTGAAGACTTTAGCTGGAGTTGAAAGAGTATAGGCTTGTAAATAGCAGTTTCTCTTTGCCTCCATAAGAAAGACGCGCTTGAATGAACAAAATAGATTTTTGCTGGGGTAGGAAGAGTATAGGCTTATAATAGCAGTTTCTCTTTGCCTCCATGGAAAACACATTTGAATGAACAGGAATGAGATTTTAGCAGAGTTCTCCCTAGGGTTTTTAAAACTGGAGTAAAAATGCAGTCCTCCAGAAAAAGTTGGAGTTTTACCATACTTTTCCAAAAAGTGGGAGTCAGAAATGAAAAAGTTGGAGTAAATTACTCCAAATTTGGAACTCTGTTTAGCCACAGTATTGTTTACCAGTTATCTTGGGTACTATCTTCTAGGCACGATTCTGAAAGTGAGAAAGGCTCATTCAAGTTTAACATGGTTTTTAATGTTCAGGGAGCCTCATGGGTCAGCTAGCCCAATGGGTTGAGGGATTATCCAAATAAAGCCTAACATTGAAGTTCAGACAGTTAAGGAATTCAGATCCTCTGATGCCATGTGCAGCATACCGCACATGAGTACTAGTAATCTACTTAGGGGGTCCGGGCCTGCCCGGACGGGGTAGTGCAAGTCTGACTGTCCATGCATATAGGCTATGCTGGTTTCCTTGGGCGGGAGGAATGGAGATGTCATTTCATCTCTGGTAAGGATCACGCAGGGTTAGGGGCGGCGTTTCCGGGGTGGCCTAGGCGGTGTTGATTGGGACGTTGGGTCTCGGGGGTCAGGTAAACAGAAAATGTATCTATCTGACACACAAGCTGTAGTTTTGCCCTGCGATGGTTGTCATTACTGCACCAGGCCAGATGTTTAATGGGTCAGGCTCACGGAAAATGTGGGTGGCTCCATTCGGGTACAATTAGCTGGGCAGGGAGGAAAAATAATGGGATATGCCATAAGGAGACAACCACAGAGATGAAAGACAAATTGTTACTAGAAGATGCACACGGATAAAGAATTACCCGGTAACCATTAGGTCTACTGATTACTTAAGTTCACTGGTTAACAAACTGTGCTGATGTTTTGGAAGTATCCACTAAGAATGAAGGACAGATTGATTTTCTAGATCGCACAAATCCAGAAATGTGTCTTCTAGACGGCACTCTATCCGCGGATTTCTGTAATAGTCCACTAAATGACATTGAGCTTCTAGTTCTGTCACGATTTCTGGACTTCTAGTTCGAAATCTGATGGACTTAACGAGATGGCCAGACAGCAAATTGAGTGTGTCTTCTTTGTCCGCTCAAGCTGTCAAATAACAAGCTAGACTCAACACAGCAGCTTGCAAGTGAGGCTTCTTCGTCTCCTTCAAGCCAGACAATAGACTGAGACTTCTAGTCTCGTCCAAGCCCGAAGTGTCAGTGGGACATCTGTTTCACTTGAGAAACGGTGGGACATCAGTCCCACTCAAGGATGAACCTGGCAGCTGGTGACAAGGCCTTCAAGATAAAGTGGGGAGGAGTGTTGTGTCGTGAGCTATCCAGAAACGCCGACCGGAAGGTGATGGGTTTTACCGACTTGAATAAAACATAGAGCCCGGGAAGCGAGAAAATCATGCAGAACAGACCACGCTTCTCAGTCTAGCTGAGCCACTCTAACCAACCAGACCAGTGCCTCTGCCAGGGAGATTATCAACCATTTACCCAGGTAAGACTTCTTCCTTGTCACGTCCCCAGTCCTGGTCCCACATACGGGCTATTAAAAATACATTAACTGCAACCCACAGTGCTGGGTAACAATTTGGAAAATCTTAGTTTATTTTGCATTGCAGTCTAGATGTGTGATCACTAGCCTAGACTCATGGGTTTTGACGCACTTAAGCATTAGTTGATGTGTCATTCATTTAACTTGCAACACCCAGTACATTGGTTTTGTGCAAGACATACATGGACTTCTAGCAAATCTTTGTACATCATTTAAATATTTTTGCATCAACTGTCTTTGTAGAAATTATAGGTGAAAAAGGACCACCATCTTGACTGTCTTTTAGGCTAACAGTCATGTGAAATGACGCATCTGACATTCTGCCATTTTTCTTGCAAGATAATCGTTTAAGTTCAACAATAATACCAGGGATGTCTACAGAAATCATAATTTGTCGGTAAAAACAAAATAAAATGACAAGAATAACTGTTGTTTGACATCTGAAAGAATTTAAATAATCTTGTCTTATTTTGCAAATGGCCGCCATTTATATGTCCTTGTTTCAGTGGGTAGGGAAGTTGCGTTGCTTGTTTCTCTTGCTTGCATTGAGTAATTTACCAAAGGTCTGCATCAGTATTTTCTTTAATGAATTGTTCATTATCATTGACAAGAATTTTCTTGGAATTCTTTACACTTGGCAACATACAAACACACAGAAAATTACTTCACAAGTTTCTCTACTTCCAGTTCCAATATATTTTTATATAAGACATGATATTAGTTTGAAAAGTAAAATTGTGTATACACTAGCAATTCATTCAAACAAATTGCATGTGAACTAATGCACCAGGTGACATTGTAACAGAGAAAGCACAGTTTGTTTCAGATGCATCTTTTGGTTCTTAAATTTTTATACTTCAATTTGAGAAAAAAAGTGCCTTAAGGATTTCTCTTAAAGAGTTGAGCAGTCAGGGTAAAACTGCTGTAATTTTCCAGGACAATCCTCGAATTTCACATAAATCATCTGGATGTGACACTCTAATGTTGTTCTACCAAAATGATGATGAGGTATTGCAAATAAGCTTCCGTAAGTGCAAGAATAGGATGAAACTTTGTGGTGCGTCAAATTAGATGTGCGTCAAAATACATTACAGGACGATATATACCTTAAATACACCAGGTTTGGAATACTTCCAAAGAAGGAAGACTGTCAAAACCCTAAGAATGACCAGGATCTGGGGATATAAGTGTTATCAAATGAATCACAGTACATGACCACTTTGAAGGACTTTTTGCAAATTTGTTGCAAACTTCCTCTGCAGTCAGATGATTCTGATGACAGATGACGAACAACCCCGACAAAACCGGCACACACCCATGGCAATGAGTCTATCTGATGATTAGGTCCTTGAAAGTTAAACTGCGTCATTTTACCTTTGCTAAAATAAAATGTTGAAGTAGCTTTATGCATATGAAATGATCTACTTATTCTGAAAATGCTCAGTAAAAATATCCGAGAGAAATTTGCAGACCTGTCAAATTTTTGTGGGCTTAGTCCGCCATTTTGTACATGAAAACGAGACTATTTTTTTTTTTGGCCCGTAACTATAGAAACAAAATTATTTATCATTTATGAAAATGATGATAAAGCATTATTGTCACTTTCTTTGACAAACAATACGATTTAATCATCAGTCTCAAATTACAGAAATATTTTATTTAGTGTGTCGCTTTTCAACAATTAAACCAATCACTGGAAACCATAAAATAGCTGCCGAGTCCTTTGGTAACACTATTCACCGAAAAAAAACAACGGTTACCCTGAAATGCGAAAATGAATCTTTTTTTGGGGGGTCTCACTATAGAGCGACAAGAAGCGTCATGATCTTTTTCCATTAAATATATGCATACCTATTTCAGATTTTTATGAAGTTCAACTGAGGGAATGGCCAGATATGACCGACTCAGTGTGATAGAAACGTGTATTGTATTAAGAAAGCTTTAACTTGTAAATCACTGGTATGTAAGAGTTATTTCCCTTGAAAGGGTGTCGGGACAACTCGGCACAAAGCAAACTCGGCACATACCCAACTCGGCACATAACCAACTCGGCCCCTACAAACTCGGCACATAGCAAACTCGGCCCACAATAGTTATAATGGTTATTAAGCTGTACAGTACTTTTATTAATACTTTATTTGCCTGTTTTATTATTATTGTTTTATAATAATTATATGTATGCTTATTAAATAAAAAAAAGTTTCTATTTTTTTTTTTTTTTTTTTTTTGCATTTTAAAAACAAATCATTTAAATCGATCAATAAGCTCTGGATATGACTTAATTGCTACACTAATTATCTGATTAATCAGGCGATGACTAAAGCTGTGAATATGATATTTGGGACTCATTGCGACCCATGATTGCCCAGCCGAGTTGATGGGCGTATTGTCAAACAAGAGATTGCCCAGCCGAGTTGATGGGCGTCTTGTCAAACGATATTTTTTCCTTGTTTTCAATAAAAATAGGTTGTGGGTGCTTGTTAGAACCACCTCATTGAGGCGGTTCTAACGAGTACCCACAACCTATGTCTTGTTTTTTTAAAGATTTATTCGCTGGTAAATTTAAGAAACAACTTAAATATTTGAAACTTAAATAGTTGAAATTGTATTGTAAAAAAAAATCTTCATATTTTGTTTTTTAATAAAGATCTACTCCATTAAATATTGATGTTTGCTCCATATTTAGTTGGTCCCTATTTCACAGGTAACTTTAATTTGATTATTTGTTTGGTTATGAAATTATCATTACCAAGTGAACAATAGATAATTGACCCAAACAGCTAATTATGTGCCGAGTTTGTATAGGCCGAGTTTGTCATGTGCCGAGTTTGTTATGTGCCGAGTTTGTCATGTGCCGAGTTTGCTATGTGCCGAGTTGTCCCACAACCCTTGAAAGTAGTAATATGCAAAAGTAGTCAAAACGACTCGCATAAAATGGTTTCATGTGTCAAACTTTGTTAATTGTACATTTCTTATCTATGAAAACAAAGTTGATTGATAAATTAATTGTAAAGAAATGTTAAAGTAAGTATTTAGTTATCTGAAATAACTTACCAGTTTGGTATTAAATTAATGAAATACAATGTGTCATTTTAAACCAGTGTCTGACGGTGCGGTGAAAACCAGTACCCCAGCAGGGTACACCTTGATCAGAAATGATGAAGGTCTACTCTGCTGATAAACAGTCCCTTCCCACTGGAACCGACAGTGTTCCAATCCCTGTAGGTTAAACAATGCAAATGAATGTTTTATGTAGTCTTGTAAATAGGCGCATTTAAAAATCTTGTAGTGTCATTGTACAAAAGTTTGTAAAAAATGTAGTATTTGTAAGAAACATTGTATTTTGTAAATAAAACTGTAGGGCTTTTAAATACACTCAGTGGTATTTTCCACCCCTTATGTCCATCAGGCCTCAAGTCCAGTGATACGAAACTTGGTTGTTTCAATGCAGTCTGTCTGTCAATGTTTACTAATGTAAAACACAACGCGAGGTAAGACCAGAGTGGGATAGTGACTGGACGCTCCCTAGTCTCTGCCCCAGTCTGGCCTACTACAGTTTGGTCGGCCGTGACCAGGATTTGAGCAACCTGATGGACGTTTTGGTTCACTTTTGATAGAAAGTGTGTTTTATACTTTTGTTTGAAAAAAAGCTCATATATTAAAAAAAAATGTTTTATGTGAAGTGCATGATTTGTAAAAAAGTTATTGTTTTATTTCATAGTCATATATAGGTATGCTATAAATTCATTTGTTGATAGATAGGGTTAGTTGTAAACATTCAGGCTAACCAAAAGTGCATGTTATTTTAATATAGTGAAGAGTTATATCATTTAGAGTCAAAAAGTAAGGTAACATTGACTTGTGTAGGAAAAATAATAAAAAAATATATCAAAAGTTGCCACACTTGTCAAAAATAAACTTACAGACTTAAATTGACTCTCTTCAAAAATAGAAAGAAAGCATAAATTGTAGGTTAAGCTTGGGTGTTGAAAGCAGCCGCCTATAAATGGATATATATGACAAGGTAGAATTATAGCACGTAGATTGGAGAAAAATGGGATGATGTACAAGAAAAATATTACAATTTTCTTTAGGAAGCACTTCCTTTAAACAACCGAAAACTAACCATTTTTGGAAAATATTCTAAAAACTGGCAAAATAGATTTTATGGCATTTTTGTTGTACAAAAGAAAAACAACAACAACAACAACAACAACAACAACAAAAAAAAACATTTAGATAGTTGAGACAGTCTTGTCAAAAAAAAAAAAAACAATTTGGATAGTTGAGGCAGTCTTGAAAGTGTTATTAAACCGATTTCAAGTTTTCACAATTTAAGAATTGGCAAGAGTGTGAAAAGCCTGTTGGCTTATACCTATGCATTGCTTGGAAAGAACAGTGCTGTCATGTATATATGGGGAGACAACTCCTTTTTATGTAAGGTACAAACAGGCAGCATGACATAAATATAAAAAAAAGGTTCAGCCCTAAAAGGGACGGCTATAAAGCATTATGTATGAAAGAACCTTTAATAATAATGAAACCTTCAAGCAAATGCATTCATATTCAAATATTGAAATGTTTCATCATTTGAGACACAACCAAATGAACGATTGCCAATTTCTGAGCGCACATAGAAAAAAAATCGAAATCCATAATGGCTTTCAAGACTGATCAATCAACTGAAATAGAATGAAAAAAAAAGAAAGAAATGAAATGTAGATGTATTTTGATAAAGAATATTTCGAATGAAGTTACATGAAATGTTGAAAAAAAAAAAAAATTTGTATACTTAGATACTTTTGATTGTATGGAGTATTCACGTTTCTATCATAGTATTGACATGCATTTAAAATTTGACTGCAGCAAATTTTAAAAACTAGCAGGACAGGAGTGTGATAGAAACGTGTATTGTATTAAGAAAGCTTTAACTTGTAAATTACTGGTATAAGAAGATAGATAGATAGATAGATAGATAGATAGATAGATAGATAGATAGATAGATAGATAGATAGATAGATAGATAGATAGATAGATAGATAGATAGATAGATAGATAGATATATAGATAGATAGATAGATAGATAGATAGATAGATAGATAGATAGATAGATAGATAAAGTATTCTAAAGTAACATATTTGCATAGTTCCAGAAATATTGCATTTTCTTGCTGACTGTCAACATGGTTTCCGGATTCAAAGGTCTTGTGAAACGCAACTAGTTCAATTTTACCATGTAAGCGCTAGAGCGATGACATGTTTTTCTAAAAATAGCCACAGTGACCTTGACCTTGAGGCCATCCCCTTGAAAGTCGAACTCGCTCGAGATATTGTCATAAGGAAGATTTGTGTGAAGTAATATTGAAATCAGTGAAGAAATGTAGGCGCTAGAGCGATGGCAAAGTTTTTTCTAAAAATAGCCACAGTGACCTTGACCTTGAGGCCATGACCTTGAAAGTCGAACTCGCTCAAGATATTTTTATAAGGAACATTTGTGTGAAGTTATATTGAAATTGGTGAAAAATGTAGGCGCTAGTGCGATGACAAAGTTTTTCCAAAAATAACCCACAGTGACCTTAACCTTGAGGTCATGACCTTGAAAGTCAAACTCGCGCGAGATATTGTCATAAGGAACATTTGTGTGAAGTAATAATGAAATCAGTGAAGAAATTTAGGCGCTAGAGGGATGACAAAGTTTTCATAAAAAATAGCCACAGTGACCTTGACATTGAGGCCATGACCTTGAAAGTCGAACTCGCTTGAGATATGTTTGTAAGGAACATTTTTGTGAAGATATATTGAAATTGGTGAAGAAATGTAGGCGCTAGAGTGATGACAAAGTTTTTCTAAAAAATAGCCACAGTGACCTTGACCTTGAGGGGGGGGGGGGGTCGGGATGGACCCAATGTCTGTATCAGTCAATGCATCTTATCATAAGGAACATATATGGTTAAGGGGTGGGGATATGGATAGTTTCTGAGATATAAAGACTTTAATGAAGCAAAGGGGGCGGGGCATTGCCCAGGGTTGACCGTAGGGACCCAAAGTCTGTGTCATGGAATGTGTCATATCATAAGGAATAATAATATATATGGTTTAGGTGTTCGAATCTGATTAATTTTAAAGATAATTAGACATTATGACAGTTTTGTATACAAATTCCTATATGACAATTTTGACCTGTTACGCAATCTGACCCCTGGGCCCACCCAGGGGCACGACCCTGGATCAACTTGAACATGAACTGATAGGTCTTGGTCTGAGTAAATGTCATACCAAATTTCAACTTTGTAGTACAACAGGTAAAAAAATTATGAGCCCGTGGTTTCAGCTCGACATTTCAGCCCGAGGTGGTTACGAACGTGACATACATACGTACGCACGTAACATCACGGCGAAGCACAGTGTGCCCCACTCCTGCCAAGGCTGGCGGGGGCATAAAAGTAATTGACCTTAAGATATCTGCGTGTCATCATGTCTTGTCAAGAGAAAAACCGCCACTCACCGTCAAAATCAAAGGAATTAAAAACAGTCTTGAAATGGAGGACGATTGGGATAAATCTAGTATCGATAATAGTTTTTTTACACCTACATTAATCGGTACACTATTAACTGAAGTGTTAATTGATCCCAAAGGAATTTTCAACCTTAGTGACAATCGGCATGAGTATTGTCAGTGCTTTGATTTATTCACTGCCTGAAGTTGGGATCGTCCATTCTGCTAAATATGGCACCCAGAATTATATCACAGGACCTACACTAAGTATCTGTACCATATTCCAAGGTTGAAAGGGACCGCCTTTCTTTCCAATTTCTCCACGCAAAGTCAAAATACACTTAAGCTGTAACTGACCTAAACTTGACCTCGAAAGTCAGAAAGAAAACCCATTAATATTCTTGTCTTCAGCTGACCTGGTCCAACAGCAGGCTGGTCTTTAAGGATTAAATATTGTCAGCATCATAGAAAACAGTGCAAAACCTGAGCAGACTGCTGAGCAGACGCCGCATTGATCTGGGTATACAGTCTTCCTTTGTTTAGGTTTCCATTATGGTCTGGTCGCTTAATGTTTGTATTTCTTTCCCTTTGGTGTCTTTTATGGATGGAGTAAGTTAATTGTATCAATTCCTGATCTTTGTTTTACTTCTACTTCGACAAAACCCGTGACGTCGCAAGATGCAGCTGATTCATTAGACTGGAAACAGTCCATTCATTTAATCATTTCACTAATAAGAATATGCTTATTAATTTTAACCCAGCTCAAAAGCAATGACTTCCACCCCATAGCACCAAATGAATGGACTGGACTAATGCGATGGTCCACGATGTAATGGTTTGTTGACCCCTTCAAGGTAACAGACAGTCCAGCTGCTAATATTTTGATAACCCTACTCCAAGGATGCTGCTAATGGCCTGTGAATAGATTTATATCCTCTAGCCACCAAGATAAGGTGTATTCTAGACAATTTGGTCATTCCTGTGTATTATGCCTTGAAAAGCAGATATGATTTTGTAGTTGGTCTTTAAAATATGAAAACGTGCAGTTGTAGACTTCCATGTTAGTTTCTGTAATACAGTGCACCGTAACATCCTAAAAATTCGGACACCTTTGAAGGCTTGCTGTAATTCTCCTAAACTTTAACAAATCTGTTTTACAATCCGGCAAGGAATCTAAAAGTGCATGCAGAATGGCAAACAGTGTAGACCCTGATCAGATGCTCCTTCAGGAGCACTGCACTGTTTGCTAACGCCTATCTGTCCCAATAATTAGTATCATTACACATTTTACAGACAGTTAATGGGGTTATGAACTTTGACCAGACACTGACCATATAGTGAATCACCTTGACCTGTATAAATCCATTGCTAATACAAAGGAGAAGATATTGGTTAAACTTTTGGACTGATTCCAGTCTACTGATTCATATTAAATGCTGAATCGTAAGATAAAATCGTCAAGTCGTCTGCTTTAAAAGTTTGTATTGCGCTTATAGGATAACTAATACGCTTGTACAATTTTGATTACTGCGCCAAATCGGACTACATTTTGTGCGGACTCATATTTCTATGACGGTCAAAGCCGAAAGAAAGGCCTGAATTACATTAAAACCTGCAGGATGAACAGCCTCCTCTGTGAGGCGGTGCTAATGAGTGCCCACAAACTATGGGCCTTAGGGGGATTCATACGTGTATCCATTACATGGACCATGTTGACATGGTTTATAAATTGACAAGAAAACGCGGCAAGAAGAAATAACTGGGCGATATGAGTACTGAAAAAAGTGACAAGAAGATTTTGCGGGATGACCCAAAACTAAAGATTGTGTGTGCTTGTTTGAACGGCCTCTGTGTGGCGATGCTAATGAGTACCGACAAAATATGGGCCTTAGGGGGATTTACATGCGTATCCATTACAATGACTGGTATACGGCACATGCGGTGATCCGATTTTCTCAAAACTTCCCCAATGATTTTTTTGTGAAAACATTTCTGTGTATTGCTCGCCTATCGGCCCCTGTACCCACCAAATATTGTCACTCTGAAAACATATTGAAAGTTATTCTCATCTGTTCTGTGCATGTGTATTTTGGGAATTGGGAATAATTCGAATCGGGAATAGGGAACCGGGAATAAGTAACCAACTTGATGTCAATCTTGTTGACATGGTTTTATAAGGTGACAAGAAAAAGCGACAAGAAGAAATAACGGGGCGATTTGAGTACTAAAAAAAAGCGACAAGAAGATTTTGCGGGGCGACCCAAAATTATAGATAGATAAGATAGATTGCGGATGCTCGTTTGAACGGCCTCTGTGAGGCGGTGCTAATGCGTATCCACAAACTATGGGTCTGAGGAGAGTAGTATACGGGCCTCTTTGATGTCAATGACGTCACAAGACGGCCGCCATTTTGACCTTGGATGACCCTCGATGACCTTTGTGAGGGGCGATGCGTTTAGTGGAAACGCCTTAGACCACGGGAAGGTAGCGTCACGTCCTAGGGCATGGTCTCGTTCTTGCGCGGAAGCATCGTGCAGCCCGATCTATTTCTCCAACCCCCGATGGGCGGGGATGTGAGACTTTCTATGAAAACATTCAGCAGACAACAATAAAAATACAGATAATAACTCGTCCGATCACCGTTACACAATGAATCCAAAGGGCTAAATCCCTTTTTTTTAATGTGTCGGCTGGCTCAAGCTTGGTGATCCTTGTGTATTATAAAAAAAATCTATTTTTATTTCAATACATGTTGGAAACGTTTAACCCATATATGCCTAGCGACCCTTTTTTTGGGACATTGGCAAATAGTGTGGACCAATATCAGAACGCACGACAATAAAAAATGCAAGTATCTAGTAAATAACTCGCCCTATACTCGTATGTCCTCAATGGAAAACCCGTCACATCATGATTGCAAAATAGCTAAACACTTCGTTTAATATATCGGCTGGCCCTAGATGACCTTTATGTATTATATCAAAATCTATCTTTAATTTCAATACATGCTGAAAACCTTAAACCCGCTTATGCCTAGCTACACTAACAGCACCGTTAATCCCATATGGTCTTATGAAAAATCAAAGTACTAACAGTACCTTAAATTTTAATTCACACACACATACACACGCACGAACGCGCACGCGCACATGCATACTAAACGCACATCCGCACAAAAATGCATAAGGAGCAAATTCCAATATATGAGCCATGAAATTTGACAATCTCTCTCTCTCTCTCTCTCTCTCTCTCTCTCTCTCTCTCTCTCTCTCTCTCTCTCTCTCTCTCTCTTTAAGCCAATGATTAACAAGCGCACGGATTAAACTTTTTATTGTTCCAAGACAAAGGTTGTGGATACTCGTTTTAACCGCCTCGATGAGGCTGCATTTAACGACTAACTACAACCTAAGTTTGGAAAATGAAAAAAGGTATATTAACTGCCTGAGTGGGGTTATTCTTATACGAGCACCTACAACCTTTTTATGGAAGTATAACAAAATTATCACATATTTTCATCTAACAACTATCCATAGCCATGAAATTTGACAATCTCTCCTCTCTCTCTCTCTCTCTCTCTCTCTCTCTCTCTCTCTCTCTCTCTCTCTCTCTCTCTCTCTCTAAGCCAATAATTAACAAGCGTACGCATTATTTTTTTATTGTTCCAAGACAAAGGTTGTGGATACTCGTTTTAACCACCTCAATGAGACTGCATTTAACGACTAACTACAACCTAAGTTTGGAAAATGATAAAAAGTATATTGACTGCCTGAATGGGGCTATTCTTATACGAGCACCTACAACCTTTTTATGGAAGTATGACAAAAATATCACATATTTTCATCCAACAACTATCCATAACATTTGGTTTTATTTTGAAAAACAAATTCGACAAGAAAGAAAGAAAGTTGAGCGATGTTATGAATGAATACAAACTTACTGACATCTTAACGTTAGACACAGCCCGCAGGCCATTTGGTTTAATTTAACTTACATCGCTCAAAACTGAGTGACAGTAATTAACCAGCGCTTCTGTTACTGACACGCGCCCCAGCTCATGACCAAAACTGATTTAAAGATAAAACAAAAAGAGAAATAGAAAGTGTCATCTAGCTGGTTCGAGGGATTTATTTTGCCTTTTACGGTGGACAATCCTGTCGAATAAATCTGCAACTTTGGGATTATCTTACAATGCGTACGCTTTTTTCATAATAAAAGTAAAGGTGTGTATTTTAATTTGAACGGGAGTAAATGTTTTTATTCAGAATATCTCCATAAATTCTTATAGAGATTGTATCGGCATAAGCTTACTTGTTTCATGATAATAACCACTTTGATTTAACATTATCGCAGTTATTAAGCTATATTGCACACACAGAACACTGCTAGGTTTCAGATCTGGCACTTCTTTTTTGGCATTGATTATTTCACTTCTATTGAGCCGACCGTTAATCATAGGTGGGTGAAACCTGTGCAGCTGAAGACAAAACAACTGACCTTCCTTTGCAGAGCTCGACGTCTCTCGTTTGTTCGTTTGATTGATTTGAGGTTTAGCGTCCCCGTCAATACTGTATAGGTGATTTTGGAGACATTGGTTCCAATCTTATGGGACTTTTACCCGACATTGAAATGAAATGACATCTCAAGCCCTGTCGCCAAATGAAACTAATAGGGTTTATAAGCATGGACGCAAGTACATCTGGTACAGTGCCCTGGCCAAGTGATTCAGTGAAGATAAAGGCCAGTACAGGAGAGATTTCAGCACTACATTCTTTAAGTACCCTGGCATTCTGGTCGTCGGGCCAAGATACCTTATGTATCTTGAGCTTACCAAACAGTTTAGCGACCCCTTGGGGTCAACTGTTAGTTCCCCCATTGAGGGGGAACGGACTTTTACCTTTGGATGGTAGCTCACCATCAGTTTCATGCGTAAACGCCGATTAAAACTGTTTATTGCATATGTTTGCCTTATCGCGCGAGTCTGTTTTTAGAATTGCATTTTACCTTTGCGAAGTGATCCCAAATGCATCCTTTTTCAGGGACTTTACGAATGACCGGTACCTATATTTGGCAAAAAGACCAGAATTACCGGAAAGACCCCCGAAATACTGGAAAGACCATGTAAAATAGTTGTGAAAATAGGTTTGGGTATTTGAAGTTTTAACTATTAGTATTTTAAAGCTCTAAAGTGAGGCTAAAAAGAACAAAAATAACAAAAGCTAAATCTGTTTTTGAAACTTTTCTTGTCTTCACATTCATTTCATGATTTTCCTCCATGGCTCATCACGAAAACACGCCTATATGATTTTGACCCCCTCAAGCCCGACTTTTATAAAGAAAAAAACTACAGTGGTAAACATTATTTTTCTTATATCTGCTCAAAAACATAGATTCTGGGTTCTACTAATAGCAAATGATTTGGTCTTTCTGGTATTTCGGAGGTCTTTCCGGTAATTCTCGACTTTTTTGGTAAATAATGGTACCCACGAATGACCAAAACTTTTTAACTTTACCATTCTTTTAGGGGCTTTCGGGATCTGTATTGTCATCTTCAAAGGTAAAGATGCTGGAAACATGCTTCGTGACCGATCGTAGTAGATAGAAATCTTTGCTGTGGAGTAGGGAGCAAAACGGCCCTGGTTTGGCACTTTGATTAAACCTCAGTAGTTTGAACTACCTATATCTCTAACAAATTACCATGGTCCCAAATACGTTCGAGTTATTGAAGTTCGGCTGAAGAACACCCCCAAATGTAAGGTTTCCGATCCGGTGAGCTTTTCGTATAAATATGAAGTTTAACAACTATATGTTATACACTCTCATATAATGTGTTTAATAATATGGACTTTTCACCTTTAAGTTTAACGACCAAGTCAACACTGTTCAAGACATATCGAATCGATCATCTTTACTTACCACCATCCTTCCTAGAAGGCATGCATATAAATACTGGTTAAGCAGTACAGTGCGCTTTCTTTCGTTAGAAACAGACAACTGCCCCTTCTTGAATCAGTGGAAGGGATGGGATAAGCTTAGAAAATATTTCAAGATAAACTGAAATGTTATTAAATGCGACAAGTTGAGACCACGACGAAATTTAGCCGCATCCATTTCTCGCTGGCAATGAATTATGTGAACGGACTTTAAGTGATTTTACGGGCCATTAATTTTCCAACCAGATTAAACGTCTTGTTAAGTTAATTGCTTTAAAGTAGAAGTAAAACAAAGATCAGGAATTGATACAATTAACTTACTCCACCCATAAAAGACACCAAAGGGAAAGAAATACAAACATTAAGCGACCAGACCATAATGGAAACCTAAACAAAGGAAGGCCATAAGGACAGTTACTTTCCCACAAAATGGCCATATGGCCATCCAAAACCAAAAGACACAAGTGATACACACAGTAAGTAACAAACAACAACATAAATAAATCGCCACAGAAGAGCCGCCTTGGAACGGTCAGTGGAAGATTTCCACTGGGGGGCTTAAATCGATTTTACGTGGCCACAATCCTCGCCCTTACTTCCGTCGCGATTTAGACAAATAATTTGTTCAGTCCGCATGAAGGCCTCCTAACTCATCAGTGCAACATCTCCGTGAACACAAAAATCAAAGAACCACAGAGGTGAGACAACGGTGAGGACTCGACAGCAAGAAACCACTGAAATGCTGGAGCAAAAGAAAACCAACAGTTAGACTCCGATGAGCCCGACCAGAGACAGAGCATCAGGCACCAACCGACATTATCTCTCTAATTTTCAATGAGCCTTTATGTTGGAGCCGTCATAGAATCTGAGGCCTGACCCACCGGCGTGCAATTAAAGAGGGAAGCAAAGTTGCCAACCGTGATTGGGTTAACTACCATGCATGCAGTCTGTCGTATAATATCCATGTTGTACCCAATCTTTTTATATCGAAGAATGATTTTACGAAATTAGGTGCTGAAGTCATTGCGGTTATATATTTTTCTGAATTTATATGCCAAGTCACCATAAAATTCGGGTTCCGATAGACCTTGTTACAGAAGAGATTTAAGTCCAATATTGAATTTTGAAATTAAATCAGAATGGCGTCTATAAAATTTTGAAAAAGGCTTTGCGTAGTTTATGGTACCGATAACCCTGATTAAGGAGTTTAGCCGTTAATAATTTATTACGAGTGTTGAAGTCAGTTACATGACTACACACTCTAGCAAATCGAATTAATTGCGAAATATAAACGCCATAGGATGGCGCACGAGGAACATCACCATCCAAAAAAGGAAAATTTACAATCTCAAAATCAAAGTCATCGCGTTTATCATAAATTTTGCACGAAACAAATCCATCTACAATAGACAGATGTAAATCCAGAAACGGGGCCTCGGTATCAGAAGAATTTGCTTTATTTAACTGAAGTTCTAGGGGGTAAATCTGACTGATCAAACCATCAAAATAGGTATTATCAATATTTAATAAATCATCTAAATATCTAGAAGTAGAGCTAAAAGCTTCAATAATTTCAGATTGGTTATCAATGGAAAGCGACAAAATGAAGTCTCTTTCATAACAATACAAGAACAGATCAGCCATAAGAGGTGCGCAATTAGTACCCATCGGAATACCCACAATTTGTCTAAATAACTTAGTACCGAATCTAATATAAATATTGTCAAGTAGAAAGGTGAGGGCATCACACACTTTCTGACATGACCAAAGTGTATAATTCTTATGCTCTTTAGAAGTGAAAAATGCATTTCTGACATTACATGCAAGATAGAGAGAATCTTCTCTGTGAAAAGTCCATTCAATTAAATCATTAAGCTTTTCTTTTATAAGATTATGAGGAAGTGTAGTGTAAAGAGTGGAAAAATCGTAGGTAGACAGACTAGAAGCACGAAAATGTCTAGATTTCAATTTATTTAAAACCGCATTCGAATTTTTTATAGACCAAAACAGATTTCTTCCTGATCTTTCAAATACTTTATCACAATATTTAATTACATGCGTTTTAATAGCAGTAAGACAGGAAGTTAATAATTTAGAAAGTTCAGTGGTAGTGCAAGAGCTAGAATTTGCAATAAACCGTGCTTTGTAAGGTTTTTTATGAAGTTTTGGTAACCAGTATAGCATAGGAAGCTTGTCTTGGCCTTCGTTAACACACACAGCAAACTTGGTGGCTGAAAGACAAACATGTTTATCTACTATAGCTCTCTCTTCAGCTAAAGGCTGAAGTTCATAGGCCATAGTACCAACAAGCTCCTGCTTAAGCGTGTTAACATAGTGGAGCCGTCACACAACGACGACGTTGTTAGCGGCCTTGTCTGCAGGGGCCAAAACAAACTTCTTATGAAATTCTT
This sequence comes from Lucinisca nassula, assembly GCA_963580285.1. NCBI lineage: Eukaryota > Metazoa > Mollusca > Bivalvia > Lucinida > Lucinidae > Lucinisca > Lucinisca nassula. The sequence goes on along the minus strand of OY757019.1, from coordinate 91,714,136 downwards.
GAATACCTAGTTTAAGATGACCTAAAGACGTCTTGGGCTTAGGAGGTAATAAGTTAGTATTTTGAGAATAGAAATAAATGCGTTTATTTACTATTTTTGAAATGCTAAGTTTCCAGTCCTTAAGGGCTTTATGCTCAACATACTCTCGCTTACACCATCGATTACCGAATTCATTCAAGGAAGCAGCGATTTCATCTCTACATTTACTGAAATCAATTTTAGAAAGAAACCGATATTTCGGTCCTTTAGAAATTATATTCCTTATCCTAGAATCAGGAATAATTTTCAAATTGCCAGTAATTACATGACCAGCAGCAGGATAGCAATACTTTGAGTTTTTACAATCACATGAATCAGGAGTATTAGTATCAATATCAAGATCTGAAACAAGTTTATTGAAATTAAAAATGAAAGATCTAACAGGTTTGTTATATTTATAGCAAATTATAGGTGTTTCAGTATTTTGAAAATAAGCAGGAATGGAAGAAAGCACCGATCTCTCACGGAAGATACTGGGCAAATCTATAAAATCCATACCCTTATTAATGAAGGATATTTTGAAGAAATGGCGTTTATGATTAATTTCAGAATCAATGTAAGGACGGAGAGTATGCTGAGTATAGCCTCTAGTTAAGAGAGCCGCATCATATAACTGATGAGAACTATCGTAGAATTTATTCGCCTCGGTGTCCAGAAGACGTAATACAGAAACGGGTAATGAACTTAAAAATGAAAGCATAGAGTGGCGTCCATGATTTAATAATATAATTGACAGTCACTTCAGTCTAGTATTGTTTCGTTTAAACGCACGTGTTTTACGTTTAAAGTTACCATTTTTCCTGGTGCCGTGAGATCTAGTTCTGCGTTTTCGACATTCCAGGAGTGAGAAAATATCAAAGTCCGGCATTCTGGAAATATTACCCTCATGATAAATGTTGTCATTAAATCCCAGTGGAAAAGGGGTCTGTAAAAATTTAATCCATTTCAGTTCAGCTTCATGTCTTTTGATTATTTTGAATCTAGATGTAGAATTTGCATCGTAATAAAGTTTTTGCACTGGTTGTATAACAATGTTATTTACAGAATGACCTGTACGTCGAAAGTGACGGTACAAGAAAGTGTCAGTTTTCTTAGGCTTACTCATTCTACGATAATGCTCGTTCAATCTAGTTTTAAGCATGCGGTTAGTTTGACCGACGTACTGCATATTACAGTTTGTAGCACGTCAAGTTATTAGATTAATTAAATCTGTAGACTGTCATGTCAAATCAGACATGTTAACTACAGAGAAGCGTCTACCGTTTACAGATGAAGTAACGGTAGACGCAGTGCTTAAATGCGAACAACATCTGCACCTCTTGGCATTGCACTTAGAAATACTGGGATACATTCCACTTCTTTTCCACGGATTAGTATATTTTCGAAGGATGGGCGATTTGAGAGGAGATAGTCTTATACGAAGACTACTCCCAAAAACATTGGTATTGCCTGCTCCTTTGAGATTAACTGAAGTTACAGAAGACAAATTTAAGGGTCTAACCAATACCGAAGGCAACATAGTATTAAAGTTCTTAATAGAATGGGGAATCCGTATAGAAGAAGCAGAGTGTAACCTAAGGGGTGATATTGATATTTTAAATGTATTTGTAATACTCATTTTGGTTAGTAAGGTTGTGATACCGTCAATACTAAAGCGATGTTCATACCGGTTATTAAAAAATAAATAAAACAGCATATAAAATTACTGAAGAAGATTCCTTCGAATAGAAGGAAGGTACAACAAAAGCCCACAAAACATCCTAGTCTACTTAAAGTACAGGGATGTCAAACAAGCAGTTGTTATACAACGAGGAACGAACATCGGTTTAATAATGACCTTCAACAGGTATCTAAAGGATGTCAATTGATGGAACAGTGAAAAGCAATTGTATAAGCAATCCCTGAGGATTGGAAAAATAAGAGCATTAAATGCATGTACGGGGAGACCTTTTACAGCCGTCACACGGCACAAACAAAACAGCCCTGATATGCAAAGTAGAAGTAAAACAAAGATCAGGAATTGATACAATTAACTTACTCCACCCATAAAAGACACCAAAGGGAAAGAAATACAAACATTAAGCGACCAGACCATAATGGAAACCTAAACAAAGGAAGGTCATAAGGACAGTTACTTTCCCACAAAATGGCCATATGGCCATCCAAAACCAAAAGACACAAGTGATACACACAGTAAGTAACAAACAACAACATAAATAAATCGCCACAGAAGAGCCGCCTTGGAACGGTCAGTGGAAGATTTCCACTGGGGGGCTTAAATCGATTTTACGTGGCCACAATCCTCGCCCTTTCTTCCGTCGCGATTTAGACAAATAATTTGTTCAGTCCGCATGAAGGCCTCCTAACTCATCAGTGCAACATCTCCGTGAACACAAAAATCAAAGAACCACAAAGGTGAGACAACGGTGAGGACTCGACAGCAAGAAACCACTGAAATGCTGGAGCAAAAGAAAACCAACAGTTAGACTCCGATGAGCCCGACCAGAGACAGAGCATCAGGCACCAACCGACATTATCTCTCTAATTTTCAATGAGCCTTTATGTTGGAGCCGTCATAGAATCTGAGGCCTGACCCACCGGCGTGCAATTAAAGAGGGAAGCAAAGTTGCCAACCGTGTATAATGTAACCGACGTACTGCATATTACATATTACATATTATTTAACTCATAATGAGTTGACACGTGTGGCATACCTGTATTGATGAAATAGTAGAAAGTTACTTGCACAGCTTTGGAAGGGGAAAATGGTCCATTTGATATTTTGAATGAATGCTGTTATTTGGTTTGTTTGAATTGAGGTTAAACGTCCCTGTCATCACTATTTAGGTCATTTTTGAGACGTTGCATCCAATTTTGTAGGACTCTACTTTACGATAACACACCCGTGTGACATAGTGAATGTTTTCGCATCCCCAAAATGGTTAATATTCTAATTAAAATTCGTCATATTTTCCTTATTTATACTGCAAACATAGGTTGTGGGTGCTCGTTACAGTGGCCTCAATGAGGCGGTTCTAACGAGTACCCACAACCTATGTCTTGGATCAGAAAGAGGAAAAATATTGTATACCCCATGGATCCCAGTTTTCTCTTATAAAGCGGGGTTTAGGGGGTGTGTTCATTGCTTCACGTGATGAAACCAAATTACTTATATGCATTGGGCAGTCTGTATCACACCACCTTGCCTGAACAGGCTGAGTCCGCCTTACCGGTTTACCAGTACTCATGTGTGGCCAGTTTCAGCTCTGCGTGGAAGTACCATGCAGTCCAATCTATGTCTCCAAGCTCCGATGGGCGGGCGAGAATGTTGTAAACATTTCGAGACATTAAGAAAATTATTTTCCTAATTTCTGCTCAAAACATCAATTGTGGCTACTTGTTAGAATCACTCCACCGAGGCTGTTCTAACGAGTAAAGAACCATACTGTGTGTTTTAAGCAGAGATATGGAAAATCATCACGTGAACAAATCCGATACATTATATTTCTTATTTCTGCTCCAAGACACAGGTTGTGGGTACTCAATAGAGGTGGTTCTAACGAGCACCCACAACCTATGTTTGCAGTATAAATAAGAAAAATATTACGGATTTTCATCAGAAAAGTAGCTTTTTTGGAGATGTGAAAAATCCACTATGTCGCACGATGTTTTATCGTAATGATCAGGCTTTTATCTCATTACGAAAACACCCCTAGCCGAGTATACTGAGAATATAGCAACCCTAAATTGAAATTTTTCCGATAAAACAAAAAATCCCAAATTATTCTTATTTCTTCTCTAAACAAAGACTGTAGGAACTCCATAGAACGGAGTAGGTTCAACCTATGCTTTTGAGCAGAAATGAGAAACAAATGTATGCCCCTGTTAACGCCAGTTTGACTAAATAAAATTCCAGTCAGATGCTTCTGCAAAATGCCTGAGTGTATTGATACCATGATTGCTGTGATAATCGTAAGTGCAAAATGTGGTTTCATAGAATATGTTTAGGTCTGAATTCACCAGCAAATCAATGGCAGTGTCCGTCTTGTGAGCAGCAACATGTGTGACATCTTTGAAAGCCCTGTAATGACCACCCATGCGAATCTAACTTTATAAAGAGAAAGTATGATTTACACGGGTGTGCATTATGTCCTTCGTATTTCCTAAAAAAAACATGGTCTGTGCTTTGTACGCAGAGAAAAGTGGGGATTACAGTGATACATGATATTATTCAGCAGCAAATAATTAACGATTCCCATCTTGTGAAAAGTAACATGAGTGACATCATGTTAAACATGTAGGTCCGTGAAACCCAATTTTATATAAAGAAAATGAGGGTTAACAGGGGTATGCATTATTTATCTCATATTTGCTCTACAACTTGGTTTGTGAGTTCTCAAAAGAGAAAAGGGTGGTTTACAGTGATATATGATATTTTCCCACTTTTTATCAAAAAGGGTTGTGGGTACTCATTAGAACTGTCTCATTGAGGCGTATAAAAAGAGAATATTTAAGATCCGTTTAGATTGGAGCTTAAAATTGTATCTGATACAATTGTTATCAATAAGTGACTACCACAAGTCGAGATATTATGATAATGCACCACTACCCAACACACCCCGGACACAATCCGAGAGCATCCAGGACAAATCAAATTCAAAAATAGACTCCTAAGTGGTAAAATAAGGAAATCTATTTTTAATGATCTTTTAGAATGTAGCTTAAAATTTTATCTGATACATCTTTTTTATTAATTTCTGACTTTCACAAGTCGAGATATTAAGGAAAATTAACAACTACCCCCCACCCCACCCCAACCCCTCAACATGCAGGACACAATCCGGGTTGTGGGTACTCAGTAGAACTGCCTCAATCAGTTTTTTTAACATTCTTTTAGAATGAAGCTTAAAATTTTATCTGAAACAATTATTATCAATTAAGGATCACCACAAGTCGAGATATTATGATACTGCACAACCACCCCAATATCCAGGACACAATCCGGGAATTTCCCGGACAAATTAACTTAAAAAAAAACTGGACCCATAAAATGTAAAAAATGAAACATATTTTAATAATCTTTTAGAATGGAGCTTTAAAGTTTATTTGATACTAATTTTATTAATTTCTGACCATCCGAAGTGGAGATATTAGGGATAACGCACCACTACCCCCAACATCCAGGACACAATCCGAGAATTTCCCGGACAAATTAACTTCAAATATGGACCCGTAAAATCTTAAAAATGAAAAATATTGTTTCACTGTCTTTTAGAATGGAGCTTAAACTTTCATTTGATACTAATTTTATTAATTTCTGACCAACCGAAGTGGAGAGATATTAGGGATAAGGCACCACTACCCCTAACATCCAGGACACAATCCGGAAATTTTGCGGACAAATTAACTTCTAAAATGGAACCCTAAAATGTTACAAAAAAGAAATATATTGTTTCACTATCTTTTAGAATGGAGCTTAAACTTTTATTTTATACTAATTTTATTAATTTCTGACCATCCGAAGTCGAGATAATAGGGATAACCCACCACTACCCGCATTTTTCCCGAACATTTTCCGGTCAATTCCCGGACATTAGTGTGCATCGCGAAATCACCCTCTTAGACCGGTGGTAGGATAAGTTATGCCATATACGAATTATCCGACACAAAGAGATGGTCTTGTCAGATGTTTTTTCCACAACTAAAATGCATATCTGGACAATGATTTTGTGTGCAACTGACGCAATCAGAAAGAAGTTTTAAGAATAGTATCGCATCGAATCTGACTTGCCATTTCACTGTGAAAACATGTAATATATTTTTCGGTGTCGTGATGTATTATTATTCTCTTAAAATTATCCATACCCAGTGTGTTTGAGCGAGTTCGATGTTAGAGGTAGGGGACGTTTCCGTCCTGAGTCGTATCGGTCCCTGGTTCGTTTCGGTCCGTGGTTCGTTTCGCCCGAGTCGTTTCGGCTGGGTCGGTTCGGCCTGGGTCGTTTCGGTCCCGAGTCGTTTCGGCTGGGTTTGGCCTGGGTCGTTTCGGCCCTATTTTGGGGGTGGGTTGTTTCGGCCATATTGATGGGTCTTTTCGGCCTGATTTTTTTATCACTTTATTTACATACCATACATCACTTTATTTACATGTTTATATATTTTGTTTATAAAGATCAGCCTGTGCTTTTGCTATGTTCGCTCATTCAGTTTTTAATAGCTCAGCAAAATGAGGGCTTTTCAAACTGTGTAGGCTGATCACAATGAACAGACTGACAGGTTATTAAGTCTTTGAAGGTATCACATGGACAGATGCAGGCTGATCATGAAAAATAATAACATCGTTCAGTTTTTAATTGCTCAGAAAACAGGGGGCTTTTTCAAACTGTGTAGACTCTGATCACAATGAACAGATTTATAGGTTTTTAAGTCTTTGAAGGTATCACAACGACAGATGCAGGCTGATCATACAAAATAATTAGATTGTATCAATATAATTTTTTGCTGGATTCCTCATCATTACAGCAGAGCTTGGTAATGTTCACACATTTCCCTAAAGGTGTGAACCCTGCTATTCAGTATTAAGACCGCTTTCAAAAGACCGAATCTGCCATTACTGCTCTTTATTGAGACCAGTTTTTGGTCAAGTTAATTTGTATCTCTCAGTCCATCGGTCAATATATTTTTTGCTGGATTCCTCATCATTACAACAGATCTTGGTGATGTTCACAGTCACACATTTCCCTAGAGGTGTGAAAAAACAGCAGTTTACCTGCACTAATCAGTGTGTTGTTTTAACAAGATTTTTTTTATGAATATTACTATCAAGGCTTGGTGAATAAATAGTTAGGGCCCCGCACTGAAAGTGTGGGTGCCCTATAGTAATCACTCTGTCTGTCCGTCTGTCCGTCCACAAATTTTTTTATCCTCCATAACTTTATTATTCCTGGATGGATTTAAATATTACTTAGCAGAAATGTTAACCATAATGTGATGGAGTGTTGCGCGCAAGACTCAGGTCCGTACCTCTAAGGTCAAGGTCATACTTAGAGGTTAAAGGTCAAAAAAAGGTCTTTCCTGTGTCCAATAACTTTGTTATTATTCCTGGATGGATTTAAATATTACTTGGCAGAAATGTTAACCATAAAGTGACAAAGTGTCACACGCGGTACCTCAAAGGTTAAGGTCATACTTAGAGGTTAAAGGTCAAAAAAGGGTCTTTCCTGTGTCCAATTAATAACATTGTTATTATTCCTGGATGGATTTAAATATTACTTGGCAGAAATGTTAACCATAATGTGACGAAGTGTCACTCGCGAGTGTGGGTGCCCTATAGTAATCACTCTGTCCGTCCGTCCCTCTGTCCGTCCACAAATTTTTATGCTCAGGTCCGTACCTCAAAGGTCAAGGTCATACTTAGAGGTTAAAGGTCAAAAAAGGGTCTTTCCTGTGTCCAATAACTTTGTTATTATTCCTGGATGGATTTAAATATTACTTGGCAGAAATGTTAACCATAAAGTGACAAAGTGTCACACGCGGGTACCTCAAAGGTTAAGGTCATACTTAGAGGTTAAAGGTCAAAAAGGGTCTTTCATGTGTCCAATTAATAACTTTGTTATTATTCCTGGATGGATTTAAATATTACTTGGCAGATGTTAACCATAATGTGACGAAGTGTCACACGCGAGTGTGGGTGCCCTATAGTAATCACTCTGTCCGTCCGTCTGTCTGTCTGTCTGTCCGTCCCTCTGTCCATCCACAAATTTTTATGCCCCTGGAATCTAAGAGATTCGGGGGCATATAGTTTTTGGTCTGTCTGTCTGTTTGTCTGTCTACAAAAACCTTAACATTGGGCATAACTTTTGAATGGTAATAGATAGAGCTTTCATATTTCACATGTGTATACCTTATCACAAGACCTTTCCAGTGGTACCATAATTTTGATCTCGTGACCTTGAACTTGACCTTTGACCTATTTTTTTACACAATTTTTCCGTTTGTCTGTCTACAAAAACCTTAACATTGGGCATAACTTTTGAATGGTAATAGATAGAGCTTTCATATTTCACATGTGTATACCTTATCACAAGACCTTTCCAGTGGTACCATCATTTTTGAATCTCGTGACCTTGAACTTGACCTTTGAACCCTATTTTTTTACAAAATTTTTAAAACATAACATTGACTATAACTTTCGATTGGTAAGTGATAGGGCTTTCATATTTCACATGTGCATTCCTTGTCACAAGACCTTTCTAGTGGTACCTATAACTTTTGACCTTGTGACCTTGACCGTGATGTTTGACCTACTTTTTAAAAACTTTAACATTGGCCATAACTTTCGATGGTAAGTAGTAGGCTTTCATATTTCACATGTGCAACTCCTTGTCACAAGACCTTTCTAGTGGTATCCATAATTTTTGTCCATCCAGACAACCCCCCCCCCCCCCCCCCCCCTCAAGGTCAAATGATTTCAATATAACTTCACACAAATGTTCCTTATGACAATATCTCTAACTCATTCCACTTTCAGGTCAAGGTCACTGTGGCTATTTTTAGAAAAACTTTGTCATCGCTCTAGCGCTTACATTTCTTCCACCGATTTCAATATAACTTCACACAAATGTTCCTTATGACAATATCTCGAGCGATTTGGACTTTCAAGGTCAAGGTCACTGTGGCTATTTTTAGAAAAACTTTATCATCGCTCTAGCGACTACATTTCTTCACTGATTTCAATATAACTTCACACACATGTTCCTTATGACAATACCTAAAACGAGTTATACTTTCAAGGTCAAGGCCACTGTGGCTATTTTTAGAAAAACTTTGTCATTGCTCTAGCGCTTACATTTTTTCACCAATTTCAATATAACTTCACACAATGTTCCTTATGACAATATCTCTAGCGAGTCCCACTTTCAAGGTCAAGGTCACTGTGGCTATTTTAGAAAAACTTTGTCATCACTCTAGCGCCTACATTTCTTCACTGATTTCAATATAACTTCACACAAATGTTCATTATGACAATATCTCAAGACGATTTCGACCTTTCAAGGTCAAGGTCACTGTGGCTATTTTTAGAAAAACTTTGTCATCGCTCTAGTGACTACATTTCTTCAACCTATTTCAATAGAACTCACACAAATGTTCCTTATGACAATATCTCTAGCGAGTTCGACTTTCAAGGTCAAGGTCACTGTGGCTATTTTTAGAAAAACTTTGTCATCGCTCTAGCGCTTACATTTCTTCACTGATTTCAATATAACTTCACACAAATGTTCCTTATGACAATACCTCGAGCGAGTTCGACTTTCAAGGTCAACTTGACCAAGATGGCTGTCACGCCTATATATATGGTAAAAAAGCCTTAAAAATTCTTCTTCTCCAGAACCGTAAGGCCAATGGCCTTGAAACTTGGCATGTAGCATATGGTACTCAGGCCCATCATAGTTTGTACAAATGGTGACCCCGAGTTGACCTTGACCTATTTTACAGCAATGTCAAATTTGCCGACTTAGGCTTTTGCATGGAAAAAAGTGAAAATAATGGATTTTTAGGAAACCATTGAAGACAGTGTCACCAAAAGTAGCTGAATACATGAAGATCTATGTGTAAGAAAGGTCAAGGTCATTAATTGACCTTAGACCAAGGTTAGCAGGTTCCATATTTCAAAAATTTTTTATCAGAAACTACTAAGCCAATTGAAGTGAAATTCAATATGGAGCCTTTGGGAGTTGAACAATGAAAAGCTGCCAACATGGTCTAGATCACATGACCAAGATGGCCACCACGCCCATGTATGGTAAAGAAACTTCGATATTCTTCTTCTCAAGAACCGTAAGGCCAATGGCCTTGAAACTTGGCATGTAGCATATGGTACTCGTGCCTATCATAATTTGTTCAAATGGTGACCCTGGGTTGATCTTGACCTATTTTACAGTAATGTCAAATTTGCTGACTTAGGCTTTTGCATAGGAAAAAGTGAAAATAATGGATATTTAGGGAAACCATTGAAGACAGTGTCACCAAAATTTGTAGATTAGGTAAAGTAACTGAATACATGAAGATCTATGGGTAAGAAAGGTCAAGGTCATTCATTTTATCACATTGTTAGACATCAAAATTTTGTCCCCACAAGTTGTGTACCCCTGCTCTGAGGCTATATACATATATAAAAACATTAAAATGTACACCAGGACCAGGTGTCGGTGAGCGTTTACAGGACCACTGGTCCTCTGGTTATCTCTTGTTCCAAGAAATAGATAAGGTGGTTATCTGATGGTATTTAAATAGATCACTCAATTCTGTATAAAATATACATTGAGGGCATTAGAATCATCTACTAAGGACTGGTTTTTATGGAGATTTATTAAAAGATTTTTTCCTTAATTATAACCAGCTGACCACCTTATATATTTCTATATGTTGTATTATTAATAAAACCTTGAAAACCTTGTGAGCAGGATAGAAGACACAGTATTCTTCGTAGAAGCGGCCATAATTATCCCCTCGCAAACGTTGCGAATGGGGATATAGCATCGGTGCCGTGCGTCATAAAACATAAATGAACAGAATAGTTTAAGTTGATTTTCACTAGAATGGTAGCCCCTTTATTCAGTGCATATACAAGTCTGCTTTGCAGGCCACTGGTAATCTGCTTAGAAGGTCTAAGCCTGCCCAGGAAAACTGCTGGGAGTTGGCCCGTCCATGAATATAAACCCTATTGGTTTTATTGGGAGGCAGGGATTGAGATGTCATTTCACCTCAATGTTGGGTAAAAGTCCCACAAAATTGGAAGCAACATCTCCAATGACCTAAATTGTGTTGGCGGGGACGTTAAACCTTAAATCAAACAAACAAAGCAGGCCACTTTATATAAAGAAAACTGGGATTGACAGGTAATTGTTACTTTTATTATTTCTGTTTCAAGACATAGGTTGTGGGTACTGATTAGAACCACATCAATAAGGTGATTATAATGAGCATTCACAATCTCTGTTTAAAGTCGAAATAACAAAATGAATTAAAAATCATAGGAAAATAACAGTTTTGGAAATATGAAAGATTCCAATATGTCACACGGGTGTGTCATCATAATTAGCAACACAAAAGCATGTCATTTGCCTGTTAAAAGTTCTTCCAAATGTCTACGGTAAGAGCTTAACACCATTGCTTTGTATTCAAACGTTTGTTTGATTTGAGGTTAAATGTCCTGGTCAACAATAGGTCATTTTGGAGACGTTGCATCCAATTTTGTGAGACTTTACCCATCATTGAGATGAAATGACACCTCAGTTCCTTTGACCCAATAAAACCAATTGGGTTTATAATCATGGACGCTCCAACTCGTACCGCTTAACCTGGGCAGGATTAGATCCTATAAGGGGTTAACCAGTACTCATGTGCGGTCGGATTCAGTTCTGCATTGAAGCATCTTGCCCATACTTCTTCAAGCCCCGATTAGCAGGGGCGAAGTCAAAGGTAATCTATTATGTCTAATTTGTCTAACATATTCAGATTGGATTTTCATGTTAATGAATGGTATGCAGTTGCGAGGGGATGCTACGCTTGCGTTGCCTTGTTCAATTTCTTCATTAAGAAACACTCCGCTTGGGTCCCAGATACAACTACCATATTCCAAGATTGGGCCAACAAGTCCCCTATATGCTGTTTCTTTCACATCCTGAGGACACTGATGAAGATTTCGCCTCAGGAGACTAAGTGTTCTGTTCGCCTTTGTACACATGTTGCTAATGTGTGTATTCCATCTCAAACCGTGAGTGATTGTCACACCAAGGTATTTAATGGAATTCACATTTTCGAGGACTGTTCCCTGAACTTCCCTGTAAGGTGTAAGAAGCCTTAATTTTATTTTTTCTTTTCCTAGTTATCTGCATAATATTACATTTAACAGCTTTCTTGCGGTTAGTAGAGCGGATGGTCCAAAACTGCTCTCTTGGAATTTTTTTCACTTAAAAAGATCTAGTTACAAGATTTAAAGCAAGACAGTGGTTGGTTAAGGTGAGCAGTGGTTTATCTGTCTGACTGCCCTGTTGAACTCAACAACATTGGGCAGCAAGACTACTGCTGTAGGGAGGGAATCCAGTGTACAATTGAGTGGGAACCAGTCAACCCACAAATACTTGGGGTTAGTAGAGCAGATGGTCCAAAACTGCTCTCTTGGAATTTTTTTCACTTAATTTTTTGCATTTAATCATACCTGAACACCTTAATCCATACAAATGGTTGTGTCACGTCTAGAAAACCGTTTGAAAATAATAATATTTTATGGATAGGATAAAATTTTGTAAAGATAAACAACTTCGATGTGATCAATTTTGACCCCTTTCCAGGTTAGCAGTGATGCGCCCTCCAAATCCAAAACAACAGCGCAAATTACTCATATCCCCCAATTCTGCAATCATTCACCTTTCAGGGCTCAAGCTCGAGGGCGACTCAGGCGAAAAAAGTCGCCCTGTTGGGGCTCACTTCTCCGACTTTGGCGATGAAAGGGAAAAAAACTTTGCCCTGAAATTTTGCCGTTGTTTTTTTTTTTTTTTTTCTCGGTGTCTTCCTTGTGAATAGTAACGGTAAACTGACAAGGTGACTATAATCCTTTGATCCACTAGTGTCAGAAATCTCAGCAATTACACTGAACAAAGCTAACTGTTTATAACACCATTCATAATAACATGGTTATTCTTTCTTTCTGTTTTCTGCATACAGTGACCCCTGATCAGAGATCACTTTTGGGACTGTTCAAGTGTTCTTAAAGACCACTTTTGAACTGTCCCTTGACCTGTGACCTACTTTATTATAGGGATCAACCATGTTTTTTTCATTCGCCAGGTCCCCAGGAAGCTGTTTGAACATGAGGCCGTCAGGCCAAATGTTCAAATATCTTCCAAGGAATCCGGCAAGTGTTCATGCAATGAAATAACCATGGATGATTGTTGTTCTTGCCTAACTTACGATTCCGACAGCAAATTTTGACGAAAACGCCCAAAAGCTCCATATAAACTCTTCAAATGCGACCAGCATACCAGCATGGCGGCCAGTTCAGAATGTTGTTTTCAATGACGTTGATACGCAGTAACCATCTGACGTCATCATACAACCCTAAAGCGCTACGTTCAGGGCTCTAACGTTACATCGCTCAATGCTCGATAACGCTCGATAACGTTATGATATATATCAAAAGCTCAAAATCCATGTTCATACAGAATGCGAATTTCATGATGTGAACATGGTTTTTGCTGTTTGAGCACGGCTTTCGGTGCATTTGACAATGGCTTCAAACATCCATGCACATAGATATTTATGCAAGAATATAACTTTTGAACTGTTTGAGATAAAGCCTTCCTGTTTGGCAAATTAGGCATGTGGGTTAATTCTGTCAAATGCTTCCCACTTATACAAAAAATTTGACCTGTCATCTTGACCTGTGACCTACTTTAACCCTTGTCCTGCTGAGCCCGGATATGCCTTATCTTTCAAACAATGTAGATCCAGATCAGATAGCTTCTGAAGAAGCCATCTGATCAGGATCTACATTGTTTGTCATTCAGATTGTGAATTTGTTGCAATAATTTGCATCAAGTGATCTGATTGGTTAATAATCAGTAGTGGGTGTGGCATATTTGAATATTCAGCAGAACAAGGGTTAAAGAAAAAATTTACTTCAGCCAGGGGACATGTTCATGCTTCACAAATACATATACATCTTTATTTCTTGGCCTGTGGTGACCAAACGTGGTACACATATTGCTTTGGGACTGCAGATGTGCATGAAGTATGGTATCCTAATTTTGAGCCATAAGGCTCAGGCAAATAATGTTTCTTCTTGCATATGATGTTCTGCTTGTGGAGCTCTTGCTGCAAGACATGTTGATTGACAATGAAGAAAGATGATAACATTTTCTACAAATATCCTACAGAGAAAAAATATATATCACAAAACCAGAACAATCCACTTGTCCAAAAATGCCTCATCATTCTACCAAAATGTGCATGCCTATGGGCATGCAAGATTAGTAAAATTATCTAAAATTTTCAAGTCCTGACTACCTTAATGATCCTAAGTATTGATACAGATAGGCCTGTGCAAAAAGTGCAGACCCAGATCAGACTGCTCCTGAAAGAGCAGTCTGATCATGATCTACACTGTTTACCATTCTGTCTGCACTTTTTGGATTCCTGGCAGGATTGTGAAACAAATTAGTTAAATTTTTGGGAAAATTACATCAAGTCCTCAAGGTGTCTGAATTTTTAGGAATTTAACGGTAGTTTATATTAATTCTGAAAGGGTTAAACTTAATTGGGTCAAAGGTCAACGGACATTCTTTCTGATTTCAGGTGATGGCCGAAACAACAGTGTACATAGCAACAGATGCATCAGAATCTAACACGTGTATTGAAACGGAAGCCATTACAGCTGAAGAGACTGTCACCACAGCTGCTTCTGCTGAACCTGACAATGAAGCTGATACTTCCTTAACTAGAAGAGCTAGGTTCAGTGAACAACCAGTAGATAAATCGGGATGGGTTGAAATCGGCCAATCAGATCAACAGGTTGTAACTTTCACCGGAACTGTTAAAAGAGGTCATTGTCAAGGTCAGCAGGTCAAAGTTCAGTTGGAAATGACTGATGATGAGCTAACAAGATTAAACCAAAGTGATCTTAATAATTCTGAGTGTGTATTTACTGCTGACAAGGGGCCACACATTTTTCTTCTCTCAATATTATTCATGCCATTTTCATTCATTTCATCTTTGTTAATTTCATTTTACCTTGGAACATTGACATGGTATAATGCAATAGTGTACTTCAGTGAAGAGAGAACAGTTTTACATAAAGTGCTCTTATGTCCTGTACTGATTATAACATTTCCATTTACAATAGGCTTTACAGCTTTTGGCATTGCTGTATATAGTTGTGTAATACAGTTATCCTGGTTTATGAATCACTGGTGCAGTCAGATTCGTGACTTCGAGAAAGGCTTTTATGGCTGGATTTGTGACTTACTTAACATCCCGCAGTGTTCACCATATGATATTGTAGTATTAAATGAAAGTGGGGAAGTAGAAGTGACAAGATAATGAAAAGTCAATGCAAGAAAATTGAATATTCATCATGAGTGCTCAGTCATGAGAAAATCAGTCTTTGGGGTTTTGAGACACAGCATTAGGTAAACACGTCCCTGTGAAATAATGATATCCAACATGGTGTCAGAAATGACAAATTTTAGGAAAAAACGATAACATATTTCTTATTTCTGCTTTCAACATAGACTGTGGGTGCTCAATGAGGCGGTTCTAACCAGTACCCACAATCTGTTTTTGAGCAAAAATAAGGCAGATAATGTATACCCCCGTTAACACCCCTTTTCTCTATATAAAGTGGATAAAAGTTTATATATTGCATGATGATAGATATTCGGACAAAATTTTATCCAGCACTTCCCCTATCCAGGCTCATGACTTTGACCCTTAAACTGACACTTGTGGCATTTGCAGGCACCATTATAGCCCCACTTTGAAAAAGTGGGGGCTATAATGGGTTTGCCTTGTCCTTCTGTGATTCCGTAATTCTGTAATTCCTTACTTCCATAATTCAGTTATTCATCGTAACTCAAAAACCGTTTGAGGTATTTTCATGAACTTCACACAAATGTTAAGCACTAAGAGACGATGTGCAGAGCACATGAACCATAACTCTGGATTGCCTACTTTTGGAGTTATTGCCCTCTGAACATTGAAAAAATTCCATTATTCGTGATAACTCGAAAACCATTTGAGGCATTTTCATGAAACTTCACACAAATGCAAAGCACTATAAGACAATGTGCAGAGCCTACTTTCGGAGTTATTGCCCTTTGAACATTGAAAAATTAAATAAGAGTCTGAAAGCTGAAAACATTTTTTTTTCTTGTATTTTTCTTTTCTGATAGTGCTATTTTTTTTTTTTTTCTGATAGCGCTATAGCGGGGCTATAGTCAGATCCTCTGACAGTTCTAGTGTTCAAATGTTTGTTTTATTTTTCAGATGAAATAAGGCTTGAAATTACATGTGAATCATTTGCTTGGCAAATGATTCACATGAAAGATCAAGCCTAATTTGATCTGAAAAATAGTTGGGAAAAAAAATGCTGTCTGATATAAAGACTTCTTTCGCTCTTTTAGCCTTATCCTGCTGAAATAATAAATTGAGCCACACCCATTTTTGACTACCTAACAATCAAAATACTTGAGATAATGTATTTGTTCAATTCACAAACTGCACAATAGTGTAGATCCTGATCAGATAGCTTCTGATCTTGATCTACACTGTTTGCAAAGGCAGGGGTTGTTGTGTTCAGCAGGATAATGGTTAAGGTCACGATCACGGACACAGAAATGTGGTGCTTTATATGCACGGTCACTTAGGTATGAGCAGGTGAGCAACTCACTCCAGCAACAGACCATGTTTTACATAAATTATTAACAGTTAACCTCTTAACCTGAGTAGAAGCCTCCGTGGTGTAGTGGTTACGCTACTCGCCTTGTAAACCAGGGGTCGCAGGATCGATCCCGGGCTTCTCCAGACTTTCGGATGTCTTTAAACCGAGGTCACGTCTCCGTATGACCTTAGCTGTTGGTGGGACGTAAAACTCAAACACTCACTCACTCTTAACCTGAGCTTTGGACCACCAGGTCATTAGCTTGCTTGATTTGAGGTTTAACGTCCCCGTCAACACTGTAAAGGTCATTTTGGAGACGTTGCTTCCAATTTTGTGGGACTTTTACCCGACATTGAGATGAAATGAGAAATGACTTCTCAAGCCTTGTCGCCCAATGAAACCAATAGGGTTTATTAGCATGGCCGGTCTGCCTTGCACCGCGGTTCCTGGACAGGCTTAGATCCTCTAAGCGGTTTACCAGTACTGGTGTGCGGGCCAGATTCAGCTCTGCGTGGAAGCATCATGCAGCCCATATATTTCTTCAAGCCCCTATGGGCGGGGACCAGGTCATTAGATATTGGGGAGTGATTGAAGATGATGGTATGCTTGTGTGTCATTATTTCATTGTTTAAGTACAATCAGTACTCATGTCTATTTCCTCTTGTGTGTCTAGTTGTCCAGAGTAGTTTAACCCATTGCATGCAGTAAACCCCAAACGGGGTACCTTGGCAAACAGTGCAGGCCCAGATCAGGTGCCGCAGAATGAGGCGTCTGATCAGGGCCTACACTGTTTGCTAACAGAATTTTCTATCAAAAATAGAATAAGAACAAAAAAAAATAGGCTTGTCCAACATATAGCAATGGAAGAGTCCACTAGTATACAGTGGGTTAGACCTACCTTGCTTGTTTCAGCTGTGTGGTGGGAGAACACAGGCACAAGAATTTGGAACAAGAAAGTGTCAAGATTGTGTTTTGGAAGTGATCAGTTTATGAACAGAGGCACATGTACATTTATTATCTCCCTTTGATCTTTATGTGATAAAAGCCAGAGTATTCCAAAAAAAATTATGTCTGCATTGCTTATTGTCATAGAAACAGAAGTATTTTTAATACCCATAGAAGTACCAGATAGTAAGAATTTTGGTGTCCATGTGGTAAATGCACTTACCCTAAATACACACAAGTAGCCATAAAAGACAGTCTCACAAGCATATACAGTGAAATTCCACTATTAAGGGGAATGGGAACACCTTCAGGGGAGGCAACTCCTGCAAAAGTATTTTTGTCTCCCATGACAATAGGGGTCAACTCTTAATGGAAAGAATTTGCTCCTGAGGAGCAAATTCTTTCCTTTAAGAGTAGACCCCTTTTCCAACCAGACTGAGCCTTTAGAAAAGCGAACAGGAAGTCCCAAAAGTTGTCTCCCTTTGAAAAAATGGCGGAAAAATCTGCCAGGTGTTCCCATTCCCCTTAAGACCGCCTAAAATTATGACTGATTCTGCCTCAAAAAGGCTTATTTAATTGGTTGCAGTTATTCTTTCTTGGTGTTTTCTGCATACAGTGACCTCTGGTCAGAGACCACCTGTGGGACTGTTCAAAGGTTGTCTTTAAGACCACTAAAAGTGACTTTTGAACAGTCCCAAAGGTGGTCTTAATATAGGAATTTTACTGTACCTGTCTGTGACTTTTGCAGGGAGACACACAATCAAAAACTGACAAAAGTATACATTTGTCTCTGTCTGTGTATTCTGTCTGTGAATGCACAATTATCATTATCATTTGTTAAGCCTGTTTTGCCTGTATTTTTTATTGACTTCATTTTTGGGTTGATTGACAATCGACCCAAAGTTTACTAAGCACAGAAGTTCTTCAGTGTTGATGTCCATGTGACATTCACTGACTTGTTGGAAATCCAGGTAACAGTTAATTATAGAAAAAAAAGCCATACTATTCTTATCAATGTGAAGTGAGAATGTTACGAAAGAGGGTTATCTATAAAATCTGGACTGGAATCATTTGTTGGGTTTCACAGTGTAGACCCAGATCAGATGATGCAGAATGTGGCATCTTGATCAGGGTCTACACTTTGCACAGAATGCAGCATGATCATGATCAGGGTTTAGGTCTACACTGCTTCACAGGAATGTAAGGGTTAAACAAATTGTTAAGAGCCTATGTCGCTGTTCAGGGTCATTTGCTTAGAGAAAATCAACCCAACAGTGCTGTCAATGCTTTGATTACTTTCCAGGTAGACATTTTTTAAACCTTGACAGCTATATTTTATTCTTTTATACTAGAGTTTGTTTTGGCAGGAATTTTTATGTAGATCTACATTGTTAGTAGGTATTTAATTTCTATACAGTATTTTGCTTATTTTATACATACATGTGTATTTTACACCATTTATGCATTTTGCACTTTTATAGTACTGGACTGCCCACTTGGTTCAGTTTTTGTGAATACAACACAACCTGTTTATCATTACGATAACTCACCCGTACAACATAGTGCATTTTCCACATCTCCAAAATGGCTACTTTTCTGATGAAAATCCTTGATATTTTTGTTATAAATGTTCAAAACATAGGTTGAGGGTGCTCGTTAGAACCGCCTCAATGAGGCGGTTCTAACGAGTACCCACAACCTATGTCTTGGGGCAGAAATAAGAAAAATAATGTGTACCCCCGTAAACCCCAGTTTTCTCTATATAAAGTGGGGTTTAGGGGGGTCTTCATTTCACGGACTTGTTCACGTGATGAATACCATTTTTGTTCAAAGTCTTTTTTAGCTTGAGCTTGTTAGTGGTCAAATTATTACCGTAACTGTTCTAGCAAGTACAATAATTAAAATTTGGCATTTTTGCTGAAAAAATGTATTCAGGAAAAAAAATATACAGTTGACTCTCGTTATCTCGACCTCGCCTATCTCGACCCTATCACTTATGCCGAATCGATTTCTAAGTCCCGAATATTTCCGCTATATATTTATTGTATTTCAACTTCGCATGTGTCGAACTACTTTTAAGTCGACACTTCGGCTATCTCGCCCATCATTTTCAGTCCCTAAATATATTTTTCACTGTTTTTACTACTGCGTATCTCGAACCTAAATTCACGAGGTAAAGAAGGAAAAAAGAAAACAAAACATGCTGCCGGTCTTTCAGTTAAAGAAAATAATAATAGACCTTTACAAAACAGTTCATCAATACTCACAATGTTTTTAATTTTCCAAATTGTCCAGGTGCGTAAAAATTAGCACAAACAATACCTTTACAGCTATTACAAAAATCATGTGCATGTAATAAAGACTGACACACGGTGCTCAACCTTTGATCTTAACACCGTCTCGTTTCAATGATTTCCAAGATCTCCGTGATAAAAGGCGGCTCTGATTTGTATTAATGTACAATTAGGTATGACTGGTGTTTTACGTACTCATCATTAGTGTCAATATTGAGTATTTCCCCTTGTCCCAATGCACATACAAACAGTGTAGATCCTAAAAAGATGGCTCATGACCAGCTTTCTCGGCAAGACCTAAACTGTGTAAATCAATACGAGGGACTACCGTATGACGTATAGCACGTACTGGTCAGCATTGCATTCACAAGCGGGGAACCATCCCATTTAAGTACATATCCATTTTTAGCTTATGTGGATACCTGAATTTGCAGGAATTTAAAAGACAACAAAACACGTGAGAAATCTTTTATAATCGCTATACTTGGACAAGCTCCATTACTTTCATAAACGAATTTTAAAAACTCAATTGGCTGTGCATGTTAGTGCTATTACTCTAGAATAACCAAGAATACCAAGGCAAATAATGGGCTCTGACATGCATGTGAGGTCACACTTTGGTTATCTCGTACTACGGATAACTCGAATTTTTTTATTCGGTCCCGTGAGGTTCGAGATAACGAGTGTCGACTGTATATATTTGTCATATTTCATGTTCAAAGTTTTAATGATTTGTTAACTACCAGTAACAATGTTGTTACTTTCAAACAACTGATCTCTGATCAGAAACTGTGTTGGAACCGCTGAGTTACATCCAAATAAAAATGCATAGATTATAATGAAAACTGACTTTATATGGTAAATTTTCTATATGGTCTATATATTTTTGAAAATGCATACATACAAAAACTAAGAAAAATATTTTTCTTATTTTGGAAGATAACTGTCTTCAAGATACACATACATAGAGGATATGTAACACAGTAATGGTTCTTGAATGTATTGTTTTCTTATATTAGATTTACCTATATCATATGAGTAGGGCCAAACGAGGCTACAAACCCCCTGGTACATTTTCACAGTAGATGTAAAACTGCGCAGAATTGACAACTAGGAAGAATCACTTAGGACCCGGAACATAATTTTGACAAATATTTATACTAATGACTAGCAAAGTGCGATGGATGTAAAGTGGATCTGGTCAAAGTCAGCTTTTATTGCCGTCTTATGACTGCTTAAGTGCTCATGCATGTATGTGTCATTTCCGATGGTCAGTTATGAAACAGTGATTCTTCCGGGTAAAGGATCTGTATATAAACTGGGTTTGTTTTCTAGTCGGCAGATAGAAATTAGCAAGCAATGGACTGGTCAGAGGGCACAGTCAGACTGACTCTGTCCTGCCAGTAAGTAAGTATTTCACTCAGCTACGTTAAGAGTTGAAATAAAGCAAGTTGAACATTTTCCGTGTGTTCTTGTCTTCTTGACTGTGTGACAGATATCTTACATCAGTGTTCATGTATTATTGAATATCTTACATGAGTGTTTAAGTATTATTGAATTTATTAAACTAGTTGAGGAAAAGGGATAAAATTTTCCTCGATGAGTTTCATAAATTCAATAATACATGGACACGAATGCAAGATTCGCCGTTCATGTAACCTTACGGGGAGTATCTAAATAATTTGCATATTTAATCCACTAGTGGATTATAGAATTTATCATATGACATTATTACATTTTCAAACACGACATCAAATGATAAATATATGTTATTTCATATAACATATATTTATATATATAAGCCCGACCCCATTTAAATTCAGTGGAGTAAATTGTTTGTAAGACTGTATTACCCACATTTATAATTAACACGTTTGGCTGGAGAAATGGACAGAGCTGAAGCCTACCAAACTTTTGAGTACTGGTAAAAAACTTGGAAGGCTGCCCAAGAAAATCGTGCGAGTTGGACTTCCTTTAAACCCAGCAATTTCTTTTGGCAGTAGAGCTTGAGATGTTATTTCATCTCAATGTCAGGGAAAAGTACCACAAAATTGGAAGCAACGTCTTCAGAATGACCCAAACAGTGTTGAAGGGGATGTTAAACCATAACACAAACAAAACAAATATACCTCTAGGGGCTAAAAGTTGGCTATACTGTACTGGTTAAATGCTGAAATATTTGCCTGACCAGGGAAAGCAGTTCAACAAATAGACTGGTTAGATGTGACTTTAATAGTGTTGACTGGGTCATTAACATTAACCCTTATCCCACTGAATGATTTTTTAGCCACATCCATTACTGACTTTGAACCAATTAGATTACTTGATATAATTTATTGCTACAGATTTACAAACTGAACGTCAAACAATGTAGATCCTGATCAGATGGCAGAAGACATCTGATCTGGATCTACACTGTTTGGATTAGGTTTTAGCACCAAACCAACAATACTCCCATTATTGACAGAAGTGCACACAGCAAACTTTAGGAATGTGGAAATCCTACATCTGAATTTTCAGATGCTGGTCTTTTTTATTTCGGCAGAATGCATGTTTTTTTTTTCACTTCATTGTGGAAAAACAGAAATTTTCCAGTTGAACAAACAGCTTATATCTGCAAAGAAGCATAATAATCACAGTTTACTCTTAATATCAGATATTATTAATTGACTATCCTGTATTGATCCGAGGTCACCCATATTAGGCCCGATGCCAAAGGCCAAGGGCCAATACAGCTGGCCAAGGACCTGTATCCCGGCCAGTATGAAATAACTTGATTAATGACATCATAGGATTATTACAAGCAAAACTGTTCATTTAACTTCAAGCCAGTCTAATCTTAAGTTGGAAACTTATCAGCAAAGTATACAATTTTGATGATCTTTATTCTTGTTAAATCTCTTGGTGAGGAGGTCATTGCAAGAGAGAAAGCTATCATGGCTCATAACCCATTTGCCAAGTGGAGTAGGAGGGTATCTTGTTTCTGTAAACTGTTAACGGTTTAAAGTGCAAACTTAGAAGTGTTCTAAATGTGTTAAATTTAAATTTATGAAATTAACTGTTGGCAATTTCCCATAACAACATGATTGTCAAGATAACAACCTTTCAAGTAAGTAAAATAAGTAAGTAAGTAAGTTCTTTTACTACAGAGGGTGACCCATTTGGCATAGCCAGTCTTCCATGGGGCCCTCTAAAACATGTAAATACACAAGTTACAACAGAAAATGAAGACTAGATAGCTGGATGATTGCCACAGTTACTGTCTTCCTCTGTATTATATTGTCGTAAACATTGGTGCATATGAAAACAGCTTTTTATGCCTTACAATGCAAGTACATGTAGATTGTTTCTGCACATTTTTGTCACTACTTGTTCGCTTTTCCCTCCAAAAAGGGGGCTACACTTAAGGAGAATGGGAACACCTTCAGGGGAGGCAACTCCTGCAAAAGTATTTTTTTCTCCCATGTCATTAGGGGTCAACTCTTAAAGGAAAGAATTTGCTCCTCAGGAGCAAATTCTTTCCTTTAAGAGTAGACCCCATTTTCAGCAAGACTGAGCCAATAGAAAAGCGAACAGGAAGTCCCGAAAGTTGTCTCCCTTTGAAAAATGGCGGAAAAATGTGCCAGGTGTTCCCATTCCCCTTAAAGGAAAGAATTTTCTCCTCAGGAGTGCAGACCCTTTTTAATATGAGGGTTGTTTTTTGGGGGGGTGGGGGTGGGGGGCAAAAATATTTTGTTTGTCCCAGATCTTCATTCCTTTTAGCATTTACAAGTATGACTGACTGATGCTCGTTAGGGCCCCGCACTGAAAGGGTGAGTGCCCTATAGTAATCACTCTGTCCGTCCGTCTGTCCGTCCACAATTTTTTTCCTACTCCTCTGATAGCGCTGCCGGGGCCCTAGTCAGTTTCACTGACAGCTCTAGTTTTTAAGGTAAGTGGATGCTAGAACACATAGGGGCTACCCCTAGTAACAGTTATTATCAGTGTTGGAAATAAGTACCCATCATATATACCGTATTTATCACAATAAGTACACAGTCCACTTAGACATTTCATTTTAATCATGAAAATAAACGCTAGAAAGTCCTACCATTAAGTGCACTGTCAGATACAACCATATGCCGACTTTAGACATGTGAACCAAACATGTCCATAGTTGGTATAAGGAGCTTATTTTTTAGAACTCATTCCTTGATAAACACAAGTCTGTATTTGTTCCTCTTCATTGAATACTCAGAATATTTAAAATTTCTTTAAACTTGTTTCTTAACCCTTGTCCTGCTGATCCCGGATATGTCTTATCTTTCCAACAATGAAGATCCAGATCAGATGGCTTCTCCGATCAGGATCTTCATTATCTGATTGGTTGATAATCAGTAGTGGGTGTGGCATATAGACATATTCAGCAGGTCAAGGGTTAAGCATAATAACTGATATGTTGGCGTGATCTTTTGCCACTGTTTTAACTTAAACAGACTGCAAAATCTTGCACTGTCAATTGGTGCTAAGTATACTTCCGTAAAAACTATTGGTGTGCATTTATTAGAGTATGCGCGCTAATTATGGCAAATACAGTATATTTATGTACTTGACCTATAAGATGCCAGTCACAACTATTGTCACCTGCTTTGTCGTCTGCTGGTAACTTCAAAAGTCATTTTTTGCAAACAGTGTGGACCCAGATCAGACTGCTCCTATAGGAGCAGTCTGATCAGGGTCAACGCTGTTTGCCTGTAAGTAAAAATATGTTTGAGATGTTTGCAAGACATTTTTTGATGCAGTGTTTCATGACATCTTAATGGGTTAAATGTTTATGTTGGCATTTTAGCTACTAGTAGATCTAGACTTCTGAGCCTTTATAATAATAAATGTTAACCATATTTTATAGTTTTGCTATATGTGTTTCTTTATTAATATTTTTGTTATGTTAGTTTATCTCATGAAATGAGAAGTATTATAAGTGCATAAATTACATTGTTATGTTCTTTTTGAATTGCATTATGACATGTGAGTTCACTGGCAAAGTGTATATTACTATTTGCACATTTATCCCCCGACCGAATAGGTTCCGGGGATATAGCGATCAGCCTGGTGTCCATCCGTCTGTCCATCAATCCGTAGACGCAACCATATGATGGCCATAACTCCTATACCCTTTGAGGTTCATCGATGGTTCTTGGCACAGTTGTTCACAAGGCTAAGATGGTGTGTCATGCGCAAGAACCAGAACTCTGGATGGCATACTTCTTGTGTTATCTCCCCTTTTAATAAAATAGAATGACTACTTTGTGATGGCCATAACTCCAATACCTTTTGAGATATATTGATGGTACCTGGCACAGTTGTTCACAAGGCTGAGACGGCATGTCATGCACAAGAACCACAACTATGGGTGCCATGGTTTTTGAGTTATCTCCCCTTCCAATAAAATAGAGTCAATACTTTGTGATGGCCACATCTCCAATACTCTTTGAGATATATTGATGGTACTTGGTACAGTTGTACATTAGGTTAAGCAGGTGTGTCACATGCAAGGACCATGACTCTGGGTGCCCTGGTTTTTTATTATCTCCCCTTACAATATAACCTTGTGATGGCCATAAATCCAATACCCTTTGAGATATATTGATGGTACTTGACACAATTGTATACAGGTTGAGACGGCACTTCATGCCTGAGAACCACAACTCTGTGTGCTATGTTATTTGAGTTATCTCCCCTTCCAATATAACAGTATGACCACCTTTTGATCACTGTATCTCTAATACCCTTTGAGACATATTGGTGGTACTTGATGCAGATGTACATGAGGTTAAGCAGGTGTGTCATGCTCAAGAACTACAACTCTGGATGCTCTGTTTTTTAGTTATCTCCCCTGACAATATAACCTTGTGATGGCCATAACTCCAACACCCTTTGAGATATATTGAAGAAACTTGGCACAATTGTATACATGGTACAGAAGGGGTGTCGTGTGCAAGAACCACAACTGTTGGTGCTGTGGTATTTGAGTTATCTACCCTTCCAATATAACAGTATGACCAACTTGTGATCACCATACCTCCAATACCCTTTGAGACATATTGATGGTACATCGTACAGAAATACATGAGCTTAAGCAGGCATGTCATTCGCAAGAACCACAATTCTGAGTGCCCTGGTTTTTTAGTTATCTCCCCTGACAGTATAATCTTGTGATGGCCATAACTCTAATACTTTTGTGATATATTGCTGGTTTAATTCTGGTTCACTTTCTGTTGGTGAACAATCTTCTGAAGGCCATATTGGCTTTTGGTCGGGGGATTTGCCATCTCTTCCGATGGCTATTTTTGTACTGGAAACCCCGAAACGGGTACCCTGGCAAACAGTGCAGGCCCAGATCAGATGCCGCAGAATGCGGCATCTGATCAGGGCCTTCACTGTTTGCTAAAAGTTCAGTCATTTTCCAAATCAATTTTGAAGAAAATACAACCCGACACCCCTAATTTTTGAAATGGACTCCTGCCATATATAAGGAGGAAGATTCCATTTGGTACAAAAGGGTTAAACCCTTATCCTACTGAATCAGAGTGTGCACTGTCTGGCAAAGAGTGTAGATACAGATCAGATGGCTTCTGAAGAATTAATTTATTCAGCAAGACAAGAGTTTAATGTACAAAAATGTATATGAGTACATTTATTCCAAAAGTATAAATGTAGGCTTGAGGGGAATCCATGAACAGTGACAGGGGACTGAGAGGATCTAAGCCTGTCCAGGAACCGCGGTGCGAGGCGGACAGTCCATGCTAATAAACCCATTGGTTTCATTGGGCGACAGGGCTTGAGATGTGATTTCATCTCAATGTCGGGTAAAAGTCCCACAAAATTGGAAGCAACGTCTCCAAAATGACCTTCACAGTGTTGACGGGGACGTTAAACCTCAAATCAAACAAACAAACAAAGTGACAGGGGAATTTGTTTGTATTGGGGTTTAACATCCCTGTCAACACTATATAGGTCATTTGGGAGATTTTGCTTCCAATTTTTTTGGGGCTTGTACCCGACATTGAGATGAAATGACATCTCAAGCCCTGCTGCCCAAATGAAACCAATACCTCTTTTACTAGTATTACCATGAAACAAACAGAAAGATAATAACTTATGTCCTGATGAAGAAATTTATTTTTCCACACCCATTTCTGACTACCAACCAATCAAATTACTATATATTATTATACCCCCGGCATACAAAGTATGCTATGGGGGTATATAGTTTTCGTCCTGCCGTTCGTCCGCCCATCCGTGTGTCCGTCTTTCCGTCCGTTAACATTTTGGTTAAAGTTTTACGTCAAAGTTTCTAAGAGATTGAACCTTCTGAACCCTTTGATAGATTTAGTTGATACTTACACTGAAGTTACATACTGGTCTAAAAACTTCATTGATGGACTTAGAAATTTTATGTTTGGTTAAAGTTTTACGTCAACGTTTCTAAGATATTGTATCTTCTGAACCCTTTGATAGATTTAGTTGATACTTACACTGAAGTTACATACTGGTCTAAAGATTTCATTGACACATGTCCCACCCCCCACAGTGACCTTGAGGTCAAGGTCACAGACTTAGAAATTTTACATTTGGTTAAAGTTTTATGACAAAGTTTATAGATCCCTGTATGTCCGAAACTCAAAGACAAATCCAATTGATACTTGCATCGATCTTGCATACCAGTCCAAATATTTCATTGATGCATACCCCACCCTGCTGCTTCAGTAACATTGATGCCCCCACCCCTTCAGTAACTTCGATGCCCTTGGTCCATATAGAAATTTTATCTTTGGTTTAGCTTTTACAAGCACATTTATAGATTCTTATAGCTTCCATATTACATACAATTAAGCTCTAAAGATATATTAGAGGGTGGCGCTGGCCGGGGGTATACGTGACCCACTGGTCGCTTTCTCTAGTGTATTAATGCAATTCACAAACAGTGTAGATCCTGATCAGATCAGGATCTACAATGTTTGCAATGGTAGGGGTTGTCTGGCTCAGCTGGACCAAGGGTAGCCTTGTGGACAGTTGTCTTACCTTTAGATCTAGTAAATATCAATTATTCAGAGTGTAATGGTCATTAAGAATTAATCATACTGACAGGTCAGGCGGCACAGCGGGGATGATTTAACCCTTCTCTTGCTGAATATTAGTTTAGCCACACCCATTTCTGACTTTAAACCAATCAGATCACTTGATGTAATTTATTCCTACAAATTCATTAATTGAATGTCAAACAGTGTAGATCCTGATTAGATGGCTTCTTCAGAAGCCATCTGATCTGGATCAACAGTGTTTCCAAAGATAGGGTTGTCGTGAACAGCAGAATAAGAGTTAAGATCTTTTTGCTCTTCTATAAACTATATATGATGATAACATAAATCAATCTTAATAAATCATCCTAGTGTAATAGAGAAGCCTCCCTGGTGCAGTGGTTACGCTACTCGCCTTGTAAACCAGGGATCGCAGGTTCGATCCCGGGCTTCTCCAGACTTTCGGATGAGTCTTTAAACCGAGGTCCCGTCTCCGTATGACCTTAGCTGTTGGTGGGACGTAAAACTAAAACTCACTCACTCACTCCTAGTGTAATCGAGCTACTGTAATGGTTCCAAGCACTGGGACAGATAGGCCTATGTAAACAGTGTTGAAGGAGCAGTCTGATCAGGGTCCACACTGTTTATCATCTTCAGAAGCAATCTTATCTGGGTCTGCAATGTTTGCCATCCCATCTGCACTTTTTGGACAAATTTGTTAAAATTTTTGGAGAATTACAGCAAGCCCCCAAGGTGTCCGAATTTTTAGGAATTTTTACGGTATTGGAAAAAAAAATTCTTGGGGACTTAATCAAATAGAGGGTCTTACATGAGTGTTCATGTTTTATTATGTCTCCCCCGAAAAATTTTTTTATGGAGAGACATATTGTTTTTCCCCGGAGAGTCTGTCCGTCCGTCTGTCTGTCCGTCTGTCACACATTCGTGTCCGCTCTGTAACTTGAAAACCTTTAGAGCTATCTTCACGAAACTTCGTATAAATATTAATCAGCATTAGACGACACGCAGTGCGCATGACCTGTAACTCTCGCATTTATACTTTTTGAATTAT
The DNA here is from genome assembly GCA_963580285.1 of Lucinisca nassula. Classification (NCBI taxonomy): domain Eukaryota; kingdom Metazoa; phylum Mollusca; class Bivalvia; order Lucinida; family Lucinidae; genus Lucinisca; species Lucinisca nassula. The sequence continues at coordinate 91,685,294 of OY757019.1, read as the reverse complement.
CTCCCTTGGAAGTTTGTCGGTATGTATATATGTATGGACAAATCGTGTCCGGTCAATAACTTTCTTATTTTTTGATGGATTTTAAAATTACATGGCAGAAATATTAACAACCATAAGACGATGTGTGGTGCGCATGAGGCAGGTCGGTACCTCAAAGGTCAAGGTCATACTAAGAGGTCAAAGGTCAAAAAAGGGGCCTTTTTTCGTATTTGGTCAATAACTTTCTTATTTTGAGGTGGATTTTAAAATTGCTTGGCATAATTATTAACAACCATAAGACGATGTGTGGTGCGCATGAGGCAGGTTGGTACCTCAAAGGTCAAGGTCATACTTAGAGGTCAAAGGTCAAAAAAGGGGCCTTTTTTCATATTTGGTCAATAACTTTCTAATTTTGAGATGGATTTTAAAATTACTCGGCATAATTATTAACAACCATGAGACGATGTGTGGTGCACATGAGGCAGGTCGGTACCTCAAAGGTCAAGGTCATACTTAGAGGTCAAAGGTCAAAAAGGGGGCCTTTTTTTCGTATTTGGTCAATAACTTCCTTATTTTGAGATGGATTTTGAAATCACTTGGCAGAAATGTCAACCAATATAAGGCGATGTGTTGCGTGCATGACCCAGGTTGGTACCTCAAAGGTCAAGGTCATACTTAGAGGTCAAAGGTAAAAAAGGGGCCTTTTTCGGGTTTTGTCAATAACTTGCTTATTTTTAAATAGAATTTGAAGTTACTTGGCAAACATGTTAACTATCATGGGACGATGCATAATTCAGTTTGGTACCTAAAATGTCAAGGTCATACATAGAGGTCAAAGGTAAAAAAGGGGCCTTTTTTGTGTTTGGTCAATAACTTTCTTATTTTTAGATGGATTTTGAAATTGCTAGGCAGAAATGTTAACCACCATGAGATGATGTGTTGCACTCATGACCCAGTTTGGTACCTGAAAGTTCAAGGTCATACATAGAGGTTAGAGGTAAAAAAAGGCCTTTTTTGTGTTCTGTCAATAACTTTCTTATTATGCCCCCAACTTTGAAAAAGTTGGAGGGGCATATTGGTTCTGGTTCGTTCGTCCGTCCGTTACACTTTTGATGCATAGCATAACTAAAGAACCGTGTATGCTAGGGTTTTGAAATTTCATATATGGATTCCTCATGGAAAATTAGCTGACGTGTACTTTTTTTCTCATCCAGATTATGCCCCCTTCAAGAGTTATTGCCCTTTGAAATTTTTTTAATAAAATCTTGTCAGCAAGGTATCTCAAAAACTATTGGAGCTAGAGCCTTGAAACATGGTGAATAGATTGGTGGCGATGAGTAGATGAAGTGATTAACTTATGACAAAATTCCGAAAAATACTTTGTGAGTTATGGCCTTTTGTCATTTTGGTAATTTGTGCCCTTTGTAATGTATGCTAAAAGTGATGCATAGCATAACTTTAGAACCGTGTATGCTAGGGTTTTGAAATTTCATATATATATTTCTCATGGAAAATTAGCTGACGCGTATTTTTTTTCTCGTCTGGATTATGCCCCTTTCAAGAGTTATTGCCCATAGAAATTTTTTTAATAAAATCTTGTCAGCAAGATATCTCAAAAACTATTGGAGCTAGAGCCTTGAAAGTTGGTGAATAGATTGGTGGTGATGAGTAGATGAACTGATTAACTTATGACTAAATTCCGAAAAATACTTTGTGAGTTATGGCCCTTTGTCATTTTGGTAATTTGTGCCCATTGTAATGTATGCTAAAAGTGATGCATAGCCTAACTTTAGAACCGTGTATGCTAGGGTTTTGAAATTTCATATATGCATTCCTAATGGAAAATAAGCTGACATGTATTTTTTTTCTTATCCGGATTATGCCCCTTTCAAAAGTTATTGCCCTTTGAAATTATTTTAATAAAATCTTGGCAGCAAGATATCTCAAAAACTATTGGAGCTAGAGCCTTGAAAGTTGGTGAATAGATTGGTGGTGATGAGTAGATGGACTGATTAAGTTTTGACAAAATTCTGAAAAATTCTTTTTGAGTTATGGCCCTTTGTCATTTTAGTAATTTGTGCCCATTGTAATATATGCTAAAAGTGATGCATAGCATAACTTTAGAACCGTGTATGATATGGTTTTGAAATTTCATATATGGATTCCTGATGAAAAAATTAGCTGACGCATATTTTTTTCTCGTCCGGATTATGCCCCTTTCAAGAGTTATTGCCCTTTGAAGTTTTTTTGAATAAAATCTTGTCAGCAAAATATCTCAAAAACTATTATAGCTACAGCCTTGAATGTTGGTGAATACATGTTGATTGGTGTTGATGAGTGGATGACCTGCTTAACTTTTGACAAAATTCCGAACAATACTTCGTGAGTTATGGCCCTTTGTCATTTTGGTAATTTGTGCCCATTATAATGTATGCTAAAAGTGATGCATAGCATAACTTTAGAACGGTATATGCTATTGTTTTGAAATTTCATATATGCATTCCTGATGGAAAATAAGCTGATGCGTATTTTTTTTCTCATCCGGATTATGCCTCTTTCAAGCGTTACTGCCCTTTGAAATTTTTTTAATAAAATCTTGTCAGCAAGATATCTCAAAAACTATTATAGCTAGAGTCTTGAAAGTTGATGAAAGGATTGGTGGTGATGAGTAGATGACCTGATTAACTTTTGACAAAATTTGAGTTATGGCCCTTTGTCATTTTGGTAATTTTTGTATTGTAATGTATGCTAAAAGTGACCGGCCCCGATAGCTCAGTTGGTAGAGTGTCCGCTCCGGGGAACGGGAGGTCTCGGGTTCGATCCCGGGCCGCGACATACCAAAGTCGTTAAAAATGGTACTAGTTGCTCCTCGTTTGGCACTCAGATTTACGGGGTAGAGCTAGGACTGGTCGATCCAGTGTCAGGATAATGTGACTGGGTGTGGTATCATGTAATGTGTCTGGGACATGATACTTCAGTGAGGCAGCACTATAAACGTGAGCATTGAGCTCCCTGTCGCAACCAGACACCGTCGTGATATGACTGAAAAATTGTTGAAAGCGACGTTAAACCCGAATTCACACACACACACACACACACACATGCTAAAAGTGATGCATTCCATAACTTTAGAACCGCGTATGCTATGGTTTTGAAATTTCAAATATGCGTTCCTGATGGAAATAAGCTGACATTTTTTTTTTTTCATCCGGATTAACTTAAGAACCGTGTAAGCTAGGGTTTTGAAATTTCATATATTGATTCGCTATGGAAAATTAGCGGACACATTTTTTTTCTCATCTGCATTATGCCCCTTTCAAAAGTTATTGTCCTTTGAGTTATTTGTTAGCATAACCTTGGGGCCAAGGCCACACACTTTGAATTATTATTGTAATCATGGTAATTTTCGGTTTTATTGGACAGGTTTTTCAAAAATTCCGTCCTTTAAAATAGCGATGTCCGGTTGGGTGGGTGGATGGGCATTTTTTTTTATTTTTTTTTTGTGTTTCTTTGCTACATAAACACATATAAACAGAGATTATACCCCTACACAAAAGTTGATATGGGGTGGGGATATGCCATTTGTCCTGTACATACATAAATACATGCATGCATACATCGCTACCCTACCCTACTCCACGCTTCCCCACTCAAACCCACCCACCCCACCACACCACACTACACCCCACCCGACCCCACCCCACCATGTCCAACCCTACAACACCCCACCACACCCTGCCCCACCCCCCACACACATGCATGCAGTCATGCACAAATCCTTTGTTGACTAGGAATATTTTTTTTTTTTTTTCTTTTTCTTCATAAACACATAACACAGAAATTATACCCCTACACAAAAGTTGATAGTGGGTGGTGATATGCCATTTGTCCTGTACATACATAAATACATGCATGCATATATTCCTAGCGTACCCTGCCCTACCCCACACCACCCCACCCCACCCAACCCCACCACATGACACCCTACCCCACAACACCCAACCCCACGACAACACACCTCGACCCGGCCCACTCCAATTACACATGCATGCATGCACACACACATGCATTTACACTCAAACATGCATTCTCATACACAATCACTCATTTATGCTTGCACACTCACATACAAACACACATGCATGCATGCACACACACACTGATGCTTGCATGCATACATGCAGGTACTCACATATGCATGCATGCATGTACACAAATATGCATGCATGCACACTTATGGACTCACACAATGTCATGCACACACACACATGCATGCACATGCAGGCATGCACACTTATGCACTCACTATGCACACACACACACACACACACACACACACACACACACACACACACACACACACACACACACACACACACACACACACACACACACACACACACACACACACACACAATACATGCATGCTTATATCCCTACCCTACCCCACCCCACCCCACCACATGACACCCTACCCCACAACACCCCACCCCACGACAACCCACCTCAACCTGGCCCACACCACTTACACATGCATGCATGCACACACACATGCATTTACACTCAAACATGTATGCTCATACACAATCACTCATTTATGCTTGCACACCCACATATACAAATGCACATGCATGCATGCACACACACACACACTGATGCTTGCATGCATACATGCAGATACTCACACATGCATGCACACTTATGGACTCACACAGGCACACACACACATGCATGCACATGCAGGCATGCACACTTATGCACTTACACATGCACACACACACACACACACAAACACACACACATGCATGCACCTGAAGGCATGCACTCACGCATTAATGCATGCCATAAGAAAACATGCATGCACACATGCACTCAGGTGCTACATAGCCTTCGGCGGAATTCTTGTTGTATGTTTTTGAGTCTTTAACAATATTTGTTGAATATTTTGCCATCTAGGGACAAGCAAAGGTTGGGGGCATTGTGTTGTACAAACACCATTTCTAGTTTTTAGATGGATTTTGAAATTAATTGGCAGAAATGTTAACCACCATGAGACGATGTGTTGTGTGCATAACCCAAGTTGGTACCTCAAATGTCAAGGACAAAAGGTCAAAGGACAAAAAGGGCCTTTTTTTAGTATTCGGTCAATAACTTTTTTCTTCCTGGATAGATTGTGAAATTACTTGGCAGAAATGTTAACCATCATGAGACGATGTGGTGCACGCTAGACCCAGGTCGGTACCTCCAAGATCAAGGTCATACAACGAGGTCAGAGGTAAAAAAAGTTCGGGGTTTTTTGTGTCCAGTCATTAACTTTTTATTTCTGGATGGACTTTATAAAGTAACCATGCATAAATGTTCACCGTCATTAGACCATGAGTCATGTGCAAGACCAAGGTCCATACCTCCAATGTCAAGGTCATACCTAGAGGTCAAAGGTAAAAAAAGGACAGTCAATAACTTCCTTATTCTTTGATGGATTATGAAATTACTTGGCAGAAATGTTAACCATCATGAGACGATGTGTTGTACCTCAAAGGTCAAGGCCATACTTAGAGGTCAAAGGTAAAAAATTGCTTTTTTTGTTTACGGCCAATAACTTTTTTATTTTTCTATGAACATTTTTAAAGTTACTATGCATACAAGACCCGGCTCAATACCTCCAATGTCAAGGTTATACTTAGCAGTCAAAAACAGGGGAGACATCTGTGTTTTTGTAGAAAAACAAATTCTAGTTGAATTTATTAAACGAGTTGGGAAAAGGGATTAAATGCACGGCTTTGCTGAGCATTGTATCCCTTTCCCTCAACTCGTTTAATAAATTCAATAATACATGAGCACAAATGCAAGATTCTATTTATCATATGACATTTACAACACATTTTATTCAAATTTGTTTACAAAAATAGCAATATTTCGCCATTAGTAAACACGACGTCGTTAAGGACGTCGTACATGTAACGTTACGGGACGTATCTACCTAATTTGCATATTTAATCCATTAGTGGATTATCAAAAATATTACATGGCGTTATTACACTCTCAGACGAGACATCATATGATAAATATGACTTTGGATCGTCATTGGTATCCGAGCCATCTGTGCTCGAGCCATTGAAGTTCCACGAAGGATTTTTTTTTCCTTCTAGAGTAGAAAAAGGGGATATACCATTGAAGATAGAGCAATTTCTTATCCTCAGCAGTGGACCCCTTTTTCTGAGGGGCTTTGTTTACAGGAAAGCAAACTTGTCAAAATGACAGAAAAATCATTTCCCTTAGGAGCCATGATGTTTCATTCAGCTTCAGTCTTATATACACGTACATGTAATTTTGTGCCAATAAACAAATTCACTAAACGGATAGTGTTTCTCCATTCTCTTTCCAGCCTTCTTGAGTTGAATATTAACCCTTGTCCTGCTGAATATTTAAATATGCCACACCCACTATCGATTATCAACCAATCAGATTACTTGATCCAGATGATTGCAACAAATTCACAATCTGAATGGCAAACAATGTAGATCCTGATCAGATGGCTTCGTCAGAAGCCATCTGATCTAGATCTTCATTGTTTGGAAAATATGGCATATCCGGGCTCAGCAGGACAAGGGTTAAATTTCTGATTTAGTTGGCAGTTTAAGCCATTCTGCTACTAAGAGGCATTTATCTTGAGTTTAGTCTGTGAACGAGCCTCCTTGTCCTAGTGGCTGAGAGCACAGACTCTTTAACCCTTTTTGTACCAAATGGAATCTTTCTCCTTATATATGGCAGGAGTCCATTTTTGTAGGGATGACTGGTTGTGTTATCTTTAAAATTTATTTGGAAAATGGCTGAACTTTTTGCAAATAGTGTAGGCCATCACGAAAAGACGCCTATATAAATTTGACCCCATTGAACCCCACTTTTATTTAGTAAAACTGGGGTTAAAGGGGGTATACATTGTTTTTCTTATTTCTGTTTCGAGTCACAGGTATACATTGTTTTTCTTATTTCTTGTTCGAGTCACAGGTAGAACACCAATGAAGAGTCATCCTTATGCTGGTTAACCCTTCTCTTGCTGAATATTCAGTCTAGCCACACCCATTTCTGACTTTGGACCAATCAGATTACTTGATGTAATTTATTCCTACAAATTCATTAATTGAATGTCAAACAGTGTAGATCCTGATCAGATGACTTCTTCAGAAGCCATCTGATCTGGATCTATACTGTTTGCAAAGATAGGGGTTGTCATGAACAGGTTAAAGATCCCTACCAAAATTACATGAAAAATAAGTAAGCTTCCATCCTGGAAATCTGGAGTGTATGAAATGTACACCAATGAATATTGGTTGTCACTTGTCAGTAAATGTAAAAAGAAAGGACTAGAAATGTGTCAATACAACACAGATGTCCCCGACCAGGGGTCCACCACACCCCCAAAAAAATCATGTTGCAACAACAGCTGTCACTGGATAGCATAACTCACCGGGAACGGTGTCCTTGAGGTCAATGGCATGGGTGGGGGTATTGCCGGTTCAGCCTTTGAAAAAATAACTATCGTCATACCACATGTGAACTCTATTCATCAGATGGTTTGGAAAATATGAACTCTTAAAACTTAAACATTAAAAAATTCTAAGTCCGTGACCTTGACCTTGAGGTCCTGGGCAAGGGCTAGGTAATGGTTGAATGAAACTTTTTACCTATATCTATCATCGTACCAAATATGAAGCAAATCCATTATATGGTTTGGAAAATAGCTCTAAAAATCTTTAACACGAAAAATTTCCAAGTCTGTGACCTTGACCTTGACATCAGGGGTGGTGGTATGGCTGAATATAACTTTAAACCTGTAACTGTCACCATACCAAATATGAAGTAAATCCGTTTTATGGTTTGGAAAATATGAGCTCTTAACATACTTTAAATTAAAAAAATTCTGTGACCTAAACCTTGAGGTCACGTGCATAGGTGGGGTATTGCTGTATGTTACTTTGGACCTGTATTTATTATCGTACCAAATATAAAACCAATCCATCATATGGTTTTCAAAATATGAACTCCTAAAAAAATAATGTTAAAAATTTCTAAGTTTGTGACCATGAAGTCATACGCATGGATGGGGATATTACTAAAAACTTTGGACCTGTATCTATCATCAAACCAAATTTGAACCAAATGAATCCTAAAAGTTCAGGTTCTACCTGGTACAAATACCTTAACCTAAGTCTTAAACATTAAAAATTTCTAAGTCCATGACCTTGACCTTGATATGGGTATGGGTGGGGGTATTGCTGAATAAAACTTTGAACCTATATCTATCACCATATAGTTTGAGCAAATTGACCTGAGACTGGTGAACTCTATTTACATAATTTCACACCCGACTGAATGCATGTATTTATCTTCGCCCTCCCGAAGATTGCGATATTGTTATTCAATACATAGAGGTCGGTGAATGGGTCGCAATTCACGAGATGCTGAAATTGCCCGAGAAGTTTAGGCGATAACATTGACTAATTTATTCCTTGCATAAAGGTCAGTCTCAGGTCAAAATGTTTGGACTATACCAAATATGAAACAAATTCATTACATGGTTTTGAAAATGAGCTCAAATTCTACCTGGTACAAATACCTTAACCTGGGTCTTAAACATTAACAATTTTGTGACCTTGACCTTGAGGGCATGGGTTGAGGTTTTGCTGAATAAAACTTTGAACCTATATCTATCATCAAACCAAATATGAACCAAATTCATTACAAGGTTTGGAAAATATGAGCTCAAGTTCTACCTGGTATAAATACCTTAACCTGGGTCTTAAACATTAAAAATTAAGTCTGTGACCTTGACCTTGAGGTCATAGGTATGGGTTGGGGTATTGCTGGATAAAACTTTGGACCTATATCTATAATAATAATAATAATAATCGACCTTATTTATAGAGGGTAACACATTTAGTAAACTAGTACTAATCTTCCATGTGGCCCTCTTTTCCTGGGTAGAACCAGTACTAAGCAATGTGGATAAAGTCTCTTGCTCAAGGAAACAACACTTGCCGCTCATGGGGTTCGAACCCGGTACCTCTCGATCCCGAGGCCGATACTTTACCACTGCACCACAGCGCTCCACTATCATCATACTAAATATAAACCAAATCCATTGCATGGTTTGAAAAATAATAGCTCCTGTTCTACCGGGTACAAATACTGGGTACCTTAACCTGAGTCTTAACAGGATCACGTACGTACACATTCTTACAGGACATACATTCATATATGGAAAACAGAAACACTTAATGCCCCCGGCATCATTCGATGCTGGGGCATAAAAAGAAAGTCTTAGCCTATCCGGATGAGGTTAGATTTACCTATAATTGGCTGTAGTCTATATGACATTCAAGAGTTGACTGGGCTATAAACCCTTATCTTGCTGAATAAATTATTCTAGCCACACCTGTTTCTGACTATCAACCAACTAAATTACTTGTCAATATAATGTATTCATTCATTTTACAAACAGAATGATGCAGCGGTAGGTACTTGTCAGATTTAATAGTACTGTTTGTGTCTCCGCAGCTCCTCCTGCAGTATTTGATGCAGGGCATTGAAACTTGCAGCACAATTCAGACAAAGTTTGAATGTGTGCATGAAGGAAAGAAGATTCTGATCCAGCCCCTAGTTGCACAGTTATGTGCCCTAGAATGACTTATTTTGGCCATTTGTGTAGCATGGGATGTTAAATAGTACTGTTCGTGTCTCTGCAACTCTTCCTACAGTATTTGGTGCAGGACACTGAAACTTGCAACATATTTTCAGAGACATGCATTGAACATGCGCATAAAGGAAACAGGTTTTTGATCCAGCCCCTAATTGCAGAATATCTCCTTGAACGACTTAAAACATTTTGGCTGTATGTTATTTGGAGAATGTTACAGTTTCTGGTTTAGTTAAAATATGTGCCTGTCTATTGCATATGTCAAAGAAATTACTCATCTAGAGAGGCATATGGTGGGGGCATTCATCACCTTTAGTGATTGTCTAGTTGCCCCTTTGCAAATACAAAAGGTGCAGATCAGCTTGCACATCTGTTGAAGATTTAACCCTTATCTTGCTGTTCAAGACAACCCCTATCTTTGCAAACAGTGTAGATCCAGATCAGATGGCTTCTGATGAAGCCATCTGATCAGGATCTACACTGTTTGGCATTCAGTTTATGAATTTGTAGGAATAATTTACATCAAGTAATCTGATTGGTTCAAAGTCAGAAGTGGGTGTGGCTTAAATGAATATTCAGCAAGATAAGGGTTAACACCTGTTGGCTGTTTGAATAGAACCCTACTTCTACTTTCGATACATAAACTTTCAAGACTCTTTCAAATCTGTGTAGCAGAGCAGGCCAGTTTCTATCTTGCACACCAGATAAGGAAATCCATAGTTTTAGCTTGGGATAGAAATACTGTTCTAACCCTGGTGTTCTTACCCAGGGACAGGTTAAAACTTGAATATTCTCGCATGTTAGATAAATGCAGTGGTTGAATACAACCTCATATACGCTGTCATAAAGGTTGATGTCACAGCATGTTACACATGACGTCACTAAACATCACTGTAGTGGAGCGCTTTGGTGCAGTGGTAAGGCATCGGATTTGAGATTGAGAGATAGCAAGTTCGATCCTCGCAAGCGCCAATTGTTGTTTCATTGAGCAAGAAACTTTATCCACATTACTTAGTACTGGTTCCTACCCAGGAAAAGAGGGCCACATGGAAGATTAGTACTAGTCCTAAATGTGTTACCCTCTATAAATAAGGTTGATTATTATTATTAGTGTCATCACTATATGGTGGACGTCGGCAACTGAAGTGACTGCAGTATTAAAAAATCCACACTCAGAAATGGAAGGTATGCCAGAAAAAGAATCCTACCTGGGTTGGAGGGGTGGATAGAAAAATCTGCCCCTCTGGATCACTCTCCTATATCATTCTGCAAACCTCATGATGCTGGACGGTGACCCTCGGGACGGATTTTTCCATCCACCCCTCACACCCATGGAAGATTCTTATAATCTTACCCAGTTGCAAACCCTGAAGACATCATGGGGCTCATATCATATGGTACAGTTTCACAGCTCAATGTTTTTGTCTGGGTATTAACCCATTTTGTTCCAAATGGATTCTTCCTCTACATTTATAGCAGGAGTCCATTTCAAAATGACAGGTTGTGTTTTCCTTCAAATTTATTTGGAAAATGGCTGAACTGTATGTCCTGAACAGACGCTGCGTTCTGTGGCATCTGATCTGGGCAGGCACTGTTCGCCAAATACCCGATGGGTTGATCCATTTTCATCTCAATGGAATCTTCCACACGATCATCATTATAGCAGGAGTCCATTTCGAAATTGAGGAGTGTCAGTATCTTTAGTTAGTTGCGGAATTCAATTAGAAATGGTTGAGCACTTTTAAAACAGTACCAGTCTTCTGCAACATCTGATCTGGGTCTGTACTGTTTGTCACTGTCCCCATTTCGGGGTTACCTGTCTGTAATGAGTTAAAACAAGAGCACCGCATGCGGGTGCCAACGCTTGGCTGCAGTTTCTTTTAGTAAACAAAAATTCAAAGTCGAAAAAGGGGCATAACTGTGCCAAAAATATTTTGAGGGTTACCTCACCTATTGGTTTGAGTTCCCCTTTTCATAATGAACAACTAGTCCGACTTTCAAGTATTGTGTGTGTGTGTGTGTGTGTGTGTGTGTGTGTGTGTGTGTGTGTGTGTGTGTGTGTGTGTGTGTGTGTGTGTGTGTGTGTGTGTGTGTGTGTGTGTGTGAATTCGGGTTTAATGTCGCTGTCAACAATTTTTCAGTCATATCACGACGGTGTCTGCTTGCGACAGGGAGCTCAATGCTCACTTTTATAGTGCTGCCTCACTGAAGTATAATGTCCAAGACACATTACATGATACCACACCCAGTCACATTATCCTGACACTGGGTCGACCAGTTCTAGCTCTACCCCGTAAATCTGAGTGCCAAGCGAGGAGCAGCTAGTACCATTCTTAACGACTTTGGTATGTCACGGCCTGGGATCGAACCCGTGACCTCCCGTTCCCCGGAGTGGACACTCTACCAACTGAGCTATCGGGGCCGGTGCGAGTTTCAAGTAAACATGTTCACTAATGACAGAGATATTACAAAATGTCCAAGTTTTTGCAGGACGACGACAAAGACGACGCCAGAGCTATGACAATACCTCGTCACTTTCTTCGAAAACAGCCTAGCTAAAAATGAAAGAAGTAACCAGTCTGTAATATACATAGTTGAATTTACTTTAGAACATTTCAAGGTATAACATTAAGCATAATGATTCATACAATATACACTTTACGACTAATACATCATGAAAACACACCTATATAATTTTGACCCCCTCAAACCCCACTTTTATACAGTAAAACTGGGGTTTGAAGGGGTAAAACCTTATTTTTCTTATTTCTGCTCTAAAATATAGATTGTGGGTATTCGTTAGAACCGCCTCGATGAGGCGGTTCTAACAAGTACCCAGCTCTAAAATATAGATTGTGGGTATTCGTTAGAACCGCCTCGATGAGGCGGTTCTAACAAGTACCCACAATCTATATTTTGAGCAGAAATAAAAAAATACCACAATTTTTCATCTTAAAATTTTCGTTTTTCCGGTGGTAAGGTTTGCAATGTATTGGTATAGGCGTGTTTTCGTAATGAAATAAATACTAATCATACTATCCATAAAACAAGCTAAGCCTGAGATTATAAAACCTCTTTCGTACTCGTCTAATCACAAAAATTTCAAAGCTCTTAAATATTCACAAATACTTATCATTACGATAACACACCCGTACGACATAGTGCATTTTTCACATCTCCAAAATGGCTACTTTTCTGATGAAAATCTGTCATATTTTTCTTAATAATGCTCATAGCATAGGTTGTGTGTGCTCGTTAGAACTGCTCATTGAGGCGACCGCCTCATTGAGGCGGTTCTAACGAGTACCCACAATCTATGTATTGGAGCAGAAATAAGAAAAATAATGAAGACCCCTGTAAACCCCAGTTTTCTCCATATAAAGTGGATTTAGGGGGGTCTTCATTTCACGGACTTGTTCACGTTATGTTTATTTTTTTTAGATAAAAAAAGGCTTGACATTTCAAGTTTGCAGACAATTCACATGTAAAGCCAAGCCTTACTGTCTCTGAAAATGAAAAATTATAAGGTTATCATTTCATGTGAAGCCTCATTTTCGCTGAAATATATGACAGAAATTGAGGTCTACAAGTGTCATGATTGGCAATATAAGGGTCAATGTGCCTGCCTATTCAAAGGGGTTTTGCTTTGAACATTTTTATGAAAACTAATGAAATGTGGTTTACTGTGTGTTCAGATCTTCTCCAAATGTTTTAAGGCGGTATGTGCATGAAACATTTAAGCCCAACCACTTGAGAATTACTTTATTTGTGGTACAGAAAATATATGACAAACATCATTTTTTAATCTTTTTTTTCCATCAGTTTTCAATAAAAAGGCTTGATGTTATATGTGAATTGTCTGCTGATCTTCTCTGAAAAATAAGAATTTTTTAATGCCAATACCTAAGAAGTCTTCCTCGGTAGTTAAAGGTTTATTAGTCTTTAGCCTGCTATCATCAATAGCAGCAAGATCCTATTTGACTTATCGATACCAAACAGTAAGTACTGTAATGATCATCGCCCCCGCCCATCGGGGCTAAAAGAAATATTTGGGCTGCATGATGTTTCCACGCAACCGCTGAAACAGACCGCACACAAGTACTGGTAAACCGCTTAGAGTATCTAAGCTTACCCAGGCAAAGCGGGGCGAGTAAGACAGCCCATGCTTTTAAACCCTATTGGTTTCATTGGGCGACAGGGCTTGAGATGTCATTTCATCTCAATGTCGGGTAAAAGTCCCGAAAAATTGGAAGCAATGTCTCCAAAATGACCTATACAGTGTTGACAGGGTCATAAAACCTCAAATCAAACAAAACCGTAAAGATCATAAAAATTCGGACAGCTTGAGGACTTGCTGTAATTCTAAAATTTTAACAAATTTGTTTCCTGATTCAGCAAGGAGTCCAAAACATGCAGACGAAATGGCAAAAGTGTAGACCCTGATCAGACTGCTCCTTCAGTCTGATCTGGGTCTGCACTGGTTGCTAAGGCCTGTCTGTCCCAATACTTAGGATCATTACTGTAGCGTAACATTCATACAATGCCAAGCTATTCCAGCACTACAGTGTATTTATAAAAAGCACATGTATAAAAAAGCTATGGATAACAGATTTATCACAATATAAAAAGCATGAACATTATGATGTATGATTAAAAATTAGACACCTCTTATTCATCAGTTTATGCAAAAATTAACTAGAGCGAGCAGTCAATGGCAAGCCATCACAAATCCCCATGCTTTTGCCACATAGCAGACGTGACCTTTAGACCCCTTGAGATGGCCCCTTTGGGCGGAGCCAACTATAACATCCCTCTTGCACGCCCTCACCATGTAAGAAAGTCATGTAGCAAATATGGTTGCATTCCAGCCAGTGGTTTAGGAGGAGATAGTGTGACGGACGGATGGACAGAGGCATTCACAATATCCCCCAACGCTTTCTTTAAAAGCGTGGGGATAATAAAAATCCACCAATAAATGTAGTCACCAGAGCGATGACAAAGTCTTTTTTATAAAAATAGCCACAGTGACCTTGACCAGGAGGTCATGACCTTGAAAGTCAACTCACTCGAGATATTGTCGTAAGGAACATTTGTGTGAAGTTATATTGAAATCAATCAAGAAATGTAGGCGCTAGAGCGATGACAAAGTTTTTACAAAAATAGGCACAGTGACCTTGACCTTGAAAGAAGAACTTGCTCAAGATATTGTCATAAGGAACATTTATGTGAAGTTAAATTGAAATCGGACATAAAATGTAGACGCTAGAGTGATGACAAAGCTTTTCTAAAAATAGCCACAGTGACCTTGACCTTGAAAGTCAAACACACTCGAGATATTGTCAAACGGAACATTTGTGTGAAATTATATTGAAATTGGTCAAGAAATGTAGGTGCTAGAGCCAATACAAAGTTTTTCTAAAGATAGCCACAGTGACCTTGACCTTGAAAGTCAAACCCGCTTGAGATATTTTCATAAGGAACATTTGTTTGAAGTTATATTGAAATCGGTCAAGAAATGTAGGCGCTAGAGCAATAACAAAGATTTTCTAAAAATAGCTACAGTGACCATGACCTTGAGGCCATGACTTTGAAAGTCAAACTCGCTCCAGATATTGTCATAAGGAACATTTGTGTGAAGTTTTATTGAAATCGGATAAGAAATGTAGGCGCTAGAATATGACAAAGCTTTTCTAAAAATAGCCACCGTGACCTTGACCTTGAAAATCAAACACACTAGAGAAAAAGTCAAAAGGAACATTTGTGTAAAATTATATTGAAATTGATCAAGAAATGTAGGCGCTAGAGCGATTACAAAGTTTTTCTAAAAATAGCAAAAGTGACCTTGACCTTGAGGCCATGACCTTGAAAGTCAAACTTGCTCGAGATATTTTCATAAGGAACATTTGTGTGAGTTATATTGAAATCGGTGAACAAATATAGGTGCCACAATGACAAAGTTTTTCTAAAAATAGCCACAGTGATCTTGAGGCCACGACCTTGAAAGTCAAACTCGCTCGAGATATTGGCATAAGGAACATTTGTGTGAAGTTATATTGAAATCGGTGAAGAAATGTAGGCGCTAGGGCGATAGCGTGACTTTTACAGTGACCTTTTGACCGCTTGAGATGGAGCCAACTATAACGTCCCTCTCGCGCGCCCTCACCATGTAAGGATGTCATGTAGCCAATATGGTTGCATTCCGGCCAGTGGCTAAGGAGGAGATAGCGTGATGGACGGACGGACGGACGGACAGACGGACGGAGGCGTTCACAATATCCCCGAACGCTTTTTTTTTAAAAGCGTGGGGATAATGAGCAATGTCATGCATGAAAATGTAATGGTGGTGCACCTTTGCCCAGTTGCAATGTAGATCAGCCTTGTATGACAGGAGGCTTACATTTTCTTAATCCTTTCACATCCGATTTTCTGAGGTGGACTCTTCCAACTTTGAATTTGGACACATCCATTCTTGTAAAGAGGGGGTTAGAAAAAAACATCTACAGAATAGCAAACAGTATTGATCCTGATGTGATGTCTCTTAACAAGCCTTCTCATCAGGATCAAAACTGTTTGCATAGGTATCTGTACCTGTCTACAGGGTTGAAAGGGTTAAAGATAAACCCAGTACATAATTAACAGGCAGATTCTATTTGAAGCCATCATTAGACACTTCAAAGGAAGCTCCAAAGCAATTTTGTATGCTTCTCAGCCAGTACAAAATGGCAGGACAACCTAGGCCCAACATTGATATGATGTTAGCCCAATGCCTATCTGACATTATCTTATATTAATGTAAATAATTGTTTGAACAAATGGTATATCTTCTAAGTAGGTACAAGGAAATCTTGTTTGGCACCACTCCATTTTGAAAATAAACATGTAACAATATCATGACATGCCTCTCAAAATGTTCACAGCGGTCTGCCGCAGGAAATCCCACAGAGAACACGCGTCTTCTGTGCAGACTGCACCAAGATGTTAAATTGCACAGGGAACAAACAGCAGCTTTGCAATAGCTGTGTGAAGGCCAAGCAGCAGCTGTGATAGCTGTGTGAAGGCCAAGCAGCAGCTTTGCGATAGCTGTGTGAAGGCAAAGCAGCAGCTTTGTGATAGCTGTGTGAAAGCCAAGCAGCAGCTTTGCAATAGCTGTGAAGGCCATGCAGCAGCTTTGCAATAGTTGTGTGAAGGCCAAGCAGCAGCTTTGCAATAGCTGTGTGAAGGCCATGCAGCAGCTTTGCAATAGCCGTGTGAAGGCCAAATAGCAGCTTTGTGATAGCTGTGTGAAAACCACGCAGCAGCTGTGATAGCTGTGTGAAGGCCAAGCAGCAGCTTTGCAAAAGCTGTATGAAGGCCAAGCAGCAGCTTTGCAAAAGTTGTATGAAGGCCAAGCAGCAGCTTTGCAAAAGCTGTATGAAGGCCAAGCAGCAGCTTTGCAATAGCTGTGTGAAGGCCATGCTGCGGCTTTGCAATAGCTGTAAAAAGGCCAAGCAGCAGTTTTGTGATAGCTGTGTGAAGGCCACTCAGCAGCTTTGTGATAGCTGTGTGAAGGCAACGCAGCAGATTTGTGATAGCTATGTGAAGGCCAAGCAACAGATTTGCAATAGCTGTGTGAAGGCCACGTAGCAGATTTGTAATAGCTGTGTGAAGGCCAAGCAACAGATTTGCAATAGCTGTGTGAAGGCAAAGCAGCAGCTTTGCGATAGCTGTGTGAAGGCCATGCAGCAGCTTTGCGATAGCTGTGTGAAGGCCATGCAGCAGCTTTGCAATAGCTATGTGAAGGCCAAGCAGCAGTTTTGAGATAGCTGTGTGAAGGCCATGCAGCAGCTTTGCGATAGCTGTGTGAAGGCCATGCAAATGTCCTATCAGTCTACAATCTGTATAGGATTTATTTTTGCTCATACAGGGCAGTCCCTTTTTAAAGGCTTTATAACGCTATATTTGGGATGTAGAACTGAACAGTGTTATAAGTGAACCATGTTATAAAGGGATATTTTTCACATTTTAATTATAGTAAAATTACAATTTGGGAGGCAAGACCTGGCCGTGTTATGACCAAAACCGTATTACAATGAGTAGAGTACTAAAGGGACTAATGTGTATGTCTACCGAAGTTGCTGCACAATCAGTGCTCTACCTCAACTTCATGCCAATGGGGGATTGTGAGATGTCACCAATGGCATGTTTATTGGCTAAGATCATTTATATGACTTTTTCAAAGTTGTACAACTTTTCTTAAACAAAATCATAGAGGCTGTGAAACCCATGAATCCATAAGAAAATTCCACAGCCACCTCCTGCTTCTATATGGAGGCCACACAGAAAGGTAATACGAGCAGGATTCCAGCTTTGTTTACCTCACTGCAGGCAAAATGAAAACTACCATAATGATCCTAAGTATTGGGACAGACAGGCCTAAGCAAACAGTTGAGACCCAGATCAGACTGCTCCTTCAGGAGCAGTCTGATCAGGGTCTCCACTGTTTGCCATTCCATCTGCTCTTGTTGAAACCCTTGCTGCATTGTGAAACAAATTTGTTAAAGCTTTAGGAAAATTATAGCAAGTCTTTAAGATGTCCGAATTCCCAATTATTAGGATTTTTACGGCATGTTATTTTCCATAAATGGGTTCTGTCTGGACTCACAAGCAATATCATGAACAGGTTCTAATGTATATTTGGCAGTGATTATAATTACATGTAGCATCTTAACATACTCATAAATAAACATAATACTAAATATATCACAATGGAAGCATAAGAAAATATTGCATGTGAGTGAAAGCATTTAAAATGGAACAGTAACATGATACATATTATTGCTTGGTTATATAGGCATCTAAAGGATTAATATCTTGTGCCTACTTTTTGTACACATTGCTGTATTTCTTGTCTCTGGATCAGTTTTCATATAACATGACAGTTATTTCAGGCGTCTTAATATTAAGCTTTAAATTTGCATTTTTCCTCTGGTTTTGTATCTTCTAAGATCCTCTTTATGTGTAAAATGAGTTCAATACTTTGACTCATCAATTTTTTACGCCAAAGTTATTGCCATTTTTTACGTCATTGCCACTGACATCATGTGACGTTGATGTTATCATGTTTCATTGTTTTCAATAATGTCCCTTCGAAAATGTTGTAACAACCGAAACTAGTCTGGAATAAAATTTAAAATAAGAACTTGAAGTTTGATCTCTATTATCTAAATATTTGGTAATATAGTATAACTCAAATTAACAGAAACTTCATTGTTCAGTTATTCAAAACCTCAAACCTTATCCCACTGAATAATTAATTTAGCCACACCCACTTCTGACACTGAACCAATCAGATTCCTTTATGAAATTTATTCCTGCAAATTCACAAACTGAATGTCAAACAGTGTAGATCCTGATCAGAGGCCATCTGATCAGGATCTACACCGTTTGCAAAGATAGGGGTTGTCATGTTCAGAGGGATAACAGTTAACAAACTGTTAACTGTTCTAGGAAGTACAATATACTGGTATTTTTTCCTGAAAATGTGGATAGATGCAAAAGCTACAAACATTTTTTCCAGCAAAAATATTAATGTATTTGCTGTATGCAAAAGTCTGTGACCAAATTTGACCTTGGTGTAAAATTGGTCAAGGTCATTCGAGAGTCATCATTTGATAAAATTATGATGGGCCCCCCGAGTCCCCAATGCTACATACTAAGTTTCATGATGATCGGCCCACTGGTTCCGGAGAAGAAGATTTTTGAATGGTTTTTACCTTGTATGGACATGGCAGCCATCTTGGTCAGACAACCAAAATCAAATTAATAAATTTTCATTTCCTTGTTCCTAAAGGCTTTCATATGAAATTTGGTTACAAATGGTTCAGTGGTTTCTGTGAAAAAGAAGTGTTCATTTTCATATCTGAAAGACCTTGGTCCAATGTACAGTCCAACCAACAAAAATGTGCTTGCTTAAGACGGGTGCTTGCTTAATACAGATGAATTTTAATGTATTTGCCATTTTTGGGAATCAAATGTATGGTTGCTTAAGACAGGTTGCTGGCCACTATAACTGGTTTTATTGTAGTTTCATCCACTCATTTAGCTTACTGCATCTATCAATGTTCAGATCACAGGCTGCAATAGTTTCCAAAAAATGCCAAGTTTTGGCTTTTTCCCATACAAAAGTCTATGTGACTAAATTTGACATTGGCATAAAATAAATCAAGGTCATCCAAGGGTCATCATTTGAACAAATTATGACGGGCCATACTATAAGCTCACCTATGGGCCTTCGGCTCAAGTGAGCTAAAATACTCCAAAATGTTGTCTGCTGTACAAAAATACCCAGCATGCAGAGTGTGAAAACATGGTCAAGATCTAATAAGGCATAAGAAAACATGAAAATGGTGTCTGATGAGGAAAACTGAATAAATGAAAAACTGAAATATATACATGAACTGGTATGTTTCTTGTCCAATACAGCGAAGTTCTCTTGAATATCATAGTGAGACTTCAACGACTCGAACTTTGACTGCTTGTTTACCATGTCAAACTCGTGCTTCAGTTCCAAGAAAAATTATCCCATACCTCTAAACCATTGTATAACTCGTGGACATTGCTATATGCTGGACAAGTCCATTGGGGTGTCAAGCTGATTATTTCGTTTTTATTCTATTTTTGAAGGAAAATTCTGTTGGCAAATAGTGTAGGCACCGAATGCAGCTGCATCTGATCTGGGCCTGCACTGTTTGCCAAAGGTACCCCTTTAGGGGTTTCCCCCATGCAAATTTGCTAGAACCAAAAACAGGTTTTGACCAAATCCAGTTCATATGATATAACATATTGATCAGGCTGCACAACTGTTAGATGATCTGTATGGCAGCATATACTGTAACAATCCTAAGTATTGGGACAAACAGGCCTAAACAAACAGTGCATACCCAGCTCAGACTGCTCTTCAGGAGCAGTCTGGTCAGGGTCTTCACTGTTTGCCATTCTATCTGCACTTCTTGGACTCCTTGATGGATTGTGAAATAGGAGAATTACAGCAAGTCCTCAAGGCTTACAAATGTTTTAGGATTTTTAGGGTACCCTTTGTCAGCTTTGCTGTTAGCCTGTAATCCTTCTATGCCCGAGTTTCTGAAGTGGAATCTTCCACATTTGGATTTGTTGAGTCTTGTAAATAGTGGATTTAGTCAAAACAATTAACAGGATGACAGTGTAGATCCTGATGAGATGACTCATTATGAGTCAGGATTTACACTGTTTGCATGGATACACATATAGGTATATGCAGGGATAAAATTGTTTAGCATATCTTACTTTAAATTAAATGGTCTACAATTATACAAAAAGGCTCCAAGCTGATTTGGGGGTAGGTAATGTACATGCCAAAACATCAATTTTATTGCTAACGAATATAACATTTTTATAACAAAGGTTAATACTAGTACTTTCCACACACATTAAGGATTATTCACCAATGTTCTAAGTCATGTGGTCTGCTTTACTACCCAGCTATTAGGCATATCTTCCAGCCACTAAAATGGGCTACTATTTTATAAAAAACAAGATGTGTTTGTGAAACACGAATATGTCCCCGGGCAAGGTCATTTTTTATTCAAAGTTGCTCACAGTTCAAGATTTTTGTTTGTGTGGGAAGCCCTTGACACAAGAAACTTACATGCCAAATATGAAAGCTCTATCTTAAACGGTTCAAAAGTTATGAACAATAGTATTTTTTCATTAAAGTAGGTCAAGGTCACACAGGTCAAAAAAAAATGCATAAATGTAAAGCTATTGTCACAAGGAACCTACATGCCAAATATTAAGGCTCTATCTTAAACGGTTCAAAAGCTATGAACAAATTTATTTTTTCTTTTAAGTAGGTCAAAGGTCAAGGTCATGGTCCAAACATTTTGCATGTATGAAAAGCTCTAATCACAGGGAACCAACATGCCAAATATGAAAGCTCTATCCCAAACGGTTTGAAAGTTATGACCAAAAATGTTTATTTTTTAAGTAGGTCAAAGGTCAAGGTCACAGGTCAAAATTTTTGCATGAATGTAAAGCGTTTGTCACAAGGAACCTACATGCTTAATATGAAGGCTGTACCTCAAACGGTTAAGAAGTTATGACCAATATTAAATTTTTCTTTTATGTAGGTCAAAGGTCAAGGTCACAGGTCAAAATTTTTTTGTGTGAATGTAAAGCTATTGTCACAAGGAACCTACACGCAAAATATGAAGGCTCTATCTCAAACCATTCAAAAGTTATGACCAAAATGCTATTTTTTTATTTTAAGTAGGTCAAAGGTCAAGGTCAAGGTCACAGGTCAAAATTTTTGACATGAATGTAAAGCTTTTGTCACAAGGAACATACATGCTAAATATGAAGGCTGTATCTCAAACGGTTCAAAAGTTATGACCAATGTTAACTTTTCCTTTTATGTAGGTCAAAGGTCAAGGTCACAGGTCAAATTTTTTTGTGTGAATGTAAAGCTCTTGATACAAGGAAGCTATATGCAAAATATGAAGGCTCTATCTCAAACAGTTCAAAAGTTATGACCAAAATGTTATTTTTTTTTTTAAGTAGGTCAAAGGTCAAGGTCAAGGTCACAGGTCAAAATTTGTTGCATGAATGTAAAGCTTTTGTCACAAGGAACATACATGCTAAATATGAAGGCTGTATCTCAAACGGTTCAAAAGTTATGACCAATGTTAACTTTTTCTTTTATGTAGGTCAAAGGTCAAGGTCAAGGTCACAGGTCAAATTTTTTTGCATGAATGTGAAGGTCTTGTCACAAGGAACCTTCAGGCCAAATATGAAAGCTCTATCTCAAACGGTTCAAAAGTTATGGCCAACGTTAAAGTTGTCCACGTACAAACCAACAAACCAACAAACGTACAAACCAACAAACCCACAAACAGACAGGGCAAAAACAATATGTCCCCGCTATCGCTACCGGGGACATAAAAAAACATCCAAGCTGATTAGGGATTAGGTAACAACTTGAATTCAGAAACAGCAGCATGCTGCTACAGAATATGTATGTTGTAGAATATTTTCTAACGCATTTTTGATGGACCATTATTATACCACATCTTTGTCCTAAAATGGCCTAAACTAGTATTTTTCAGATGAACAGCAGTTTTGATAGTTTTCCCATAAATAGTTTGTGGGTGCTCATTCCAACTGCCTCATCAAGGTACCCACAATCTATAAGGAAAGTAATGTATACCCCTGTAAAGCCCAGTTACTATAAAAAGTGGGGTTTAGTGGGGGGGAGGGGGGGTTGACTTGTTAATATGATGTTTTCACTGATGTTCTAAACGATCATACTGAATTATCTTCTCATGAAAAATTTAAATGACCATAGCACCATCAAGATTTGTTTTACCCAAAAAGTTTTATCATTGAAGCACAAGTGTTCACTCCCTTTAACCGAGCCTACTGATCTTCTTGGACTTGTCATTGGTTTTTGGAGGGGGAGCTGATTCTGCTGAGACTTGAAGATGTCTCGAGTACAAACTGAAACAAAAATAAACAAGATGTCTTCAACACATAAAGCACTAATCACATCTGACAGATGACAGTTTCAAAGTACACATTACGATAACACACCCGTGCAACAAAGTACATTTTTCACATCTCCAAAATGACTACTTTTCTGGTGAAAATCCGTGACATTTTTTTTAATTTCTACGGCAAACATAGGTTGTGGGTACTCGTTAGAACCGCCTCATTGAGGCGGTTCTAACGAGTACCCACAATGTATGTCTTGGAGCAGAAATAAGAAAAATTATGAAGACCCCCGTAAACCCCAGTTTTCTCTGTATAAAGTGGGGTGTAGGGGGGGTGTTCATTTCACAGACTTGGTCACGTGATGCAACCCAACCTCTTTATAACTACACCACAACCTCTCTATAACACTATTAATGGGGTCCAAAACAGAAACTGTGTTAGTTAAACAAATGATATTTTTACACTGTGAAAAGATATGATATTTTCACATTATGAACAAAGAACAAAAAATGACTATATTATTTTAACAGTAGCAGCCCTGACTACATTTTTTTACTTATAGCTTGTGTAAAGTCTATAACAACACTGCACCGCAACACATCACTGAAAACTTTATTTTACACAACAATGCCAATATCTCTATGACATGAAGATCAACCTCTTCAGGTTGTTTTGTCCCCCCTAAACCCAGGACTGAATATTTCAAACATAGCCTGAGGCATTCTGGTTGCCTAGTATGGAATAGTCTTCCAGAAGAATTGGGAAACTCTCAGACCCTGGATACATTTCACAGAAGGTGCCTAAAATGGCTAGTTACATAAATGATAATACACGTGTCATGCCATAATTGCTTTAATTATTTAGTATACTTTAATATGTGCCTATTATATGTTTGTTTGTTTTTTGTTTTTGTTTTTTGTTTTTGTTTTTTGTTTTTTTTTTGTTTTTTTATGAATTATTAGGCAATTCTCAAGCAGCAGGATAAGCTGTAAGGAGAGATATAGATTAAAATGCTCTGGGTGAGCTGAGTTCCTTTGTATATCTTACGTTATTATGTATAAAATGTACGTAGTATATATATGGCCATTCTATGTATGGGTTTTAAATAGAATCTGTATATTGAAACAAAAAAATTTGGTCATTTTTTTTTTCAACTATTCGCATTATTATGATTTATTGCACATGTCTTTACTCGTGTATTTACTGTGTTTAACTTGTATTGTATTGTGTGTTTCTCTATGTACAGATCAAATGAATATCTACTGACAATAGCATAGCTTCCACTTTAATGGTCGCTGTGCTGGTCAGTGGGAGTCATTGATTTGTACACCTGTACATAACTCTTGAGGGCCTCATTGAAGATTAGCTGATGCATGTAAATGTCTATGCTAAATGTTATTACCCTCGTTAAATAAAGACTTTACTTAATTACTTATTAACAGCCTCTATTTATCATATGACGTTGCATCAGAGAATGAAATAACACCGTGTAATAAATTCGCTAATCCTCTACTGGATTAAATATGCAAATTACTTAGATACGCCCCATAATGTTACGTGTATGCCGTGTTTACTAATGGCATTTTTGTAAAACAATTGGCATTTTGGTAAAAGAATTGTGAATAAAATGTGTTTTAAATGACTCTTACATTCGTGCTCATGTATTACTGAATTTATTAAACTTGTTGAGGAAAAGGCATAAAATGATCGGCAAAGCCTCACATTTTATCTCTTTTCCTCAACTCGTTTAATAAATTCAATAATACACAGAGCATTTCATGCCTTTTCCTCAAGGAGTTTAATAAATTCAATAATGCCGTAATGATCCGGCTATAAGACGATTTGGCGGGGTACTTTCTGGCCTTTCTTTGGGAGATTTTTGTTTAGTCTTGTCTATAAGACGGGTTTAATTTTTTGCAAGTTGCCTGGAGGGTGTCACTGATGTGGAAATTTCATTTTCAGAGTGAGACATGGTTGATCAATTTATCTGCGGCTGCATTCATGTCTTTTCGCAAAAATATTTGCCACTGTTTTTCGAAGCCGCCATTTTGTTGTTTACACTTAGACAGACAACTCTAACAGACTGTAAAAGGCAGCAGTCAGTCATGATGCTAAATAACGTTCAAAGCAATCAATATCTACATTAACTGGTGCATGATAAAAGAAGGCCTTGGTCTTTTGCACTTTTGCACGAAACTACCTCGCGTTTTTTTTTCTCTGTGTCTACGAGCAGCAAAGGCTCTGGCGAGACTGCGCATGTGCACAACTCTGATGCACAATAACATTCAAGGCAATCGATAATACGGAACCTGCACACAAGAGAAACTTTTTTTTCTCCGTGTGTAAGTGCAGCACCATTGTATTAATGTCCGTTTTCTCACGAACTGTGTACCGGCAAATTCAATACCTTTCAACATGGTGAGAGTTTATCTGACACAGTGTTTGTTTAACAGTTGCGATAAATGTAATCATTTATTAATAACAATTTATTGCCAAAATGTGGTCATTTAAGCTGATTAAGACTGACAGCTTTAGACCACAACCCGATAAATCTGTGGGTTTGGATTTAAGCCATGATTGGTCATTAGTTGTGGTTGTAATTATGACAGACCCTGCCCTCATTGAATATTAATGTATCACGTGACAATTAGCCGCTCAGGATTTACTTGAAAGCATGTTGATTGATGACAGTGGATTATGTCATGGTACATAGTTTTCTTTAACTATTAACTATTACCAGTAACTATAACTTTTATCGCTTCATTGCAAGAAGATAAACAAAATTGTCACAAGGGGATTATATAGTTCAAGATGATTGCAGCTGGCTAGACAATAGAAGCTCAGCTTGCTCAGCTTGTTAATGTTAAATTTTATAAGGCAATTGTATTTGATGACCTACTTTCGTAGACTATCGGTTTATCTGCCAGGTGTTTTGAAAGAAAATTGACATTTTCCATACATCTCTGACTTTCCGGACTTTGCCGAAATTTTCAAGGATGCCCAAGATCTCAGCTATAAGACGGGTGTAAAAATTTGGGGTTATTCTGGCGGTAAAAACATTGTCTTATAGCCGGATCATTACGGTACATGAACACTCAGTAAGATTCTCTATATACAAAAAAATGTTATAATGAACATTGTTATAAAGTAACATACTCCTTATATTTAGCTCTGCCTAAAACCAGTGTAAATGAACAAAAAGTCTTTTAGCAAATTTTCACTTACAACTTGTATGTCTCTGTCCTGATGTAATCAAATACATGTGAAACTCCAACCTGATACTGGTCAGCTATCGGGGCTACCCAAGGGTTATTCTCTCCTTTGAAAGCCTGTCGAGAACCAATCAGATCGAGATTACCTGTAAAGAAAACAAAACGTCCATTTTCATGTCAACCACAAACAGCCAATGGTAGCTATAGTAAATACATGGTAAGTGTCTCCAACAATAAACTATATATGTAATCAGTGAGCCTTGGACAATTTCACAGAGGTGAGCCAAGCCTGTATAAAATTTTCACCAGGTTTTGTCTTTTTTGATAAAAAAGTATGAAGAAAAAAAGACTACAGACAATATACATTATGAAACATGCCTATACAAATACATTGTGAATTTTACCACCTAAAAATGAAAATTTTAGATGAAAAATTGTAATATTTTTCTTATTTCTGCTCAAAATATAGATTGTGGGTATACGTTAGAATCCCCTAATCAAGGCAGTTCTAACGAGTACCCACAATCTATATTTTAGAAATACAGCGTGTGTGTACATGTTAGAACCGCCTAATCAAGGTGGTTCTAACGAGTACCCACAATCTATATTATAGAGCAGAAATAAAAAAATAAGGTTTACCCCTGTAAACCCCAATTACAATATATAAGTGGGGATCAAGGGGGTCAAAATTATATAGCCGTGTTTTCCTGATGCGCAGGTTAAACAACTTCCATTGACATGTGTACATAGAGGATCAAACATGAACATTCATGTATTTGTGAATTTATTGAATGAGTGGAGGAAAAGGGATAAAATGCAAGGCTTTGCTGAGCATTTTATCCCATTTCCTCATTGAGTATAATAAACAAAGAAATACATGAGCATGAATAACAGATTCTATTTATCATATAACATTTAAAACACATGTTATTCCAGTTTTGTTTTTTGTCAATACTCCGGCATAAGTATATGCGACATCATTACGGACTTCATATGTGTAATGTTCCGGGGCATATCTAACTAATTTATTCAGTTCCTTAGTGCTGAGGCTGATACTGCGGTGTTGACGTCAGTACTCAAGTACTGCTTCAAATAACTATATTATATCTTTAACTTTTGCAGTATAAATTTCTAATTTTTCTAAAACTAAGACTGACTTGTCAGGTGAGACATGTATCTTAGCGGATTTGGTTGCCACTTTTTGCTATATTTTAAAATGTTGCAAGTCTCGCTACTTTGGACATCTCCTTCCTGATGCCCGGGACTTCCGTGGAGCGTGGGCCATGTTTGCTGATGTTGGCTTGGTGGAGGACGCCTATAAGTCCTAGGTTAGGCGTCTCTTGGCTGATGCCTCTAGTTGACCTGTCTCATGAGCTACGCCGGTCGATGTGTGCTCGAAGGGGGATGTGCTGTGTTCGCCGGGTCTTGTCTATCATCCGTTTCAGTTTCGAAACTTTGGGGTTTAGACACACTGATGAAGATAAAATATCAGAAAGGCCTCTGTGTCACTAAAGTTGGTATTAATTAATTATTAACGCCTTAATTATTACTTCAAGCTATTTCATTCTCAGATGCAATGTCATTTGATAAATAGCATTATTATATCGCATTAATATTCATAAGCTATTCTAGAATTCTGATTGGCTGACCGCATGCCATGCACATGTCAATAAATTATCATATTCCCCTGCAATATTCCCCTCTGAGTCACTGCTCAAAAGTGAGTCACTGCTCAAAAGTATAAGTGCATTCACTGAAAGAATCTCTAGAAGTCAGAACCCGGTATAATAAATCATTTGTTGCCCTTGTGTGAGGGGAATATGATAATTTGTTCACCCTTGACAGGTAATATTGCCCTTGTAATATTGATGCTGCAGAATGGTCAGGGTCTGCACTGTTTGCTTATATTACATGATTTTGAAGGTTAGAAGATTACAGGCTGCATGGTTTGTTTACAGTACAGAAAAGAAAGGGTTTAACAAAATGTTAACATTTTATGTCATCATTCAGGCTCATATTTCTAGCCTACACTCAGATACAATCAACTCATATGACAGTGATGTCAGTGCATGTTTTTTTTCTGAGTAGTAAAGAAGTATAACGTCGCAGCCGGTCTTACCTAATTCAGGAGGAAGAACTGTAAGTCTGTTCCCCTGAATATGTAGTTCTCTCAGTCGACTTAACTCTCCAATCTCTTTAGGTAAAGCTATAAGGTCATTCTCTCTCAACACAAGCTATAAGTATACAAGGTTAGCTTTATATACAGCTTAGAAACTTGTCCTTTGCGGCTCTTAAAAAATTTGCAAGTTTTCAAAGGACAAAACAAGGGTACACCTCTAGTCATCCTTCTCTACCGTAATAATCCTAAGTATTGGGACAGACATGCCTAAGCAAACAGTGCAGACCCAGATCAGACTGCTCCTTCAGGAGCAGTCTGATCAGGGTCTACACCATTTGCCACTCTGTCTGTATTTTTTTTTTACTTTTTGCTGGATCAAGAAACCAATCTGTCAAAATTTTAGGACAAATACAGCAAGTCCTCAAAGTGTCCAAATTTTAACGTAATTAATGCGGAAAACTGGATTGAAGTCAGTTGTATTACAGGTTATCATGTACACTGCAGTCTTAAGTCACATCACCATTATGGAATTCTAAGTCACACAAATAGGAATTCTGATCCAAGTCAAAACAGCTCCCAATGCTGATAAATGCCGGCAATAGTGATTCAGGTCATACACAATGCTGAGGGGCAATAGTTTTGACTTTCGACCTCAGGCAATAGTGCTTCAGGTCATCCACAATAATGAGGGGCAAGAGTTTTGACTTCCGGCCTCAGGCAATAGTGTTACAGGTCATCCACAATAGTGAGGGGCAAGAGTTTTGACCATCGGCCTCAGGCAATAGTGCTTCAGGTCATCCACAATGCTGAGGGGCACTAGTTTTGACTTTCTGCCTCAGGCAATAGTGCTTCAGGTCATCCACAATGCTGAGGGGCAATAGTTTTGACTTTCGGCCTCAGGCAATAGTGCTTCAGGTCATCCACAATAGTGAGGGGCAAGAGTTTTTACTTTCGGCCTCAGGCAATAGTGCTTCAGGTCATACACAATGCTGCGGGGCACTAGTTTTTGATTTTCGGCCTCAGGCAATAGTGCTTCAGGTCATCCACAATGCTGAGGGGCAATAGTTTTGACTTTTGGCCTCAGGCAATAGTGCTTCAGGTCATCCACAATAGTGAGGGGCAAGAGTTTTGACTTTCGGCCTCAGGCAATAGTGCTTCAGGTCATGCACAATGCTGAGGGGAAATAGTTCTGACTTTCCACCTCAGGCAATAGTGCTTTAGGTCATCCACAATGCTGAGGGGCAAGATGACTTTTGGCCTCAGGCAATAGTGCTTCAGGTCATCCACAATGCTGAGGAGCAATAGTTTTGACTTATGGCCTCGCGCAATGAGTGAGTGAGTGTTTGAGTTTTACGTCCCACCAACAGCTAAGGTCATACGGAGACGGGACCTAGGTTTAAAGATTCATCCGAAAGTCTAACGGCCTCGCGCAATAGTGCCACAGGTCATCCACAATGCTGAGGGGCAATAGTTTTGACTTTTGGCCTCAGGCAATAGTGCTTCAGGTCATCCACAATGCTGAGGGGCAATAATTTTGACTATTGTCTACACAGCCATCCAACAACCCAATCCAAACATACAGACATGATAAATACATGGTGAGTGAGTGAGCTAACAGATTCAAAGTTTAAGGAAAAGCCAACCTTTACTGAAGGCTTTATGGGAGGACATGGTGATGACAGGGTAAGCATTTTCTGAAAATCAAGTAGAATGTAACTCTATGATAAACAGGCTGACCTCACCGGTTTTCAAACTCATTCAAGCTTTTATTCCTGACTTGCTAAGAAGATCCGATCTAAACTGAAGTGGCTATGGTGTTTTCAAACTCCTCCAAGCTTTCTGCCTGACTTCCTTGTTTGTAAGTTTCATGAAGATCCGTTCAAAACTAAAGGGGCAGCAGTGATGACAATGTCGAAAATAGGCATTTTCAGCAATCAAAGGCACGTCACTCTATGATAAATGTGCCAACTTGGCCAGTATTCGAACTCACCTGAGGTTTTATTCCCAGCCACCTTACATGCAAGTTTCAGAAAGATTCGATCAGACTTGGCCAGTAGTCAAACTCATCCAAGATTTTATTCCCAGCCACATCACATATAAGTTTCAGAAAGATCCAATCAAAACTGAAGGGGCTACGGTGATGACAAGGTCAAAATTTGGCATTTTAGCAATCAAAGGGATGTTACTCTAAAATAAATGAGCCGACTTGGCCAGTTTTCTAACTCATCCGAGGTTTCATCCCCAACCACCTTACATATAAGTTTCAGAAAAATCCGATCAAAACTGAAGGGGCTACGGTAATGACAAGGTCAAAAATCAACATTTTCAGCCATCAAAGGGACATAACTCTACGATAAATGGGCTGACTTGGCCTGTTTTCGAACTCATCCAAGATTTTATCCCCAGCCACCTTACATATAAGTTTCAGAAAGAGCAGCTCAAAACTGAAGGGGCTATGGTGATGACAAGGTCAAAAATTGGCATTTTCAGCCATCAAAGGGACGTAAATCAATGATAAATGGGCCAACTTGTCCGGTATTCAAACTCATCCAAGGTTTTATCTCCAGTCACCTTACATATAGGTTCAGAAGTATTCGATCAAAACTGAAGGGGCTACGGTGATGACAAGGTAAAAAATCGACATTTTCAGCCATCAAAGGGACATAACTATATAGTTAATGGGGCAACTTGGCCGGTTTTCGAACTCATCCGAGGTTTTATCCCCAGCCACCTTACATATAAGTTTCAGAAAGATCCGATCAAAACTGAAGGGGCTACAGTGTTGACAAGGTCAGAAATCAACATTTTCAGCAATCAAAGGGACCTTACTCTATGATAAATAGGCCACCTTTGCCGGTATGCGAACTCATCCGAGGCTTTATCCCCAGCCACCTTGCATATAAGTTTCAGAAAGATCCGATCAAAACTGAAAGGGCTACGGTGATGACAAGTTAAAAAATCGGATTTTCAGCAATCAAAGGGACGTTACTCTGTGATAAATGGACCAACTTGGCTGGTTTTCGAACTCATTCGAGATTTAATCCCCAGCCACTTTACATATAAGTTTCAGAAAGATTGGATCAAAACTGAAAGGGCTACAGTGATGACAAGGTCAAAAATCAGCATTTTCAGCAATCAAAGGGACGTTACTCTACGATAAAAGGGCCGACTTGGTCGGTTTTCGAACTCATCCGAGACTTTATCCACAGCCACCTTACATATAAGTTTCAGAAAGATCCGATCAAAACTGAAGGGGCTACGGTGATGACAAGGTCAAAAATCGGCATTTTCAGCAATCAAAGGGACGTTACTCAATGATAACTCGGCGGACTTGGCCGGTTTTCGAACTCATCCGAGATTTTATCCCCAGCCACAATACATATAAGTTTTAGAAAGATCCGATCAAAACTGAAGGGGCTACGGTGATGACAAGGTCGAAAATGGGCATTTTCAGCAATCAAAGGGACGTAACTCTATGATAAATGGGCCGACTTGGCCGGTTTTCGAACTCATCCGAGATTTTATCCACAGCCACCTTTCATATAAGTTTCAGAAAGATCCGATCAAAACTGAAGGCGCTACGGTGATGACAAGCATTTTCCCATAGTAAGTCTATGGGACCTTGTGGTTGCCATAGGAACCAAAGTTTTATAGCGATTTCAAAAAAAAGTTTATGTCATCAATGCCCCACCAGAGGCATGCTACAGATGAGAAATCATTGAGATCAGCCTGCAGGATACAAAGATATAGCTGCTCAAAAGTGTGGACGGACGACGGAGGACCCACTACACTATAAGCTTCCCTGGAGCCTTCGGCCCAGGTGAGCTAATAAAATATGATATTTTTAATGTAAAATTAATTTTAATTAATAATATACCTACCCATCACTACAATTTAAGCCTTTTTACCAGACGCAGGTCTGGGTCAGTCTGACAAAAAAATCTAGCCAGAAATGCCATCGACATGTCCCTTTTCCCGTGACCTCCCTAGTGTCGAGTCCTGATTGGTCGCTGATGTCACCTGACCTATCAGACCAATGGGCAGACGATACAGGTCACGTGACCGCGGTTTTCGCGCCGGGAGGTCATTATTTCTTTCAGGAAAACAATTATTTCAGGCGGGGCTGGGAGGCGGGACATGCCATTGTAGTGATGGGTAGGTATATTATTAATTAAAATTAATTTTACATTAAAAATATCATTTTAATGTCCAATATAACTACCCATCACTACAATTTAAGCCTGAATTCAAAGCACGTGGAGGGTTGGATGAAAAATAATTTATACATACTCAACTCCTCTGACCTTGGTTGTTTATACCCCTTTTTAAGACCATCCAATGATGGTAACGTAAGGGGGTATCCACCATGACTGCAAGGGATCCAAATCCAAAAATCACATAAGTGGAGAAGATAAATGGAAAGGAACCGGAGTCAAAAGAGAAGGTTCACACCTATTCAAACAGGCTAACAAACAACCAAGGAAAACAAAATCCCACAATAAGTGCTGCTCAGTAATTAGGCCAGTACATTTAGCCTGAAATGACCCTTGACCCACAACTAATTCCTTGAGAAATGTTATCAGCAGTTTTAGTATCAGAAAGGTGTCCTGATTTATAGAAAAAAAGTCCTCAAAAAAAATCCGAGGGGAAAGGGTATTTTTGGGGGATGAAAAAAAATACGAAAAATGAAGAAAAATCACAAAAACCAGGCGTATGTTAAACAATTAATACTTGACTTCATTAAATCATCCAAAACGAATAGTTCTATCTGGGGGAAAAATACTAAAATTCTGAAGATAAAAGTTTTTTTCTTTTATTTTTTTTTTTGTATATTTTTTGTGTGAAATTTCGAAAAACAAGTATTAGCTTTTATAAAAAGCTTGAGTCTATGCTAGGCACACATTAATTTGTGTAGAACTATAATGTGCCAGTTGCCACAAAGTGTAAAAAAAAGTCCCAGATATCAAATGAGGATTTCCAAAGCTTATCACCAATGTCACATAAAACAAAATTTCCGAATTTTTTTCACTATCAATTACAACTAATTGTACTACATGCCTACAGTTAGGGTTTCTTCATTTCGCATTCTAGTTTAAAGTTTCATTTTACATTCTAGGTTAACATCATGAAAAAACAATCTGCTAAGACTGCCGTCTAGAAATGAAAATATTAAGAATTGGATGTGGGAAGAACTAGATAAGAGCAAATATATGTTATATATAAGCTATCATTAAGATCGTCTACACCCGTGGGTGTAGACAATAAAGGAAAGTCGCATAAAACAAGAAAAGACAATTATCACTAAAAAAATGATAGTTTCTGTGCGCCAAAATAAATGATAAGTTATTGGTACACCAAAAGATTTTATTTATTTTTTTTTTTTTTTTGGGGGGGGGGGGGGGGGGGGGGGGGGGAAGGAAAATCAAAATCAAACACATCACGAAAACATGCCTATATAATTTTGACCCCCACTTACCCACTTTATCTATATACTTGAAAAACTTGGGGTTTATGGGTTATTTTTTTCTGCTCAAAAACATAGCTTCTGAGATTGTTGATACTCAATAGAACTGCCTATCTATGTTTTGAGCAGAAATAAGTGAGTGAGTGTGTTTGAGGTTTACATCCCGCCAACAACAAATGTCATATGCAGTGGTTTCAAAAACATTTCGGCATCTGGATTTCAAGGAAAGATAGGAGTGTGATTTTCAATGTTATCTGAATAAAGCCCTTACAAATTTATCAAGCGTAGCAGGTGAATAATGTCTAAGTAAAAGGGAAAATCCCCACTACCCGTCTATTGATGAAACCCCTGCATACGGAGACCGGACCTCGGTTTAAAGACTCATCTGAGAGTCTGGTGAAGCCCTCGGATCGAACCCACGACTCCTGATTTATGAGGCTAGTAACTTATTCACTATATCATGGAGGCTTCTTTTAGCAGAAATAAGAAAAATAATGTACATGTACACCCCCTAAAACTCCCCAGTGCCCCACCCACCCAGGTGTTAATGGGTAGCAGTGGTGTTAAAGTATCTGCCTCTCCCTCGTGCGCGTGAAAACATCCGGAATGAGTGTTCGAGAGCGATGATAATTAAGCTCGAGGCTTTAATCGCAATCGAACTAAAATAAATTAGTATAAACTAAAACTCCAGTAGAAGGGGGTTTCTATCGAGTACCCGCAATCTATGCTTTTGAGCAGACATTACGAAACACACCTAAACAAAAACATTGTCAATTGTTCAGCCCAAAAATGGAATTTTAAGATAAAAAATGATGTTTTTCTTATTTCTGCTCAAAACATAAGTAGATTGCGGAGCTCGACAGATTCGCCTGAACTTGGCGGTTCTACCGAGTAACCACAATCTATGTTTTTGAGATGATATAAGAAATTTAATATTTATCCCTGTACTATATAAAAGTGGGGTTCGAGGGGTCAAAACAATATAGGCGTGTTTTTTACCCCAGCCATCTGGGCTTTGAGTAATAGATTGGGCTGCTAATGCTTCCGCACAGAACTGATACCGACCGCATATGAGTACTGCTAAAGCGCTGAGAATACCCAGAAAAGTTGCTGGGAGTCAGCCTGTCCATGCATTTAAACCCTTTTTGATTCATTGGGCGGCAGGGATTGAGACGCCATTTCATCTCAATGTCAGGTAAAAGTCCCACAAACTTGGGAGCAACGTCTCGTTTCGTGATGAATAAGAAAAAACTCAGAATTTGTCTGTTTTTTTTTTTGTTTTTTTTTTTTTTAGGGGTGATCAATAGATTTGAATATGCGTGTTTTCGTTATGTTTTTTATGACCCCAACTTTAAAAAAGTTGGAGGGGCATATTGCTTCTGGTTTATTCATTCGACTTTCCTTTGCGCCTTTGATGCATAGCATAACGCAAGAAACGTGCATGTAAGGGTCTTGAGATTTCATATATCGATTTTCATGGAAAATTAGCTAACGCGTATTTTTTTTCTTATCCGGATTATGCCCCTTTCAAAAGTTATTGCCCTTTGAATTTTTTTATAAAATCTTGTCAGCAAAATATCTCAAAATCTATTGGAGATAGAGCCTTGTAAGTTGGTGACGAGTAGATGCTTTGACTAAATTCCGAAAAATACTCCGTGGCTAATGGCCCTTTGGGTATATTGTAGGCCTATGCTTTGTGATGCGTAGTAAAATTTTAGAACCTTGTATACCAGGGTTTTGAAATTTCATATATGGATTCCTCATGGCAAATTAGCTGAAAGATATCTCATCCGGATTTTGCCCCTTTTAAGGTTGTTTGAGTCAACCTTTGTGTTCAGTCAGCTCAAAACAGTTATTGGGCGCAATGTTGGGAGACACAATTTGTAAATCAATTTCAAGGGGTTACACCCCTATTTTTCCTGCCTGTTAAAAAGTCAACGGCCAGTTTCTATTGCAGTAAGTAGATAGGACAGTGTTGCAATTGTTCTGATTGTGATTTTTGAGTGGACGCTTCCACGAAGTCACACATAGCTATCAAAATCTTACGTGCGCCATGTTACCGGAAATAACCGTATGCACATATTTACGATATTAATTCATTTGATTCCCGTGGCACAAATGTGCTTCCATACATTAAAATTTTGTCATAAGACATTGACAAATGTATTTTCCGACCCCCCCCCCCCCCACCCCCCCAAAAAAAACTGTTTATTTTTACAACTTGAACATAGATCTAGATCTTGTTTATCAATAGCATACAAGGAAAATATAAATGACATGTATTTAAAAAATAGAATGTAGAAAGACTGCAATTTATCAATTTCTGACGTAAGTTTTGTTTTTGATGACGTCATTTGTTTGCGCGTGAGGAGCCTTACAGCCGGTAAAACAGTGTATGGTGCTGTTATCTGGCCATTACTTATTTAATGCTTTTTCTGCGGATTAAATCCTAATTTTCTCAGAACTGGCACGGATATTTTTTGAGGACTTTTTTTTGGTAATTAATATAACATAGCCCTGTGTTTTGGTGTTAAAAGAATTTCTCAAGAAATTTGTTGGACCATAAAAATTAAAGTACCTCGCCTAAATAGATTGAGAAGCTACTAACCTACCCAAGGAATGACTACCACTACGAATGGGAACCAAGCTCCTTAGGTGAAGGGATGAAAAGTGGAATTGGAACGTCCATAAGCAGTAAGAAAACATTCTGAAGAAAGAATGGAGTTCCAATATGCCCAAAATGTAGAAGGCTATAACCTCATGAGCCGATGTATTCTGGAATGATAATAGGGCAGAAGTGAAATAAGCATATAGAAGCTTTATCACTTTACAAATCCACTTTGCAATCAAGGATGGAGAAATATCTCCAAACCCCTTGATTGGAAAAAAATCTCATGATAATCTCGAAAAGCTTTATACGTTCTGATGTACACAAAAAATTCTCATCAGCCTACGATCCACGAATCCTGGAAATGCCAGGACAAATAATAGTTTCAGACATAGCCGGAAGCTGGTTTATAGCCTGAAAAAATAGGTTGAGTGAGAAGAGAAAAAGAAGTCATTGTTCTTCTCATACCTGAAAACAACCCTCTGCATTTGACAACGCATGAATATCACTTCTACGAGCTGAAGCAAATGTCAAATGAAATACAGCCTGACTATCAAATGAACAAAGGAGGCTGAATTCACAGGATCGTAAGGTGGTATAGTAAAAGACCACAACACTCATGCAAGATTCCATTTGGATTCAAAGTCCTGGAAACCTGTCGGCATAGTGCAAAACCCTTTAATAAGCTGGTGATAATAGGGTTTAATGAAATGTGTGAAGCCGACTAAAATTTTAAAGTGTTTTAGATTACTGATCTGTACCCTTTTTTAGATGAAATAGAAAATAAAGGGTAGAGAACAGGCAGAAAAAGAAATCCAGTAAAAAACCTCTAGAGAGGGATTGTCTGGATTAATTTCTCTTTCCCTACACCAACTAGAAAATACCTTCCATCTTCCAGAGTAAAACTTGAGAGTGGAGCTCTTTCTATATTTGAAGATACACTCGGCAGAGAAACCAGAAATGTGTCTACCTCTGGTTTGATTCCTGACAACATCTGGATGTGTAGGTAAAGCATTTCTGGATTGAAATGGAATGCTTGACCGACATATTTTAGATACTAGATCCGGAACTACTGGAAGACGGATTGAAAGTCTTGAGACTAGGCTCAGAATGACTAAAAAACCAAGATCTCTGAGGCCATAGAGGCGTTATCAGAATGGCTCGGCTTTTTGGACGCTTGAATTTTTTCCTAGAACTAGAGGAATTCAGTTGAATGGTGTAAACGCATATGTAAAAGATTCCCCCAATCTAGAGATATTAAATCAACTGCACGTTCCAAGTGATCTGAAACTGGAGACACAATGGAAGTTGATTGAAGAACCGAGTTGTTTTTGGACGTTTGATTAAAACAGGTCCAATAAAGGTTCTCCCCATTTGAGAAAACGCCCTGTAGAGAACGGATGGCGAACTGGTCTATAGGGGCGATCCCAATGACATAATCTGCCCGGGAGGTGTCCGACAAGGATAAACATACCTTCCTGATGACACGAAGTTAGAATCTTCCATGCAAAAGCAAATAGGGAAGAGGAATGAGTCCCTCCCTGTTTACGGAGAAAAAACGACACTACGGTCAATTGTCTGGAGTAACAATAATGAAACTGTTCCTCAGTTTGGAGCTAGAAGAACTGAAAAACCAAGGAAATTTGTCTGAAATTTCAGAATGTTTATATATATATATAGCCCCGCCTATTCTAGGCCCCTCGTTCCCTGAACAACTAATCCCTGAGGTTCGAGCATGCGAAAAGCAACTAGGGAATAGACTCTAAAAAGAGGAGACCCCATTTGATAAACTGGGATTCATAAACAGGAGAGAGTAATCTGAAAACTCTGATAATGGAATTTATTGCTCCTATAGACCGGATGGTATTTCCAGTGATACAGTAGGAAAAAACTGGAAAGGTCTAAGATGAGGTTGTCCATGGGAATTTGATCCAATTACGAAGTTTCTAAAAAGGGTAACAAACCCCTGACATAAATCGTAAGTT
This sequence comes from Lucinisca nassula, assembly GCA_963580285.1. Taxonomy (NCBI): domain Eukaryota; kingdom Metazoa; phylum Mollusca; class Bivalvia; order Lucinida; family Lucinidae; genus Lucinisca; species Lucinisca nassula. The sequence continues at coordinate 91,646,727 of OY757019.1, read as the reverse complement.
TTTAGGACATGAAAAAAGGAGAAGAAGTATCTTTGAGATAGAATCAATTTCAACTTCTCCCATAAAATGGATGAAACCTAAATTCACAATAACCTGTACACGTTAGGAGAATGTATGATAAAAAGTAGTACCTGGAAAGATGATGACAAAACCCATCATCGAAACACTACACGAGATTGGGGCCTAATTCCTTGATGTGAGCTGCTTAATTTAATTTCTATTAAGTTGGTGAACAGGGAAAAATGGATCCGTTGCCAGTTCCAAAAAGGAAAAAACAACGGAACTGATACACAAAAATCCATCCAAGGTGAAACGAAGGTATTTGCGGAATGACCTGTGGATGGAGATGTGAAGGTAAGCGTCTTTTAAAACTACGGAAATCGTCCATGAATTGGGAAAATTGACCTGACGAATCGAGGACGAAGTTTCTATTTTGAAATGATCGACTCGCATCATCTTGTTTAGTGTGAGAAGTCGATGATGAGTCGATTTTCCCATTTTCTTCTCGACCAGAAAGATCCGACTGTAGAAGCCTGGGGAAAGGAGAACTTTTACTACCTATATGGCTTTCTTTTGGAGAAGAACCCTTCCTCTTCCAATAAAAATTTCTTTTCTTGATACTATTCACCGGAAATAGTATTTGCATGTGAGAAAGGGAAGGATTCCAAACAAACGCAATCCAGTAACCCTTTCTCAAAACGCATAAAACCCAAATATATTTGATAATAGAAGCCACGACTTGATAGAACTGAAATAGCTCGGCTCCTACTGGAAGAAGAGGAAGAGGAAGGGAAGGGAAGGAAGTCATTTGTTAGACTTGGATCTTCCTCTATTGGGAGGTTTCGTTCCAGTCCGACCTCTGGAACGAAAGGACCGTGTACCCGATCTGAGAATGATCTATTAGTAGATGTGAACTGATTGAGATCTTCTAGTCGAGGGTTTTAAGCACTTAAAAAGTCATCGGAAGTAGTCGAAGAGCGTCTCTTGGTTGCGGTACCTGAACTTGATACGCTCTCCGAAGACTTCAAAAAGACGAGTGCTGACGGTCTTGAAGCTTGATTCTGAAAACGTTCGGAAGACATGGTCCGAATATAGTTTTAGAATCAAGAGGCGCGGAGGCTCTAAGATTTCATTTACTATGCTCAGTAGAAACTGAACAAGTTATCAAGAGCAGAGTTGTGCCAAGCATGCAACATGGTGGTAGATAGAACAAGTGCTAATCCCCTATAACCATGGCATGTAAAAAATGACCGGGAAAAAAACAAAAGCATTAGAATAGCAGCTCTATGGTCGGAATGCTCTTGTTTGAAGGCAGAGTGGGTAGAACTAGAATACCAGTCATAATGAGAACCCGCTTTACAACTGTCCTGGAAAGAGCTCCATCCGAGCTTCGAAACAGGAAGTAATGCCAATTTCCCTGACGTCATATATACAGAGACTGAATCTGGGTCGAATTTTGGAATTTCATAAGACCAAAAAATTGATGTTTTTTGTTTGTTAGAACCAATGTTCAAAGACCCCGTCAACACTGCAAGGGTCATTTTGGAGACTAACTGTGAAATTGATAACAACTGAAAGGAGGGTTGTTTCCCTAGAATCTTTAGATTATTACTAAAAATACTTAGATCTAATTATGTCCTTCTCAGAATCGCTAAATATTAAGGACGTAAGAAAATCAACCTCTGAGTATTGCTATATTCTCAGAGGATAAAGCTCTAGGCCCAGACTCAGCTCTAGGGGCAAAACACTTGAGGATCAATTAAACTTCCCCAGTGTTTGACCCTTAATTGTGTATAGTGCACTGAACATGTGAAATTGTCGAATCAAAAATGAGCATTCCGGGTGCCGTGAGATAGAAATGACCGTCTTACAAACATAGCAGAAAGCATAATATTGTCCCGCCCTCGATGGCTTCAGTACTGGCCACAGATTGCATAATATGCGATGAATTTCTGCATCACTCTACACTTTTGGCATGGAAAGCCATTATAATTTGTATGATGTGACGGATTCGCAATCTTGCAATTTTTAACCAGCTATAGTTACGGTTTTCCAATAAACAATGCACAAACCAGTCTGTTTTTCAAGGGAAAACAATCCAATTTACTACCGCTGTATAGGTAAACACGACTTCCGTTAATTTTATCCGGTACCGTTTTTGCCGGAATTTTGATGTCCGAAATCGTAATGCGGAAATCAGACCTGAAAATCGGTATGATTTCGCAAAAATCAGAATGGTTGGCATATCTGCCATATATAATTTTTTTTTTTTTTTTTTTTTTTTTTGGTTTGGGTTTTACGGCCCTTTCAAGATTATTTCACTCATATCGAGCCGATCGTTAATCAGAGGTGGGCGAAAACCGGAGTACCCGGAGAAAAACCACCTGACCTTCCGTTGCAGAACTTGGCGTCTCACACGTGGCCCGAGCGAGGCTCGAACCTACGGCGGTGAGAGACCTAATGACTAAGAGTCAGCGCTCTTATCCACTAGGCCACGGAGGCCCGTTGCCATATATAAAATACTCTGAGGAATAAAAACCCTTAACGGGAGAAAATTACTGATTATGATAACAAAAATTACCGTAATAAGAGGCGGGAAGCATATGACCAAGGTAAACTAAGTACCGAAGGTCCGGAAAGGCTACCGGATAAAAACCGGGATGGGAGCCGTACCGAAAATCGTATGTAACATGGATTCGGCAAAAATTTAGGCATAGGTTCCTCGCACCCCGAAGTCCCCGCAATTATTAGCAGGGTCTCTACGGGGTGGTCGACGAACCTATCCTAGTCAACCCAGGCCCAAATGGGAGGTGGGGACATAGACTGGCTCATCTTGATTCGGCAATAGTGACCCACACGAATTGGATGGATTCTGTTTAGAAGATACTATAGAAAGGCCGCAAAGGGACCTGAATATTATCCATCTGCATCATGGGATTTATAAGTGATAGACGAAGACGGGTCTTGCACATGTTCAAAAACTAAAATAATGCTGAGAATTTCTATTCAGCAATAAAAACGTTTTCCGATATCGAAAGTGGAAGGAACACGCACAAAATCCGTCCTGTTTTCTGGCAATTTAAGTTTCCACAACGCCGACTTCTTATTATTTGTCTAAATCGCGACGGAAGTAAGGGCGAGGATTGTGGCCACGTAAAATCGATTTAAGCCCCCCAGTGGGAAGATCTTCCACTAACCGTTCCAAGGCGGCACTTCTGTGGCGATTTATTTATGTTGTTGTTTGTTACTTACTGTGTGTATCACTTGTGTCTTTTAATTTTGGATGGCCATATGGCCATTTTGTGGGAAAGTAACTGTCCGTATGGCCTTCCTTTGTTTAGGTTTCCATTATGGTCTGGTCGCTTAATGTTTGTATTTCTTTCCCTTTGGTGTCTTTTATGGATGGAGTAAGTTAATTGTATCAATTCCTGATCTTTGTTTTACTTCTACTTTCTACTAGAATATTTACCAGGAATAATACATGTGTATACCCTGGCACAGTACGTAGAAAGAAGTGTGATGTTTATCAAAATCCAAAAAAGGTTGGTTACATGATAAACAAAACTTCCAAGTGAAAATTCAAAATGGCGGACAACTAATACACGTGTATAATGTCGGCAGAAACACACGAAATAAATTCCACAAGAATTTCGGAAAAAACAATAAGCTTAAAAATCCTAAGTACGTTGTGGAAACTCAAGGTAAGTGCAAAATAAAAAAATAGCCATCAGAAGAGATGGCAAATCCCCCGACCAAAAGCCAACATGGCCTTCAGAAGATTGTTCACCAATAGAAAGTGCACCAGAATTAAATCAGCAATATATCACAAAAGTATTGCTGTTATGGCCATCAAAAGATTATACTGTCAGGGAAGATAACTAAACAAGAGGCCCATGGGCCACGATGCTCACCAGAGCTCAGACGGGCACTGCCCACTGGCAGCCATGTATGGTTTTAATTTATTGATTATAAAGTCTCCCAAATGAACCCCTATTCCATGTGGACTCTGTATCTGAAATATGAGGCCTTTTATGAAGTGGAGGGGTGGGAGATGACCCAACAGAGCCCAATTTGATATCATTGAATGCATCTTGTCATAAGGAACAAGAAAATATATGGTTTATGGGTGGGGGTCTTAACGGTTTCTGAGATTATGAAGTGGAGGGGGTGGGGAATGGCCCGGGCACATCTCAAGAGACCCCCAATTTTTTGTCTCTGAATGCGTTTTATCATAAGAAACATCTGATAGGCATCTGATAGGTTTCTGAGATTTATCGCCTTTAATGAAGTGGCAGGGTGGGCATGGCCCCGGCACACCCCTGAAGACCCCTAGGTTGGAATCACTGAATGCGTCTTATCATAAAGAACAAGAATATATATGGATAAGGGGTGGGGATCTGAACGGTTTCTGAGAATTTGGGCCCTATATGGAATGGAGGGGATTGGGACAGGGCCCAGGCACATCCAAGAGGACCCCCAGGTTGGTGTCACTGAATGCGTCATCATAAGAAACAAGAATATATATGGTTTTGGGTTGGGGATCTGAAAGGTTTCAGAGATATATCACCTTTTATGAAGTGGAGGGGGTGGGGCAATGGTGCATCCCGGGAGACCCCTAGGTTGGTATCACTGAATACGTCTTATCACCAGAAACAAGAATATATATGGCTTAGGGGTGGGGATTTGAACGGTTTCTGAGAAATTGGGTCTTTTTTGAAGTGGAGAGGTGGGGCTTGGCCCGGGCACTTCCCAGGGGACCCCCAGGTTGGTGTCACTGAATGCGTCTTATCATAAGAAACAAGAATATATATGGTTTTGGGGTGGGGATCTGAATGGTTTCTGAGATATATGGCCTTTTATGAAGTGGAGGGGGTGGGGCAGGGCCCTGGTCCAACCCAGGGGGCCCCCAGGTTGGTGTCATTGAATGTGTCTTATCATAAGGAACAATAATATACATGGTTTAGGGATGGGGATCTGTAAGGTTTCCGAGATATTGGGCCTTTTATGAAGTGGAGGGGATGGGGCAAGGCCCTGGCACATCCCGCGGGCCCATAGGTTGGTGTCAATGAATGCATCTTATCATAAAGAAGAAGAATATATATGGTTTTGGGGTGGGGGTCTTAACGGTTTCTGAGTTATATGGCCTTTTATGTAGTGGAGGGGGTGGGGCATGGCCCCCAGGTTAGTGTAACTGAATGTGTCTTATCATAAGGAACAAGAATATATATGGTTTAGGGGTGGGGATCTGTAAGGTTTCCCAGATATTGGGCCTTTTATGAAGTGGAGGGGGTGGGGCAAGGCCCCAGCGCATCCGGGGGGCCCCCAGGATGGTGTCAATGAATGTGACTTATCATCAGGAACAATAATATAAATAATTATATGGTTTAGGGGTGGGGATCTGTAAGGTTTTGGAGTTATCGCCATCACAAGGTTATATTGTCAGGGGAGATAATTAAAAAACCAGGGCACCCAGAGTCGTGGTTCTTGAACGTGACACACCTGCTTAACCTCATGTACAACTGTACCAAGTACCATCAATATATCTCAAAGAGTGTTGGAGATGTGGCCATCACAAGGCAGTGATTCTATATTATTGGAAGGGGAGATAACTAAAAAACCATGGCACCCAGAGTTGTGGTTCTTGTGCATGACACACCCTCTCGGCCTTGTGAACAACTGTGCCAGGTATCATCAATATATCTTAAAGGGTATTGGAGTTATGGCCATCACAAGGTAGTCACTCAATTTTATTGGAAGGGGAGATGACTCAAAAACCATGACAACCAGAGTTGTGGTTCTTGTGCATGGCACGCTGTCTCACCCTTGTGAACAACTGTGCCAGGTACCATCAACATATCTCAAAGGGTATTGGAGTTATGGCCATCACAAGGTAGTCATTCTATTTTATTAAAAGGGGAGATAACTCAAAAAGTATGGCATCCAGAGTTCTGGTTCTTGTACATGACACGCCGTCTCAGCCTTGTGAACAATTGTGCCAAGAACCATCAATGAATCTCAAAGGGTATAGGAGTTATGGCCATCACAAGGTTGCGTCTACGGACCGACGCACGCACAGACGGACAGACGCCAGGCTGATCGCTATATCCCCCGAACCTATTCGGTCGGGGGATAAAAAGAATAAAACACTTATCCGTTTATCCATTCTTCCATGGCATGTATTCTTTTTTCTTTCTTTGTCAAGAGCTCTGACCTCACGTGAGTCTGAAAAAATAATGACCTCCCGGCGCGAAAACCGCGGTCACGTGACCTGTATCGTCTGCCCATTGGTCTGATAGGTCAGGTGACATCAGCGACCAATCAGGACTCGACACTAGGGAGGTCACGGGAAAAGGGACATACCGGTGGCATTTCTGGCTAGATTTTTTTTGTCAGACTGACCCAGACCTGCGTCTGGTAAAAAGGCTTAAATTGTAGTGATGGGTAGTTATATTGGACATTAAAATAATCGTTGAGCCTTAGACAATTTTATAGGGGTGAGCTTTAGCGATGCCACTATTAAATTGTCGGTGCGAACTGATTATATTTTATTATTAAAGATAGTATCCATGTATTTAGTTTATACCGTAATCCAAAACAATCAATGGGTTTTACAATAATTTAGCAAATTTAAGCAAAAAAAGACAGCAGATGGTGTGGCATGTTAAACTACATTTAGTGCCATGGCGCGCACAGGTAGTTTAACTTGACGTCAACGAGTGCAAAGTTTATGACGTCACCACGCGACAAAGGCTTAAGAAACAACACAGGCACTCGAATAAAAGAATCTCAGTGCTTTACTTTCTATATGAAAATCTGCAAATAAATACTTTATTTTAGCTTTAAAAATTATGTTTGAGATTGAGACGCAACTTCAGTAGCAGTGCGCAGTTATTCCAACGGGCCTTTCAAACCAGGAAAAGACGAGAAGGTAAGAATTTAGCTGAAATTTCTGAAAATCTGTTTGAATAAATATTGCAAAGGTTTTAACTTGCAGTTTCGTTGTTTTCCCATGTATGAAAGGTTGCATGTTATTGTTTATACGTGTTAAATAGGGATATGAAAAGTAGGTCCGGTGTTTAAACGGTCACTAGACGTATTATAGGTCAGTAGAAGGTATTATAGATCACTACCGATTATAGCATGCAGTTATTTGACCCCCTTTATTAGGTTTCTAGAATGTCTGATTGCGGAAGAAGCCATCTGATCAGGATCTTCACTGTTTGGCATTCATTTTATGATTTTGTAGGAATAAATTACATCAAGTAATCTGATTGGTTCAAAGTCAGAAACGGGTGTGGCTAATATGAGTATTCAGCAAGAGAAGGGTTAAAACTCATCCCATAGTCAAAAATACAACTTAACCCATTTAGTACCAGAAACCCCTGTATGGGTACCTTGGCAAACAGTGCAGGCCCAGATCAGCGCCGCATTCTGCGGCGTTTGATCAAGGCCTACACTGTTTGCATAAAGTTAAGCCATTTCCCAAATAAATTTTGAAGAAAACACAACCTGACACCCCTAAATTTTGAAATGAACTCCTGCTATATATGAGGAGGCAAATTCCATTTGGTACAAAAAGGGTTAACACGTTATATAACAGACTGGGTGATAATAATAGCTATATAATAATTTGCTTTATTGTTCAAAACATATACTGTCAGTACTTGTTAGCATTGCCTCGATGAGGCAACAATTCGAACAAGTACCCACATAATGGAAGAATTTACACATCCAGTATACATTAGATTACTTACTATTTGTAAATTCTTCAGTTTTCCAACTTCAGCAGGAAAAACTTCAAAATCATTATCTCCCAAATACAAGGCACGTAATGAATCTGAAATAAATTAAGTACAAAATTAGCTAACTTCCATCTATTACATATAACAATGTCACTCGCCCCTGCCCATCAGGGCTTGAAGAAATAGATTGGGCTGCATGATGCTTCCACGCAGAGCTGAAACTGGCCGCACATAAGTACTGATAAACCGCTTAGAGGGTCTAAGCCTGCCCAGGCAAAGCTGTGCGAGTCAAACTGTCCATGCATATAAATTCTATTGGTTTCATTGGGTGGCAGGGCTAGAGATGTCATTTCATTATAATGTTGGGTAAAAGTCCCACAAAATTGGAAGCAACTTCTCCAAAATAACCTATATAGTGTTGACCAGGACGTAAAACTTCAAACAAACAAAACAATGTCACATTGTGGATTATTTGTGGGTGCTTACTGGATTCAACTTCCTGATGCATAGTGAAATTCCGCTATTAAGACCACCTAAAATTAAGTTTAGTATATAACAATCATTTATGGCGGGTTCCAAAAATCAATAGATTATAGGTAAAACCCTAAAAATTTGGACACCTTGACGACATACTGTTACATAATTTCCTAAAATTTTAGCAAATTTGTTTCATGATCCAGAAAGGAGTCCAAAAATGCAGACAGAATGGCAAACATTGGCAGTCTGATTTGGGTCTGCAGTGTTTGCTTAGGCCTGTCTGTCCCAATACTTAAGAACACTATGGTAGAAAAATGACTATTTATTTTCAGTTTTCTGTATAATCTATACATTTTTGTTGATATAACAACTGTTTTGACTGTGTAGAAAAATGACCATTTATGATCACTTTTCTTGTTTCTTTGTTTGTTTGATTTGAAGTTTAATATCCCCATCATTTTGGATATGTTGCTTCCAATTTTGAGGAATTTTTACCCAACATTGAGATGAAATGACATCTCAAGCCCTTTTGCCCAATGAAACCAATAGGCTTTATAAGCATGGACGTTCCGCCTCACACCAGTTTGCCTTGGCAGGCTTAGATCCTCTAAGCAGTTTCCAGTACTCGTTTGCGGTCAGATTCAGCTCTGCAAGGAAGCATCATGCAGCCTATCTATTTCTTCAAGCCCTGATGGGTGGGACTGGACCACTTTTCTCTTTATATATATATCTGTCTTTGGGCGACCAGCTTATTTTTTCTGCATTAGGTGGACTTTTTGTATATATCTTATTTTCTGCTTTTTCACCATTCCAACAACATATTTTTATGCTTTAAATGCATTAAAACCGTGTTCTGTATCTATTTTTATTCTAAACTTTGCAGGAAAAAATATACAAAAATATTGGACCCCTTAATATTTTACTAGTACTTAATCTGGCTTAAGGGGAACTGTGTATATAAATGACATTAGGGGGAACGGTATATAAATGACATTAGGGGGAACGGTATATAAATGACATTAGGGGGAACGGTATATAAATGACATTAGGGGGAACAAAAGAAGATATATTCTATCTTGTCATAGTGGGGGTATAAATGTAAGGGTATTATTAGGGGGATTAAAGTATATGTGATAATAAATAGATGGATGGGTGGATATTGTGTATGTGACGTTATGGATGTGGGGATACGGAGCCACCAAGAGCGAGCCCTAGTGGTATCTTCTGAAGGGCTGTCACTATGTGCAAATCTCAGAGTAGGGCTTCTAATAGGCATGGAGTTTCAGTGAAAACCCATGAGAAAATCTTAAAATATATCTCTTCGAATACCAGTCTATAGGCTACCAGATTATTTATTCTGCATTAGGTGGACTTTATTGTATTTTTTTTTTTGCTCTGCAACATACTAAGAATGTATTTTTATGTTTTAAATGCATTAAATCCGTGTATTGTATCTGTTTTCTTCTAAATGTTGTAGGATAAAATATACAAAAAAGGTTGGGCCCCTTATGTTTGCAAGTATATACACTCCGAATACCAGTCTTAAGGCGACCAGCTTATTTCTTCTGCATTAGGTGGACTTTTTGTATATATTTTATTTTCTACTATGCATCATATCTATAATGTATTTTTATGACTTAAATGCATTAAATCTGTGTATTGTATCTGTTTTCTTCTAAATGTTGTAGGATAAAATATACAAAAATGTTGGGCCCCTTATGTTTGCAAGTATATACACTCCGAATACCAGTCTTAAGGCGACCAGCTTATTTCTTCTGCATTAGGTGGACTTTTTGTATATATTTTATTTTCTACTATGCATCATATCTACAATGTATTTTTATGGCTTAAATGCATTAAATCTGTGTATTGTATCTGTTTTCTTCTAAATGTTGTAGGATAAAATATACAAAAATGTTGGGCCCCTTATGTTTGCAAGTATATATACTCCGAATACCAGTCTTAAGGCGACCAGCTTATTTCTTCTGCATTAGGTGGACTTTGTGTATATATTTTATTTTCTACTATGCATCATATCTATAATGTATTTTTATGACTTAAATGCATTAAATCCGTGTTCTGTATCTATTTTCTTCTAAATGTTGTAGTATAAAATCTACAAAAATGTTGGGCCCCTTATTTTTGCAAGTATATATATTCCGAATACCAGTCTTAAGGCGACAAGCTTATTTCTTCTGCATTAGGTGGACTTTTGGTATATATTTTATTTTCTACTATGCATCATATCTATAATGTATTTTTATGACTTAAATGCATTAAATCCGTGTTCTGTATCAATTTTCTTCTAAATGCTGTAGGATAAAATCTACAAAAATGTTGGGCCCCTTATTTTTGCAAGTATATATACTCCGAATACCAGTCTTAAGGCGACCAGCTTATTTCTTCTGCATTAGGTGGACTTTGTGTATATATTTTATTTTCTACTATGCATCATATCTATAATGTATTTTTATGACTTAAATGCATTAAATCCGTGTTCTGTATCTATTTTCTTCTAAATGTTGTAGTATAAAATATACAAAAATGTTGGGCCCCTTATGTTTGCAAGTATATACACTCCGAATACCAGTCTTAAGGCGACCAGTTTATTTCTTCTGCATTAGGTGGACTTTGTGTTTATATTTTATTTTCTACTATGCATCACATAATGTATTTTTATGACTTAAATGCATTAAATCCGTGTTCTGTATCTATTTTCTTCTAAATGTTGTAGGATAAAATATACAAAAATGTTGGGCCCCTTATTTTTGCAAGTACATATACTCCGCATACCAGTCTTAAGGCGACCAGCTTATTTCTTCTGCATTAAGTGGACTTTTTGTAATTATATTATTTTCTAAGTAACTATGCATCATATCTATAATGCATTTTATGACTTAAATGCATTAAATCCGTGTTCTGTATCTATTTTCTTCTAAATGATGTGGGATAAAATATACAAGAATGAAAGACCCCTTAAAATGTTACAAGTATATATATTCCGATAGTCTTAAGGAGACCACCTAACGGGCCTCCGTGGCCTAGTGGATAATAGCGCTGACTCTTAGTCATTAGGTCTCTCACCGCCGTAGGTTCGAGCCTCGCTCGGGTCACATGTGAGACGCTACTTTCTGTACGGAAGGTCAGGTGGTTTTTGTCCGGGAACTCCGGTTTTCGCCCACTTCTGATTAACGGTCAGCTCGATATGAGTGAAACAATAAAAGGGCCGTAAAACTCAACAAACTAGAAAAGGTGTCAATAGGACACGGATGCCCCCGCAAAAATGCCATTGAGAAACAAGAGTGGTCAAAAGACTTCACCGGGATTTGAACTCACAACCTTTTGAGTCAGAGTCCAAAGCCTTTGTGCTGGGGGATATTGTGTTTTTAAAAAGAAAAAAAAAGAATAGAAAGAAAGAAAAAATGATGTTTAAAATTTCTGCCAAGTAATTTCTAAACTGATCCAGAAACAAGAAAGTTCTTGACAACGTTTAAGTTTTGGATCCCTTTTTTGACCTTTGACCTCTTAGTATGACCTTGACCTTGTAGGTGGGGGCCTGGGTTTGTGGACGCAACACATCGTCTCATGGTGGTTAATATTTCTACCAAGTTATTTCTAAATTGATCCAGAAATAAGAAAGTTATTGACAGCGTTTAAGTTTCAGAGACGAACGGACGCACTGACGGACAGGGGTAACACTATATGCCCTTTCCACCATTCTTCGAATGGCGGGGGCATAAAAACAAGAGGCCCATGGGCCACTACGCTCACCAGAGGTCAAGTGTGAGAAACTGGCCCGTCCCTGGATGCCATCTGCACCTACCAAGTCTCAGATCAAAGTCTACAATAGTTTCGAAAATACTTGGTTTTGACCGTTTATCGCACAAAAAAGTCTATGTGACCTAATTTGACCTTGGTATAAAGTGAGTCAAGGTCATCCGAGGGTCTACATCTGAACAAAATATGCTGGACCCAAGTTTCTTATTCTACATACCAAGTTTCATTGACAATCGGCTTTTTGGTATAGAAGGAGAAGATTTTTAAGGGTTTCTACCTTCTATGGGCATAACAGCCATCATGGTCACATGACCAAACTCAAATTAATTATGTTTTATTTCCTTGTTCCTAAAAGTTTTCTTATAAAATTTGGTTGCAAATGGCAGGTGGTTTCAAAGAAAAACATTTTTTTAATTTTCATATCTGAATGACCTTGGACCAAGGTCATAGAAGGACCTTGAAAACTAATGTAGTTTCACTTGCACATTTTGCCCACTGCATATACTAATGTTCAGGTCACAGGCTGCAATAATAAAAAAAAATTATGCTGTTTTGACTTTTTCCCATACAGAAGTCCATGTGACCAAATTTGACCTTGGCATAAAATGGGTCAAGGTCATCCGAGGGTCATCATTTAAGCAAATTATAATGGGCCACGAGTCACCAATGCTACATACCAAGTTTCATCACAATTGGCCCTCTGGTTCCAGGAAGAAGATTTTTTAAGGGTTTTACCTTATATGGACATAGCTGCCATCCTGGTCATGTGACCAAACTCAAATTAATTAAATTGCATTTCCTTGTTCCGAAAAGCTTTCATACAAAATTCGATTGCAAATGGCCTAGTGATTTCAGTGAAAAACATTTTTTTTAATTTTCATATCTGTATAACCTTGGGCCAAGGTCAGGGAATATCCTTGACCTTGAATACTAATGTAGTTTCATTAGCACATTTTGCCCACTGCATCTACTTAATTTCAGGTCACAGGCTGCAATAATTAAAAAAAAAATGCTGTTTTGACTTTTTTCATACAAAAGTCTATGTGACCAAATTTGACCTTGGCATAAAATGGGTCAAGGTCATCAAAGGGTCATTATTTTAGCAAACTATGATGGTCCAGAGTCCCCTATACTACATACCAAGATTCATCACAATCTGCCCACTGGTTCAGGAGGAGAAGACTTTTGAAGGGTTTTTACCTTATATGGGCATGGAGGCCAGCTTGGTCATGTGACCTGGACCCTACGAGCAAACCTTTGTTCCCCCATCCCATGGATGCTCCACATGAAATTTGCCTTCAATCGGCCCTGCAGTTTTAGAGGAGAAGTCGTTTGAAAATGTTGACACGGACAACAGATGGCGGGTCACTGCCTATACTATAAGCTGCCCCGGAGCCTTCGGCTCTGGTGAGCTAAAAATAAGGAGACCACCGTAATTATTCAGCGTTAGGTGGACATTTTGTATAGTTTTTATTTTCTGCTATGCATTATATTAATAATGAAGCTTTACGCTGTACATTCATTAAACCCGTGTTCTGTATCTTTTTTTCTAAATGCTGTAGGATAAAATATACAACAAGAGTACCCAGAGGGCTGTTTGTTAACTAAGTTTCTCAAACTTCGAAGTTGAAGAGGTGCTATCAGCGCCCGGATAGCTCAGTCGGTAGAGCACTTGCTTTGTAAGCAAGGGGTCACCAGTTCGAATCCGGTTCTGGTCACACTTTTTCAACTTCATTTCTTTATGAATCTATTAGTATAATTTCACACCCGATTGAATACATGTACATATATTTATTTTCACCATTTTCTGAAAAGGTGGAAATTGTTATTTATGAGCCGGAGCATGACAAAACCTACAATAAGGCCAGGGCAACAAGCAGAGACTCAAATCAATCTGCACACCCATCCACTGTGACAAGACCTTTTACTTATATTTCTTGGCATAAATCATAGCCTATAGTAAGTACATGCGATCAGCGAAGACTGATCAGACTGCTGGAATGCCCAGGCTGATCTGAGTCTTTGCTGGTCGCTCAAGCCATCTTGTAGTTCTTGTCATGTACTGGCTTATTTAATACATGGGTCGCGATTCCAAGCTGCCGAAAAATCACGAGTTTTCACAACCCAACATATTAGGCTGAAGCATTTGCTTATTTATTCTTTGCATAAAGGTCAGTCTCATGTCAAATTGTTTGCACTATAATTGTAATTTCACCAATTACATTTTTATAGCCAGGTAATTGTAATTGAATAAGAATGCAGTCTGAGGGACAGCCATAATCCCCTGCCGCCCTTCAGTAACAAAGCTCAACCTTATGACATTAAACTGTGACCTTCGCCGTGATCTTGAATTAGCAATCTTATGATGATTAACATTTTAGCCAAGTAATTTTAAAATCCATCTAGGAGTAAGAAAGTTATTGAAAAACACCAAAAAGACCCACCTCTATGCATGACCTTGACATTTCAGGAACCAACCTGGATTTTGCGTACAACACATCGCCTCATGACGAATACATTTTTTACCTTTAACCTCTAAGTATGACCTTTGAGGTACGGACCTGGGGCTTGTGGCGACACTTTGTCTCATTGAGAATAATATTTGACCAAAGTTTAGTGAACTTCTATCGAAGGGTTCAGCAGATAACTGTTACGAACGGACATTCCACCTTTCACCTCTAAGTATGACCTTTGAAGTTCCGACCTGGGTTTTGCGTGCGACACACTGTCATTTCTGACAAGTAATATTTAAATTCATTCAGGAATAAGAAATTTATTGATAGGACATGATAAAAAGATGCTTTTTTGACATTTTATCTCTAAGTATGACCTTGACCTTCGAGGTACGGAGCTGGGTCTTGCACGCGACACACTGTCACATTATGGTTAACATTTCTGCCAAATAATATTTAAATCCATCCAGGAATAAGGAAGTTATTGATTGGACATTACAAAAAGGCCCTTTTTATCTTTGACCTCTGAGTATGTCCTTGACCTTTGAGGTACGAACCTGGACCTTGCACGCAACACATCTTCATACTAAAGAGAAAAACTGACCAAAGTTTAATGAAATTCTATCAAATGGAGTAGACAAGAAAGTGTTATGGATGGAGGGACAGACGAAGGCATATTCCTATAACCCTGCATCGGGGGATTGATCAATTACTTTCAAATGTAATTGGTCCCAAGCCTGGACCCTACCAGGTATTTAACTTCCAAATACGAGTACTTAGTGATGCGAGACTGTTTGAATATAAGCATTTGAAAAACTTTAACACTGTGTGACAGGAACGCAAACTCACACACAAATGCTCATGTGGACCAACAGAGGTGACAACAATAGCTCTCCTTGTACTTTGTACAGGCCAGCTAAAAAGGTCGTTCCTTTGAAAATGTCAACAGTTAATTACCTTCTTTTAAGTGGGATGGGACCAAATGCTGTTCTTAAATCGCAGTTCAACTGAGCTGCATCAAGACAATAAGTGTCTTCAGACATTCTGTTGTGTGAAAGTTTGAATGCCTGCCATTTAGATGAGACATACCATGGGTTTGGGTGTGTAACTAATTTTGACAGATTTATTGAAACAGAAACACAAAGATAAACTATCTGGAAGCTTTAATAACTGTAATATTTAATTTTATGTTTAGTTTAGTTCATAATTAATAACTATCTTGACTTGCATATACTTGAATCGTGGATATGTGCAACACGAAATATAGAAGAGGGTCATAATGGCCCTGGATCGTCATGATGTTAACAAGCTGTGAAACGAACACCCCTCTAAGCTCCAATTCATAAAGAGATAACTGAGGTTTACAGGGGTGTTCATTCAAGACATAGATCATCGTAAATGAAGCCATTTTGTGGATATCATAATGCTCACCTGATCCTCATTGTACAAATGAAATGGTACAAGGAGCCAAACATGATTGCTCTATTTCAACGGATCAAAATTATGACAAAGTAGGCTATAGGTCAAGATCACAGGTCAAAATAATTTGTCGAGTGGGAAGACCTTGTAACAAGAAACCTACATGCCAAATATGAAGGTTCTATCTCTAGTGGTTTAAAAGTAGGTCACAGGTCAAGGTCACATCGCAAAATGTCTTGTACCAAAGAATGCCCTTGTCAATAGTAATCTACATGCCGAATTTGAAGCTCTAGTGGGAAGCCCTTGTCACAAAAAGCTACAAACCAAATATGAATCTGGTCTCAGCAGCTCAGTCGGATGCACATCTGACTGTTGATCTGGAGGATGCGGGTTTGATACATGCCAAGGACGGCAACATTCCTTCGTGGAGATTGATCATGAAATCTTTTCCAGATTTAGGGACATCTCAGCCCCTAACAAACTAGGCCCCTGACAAACTCGGCCCCAAACACTCCACTTATAGCTATAAATAGGTCATAATAGACAGTTTTTGTCTCCACAATTACATTTGGAAGGTCTATAGTTTCATAAGGCAGTTTGAGCTTAACATATTTTTGAGGAATTATAGAATCCTTACCGGTAAAACACATCGCTAAAATTGTGAATTGTGCTGTGTGTTTGGGGGGGGGGGGGGGGGGGAGTTGAAAATGGAAGTATCTTTTATCTTAACCTTATAGTTATAAACTTAAGAGATGACAAGAGCCGTCACATGACAGCATAGCTCGCCTGTTTGTGCTTTCAAAATATAAGGTAAAATCACTGAACTGTGAAATATAGGTCACAATAACCTTAATACCTTTTGAGGTCAATCATCCAGTCACATGGAAGTAATAATCCAGGTATACTGTTTCTCCATCAAATAATAATCAAGATAATAGGCAAAATCACTGAACCATGAAATATAGGTCACACTGACCTAGACTTATTATGAGGTCAATTATCGGGTCACATGGAACTAATAATGCATAGATGCTGTTTCTCCACTAAATAGTATTCAAGATACAAGGCAAAGTCACTGAACCATGAAATATAGGTCACACTGACCTAGGTCTATTTTGAGGTCAATCATCAGGTCACATGGAAGTAATAATCCAGGTATAATAATTCTCCATCAAAAGTATTCAAGATAATAGGCAAAATCACTGAACCATGAAATATAGGTAACACTCACCTAAATATATTTTGAGGTCAATCATCAAGTAAAATGGAACTAATAATCTAGGTATAAAAATAGTCCATCAAATAATATTCAAGATATAAGACAAAGTCAATGTACCATGAAATATAGGTCACTATGACCTAGATATATTTTGAGATCAATCATGTGGTCACACGGAACTAATATCCCAGGTATGACATTTCTCCATTAAATAGTATTCAAGATATAAGGCAAAATCACTGGACCGTGAAATATAGGTCACAATGACCTAGATATATTTTGAGGCCAATCATGTTATCATATGGAACTAATACCCCAGGTATGACATTTCTCCATCAAATAGTATTCAAGATATAAGGCAAAATCACTGGACCGTGAAAAATAGGTCACAATGACCTAGATATATTTTGAGGTCAATCGTGTGGTCATATGTAACTAATATCCCAGGTATGACATTTCTCCATCAAATAGTATTCAAGATATAAGGCAAAATCACTGGACCGTGAACAATAGGTCACAATGACCTAGATATATTTTGAGGTCAATCCACTGGTCATATGGAACTAATATCCCAGGTATGACATTCCTCCATCAAATAGTATTCAAGATATAAAGCAAAATCACTGGACCATGAAATATAGGTCACTGTGACCTTGACCCTTTTACACTTGAACCAATGTCTCATAGTTGGCTGATGTATAAGCAATTAAGTTTGAAACTTGTTACTTTAATGGAAATGTATATAACAAATTACAAAGGTGTCCTAGATTTTGACCCCTAGCCTCATCCCCCCAGGCATGATCCCAGGGGTGTTCTTTTGGAATCTCAGAAGATATTCCCTGGTATTCTCAAAAGACACTCCCAGGTATCCAAGTTGTAACTATGAATGTTTTGTGATGGGTGACTGTTGAGATATAAGCATTTCAAAAACTTTAACACAGTTTTACAGAGGTGTTCTAGATTTTGACCCCTAGCCCCACTCCGGGCTACCCAGGGGTCTGATCTCTTGGAACGTTATAAGACCCTCCCAGGTACTTAAGTTCCAAATATGAGTGCTCTGTGATGCATGACTGTTGAGATATAAGCATTTGAAAAACTATACCGCAGAGTGTGACGGAAACGGGAACGCAAACGCTTACGCTAACGCGCACATCCGGGGTGACAACAATAGCTCTCCATGTACTTCATATAGGCGAGCTAAAAATAATTCTTTTGTACTATGCATTTATTGTTTGAATATGAAAACATGCATGCCTAAACAAATATACTGTTATTTTTCCTTAAACGCCCCCGACCCAAAAATTGATAATTTAAGATGAAAATTTTTGATATTTTTGCTATTTCTGCTCAAAAATATATAGATTGTGGGTACACGTTAGAACATGCCAAGCTTTGCTAGCACAATACACCATCACGAAAACTTATCTTTTTGACCCAATTAACACCACTTTTATCCAGTCAAACCGTTAAGATTTGCTGGGGGTATACATATCCCTTTTTATCTTAATTCTGCTCAAAAACATACATATGTAGTTTGTGGGCACTAGTTGGCACCGCGTCGCTCAATGACCGGAAAGACCCTGATCAGATGACTAAATTGGAGGTTTTATATATATAATATAATTTGGGGTGCCGAGTTTGTAGGGGCCTACTTTGCTAGGGGCAGAGTTTGTTAGGGATGACCCGTTACCCTTTTCTACAGTCATTTTCTCCCATCAGCTGATTCAAGAAGGGCATTTGTCAGTTTCTGGCGAAAGAATGTGCACTGTACAAGTCAGCTGCTTACGAATGAGCTTGCCAAGGCCAAGGCCAAGTGTTGACGTGAGGGTGAGGATTAAGGCCGTGTGAAATCGATTTAAGCCTCCCAGTGGAATTCTTTCCACTGACCGTTCCAAGGTGGTTCTTCTGTGGCGGTTTATTTATGTTATTGCTTGTTAAGTATTGTATGTATTACTCGTGTCTTTTTATTTTGGATGGTCATTAGGCCAATTTGTGGGAAAGCAACTGTCCTTTTGGCCTTCCTCTGTTGAAGTTTCTATTATTGTCTGGTTGCGTCGTGTTTGTGTTTGTTTCCCTTACTTTAAACCCAAATACAAACAAACAAAACAAAAATTGAAGGTTCTATTTCATATTGTTCAAGCCAAGGTCAAATTCACAGGTCAATTTATTTGTTCAGAGATAAGACCGTAATACATGGAACGTTCATTCCAAATATGAAGGCTGTAAAAAGCTATGACCAATATATTTTTATTTAAGTAGGTCTCAGGTCAAGGTCATTTTTTCCATGATCCATATTCTACCTTGACAGAGATGTTGTCAAGGTGATCATTTTGAGCAAGTTTGATAAACATTGGACCAAAGGTTTTTAACCTGACATGATCCATATTTGACCTTGACATATATTTTCAAAGTGATCATTCTGAGCATGTCTGATAAACATTTGCCCAAATTTATCTGCTCCAGAGTTTTCACAGGGGTTTTCTAGGCTACGACCCACTGACTTACTTTTTGACCCGAAATGATCCATATTTGAACTTGACCAAGATATTGCTGAGACAACTTTGATGACGATTCGACCAAACTGTGACCTGTATAGTATTTAAAAGGTTTTTTCTATGATTTGTTCATACTGATCTGCTTTATAGCCCTAAATGACCCTTATTCAAAGTGTACTGAGATGGTAATTCTGCACATGTTTGGGGATGATTGGACAAAAACTGTGGCCTCTAAAGTATTAATAAGGTTTTTTTATGGTATTAACTACTGTTCCACTTTTTGACTCAAAATGCCCCATATTCCAACTTGACAGAGATATTGTCAGTATGATCTAACCAATCTGATCATAATTAGACCAAAACTGTGGCCCAAGGGTGTTAACAAGAAAATTTACACATGGCATCAGCCGCCGCTGGACATCTCATTGTCACAAAAGCTCACCATGACCATTGGTTAGGTGAGCTAAAAACAAATGTAAAATAAGTTTTGCTTCTCACATACGACCCAAAAGCATGTGATGTACAAATGCCTACAGTAACAAAGGGCCATAACTCATCAAGTAGTATTCAGAATTTCTTCAAAAGATAATAAGGTCATCTACAGATTTCTAGCAATGCACTCATCAACTTTCAATGCCATAGCTTTTATAGTTTTTGATAGTTTTATAGTTAAGGTCAAGGTCATCAAAACCTTATGGCTATTTTCCCCATCCTAGTGTTGTAACCAAGCAAGTTACTTCAGAATCCATCAAACGGTTCAGGAGATACAGTGTTCCAGAAGACTAAATGATAGAAATGGCTATTTTCATTTGTCAAATGGCAATGCCTCTGAAAGTAAGAACACCAGAGTTATGGTTCCTTTGTCCTGCAGCTCATCTCGTGCAGCTGTACAGCAAAAGATGCATCATCCATAGTCTGTGGTCAAACATAATTGCCAGGAAATTAAGTTTCTTCTCCTTTACTTTTTCATTGTAACCAGTGCCTGGCTATTAAATTGCTTCTACTTTACTTTTAGCCAATGCCTGGATATTTAATTGCATCTCCTTTATTTTATCATTGTAGCCAATGCCTGGATATGAAATTGCTTGTCCTTTACTTTTTCATAGCAATAGTTAGTTCTTCTGGCTTTGCATCTCGCTTCTCTCTTATGGCTTTTCTGAACAATTTTACACAAATTTTCTTGTAGTCCTTTCCTCTCACATTCAGGTCTTTCAATGGCAGAAATTCATTGGAACTCATGAAATCTTGTGACCTACAAAAACAAGAGTAACAATGTAAGAAATGCCCCGCCATTACACTTACATCTTACAAACAAGTACTATAAGATTGTAAGAAAGGAATTCAAAGTGAAGGTGCATTGTTCTTTCCGCGAATAAATTTCAATGATTATTTTCAATGTTCAAAGGGCCACAGCTTCAAAAGATAGTAAGCAAAAATTACTTTCTCTGATCAGGCTTACGAGATTCTAACAGTTTTCTTTGGCTCCAGCATTTATGTTATTTCATGCTGTCAAGTCCTTATTGTTGTTTCATCTCTGTAGTTGACTGATATTTGTTCTCCGATATAGCACTGTTGAGTTAGCAAACTTCATGCAGACTGAAACATGTGTTTGTTTAGACCATGACAGAATCAAGGATGAGAATCATGGCCATATATAAACAAATTAAAACACACAGTGAAATACATTTTGCTGACCATTCTAAGGCTGTTCTTCTATCCTGGATTATTTATGTTGCATTTATGTATTGCTTATATCCTTTTAGTTTGGATAGCCTTTTACCGTAGCCATTCTGTGGGAAAGTAACTCGTTCTGCTGCCCGCTTGTGATCAGATTTCAACAGTGTTTAGTTACTCCATGTTCATGTTTCTTTCCCTTTGATGACTCTGATCAGAGTTGTTTGACAAATGTTTTGATACCTGATCACTGCCTACATTTTTATTTTACAGTTCCCATTTTTTGCTGAACCCCTCAGGTGATAAACCAATGTGTAAAAATTAAAAATAGTAATGATCAGGAACTGATACAATCAAATCCCAAATCCTCCCCACAACATCACCAGGGAAAGAAGTCGATAACAGAAAATATCATCATACTAAATATGAACTTAATCCGTGTAGTCATAAAAACGAGATGAGCTTCTAAAAAAACTTTAACGCAAAAACTTTAACATTTGTGGACGTCGATGCCTGGGGTAGTAGAAAAGCTTACCGGGACGAAATTTCCTGAGAGTTAAAAAAGGATAGGAAACCCAAATAAATATGTTTCATGTTCAGCAGAGACTTGCCTGGTAAGAAGCCTTTGCTTTTCTCATTTGTCTCCAGTGTCTTCTGATTAGAATTGTGTCAACAACTGACCGTCAAACTGTAAAAAGAAAACAAATATCAAACAAGAGAATCAGAGACACCAAAGGATGCCCCATGAAGATGTGTAATAGAGGAAACAAGATGTGTTTGTGAAACACCGATGCCCCAGGACAGCGCCTGTGCAATATGAAAGCCCCATCACTAAAGTATGTCATGGTCAAGGCCACAAGGTATCAAGGTCAAAAATTATGGTACCAATGGAAAGGTGTTGCGAAAAAGAATACACATGTGAAATATGAAAGCTCTATCACTTACCAATCGAAAGTTATGGACTTTATATTAAAGTTTTCAAAAAGTAGGTCAAACATCAAGGTCAAGGTCACAAGGTCAAAAATTATGGTACCACTAGAAAGGGCTTGTGACAAGGAATGCACATGTGAAATATGGAAGCCCTACCATTTACCAATCAAAAGTTATGGCCAATGTTAAAGTTTTTAAAAAGTAGGTCAAATGTCAAGGTCAAGGTCATGAGGTCAAAAATTACGGTACCATTAGAAAGGTCTTGTGACAAGGAATGCACATGTGAAATATGAAAGCCCTACCAATTACCAATCAAAAGATACGGCCAATGTTAAAGTTTTTAAAAAGTAGGTCAAATGCCAAGGTCAAGGTCATGAGGTCAGAAATTATAGTGCCAATTGAAAGGTCTTGTGACAAGGAATCCACATGTGAAATATGAAAGCTCTATCACTTACCAATCAAAAGTTATGGCCAATGTTAAAGTTTTTAAAAAGGAGGTCAAAAGTAGGTCAAATGTCAAGGTCAAGGTCACGAGGTCAAAATTTGTGGTACCTCTTGAAAGGTCTTGTGACAAGGAATGCACATGTGAAATATAAAGGCTCTATCATTTACCATTCAAAAGTTATGCCCAATGTTAAAGTTTTTGCAGACGGACAAACAGACAAACGGACAAACGGATTAACGGACAAACGGATTAACGGACAAACAGACAAACAGACGGACAGACCAAAAACTATATGCCCCCCTGAATCTTCGATTCCGGGGGCATAAAAATCTGGGGTTACAATGCACATGTGTTTCATTATCAGCCACACATGACTTTGATAGGACTGACAAAACTGTTAAAAGGGGTGTAAATGTAAACGCAACCATCTACTGTATGTGATTAATAAATCATTGAACTGAAATTTGAAACCTATCATCAATGGGTGTTATGGGCACTTGGTATTTATTCTGCTAGTATTACACCTTCCTTATCTGAGAGACCATGACATTGTGTAGTAAAAGTGTCATCAAAGTTGGGCCACAAACATAATCTAAGTTATCAAGCAAAAAGTGTTTTAATTTTGCAACAAGGAGCAGTCTGAAGGACAGCCCAATCCCCCCACCATTAAAATCAAGGTTCAACCTTGTGACCTTTACCTGTGACCTTGACCCTGCGTCCGCATGGTTTATCTATGGGTTCTGCACGCCAGCTCAGAGGGGAATTATTTCTTAAAAGTTTAAAGGAAAATCCATCCAGGGGTAAAGGAGGTATGGAATAGACATAAAATTCAAAGTTGAAAAACTTCACCTGTGACCTTGCCCTTGAGTTGGCATGTTTTATTTATGGGTTCTGCACATCAGCTCACTGAGGAGGATATTTTACCAATGTTTATTAAAAATCCTGCCAGGGGTAAATAAATAGGCATAAAAGTCAAAGTTTCAAACTCGTGACCTTTAAATGTGATCTTGACCTTGTGTCAGCATGATTCATGTATGCTTTATGCACATCAGCTGTCTGAGGGGGATAATTGACCAAAGGTAAATGAAAATCATTTTAGGGTAAATGAGATATAAGGAATGGACACAAAATTCAAAGCCGTGATCTTCAAATGTGACCTTGACCTAGAGTCAGCCTGATTCATTTATGGGCTTTGCACCAAGGTTGGTAGGTAAATACCAGTGGCAGGAATGCTATTTAAAATCACTCATATGCAATAGATAATAATCCTAAAATTAAGATGGACAGGCCTGAGCAAACAGACAGACCCAGATCAGACTGCTCCATCAGTCTGTAAATGCATCACAAAAACATATGCACATGATTTTGACCCCTCCAACACCACTTTTATATAATAAAGATGGGGTTTAAGAGGGATATACACTATTTTCCATATCTCTACTAAAAATATAGATTGTGGGTGCTCAATAGAACTGCCTCACTGAATGATCTATAATTTCAGCAGACATACTACAATATTGGAATTTTTAATCAGAAAATTTTCATTTTTTGGTTGTAAAATGTTCATTACATTTGTATAGGCATGTTTTCTTGAACTTTGTGGTTTTTTTTTTTTTTATGCTTTTGTGAAATGATAAAACACATTGTTAAATTTGTTTGGAGAATTACAACAACTTTTGTGGTTGTCCGAACTTTTTTATGTGTACTTTAAAAAAAAGTTTGTTTGCAAGTTTGTCAAGTATTCACTCCTACTTTTGAACGGTGTGAAAATTTGTTTTCTTTAAGACAGGTATTAAAAGAACAAAATACAATGGGCATACATTTCTTAACCTGCAGGTACTCTCTCAAGTATTTTTATTTACAAGTCAAGTCAAATACCAGTAGCTGATGTCTGAAAACTAGTATTTCAGTATCTTTTGAAAACAAATTCAATACATACTTGATTACTTAATATATAAAATTATGAAGGTAACAGATTATTAATCTTTCAAACAATTCATTATCAGAAGGTCTGGAAAATCCTAAAACATTTCATTCGACCTGCATGACCAAGTGCATGTAGACTCTACAAGAGCTGTCGCATGTCAGCGTAGCTCGCCTGCTTCGCAGTTCAAGATATAAGGTAAAATCACTGAACATTGAAATATAGGTCGCACTGACCTACAAATATTTTGAGGTCAATCATCAGGTTACATGGAACAAATAATTATGTATGTAGATTTTTCATCAAATAGTTTTCAAGATCTAAAGCAAAGTCACTGAACTCTGAAATATAGGTCACACTGACCTATATATATTTCAGGGTCAATCATTGGGTGACGTGAAACTAACAATCTGGGTATGACATTATTCCATGAAATACTATTCCAGATATAATGCAAAAACACTGAACCATGAAATATCGGTCACAATGACCTACATTTTCGGGATGGGGGAGAAATATAGGTCACACTGACATGGAGCTAATAACCAATATAGGTCACACTGACATGGAGCTAATAACCAAGGTACATGTATGATGTTTGTCCATCAAATAGTATTCAACATATAAGGCAAAATCAGTGAACCATTAAATATAGGTCACAATGACCTAGATTTATTTGAGGTCAATCACTGTGTCACATGGAACTAATAACCAAGGTATGATGTTTCTCCATCAAACAGTATTCAAGATATAAGGCAAAATCACTGAACCATAGGTCACACTTACCTAGATATATTTTGAGGTCAAACATGGGGTCACATGGAACTAATATCCCAGGTATGACATTTCTCCATCAAATAGTATTCAACATATATAAGGCAAAATCACTGAACGATGAAATATAGGTCACATTGACCTAGATAGATTTTGAGGTAAATCCTTGGGGCACATGGAAGTAATTATCCAGGTATAGCATTTCTCCATCAAATAGTATTCAAGATATAAGCAAAATCACTGAACGATGAAATATAGGTCACACTGACCTAGACATATTTTCAGGTGAATCACTGGGTCACATGGAAGTAATAATCCAGGTTAGGAGGCCTTCATGCGGACTGAACAAATTATTTGTCTAAATCGCGACGGAAGTAAGGGCGAGGATTGTGGCCACGTAAAATCGATTTAAGCCCCCAGTGGAAATCTTCCACTGACCGTTCCAAGGCGGCTCTTCTGTGGCGATTTATTTTATGTTGTTGTTTGTTACTTACTGTGTGTATCACTTGTGTCTTTTAGTTTCGGATGACCATATGGCCATTTTGTGGGAAAGTAACTGTCCTTATGGCCTTCCTTTGTTTAGGTTTCCATTATGGTCTGGTCGCTTAATGTTTGTATTTCTTTCCCTTTGGTGTCTTTTATGGGTGGAGTAAGTTAATTGTATCAATTCCTGATCTTTGTTTTACTTCTACTTAACATTTCTCCATCAAATAGTAATCAATATAAGGCAAAATCACAGAATCATGAACTATAGGTCACATTGACCTAGATATATTTCGAGGTCAATCATGGGGTCACATGGAACCAATATCCCAGGTATAACATTTCTCCATCAAATAGTATTCAAGATATAAGGCAAAATCACTGGACTGTAAAATGTAGGTCACCATGACCTTCACCCTTTTACACTTAAACCAACGTCACAAAGTTGGCTGATGTATAACAAATTCAGTTTGTAACTTGTTAGCATAATGATAATGTATTTAACGAATAACTTAGGTGTCCTAGATTTTGACCTTTAGCCCCCCCCCCCCCCCATTCGTGAACCCAGGGGTGTGTTCTTTTGGAATCTCAGAAGACAATCCCGCATATTCTCAGAAGACATTCCCAAGTACCCAAGTTGTAAATATGAATGCTTTGTGATGAGTGACTGTTGAGATATAAGCATTTCAAAAACTTTAACACAGTTTTATAAAGGTGTTCTAGATTCTGACCCCTAGCCCCACCTCGGGGCATGGATCCAGGGGTTTGCTCTCTTGGAACATTAGAAGACCCTCCCAGGTACTAAAGTTCCAAATATGAGTACTCTGTGATGCATGGCTATTTAGATATAAGCATTTGAAAAACTTTAACGCAGTGTGACGGGAACGCACACGCACACGCTAACGCAAACGCGGACGACCGTGGTGACTACAAAAGTTTTCCTTGTACTTCGTAAAGGTAAGGTAAAATGCAAGCCCTGTATGAAATGATTTTACTTTACAATACATATACCTAGGCAGGCAGGGTATATTAAGCAGTCTCAATTGGCCCCACCTACATTAATGTCCATTTTCCAGTATTTCTCAGTATTTACCGGGATTTCCCTGTATTTCCCAATGTCCATGAAACTATATGTGTATTTTCAGCTTTTTTACCAACCTAGCTTTGGACATGAACTTTCTGAGGGGGATAACTGACCAAGTTTGATGAAAATCCTTTAAGGGGTGGAGATATGGAACAAACACAAAATTCAAAGAATAGCTCAGCCAAAGCCACCTCTGACTGGTTATCAGGAAGATGTAGGTTGATTCCTTCCGCAGTCAGAAACATTCTTTCGTGGATATTGATATGAAAAGTGGTACTTACCAATCCCACAGCCCTGGCTTGAGTAGACTCGAAGCACACTGGTAGGCTGCAGAACGGTAAGTGGCGATAGTAGCGTGGTCAGCCCTCCGTGTTCCTCGTGCCCAAAGTCTGTCACCTGATTCAATGTCGGTTGTTTCCGTCCTTCTCCGTAGATCTTGTCGGGGATCTTGTTGTTGTTGTCGAATGTGCATATAGCTACAGCCTAACGGCACATCACTCGCCTCCTTTTATGAAGAACCTAGAGGTGGCTAAAGAAAGCTATATGCACATGAGATTATTGTTATAAATTTAAAGGAATCGAAATGGTTTTTACTACGCCTCCTTTTATGAAAAAGGAGGCTCAATAAGGAACAGAATTTAGAAATTAGCAAGTGTAACAAACAAGATCTATTAATAAAATTTCTGATAAGCTGGAGGTTGCTTTACTTTTAATATAAATGGTTAATGAATTTATCAAAGGTTTTAGAGTAGCTGACCACTATGAATAGCTGATTAAATGTAATAGATATTTATGGAATGGATTTCTGTGAATGGCCTGAGTATCTTTTAAGGATGGTGAATGATTTACTGAATAAGCAGTGCGAGAATGTAGTTATATAAATGCATAGAGAAACCAATTTTGAGCTGATAGTAATTTACAGAACTATACATATCCACTGCACACAAGTTGTCAGTAACAAGGGACTACAAAGTGCTGCACCTGAAGGGACAACATAAAGCAATGTAAGCACTGGAGTCTCGGTTGATTTTAGATATACGACTAGCAATTACAAATAAAGAATTTTAACAGTATAATGACCAAATATCACTGCTAAATAGAAATAACACAAAAAAATAATTAAAACTTATAAAAAGAACAATATCCAAGAATCACTGTAATGTGTATGCTTTACATAAACAGAGAACAAGCATCTGAATTTTTATCTATATGTGTAATTTGGAAATACTGATTTTTTAGCTTGCTTGTTCCATATAACAAATATTGCTCCCAAGTGTATAGTATTTTCAAATATTAATATAAAACAAACAGAATCTACCACAATTAACAACTATTTCATATATGGCAAAAATCACACATGTACTACCCATGCACATGCATGAATAAATATCAAACTGGCATTACAAATATCACACATGCACCTTATGCACATGCATGACAAAATATCACACTGGCATTATAAATATCACACATGTACTCCATGCACATGCATGACAAAACATCACACAGGCATTACAAATATCACACATGTACCCCATGCACATGCATGACAAAATATCACTCTGGCGCAATATATACGCCAGCATGACAAAGCACTCGCCATCTCGCAGTCTGACTCGCCGAGCAAAGCGTCGAGGCGTTCTGTCAGACTAAGATGGCAAGTAATAAAATAAATATCACACATGTACCCTTCCAGCACATGCATGACAAAATATCACTCTGGTGTACCATATACACCAGCCTGATAAAACAAATATTCAAAAGACAAGGCAAAGATTAATATGTGGTAGAAACTGTTACAATAAAATATGAACTGTAGTACATGCTTTGTTTACAGGAGGCACACGACAAAAGTGGACATACAAGATAATTTTAGCATACACATTTAAAGTAAAGCCTGGAATAATTTAGAACTAATGACATAACAATACTAATTATACTTACGGACTTTAGATTCTGCTGGAAATAAATTGTTACATTGTGAATATATTTTTTAAATGGAAACAGGACCCTTGCGACAAAACATACCCAAAGCTTATTTCCAGATCATGTTCAAATTTAGAGTTAATACTAATCACCGAGCTCTCCAGATCTGACAGTTTATGTGCAAATAATAATATAGAGAGCAGCTGTTTTTGTTTAATACTGAACATTCTTTTATATGAAGTCAAAAGGGGGTGACAGAATGGAGTAGCCAATGAGGACAAGCCTGGATATTAGAGCATCGTTTAAACAAATAATCCAGGTGTCATACTCCATTCCCGCTCTCATATCAAATTCTGAGAAGGAGCTCCTCAGAAATGTTGACAGAACAAGTATGCAGTGGAGGGATCAAAAACTGAACCTTGACATACAGAATGATAGAATGTATAAATCTATAGAGTGTATTTTAGTACATGCCCTGAACATATCACAGTGCACAGTGTATAAACAGATATATTCAGACTTCTACAAGGTAGCATGTAACACACAGAAATGTATCAGAATGAAAAGATAGCCAGCACATTGTGTACTGTTGGGAGGAGCACCCACAGAAAACCTGACAGTCCAAGGGACTAGTCAAATGTTTCATAGGTACCCCTGCCAAAGACACAAAGCAATAAAACAGACGTAATCTGATATGTTAAGGTCTAGGCAATAATAAGGTAATGTCGAGCCAGCCAGTCAACCTAACAACACTTTTCCTGGGCAAGCTCAGACTCGAGCAGTTAACCAGTACAGTGCATATTTTTACAATAAATGCACTATTCTGCATATGCAGACATATCAGCTGGTCAACATACAAGCTCTACCAGCCTCCATATACACATACACAGAACACTGCTTCCAAATAAACAAACAAAGCCAATGCCCAAAATACATAGGTGTGCCATACAATGACTACTAAGTTACTGTACCCTAAGTCCTAACAGAGCCATGAAACAGTTCCACAGAAAAATGATATGCCTCGAAAGTTCAGCATTAAAGCTACAAATGCAAGGGCACACATAAATTTGTTTATCATGCAAAATTAACTGTACTAAGTTCAGCAAGAAAGGTTCGAATAAAGCCAAGCAGGATCTTAAATCTTAGTTTGAGGAAATAAGCCAATAAGCATTTTCTACAATTCATGGAAAAGATGCATCATTCTACAGAAAAATAAAGGTAAAGCACATAGCCATTGATTTTGCCAAGAAGCTCGTTTTGATAAATACTTAGGATAGTGTTGCGTGACCGACGCAAATCTCGGGGTAAACTGAAAAGACAGCATAAGCTAAAATCTACCAGTTACATATATATAAAGGTAGTCAAACTATATAACAAGAAATACACCAAGTTTAGCAATGTCATGCAGCTATATATAGATATCCCTTCAAAGTTACAGAACTGCAAATATTTCACAAACCCTCAGTTCTAGCTCAAACAATACACATATCATCTCTCCCCCTTTTATAAAGAAAAGCTATATTCAAAGCAAAAATGAGCTGAAGAAAAAAATGCAAGGTAGGAAAATGGCTATGACATGTAAGAGAACAGATATAGAGAAAAAATATAAAACAGTTGAATAACCATGATCTAAATTGGCGCTTGTGTATACCAAGATGAAAATTGGCGCTTGTGTATACCAAGATGAAAATTGGCGCTTGAAAAACCAAGATGAAAACTGGCGCTTGAAAAACCAAGATGAAAATTGGCGCTTGAATATTAAACCAAGATGAAAATTGGCACTTGAAAAACCAAGATGAAAACTGGCGCTGAATAACCAAGATGAAATTTGGCGCTTGAATAACCAAGATGAAAATTGGCGCTTTTATAACCAAGATCAAAAATTGGCGCTTTTATAAAACCAAGATCAAACGTTGGCGCTCTTTTGAGAAAAAACGTTGCCAACGAGTGAAAAAATAAATCGTCGATATAATTAGACGACAACATCGGTGATAGTATTCGACGCCAAATAAACACAAAAAATGTCTAAATGCAGGTTTTAGTCTGAAAAAGCCATCCGGAACGTAGAAAATTATCGTTAAAGGTAACGACAAAATTATACGTTCAAAACGTGAAAGCAAGGGCCATAAATCACTAAACTACCTTGAAATTTTCTGTAAAAACTTCCTTTCACGTAAAAAAAATTATTTCTGACACTACTTTCGTTTTCAACAGTAAACAAAATATGAGAAACTAAAATAGCCGAAAGGGTGTGTGTGCGAAATATAGCCGAAATGGTGCATGGACGAAAGTAGAAAATAAAGAAATATTTCCCTAAATATATTAAAAAATTAGGTTTGAAATGGACATTTAAATAATTATTTTAACATTTTAGAACATATTTCGGAAGATTAAATCAATTTTAGAAACAGATGGCATGGGATTGACATGGTCGTATTTTCTTCAACGGAACAAGCCGATTCCGTCGAAGGAAATACAAGCATGCGGCTAAAAATAAATTCTTACCTTATGTAAATTGAAAGCACATCATCACTCACCCGCGCCAATTCATTTCTCGCAGCGCCATTGATATAAAAGTGATACTTACCAATCCCACAGCCCTGGCTTGAGTAGACTCGAAGCACACTGGTAGGCTGCAGAACGGTAAGTGGCGATAGTGGCGTGGTCAGCCCTCCGTGTTCCTCGTGCCCAAAGTCTGTCACCTGATTCAATGTCGGTTGTTTCCGTCCTTCTCCGTAGATATTGTCGGGGATCTTGTTGTTGTTGTCGAATGTGCATATAGCTACAGCCTAACGGCACATCAATATTGATCATGAAATCTTTTCTACAGTCATTTCTCCCATCAGCTGATTCAAGAAGGGCATTTGTCAATTCTGGTGTAAGAATGTGCACTGTTCTGGTCAATTGCTTACGGATAAAATTGCCAAGGTAAAGTGTGGATAGATAATTGGCTCAAACTTTTAGTTAACACTGGCCGTTAAACCCCCATACATAAAAAGAACTGGTGACTATCAAATGTGACCTTGAGCTTGAGTCCAAGTAAGATATTCTGAAGGGCTCTCACATTGTGCAAATCTCAGTGTAGGGCTTCAAACTTCCACAATGAACAAACATTAAAAAATATATCTTCGAATACCAGTCTTTAGGCGACCAGATTATTTATTCTGCATTAGGTGGACTTTATTGTATATACATTTTTTGCTACATGCAACATACATTGTACAATATGTACAAAGAATATATTTATATGCTAAAATACATTAAATCAGTGTAATATTTTGTATCTGTTTTCGGCTAAATTCTGTAGGATAAAATTTACAAAAATGTTAGGCCCCTTATAATAAATATAAAAAAAAATAAAGTTATTTCTACAAGTATATATACTCCGAATACCAGTCTTAAGGCGACCAGCTTATTTCTTCTGCATTAGGTGGACTTTTCGTATATATTTTATTTTCTACTATGCATCAAATCTATCATGTCTATAATGTATTTGTTTGCCTAAAATGCATTAAATCAGTGTTCTGTTTTCTTCTCAATGATGTGGGATAAAATATACAAAAATGATGGACCCCTTGAAATTTTACGAGTATATACTCTGATAGTCTTAAGGCGACCAGCTTATTTATTCTGCATTAGGTAGACTTTTTGTATATATTTTATTTTCTGCTAAGCATTATATTAATAATGACATTTTACCCTGTAAATGCAATAAATCCATATTCTGTATCTATCTGCTTCTAAATGCTGTAGGATAATATATAAAGTAGACATGTGTCAGTATGACACAGATGCCCCCGCACAGGGGCCAAACTCACGCTGAAAACTTATGTTGCAGCAACAGCCGTCACTGAACAGTATAACGCACCTGGAATAGTGTCAAACTAAACTAGATATATCTTTGTTGCATTCATCAAGTCATATTGAATTGATACTTCAGACATGAAGTTTCTCCATCAAATATTATTCAAGATTTCAGGCAAAGTCACTGACCCATAAAATACAGGTCACACCTACCTTGATATATTTTGAGGTCAATCATCTGGATGCATTCAAGTATTATCCCAGACATGACATTCCTCCATCAAATAGTATTCAAGATTACAGGCAAACTCCCTAAACCATGCAATATTTTTTTTTTTTTTTTTTTTTTTTTGGTTTGGGTTTTACGGCCCTTTCAAGTTTATTTCACTCATATCGAGCCGATCGTTAATCAGAGGTGGGCGAAAACCGGAGTACCCGGAGAAAAACCACCTGACCTTCCGTTGCAGAGCGTGGCGTCTCACACTTGGCCCGAGCGAGGCTCGAACCTACGGCGGTGAGAGACCTAATGACTAAGAGTCAGCGCTCTTATCCACTAGGCCACGGAGGCCCGTAAACCATGCAATATAGGTCACACTGACCTAGATATATTTTGTCGAGATCAATCAGTGGGTCAGATGGTATAAAATTTCTCCATAAAATAATATTCAAGATAATGGACAAAATCACTGAAGCACACCAAACTAGATATATTTGGAGGTTGATCAGCGGGGTAAATGGAACTAATAACACAGGCATGACATTTCTCCATCAAATAGTTTTCAAAATAAAAGGCAAAGTCATTGAACCATGAAATATAGGTCACACTGACCTAGATATCTTTTGAGGTTGATCAGCAGGTCACATGGGACTAATAATCTATGGCATGACATTTCTCCATCAAATAGTATTCAAGATATTAGGCAAAATCACTGAACCAAGAAATATGGTCACAATGACCTAGGTATATTTTGAGGTCAATCATTGGATCACATGGAACTAATAAGCCGGGATTGACATTTTTCCATCAAATAGTATTCAAGATATGAGGCAAAATCACTCATCCATGAAATATAGGTCACAATGACCAATATACATGTAATTATATTTTTGAATCAATCATTGGGTCACAAGGAGCTAATAAACCAGGCATGACATTTCTCCATCAAATAGTATTCAAGATATAAGGCAAAGTCACTCTAGCATGAAATATAGGTCACACTGACCTATATATATTTTGAGATCAATTACGTAAATACACACATTCGTGCAGACGGACGTATATTCATACAAACGTACGTACACACATTCGTGCAGACGGACGTACATTCGTACCAACGTACCTAGGGCTGGCTAATCGTTTATGAAATGATAATCGCTTATCAGTTTTGCCATTGCGTTAAATAATCGATTAGTAATCACTGGAGATTTGGTCATAATTTTACCTGTCCCGCTTTCTGTCTGCACATGACTCTTATCATATACATGTTGTAATTCACTCTAGTGTTTTGCACAGACAGGCCAGAGCAAACAGTGTAGACCCTGATGAGAATGCGGCGTCTCATCAGGGCCTGCACTGTTTGCCACTCATCCAGCTATTTAAGAAACATCTTTAGCTGGTAAATTCTACGAAGAAAATAATTGATTACGGAAAATCAGTATCAATAATAATATTTCTGGAATTTATCAATCAATTAATCGATTATCTGATTAATCGTTGCAGCCTTACATGTACGGCAAACCTAAAAACTATATGCCCCCGGACCTTGACATTTTACGAGTATACACACTCTGAATACCAGTTTGTAGATGACCAGCTTATTTATTCTGAATTAGGTTGAAAGCATAAGTGAAAAACTGAAAAAATATACTCCGGACATCATGCCAATGGCGGTGACAAAAATGTAAAAATTCTATTGGAAAAATTAAAATGACTATTAAAACATACTTGACAATCTGTTTTTTCTACAAGAAACGTGAGAAATGTTACTTTTCCCAAATACAGATTAAACAAGAATTCCGCCGAAGGCTATGTCACGCCTGTTGGGGCGCAAAGTCACTGAACCATGAAATATGGGTCAAGGTCAGATATGGTTACTTGCGTTGAAGTTGCAGTTCCTAGATTCAAGCTTGTACCAAGTATAATTAATGAAGCTCTAATAATTCTCAAGAAATGGACTTTTACATTAGGGTGAAAGTTAGGGTGGTCGCAATAATTTACAAAGTCAGTGAACAATAAAATAAAGGTCAAAGTCAGATACGGATGCTTCTGTTGAAGTCGCAGTTCCTAGATGCAAGCTTGTACCAAATATAATTAAGGAAGCTGTTCTCAAGAAATGGACTCTTACATCAGGGTGGAAGTTAGGGTGGTCGCAAATGTTGACGGACGGAAAATTTGACACCTATATCGCGCCATGCAGGCGCAACAAAAATGATTAAATTTTTTACCAGTTGTTTTTTTTTTTCTTTCAGGGATTTCTTCTTCTAAGCTGTAGTCTTCATCTGTAAATATTTAAAATAATAAATAGAAGATCATGAATATGTTCCATTGAATTTATTAAACTAGAGCAAGTTGATATCCCTGTGCTGTGGAAATCATGTCATGTAATAAAAGGACCCAAAATTTTTTACCTTGGGTAACCCAAATACATGCCTCCCAGCAAAGTTTTGCACCACTGTATTCCACTCTCCATTACCTTTGCATAAATAATAATAATACTATGTTTGTGCAAAAAGTAATTTTGACCCATGGGGCTCACCCCACTGCACCCCCCCCCCCCCCCACCAAAGGAAGTCACATCAGAATTCTGAAAAATTATGTTCCTCCAGCCCTCATTCTGGGAAAGTTTCAAGATTTTATAAGATTCTAGCACAAATACCTAGCCTTGGATGAGTTGTTTGACAATATGACCTAAAACCCTACTTTTTGACTTATCATGACCCCGGGCATTCCCCCCGCCTGCATTTTTTCCGCCATAGCTTTTACTCTCCATTAATACTTTGATTTGATATGAAACATGACTATATTTGAAGAAAATGAAGTTTTACCCTCAGGCAAGTCGGGGCCCCAACCTGTCTGGGAGGTCATATTGAAATTCTTACTATACTAGCCCAAACAGCCCATGCAACAACACATTATTTTAGAAATATTTCACCACATATGAATGTTTCCACCATAAGGAGCTATTTTTAAAGAAAACTAGAATGTGGTTAAATTGGAACGCCATTGCAAATCCCCATGCTTTCCACTCACAGGCTAAGTACCAAAAACCAAGGCCCCAAAATTTAACTTGTATTATATTCTACTAATCATCCCCTTCAATTTGAAATGTCACATGATTATGTTCCAAGAAAATTAAAATTTGACCTTTTGACCCCATCCCCAAACCTGGGCCCCAATCTGACCCTAGGGTCAAAATTTTACTTGCACTGTATTCCACTAATCATACCCTTGAATTTGATATACCACATGACTATATTTTGAAAACATTTTGGCTCTGCAACCCCAAGTCTGAACCCTTGGGCATGACCCAGGGGTCTGAGCCAAAATCTGTTCCATATGTTTTACATATTCCATTAATTATTACTTCTGTAATGTTTGGTATCAAAATCTATAAAATTGACTTTCAAGCCTCCTAGTGGCCCACTTTGGAAATATAGGTTTTTATATAGGTTTGTCTTACAGAAAATAATGGCTAATAACAGATTGTTCGATAAAAAATATAGGTTAAAAAGGTTCTTCGACACTCACACTAACACTTAATTCTGCTGAAAAAAAAGATGTCTTTTACGTCACGATTGCTAAAAAAAGTTGATAAGAATTTTGAGTCTGAGTGAGTGAAGCGAGCGGGGAAAAATTACCATTTCTTTACAGTTTTTCATCACTATTTTGGGACTAAAATAAAAAGGAACAATAGGAAAGAAATTTAATGAAAAAAAAAAAAAAAAAAGCAGCCTGTGGAATGGCCATAATCCCCTGCCTCCGTTCAGTAACTGTGACCATTGTTACCTCCCTTCCATTATCTACCTTGGTAGATCCATATGCATAGATTCTAGGTTTATAACCACTCTCTGACAACTGCAGCAGGGAGTCGACTCTTTGGCTCAGGGGTAAGAGCAGTGGACTTCTACCCGAGCGAACCGGGTTCGAATCCCACCAAAGACGGGGATTTTTTCACGCTATGCATCTTTCCTTTGTTACGACTGTCACGTCGTAAGATGGGGGCTCGTCCGGGATCGGACTTTATATGCCAGAAATGGCTTCGTGCCGAAGTTGGCATCCTTCACGTCATCATAAATGATGTCTTCCTTAAGAGGGGGTGTGTTACCTCCCTTCCATTATCTACCTTGGTAGATCCATGCATAGATTCTAGGTTTATAACCACTCTCTGACAACTGCGTCAGGGAGTCGACTCTTTGGCTCAGGGGTAAGAGCAGTGGACTTCTACCCGAGCGGACCGGGTTCGAATCTCACCAAAGACGGGGATTTTTTCACGCTATGCATCTTTCCTTTGTTACGACTGTCACGTCATAAGATGTGGGGGCTCTACTGGGATTTGTTACCTCCCTTCCATTATCTACCTTGGTAGATCCATATGCATAGATTCTAGGTTTATAGCCACTCTCTGACAACTGCATCAGGGAGTCGACTCTTTGGCTCAGGGGTAAGAGCAGTGGACTTCTACCCGAGCGAACCGGGTTCGAATCCCACCAAAGACGGGGATTTTTTCACGCTATGCATCTTTCCTTTGTTACGACTGTCACGTCATAAGATGTGGGGGCTCTACTGGGATTTGTTACCTCCCTTCCATTATCTACCTTGGTAGATCCATATGCATAGATTCTAGGTTTATAACCACTCTCTGACAACTGCGTCAGGGAGTCGACTCTTTGGCTCAGGGGTAAGAGCAGTGGACTTCTACCCGAGCGAACCGGGTTCGAATCCCACCAAAGACGGGGATTTTTTCACGCTATGCATCTTTCCTTTGTTACGACTGTCACGTCGTAAGACCATAACCTGTTACCTTGACCCTAAATTGGCAATCTTTTGATGGTTAACATTTCTTCTAAGTACATGTAATTTTAAAATCCATCCAGGAGTAATACACTTATTGACAAAACACCCAAAAAGATCCTTTCCTGACCTTTGACCTCTAAGTATGACCTTGACCTTTGAGGTACCAACCTGGGTCTTGACATCATCACATTATGGTTAACAATAACAAGTAATTTTAAAGCCATCCAGGAATAGAAATATATTGACCAGGCATGTTAAAAAAAAAAAATTTACATTAAACCCATTCCCACATGGGGACTTTGTGATTTTTGCTGTTTTTTACAGAGTTGCCTAGGGTAGCAAATTCATAAAGCCATTATTTCATCATGGATGGCCCATTTTACACCAAACTTGGCATGAATGTTCACTGGGTAGTAGCCTTTCAAATGACACCATTTTAGACTAAATCTTTGTTGCCATGGTAACGAGGGGGCATCTCAAAGTTGACAAAAAGTGTTATTTCACATGAATTTTTGACTAAATCTTTATCTTCAGCCCGCTGGCAAGGCAACAAATAAAGAGTTTGGCACCCGGGATTTTCACTGTTTGCAGCATGTTTTGTCAGGCTGCATCAATTCGGAGGCATTTTTGACCCCAGACACCGTCAGACCTCATTTCAGCGACCGGCTGGGCCAAAAAAAAACATTTTTTTTCGGGTGTGAGGGGGGCGATAGCCCCCCTTCAATCCCCCCACAGAACGTATTAGTGGGGAGGCGCGCGAAAAAACAGGTCACTTTTTTAGGCCAACTTATTCTAATGCAAACATTGCTATCCAGGGATGGGGAGTGCAGGTTTGAAGGTGGTTCTAGGAACAAAGGGGGGGGGGGGCTCCAGACACGTAAAAACACGTATCTGACTGGGAAAGGGTTAACTAAGGCTGACACTATTAACCGGATAATCGATTAATTGATCAATACATTTTACAAAAATGATTATTGCTACTGATCTGTTAATAATTGATTATGCAATAAGTACAGTTAACTACACAACATACTGCATAAAATAGCTGGGAGAATCGCAAACAATGCAGACCCTGATGAGACGCCGCTTTCAGCGATGTCTCATCTGGGTCTACACTGTTTGCACAGGCCTGTATGTCCTCATGTGTAGGTTAAATATAGTAAAATTTATGCTAAGAAGAAAGCCAGGCTAGTTATACCCGCTTTTTGAAAAAAAACGGGTATATTATTTTCGTCACGGGTGTCCGTCCGTCAGTCCTTCCGTCCGTCCTTCCGTCTGTCACGTTTCTTGTGAATGCTAACTAGTTTTTTATTTCTTGACCTAGGGTGACCAAACTTGGTACATGCATTGCTTAGGGACTGGAGATGTGCATGAAGGTGTCGAAAATTTGATCTGACCCTCAAGGTCAAAGGTCAAAAACTAGGACTTTGCCATATCTTCACAAATATTTGGGTTACACTCCTGAAACTTTGGTTATGGATAGCCCTTTGAATGTAGAAGGTACTGCATGCTGTATTTGGCATGACCTGGACCTCAAGGTCAAAAGCCAAAAACTAGGAATTTGCTGTATATTCTAAACTATTTGGGTTACACACCTGAAACTTGTTAATTGTGTTGTCAATGGAAAAAGCGGGTATTTGCGATGGTGCACCATCGACTGCGCGATTCTAGTTAAATTATGATAAAATCTCCAGTGATTACTAATTGGTTATGGAGCACAATGGCATAAAGGATGATCGATTATCTTCTCAGCTCCGATTAGCCAGCCTTACATTTAACCTCAAAGTAAGACCATGACCTTTGATGTACTAACCTGGGTCTTGTGCATGATTAACTGTCATAATATGGTTAACACTTCTCCCAAGTAACTTTTTAAATCCATCAAGGAATAAGATAGTTATTGATCGGACACAACAAAAAGACCCTTGTTTTGACATTTGATCTCAAAGTAAGACCTTGACCTTTGAGGTACCAACCTGGATCTTACATGTGACACACTGTCACATTATGATTAGCATTTCTGCCAAATAATTTTTACATCCATTCAAGAAAAAGAAAGTTATTGATCAGACAAGACAAAAAATATTGACCTTTGATCTCTAAGTATGACCTTGACCTTTGAGGTACGGACCTGGGTCTCACACGCTACAAAAAAATCCCCATCCCCTGGGCCCCAATCTGCCGCTAAATTTAGGTCAAAATTTTACTTGTATTATATTCTACTAATCATACCCTTCAATTTGATATGCCACATGACTATGTTGAAAAAAACTTTAATTTTGACCTTTTGACCCCTCCCTAAGGGCCCCAATCTGATCCCAGAGTCAAAATTTTATGTCTATTGTATTCTACTAATCAACCCCTTTGATTTGATATCCCACATGACTATATTCTGAAAAATTTAAAATTTGCCCTCCCGACCCCCAAAGGTGACCTCGTGGGGCATGACCCAGGGGTCGCAGCCAAAATCCCATTCAATATGTTTTACATATTTCATTAATAATTACTTATGCAAAGTTTGGTAGCAAAATCTATAAAATTGACTTTGTAATTGAATTTTATTGATATTTGACCTTTTGACTTCTCTCCAAGGCCATATGAGGGCTAAAAATAAATGTGCCATTGCGCGAGCCACTGATGTAAACAACCTACACACCAAATTTGTTTAGATTCCGATCAACGGTTTAGGAGGAGATAGTTGGACGGATGGACGGACGTTCTAACATTTCGGGTTTAGGGGCTATTTCTTTTGTTATTTTCTTTTGTTTGGTTTAGGGGCTAACCTCTTTTACCTTTTGTTTACGGAACAAATCTATTATTTCCCAATCATTTTTTGTCGCACCTGCTTGTAGCAGGGTGCGACATAGGCATCAACTTTTCCGTCCGTTCGTCCGTTCGTCCGTGCGTCCGTCTGTCACATTTACGTCGAAGTTCGACATTTATGTCAAAGTTTTTATTAAAGTCAACTACAAACCTAATCTACCATCAAACCTTATATGAAACATCTCTCAGACCTTCTGACTTTGTAAGCACATTGACCTAGTGACTTTGACCTATATTTTTCGCTCTAGTGACTTTGATCTTTATGTCGAAGTTCGACATAACTTCGACATTTATGTCGAAGTTTTTATTTAAGTCAACTACAAACCTAATCTACCATCAAACCTTATATGAAACATCTCTCAGACCTTCTGACTTTGTAGGCAAATTGATCTAGTGACTTTGACCTATATTTTTCGCTCCAGTGACTTTGATCTTTATGTCGAAGTTCGACATAACTTCGACATTTATGTCGAAGTTTTTATTTAAGTCAACTACAAACCTCATCTACCATCAAACCTTACATGAAACATCTCCCTGACCTTCTGACTTTGTAGACTCCTTGACCTAG
Organism: Lucinisca nassula; assembly: GCA_963580285.1. Taxonomy (NCBI): domain Eukaryota; kingdom Metazoa; phylum Mollusca; class Bivalvia; order Lucinida; family Lucinidae; genus Lucinisca; species Lucinisca nassula. The sequence continues at coordinate 91,605,696 of OY757019.1, read as the reverse complement.
TGACTTTGACCTATATTTTGTGCTCCAGTGACTTCGACCATTACGTCAAAGTTTGACATTTATGTCGAAGTTCGACATTTATGTCGAAGTTTGTTATATACTCAACTACAAGACTAAATAACCATCATACTTTACATGAAACATCTTCGTAAGCTCCTAACCAAGCAGGGGCTTTCATCTCGTGGCGTTGACCTATATTTTACGCTCCAGTGACCATGACAAATATTATATTATTTAGTGGAACCGTTTGAGATAGAGCCTTTATATTTGGCATGTATGTTCCTTGTGACATTGCCTTTCCACTCGTACAAAAAAAAAAATTACCTGTGACCTTGACCCCTGACCTTTTGACCTACTTACCATAACTTTTTAACCATTTGAGGTAGAGCCTTCATATTTGGCATGTAGGTTCCTTGTGACATTCCCATACCACTCATACAAACAATTTTGACCTGTGACCTTGACCTGTGACCTTTGACCTACTTTATCATAACTTTCCAACCGTTTGAGATAGAGCCTTGTTATTTGGCATGTGGGTTCCTTGTGACATTGCCTTCCCACTCATACAAAAAAATTGACCTGTGACCTTGACCCCTGACCTTTTGACCTACTTATCATAACTTTTAACCATTTGAGGTAGAGCCTTCATATTTGGCATGTCGGTTCCTTGTGACATTCCCATACCACTCATGCAAACAATTTTGACCAGTGACCTTGACCCCTGACCTTTTGATCTACTTTATCATAACTTTTTAACCATTTGACATAGAGCCTTCATATTTGGCATGTAGGTTCCTTGTGACATTGCCTTTCCACTCATACAAAAATTTTGACCTGTGACCTTGACCCTGGACCACTGACCTACTTTGTCATAACTTTTTAACCATTTGAGATCGAGCCTTCATATTTGGCATGTAGGTTCCTTGTGACATTGCCTTTCCTTTCATACTAAAAATTTTACCTGTGACCTTGACCCGTGACCTACTTTATCATACCTTTCTAACCATTTGAGATAGAGCCTTCATATTTCGCATGTAGGTTCCTTATGGCATTGTTTTTCCACTCATACAAATAATTTGACCATTACCCTGGACTTTTGACCTACTTTATCATCAAGGTTTAACCATTTGACATAGAGCCTATATAGTTTGGCATGTAGGTTCCTTGTAAAATTGCCTTTCCACTCATACAAATAAGCTTATTTAATTTCTACGTTATGATTGTGGCTCCTTTAGCTTTCGCCCCCGCAGGTGCGACGCCGCATTTTGCGGAATTCTTGTTATTGTTATCCAATCCTAACCCTAGCCCCGGACAACAGGCGAACGGACAGACAGAGGCGATAACAATATCCCCAGTTTTTCTTCGAAAAATAAGAGGTTAATAAAAAAACTTGAAATGTGTCACCACGACACAGATGCCCTCACCAGGGGCCAACCTAGAAAAACAACATGACCATGGGCGGGGGTATTGGTAAATCAAACTTCAGACCTATATCTATGATGATACCAAATATGAACCAATGTCATCATAAATGTTCAGTTTCTACCTGTCACAAATCAAGGTTGGCCGGTAAATACCAGTGGCGGGAATTCCCAATGGTATTTACCGGTAATTACCGTCCTGGGAAATACTCCAATTTTCAGCAAAAATGGGAAATACTGGGAAATAGTGGGAAATATGATTTTTGTTCTTTTATTTTATTGAAAAACACTATTATTATTTGTGTAATTGTATTGAAATAATGAACAATTAGCTGTTTTGCAACATACCATACCCTACATAGGTATAAGTCTTGCAAATTGCAAGCTCTTACTAAACCAGACACATGTAATTAATATGAAGTTTACTTGTAAAATGTATCAGTAACTCATTTTTATTGTATACTGAAAAACATATTATGGGAATCTCTTCAGGAAAGGAGGCGAGACAGTAGGCTTATACTTATGTATAAAGGTCTAAAGGGTGCTGCCAGCAATCCAACAGATGACCTTATATCCCCAATTAGAAATGGCAGGAAGCATCATTCTTTGGCACTTCAGGTGCCCTTGTCAAGAACTGACATCTACAAGGGATCCTTCTTCCTTCAGACAAGTACAGATTGGCCTGCCCTTCCAGATTTGGTCATTTTGGCTGCGGAAGTTGCAAAGGATAATGCAGCTAAATTTACTTCTTTGGCCAGAGCTAGGGACCAACTCCCCTTTACAAGAATGTCATTGAGCATGTCACCAATAACAATGCAGATTCAGATCAGGGTGCAGCTATTTAAAATCCCTCACATTCAATAGATAATTATCCTAAAATTGGGACAGACAGGCCTGAGCAAACAGTGCAGACCAACTTCAGAATGATCCTTCTATCATTGGAACTTTGTTTTTCATGCTTTAGTGAAATGTTAAAGCCACATTGTTCTATTTGTTTTGAGAATTACAACAATTTTTTTGGTTGTCTGAATTTTAAGGATGTTTACACTAACTAGAAAGGTTTGTTTGCAAGTTTGTCAAGTAATTACTCCTATTTAAAAAGGTGTGAAAATTAAACGGTTTGTTTAAGACAGGTATTAAAAGAACAAAAGACAAAGGGCATACATGTACATTGTACATTTCTTAAATAACCTGCAGGTGCTGTCTAAAGTATTTTTATTTACAAATCAAGTCAAATCCCAGTAGCTGAAAGTTAAAAACTGATATAATTCAGAATCATCTTTTTGAAAACAAATTATATACATACTATAATGAAGATCACAGACAATATATCTTTCATGCAATTCAGTATCTGCAAGTTTATAAAATTCTTCAAAATTTCACTTGACCTGCATGTAGACTGGAAAATGTCGTAGGGACTAGACAAAAGTTTTTACTGTCTTTCAAAAATTTTTCTTGTCATGGAAAGCAGACAAGTGAAATTTGCAAGCCCTGTATGAAATGATTTTGCTTTAAAATACCAAGGTAGGAAGGGTATAGTTATTAAGTAAATCAGTAGGACCCACCTATGTTAATGTTTATTTCCCAGTATTTCCCGGGAATTCCCTGTATTTCCCGGGAATTCCCTGTATTTCCCGCCGTCCTGGGAAATATGAGTATTTCCCGCTTTTTTGCCAACCTTGTCACAAATACCTTAACCTGAGTCTATATCATTAAAAATTTCTAAGTCCATGACCTTGACCATGAGGACATTGGCATGAGTGGGGATATTGGTGAATACTTTGGACCTGTATGTACCATCATACCAAATATGAACCAAATCAATCCAAAAAGTTTAATACAAAATTATATATGTACATGTAGCTTATTGTTATAGGTTTTATAGGTTTTGCTAGGAGGCTTAGACTTTGTAATTGAATTTTATTGGTACACTTCAGTCCCTTTAGTACTCCTCTCCTTATAACACGGTTTTGGTTATAACACGGTCAAGTCTTGCCTCCCAAATTGTCATTTTACTATTATTTCTGAATAAAATTATCCCTTTATAACACGGTTCACTTATAACACAGTCCTATTTTATGCATCCCAAACATACATTATAGTGTTTTCAAGGGAGTGCACTGTATTTGACCTTTTGACCCCTCCCAAAGGCCCCTGGGGGTTGGACAAAAAAAAATGTGATGATGCCCACCCCACTCATGTAAGGAACTAACTAGATCTGACTATAGCCCCACACAGCGCTATCGGAAAAGACAAAAATACAATAAAACAAATGTTTTCAGCTTTCGACCTCTAATTAAAGGTGGAAAAAAGGCAATCCAGAGTTACAATTCCTGTGCTCTGCACATCGTCTCATGGTGCTTTAGATTTGTGTGATGGAGCTCTGCGTTTCATCGTTTCATGGTACTTAACATTTGTGTGAGGTTTCATGAAAATATCTCCAACAGTTTCCGAGATAAGGAGCGAACAAAGTTAAAATTGGTATTTTTCAATGTTTAAAGGGAAATAACCCTAAAAGTAGGCAATCCAGAATTATGGTTCATGCACTCTGCACATTGTCTCATAGTGCTTTACATTTGTGGGAAGTGTAATGAAAATATCTCAAACTTTTTTTTAGTTATGACGCGGATAAAGGTTAAAATTGACATTTTTCAATGTTCAAAGGGCAATAACTCCAAAAGAGGGAAATTCAGAGTTACAATGTATGTGCTCTGCACATTGTCTCATAGTGCTTAACATTTGTATTAAGTTTCATGGAAATACCTCAAACAGTTTTTGAGTAATGGAGCAAACAAGGTTAAAATTGCAATTTTTCAATGTTCAAAGGGCAATAACTCTAAAAGTAGGCAATTCAGAGTTACAATTTATGCACTCCGCACATTGTCTCATAGTGCTTTACATTTGTATTAAGTTTCATGAAAATACCTCAAATGCTTTTTGAGTAATGGAGCAAACAAGGTTAAAATTGCATTTTTTATATGTTCAAAGGGCAATAACTCCAAAAGAAGGTAATCCAGAGTTATGGTTCATGCGCTCTACGCATTGTCCTATTGTGGTTTACATTTGTGTGAAGTTTCGTGAAAATACCTCAAACGTTTTTTTAGTTATCATAAATAACGGAATTACGGAATCACAAAAGGACGAGGCAAATCCAGTATAGTGGGGCTATAATTACACACCGAATTTGGTTGGATTCTGACTAATGGTTTAAGAGATAGCATAACAGATTGACGGACTAATGGACTGAGACGATTTTAATATCCCCTACACGAAAGCATGGGGATAACTAGAATGCAGTCGATGGTGTGCCATTGCAAATCCCAATGTTTTCTCCACATGGTCTAAGTACATTTGTACCAAAATCCCCTTCCCGAGCCCGAATCTGCCCCTAGGATCAAACTTTTACTTGTATAATATTCTATGAGTTTTCCCATTCAATTTGATATGCCACATGACCATGTTCGGAAAAACTTAAATTTTGACCTTTTGACCCCCCCCCCTTAGGTCCCCAATCTGACCCTAGGGTTAAAATTTTATCTGCATTACACTCTACTAATCATCCCCTTCATTTTGATATGCCACATTCAATATGTTTTACACTACTAATTATTACTTCTGCAATGTTTGGTATCAAAATCTATTAAAACAGACTTTGTAATTATCCCCACGTTTTTCGAAGATATTGTTATCGGCTGACTCTCTTTCTGTCCATACGTCTGTCCGGCTATCTCCTCCTAAACCGCTGATTGGAATCCAACCAAATTTGGTGTGCAGGTTGCTTACATGAGTGGCTCGCGCAACGGCACATTTACCTTTGGGCCCCACCCTCATGGCCTTCGAGAGGGGTCATAAGGACAAATACCAATAAAATTCAAATACAAAGTCAATTTTATAGATTTTGCAACCAAACTTTGCATAAGTAATTATTAATGAAATATGTAAAACATATTGAACAGGATTTTGGCTGCGACCCCTGGGTCATGCCCCACGGGGTCACACTTGGGGGGTCGGGGGAGGAGGGGGTCAAATTTGAAATTTTTCAAAATAGTCATGTGGGATATTATCATATGGAAGAGTATGATTAGTAGAATACAATATAAGTAAAAGTTTGACTCTGGGGTCAGATTGGGGCCCTTAGGGAGGGGTCAAAGGGTCAAAATTTAAGAATTTTTTAAACATAGTCATGTTGCATATCAAATTGAAGGGTATGATTAGCAGAATAAAATACAAGTAAAATTTTGACCCTAGCGGCAGATTGGGGCCCGAGGGAAGGGGATTTTGGTACATAGTCCCTGCGGAGAAAACGTGGGTAGAGTACTATCATAGGGATCTTCATAATTGGGACAACTCCAGGGCTAGCCGCTGTTCATCCGACAAAATCTTTTTTTTTTTTTTTTGGTTTGGGTTTTACGGCCCTTTCAAGATTATTTCACTCATATCGAGCCGATCGTTAATCAGAGGTGGGCGAAAACCGGAGTACCCGGAGAAAAACCACCTGACCTTCCGTTGCAGAACTTGGCTTCTCACACGTGATCCGAGCAAGGCTCGAACCCACGGCGGTGAGAGACCTAATGACTAAGAGTCAGCACTCTTATCCACTAGGCCACGGAGGCCCGTTGACAAAATCCTTTCATGACATATCAGGGCAAAACAGACATAGTGACTGACAATGTAGACACTGATCAGGATGCTCCCTTTGGAACAATCTGATCAGGGTCTGCACCATCTGTCCGAATGATTAGGACCATTAGGGTAAAAAAAAATCTACATGCAGCAATTTTGGACCAGAAGAGGTTATGGTTCACAACATACGCTGATGTTGTAATATAAACATCTCAACTGAATCCAGAGGATCTAACTTTTCAGAATTTATTTACATCACAAGGAGGATCACCTTAGCAGTTTGATATGAGTCTGGACAGTTTGGTTAGGACTGTCTCTTCACTACGATAAATCAATGATGTATTAAAGAAATTAATTATTAACTTACAATTTTTGTACTTCTTGTTAACTCCAAATTTGGCTGAATTTACTCCTGAATCCAACTTTTTGGAAAGTCTCAATAGAAAAGTAGGGTAAAACTACAACTTTTTCTGGAGACAGCATTTTTACTCCAATTTTCAAAATCCTAGTGAGAACCCTGCAAAGGGCACAATGTGCTCTGGCATTGTAATCACAATAGGGATTCATATTGCAACAATGCATGGTCAGTCATTTGTAACCACTGCCCAACACCCCCACACACACCTACGGGGAATAGCAGGGACTAAGACTTTTCACAGCCCTGCTAGAAGTCCTGCACTGTGGGGACCTCCAGAATGTCACAGCCCCACTGTTTATAACAGTTAATTCCACTGGGGATATATTTCATAATATCAAAACCCCTGCATTAACCAGTCACTGCAGGGGAACACAGAGGTTAAGTACCCTGCTCATTAGCCCTGCTATCCCCCATCCATCAACGTAAATGACTAGTGCATAAAGGTCCTAAGAATTCAGACACTGTGAGGGCTTATGATGTTATGACAAACTCATGGGTGCAGATGGGGCGACAAGCAGTGTTGGCCCTGGACCAGTCTGATCTGGGTTCCATGGTTCGGATAGAACTGTCTGTCCCAATACTTGGGATCAATATGGTAAAACAATGTTCTTAAAAGGATTGTTTGCACATGATAACTTAGGAGTACAATATGCTGCTGCAGTGTATGAAATCTCCTAATCAGGAGAATATATTCCCAGATGGTCCAGATGGATGACAAACTCTTTTCATGGCCATTAATTATAAGAGTTGTATAGATTGACTGGCAAACAATGTAGACCCTGATCAGACTGCTCCTTTAACGATCTGCTCAATATGAGTGAAATTATATTGTAAGGGCCATAAAACCACCCCAGTATGGCCCACCCCACAAAATAAGGCATGTATTTGTTATGGGGATGACTATCTCCTGAATATACCTTTTGTTCACGCAATTTTATTTTATTATTATTATTTTTACACCCCTATACTGGTCAGTATCTACCTGTCAATGTGAAAGGGGCATCTGAGCCACCAGGTTTAATATCTGGGTACGGAACCTGCACCCTGATACTGCAAATGACCCTTTGCAATCTAGTGGTATCTGTATCCACAACCTATTTCTCATTCTTGCACAGGTCATCACAATGAAACATTTATTCATGTCAACTTGTAAAGTTGTTGTGTAGTATTGATTTTTAATCCCTTCCAAGCTCTAACTGCTAATCCTTTCCATGCCACTGTTGTGTGGACTCGCATATACTGCTCCACGTTCCAAGCGATTTCACGCACATCAGGTGCATAAATTTACCGGAATGCTAATTACCGGAACGAACCGGAAAGGACCCATTTCTACCCAGGTTTCTCCCTATTTTTGGGATATTTCCATAATATACAGTCTACTTACACTGCTGTCATTGTTAACTATATTCTGAATGCCCCTTTTCGTAAAAGAATTGTCCCATTTGAAATACGGGTTTAAGTTCACAATAATGTCAATCAGTGCACTCAATGTCTGCCTTGGTAGTTCAGTCGGATGCGCATCAGACTGGTGATCAGAAGGTTAGCTATTTGGTAGATCTGTTTGGAGGATGGATCATGAAATATATTTTTAACAGAACAGCTATTCTCTTTGTTTTGCTGAGCCAAGAAGGGCAGTTGTCAGAATCTGGCGACAGATTGTAACAATACCGGTTAACTGCATTAGCATAAGCTGGCCCAGAAAAAGTGTGGATAGGTAGAGTGACTGGCTTGATATGACCTTAACATTGTTAACTCTTAGTAATTATCTTAGATTCAGAAAGTACTATTTCCTCTGTTCCTCTGAGTCCAGAAAGGACAGCTCTGTCAGTTTCTGGTGAAAGAATGCACACTTTACTTGTTAACCACTTATGCATACATGTAAGTGGGCCCAGGAAAAGTGTAGATAGGTAAACTAACGGACTTTACATGACCATGTTGACTGGGCTGTTAAACTCCATGTAATATTTCTAGAACCAGAAAATATGGCACATCTTTTTTCTCTGCTTCACTGAGTCAAGTCTAAATGGTGTACTGGAACATATTCCCAATGCGACCAAATTTGCATGAAAAGATGCATGCAGAATGTAGCTAACTTTAACAGCAGTGTAAGCAATTTGTATATTATCAAAATATCCTAAAATAGGAGGGAATCTGGGTAGAAATGGGTCCGTTCCGGTAATTAGGTCCGTTCTGTTAAATTTACGCACTGAGGCACACCCATTAAAGTTTCACGCTTTTTGCATGCAAATAATTTGCTTGGCTTCTGTGATTTTTCCTGTGACAGTCGACGAAATAACCAACACGCCGAGTTACAGTGTAGTCCGGTAACATTGCGCACATAAAGTTTTGATAGCTATGTGTGACTTTGTGGAAACAACCAATCAAAAACTCACAATCAAAACGATTGCAATACTGTCCTATCTACCAACTGCAATAGAAACTGGCCTCTGAAGCTTTAACAGGCAGGAAAATTAATGCTAAGAAAAGGGATACCCCCTTGAAACTGAATTACAAATTCTGTCCCCTAACACTGCACACAATAACTGTTTTGAGCTGATTGAACACGAAGGTTGACTCAAACAAGTTGTATATTAGATATTCTGTAATGTTGTTAGATGCAGGAAAATTACATACAAAATGTTTGTCCCTTTGCCTATTTTTAAACTCAGTCTTTCAAAGTTTGGCTTGGATATTTTCGGTCTTTTCACAATTTGACAAAATTGAAAAATTCTGCAAAACTGTCACATCTGCACGTGCAACTCCATCTTTTCAAGGCTAAGTTAAAACGTAACGCCGATGCGCTGGTGGTGGTGGAAGAAATTATGAGGGATAAAGATACTGAAAACTAGAATGCAGGGTGCACAAAATTAACGGCTACCCAATGTTAATGGACTCGACTGTAGGGCTGGCTAATCGGAGCTGAAATGATAATCGATTATCAGTCTTGTCATTCCGATCAATAATCGATTAGTAATCACTGAAGATTTTGTCACAATGTTACCTGTCTGGCTTTCTGGCTGAACATGACTCTTACCATGTGTTGAACTTCACTCTAGGGTTTTGCCCAGACAGGCCGGAGCAAACAGTGTAGACCCAGATGAGACGCTGCAGAACGTGGCTTCTCACCAGGATCTGCACTGTTTTCCACTCATCCAGCTATTTAAGAAACATCTTTGGCTGGTAAATTCTACTAAGAAAATAATCGATTACGAAAAATCAGTATCGATAATCATATTTCTTGAATGTATCAATCAATTAATCGATTATCCGAATAATAGTGGCAGCCTTACTCGACTGTACTCCCATACATGAGAGTTCTGCGTTCCGGACATTTATATTTTACATTCATATGCTGATATTTACGTTTTTTGTTTTTATTCGGATTAACGTGTGCACAACAATAAAAAAAAAAATCTTTAAATGGGTGCATGTGATCGTCTAACGTGTTGTACTACACGCCGAGTGTACTGTATTAAGATGTCGGGTTTTGTTTGATTTGAGGTTTAACGTCCCCGCCAACATAGTTTAGGTCATTTTGGAGACGTTGCTTCCAGTTTTGTGGGACTTTTACCCGACATTGAGATGAAATGACATCTCAATCCCTGCCGCCCAATAAAACCAATATGGTTTATATGCATGGACGGGCCCAACTCGCAGCAGTTTTCCTGGGCAGGCTTAGACCTTCTAAGCATATTACCAGTACTAATGTGCGGTTGGTATCAACTCTGCGTGTGAGCATCGTGCAGCCCATCTATTTCTCCATGCCCTGATGGGCAGGGGCAGTAAGATGTCGGGTAAAAATCACACTCTGCCTGCTGCCTTCACCTAATACATGGACATGGATCCTAGCCAACTATCTTTCAGCCAAGGCTATATAATATTAGGGATGAACCATTACAGTTATTTTGTGCCCTGCACCTTCGTCTGATCATAACCTGATAACGGCAGCATTAAATCAACAAATTACCCCCCCCCCCACCCACCCATCAACCGACCCGAAGCCACAACTATCCTGATAAATCTACGAAAATCGACTATCTGCCCTTATCAATAAGAAAACATACGCATTCAGAAGATCTACAACTGTTTCATCGACAAAACAGTTACTGTTTGTTGTTCTACAACGGAACTTCGGAAGTTGTCAGGCATGTATTTTCTCGAAAATGGCGTATCCGAAATTTGTCTGTGTATTTGCCGGTATGGCGCTGCCAGTAACGATACTTTGGCGATCTGTATTAGACGGAGATAAGCAAACTCTGAAGAGAATGTTTAAAATTGGGTGCTTCATTGTCAAATTAGAAATATAGCAACACAGAATAAGTTAAAAAAATATTCCTTGAAGGAAAAAAACAAGATCTGCATAAATCCGGTACCAGTCCGGCAAATACCGGTATGTACTTTCGTTGACCAGCCCGCCGCATTCAAACCGTGAGGGCCCAAGAAACGTCGACTTTTTTTAAAGAAAGGGCTTTCCATGATATTACATATTAAATAACTTTATGCTCATATTGAATATCATCATTCAAACATATTTGTGTGAATATATAGTCAAAAAGCAGTAGAATAAGCACTTTTTCTGTGGACGCCCTAATGAAGAAAATAAAATATTCCACAATATATAGCGGTTGTCTAAAACTGACCCTTTTTTGTCCAAAACACAACGGACAAGTAATAAAAAACTTTAAAATATTAATAAACCATCCTTATTTAACAGAAACTTGAAAGAAACTATTACTATCTGGATTGAGTATTCTCATATTTGCGCTTGAAACATTAGGGGGACCAGCATTGTTCCCCTTAATGTTGCGGTCACCCTATTCCAGATAATATAGTACATGTGTTCTCCTTAATGCAGATTATATATATATATATATATATATATATATATATATATATATATATATATATATATATATATATATATATATATATATATATATATATATATATATATATATATATATATATATATAATAATAATATTATTTACTGTGTTTTCCGTGTGATGTCATTTCTCTTTTTTGAATAATTCACTTGCTTCGGGTTTTCTACGTTTTTATTGATATATATATATATATATATATACACACACACAGTCGAACTTCAATGCAGTAGAACTTCAATGGCTCGAACACCTTTGGGACCTCGAAAGTCTGTTCGAGAAGGGGTAGTTCGAGCCACTGAGGTTACTGACAGGAGGCATAACGAGATACTTTTAGACATCTTTTCGGTGTTTTATATTGAAAATGTATGCTGTGTGTACTCATTAGAATGGCCTCGATGTGGCGATTCTAATGAGTACACACAGCATACATTGCAAGGTAAAAGACTACAATCTCCTTTAATTATCCCCCACTATTTCTTATGTATAGGATTTCGCTAGGGGCTCAAGAATGGGTTCGACACATCCATGGTGAACAAGCCATCGATGTTCGAGCCATCGAAGTTCTACTGTATATATATATATGTTTCTATTTGGAAACAACATAGTTGTTTAACCAACACAATTTCTGGTTTGTACAGAAACAAATAGTATTTAACCCAATTAGAACCAGAAACCCTAATACGAGTACCATGGCAAACTGTGCAGGCCCAGATCAGACGCCGCAAAACGCGGCGTCTGCTCAGGGCCTCCACTGTTTGCTAAAAGTTCAGTCATTTTCCAAATAAATTTTGATGAAAACGCAACCTGACACCCCTAAATTTTGAAATGAACTCCTGCTATATATAAGGAGAAAGATTCCATTTGGTACAAAAAGGGTTAATGAGGGTTCCTCGACCAGTCTATATGAACATAAAGTAAGAAAGAAGATACCAAAGTGTTCTTTCCTTCTCATGATTCAGGGTCACTTAACCCTTTTTGTACCAAATGCAATCTTCCTCCTTATATAAAGCATGAGTCCATTTTGAAATTCAGGGGTGTCAGGTTGTGATTTCTTCAAAATTTATTTGGAAAATGGCTGAACTTTTTCCAAACAATGTTGGCCCTGATCAGACGTCACATTCTGCGGCATCTGATCTGTGCCTGCACTGTTTGCCAGAGTACCGGTTTTGGGGTTTCCGCTACTGAACGCGTTATATTCTCAATATTGTACACCTAAGACTCTTTATAATAATGTTCATTATAACATGGTTTTGTATATAACACTAATATATGACGGGTTCCAAAATTGAATAAATTATAGGTAAAACCCTAAAAATCTGGGCACCTTGAGGACTTGCTGTTACTTAATCTCCTAAAATTTTAACAAATTTTTTTCACGATCCAGCAAGGAGTCCAAAAATGCAGATAGAATGGCAAACATTGGCAGTTTGATCTGGGACTGCAGTGTTTGCTTAGGCCTGTCTGTCCCAATGCTTATGATCACTAGGGTAGAAAAATGACTATTTGTTTTCATTTTTCTATATAATCTATTCATTTTTGTTGATATAGCAACTGTATAGAAAAATGACCATTTATGACAATTTTTCTATATCATCATACATTTCTGTTTGGAAACAAAACAGTTATTTAACTTACACAACATCTAGTTTGAACCCAAAACATAGAGTTATAAAAAGGTTGTGGTAAATAAGGAAAACTTCATGACTTACCTAGCTGAAAGAAATTAGCTGGTAAGCTGTTTTCACTGAGGTTGTTGTAGGTTAGGTCTAACACCTCCAGCACTGGAAAGGCACCAAAACCTCGGGGTAGCACATTCAGCTTGTTCATTCTGTTGTAAAATAATCAACCACAAATTGCATAAGTCCCAAATCACAAAATAAGTAGTGGCTTACGCAGAGGGCAACTATTGTTATGCAAAAGAGAGAAAAATCTGGGAAAAATATTATCTTTGGCTACTCAGAAAGGAAAGAACTTGCTCCCAAGACGAGCAAATTCTTTCCTTTCAGAGCATGCCTCTGTTATATAGAAAGCTATGGGAATTATGTTTCATATTCAGGTCATTTCAAGTAAATGCAAATAATTTTCATAATGCTCAAATGCGAGATACATTATCCCTATGATAAATACAGATACCGGGTAGTTATAGCATGTTCTTCTGTACTCTATGTTTTCACTATTATACTAGTTTTACTCTATTGTTTTGTTTGTTTGTATTGGAGTTTAATGGCCCAATCAACACTGTTTAGGTCATTTTGGAGCCCAGTCAGTTTACCTATCCACATTTTTCCTGGGCAGGCTTATACGCAAGCTGTTAGTACGGTGCACATTCTTTTGCCAGAAACTGACAACTGCCCTTCTTGAATCAGCGGAAGGGAGAGAATGACCGTAGAAAAGATTTCATGATCAATCTCCATGAAAGAATGTTGCCGACCCCCGCAGGTATCGATCCCACGTCTTCCTGATAACCAGTCAGATGCGCATCTGACTGAACTACCGAGGCAGGCTCACTATTATAATAACATTATTCAAAATATTTAACATAATTTGAGAATGCAACTGAGTTTATAATCTTAGAACAGGCTCAATTATTAGACCTTCACCTCACCCAAGCACCCACAAATCTCAGGAGTTTGTTTGTTTGTATTGGAGTTTTATGGCCCCGTCAACACTATTTAGGGCATTTTTAGCAGACTCTGGCAGGTATCGAACCCACGTCATCCTGATCACCATTCACACACGCAGCTGAATGAGCTGCCGAGGCCGGCCAAATCCCGGGAGTAAGGTAATCTTTAATGTAAATATGCCATATATTAAGAATATCTTGTAAATCAGCTTTTTGATAATCTCACAGGCAGATGACTCCAGTAAAAGTGACACTGCTGTAAAGGGAAAGAAAAAGATGAACAAATAAGCCAAGAAAACACATTGTCTCTTACACTGATGGTATACCAAGTTTGAGGCTTCTAGTTTTTATAGTTGCTGAGAAAACTTTCATGCAAAATTTACAATTGACACATATTCAGACTATGGGATGGGTCTTTAACCCATTTTGAACCCGAAACCCCTAATTGGGTACCCTGGCAAACAGTGCAGGCCCAGATCAGACGCCACAGAACGCGGCATCTGATCAGTGCCTACACTATTTCAAAAAGTTTAGCCACTTTCAAAATCAACTTTGAAGAAAACACAGCCTGACACTTCTAAATTTTGAAAATGGACTCCTGCTATATATAAGGAGAATGATTCCATTTGGTACAAAAAAGAGTTAACCTGTCTCTGTATGACTTAAACTGTTGGTGGGAAGTAAAACTCAAAACACACACACACAAACATTGGCATATATGGAGAGAAAGAAGAAGAATGGGAGAACTGAATAATGGCAGAATCAACAGATGTACACCAGTATACCCTGTCAGCCTTGGTAGCTCAGTCGGATGTGCGTCTGACTAGTGATCTGGAGGACGCAGGTTCGATACCTGCCGGGGTCGGCAACATTCTTTCACGGAGATTGAACATGAAATCTTTTCTACTGCCATTCTCTCCCTTCCGCTGATTCAAGAAGGGCAGTTGTCAGTTTCTGGCAAAAGAATGTGCACTGTACTGGTTAACCGCTTACGTATAAGCCTGCCCAGGAAAAGTGCGGATATGTAAACTGATCGGCTCAAAAATGACCTAAAATAGTGTTGATTGGGTTGTTAAACTCCAAAACAAACAAACAAACACAAGTATACCCAACTTTTAAAAAGTTTATACACTATAATTCATTATTCAGTGTAAACCCTGATCAGACTGCTCCTTCATTTTCCTCTTTCTCTCTTGTCCCTCTCATTCATCTCCTCTTCTATCTCTTCTCCCTTTTTTTTGCAGCAGACACAAAATGACCCACAAGTTTTGTGGTGTCATTAACCCATTGCATGCGGGAAACCCCTAAAGGGGTACCTTGGCAAACAGTGCAGACCCAGATCAGACACCACAGAATGTGGGGTCTAATCAGGGCCTGCACTGTTTGCTAACGGAATTTTCTGTCAGAAATTGATCTAGAATAAAAACGAAAAAATAGGTGTGATACCCCTTATATGACAAATGGACTTATCCAACATATAGTAATGGAAGAGTCCACAAGTATACTATGGGTTAAACTCCAACAGAAGCTATGAAGAAAAGACAATACATACCCCAAATTTAGAATCTTCAACTTGGCCATAGAGCTGAGATTCTGTGGCAGATCCTGGAAGCAGCAAAGTCAAGATTTTAACCAGTGAAAATTCATGAAAAACTGCATCTGAAAATGTTGTCTGTTTATGTCATCTGCTGAATCCTCTTGCAAACTTTTTTAACCCTTTTTGTACCAAATGGAATCTTCCTCCTGATATATAGCAGGTGTCCACTTCAAAATTTAGGGGTGTCAGGTTGGATATTCATCAAAATTTATTTGGAAAATGAATGAAACTGTAGGAGGAGTTGTGATGACAAGACACGCAGTGTAAAATGTTGTCGGAAAGACGGATGTTCTCACGGATGTATACTTATGTGGCTATTTTTGGCAGAATCGATACTTAAGTGGCTACTTTTAGCCACAGAAAAGAAGTATTTTCGGTGTCTAACGGAATAAATCCCATTGACTTACATTGATTCTGTCCATTTACATAGCCAACTAACTATACATTTGTTAGTGCGGACAGATGGATGGATGGACAACCGGACGGATGGAAACTTGCATGGTGCAACAAAAAAATGAATAAATGTAGTAATATACACCATTACCTCATAACTAAGTATACCGTAAAAATCCTAAAAATTTAACACCTTGAGGACTTGCTGTAATTTTCCTAAAATTTTAACAGATTTGTTTTGCAATCCAGCAAGTGGTCCAAAAAGTACAGACAGAATGATAAACAGGCTAGACCCTGATCAGAGTCTGATCTAGGTCTGCACTGTTTGCTTAGGCTTGTCTGTCCCAATACTTAGGATCATTATGGTATGGTTCATAATGGTTATCACAGGGTTGAAAGATGCATCTCAGATACATGGCATGAGAAATGAACATAAGATGACTCGAACACCTTTAGGACCTCGAAATCTGTTCAAGACTGGTGTAGTTCGAGCCACTGAGGTTACTGTCAGTAGGCATAACGAGATACTTTTAGACATCTTATCGTTGTTCTATAATGAAAATGTTCTATAATGAAAATGTATGCTGTGTGTACTCATTAGAATCGCCTCATCGAGGCGATTCTAATGAGTACACACAGCATACATTTGGAAGATGAAAGACTAAATTCTCCTTAATTATCCCCCACTCTTTCTTATGTAGAGGATTTCGCTAGGGGCTCAAGAATGGGTTCGACACATCCATGGTAAACGAGCCATCGGTGTTCGAGCCATCAAAGTTCTACTGTATAAGATTATGGTCATTTTTTTTCTGAATAATTAAAACATTTTGGTTTGAAATGACACTGACATTATTGTTAACCCATTATATGCTAGTGACTCTACCACTATAGACTCTGCTATATGCTGGTCAAGTCCATTTGTCATAAGGGGTGTCAGGCCTATTTTTTTTTCTTTTTTATTCTAGTTTTCATGGAAAATCCTGTTCGCAAACAGTGCAGGCCCTGATCTGACACTGCATTCTGTGGCATCTGATCTGGGCCTGCACTGTTTGCCAAGATATAGTAGTCGCAGATAAGATTGACTAGGCGGAGCTATTCAGGTGTTGTCAATATATATCAAATTCGCTGAGTCCACCAGAAGATTCGGTGGAGTGCCTTTTGCATGCTTTCTACAAGCAGACGAAATGGTCATATACGCCACACCACAGCTATGCTTGTGCTACAGTTGAATTCACACTATCGGGTGACTTGGTTTACCTTTTTGTTAATGGAATATTCCTAAGACAGGTACAAACGATAGCTCCGCCTAGTCAATTTTATCTGCGACTACTGTACCCCTTTAGGAGTTTCTCGCTTGCAATGGGTTAATCCAACATTGTTTCTGCTTTGGACCCCAACAATAATGTCTTAAGATCTGGAGGTTGATGTTATACAATGTAAGAGTGAGTGAATGAGTTTGAGTTTTATGTCCCACCAACAGCTTAGGTAATACGAAGACGGGACCTCAGTTTAAAGACTCATCCGAAAGTCTGGAGAAGCCAGGGATCGATCCTGTAATCCCTGGTATACAAGGTGGGTAGCATTACCACTACACCACGGAGGCTTCTATACAATGTACCGTAAGACGTTAAGGTTTTGAGTACAGTGACTTGCCGTACCTTGATGTGATTATTGAAGACGTTCAGGGTCTCAAGACTGTAAAGATTTGTGATAACTGCTGGTAAGGCTACAAGAGAAACAAACACAATATGAATAACATCTTTAACCCATTGTATTCTAGTGGACTCTTACATTGCTGTATGTTGGACAAGTCTATTTGTCATATAAGGGGTGTCAGGTTTCGATCCCCGGCAGCGGTGTGAAAATTTCGGTGTCCGAACACGCTCCACTGGCATCATTTGCAGGGATGAATGTCATAAAGTGCACCGTCCTTCGGATCGGGACGTTAACTGGAGGCCCCCCTGTGCAGGGAGAACCATCCCCTGTGCAGGTTAAAGAACCCTACCGTAATTACATGATTACTGTGTAGGCTTTCATCCTGCAACACTGGAGTGTATGAGATATACACCGTCTGTGTCCCCTACCGGGGTTAAGGCGAAACCGGAAGAAAGAAAGAAAGGTCTATTTTTCCGTTTTTATTCTATTTTTGATGAAAAATTCTGTAAGCAAATAGTGCAGGCTCTAATCAGACGCCACATTCTGTGGCATCTGATCTGGGCCTCCACTGTTAGCCAATTACGCATTTTGGGGTTTCTGGTACAAAATGGGTCAATGATGGCATACTCATAAGGGGGCAACCCTGTCAAAAAACTGTATTTCTTAAATATTCGGGCACTTTCACTCTTTACCATAGGTGTTGTAAAATTTGAACAAGTACAATTTACTGCCCAATGCTGTGTATAAAAATGGCTGGATGAGTGGCAAACAGTGTATATCCTAAGGAGAATGCCTCATTTGTTTGCACAGGCCTATCTGTCTGGCTACAAATGGTAAATACATCTATGGTATATTTGTACTTTTATTAGTAGGGATCAAATTTGTTCTGTGTAGATTTTCACAAAAGCCATGAAAGCTGTCTCCCTTATAAAGAAAAGTGGGAAAAGAGGAGGAGGATCATTATCATTATGATAAAACACCCTTCCTCCACAATGCATTTTTCACATAGTACAAATGTATCTCAAAAATGACAAAAATCTGTTACATTTTTTCTTATTTAAACTGCAAACATATATTGTGGGTGCTTGTTAGGACTGCCTCATTGTTTGTGCCAGCCCTCCTAACCACTTGCCAGGGAGGCCCTTTACACCCATTCATGTTGCACTATGTCATTTTGCTTTATTTTAATGTGATTTTTACATGATTAAAGCTGATTCAGTCTCAGGTTAACAAGTGCATGAAATGAACACCCCTTAAACCCCACTATAAAGAGAAAAATGGGGTCTATGTGGGTATACATAAATTGTCTTATTTCTGCTCCAAGACATAGGTTGTGGGTACTCATTAGAACTGCCTCAGTAAGGCAGTTCTAATGAGCACTCACAACCTAATTTGCAGTATATTATACAAAATAAGAAAAAAAAGTATCACAGATTTTTATTAGAAAATAAGCTATGTATTTTTGAGATGTAAAAAATGCACTTTGTCACAAGGGTGTGTTATCATAATATGCATGTATACGGCCTTTTTCCTCTACCCAAAACTATATTATTTTCAAGATAAAACACAAACCTCTTTACAACTCTTCATTAACTATTTTGTACTGAATAGAACCTTCCATGCTATATTTAGCAGTAGTCCATTTCAAAGTCTATGGATATCAGTTCAATTGTTTCAAAAATTTATTTAGAAAATGGTTGAACATTTAGCAAACGTGAGATGCTGCACACTGTGAGAGTCTGATCTGGGCCTGCTGTGCTCTATTTGCCAATGACCCATTTTGCAGTTTACAATGGGTTAAAACACAGTTTTGGTTATAGTTTAACCCATTGCAGATGGGAAACCCCTAAAGGGGTACCTTGACAAACAGTGCTGGCCAAGATCATACACTGCAGAACTTGTCCAAAATATAACAATGGAAGAGTCTACTACTACTAGTACACAATGGGTTAAAGATGAATAAAAAATGCATAGATTATTATAGAAAAAAATGACCAAAAATGCTTACCGGTATATTTTTATATAACCAATACGTTTTGTTTGCATATAACATGATTGTTAAACTAACACAGTTTCTACTTTGAACCCCAACAATAGAATTATAAAGAAGTCGTGGTATACATATACATGTACATGCAGGGATAATTTATTACACATTAAAATTTAATGCTGTCAGACCACATAAATATATACAGTAAAGAGATTTAAATGAACTTACTTGAAAGTTTGTTGTGGGAAAGTGTGAGTCTTGTCAGATGGCTAAGTTCAACTGTAAAAACATAAAACCAACAGTGAATTATTTCAATCCAAAGCATGGAACAATTAACCCTTATCTTGCTGTTCACGACAACCCCTATCTTTGCAAACTGTGTAGATCCAGATCAGATGGCTTCTGAAGAAGCCATCTGATCAGGATCTACACTGTTTGGCATTCAGTTTATGAATTTGTAGCAATAAATTACATCAAGAAATTTGATTGGTTGATAGTCAGAAATGGGTGTGGCTTAAATGAATATTCAGCAAGATAAGGGTTAAAAACCAGTGCTACAGAGATTCACCGTGATGCAAATAGCGTATTAGCCATAATAATCGCACATGCTCTAACAAACCTATATACTGTAAAATTCCTAAAAATTTGG
The DNA here is from genome assembly GCA_963580285.1 of Lucinisca nassula. Lineage (NCBI taxonomy): Eukaryota > Metazoa > Mollusca > Bivalvia > Lucinida > Lucinidae > Lucinisca > Lucinisca nassula. The sequence continues at coordinate 91,585,441 of OY757019.1, read as the reverse complement.
ACACCTTGAGGACTTGCTATAATTCTCCTAAAATTTTAACAAATCTGTTTCCTGATCAAGCAAGGAGCCCAAAAAGTGCAAACAGAATGGCAAACAGTATAGACCCTGATCAGACTGCTCCTTCAGGAGCAGTATGGTCTGGGTCTGCACTGTTTGCTTAGGCCTGTCTGTCCAACTACTTAGGATCATTATGGTAAATACTTTCTGTAAGAAGTATACTAGATACGGATTATTGACCCCTCCCATCGGGGTCTGAAGAAATATACTGGGCTACATGATGTTTCCATGCAGAGCTAACACCGACCGCACACGAGTACTGGTGAATCGCTTTGAGGTTCTAAGCCTGCCCAGGAAAAGTGGTGTGCATATAACCCTAATGGTTTCATTGGGTGGCAGGGCTTGAGATGTCATTACATTTCAGTGCTTGTAAAAGTCCTACAAAATCGGAAGCAACGTCTTCAAAATAACCTATACAGTGTTGACAGGGCTGTTAAACCCCAAATCAATCAATCAATCAATCAATCAATCAATCAGATATGGATTAAGATTGCAAGATTTGAAGTTGAAACAATGCTAAATTATCACACTAAAGTATCAACTATACATTTGTGAAAATGAGGGACAAAGTGCTGAATTAAGGTTATCAAGGAACTTAACCATTAACACCCTCTAAGCTAATTCAGCTGATGACACATTGAGAATATTTTTCTTATTAGGAGAAAATAAGAAAAATTTTAAAAATTTCATCTGTTGAAACTAGAGCTGCAGTTGATGGTAAACCATCGCAAATACCTGCTTTTTCTATTAATAACACTAATGACTATGTGTTAGCTAGCCAAAACTACATGAAAGTTAGAAAAAGTTGCAAAGAACATTCTAACTGATAAGCAAAGTTTCAGAAGTGTAACTCTTATAGTTTAGAAGATATGGCAAAGTCATACTTTTTTTACCTTTGACCTTGGGGTTATGTTGAGGTCCACCTAAAGTATCCCAATTTATTCTATATTCCAACAGCCATCCAATAACCAAGTTTCAGAAGTGTAACTCCAATAGTTTAGAAGATAATTATGGCAAAGTCATACTTTTTGACCTTTGACCTTGGGGTCGAGGTCACCCCAAAAGTAGCCCAACATATTCTATATTCCAAGGACCATCCAATAAGCAAAGTTTCAGAAGTGTTATTCCAATTGTTTAGGAGATATGGCAACTCATAATTTTTTATCTTTGACCTTGGGATCATGTTGAGGTCAAGGTCACACCAAAAGTATCCAAATTTAATCTTTATTCCAAGGGCCATCCAATAACCAAAGTTTCAGAAGTGTAACTCTAATAGTTTAGAAGATATGGCAAAGTCATACTTTTTGACCTTTGACCTTGGGGTGAAGGTCACACCTAAAGTAACCTAACATATTCTATATTCCAAGGACCATCCAATAAGCAAAGTTTCAGAAGTGTAATTCCAATAGTTTAGGAGATATGGCAAATCATAATTTTTGACCTTTGACCTTGGGGTCATGTTGAGGTCAAGGTCACAAAAACGTTGCCCACTGCCATCTACATTCCATGTACTATCCACATGCAAAGTTTCAAAAGTGTAACTTCAGTGGTTGCAGAGGAGATCCATTTACAAGAAACGTGACGGACAGACAGAGTGAACTGTGGTACGAAAACAATATACCCGATTTTTCTTCGAAAAAGCGGGTATAAAAAAATACCCAGCATGCAGAGTGTTAATGTACTTAATTGTACATATACAAGAGCTCATCACTGGAAATTTTGCAAACAGTGTAGGCCCTGATCAGATGCTGCATTCTGCGGCATTCTGATCTAGGCCTGCACTGTCTGCCAATTACCCGCTCTGGGATTTCTGGTACTGAATGGGTTAGTACTTGCACTAGGTAATAAATCACTCCAAGGAGTCTACATGTGGTTGAAATATTGGATGAATATGACCTGAAACATTCTTTGGCTGATTTAACCTTTGATCTTTTGGACCAATGAGATCAAAGCCTGCCAATGCTGTCTAGACATATTAATATATTCTCCTTAAGATATGTTGTGATTTCAAGAAACCAGCTCTAAATTAGTGTTGTAAATGCACCCTCCATAAATGCTTTTAAAAACAGGCAGAATAAGCATCCATTAAAGTTTGATCCTTTGTGTTACAAAACAGATCACCACACCAGAAAGATTTGTCTATATTGTCGAGATACATCTTCAGAAGTCGACTGACTTGTTCAGATGATGAGTTGATGAAAGTTCACTAACATGTTCAGATGTTACCTTGATGAGACTTTAGTTGATGGGAGTCTGTTTACATTACATCTGACACATTAACAAGTCTGTGTAATGAACACCCTTTTGATCGGGTGTAAGGTCTGCCATTAGTGCAGCAAGCCAGCTACTTGGAAGGGGGCCCACTTATAGTTGGCCATCCAAACCACGAAAAAATACTTCTGATGGCAAAATTGAGTAGAGTTTGGCATCCATGCTAACTGTGTTCTTTAGTGTGTTGCAAAAGTGATAGGGGTGGATGCCACTTCTGAAAATGCCCCTGAGCCTCAGAATTAGGTCAAAGGTCAAATGAGTGCAAAAATACAATAAAATTTGTACATACTGGTATTTGTACCCTCTCTCTATCTAAACAGACCAAATAAAGTTAACTAAAACACCAGCAATGTACTTAGGTCATATTACTTATGCATTATATGTGAGAAAAGAAGTTATATCATAAATCTGGTCAGGATCAAAGGTTATTTAAGTACAAATTTTCTTTAAATATGCATCAATATTTATTGTACGAAGAGATATCTAGTATGTCAACTGAAATAAAGTCACACGAGTTGCCATTTCCTTATCTAGGAAGCATAAAACCCAAACATTATACAAACAGCATAATGGTCAACCTAATCGGCCGTAGGTCAAAGGTCATTTAAGTACATATTTGGCAAAATATGTTTATTTTGCAAAATACGTTGATTCTTCACATGTCATCCATTATAATAAGTAACATTCCAAATCGTCTGAGTTCTTCCTAAACGTCAAAATGATATCTGAAGGATATAGTATATGATGAAGATATATCTAATAATAGCACAACTGGGTCATCTTCAAAGGCCACGACCGTAAAACACTTATTTTTGGCGGTCATTTTATTTTGGCGCTATTTGCAGTCAAGGAAAAAAACGCCAAAATAAAAATCCGCCAATAAATCTTAAAATAGTGCAAGAGAAGATATTCTAGACATCACAATTATGATGTGTCAGTTAGTCATAGACATCATCAGTGACAAAAGAAAAAGTGTAGTTACTTCTTTAGAAGTCGAAATAAAGAAAGACCATGTCCTAGTCATAAGACATCTCAAAACTGCTGAATGAAAACAAACACACCTTGAGAGTTATTGTTAAAATTGTGGATATAATTGGTAATTGATTGATGGCTTTAACTGTGAGCTCAATAGGATCGGCAAACCAATCAGATAAGAGCAAAGTGATACACCTCCAGACAGACATTTGGATTGTCAAGGTAGCACATTAGGTTAATCATGCGGTGAACACAAAACTTTTAATTAATTACCACAGTTTCTGCATGACGCTGTTGATGATCAACTCCGATGCTTTTTTGTCATCCTACAGGGCTTTGGAGATTCGACCTTTTTTTTTTCTTTGGAAATCGAAAATCCGCCGAAATATAAATCCACGAAAAGGTCTTCTCATAAAAAGCGTTATAATTTGCGGTCACTTAATTTAAGTGTTTAACAGTATTCAAAGTTTGTATTTTACAAGTAAGAGCTGTTCAGATCACTACAATGTAAAGGGTAACAGCTCGCGTTTGCGCCCATATGATTGAGTGTTTTTACTTCAACATTGACAAGTCTATGCAATGCAAACCAAATAGGGGTTTCTCCGATATCACTGATACTAGCTTTCTTCCGCATAATCTGAAATGATAGACCTAATCATATATAAATAACAAGCCATTTAAACTTCATAGTTCAACTTCTAGATATTTTGATGATTTATTAAATATTGACAATACCTGTTTCGATGGTTTGATCAGTCAAATTTACCCCCAGAACTTCAGTTAAATAAAACATTTTTTCTGATACCGAGGCCCCGTTTTTGGAACTACATCTGTCTATTGTTACACGTAGATGGGTTTGTTTCCTGCAAGAATTTATGACAAATGCGATGATTTTGAATTTGAGATTGTAAATTTTCCTTTGTTGGTAGGTGATGTTCCTCGCGCGGCATCCTATGGCGTTTATATTTCGTAATTAATTTGATTTGCCAGAGTGTCTAGTCATGTAACTGACTTCAATACTCGTAATAAATTGTTAACTGCTAAACTTCTTAATCAGGGTTATCGGTATCATAAACTAAGCAAAACCTTTCAAAATTTTATTGACGTCATTCCGATTTATTTTCAAACTCGATGTTGGACTTAATCTTTTGTGCAACAAGGTCTATCCGAACACGAATTTTATAGTGACTTAGTGTGTAAATTCAGAAAAAAATATAATTGCAATGACTTCAGCACCCAATTTCGTAAAACCATTCTTCGATATAAAAAGGATTTTTTTTAGGTTTAACGTTACCGTGAACACTGTAGAGGTCATTTTTTTAGACGTTGCCTGAGGTGAAATGACAACACCAAATAGAAGTGGAGGCAATGATCAGGAATCGATACAATCAACCCTAGGCTCCCATCAGAGACACCAAAGGGAAAGAAACACAAACATGAAACAAAAGACATAATGGAAACATCAATAGCGGAAAGTGAAAAGGACAGTTACTTTCCCACAAAATGGCCAAAAGGCTATCCAAACTAAAATAATATAAGAGACACAAACACCCAAAGACAAACCTTAACAAAAATAAACCGCGACAGAAGAACCGCCTTGGAAAGGTCAGCGGAAACGAATTTGACTGGGGGGCTTAACTCGATTTTACGTGGCCACAATCCTCGCCCTTTGATTTAGACAAATAATTTGTTCAGTCCGCACGAAGGCCTCCTAACTCATCAGTGCAACATCTCCGTGAACACAAACACTCAAACAACCACAGATCGAGATGACAAGCCTTGTCGCCCAATGAAACCAATAGGGTTTATAAGCATGGACGGTCTGACTCGCACCGCTTTGCCAGGGCAGACCCAGGTCCTCTAAGCCATTTACCAGTATTCGTGTGCGGGCGGTTTCAGCTCTGCGTGGAAGCATCATGCAGCCCATCTATTTCTTCAAGCCCTGATTGGGTGCAACATAAATGTCATTCGACAGAATGCACGCATGGGATTTAACCCAATCACGGTTGGCAACTTTGCTTCCCCCTTTAATTGTACGTTGGTGGGTCAGGCCTCAGATTCTACGTTGCTTCCTATTTTGTGGGACTTTGCCCGACATTGAGATGAAACGGAGTCTCAAACCCTGCCGCCCAATGAAACCAATGTAGGGTTTATATGCATGCACGGTCAGACTCGCATAACTTTGCCTTGGCAGGCCTCAGATTCTATGACGGTTCAAGCGTAAAGTCTTACTGACAATTAGAAAGAATTTAATTTTATGTAATGTTGGTATGTGCCTGATGCTCTGTCTCTGGTCGGGTCCATCGGATTCTAACTGTTGGTTTTCTTTTGCTCAAGCATTTCAGTGGTTCCTTGTTGTCCAGTCCTCACCGTTGTTTCATCTCTGTGGTTGTTTGATTTTTGTGTTCTCGGAGATGTTGCACTGATGAGTTAGGAGGCCTTCATGCGGACGGAACAAATTATTTGTCTAAATCGCGACAGAAGTAAGGGCGAGGATTGCAGCTGCATAAAATTGATTTAACCCCCCGTCAGTTGAATTCATTCCACTGACCATTCCAAAGCCGTTGTTCTGTTTTTCGTTTGTCTTTGAGTGCGTGCATTGCTTATAATTTTTTGTTTTGGATAGCCAATTGGCCATTTTGTGGGAAAGCAACTGTCCTTTTGGCTTTCCGCTATTTATGTTTCAATACGGGTCTAGTTATTTCATTTTTGTGTTTCTTTCCCTCTGGTGTCATTGATGGAAGCTGTGGGTTAATTGAATTTATTCCTGATCATTGCATTCACTTCTATTTTTTAAGAAAAGTGAATAACTGTCCTACAGCCATCTTTGATACCAACTTAAGGAATTCAAATCTGTCTTTACAATCAAATACAAGTAACCAATGTATTTTTATTTTTTTTTATGATAAATACTTGTCATCAATACAGCCTTATGCTAAATATGACAAAATGCGATCAGCAAACATCCATATTTCACCAGTTTTGTTCTTAAATGACCCCTGACCTATAAGACTTACATACTTTGAGGGCACATTTAAAATAATTTTCCATTGTTCACTGCACCTGAATAGTTTTATGGTGATTTTAAGCAAGCATTTTCCCCAAATATATGTTAAAAGAGATTATGAGTAATTTCATGTTGATTTTGCACTCATTTGACCTTTGACCTACTTCTGAGCCTCGGACGCATTTTCAGACGTGGCACCCACACCTATGATTGTTGACACACATCATTTAGCATGGAATCTATACTCTACTCAATTTTGTCATCAAAAGTAAAAATATCAATCTTTTTTGCATCTGCTTAGTCACGCATAAAAATTGTCAATCGGTTTATCTATTGCCGATTATCAGAGATGCGACATTTTAATTAAGGGGGTAAGGTTAAAGTTTGATGTCTAATTGTCTAATACAAAGAAATGTGTTAAAATTGGTCCTGCTCATAATAGAGTAACAGTTTAATGCTTGTAAAATCGTTTTATATCGCCTTTTCTGTTTTAACAATAGCTGTCTATATTGTAAAAAATAAATCATGATTAAAACCGGCCTGGTGACCCGTCCCGGTCCAGTCAGCTGGGGTGGGGACTGGCTAAAAGACCTGTCGATGGACAGGATAGCTCACCGGAAGTCGCGCTTTGACTAGTTGCGCAAAGGCAATGTTTCAGACCCATGGCAGAAACAAAGTCACAAAGAAAGAATCCAGTGCTATATCAATATCGTGGATCATCGATGTTTCAAGTCTGTAACATTAGTATCCCTTTTTATCCTATTTAACCCATATCCACGTTCTCAGGCAGATATTCTAATCAAATAAACGTAAAAAATGTATTTTTAATATTTTGATAATAAATACTGGTCATTAACACATCTTTATACTGAAAATGACAAAATTTGATCAGAAAAATCCAATTTTCACGAGTTTTGCACTTAAATGACCCCTGACCTATAAGACTGACATACTTTGAGGGTGTATTTAAAATATTTTTTCATTGTTCACTGCACCTGAATAGTTTTGTGGTGATTTTAAGCAAGCAATTTCCCCATATATGTGTTAAAAGAGGGTTATGAATAGTTTTATGTTTATTTTGCACTCATTTGACCTTTGACCTACTTCTGAGCCCCAGACGCATTTCCAGACGTGGCATCCACCCCTATGATTGTTGACACACATCAAGGATTACATTTAGCATGGGTGCCATTTTCTACTCAATTTTGCCATCAAAAGTAAAAATATCAATCTTTTTGGGGATTGGATGGCCAACTATTATGTGGACATTGCCCCTGTACCTGCATGTTAATAAAAAATCTGTTGATGATTTTTAAACCCCACTTTATATAGAGAAAACTGGGGTTTATGGGGGCATTCATTATTGTTCTTATTTGTGCGTCAAGACATTATCAACATAGGTTCTGGGTATTCATTAGAACAGCCTCCATGTGGTGGTTCTAACCAGCACCAGAACCTATGTTTTGACTAAAAATGAGAGACATTGCATTAATTTTCATCAGAAACTTAACCATTTTGGTGATATGAAAGAATGCACTATGTCACACGCATGTATAATCCTAATGTATGTCTGAGCAATTGTAAATTTTAGCCCCTAACAGGGATACAGACTAAGCATTTTGCTTTAGGCGCCCAGATTGTCTAAAATCCAAATTTTACAGTAAGTAAATAGGCATTTTTATTCGAAACTTAGGCTCCCAGGCCAAAACTTAGGCGTCTTGGGCGACTGGGCGCCTGTTAGTCTGCATCCCTGCCCTAAGCCAGGTAGACATTTTGATTTTCCTTACTGCATTTGTTTGTTTGTTTGTTTGATTTGAGGTTTAACGTCCCCATCAACACTGTAAAGGTCATTTTGGAGACGTTGCTTCCAATTTTGTGGGACTTTACCCGACGCTGAGATGAAATGACTTCTCAAGACCTGTCGCCCAATGAAACCAATAGGGTTTGTAAGCATGGACGGTCCGACTCGTGCGCACCGCTTTGCCTGGGCAGGCTTAGCTCCTCTAAGCGGTTTACCAGTACTCGTGTGCGGGTTGGATTCAGCTCTGCGTGGAAGCATCATGCAGCCCATATATTTCTTCAAGCCCCGATGGGCAGGGGCCGATACTGCTGCATTTGTATTCCTGTATTTACGCTATATATTTGTCACACCTCAGCTCCTTTCCATGCTTGTCCTACAATTTGAACAAGTGCAATTTACTCCTGAAGTTGTGTTTAAGAATAGTTGGACAAGTGGCAAACAGGGAATCGAGACAGTTCCCCGACAAGACAGTTCCTGACACGGTTTTTCGAGACAGTTCCCCCGACACATTTGAAGACAGTTCCCCGACACATTTGAAGACAGTTCCCCGACACCTTTGAAGACAGTTCCTCAACACTTTTGTTCAAAGTCAAATGACCTGTGACTGATCATGATGATTATCATAATTGATAGTTATTATGTGTTCATCAATATTCTGAAGACAATTCACTGACAGACATTAAGAAATATTAAATTATGGGTTCATAGACATTTTTGAAGACAGTTTCCCGATGTAAAATAAAAGCTTATACTTGATACCATTATCAATAAGTTTAATGAATACACCTGAAATTAAGTGAACTAGCATTTTCAGTTAATGAACATGCACACATTTAAACAAAATAAAAAGGTCTTCTAGGAAATGCAACAGTATATTTCTAATTGTCATTTTTCCATATAATAAACATTTGAAAAATGAAGATGAGTTCAAAGTTTTTGTTTTAAATAAATATTATTAAAGTATAAGAATATGAAATAGATATCTAACGCTGTTATGCAAACAATAATGATAATTATTCGAACTGTCTTGAAATCAACGAGGAAATTTCAGGCACTCATAAATATAGTTGCCATATATAGCAAGAAACGTCCAAATTTTAACTAATATATCTTACCCCTAATTGCCAATAAGGTCATTAAGACTATGAACAATAGTGTCGGGGAACTGTCTTCAAAAGTGTCTGGGAACTAATTGCCAATTATAATTATCAGTCACAGGTCATTTAACTATGAACAATAGTGTCAGGGACATATCTTCAAAAGTGTCGGGGAACTGTCTTCAAATGTGTCCGGGAACTGTCTCCAAAAACCGTGTCGGGGAACTGTCTTGTCTGGGAACTGTCTTGTTCCCGGCAAACAGTGTAGACCCTGATGAGATGCTGGGTTCTGTGGCATCTCATCTGGGTCTACACAGTTTGCTCAGGCCTGTCTGTCTGAAAACATACGGTAAATACCGCTACATGACCAGGACAATTCACGCTAGGCAAACTGACCTATAAAGTATTGAATGGGCCCTTAAATGCCAAACCAAACAAAACTGCCCCACCCACAAGCAAATTATTAATCACCAATTAGCACATACATAATGCAGGAGCATCTGTTAAGTCAGAGACACCCTTGTCTATGGCTTCTAGCTCTGTATTTTTCTGGTTCTTGCATTCTTCAATATACTTCTTTAACTTTGACATTCTGACGAATTATTCACTAAATCAGTTCCTAATTAGGAAAACTTAAGATGACGGAAGTGCCTTAGAACAGGTGCACACTAATGTCCGGGAATTGTCCGGGAAATGTCCGGGAATTCGCCGGGAAATGTCCGGGAAATTGGAGGTAGTGGTGTGTTGTCGCTAATATCTCCACGTCGGGTTGTCTGAAATTAATTAAATTAGTATCAAATAAAATTTTTAGCTCTATTATAAACGATAAAAAAATAATAATTTACTTTTTTAACGTTTTAGGGGTCCATTTTTTAAGTAACTTTGTCCGGGAAATTTTCGGATTTTTGTCCAGGATGTTGGGGTATTGATGCGTTAACCCTAATATCTCGACTTTAGGTGGTCAGAAATTAATAAAATTAGTATCAAATAAACATTTTAGCTCAATTTTAAAAGATAGTTAAAAAATATTTTTCATTTTGAATATTTTAGGGGTCCATTTCTGAAGATAATTTGTCCGGGAAATTCCCGAATGTGTCCTGGATCTTGTGGTAGTTGTGCGTTTTCATAATATCTCGGTTTGTGGTGATCACTTATTGATAACAATTGATATATGTTAAAATTTTAAGTTCAATTCTAAAAAAACTATAAAAAAATCTCTTTATACACCTCAATGAGGCAGTTCTAATGAGTACCCACAACCCGGATTGTATCCAGGATGCCGGGGTATTGGTTCGTTTTCCTTAATATATCGACTTGTGAGAACGAAAGAAAGACTGCACACCCCTTGTAAATCCTACTTTTCTCTGTATAAAGTTGGATTTACATGGGTTTCCATTACACAGCTTTCTATGATGTCACACATGTTGCTGGTCACAAGACGGACACTGCCATTGATTTGATGATGAATTCAGACCTAAACATATTCTATAAAACCAAATTTTGCACTTACGATTTTCACAGCAAATCATGCTATCAATATACTCAGGCATTTTGCAGAATCACCAGACTTGAATTTTTACGATTTTACAAGTGAATGAATTATGAAAAATGAAAAAATTACCGGCCCCGATAACTCAGTTGGTAGAGTGTCCGCTCCGGGGAACGGGAGGTCACGGGTTCGATCCCGGGCCGCGACATACCAAAGTCGTTAAAAATGGTACTAGCTGCTCCTCGCTTGGCACTCAGATTTACGGGGTAGAGCTAGGACTGGTCGACCCAGTGTCAGGATAATGTGACTGGGTGTGGTATCATGTAATGTGTCTGGGACATGACACTTCAGTGAGGCAGCACTATAAAAGTGAGCATTGAGCTCCCTGTCGCAACCAGACACCGTCGTGATATGACTGAAAAATTGTTGAAAGCGACGTTAAACCCGAATTCACACACACACACACAAGTGAATGAATGAAGTCTTTCTACTATTTCAATCCAGGTAAGCAGCACACGCCAACTTATTATGAGTTAAAGCAATTAACTCAACACTTTTTTAATCTCGTTAGAAAATTAATGGCCCGTAAAATCGCTCAAAGTCCGTACACCTAATTCATTGTCAGGAAGAAAAGGATGCGCTTAAATTTCGTTGTTTAAGCAAACAGTATAGAACCAGATCAGATGTCGCATTTTGCGGCCGAGATCAGACGCCAAGTTTTGCAGCGTCTGAGCATCATGGTCCGTCAAATCAGTCAAAGTCCGTACATCTAATTCATTGCCAACAAGAAATGGATGCGATTAAATTTCGTCGTTGATTAAGCAAACAGTGTAGACCGAGATCAGACGTCGCACTTAGCGGCCCAGATCAGACGCCAAGGTTTGCGCAGCTACTGATCATAATGGTCCGTCAAAGTCCATACACCTAATTCATTGCTAGCAAGAAATGGATGCGGTTAAATTTCCTCGTTGTTTAAGCAAATAGTGTAGACCCAGATCAGATGTAGCATTTTGCGGCCCAGGTCAGACGACACGTTTTGCAGCGTCTGATCATTTGAGTCTACACTGTTTGACTATGTCCCACAAATGGGTCGCTAGGCATATATAGATTAAATATCTGGGTTAAATATCTGATCTGCCAGTGGATCTACACTATCTGCCAATGCCCCCACAAGTGGGACTCAAGGTATATATGGGTTAAAAACTGATCAAGATCTACACTGTTTGCCAATGGCCCAACATTGGGGCGCTAGGCATATATGTGTTAAACCGTTGACCAAGTTCTACACTGTGTGCCGTAATTAAAGATTCTTTGAGATCTTCTATAAATTAGTCATGTTGTGTGCACTCATTAGAACTGCCTCAATGAGGTGTATGAAAAGATTTTTTTTTATATTCTTTTAGAACTGAACTTAAAATTTTAATATATATCAATCGTTATCATACTATGAAAATGCACAACTACCCCAACATCAAGGACACAACCGGGAATTTCCCGGACAAATTAACTTCAGAAATGGACCCCTAAAATATTCAAAATGAAAAATATCTTTTAATAATCTTTTAGAATGGAGCTAAAAATTTTATTTGAAACTAATTTTATTAATTTCTAACCACCCGAAGTTGAGATATTAGGGTTAACGCACCACTACCCCAAAATCCAGGACAAAATCCGAGAATTTCCCGGACAAATTAACTAAATAAATGGACCCTTAAAACGTTTAAAAAGTAAATAATTTTTTAATAATCTTTTACAATGGAGCTAAAAATTTTATTTGATACTAATTTTATTAATTTCTGACCACCCGAAGTGGAGATATTAGGGATAACGCATCACTACCCCCTATTTCCCGGACATTTCCCGGCCAATTCCCGGCGATTTCCCGGACAATTCCCGGACATTAGTGTTCGCCCTTAGAACATTTCCGGTTTCAGAGGAACTTCACGCTATGAAAATAAATCCGTAAATTTTATGCTTAATTCTCCGATAGAACTGGGTATTGTAATTAATTAGTAATCTCCTACTATTTCTTTTACATCTGTTTTTCAAAAGCACCAATTTAATTTCATTCATTAGGACAGAATTTGGTCACTTTTCATAATGGAAATTCCCAGGAGATTAATTCGCGTATTTTCTGATGGTGGCGAAACCTCATGTGAAAACCTATTTTTTTCTTGAATGGTAGGATGTCATCGTTTTAACATACATATAAAGTGATAATCACATATTTGAGATATTTTTTATAAACATTTTCTCATGGCCAGCCTCTTATTAGATGTTAAAATGAATGATAATTTGTGAATCTGTTCGGCTATGAACGGATTTTATAGAAGAGTTTTCGACCCGAAGGCGGTGAATGTAGGACAAAACGTCCCATGCCTTTTTAGACCAGGCAAAACGTCCATCATTTTTCAGGGTAGACAAAACGTCCCACATCACATCGGGAGTATGGTAAATCGCTTTGAGGTTCTAAAGTGTTGCGAGTCTGACCACCCATGCATATAAACCCTATTGGCTTCATTGGGTGGCAGGGCTTGAGATGTTGGGTAAAAGTCCCACAAAATTGGAATCAATGTCTCCAAAATGACCTATTCCATGTTGACAGGGACGTTAAACCACAAATCAAACAAATGTACAAATTTCATTTCAATTAGTTATCAATTAGATAGGTCTCTTTTCCTAATCAGCCGCCCCTGCCCATAAGGGCTTGAAGAAATATAATGGCTGCACGATGCTTCCACGCAGAGCTGTATCCGGCCCGCACACTAGTGGACGTTTTGTCCACCCTGTCAAAATAGTGTGGGATGTTTTGTCCACCCTGAAAAAATGATGTGGGACATTTTGTCCACCCTGAAAAAATGATTTGGGAAATTTTGTCCACCTGGTCAAAAATGGCGTGGGACGTTTTGTCCGTGGGACTTTTTGTCCGGCTCCCGAAGGAGGTCTGTGTGCATAGTGTTTGTCCCACTGCAGTCTTTCTCTTTTAAATATAAATGATGTAATTCCCATCTTGTGGGATATCAAATAAACACCTTTACCTTGTACAGATAAAAATAAATCAATACCCTGGCCCATGAGGGTCTCATGGAAGATTAGCTCCACATATTCACCATATTTGCATTATTTGCTGGCTCCCAGCTTGCACATTGTCTGTATTGGAAAAACAGGTAACCAGACCCCCCTGACCTTGAAAGGTCAGGGGGCTCTGGTTACGGTACCTGTTTTTTCAACACTTATAAGCTTCAGACTAGGAACCAGTAGATAAACGCAAAAATTGTGAATATGCTAAATGTAGTCACCCTCGTAAAATAAAGTCTTTACTTCTTTACTTACTTACTAGTTCCAACATGACGTTTCACCACCAAGACATTTCTGCCTTGGACGCCAAAAAGACCAAAATCACCGCAGAATCATCGAAATCACCCTGGGAATGACATACAACACTATCATATGATCATATCGGATCATATGACCCTACTGCAAGAACTGACATTTATAAAGAGACATCCTTCCTCAGAACCATTAGAGATTGGAATGCCCTTCCTGATTCGATTATTCGACAGCTGAAGATGCTGATGTTTAACCTCCCCATCAACACTGTATAGGTCATTTTGGAGATGTTGCTTCCAATTTTTGTGGGACTTTTACCTGACATTGAGATGAAATGACATCTCAAGCCCTGTCGCCCAATGAAACCAATAGGGTTTATAATCATGGATGGTCTGACTCGCACCGCTTTGTCTGGGCAGGCTTAGATCCTCTAAGCAGTTTACCAGTACTCGTGTGCGGTCGGATTCAGCTCTGCGTGGAAGCATCATGCAGCCAATTTATTTCTTCAAGCCCAGATGGGCGGGGCCAAGGTACCATCTCTGTATGTTCTAAGCTGTTATTGGGACGTAAAACCCAAACACTCACTCAGCTAGACACCCTATTTAGTAGAGCAGACGTGCTCAACTTCAGTGATTGAAGAGTGCACTCCAGCAACTCAAAGGTGAGAGGGTTTGAGGGTAAATAAATCGAAGCACTGACAGCCCAGATTGGCAGATTGTCTCTGACTGCAGACTGGGAAAATGGCCATGAACCGGGACATAGACTGTTTCGGTATACCCTTAACCCTTTTTGTACCAAATAGAATCTTCCTCTTTATATATTAAAAATTTAGGGGATCAGGTTGTGTTTTCTTATAAATCTATTTGGAAAATGGCTGAACTTTTTGCAAACACTGTAGGCCCTGATCAGATGCCGCATTCTGCGGTGTCTGATCTGGGCCTGCACTATTTGCCAATTACCCATTTAGGGGTTTCCTGTGTGAAAAGGGTTGTTCTTGTACCTAATGCAAAAAGTGTAGACCGAGATCAGACGCCATGCTCTGTGGCATTTGATCTAGGTCTAAACTGTTTGCCAAACCCAACACAGGATTCCAGTCCAGATTTTACAGATAACTCTGACATGTACCCAACATTCTGACTTCATAGTGGAAAAAATAGCACGGCTATTTTTGGGTTGATTGTTTGCCAGTCAACCCAAGCTCTCAGTGCTAAAGTCCATATGACTATCACCGACTAGTCGGAATTACTTTTTGTTTTATAGAAGATAGCCATAGTGAGGTCAGAGTGTTGCATAAGAGAATTATCTCGGAATATGCAAAAAGTGTGGGCCCTGCCCAGATGCCACAGAGCATGGCATCTGATCAAGATCTACTCTATTTGCTTAATGATTTTATGGTTAAATGAACCAATCCAGGACTATTTCTCTGACCTACACTCAGACACAATCAACCCACCAGTACTCTCAGTGCTTTGATTTATTCTTGTTTTTAGTATTTTGATACAGAACTAAAATTTAAACATGCTTACATCAGAACTACAATAAAAACATACTTACATCCAAAGTACACCACAACCCTGTTATAACACGGTTCATTAAAACACAGTATCGGATATAACATGGATTCAAGATGGATCCCAAAATGTATAGATTATATAGAAAAATGACCATAAATGTTCATTTTTCTATATAATCTATACATTTTTGTATGGATATAACACGGTTGTTTAACTAACACAGTTTCTGTTTTGGTCCCCATTAATAGTGTTATAAAGAGGTTGTGGTGTATACTTATTTGTCCATATAAACCTATGTTATGGGTATTCATAAGAACTGCTTTGCAGAGGTGGTTCTAATGAATACCCACAAAGTAGGATTTTATGGAGAATTGACAAAAAATATCCTTTGATTATTACAAAATACCCAAGTTATCTGAGGCCTCGGCCGTTGACCAACCAGCTGCACCGGGCCTCGGTAGCTCAGTTGGATGTGCATCTGACTGGCGATCAGGAGGACACGGGCTCGATACCTACCAGGGTCGTCAGCATTCTTTCGTGGAGATTGATCACGAAATCTTTTCTATGGTCATTCTCTCCCTTCCGCTGATTCAAGAATGGCAGTAGTCAGTTTCTGGGGAAAAAATGTGCACTGTACTGGTTAGTGGTTAACCGCTTACGTATAAGCCAGCCCAGGAAAAGTGTGGATAGGTAAACTGACCGGATCAAAAATGGCCTAAATAGTGTTGACTGGGCCGTTAAACTCCAATGCAAACAAACAAACCAACTGGCTGCTGTAAGTTACCGTCAGGTCCAATCTCACTTAAGTACTGGTAAAATGTCTAGTGGGTCTAAGCCTGTCCTGGAACAGTGAAGGTAACTGGACAACCCAACATGACATTTTCTGTTGACTGGGTTGAAAAACCACAACATAACACCTACCTCATTGCAATTTGGTTAACTTGTATAAATACATTTCAGATGGGTTCCCTAAAAGAGCTGTGTGTTCTGGAAGGTCACCTGGACCAGGCATGGTGTGTAGCATGGAATCCTACAGGGACACTACTAGCTTCCTGTGGTGGAGACAAAACAATCCGGATCTGGGGCCAAGAAGGGGACAGCTGGGTGTGTAAGTCGGTTTTGACAGAGGGACATCAGAGGACTATAAGGTATTTTATCAGATATGACCTTAGAGAACATACAGTACAGTACATGGGTAATTTGGGGTTCAAGCAGACACACTATGTTGACTTGATGCTTATTCATTCAACATTTGTTTCATTGTTAAATCAAAATTTTGGGAATGTTGCACTATCTACGAGGGGCTTTTCTTTCAATGTACAAAGTAATTACATGTACAAGTACATTTTTATATGAAAAAATATATATATGTATGTAGTATATATTGAAATTTATCCCTTGATTGCCGTATTTACCCAATGTTTTCAGACAGACGAACCTAAGCAAACAGTGTAGACCCAGATGAGAGTATCACGAGATGCCGCAGAATGCAGCGTCTCGTCAGGGTCTGCTCTGTTTGCCACTAATCCAGATATTTTTAGACACAACATTGGGTAATAAATTGTACTGGTTCAAATTTTAGAACATACACGGTAAGGGGTTAAGGTGTCCAAATATTTAGGGTAAACACGGTATCCTTGTGCCTTGTTGTCGTCTGGAGCCCTGCTCACAGTTGTTCTCTGTCCTTGACCTGAGGTCCTGGGCAGAGATGGAGCTGTAAAAATACTTTTTTTCACCAGAATCTTTTATCATGATGTTCAGCGTTGACTTAACCCTTATCTTGCTGAATATTCATTTAAGCCACACCCATTTCTGTCTATCAACCAATCAAATTACTTGATGTAATTTATTGCTACAAATTCATAAACTGAATGCCAAACAGTGTAGATCCTGATCAGAAGCCATCTGATCTGGATCTACACTGTTTGCAAAGATAGGGGTTGTCGTGAACAGCAAGATAAGGGTTATCCCTTTTTGTACCAAATTTCCTCCTTATATATGGCAGGCTTCCATTTCAAAATTTAGGGGTGTCATGCTGTTTTTTCTTCATAATTGATTTGGAAAATGGCTGAACTTTTTGCAAATAGTGTAGGCCCTGATCAGATGCCGCATTCTGCGGCATCTGATCTGGGCCTGCACTGTTTGCCAAGAACCCGTTTTGGGGTTTCCGGTACAAAATGGGTTAATCCACAACATCTTAATGATTTGACTGCTGATCACAACTAGGAGACAGCATTTTCAAAATGTATATTTATTATTTTTCAGTGAAAATATGGCCTGGCATTACATGTGAATCATCTGTAATGTCAAAATAGAAGTAGAGGCAATGATCTGGAATCGATCCAATTTACCCACAGCTCCATTCAGAGACACCAAAGGGAAAGAAACACAAACATGAAACAACATTCAAACAAACAAATGGAAACATCAATAGTGTAAAGCCAAAAGGACAGTTACTTTCCCACAAAATGGCCAATTGGCTATCCAAAACAAAATAATATAAGCGATACAAACACTCAAAGACAAACCATAACATAAATTAAACTGCAACAGAAGAACTGCCTTGGAACCTTATTTACTCTGAAAAATATTTTTAACTAGAATTGCACAGTCGATGGCCACCATCACTTATCCCAACACTTCAGTTCGATTATGTTTCATGATCATGTTCTGAAAACTTTGATTTTTGACCCCCTGGGGCCCTCCCCCTGGCCCCCTCACCCGGGTCGGTATCAAAATTCGGAAAGTATCATGAACTCCCCAGACTAAAGATATATCAGTATCAGTTCCCAAGGTTTCAAGTTTCGATCTCTAAGGGTCTAGAAGGACCACCCCCCAGGTCACTCCCCCTGGCCCCATTCCCAGGGGTGGGATCAAAGTGTCATGCACTTCCCAGACCAAAGATCCTATTAGCTCCCAAGGTCTCTGACAGTCAAGGAGGAGTTTTCCGGTAATCATTATGGAGGGGGTATGGTGAGGTGTTTGACATTTGGTGACTACATTGACTCGAGGGGTCAAATTATGATTGCAATGTAGTCTACTGGTCATGCCATGTGAGTAATGTTACACGACCATGTTCTGAAAACATTGTTTTTTGACCCCCCCCCCCCCCCCCCCCCACAGGAGTGGTATCAAAATTCTTGCACGCCCTAGACCAAAGATTTATTAGTTTCCAAGGTTTCAAGTTTCTGTCTCTAATAGTCTAGGAATTATCAAGTAATCATTCTGGAGGGGGTATTGTGGGTTTTTTTTTTTTAGCCCTGGTGACCTCCACATTGACCCAGGGGTCAAATTTTGATTGCAATGTGGTCTACTCATCATGCCAGACTTAATTGCCGGTCAATATGATATGTTACACGACCATGTTCTAAAACATGGATTTCGGGGTGGGGGCTCCCCCTGGTACCACCCCCAGGGTTGGCATCAAAGTTCTGTGAAAGTTAATCCTGATGCCTATGAGTATTCTGGGGATTTGGGATAGTACAATAGCACTGTCTTATAGGCAAGCTGAAAATGAAAATCAAACTTGGGCTTTCTGCCTTGGTGTGGTCTGGATTCAATAGTGTTGACTGGGCTGTTAGCCCTTTTTGTACCACATGGAATCTTCCTCCTTATATATACCAGAAGTCGTTTCAAAATTAAGGGTTGTCAAGTTGTGTTTCTTCAAATTTTATTTGGAAAATGGCTGAACTTTTCACAAACAGTGTAGGCCCTGATCAGATTCCGCATTTTGCGGCATCTGATCTTAGCCTGCACTGTTTGCCAGGGTATCCATTTGGGGTTTCAGGTTCAAAATGGGTCAAGAACAAACCAAACAAACTTGGGCTTTACATCTCGCTTATTTCATTTTCAGGTCTGTCTCCTGGTCCCCCTGTGGAAACTACCTGGCCAGTTGTAGCTTTGATGCAACCACATGTATCTGGAGTAGAAAAGAGGGAGAGTTTGAATGTATTGCCACTCTAGAGGGGCATGAGAATGAAGTAAAGTCAGTAGCCTGGGTGTGTAGTGGAAATCTACTGGCAACCTGCAGTAGGGACAAGAGTGTCTGGATATGGGAAGGTTTGTAAACTGACACAGTTGTTCAAAGTTGTGCAAAGTATTGTAGTTGTTCAAAGCATTGATAGCTTAACAAATTTAAGCTTGATAAAGGTCAGGACCATGTTGTTTAAAGCATTGCTTATAAAAGGGTAAATACCAGTGCGGTAATTCTCCTATAATTTCGAACAAAATTAAATAATTATTTTTGCCGCTGTTCGAATTTTTAGAAATTCGAGCTGGCAAGAAAGTCCACTGTTCGAAATTTTAAAGTTCTGACCTATCATGTTCTTCGCTTGCTGCCCTTTTAATACCTCAGAGACCATAGAAGCTTGTACAAACCGCAAATGCTCTGATTAGGCTGCGCAGACTGATCTGAGTCTTCAACTGTCACAGCCTCATTTACAAGTCAGAGGTTACACCGCATTTACACATTTCCATGGATTGAGCCAGCGCAGAGCAAAGAAAACTACTACATAATTATCAGATCAGCCTGTGCATCAAGCCAATGCGGCTTGATCTCGTTTGCTGCTAGTTGACTGGTACATATGTCACAGAAGACTCATACAAAAGCTAAAGCTCTGATCAAACTGTGCGGATGCACCGGCTGATCCGAGTGTTCCCTGGTCTCGCGTCTCGCCGTACTTTCCAAATTCAACATTCCCCCAAAATGTGCATCAAACAAATGTGGACAAAGCCTTCACTTATTGTTCTTTGAATAGAAGACTCATACTAACAGCAAAGACACTGATCAGAATGTGGGAATGCGCAGGTTGATATGAGCCTTCACCGTTCATGCGTGTGTGCTTTTTTTTTTTTAAAGTTCAATCTGGTGCGACATGGACATTGTAAATTAATGTAGCAAAACAAACGCGAAACCACCAAGAAAATCGAAGATCAGTACCCTAACCAGCGATCATAGTAACTCCCAGGCAAAGCGGTGCGAGTCGGATCGTCCATGCTAATAAACCCTATTGGTTTCATTGGGCGACAGGGCTTGAGATGTCGTTTCATCTCGATGTCGGGTAAAAGTCCCACATAATTGGAAGCAACGTCTCAAAAAAACCTTTCCAGTGTTGACGGGGACGTTAAACCTCAAATCAAACAAACGAAACCATAGTAACTGTTTGTGCCTCTTCACAAGCAACAACTGCTCGATATAATCATGTAGTTTGTTTTGGCGGGAAAACATTCACAGGCTGCTTTAACTGCACATGCTAATATGACGCACTGCAGTAAAATTGCGGAACATCATGAGACGTCACCTGGGAAAAGGCTATGTCGCTTAAAAACAGTTAGCTGAACAGCAAGAGATCTTTAAAATAGTGCGGTCTGTTTTAGCTCAGCGTGGAAGCATCATGCAGCCCTTCTATTTCTTCAAGCCCCGATTGGCGGGGACCGTAATCCAAGTCTGTGCCGGAAACGACCAGCGAAGACGCAGGCCATTCTGCACAGATGAAATGACACCTCAAGCCCTCGAAGGTGCTGATCAGACTGTGCAGATGCATACATGTGATATCTTCCAATTTCGTCGGGGTATTTTGATTTAGAACCCCATCTTCCGGTCTCCCGCCCGACGGCCCTTATCTCCCGACACATCACGTGAACAAGTCCATGATATGAATACCCCCTAACCCCCACTTTATATATAGACAACTGGGGGAGGGTTTTCTGCTCCAAAACATAGGTTGTTGGTACTCGTTAGAACCGCCTCAGTTTGTCGGTTCTAACGAGCATCCACAACCTATGTTTGCGGTGTTAATAAAAAAAATATCACAGATTTTATCAAAAAGTAGCCAATTTGGAGATGTGAAAAATGCAATGTGTCTCAGGGGTGTGTTACCATATGAAAACAATGTCTACAGTCGACCACCAGTAACCGTTAGCTAACCTTTATCATGTTTAACCCTTTTTTGGGCAAATGGAATCTTCCTCCTTATAAATAGCAGTTCATTTCAAAATTTAGGGGGTCATGTTGTGTTTTCATGAAAATTTATTTGGTTGAACATTTAGCAAACAGTGGAGGCCCTGATCAGATGCCGCGTTCTGTGGCATCTGATCTGGGCCTGCACTGTTTGCCAACTTCCCGTTTTGGGGTTTTCGGTACTGAATGGGTTAATGACCTGTGTAGTGTCATAAATTTCAGTTGTATTGATTGCGCAGTAGGTAAATGAATACCCCCAATTAAGAATCTGTAATTTACAGCTAGCTCGTGGCCATATATTCGGCAGTGAGCGGTCATACATGACCAACGTTCTTTGGTTTTTGGTTATATAGATTAGAATGAAATTATTAAAAGGAGTGTGTTTTTTATAAATTGTCATTGATAAGTTTCTATTTATTGTATCACTTTACATCCATCTATGATTCTCATTTTTCATGAATAGGTAGCAAATTTCATTTTTGTAATTGAAAAACATTTATTAATTACTAGTGAATACCCAGTAATTATTGAAAACGACAATGGATATTCTTATCTAAAATATAGATAGTGGGTACTCGTTAGAACCGCCTCATCCAATAGGGTTTACAAGCATGGACGGACAGACTGTCATAGTTGGGTTAATGCTGCAACCGATTGCGGATCGGGAATCTACCTTTTATTCACTTATTTTTTTTTCACACGTCACTGTCCTTTGGGGAGATTCTGGGCAAGACAGAACTAGGATCAGACTTTTCCATTCTGTGCCACGTCCAGTACTACAGTAAAATCCTACATTAAGACCACCTTTGGGTGGTCTTAATGGTTTTTAAGACCACTTTTGAACAGTCCCAAAGGTTGTCCCTGACCAGAGGACATTGCGGGCAGGAAATTGAAAGAAATAATTACCGCACCCTTCCAAATAAGCTTTTTAAGTAGAATTAGTTTGTAGGTACTCATTAAAACCGCCTCGCAGAGGCTGTTCTATCATATCTACCATATATGGTTTATGATGTTTTTATCAGAATTTTTTTATTTTTGATGGTAATTTTTCAATATATTTGCATCGGCATGTTCCATCTTATTTCCTAAAACAGGACCCTATTCGAGAAGTCGTCAAGCTTAACCGTAACCGCTGACCCATGAGATTTCCTGTTATTAATACATTATGAAGTTGCTAAGAGAAAACATGCTGGCGCATATTAATCGGAATCTATTCCCAGTGTAGATGCGATCTGAGTCTGTGTTGGTCAAGCATGCTGGAAGCACCATTTTAAATTGATGCGAACAGCCGAGTCTCAGATAAGACTGCACTGCCGCAGATGCGCGCTAACAGATGAGGCTCTGATCAGACTGCACTGCCGCAGATAGGCCGCAAACAACCGAGGCTCAGATCAGACTGAGCTGCCGCTGATGCGCCGCGAACAGCCGAGGCTAACATCAAACTGCAAACTGCACAGGTGTAGGGTAGTGTGTGTACTGGTAGCGCCATTTAAGATTGATGCAAACAGCCGACTCTCAGATCAGACTGCACTGTCACAGATCTATGTGGCGCGAACAGCCGACACTCAGATAAGACTTCGCTACCGCAGATGTGGCGCGATCAGCCATGGCTAAGATCAGGCTGCACAGTTGCGGTCTGAGTCATGTTGGAAGCCCCATATAAGATTGGTTGGAATAGCCAAGGCTCAGATCAGACTCCGTGCTGCTGCAGATGCGACGCAAACAGCCAAGACTCAGATCAGACTGCGCAGATGTGGCCGAACAACCAAGTCTCATCAGACTGCGCAGGTGTGGCCTGAACAGCCAAGGCTCAGATCAATCTGCGCAGATGCGCTTAAGAGTCTGTGCTGGTGGTGTATGCTGGAAGTTCCATTTTTGATTGGCGCGGCTCGATATCGGCAATATGAGGTAGTTAAACCACTTCACGCGTGCACAGTGGGGATTCCCCAAATAACATGATAAAGGACGCGCTCACTAATTTGAATACACAACATTTGAGCCCAAACGAAAGATATGGTTGATTTTAGGGGGACATTATAAAATGGCATTTTATGGGGAGGGCTCGGGCGCCTTCGAAAAATGGCCTGCACTGATAATCTTTGAAGTCACCTTATCCATTATGGAGACCGTGGCAAATAGTTTAGACCCAGATCAGACGCCTCAGAATGCGGTGTCTAATCTGAGTCAACACTATTTGCGTAAAGTATGTACATTTCTTTTTTATAAAACTTAACAAAAACAAAACAAACCTAACATGCCTATAACTCGAAATGGACCACTCCAAACTTATGTTCATTGTCATATATGGTGTACGATTATCAGATTGTGTCTCCCAGCGGGACTCAGGCCAGTATAATCCACTTATACCACTTCTGGTGGCTGGTCTTCACATCAGAAGGCACCGTCACCAATGTGACTAAAGCGATTATAACATAGTACGGATCGGTAATTACATAGCGAAATTCAGTGTTCGAAATTTTAAAAACTGCTGTCTTATAAAAATGCCACTGTTCGAGATTTTAAAGGTATTTCGGAAATTATTTTTGTCAATAATTTTTGGTGTCCGAATTTTTAGGGTGTTCGAAATTATAGGAGAATTACCGTAGTTGCTTATTACATGTAGATATTGGGACAGAAGTATGAGAGCAGATGCAGAATGGTCAAGGTCTACAGTGTTCCTGTAAATTCAAATAGGAAATTACTGACACATCCATACTGATTTTAATTGGCAAGATTAATCCTGATTGATTGTAATTAGACAGTTTCATCCCTATGACAAAAAATGTGTCTTAAATAGCAGTGTAGACCTGGAGCCAGTTGTTCTGAACTAAGTTCATTCGTGTATCATTAAAACCGTGGTCATTTAACATGGCTGCTCTAAAAAAAATTAAGAAAGAATAATACTTAATCATATGACATAGCGTCTGAGAATGTAATAACGCCATGTAATAAATTCTGTAATTCGCTAGTGGATTAAATATGCAAATTAGTTACATACGCCCCCTAACTTTACACATATGGCATCCTTTAAGACATCATGTTTACTAATGGCAGAATATTGACATTTTTGTTAAAAATTGTGATTAAAATGCATTAAAAATGTCATTTGATAAACAGAATCTTGCAATCTCGTGTTCATGTATAATTGATAAATTAAACGAGACTTACCTGTAAGTTGATGTTTGATTGGAATTCTACTTCATCACTGTCCGTAATGGAGAAATCACATGAGATAGCACAGGCAAGATAAGCTTCAGTGTTAAAATTCAAATGGACGAAGAGAAAAGAATAAGGGAGGGTGAAACCAATCAAAACACTTACTCAGTGGGTGGGATGTGATTTCTCCGTTCCGGACAGTGATGAAGTAGAATTCCAATCAAACATCAACTTACAGGTAAGTCTCGTTAAATTTATCAATTCTACTTCATCACCTGTCTACGTCACTTCGAAACCACATGAGAATTAAAAGACCTGAGGCCATTTGAAAAATAATAACAATAGAAACGACAGATAAGGCACATGAAACTAGTATTTAAATCACATTGTTGACACGTAGATATTATTAGATGCAGAATTATGTAAGTTAAACAGAAAAACACTAAAACTATCGTTTCTTCTGAATGGTTACCATTACTTGTCACTGTTTTGCAAAGCACTGTCTAAGATACAATGATCTAATGACTGATAAATTGGCTTATTATAGAATTTTGCGAAAGTATCTGCCGATGACCAGCCAACTTTAGAAAGAACCTCGTCCACAGATAGTCCTTGGCGGACAGCAACCGATGTTGAGGCTGATCTAGTACTGTGAGCCTGAAACAGAGTTGTGTCAATACCACATTCACTCATGATAGGTTTAATCCATCTCGAAATGGTGTCAGTCGATACACGCTGAAAAGGCTTCTGATAGCTCACAAGTAAAAATTCTGAAGATCGTATGGATTTTGTTAGTTCTATGTATTTTTTAAGGTGTTCAACTATACAAAGATTTTTGTCATGGTACTTCTGGAAAGAAAGAACTGAGAAATGTTTTCCTGGTCTACTTTGTTTCAGTAATGAATCAATATAAAAATCCACTTTATTTTCATAGAATGTGATTTTATCCACCGACAAACAATGGAGCGTCTGCAGACGTTGACTCGACAGCAAAGCTAAAAGCATTGTTGTTTTGTAGGTTAGTTGTCGCAATGTAATACCCTCTAACTCAATAGAGCACAGATGTCTAAGCACAATGCCTGATTCCAAGGTTTTTCTGTAACGGGGTAAACTTGGTCGTGAGTTATAAACACCTTTCAAGAACCGTTTTATTAAGAAATGTTGGCCTACTTGAATATTTCTACAATCAGTCAAAAAGACAATATTAGATAAGGCACTTTTTGCCGTGTTGATAGCTGAATATCCTAACTTGCGATCAAACAGTTCCGTGAGAAACATCAGCACGTTGTTTACAGATGTAGATATGGGATCAATTTTCCGTTTATCACAGAATAATTCCCATTGCTGCAAGTAACACCTGTACTGTTTATTTGTTGTTTTTCTCCAGGAAGCCATGATGATATCTGTAGTTGATTTTGGAAGCTTGTGGTTAAGTATTGATCTCCTGATAAGGGACATGCTAAGAGATCCAGTCTGTTCCATATTTTGTGAATTTCCTGTGGGCGACACGGAAGGATTAAAAGTTTCTTGCTCTTCCTCAAAATTACTGGTAGACTGATCAGCATGTTCATTGCTGTGGCGAAGAAAGCTTGTGTTGGCCAATTTGGCATTATCAAAATTCCTGTTGCTTTGTCTTGTGACATTTTCTGCAAAACTTCTGGTATCAAACTGAAAGGACAAAAAATGTATACTTTAAAAAAGTGACCAACAAATAGACATAGCATCACAGGCATATGCATCAGGGCATGGTCTGTAAGATACAAACCGATTAATCTGGTAATTATGTCTACTTGCAAACAGGTCTATGTCCGGCTGAAATTTTAATCTTGAAACCACTGCTTGAAAAACACATTTGTCAAGCATCCATTCCTTATCATTTTCAAAATGACGGCTTTCATGATCAGCATGCACATTCTCTGCTGTAGAAATATAACTTGCTGTCAACCATATGCCTTTTTTATATGCCCAGGCCCAAATTTGGCGAGCAACAGCATTACAAGCTAAAGACTTGGTCCCCCCTTGTTCTCTCACATACGCTACGGCAGTCATAGAGTCCATTAACAAATGAATGTGAGTATTTCTCCTATCTGAACAAATGGACCTTAAGGCAAAAAATGCTGCTTTCAGTTCAAGTACATTTATGTGCGACATGGCCTCACTGGAAGACCACTCACCGCCTGTTTTAATATCAAGTGCCTTGCAAAAACAACCCCAGCCTTTTGTACTAGCATCTGTTTCTAGCATAAGGTTCACCGTGAGATATAGGTGAACTGGTATTTACAATGTGTCTTTCCCACCATAGAAGGTCTTCAGACGCTAGCTGTGAAATAGAGATAGGGCTGTCAAAGTTCCCTTTTCCCTTCCGCAGTGCAAGAATTTTATCAATTTCCAGCTGGCGATAAAACAATTTGCCATAAGGCACAGCAGGGAAACTGGCAACAAGTGTTCCAATTAATTTACACAAATCCCTAATTGATGGAGATTTTGCTTTCAAAAAGTGAGAACATAAAGATTTTATCTTTTCAGCCTTGTCAGATGCCAGAGATATTCGCATATTTACTGAGTCTTAAACAAACGCAAGGAATACCATTTGCTGAGATGGAATGAAAATAGATTTATCTGCATGTAAAATGAAACCAAGTTTCTGGAGCAAAATTACCGTATCTACCACATTATTTTGACAGGATATTAGGTCCTGTCCTTGTAGATAGCTATCATCAATATATCCAACTGACTGGTGGCCTTTTTTCCTAAGAACTGAATAGACCGGTTTTAAAAGTTTAGTAAACAAACGTGGTGCTTCTGAATATCCCATGGGACAGCAAATGAACATATAAAGTTCTGTCCGCCATTGAAACTTAAGATAGCGCCTGTGAACAGGGGCTACCGGAATCGAAAAATAGGCATCTTTAATATCTAAGCTAGCCATATAGCAGTTTTTTTGTCATCATGCATATAGCGGAGCGTAAAGAATCCATTTTGAAATGGTTGTATTTAACAAATTCATTGAGCTCCTTCAAATTCAGTATCATCCTATTTGTACCATCTTTCTTGGGCCGTAAGAAAATCGGAGACACAAACTAGTCCTCCTCATGACGGGTTTCTACTATTATACCCTTATTCAATAATTTCTGTACCTCAGCATCGATTGCTGACGCTTCAGCCGCCGAAAAACAATGCTGTTTTGGCAGACGCATCTGAAAGGGCTTACATTCGAAGTTGAGCTGTAGCCCTGTCACCACATTTAAAATCTCGGAATCAGAAGTAATTTTGCACCAGTGATCAGCAAAAAGAGCTAATCTACCACCTTCAAAAGCTTTAACCTTTCTATTTTCCTCTAGCAAACAGTTTGACACAAAATCATCAAAGTTTTCATTGAAACAGGACACCACTGATATATCTTTTCTTACCTGCTGTCCAGGTATATAAATTTCTGTACTCTGCAGTGAGGATTCTACTTCTTTTTCTGATTTTGTTTCTCCGGATAATTTTTCCGAAAAAAACTGGTTTTCCTCGATACGAGCTCCCGCCCCTGGGACGCCAGTTTTTTGACCCGTAGTCTCTTCCAAGATTGCTGGCCTGACGCACCTCTTTCAAACTCTTTGGAAGGTCATCTCCAAAAAGCAATGATGTTACGGGCACATTGCTGTCACACAGAGAGCTGTTCCCCTTCAACACAGGCTTTAGCAGATCCCTGTGATGTAGTGAAATAGCTGTGTTTGCATGTCCAAGTAGGCTTAAAACATCAGTACAGGTGCGGATCATAGAATCTTGTTCTTCTTTTTTGTCCGATTTTAACAGGACTTCTGCAATTTTGCAGACAGCAAACGAACTTTTAGTGACTCGGCAAAGCCTCGCATTTTATCCCTATTCCTCAACTCATTTAATAAATTCAATAATACATGAACACTCATGTAAGATACTCTATAAATTAAGATCCTCTATAAATTAAAGGCCCCCGCCCATCGGGGCTTTAAGAAATAGACTGGCAGCATGATCCTTCTACGCAGAGCTGAAACCGACCACACACGAGTACTGGTAAACCGCTAAGAGGATCTAAGCCTGCCCAGGCAAAGTGGTGCGAGTCGGACCGTCAATGCTCATAAACCCTATTGGTTTCATTTTGCGGCAGGGCTTGAGATGTCATTTCATCTCAATGTCGGGTAAAAGTGCCACAAAATTGGAAGCACCATCTCCAAAATGACCAATGCAGTGTTAATGGGGACTTTAAACCTCCAATTAAACAAACAAATCTAAAAATTAAATATTGTACTTGATAGAGCAGTTTAACAATTTGACCACTAACAAACTCGTTAAGCTAACAAGGTTTTGAACAACTGGTCCCTGGTGCCAGTTGTTCTAAGCTAACAATGTCATTAGTTAGCGCATCATTAAAACTTTGATCATTTAATGTTATAAATATTCTTATATCTTTCCTAAAACTAGAGCAGTAGACGATTCACATGTGGCGCCAGCCTTATTTTAACCTGAAAAAATGAAGAAAGAAAAAATACTTTGAAAATATCGTCCGCTAGGTGATTGAAGGGTTAAAATAATGGTCACGATGCAACCACACAATCCATACAAAAAGCTCAAAGGTAGATGACTCTAACAGTAAAATATATGTCCTTATAAAAGTTTTTTTTTCTTTTCCCAGTTACTGAGGATGAAGATTTTGAGTGTGCCAGTGTCCTGAGTTCCCATACACAAGATGTCAAACATGTCATCTGGCATCCGCATAAAGAAATCCTAGCATCTTGTAGCTATGACAACACAATAAAACTATTTAAAGAAGAAATCGATGATTGGACATGTTTTGCTACTCTTGAATCACATGCATCAACGGTTTGGAAAATATGTTTTGATGGCAGTGGAGACAGGCTTGTGTCTGTTAGTGATGACAGAACATTGAAAATCTGGCAGGAATATTTACCAGGGAATTCTGAGGGTGTCAAGACGATAGGGAGTGATGCTTCATGGAAATGTGTTTGTACCCTAAGTGGTTATCATGATAGAACTATCTATGACGTTGATTGGTGTCATATTGATGGTAACATTGTCACAGCCTGTGGAGATGATTGTATACGGGTCTTCAAAGAAAATGAATCATGCGATAAAAACCAGCCATCATTTAGGTTGATATCTACAGCAAGAAAGGCACATTCACGAGATGTTAATTCTGTTTCTTGGAATCCGAAGGTTCAGGGATTATTAGCATCTTGTAGTGATGATGGACAAGTCAAACTATGGAACTTTCAGGACAATTCGGACTGATGGTACCATAAATACCATAAGTGTTCAGACACCTCAACTCCTCACCATGGGAACACCTTCAGGGGAGGCAACTCCTGCAAAAGTATTATTGTCTCCCATGTCAATAGGGGTCAACTCTTAAAGGAAAGAATTTGCTCTTGAGGAGCAAATTCTTTCCTTTAAGAGTAGACCCCTTTTTCAGGGGGACTGAGAATAAGAAAAGCAGACAGGAAGTCCCAAATGCTGTCTCGCTTTGAAAAATGGTGGAAATGGCCAGGTGTTCCCACTTCCCTTAAATTTGAATAAGACTATACACGACCGGATGGTGTGTCTAAAAATTGCTGGATGAGCGCCAAATAGTGTAGACCCTGATGAGATGCCACATTGTGCGACATCCTATCTGGGTTTTCAGTGTTTGCTCAAGCCAGAAAGTGGTGGCTCATATGTTTACAGTGTTTGCTTAGGCCTCTCTGTCTGATTAATTAAGGTAAATGTTGTATCTAGCACCATGTAAAGCTTGAAATAGGGAGGACAAGGCTGTTGAAATACCATGGTCCGGTTTCACCTGTTTCACAACAAGCCAGTCAGTTTACTTTACCACTTTCCCTGGGCAGGCTTATGTATAAGTGGTTAACCACAGTACGGTTACCGTAATTGCTTATGCGTAAGCCTGCCTAGGAAACGTGGTTAAGACTGGGTGGACTTGACCATGTTGACTGGGCCGATAAATTGTAAAACCAACCAAGCCTATTTCACTCGGAACATGTGGAAATGTTAAGTTATCCTGAGACAAGTATAGATAATCATGAATCATAATCAGGAACTGTCTTACTTTTAAAGAGAAGGCTACTCTCACATAAAAAGATCACCCTTCTTGAAGGAAAGCATTGGCCTCCAAAAGATTGCACTTGTCCGGGAACAGGCATAATATAAAATTATTTCCATAGGCATGAACAAAGGTTTTTTCTGGCAAAAGAATGTACCCAGCACATGAACTGCTTTAATAGGACAAAGCTTTTTCTTCTCACTGCATGTAAGCATATTTTTGGGGTATTCATTAGAAGCACCCTCGTCGAAACATGTTTTCATGTAGAAATAAGAAAAATATCAGTACTTTTTGGATTAAAAAAGCAGCTTATCTGGAGCTATGTATCCTATCAATAAGTTCTGAATAGTTAGATCCTTTGGAAGCAAAGAATACACCAAATAAATGAAAATAGCAGACACGGTTTTATTGAGTCTGTTCTTGATCAGTACTGAAATTTACAACACTGGTCACGCCCTCTAGCACCGGCTTAAGCAGAACTCTATTTTCAAATTGATTCTAAATGAACTCAATGATCCCAAATGACCAGAAAATATATCTGCACTATGATGATATACGAGGAGACGTTTAACGGCCGCCACACAGCACAACACCAGCTGCAGTGAAGATAAATTAGTTCTGAATAGTTAGATCCTTTGGAAGCAAAGAATACACCAAATAAATGAAAGTAGCAGACAGGGTTATATTGAGTCTTCTTACCTGGCAATGTAATCTCGTACTAGCCCTGTTTTGAACCGATTTTAGTTGACCCAAAGGTGTTAGAGTTGCTGAAGTTATTTAATGGAGATAAAGAGAAAATAAAGTCCAAAATTGTGTTTGCTACTGCTTACCCAAACCTAATGTTTATAGTATTAAAAGTATGAGAAAAGAAAGAGAAAAATATAATATGGTGAAGCTTTTCCTTGTTGACTTTTTTTTTTTCAAAACACTTCTAAGTTTTTATGGTGTAATGGGTAGGGGATAACTATTCAAAACTGTCATTTGTCAAGGTAAATTTGAGGTTTAAAAGTTGGAAAATTATGGCAACAGCAGCAACAGCCATGCTGTAAAACCTAATTTATGACCTTAAAACCGACGATTTACCTCCCCAGATTACAATTTTAACCCTTTTTGTACCAAATGGAATCTTTCACCTTATATATCGCAGGAGTTCATTTCAAAATTTAGGGGTGTCAGGCTGTGTTTTCATCAAAATTTATTTGGAAAAAGACTGAACTTTTAGCAAACAGTGGAGGCCCTGATCACACGCCGAATTCTGTGGCGTCTGATCTGGGCCTCCACTGTTTTCCAGGGTACCCATTTTGGGGTTTCTGGTACTAAATGGGTTAAATGCAGTTATCCCCATTCTAATGCACATATTCATTTGAAAGGCTTAGAAATTATAAATTATTGCCAAAAGCAGTAAAAGCTGCATGAGACTGAATATCAGCCTATGTAAAGCGACTTAATGTGATGACTTTGGACAATATATTGCAGGCATAGAAAAATTTTAACAATATCCAATAAGAATTCATGTTGCATATGCAAGTGCCTACAGTCCAACCTGTTTTCAGCTCACCTGTCACG
Organism: Lucinisca nassula; assembly: GCA_963580285.1. Lineage (NCBI taxonomy): Eukaryota > Metazoa > Mollusca > Bivalvia > Lucinida > Lucinidae > Lucinisca > Lucinisca nassula. The sequence continues at coordinate 91,553,140 of OY757019.1, read as the reverse complement.
TAGTGACAAGGTGAGCTTTTGGGATCACTTTTCGTCCGTCGTGCGTCTGTGCATCCGTAAACTTTTTCTTCAAACGACATCTCCTCCTAAACCACTGATTGGATTTTGACCAAACTTCACAGGATTGATCCTTAGGTGGTCCCCTTTCAAAGTTGTTCAAATGGTTCCGGTCCGTTGCACATCTAGGTCACAGGAGCCAAAAATAGATTTTTTTACCCAAAATTTAAAAAAATCTTCTCTGAAACCACAAGGCCCAGGTCTTTGATATTTGGTATGAAGCTTCATCTAGTGGACCCCTACCAAGATTGTTCAAATTATAGTGCTGGGGTCAAAAATGCCACCACCCCGGGTCCCTTTGGTTTTACATAGAGAAAATCTTTAAAAATCTTCTTCTCTGAAACCGCAAAGTTTGATATTTGTTATGAAGCTTCATCTAGTGGACCTCTTCCAAGATTGTTTTACCCCCGGCATACGCAGTATGCCATGGGGGTATATAGTTTTTGTATTTTCTGTGTGTGTGTTTGTGTGTGTGTGTGTCTGTTAACATTTTCGTGTCCGCTCCATAACTTTTGAACCGCTTGACATATTTTCATGAAACTTCACATAAATGTTAAACACCATGAGACGATGTGCAGAACACATGAACCGTAACTCTTGCTTTTCTACTTTCAGAGTTATTGCCCTTTGTATGTTTTAACTTGCATTTTCGTGTCCGCTCCATAACTTTTCAACCACTTGGTATATTTTCATGAAACTTCACATAAATGTTAAAAACCATGAGACGACATGCAGAACACATGAACCGTAACTCTTGCTTTTCTACTTTCAGAGTTATTGCCCTTTGTATGTTTTAACTTGCATTTTTATGTCCGCTCCATAACTTTTCAACCGCTAGATATATTTTCATGAAACTTCACATAAATGTTAAACACCATAAGACGAAGTGCAGAACAGATGAACCATAGCTCTTGCTTTCCTACTTTCTTGCCCTTTGTTTGTTTTAACTTGCATTTTCCTGTCTGCTCCGTAACTTTTCAACCGCTTGATATATTTTCATGAAACTTCACATAAATGTTAAACACCATGAGACGACGTGTAGAACACATGGACTGTAACTCTTGCTTTTCTACTTTCAGAGTTATTGCCCCTTGTATGTTTTAACTTGCATTTTCGTGTCCGCTCCATAATTTTTCAACCGCTTGATATATTTTCATGAAACTTCACATAAATGTTACACACCATGAGAGACGTGCAGAACACATGAACCGTAACTCTTGCTTTTCTACTTTCAGAGTTATTGCCCTTTGTACGTTTAACTTGCATTTTCTGGTCCGCTCCATAACTTTTCAACCGCTTGATATATTTTCATGAAACTTCACATAAATGTTAAACATCATAAGACGAAGTGCAGAACACATGAACCATAGCTCTTGCTTTCCTACTTTCAGAGTTATTGCCCTTTGTTTGTTTTAACTTGCATTTTCCTGTCTGCTCCGTAACTTTTCAACCGCTTGATATATTTTCATGAAACTTCACATAAATGTTAAACACCATGAGACGACGTGTAGAACACATGAACTGTAACTCTTGCTTTTCTACTTTCAGAGTTATTGCCCTTTGTATGTTTTAACTTGCATTTTCGTGTCCGCTCCATAACTTTTCAACCGTTTGATATATTTTCATGAAACTTCACATAAATGTTACACACCATGAGAGACGTGCAGAACACATCAACCGTAACTCTTGCTTTTCTACTTTCAGAGTTATTACCCTTTGTACGTTTAACTTGCATTTTCTGGTCCGCTCCATAACTTTTCAACCGCTTGATATATTTTCATGAAACTTCACATAAATGTTAAACACCATGAGACGACGTGCAGAACACAAGAACCGTAACTCTTGCTTTCCTACTTTCAGAGTTATTGCCCTTTGAATGTTATAACTTGCATTTTTGTGTCCGCTCCATAACTTTTAAACTGCTTGACATATTTTCATGAAACTTCACATAAATGTTAAACACCATGAGACGACGTGCAGAACACATGAACCGTAACTCTTGCTTTCCTTTCAGAGTTATTGCCCTTTGAATATTACGAGTTTAACCATACACTTGTGTCCGCTCTGTAACTTTAAAACCGTTTGAGATAATTTCATGAAACTTCAAACAAATGTAAAGCAAGATAATAGGATGTGCAGAACACAAGAACCATAACTCTTGTTTGCATACATTACAAATTATTTCCCTTTGAAGATTGTAAATTATGTGTCTGCTAACATCTTCGTGTCTTCTCCATTACTTTTAAACGGCTTGACATATTTTCATGAAACTCCAAACAAATGTTGAACACCTTGAGACGACGTGCAGGACACATGAACCATAACTCTTGCTTTCCTACTTTCAGAGTTATTGCCCTTTGAATCTTGAAAATGGCCATTCTATGGAATATAGCCTGTATATGCAAAGAAGCTTTTGGCATTGCTATTTTCAGCTGAGGTGATGGCACTGGCCCGGGGTATACGTGCCCAACTGGGCACTTTTGTCTAGTTCAAATTACCGTACTGGGGCCAAAAATGCCCATGCCCCAGGGCCCTTTGGTTTTACATTGCTTATATAGGGAAAATCTTTTAAAAATCTTCTTCTATGAAACCGCAAGGCCCAGGTCTTTGATATTTGGTATGAAGCTTCATCTTGTGGACCTCTACCAAGATTTTTTAAATTATAGTGCTGGGGCCAAAAATGCCCCCGCCCCGGGGCCCTTTGGTTTTACATAGGGTTATATAGGGAAAATCTTTAATAATCTTTAAAAATCTTCTCTGAAACCACAAGGCCTAAGTCTTTGATATTTGGTATGAAGCTTGATCTAGTGGACCTCTACCAAGATTGTTCAAATAATAGCCCTGAGACCAAAAATGTTCCCGCCTTGGGGCCCTTTGGTTTTACATAGACTTACATAGGGAAAATCTTTAAAAATCTTCTTCTGTGAAACCACAAGGCCTAGGTCTTTGATATTTGGTGTGAAATTTCATCTAGTGGACCTCTATCAAGATTGTTCAAATTATAGACCTGGGGTCAAAAATGCCTCCTCCCCGAGACCCTGTGGTTTTACCTAGACTTATAAAGTGAAATCTTTAAAATCTTCTCTGAAACTACAAGGCCCATGTCTTTGATATTTGGTATGGAGCTTCATCTAGTGAACCTCTTCCAAGATTGTTAAAAATATAGCCCTCAGGCCACAAATGCCCCTACCCCTGGGCCCTTTGGTTTTACATAGATTTATATCGAGATAATCTTAGAAAATCTTCTTCTCTGAAACAGCAAGGCCCAGGTCTTTGATATTTGATGTGAAGCTTCATCTAGTGGACCTCTATCAAGATTGTTTAAATTATGGCGATCGCTATTGACAGCCAGCTGTTGATAGCGAATTCGCTATTGACAGCCAGCAAACTAAATTGATGAAAATGGGTTACTGCAAATTTATTGTATGTTTACTTTATAAACATTTATGAACAGGTTATTTAATATAATTTATTACATAATGGCTTCAGGTATTGTGATTATCCCATCAGTTGGTCTTTACCATGGAATCTGCTAAAGTGGTGATATTACCAGCTGTTCCAATGATTTGGTGACTGTCTATCTTCTTATACATATCATTTCTATTACTAAGAATATTGTGAAGCCTTATTAATCTTCTTAATGCAAACAAATATTCACTGTTTTGCCTGTGACTGAGGCCATTGTTAGCGGAAATTCCTGAGTTTTTAGCTCACCTGAGCCGAAGGCTCATAGGTGAGCTTATAGTGTGGTAAGGCTCCGTTGTCTGTCTGTCTGTCTGTCAAAACCGTGTATTTTTTGGAAACTATTGCAGCCTATGATCTGAAAATTAGTAGATACAGTAATCTAAATGGGTGGATGAAACTACATGAGTATTCAAGTTCAAGATCATTCTTTGACCTTTGTTCAAGGTCATTCAGATATGAGAATTAAAACTTATTGTCCGTGTCCCGGTTTACCTTTTGGTTAATTTTTCTCAGAAACCACAAAGCCATTTGTAACGAAATTTCATATGAAAGTTTTTGAGTACAAGGAAATGCCAATTAATCAATATGAATTTGGTCACATGACCAATATGGCCGTCATGCCCATATAAGGTTAAAACCCTTCAGAAATCTTCCTTCTCTGGAACCAGTGGGCTGATTATCATGTAACTTGGTATGTGGCATTGGGGACTCATGGCCGATCAAAATTTATTCAGATGATTATTTGGCATGATGCTTCATCTAGTGGACCACTACCAAGATTGTTCAAAATATAGTCCCGGGACCAAAAATGCCTCCATGCTGGGGCCCACTGGTTTCACATAGGTGTATATAGGGAAAACCTTTAAAAATCTTCTAGTCTGAAACCAGAAGGCCCAGGTCTTTGATATTTGGCATGAAGCTTCATCTAATGGGCCTCTACCAAGATTGTTCAAAATATAGTCCTGAGGCCAACAATGCCCCCGCGCCGGGGCCAACTGGTTTCACGTAGGCGTATACAGAGATAACCTTTAAAAATCTTGTCTGAAACCAGAAGGCCCAGGTCTTTGATATTTGGTATGAAGCTTCATCTAATGGACCTCTATGAAGATTGTTCAAATTATAGCCTTGGGGCCAAAAATGCCCTGCGCCAGGACCCACTATTTTTACATAGTCTTATATAGGAAGAACCTTAGAAAATCTTCTTGTCTGAAACTCGCCCCCGCCCATAGGGGCTTGAAGAAATATATGGGCTGCATGATGCTTTCACGCAGAGCTGAATCCGGCCTGCACACTAGTACTGGTAAACCACTTAGAGGATCTAAGCCTGTCCAGGAACCCCGGTGCTAGGCGGACCGTCCATGCTTATAAACCCTATTGGTTTCATTGGGCGACAGGGCTTGAGATGTCATTTCATCTTAATGTCGGGTAAAAGTCCCACAAAATTGGAAGCAACGTCTCCAAAATGACCTTTACAGTGTTGACAGGGACTTTAAACCTCAATTCAAACCAACAAATTCTTGTCTGAAACCAGAAGGCCCAGGTCTTTGATATTTGGCATGAAGCTTCATCTAGTGGATTCCTACTGAGATTATTCAAATAATAATCTGGCGCCAAAAATGTCCAAGTGCCAGGGCCCACTGGTTTTACATAGGCTTATATAGGGAAGACCTTTAAAAATCTTCTTTTCTGAAACCAGACTGCCCAGGTCATTGATATTTGGTATGAAGCTTCACCTAGTGAACCGCTACCAAGTTTGTTCAAATTATAGCCCTTTGGCCAAGACTGTACTAGAGACACTGATTCTCAGGTGAGTGATTCTGGGCCCTCTTGTTACCAGTTATGGCCCTTCATTTTATCAACAGAAGCTCTGGCTCCGCAACTCCTACAGATATCAAGGGATTTTAATGAAACTTTCCAGTTATTGTTCCCATGTTCTGAAGATGATCATATTGAGGTCATGCTCGTCTGATTTTACCAGAACTATGGCCCTTTGTCAGTTGTAGCCATTTTATCAACAGAAATTCTTGTTTCCACAACTCCCAAAACATACGTGTAGTTTATGACATATGTTATAGACATACTCACCACATACTGATATTTCAAACATCGGTGGTACACTTGGCCTGCAGCCTTTTTATGCTCCCCGAAGAGTTTCGGGAGAGTATATAGTCGCCTCTTTGTCCACGAGTCTGTGCATTCGTCCCGCTCTTGTCCACGCGAATTCTCAGAACCTACTACCGGATTTCAATGAAACTTCATGGAGATATTAAGTATCGAAGGTGGATAAGCATATCACCTGCGTGTTTTGGTTCGATGGTTTTTCCAACAGTTATGGCCCTTTGATGAATTCTGCATGAATATATAGGGTACTGTTCATGTCCACGCGAATTCTCAGCAACTACTTGCAGAAATTCAACAAAACTTCAATGGAATCTTAAGCACCAATAGGGGATGCACATATTATCCCTGCTATCTGGTTAGATGATTTGTCACAGAGTTATGGTACTTTGTTTAATATAACTTCACACAAATGTTGGGTATAATAATATCTCGAGCAAGTTCAACTTTCAGGATCCTGGGGTCAAGGTCACTTGTTATTTTTAGAAAAAAAAATTGTCATCGCAGTAGTGCCTACATTTATTGATGGATTTTAATATAACTTCACACAAATGTTGGGTATGATAATATCTTGAGCATGTTTGACTTTCAGGGTCCTGGGTTCAAGGTCAAGGTCACTGTGGCTATTTTTAGAAAAACTGATGGATTTTAATATAACTTCATAATTTCACACAAATGTTGGATATGATAATATCTCGAGCAAGTTTGAGAAGCCTCCGTGGTGCAGTGGTTACCCTACTCGCCTTGTAAACCAGGGATCACAGGATCGATCCCGGGCTTCTCCAGACTTTCGGATGAGTCTTTAAACCGAGGCCCCGTCTCCGTATGACCTTAGCTGTTGGTGGGACGTAAAACTAAAACTCACTCGAGCAAGTTTGACTTTCAAGGTCCTGGGCTCAAGGTCAAGGTCACTGCTGCTATCTTAGTCATCGCTCTTGCGCTATCATTTGCTGATGGATTTTAATATAACTTCACACATTCGACTTTCAGGGTCCTGGGCTCAAGGTCACTGTGGCTATTTTTAGAAAAACTTTGTTTTCGCTCTAGTGCCTACATTTATTGATGGATTTTAATATAATTTCACACAAATGTTGGGTATGCTAATATCTCGAGTAAGTTCAACTTTCAGGGTCCTGGGCTCAAGGTCAAGGTCACTGCGGCTATTTTTAGAAAAAACTTTGTCATCGCTCAAGCGTCATCATTTGCTGAAGGATGTTAATATACTGAACCAAAAAAGAAACGCAACTCCAAATTTAAATGCGAGTATTTGCAGAAATAATCATGTTTGCAGGAAATCAATTTAATGATGCAATAATATAGTCATTCCTGAATGTAATTACCATAGAGTTCAATTTCCAGTGAGAATGTTTGGAACACAAATCCGTTTTGTCATAGAGGTAGTCATTTCACAAGTTCAAAACATAAGCAGTTAATTGTGAGTATGTCCTCCGTTTGCATTCAGTCCTGCATGCACATGCCTGATCATGGATAGGATTAAACGATTGATCTCTGCCTCGGGAATAGCATTCCACTCCTCGAGCCTAAGGGTTGGCAGCTGGGGGCCGTTACGTACGTGCCTATCCAAGACATCCCACAAATGTTCTAAAGGAGAGAGATCTGGACTATACAGAGGCCAGTGCATCACGTCGACGTTGTTTTGCTGAAGAAATGCCATGCTGAGCCTTGCTATATGCGCCCGAGCGTTATCTTGTTGAAACGTAACGTTGTGCTGTCGTACAAATGGAATAACTACCGGTCGTAAAACGACGTCAATGTAACACCGAGCCGTCAAAGATCCATCAATGAATACCAGGGGCGTTCTATGACCATAAGATATCCCAGTCCACACCATCAACTCACCGCCTCCAAATCGATCACGTTCAACCAAACAATTGTCACGATAACGCCTTCGGCTCTGTACAACAAGTACCTGGACTCGTCAGAAAACATTATGTTATGCCACTGATGAAGGGTAAACAGGTTTGGCCTATGTTGTGTGAGGCAGGCCATTCTAACCTGACGTTGTCATGGTGTTAATGGCATACCAAAGTACGGACGACCAGGAAGTAAGCCAAACGCTTGAAGGCGATTCCTGACAGTATCTGCACTTATTCGATTGTTGTGCGTTCCTGGTGTCACCTAAGATGTCTCGACGGCTGTACAGAACAGATTACTAAGGTGGGTTAGACAGATGTATCGGTCCTGTCGACATATCGCGACAAGTGGACGTCCACTTCTGGGCCTGCCATTCTCGTTTGATGTAGACACTGGTACAAGCGAGTTATCATCAATTTACTCACTTGGAAGATCCTGGCGATTACAGCCTGAGACTTCCCTCGTAGAAGCATTTGGACTGCTACGTTACGTTGATCTTGCGTCAAACGTACCATATTCCGTTGAGAAATTTTACCGGACTTTTGAAACCTAAACTCCAGGTAACACAATATGCAAATATGATGAGGTTACTGTATACATTTAATGTACTGCACAAGGAAATATTGAAAACAACGAATTGCCAAGTGGAGCGTTAAATTGTACAGAATCGCCCAAATGTTTTCTGCATAAGAAAGTTTTAAAAGTATGAAAGTAAATCGCAAAATGATTTTTTAGTCAACTTGATGGGTTAAAAGTTGCATTTCTTTTTCGGTTCAGTATATAACTTCACACAAAGGTTGGGTATAATAATATCTCAAGCAAGTTCAACTTTCAGGATACCGCTCTTTAACTAGGATAATGTTTCCTGTTCTGACTATCGCACCTTCGGGGAGCAGCTATCGGTTTCACCGATATTCTTGTATTAATTTTTAGCTCACCTGACACTCATGCATGCATGGAAGCACACACACACACACATGCATGCACACATGCACTGACACATGCATACACACTCATGCATGTGCATCACACATGCATGCATGCAAGCACACATACATGCATGCACCCACAAATGCACACACGCATGCATGCATGCACACACATGCTGCATGTACACACTCATGCATGCATACATGTGCAAATGACTCATGCATGCATGCATACATGTGCAAATGACTCATGCATGCATGCACACACACACTTGCATGCACAAATCACCTGCATGCATGCACACGCATACACACCTGACATGCATGCACACATGCATGAATACCTACAGTATGCATTCACACATTCAGGCATGCATGCACACACACATACATGCATGCACACACACATACATGCATGCACAAACACATTCATGCCTCCATGCTCTCACACATGACTCGTTCAACTTAGGCTCATATAGACTAGCTATGTTACCTTCTGGCAACTCTTGATGATGAGCTTCACTCTACTTACCCTACCAATAGGCAGGGTTAAAGAAAACTTAACTGGTTCCCAGCTCATTGTTGGGGTGCAATAAATATTGCTATTTTAAGAATAAAATCAAATGCCCCCACCCCCCTGCACAACCCCTTGCTGCCATGATTCATTGATACACACCCCCCCCCACCCCCACCCAGCAAAACCCCTTAACACAGTCTCATTCCCAAAACCTTGGCACATTCCCCATAAGCAAGTACCTAAGTATTCTCAAAATGTGCTAATTTAACACATAAAATGCCAATCACGACAATTGTCGTCTGCTTTGCTGTCTGCCAGTTACACAGATCAGACTGCTCCTGTAGGAGGTGATTCTAATGAGTATTCAAAACATTACTTTACAGAATATCGAAAAGATACCCTTAAGTCATCCATATTATGCCTTGTGGCCTGTGGCTGCGTGTATGATTCATCCTCAGTAGTTCGAACCATCCCATCTTGAACAAATTTTCAGGGTCTCAAATGAATTTGAAATATCAAAGTTTCACTATTAATATTAAGGACACATAAACCTCTTTGTAACGATATTCACAACAACATGGTTTTGGATATAACCAGGTTTAACCCATTGTATACTAGTGAGTTTTTCCATTGCTGCACAAGTCCATTTGTCATATAAGGGGTGTGAAGCCAATTTTTTTCAGTTTTTATAAGCTCACCTGAGCAATGCTCAAGGTGAGCTATTGTGATCACCCTTTGTCCATCGTATGTGCGTCCTGCAATTGGAAGCAACGTCTCAAAAATGACCTATACAGTGTTGAAGCGGACGTTAAACCTCAAATCAAACAAAAATTTAATGTCACTAAACATCATAGTAGTGTCATCACAATATGGCATAGTAACTGCAGTATATAGAAGGAACAGTTTTGTTTCAATCTTCATGAAACTTTACCAGAATGTTTGTCTTGATGATATCTGGATCAAGTTCAAAAATGGCCCCGCGCCAGGGCCTACTGGCTTTACATTGGCTAATGTAGGGAAAACCTTAAAAAATCTTCGTCTGAAACCTACCGGGCCCGATAGCTCAGTTGGTAGAGTGTCCGCTCCGGGGAACGGGAGGTCACAGGTTCGATCCCGGGCCGGGACATACCAAAGTCGTTAAAAATGGTACTAGCTGCTCCTTGCTTGGCACTCAGATTAACGGGTTAGAGCTAGGACTGGTCGACCCAGTGTCAGGATAATGTGACTGGGTGTGGTATCATGTAATGTGTCTGGGACATGATACTTCAGTGAGGCAGCACTATAAAAGTGAGCATTGAGCCCCCTGTCCCAACCAGACACCGTTGTGATATGACTGAAAAATTGTTGAAAGCGACATTAAACCCGAATTCACACACACACATTGAGCCCCCTGTCCCAACCAGACACCGTTGTGATATGACTGAAAAATTGTTGAAAGCGACATTAAACCCGAATTCACACACACACTTGTCGTCTGAAACCAGAAGGTCTTTGGTATTTGGTATAAATCTTCATCCAGTGGACCTCTACCAGGATTGTTCAAATTATTGCCCTGGGGTCAAAAATGGCCCCACCTCAGGGCCAACTGGTTTTACATAGACTAACATATGGTATACATTTGAAGAGGACCCAGGTCTTTTATATTTGGTATGATGCTTCATCTAGTGGACCTCTACCAAGGATGTTCAGCTTATGGCCCTGGGGCCAAAAATGGCCACACCCTGGGGCCCACTGATTTTGCAAAGACTAAAATAGGGAAAATAGAAGTGAAGGCAATGATCAGGAATCGATACAATTAACCCACAGCCTCCATCAGAGACACCAAAAGGAAAGAAGCACAAACATGAAACAACCAGACCCTAATGGAAACATCACTAGCGGAAAGCCAAAAGGACAGTTACTTTCCCACAAAATGGCCAATTGGTTAAATCAATTTTACATGGCCACAATCCTCACCCTTATTTCCGTTGCGATTTAAACAAATAATTTGTTCAGTCCGCATGAAGGCCTCCTAATTCATCAGGGCAACATCTCTGTGAAAACATTAAAAATCTACATGTCTCAAACCAGATGGCCCAGGTCTTTGTTATTTGGTAGGAAGCTTCATCTAGTGGACCTCTACCAAGATTTTCAATTTATGGACATTTTTGGCCCAAGGGCTATAATTTGAACAAGTCCACTAGATGAAGCTTCATACCAAATATCAAAACAAGATGATTTTTAAAGGTTTACCCTATATAAGACTATGTTAAACCAGTGGGCTCCAGTCCGCACCCTGGGACCCACTGATTTTGCATAGACTAAAATAGGGAAAATAGAAGTGAAGGCAATGATCAGGAATCGATACAATTACCTCACAGCCTCCATCAGAGACACCAAAGGGAAAGAAGCACAAACATGAAACAACCAGACCCTAATGGAAACATCACTAGCGGAAAGCCAAAAGGACAGTTACTTTCCCACAAAATGGCCAATTGGTTAAATCAATTTTACGTGGCCACAATCCTCACCCTTATTTCTGTTGCGATTTAGACAAATAATTTGTTCAGTCCGCATGAAGGCCTCCTAACTCATCAGGGCAACATCTCTGTGAAAACATTAAAAATCTACTTGTCTCAAACCAGATGGCCCAGGTCTTTGTTATTTGGTAGGAAGCTTCATCTAGTGGACCTCTACCAAGATTTTCAGTTTATGGACATTTTTGGCCCAAGGGCTATAATTTGAACAAGTCCACTAGATGAAGCTTCATACCAAATATCAAAACAAGATGATTTTTAAAGGTTTACCCTATATAAGCCTATGTTAAACCAGTGGGCTCCAGTCCGGGGCCAATTTTGGCCCAAGGTCAATAATTTGAACAATCTTGGAAAAGGTCCACTTGATGAAGCTTCATACCAAATATCAAAGACCTGGGCCTTCTGGTTTCTGACAAGAAGATTTCTAAAGGTTTTTTTTTTTATTTTCCTCTTTTTGTTGCCATGGCAACCAGAGTTCTGCATGGAATGGAATTCTTTGAACAACTTTGAGACAGGACCACCCAAAGATCATTTCTGCCAAGGTTGGTGAGAATCCATCAAGTGGTTTAGGAGATGTTGTTTAAAAGAAATTGTGAAAGGACATCAACGGACGGTGAGTGATCACAATAGCTCCCCTTGAGCCTTCGGCTCAGGTGAGCTAAAAAAAAAAACATGGAGAGAAAGGAAAAAGTAACAAGTTTATTCCAATAGTATCAGGTTTTTACTGTCATGTTCAATTTAACCATCAACCGTTTGACGCTTATGACCCACAAAGAGGGTTGACGCGTCGTTAAACACGAAATCATCATCATCATCTGTCATGTTCAACATTTTCTCATTATTATTTGTATAAAGCATACTCAAAAACAAAATCCAAAACTAATCAGAATGGATACACCTTCACAGGAGTTAACTCTTGAAAAACTATTTATCCCCTATCAATAAAGGTCTATTCTTGCACACCAGACAAGAAAATCCGTGATTTTACCCTGGGATAGAAATTCATGTTCTGACCCTGGTGTTCCGACCCCAAATCGAATATAATCGCATGTTTGATAAATGCACTGGTTGATTACAACCTCATGCGCGGCGGCGTCATGCGTGACGTCACTAAACATTTCTGTTGTGTCATCACAAAATGGCGGATGTTGGTAACCGAAGTGACAGCAGCATTAAAATTCGCAATAGAAAATTGAAGGTATGCAAGAAAAAGAATCCAATATGGGTGTGAGGGGTGGATAGAAAAATCCGTCCCTCGGGATCACTATCCGGCATCACGAGGCAAGCCTCGTGATGCCGGACAGTGTCCCTCGGGACGGATTTTTCAATCCACCCCTCACACCCATATAAGATTCTTATATTCTTAAAGTAAGAGGAGCTAATTCCTTCAAAAGCATTTTACCCCTTATCAAATGACTTCTATTCTTAAGTCCTTCCAATGTATTTTACCCCCTATCAATAGAGGTCTATTATTAAAGGAAAGAGGAGCTAACTTATTCCGAAGTATTTTACCCCCTATCAATAGAGGTCTATTCTTAAAGGAAAGAGGAGCTTACTTATTCCGAAGTATTTTACCCCCTATCAATAGAGATCTATTCCTAAAGGAAAAAGGAGCTAACTTATTCCAAGTATTTTAACCCCTATCAATAGAGGTCTATTCTTAAAGGAAAAAGGAGCTAACTTATTCCAAGTATTTTAACCCCTATCAATAGAGGTCTATTCTTAAAGGAAAAAGGAGCTAACTTATTCCGAAGTATTTTACCCCTATCAATAGAGGTCTATTCTTAAAGGAAAAGGGAGCTAACTTATTCCAATGAATTTTACCCCCTATCAATAGAGGTCTATTCCTAAAGGAAAAAGGAGCTAACTTATTCCGAAGTATTTTACCCCCTATCAATAGAGGTCTATTCTTAAAGGAAAAAGGAGCTAACTTATTCCGAAGTATTTTACCCCCTATCAATAGAGGGTTATTCTTAAAGGAAAAGGAGCTAACTTTTTCTGAAGTATTTTACCCCCTATCAATAGAGGTCTATTCTTAAAGGAAAGAGGAGCTAACTTCTTCCAGTGTATTTTACCCCCTATTGATAGAGATCTATTCTTAAAGGAAAGAGGAGCTAACTTCTTCCAATGTATTTTACCCCCTATCAATAGAGATCTATTCTTAAAGGAAAGAGGAGCTAACTTATTCCGAAGTATTTTAACCCCTATCAACAGAGGTCTATTCTTAAAGGAAAAACGAGCTAACTTATTCCGAAGTATTTTACCCCCTATCAATAGAGGTCTATTCTTAAAGGAAAAAGTAGCTAACTTATTCCGAAGTATTTTACCCCCTATCAATAGAGGTCTATTCTTAAAGGAAAGAGGAGATAACTTCTTCCAGTGTATTTTACCCCCTATCAATAGAGGTCTATTCTTAAAGGAAAGAGGAGCTAACTTATTCCGAAGTATTTTACCCCCTATCAATAGAGGTCTATTCTTAAAGGAAAGAGGAGCTAACTTATTCCGAAGTATTTTACCCCCTATCAATAGAGGTCTATTCTTAAAGGAAAAAGGAGCTAACTTATTCCGAAGTATTTTACCCCCTATCAATAGAGGGTTATTCTTAAAGGAAAAGGAGCTAACTTTTTCTGAAGTATTTTACCCCCTATCAATAGACGTCTATTCTTAAAGGAAAGAGGAGCTAACTTCTTCCAGTGTATTTTACCCCCTATTGATAGAGATCTATTCTTAAAGGAAAGAGGAGCTAACTTCTTCCAATGTATTTTACCCCCTATCAATAGAGATCTATTCTTAAAGGAAAGAGGAGCTAACTTATTCCGAAGTATTTTACCCCACATCAACTAGAGCTGTCAGTGAAACTGACTAGGGCCCCGGCAGTGCTATCAGAGGAGTAGGAAAATGTTGATGTTAAAAAAGACGTTTTTTTTTCCTTTCACCTCTAAGTATGACCTTGACCTTTGAGGTATGGACCTGGGTCTTGCGCGTGACACACTGTTACATAATGGTTAATATTTCTGCTAAGTAATATTTAAATCCATCCAGGTATAAGAAAGTTATAGATTGGACACAATAAAAAAGACGCTTTTTTGACCTTTTATCTCTAAGTATGACCTTGACCTTTGAGGTACGGCTGTGGGTCTTGCGTGTGACACTTCGTCACATTATGGTTAACATTTCTGCCAAGTAATATTTAAATCCATCCAGGAATAATAACAAAGTTATTAATTGGACACAGGAAAGACCCTTTTTTGACCTTTAACCTCTAAGTATGACCTTGACCTTTGAGGTACGGACCTGAGTCTTGCGCGCAACACTCCATCACATTATGGTTAACATTTCTGCCAAGTAATATTTAAATCCATCCAGGAATAAGAAAGTTATGGAGGATAAAAAAATTTGTGGACGGACAGACGGACAGACAGACAGACAGACAGACGGACGGACAGAGTGATGCCAAGTAATATTTAAATCCATCCAGGAATAATAAAAAGTTATGGAGGATAAAAAAATTTGTGGACGGACAGACGGACGGACAGACAGACGGACGGACAGAGTGATTACTATAGGGCACCCACACTTTCAGTCCACACTTTCAGTGCGGGGCCCTAATAAAGATCTATTCTTAAAGGAAAGAGGAGCTAACTTCTTCCACTGTATTTTACCCCCTATCAACAGAGGTCTACTTTTAAAGGAAAGGGGAGCTGACTTATTCTGAAGTATTTTCCCCGTATCAATAGAGGTCTATTCTTAAAGGAAAGAGGAGCTAACTTATTCTGAAGTATTTTCCCCCTATCAATAGAGGTCTATTCTTAAAGGAAAGAGGAGCTAACTTATTCCGAAGTATTTTACCCCCTATCAATAGAGGTCTATTCTTAAAGGAAAGAGGAGCTAACTCTTCCAATGTATTTTACCCCCTATCAATAGAGGTTTATTCTTGAAGAAAAGAAGAGCTAACTTCTTTTAAAGTATTTTACTCCCTATGGATAGAGTGAGTGTGTTTCAGATTTACATCCCACCAACAGCTAAGGTCATACGGATACAGGACCTCAGTTTAAAGACCCATCCGAAAGTCTGAAAAGCCCAGGATCGATCCTGCAATCCCTGGTTTATCCGGCGAGTAGCATAACCACTACACCACAGGGGCTTCGCCCTATTGAAAGAGGTCTGTTTTTAAAGAGCAATTACAAAGACATTTTAAAAATTCTTAGTATGAAGCAGGGTGAAAGCAGACACAAAGAGGGTCATTATATTGAAAACCACATTGGTTCTAAAGTTTCTGCTAAGAGTAACCTCCTTGAATTTAACCCACAATGCAATACATGTATTAGGCTTTAAACTTTTTTTAAATAATTATTTTAAAGGGCTAAAATATTTTGAAATAGAAATAAATTAGCTCCTCTTTCCTTTAAAAATATACCTTTATAGATAGGCTGTAAATATGTTGGAAGAATAGTCCTCTATTGATACAGGGATAAAATACTTTTGAAGGAGTTAGCTCCTCTTTCCTTCAAGACTAGTCCTCTATTGATACGGGGGTAAAATACTTTAGGAGTTAGCTCCTCTTTCCTTCAAGAATAGTCCTCTATTGATACGGGGGTAAAATACTTTAGGAGTTAATTCATCTTTCCTTTAAAAATAGACCTCTAGTGATTGGGGGGGGGGGGGGGGGGTTAAAATACCTTTAAAGGATACTATGAAGGAGTAAGAGGAGCACAGTGTTTTACCCGAATTATAAATAAAATAATAACAAGAATTCCGCCAAAGGCTATGTCGCGCCTGTGGTGGCGTGAAGTCACCGAACCATGACATCTAGGCCAAGATCAAACAAAGATGCTTGCATAAAAGGCTTGTACTAAGTATCATTAATGAAGTTCAAATAATTCTAGAGAAATGAACTTAACCATTAGGGTGAAGGCTAGGATGGTGGCAATATTTTACAAAGTCAGTGAACCATGAAATGTAGGTCAAGGTCAAATATGGATGCTTGCATTTAAGTTGCCATCCCGAGATATAAGTTTGTACAAAGTATCATAAATGAAGCTCTTATGGTTCTTGAGAAATTAACTTGACCAGTAGGGTGAACGCTAAGGTGGTCGCAATATTTTACAAAGTCAGTGAACCATGATATTTAGGTCAAGGTCAGATATGGATGCTTGCATTGTAGTTGCCATCCACAGATTCAAGTCTGTACTAAATATCATTAAAGCTCTTATAGTTCTTGAGAAATAAACTTGACCATTAGGGTGAACGCTAGGGTGGTCGCAATATTTTACAAAGTCAGTGAACCATGAAATGTAGGTCAAGGTCAAATATGAATGCTTGCATGTAAGTTGCCATCCCCAGACACAAGTTTGTATGAAGTATCATTAATGAAGCTCTAATAGTTCTTGAGAAATAAACTTGACCACTAGGGTGAACCCTAGGGTGGTCGCAATATTTTACAAAGTCAGTGAACCATGAAATGTAGGTCAAGGTCAAATATGGATGCTTGCATGTAAGTTGTCATTCCCAGACACAAGTTTGTACCAAGTATCATTAATGAAGCTCTAATAGTTCTTGAGAAATAAACTTGACCATTAGGGTGAACGCTAGGCTGGTCACAAATGTTGACGCCTTGACGAACGGACGGACGGAAAACCGGGCGCCTATATCGCGCCATGCTAATAGCAGGCGCGACAATAATAAACGACCTTTATAGCGGGTAGCACATTTAGTACTAGTACTAATCTTCCATGTGGCCCTCTTTTCCTGGGTAAGAACCAGTACTAAGCAATGTGGATAAAGTTTCTTGCTCAAGGAAACAACACATGCTTAAGAGTAGACCTCTATTTATAACAGGGTTAAAATACTTTTGAATGAGTTCACTCCTCTTACCTTTAAGAGTAGACCTCTTTTCCTGAGAAACAAAAGTTACAAATATTGTAGACATTTGTCAAAAGTACCTTGTTGGGGTGATTCAAACAATTATCTACAACATTTGTATCTTGGAGTAATACAGTAACAATTCGGACACCTTGAGGACATTGTTTTTCTCCTAAAATTTAAACATTTGTTTTGTGATCCAGCAAGGAGTCCAAAAGGTGCAGATGTAATGGTAAAGAGTGGTGACCCTGATCAGCAGTGTTATTCGGGTCTGCACTTTTTGCTTAGGCCTATCTGTCCCAGTACTTAGAATCATTACGGTACATTATTAATTGATTATCCCATATTACACAAGGTCAACCAATATTCAAAAATCATAAATCAGGTTTTTAATTGCATCAATTAATAAAATTGTCATTAGTCAATTAATTTCGTATTGGCCCAGTTACAGGTCCTCGGTCAGCTGTATTGGCCTCGGCCTTCGGCCTCGTGCCAATACAGCAGACCTCGGACCTGTAACTGGGCCAATACAAAATTACTTGATTAATAAAATTACATAAAAACAAACAGGAAGTCCCAAAAGTTATCTTCCCTGGTAAAGAATGGAAGAAAATATGCAAGGTGAATCCATTCCCATTCAGTGCACAAACCAAATTCATTTCAAATTTTTTACAGTCACTCTAAAAAAGAGCACAACAAAAATTGTTGTTACATTTACCTTAATCAAGTACATCATGCAGATTTACCCCCAAACCCACCCCTTCAAAAACAAAAAAATCTGTACAACTTTTCCATAAAATACCACAACTGCCCTATTACATGCAACCTCTTGCCATGTCTAAAAAGTATTTTCACACTCAATGTGCACACATATTTTTGCACTCATTTGCACACAGTCATACAGACCCTGCATTATAAACCTTTTTCATGCTCAGCTAGGTTGAACACAGTACAACTGTCACACATATGGCCACTTTTACAACAGCAGGAACTAGACAAAAGTGCCCAGTAGGGCACGTATACCCCCGGCCAGTGCCATCACCTCAGCTGAAAATAGCAATGTCAAAAGCTTCTTTGCATATACAGAACTACAAAGGGAAATAACTCTAAAAGGCCTGACCCCTTGGCCCTTATTTTCTTTCCCACAATACAACTAGTCATACTGATCATGTTTGCAAAATTTCAAGTTTCTATGTACAGTAGTTATTGAGAAATCTTTTGACACAAAATAAAAATATACACTATTAAACAGCAAGAACTACAAAGGGAAATAACTCTAAAAGGCCTGACCCCTTGGCCCTTATTTTCTTTCCCACAATACAAGTAGTCATACTGATCATGTGTGCAAAATTTAGTTTCTATGTGAAGCAGTTCCTGAGATATCTTTGACACAAAATAATTGTTTACGGACACACAGACAGACAGACGGAAAAGACGAAAACTATATACCCCCATTGCATACTTTGTATGCCGGGGGTATAATAAAGCCCAGACTGGCTGAATAAAATGTAGCATTTTGAACGCAAGCAATGAGAAAAAATTTATGCAGATAAATTTGCCATCAGCTTTTGTAAAAATGGCCAATAAACTTTCTCATGCTCAACATTTGTGTTCAACTAAGTTGAATGCTACCAAAAAAAATTCGGACACCTTGAGGACTTGCTGTAATTCTCTTTCAATTTTAACAAATTTATTTCACGATCAAGCAAGGACTCCAAAAAGTGAAGATGGAATGGGAGACAATGTACTCCCTGATCAGACTGCTCTGATCTGGGTCTGCATTGTTTGTATCAATTATTAGAATAATTACGGTCTGTCGCAAATCTGACTTGAACATCAACCCACAACAATTGTCGTCTGCTTTGTTATCTGCCAGTTACTTTAAAAGTAATTGTTGCAATGCAAAAATATATTTTTTTAAAGTTTCCAAGAATAGATGACATTTTAACCCTTATCTTGCTGTTCACAACCCCTATCTTTGGAAACAGTGTAGATCCAGATCAGATGGCTTCTAAAGAAGCCATCTGATCAGGATCTACATTGTTTGTCAATCAGTTTATGAATTTGTAGCACTAAATTACATCAAGTAATTTGATTGGTTGATAGACAGAAATGGGTGTGGCTTCAATGAATATTCAGCAAGATAAGGGTTAAGATGCAACTCTCTCGGCAGCTTAAGGGTGAAGGTGAACACTTGGATTAACACAAATGTTGTTGGCTGGAGGAACATTACAATAACATGCCTATACAAATACATTGCCAATTTTTTGGCAAAAAAATGAAATTTTAAGATGAAAAACTGTGATATTTTTCTTATTTCTGCTCAAAACATAGATTGCGGGGACTCGATAGAACCGCCTCGACGAGGCAGTTCTATCGAGTACCCACAATCTTTGTTTTTGAGCAGAAATAAGACAAGAGGGCCATGATGGCCCTGGATCGCTCACCTGATCCATAGTGTAACAAGTGGGCCCCAGGGAGGGCCATTATTGGCCCAAGGGCTTTAATGTGCATAATGTTGAGGGAGGTCTTAAAGGTGAAGCTTCATACCAAACAAAAACAAAGGCTATAATTTGTACAATCTTGGCAAAGGTCCACTAGATGAAGCTACACACCAAATATCAAAGACCTGGGCCTTTCGGTTTCAGAGAAGAAGATTTTTATAAAGATATTCCCTACATAAGCCTATGCACCAGGGCTATATAAGTCTATGTAAAACCAAAGGGCCTTGCAGTTTCAGAGAAGAAGAGTTTTAAAAATTTCCCTTTATAAGTCTATGTAAAACCAAAGGGTCTCTGGGGGACGACATTTTTGGCCCCAGGGCTATAATTTGAACAATCTTGGTAGAGATCCACTAGATGACGCTTCATACCAAATATCAAAGACCTGGGCTTTCTGGTTTCAGACGAGAAGATTTTTAAAGGTTTTCCCTATTTAAGCCTATATAAAACCAGTGGGCCCTGGTGCCGGGGCATTTTTTGGCCCCAGGGCTATAATTTGAACAATCTTGGTAGCGGTCCACTTGACGAAGCTACTTACCAAATATCAAAGACATGGGCCTTCTGGTTTCAGACAAGAAGATTTTTAAAGGTTTTCCCAATATAAGCCTATGTTAAACCAGTGGGCCCCGGGGCGGGGCAGGGCCGGTTTTGGGCCCAGGGCTATAATTTGAACAATCTTGGTAGAGGTCCACTAGATGAAGCTTCATACCAAATATCAAAGAGCTGGGCCTTCTGGTTTAAGACAAGAAGAATTTTAAAGGTTTTCCCAATATAAGCCTATGTTAAACCAGTGGGCCCCGGGGCGGGGCCGGTTTTGGGCCCAGGGCTATAATTTGAACAATCTTGGTAGAGGTCCACTATATGAAGCTTCATACCAAATATCAAAGAGCTGGGCCTTCTGGTTTCAGACAAGAAGAATTTTAAAGGTTTTCCCTATATAAGCCTACGTAAAACCAGTGGGCCCCGGGGCGGGGCTGTTTTTGGCACCAGGGCTATAATTTGAACAATCTTGGTAGTGGTCCACTAGACGAAGCTACATACCAAATATCAAAGACCTGGGCCTTCTGGTTTCAGACAAGAAGATTTTTAAAGGTTTTCCCTATATAAGCCTATGTAAAACCAGTGGGCCACGGGGCCGGGCCGTTTTTGGCCCCAGGGCTATTAATCCATCCACTGGTTAAGCAGGAGAAGCTCTGGTGGCCATTTTGTTCACCCGAGTGGAACAGTATGAGAAATTTTGGTAAAGGGACGACAAACGAACATTCCAAAATCCATCCACTGGTTAAGGAGAAGAAATCGTTTAAAGGTTTTTCTATTTTAAGCTCTGGCGGCCATTTTGTTCACCCGAGCAGAACGGTACAAGCAAGGTGGTAGAGATTCACCAAAGGAACATTCCTGTGAAATAATTTCAAAATCCATCCACTGATTAAGGAGAAGAAGCCGTTTAAGGGTTTTTCTATTTTTAGCTCTGGCGGCCATTTTGTTCGAGCGTAACAGTTTGAGCAATTTTGGAAGAGGGTCACCCAAGGAACATTCCAGTGAAATAATTTCAAAATCCATCCACTGGTTAAGGAGACTAAGTCATTTAAAGGTTTTTCTATTTTTAGCTCTGGTGGCCATTTTGTTCACCCGAGCGGGACAGTTTGAGCAATTTTGGTAGAGATACACCCAAGGAACATTCCAGTGAAATAATTTCAAAATCCATCCACTGGTTAAGGAGAAAAAGTCGTTTAAAGGTTTTTCTATTTTTAGCTCCGGCGGCCATCTTGTTCACCCGAGCAGAACGGTTTGAGCAATTTTGGTAGAGGGTCACCCAAGGAACATTCCTGTGAAGTTATATCAAAATCCATCCACTAGTTAAGGAGGAGAAGTCGTTTAAAGGTTTTTCTATTTTTAGCTCTGGCAGCCATCTTGTACACCCGATGGAATGGTTTTAGCAATTTTGGTAGAGGGTCACCCAAGGAACATTCCTGTGAAGTAATTTCGAAATCCATCCACTGGTTAAGGAGAATAAGTCCTTTAAAGGTTTTTCTATTTTTAGCTCTGGCCGCCATTTTGTTCACCCGAGCGGAACGGTTTGAGCAATTTTAGTAGAGGGGCACCAAAGGAACATTCCTGTAAAATAATTTCAAAATCCATCCATTGGTTAAGGAGAAGAAGTCGTTTAAAGGTTTTTCTATTTTTAGCTCCGGTGGCCATTTTGTTCATCCGAGCGGAACGGTTTGAGCAATTTTGGTAGAAGGTCATCCAAGGAACATTCCTGTGGAATAATTTCAAAATCCATCCACTGGTTAAGCAGGAGAAGTCGTTTAAAGGTTTTTCTATTTTTAGCTCTGGCGGCCATCTTGTTCACCCGAGCGGAACGGTTTGAGCAATTTTGGTAGAGGGTCACCCAAGGAACATTCCTGTGCAATAATTTCAAAATCCATCCACTGGTTAATGAGAAGAAGTCCTTTAAATGTTTTCCTATTTTTAGCTCTGGCGGCCATTTTGTTCACCCGAACGGAACGGTTTGAGCAATTTTGGTAGAAGGTCATCCAAGGAACATTCCTGTGAAGTTATATCAAAATCCATCCACTGGTTAAGCAGGAGAAGTCATTTAAAGGTTTTTCTATTTTTAGCTCTGGCGGCCATCTTGTTCACCCGAGCGGAACAGTTTGAGCAATTTTGGTAGAGGATCACCCAAGGAGCATTCCTGTGAAATTAGATCAAAATCTGTCCAGCAGTTTTGGAGAAGAAGTTGTTTAAAGCAAACGTTGATGACGGACGCACGGACGACGGACAAAGACCGATCCCAAAAGCTCACCTTGAGCACTTCGTGCTCAGGTGAGCTAAAAAGTCGTTTAAAGCTTTTTCTATTTTTAGCTCTGGCGGTCATTTTGTTCACCTGAGCGGAACGGTTTGAGCAATTTTGGTAGAGGGTCACCCAAGGAACATTCCTGTCAAGTAATTTCGAAATCCATCCACTGGTTAAGGAGAAGAAATCCTTTAAAGGTTTTTCTTTTTTTAGCTCTGGTGGCCATTTTGTTCATCCGAGCTGAATGGTTTGAGCAATTTTAGTAGAGGGGCACCCAAGAAACCTTCCTGTGCAATAATTTCAAAATCCATCCACTGGTTAAGGAGAAGAAGTTGTTTAAAGGTTTTTCTATTTTTAGCTCTGGCGGCCATTTTGTTCACCAGAGCTGAACGGTTTGAGCAATTTTGGTAGAGGGTCATCCAAGGAACATTCCTGTGAAACAATTTCAAAATCCATCCACTTGTTAAGCAGGAGAAGTCGTTTAAAGAATTTTCTATTTTTAGCTCTGGCGGCCATCTTGTTCACCCGAGCGGAACAGTTTGAGCAATTTTGGTAGAGGATCACCCAAGGAGCATTCCTGTGAAATTAGATCAAAATCTGTCTAGCAGTTTTGGAGAAGTTGTTTAAAGCAAAAGTTGACGACGGACGGACGCACGCACGCACGGACTACGGACGACGGACAAAGACTGATCCCAAAAGCTCACCTTGAGCACTTCGTGCTCAGGTGAGCTAAAAAACTAGAGCTATCACTAAAGGTGATGAATACCCCCACAAAAACTGCCTTGATAGTACAACAGCGGCATTTTGCAATTTTTTCACTTGAAAGGGGCCATAACTATGTGGAAAATTGACTAATTGTAGTGGAAATCGAACTTGACCTGTATTTTATGATGTTACATCAGTGTACCAAAAATTATAAAAATCAGTGAAGCGCTTTTTGAGTTATCGTCTGGAAACCAAGTCAACAGACCGACCGACAGACCGACAAGCTCACTCCTATATACCCCCCCAAATTACAATTGTGGGGGTATAATAATGTATACCCCCTTAAACCCCAGTTTTACTATATAAAAGTGGGGTATGAGGGGGTCAAACTTATATAGGCTTGTTCTCATAATGTAAACAAATGGAAAACCTAGACCCTATATTGAGCCATGCCAAAAGCATGCAGGACAATTAAATAAAACAAATTTAACCCTTTCACCCCTGAGTTTCTTCGTTGGATTCCTCTATCTTTGAATATGGACACACCCACTATTGTAAATAGTTGATTAATCTTTGAATTATACACATTCAGATTACATCCTTTTGGTGTTGGCAACCTGACCAATAGCTACCGTAATGATCTAAAGTAGTGGGACAGAAAGGTCTATTAAGCAAACAGTGCAGATAAGAAGCAGTCTGATCTGGG
The DNA here is from genome assembly GCA_963580285.1 of Lucinisca nassula. Taxonomy (NCBI): domain Eukaryota; kingdom Metazoa; phylum Mollusca; class Bivalvia; order Lucinida; family Lucinidae; genus Lucinisca; species Lucinisca nassula. Next base: position 91,529,092 of record OY757019.1, on the reverse strand, counting down.
TCTACATTGTTTGTCATTCCTTCTGCACCTTTTGGACTCAGTGCTGGATAATGAAACATATCTGGTAAAATTTTAGGAGAATTACAGCAAGTCCCCAAGGTGTCTGAATTTATTGGAATTTCTCGATAATTATCCTGACAGAAATTGTAACACGATTGTTGTCAGTAAGGGCCCAGATGTTCAAAGCAAACCAAAGCAGTAATGAAGACTGCATGAGCCCAGTTATAAGAAAACCCTCTCTTTGGAGTCTTTGATGGAATAAGAGACAATGCAAACTGCTCAAATAGAAAGAGTCTTGAAATTTTACACATAAAAAAAACAATATACAGTAAAACTCCTCTATTAAGGGGAATGGGAACACCTGGCAGATTTTTCTGCCATTATTCAAAGGGATATTACTTTCGGGACTCCCTGTTCACTATTCTATAAGCTCTGTCCCACTGAAAAAGGGGTCTACCCTTAAAGGAAAGAATTTGGTCCTCAGGAGCAAATTCTTTCCTTTAAGAGTTGACCCCTATTGAAATGGGAGACAAAAATTTTTTTGCAGGAGTTGCCTCCCCTGAAGGTGTTCCCATTCCCCTTAAGACCACCTAAAATTAAGACTAATTCTGCTGTAAAAAGCTTATTGAAGAGGTTTCAGTTATTCTTTCTTTGTGTTTTATAGACCCAGTGTCGTGTAATAAGAGACCACCTTTGGGACTGTTCAAAAGTGCTCTTATGACCACTTTTGAACAGCCCCAAAGGTGGTTTTAATATGGGAATTTTACTTTATTCTCCTGTCCAAGCAGCGGACATAAGGGTGCTGATCAGACTCCGCAGATGCGCAGGCTGATCTACGTCTATATTGTTTGCAAATGGCAAAAACATGTTCTCTTATGATGTGGCTCATATACTGCCAGGAAGTTGTTCAAGACTAGCAATGTTGTTAGTTAACTTATTTTATCGTATGACGTCGCGTCTGAGAGTGTAATAACGCCATGTAATATTTTCGATAATCCACTAGTGGATTAAATATGCAAATTAGCTAGATACGTCCCGTAACGTTACATGTACGACGTCCTTAACAACATCTCGTTTATTAACGGCGGATATTGACATTTTTGTAAACAATCGTGAATAAAATGCGTTTTAAATGTCATATGATAAATAGAATCTTGCATTCTTGCTCATGTATTATTGATATTATTAAACAATTCGTTTAATAAATTCAATAATTCATGAACACTCATGTAAGATCCTCTATGTATCATTAAATCTATGATCATTTTATATTTTTGCTAGAAACTGTGAGTAGATTCGCAAAAGCTGCTCACATTTTTTTCAGCAAAAAAACCATCATTGTATTAAGTATAGTACTTAATAGAACAGTTAACAATTTGACAACTAATGAGCTTGTTAAGCTAATGATGCTCTGAACAAATGTCCCCAGAAAACTTATGCAATATGCAAACCAGCAACTACAAATTATAATCAACTGGTCAAAATCCTCAGAATTATCCTGAAATATAACCCTTCTGTATTCAGGAAATTCTAAATTCCAAAGGAGCAAGTTCTGCAAATTCTTCCTTTAAGACTAGACACACTTGCTCTTAAGGAACAAATTCTTTCCTTTAAGATTAGTCACACTTGCTCCTAAGGAACAAATTCTTTCCTTTAAGACTAGACAAACTTGCTCCTAAGGGACAAATTCTTTTCTTTAACATTAGACACACTTGCTCCTGCGAAGCAAATTCTTTCGTTTAAGATTAGACTCACTTGCTCCCAAAGGGCAAATTCATTCGTGTAATAAGAGTAGACACGTTTGCTCCTTTAAGAGTAGAAACATTTGCAACTAAGGAGCAAATAATTTCCTTTAATGTAAACATTTTACACAAAAAGGAGCAAATTATTCCTTTAAGATTAAACACATTTGCTCCTGAAGAGCAAATTCAACTCTGTAAGGTAGACAAATTTGCTCCAAAGGAGCAAATAGTTTCCTTTAAGAGTAGGCACATTTACACCATAGGAGCAAATTCTTTAATTAATGAGTAGACCGATTTGCTTCTTAGGAGCAAATTCTTCCCTGTAACCCTTTCTGTACCAAATGGAATCTTCCTACTTATATATAGCACGAGTCCATTTCAATATTTAGGGGTGCCAGGTTGTAATTTTCTTCAAAATTTATTTTGAAAATGGCTGAACTTTTTGCAAACAGTGGAGGTCCTGATCAGATGCCGCATTCTGCGGCATCTGATCTGGGCCTTCACTGTTTGCCAGAGTACCCGTTTTGGGGTTTCTGGTACTAAATGGGTTTAGAGTAGGCACCTTTTCATGAGCTGCTCAGTCTATAGGAAATTAAACAAACAAGAGGCCCATGGGCCACTATGCTCACCAGAGCTCAGGTGGGCACTGCCCATCCTGCCCAATGGCAGCCATGTATTTTAACATGATATCATTTTAATCCACCAAATGAACCCCCATGTCCAAATGAGCACCCATGTGGACTCAGCATCTGAAAAGTTAGGCCTTTTATGAAGTAGAGGGGGTGGGGCATGGACCCAATGGAGCCCTGGTTGGTATCACTAAATGCGTCTTATCATAAGAAACAAAAATATATATGGTTTAGCAGTGGGGATCTGTAAGGCCTCTTTAACAGTTGAGGGGTTGGGGCATGCCCTGTTGATCCTAGGAAAGCCCAAACTGTTGTCCCTAAATGTGTCTTATCATAAGGACCAAGTATATATATGGTTCAGTGCTGGGAATCTGACCGGTTTCAGAGATTTGAGGCCCTTTTATGAAATAGGAATGGCCCCTGCGGACCCCGCTACAGTAGGTGTGCTAATAATAAGGAACAAGAACATATATGATTATGGGGTGGGGATTTGAATGGTTTCTGAAATATAAAGCCTTTTATGAAATGGAAGGGCGGGGCACATTGCCTCAGCACAAAGAGACCTCCAGGTTGGTGTGATTGAACGAGTCTTACCATAAGGAACAAGTTTGTTTGTTTGTTTGTTTGAGGTTTAACGTCCCCGTCAACACTGTAAAGGTCATTTTGGAGACGTTGCTTCCAATTTTGTGGGACTTTTACCCGACATTGAGATGAAATGACATCTCAATCCCTGTCGCCCAATGAAACCAATAGGGTTTATTAGCATGGACGGCCCGCCTCGCACCGCGGTTCCTGGACAGGCTTAGATCCTCTAAGCGGTTTACCAGTACTAGTGTGCGGGCAGGATTCAGCTCTGCGTGGAAGCATCGTGCAGCCCATATATTTCTTCAAGCCCCTATGGGCGGGGGCGGCATAAGGAACAAGTATATTGTTTAGGGGTGGGGATCTGAACTATTTCTGATATATATGGCTTTTAATGAAGTAAAGCGGTGTGGCATGGCCTGGGCGTGCTGGTGTCACTGAATGCGTCTTATCATAAGAAAGATGAATATATATGGTTTAGGGTGGGGCTAAGAACATTCTCTGAGATATAAGGCCTTATGTGAAGTGGAGGGGTGGAGCAAGGCCCAGGGAGACTCCCAGGTTGGTGTCAATGAATGTGTCTTATCATAAGGAACAAGACTATATATGGTTAAGGGGTGGCCATCTGTAGGGTTTCCGAGATATTGTGATATTATGAAATGGAGGGGGTGGGGCATGGCCCCAGCATATCCCTGGGAACCCCCAGGTTGGTGTTACTGAATGCCTCTTATCATAATGAACAAGAATATATATGGTTTAGGGGTGGGGATCTGAACAGTTTCTGAAATATATGGCCTTTTTTGAAGTGGAGGGGTGGGGCAAGGCCCCAGCGCGTCTCTGAGGACCCCCAGGTTGGTGTCAATGAATGTGTCTTATCATAAGAAGCAAGCATATATATGGTTTATGGGCGGGGATCTGTAAGGTTTCCGAGATATTGGGCCTTTTATCAAATGGAGGGGGTGGGGCATGGCCCCGGTGCATCCAGGGGACTCCCAGGTTGATGTCACTGAATGGGTCTTATCAAAAGGAACAAGAATATATATGGTTTAGGGGTGGGAATCTGAATGGTTTCCGAGATATTGTGCCTTTTATAAAGTTGAGGGGGTGGGGCCTGACCTGTGCGCATCCCTGACGACCCCCAGGTTGGTGTTACTGAATGCGTCTTATCAATAGGAACAAGAATATATATGGTTTAGGGGTGGGGATCTGAACAGTTTCTGAGATATATGGCCTTTTGTGAAGTGGAGGGGTGGGGCCTGACCTGTGCGCATCCCTGACGACCCCCAGGTTGGTGTTACTGAATGCGTCTTATCATAAGAAGCACGCATATATATGGTTTAGGGGCGGGGATCTGTAAGGTTTACGAGATATTGGGCCTTTTATGAAATGGAGGGCGTGGGGCATGGCCTCGGCGCATCCAGGGGACTCCCAGGTTGATGTCACTGAATGGGTCTTATCAAAAGGAACAAGAATATATATGGTTTAGGGGTGGGAATCTGAATGGTTTCCGAGATATTAGGCCTTTTATAAAGTTGAGGGGGTGGGGCCTGACCTGTGCGCATCCCTGAGGACCCCAAGGTTGGTGTTACTAAATGAGTCTTATCAATAGGAACAAGAATATATATGGTTTAGGGGTGGGGATCTGAACAGTTTCTGAGATATATGGCCTTTTGTGAAGTGGAGGGGTGGGGCAAGGCCCCAGCGCATCTCTGAGGACCCCCAGGTTGGTGTCAATGAATGTGTCTTATCATAAGAAGCACGCATACATATGGTTTAGGGGCGGGGATCTGTAAGGTTTACGAGATATTGGGCCTTTTATGAAATGGAGGGGGTGAGGCATGGCCCCGGCACATCCAGGGGACTCCCAGGTTGATGTCACTGAATGGGTCTTATCATAAGGAACAAGAATATATATGGTTTAGGGGTGGGGATCTGAATGGTTTCCGAGATATTGGGCCTTTTATTAAGTGGAGGGGGTGGGGCATGACCTCGGCGCATCCCTGAGGATCCCAAGGTTGGTGTTACTAAATGCGTCTTATCAATAGGAACAAGAATATATATGGTTTAGGGGTCGGGATCTGAATGGTTTCTGAGATATATGGCCTTTTATGAAGTGGAGGGGGTGGGGCATGGCCCCGGCACAACCTGGGGGACCCTCAGGTTGGCATAAAAGCATATGGCTGAAAGAATTTTACTCAAGAAACATTTCTATAAAAGTTTTGTCCAAATATCTGCAATGACTTGGCAGTAAATGCCATTTTTCAATTTTCCCCATTATAAGTCTATGGAAACTCTAAGTTGCCATAGCAACCAAACTAATGGGCCGATTTTCATAAAAAAACACAAACTTTCAATCCCCCAGCCCAAGGATGGTACAGATAAAATTTGGGCTGAATCGGTCCCGTGGCTTCAGAGAAGAAGATGTTTGAAAGTGTTGACGTCAGACGACGACGACGCAACGACGACACCGGACAACTGCCTATCCTATAAGCTCCCCCGGAGCCTTCGGCTCTGGTGAGCTAAAAACTCCACAAATTTTCTCCCTTGTAAAAGTGGCAGAAATATCATCCAGGTGTTCCCAGCACCTTAAACAACAGTGCAGACTTATCAGGTGGTCCAGCTATGTATAGCACTGCTCCAGACAAGAAGGAGTAATGAACATAATTAAAGGTTAATCTCCTTTTTATCTAGTTACAAATGTATGTTGTGGGTACTCACTGAGGTAATTCTTGTTAGAATTGCCTCAGTGAGGCAATTCTAACAAGTACCCACAACAAATGTTTTAATGGAGAAATAACTTTTCCTCAGAACTACTTTTTTGGTTTTGTTTTCAAGCTTATTTCACTCATATTGAGCCGGCCGTTAATCAGAGGTGGGCGAAAACCGGAGTACCCTAAGTAACCACCTGACCTTCCATTGCAGAACTTGGCATCTCGCGCCAGCTCATACCATTCCTCAGAAATAAATATTATGAATACTGGTTAGACTCAGTGAGGTAATTCTAACAAGTACCCACAACATATACTTTAACAGAGAAATAAGATAATTTTTCCTCACAATTAATACTTGTCAGAATCAGTGAGGTGTGTCTAACTATTATCAACAATATGTATTAATGGAGAAATCAGAGAATTTTGCCTCAAAATTATATGTTGTGAATACTTGTTAGAATCACCTTCCTTGAGGTGGTTCTGACAAAAACCCACAATGTATGTTTAATTGACAAATTTAGAGCATTTATCCTCAGTGCTCCTTCTTATCTAGAGATACAATGCAGGCTGATCAGAAGTTTTTCTGTCTGAACCCTCCATGAGCTTGCTAAAATACACATCCTCTCACTGGAAGGCTGCTATTCTATTGCTTTAAGGAGGAGTTTGAAATACTCCGGACTCTCAGTGTCTGGAAAAGAAGAAAGGAAACAAAGATTAAGTGAAAACAACTTCTCTTTTTAACCCATTCTGTTCTGAATGGCATCCCCAACCTTATACAGTGAAATTACAATGGCTCAAACATCTTTGGGACCATGAAAATTTGTTGGAGACAGCAGTACTTGAGCCAGTGCGGGTTGATTATAGGGCCAGGTCAGCAGCCTTTACAGGGGAGGCAACTCCTGCAAAACTATTTTTGTCTTCCATGTCAATAGGGGTCAACTCTTAAAGGAAAGAATTTGCTCCGAAGGAGCTAATTCTTTCCTTTAAGAGTAGACCCCTTTTTCAGTAGGACAGGGTTTATAGAAAAGCAAACAGAAAGTCCCAAAAGTTGTCTCCCTTAGGAAAATGGCAGGGAAAAGTTTTCCCATTCCACTTAATAGAGATACAGTAAAATTCCTATATAAAGACCACCTTTGGGACTGTTCAAAAGTGATCTTAAAGACCACTTTTGAACAGTCTCGAAGGTGGTCCCTGACCAGAGAACACGGTGGGCGGTAAACACAGGAAGATTAAATGCACCCTTCAAAATAAGCTTTTAAAAGCAGAATTAGTCTTAATTTTAGGCAGTCTTAATAGCGGAATTCCACTGTATCTTTTTGAGATTCATTACAAGTATGTTGTGTGTAGTCTTTAGACACACACACACAACAAACACACCCAACATACATTTCAAGATAAAAGATTAAGAAAATTATCCCAAATACATCAATATCTGTAGTTAAAGGACATTTTTCCAAGGGACTCAAGAACAAGGTAGGAACACCCATGGTTTTCAAGCTATGGATTTTCTTACGAGTGTTCGAGCCATCAGTCTTTGAGCTATCCAACCTGAAAGCCAAAATTTCGAAATGGCCGCCATCTGTAAACAGTGAAACTTCACTATCCTGAACACCGATAGCTCAAAGATGAAGACTGAGCTCGAACACTGATATCTCAAAGACCGATAGTTTGAACACTGATAGTTTGAACACTGATAGCTCGAACACTGATACCTCGAAGACTGATAGCTCAAAGACCAATATTTGAACACTGATAGCTTGAACACTGATACCTCAAAGACTGATAGCTCAAAGACCGATAGTTTGAACACTGATAGCTCGAACACTGATAGCTTGAAGACTGATAGCTCAAAGACCGATAGCTTGAACACTGATAGTTCGAACACTGATACCTCGAAGACTGATAGCTCAAAGACCGGGTAGTTTTTTATTTATCTCCATGCTTTAGCATTTCAGGATACTATTATTGGTCCATCACGCTATCTCCTTAACCACTGGCCAGAATTCAACCAAATTTGGTACATGGCTTCCTTACACAATGAGGTCAAATGGCTACGATCAAAGATCTTGCTCACAAAGCTATGAAACCACAACAAAACTATTAAGGACCATGATGGCTTTACCAAAGTAATTTTTATATTTATCCTGATTTTCCCCCCATTTTATAAACCATTCTGTCATATTTTCATGCCAACTATTTAAAGGGATATGGATACACTTTCAAGACAGGCAACTACTTCAATAATTTTTTTGTCTCGCTGATAAATGGACGTTCTACACCTATAATATAGATCGAACTTCAGTGAAGTTGATGTCGAAACTGTGCCCCTCCACCTCACTCCCCCCACCCCAACCCACCCACCTCCACCTCTCAAAAAGTAATGTTTATTTCAGGTAGAAGAAATAAAAGTTCCTATATTAAGACCACCTTTGGGACTGTTCAAAAGTGGTCTTTAAGACCACTTTTGAACAGTCACAAAGGTGGTCTCTTATTAGGAGACACTAGGTGTAGAAAACACAAAGAAAGAATAACTGTAATCATCTCAATAAGCTTTTTAAATTTAGTTTGTTTGTTTGTTTGTTTGATTTGAGGTTTAACGTCCCCGTCAACACTGTAAAGGTCATTTTGGGGACGTTGCTTCCAATTTTGTGGGACTTTTACCCGACATTGAGATGGAATGACATCTCAAGCCCTGTCGCCCATTGAAACCAATAGGGTTTATTAGCATGGACGGTCCGCCTCGCACTGCGGTTCCTGGACAGGCTTAGATCCTCTAAGCTGTTTACCAGTACTAGTGTGCGGGCCGGATTCAGCTCTGCGTGGAAGCATCGTGCAGCCCATATATTTCTTCAAGCCCCTATGGGCGGGGGCAGTAAATTTAGTTTGAATTTTAAGTGGTCTTAATGGCGGAATTTTACTGTAAAGGAATTTCAGTGAAAACACATGCATATTCTCACATGTTGCATAAAAAAATCTGCAAACCTTTACAGCTGCTAAAAAAATTCTGGATTATGCACTATGTTTTCATTGTCATAGTATATGTCGAGAAATGAAAAGTTTCTAAAGCAGAGAAGTAACAAGTTCAACCCTTTTTGTACCAATTGGAATCTTCCACCTTATATATAGCAGGAGTCCATTTCAAAATTTAGGGGTGTCAGGTTGTTTTTTCTTGATTTGGAAAATGACTGAACGTTTTGCAAAGAGTGCAGGCGTTTTGCGGCGTCTGATCTGGGCCTGCACTGTTTGCCATGGTGCCCGTTTTGGGGTTTCAGGTACAAAATGTGTTAAAAAGTGATCCAAGAATTATGTCCAAACCCCATGCACATCCTCATACCAAGAGAGAACACAGGCCAAGTTTCAAAATGTGACAGGTATAAAACTGTAAGAAGAGCTGTGCTGACAAGAAGTACTTACTATCTATCTATTGAGGGTGAAAAATGACTAAGTTCAAGTTCTTAAGGTTGAAAACTGACAAAAAATGATCCAACAATTATATCCAAACCCCATGCACAGCCTCGTACCATGAGAAAATATGCAAAGTTTCAAAGTAATTGGTATAAAACTGTAGGAAGAGTTGCACTGACAAGACACACAGGGTGGATGGATGGACCAATGGATGGATGGATGTAAACTTGCACGCCTAAGTCTTGCTGCTAAAGCAGGTGCGACAAAAAGGAAAGACATTCCTCTTATGTAACATTAAAGCACTGTATTTTTGTCTGACCATATCTGACAGGAAATATTCCTCCAACATGAACTGTTTACCAGCACAGTGAATATATATATAAAAACTTACCTTTGATTGCTTCCAACCAAAACCGTGACTGGTCTTGTAAATTTTGTACCACCTACAATTAGAAACAAGAAATTAGCCAGCTCTTGAGAAATAGGCAAACAACAAAAGCTCTGGCAAGCCTGCACATTTGTGCAGTCTTGCCAGAGCCTTTGTCGCTCGCAGACCTGTAGTGGAAACCTTGGGTTGGCTTCATGCAAGATTTTGTTTGTTTGTTTGAATTCAGGGTTAACGTCCCTGTCAACACTATTTAGGACATTTTGGAGACGTTGCTTCCAATTTTGTGGGTCTTTTAACTGATATTGAGATGAAATGACTTCTCAAGCCCTGCCACCCAGTGAAACCGAAATGCTGACATGCACTGGACGGTCTGACTACCTCCACTTTGCCCGGGCAGGCTTAGAGCTTCTAAGCAGTTTACTAGTACTCTTGTGTGGACAGTTTCAGCTCCAGCTCTGCATGGTAACACCATGCAGCCCAATCTATTTCTCCAAGCCCCGATTGGGTGGGGGCATGGCTTCGAGCAAGAAATTAGGTAGCTAGCCATATTAGTTGCCTGCACAGACTCACCTAAGCCACTACTTGCCACTCATGTCATAAGTGCTTTTTTCTTATGACCCAGCTCAGATCATGTGTCCAAAGAAGACAAAAATCCCCATTGTGTGCTTTATATTATTGTGTTGTTGTTAAAAGGACCAGTCAACACTTTTTGGGTCATGCTAATCCAGTCAGTTAACCGAACTACCTTTTCCAGGGCAGGCTCTGACTGTCTAAGTTTTGTTTCTTTTATTTGAGGTTTAATGTCTCTGTTAACACTGTATAGGTCATTTTGGAGACATTGCTTCCAATTTTGTGGGACTTTTACCCGACAATGAGATGAAATGACATCTCAAGCCCTGCCGCCAAGGAAACCAATAGGATTTATATGCATTGATGGTCTGACTCGCACCACTCATTCTGGGAAGGCTTAGAACCGCTAAACGTTTTACCAGCTCATGTGCTATCGATTTCAGCTCTGCGTGGAAGAATCCTGCAGCCCAATCCGATGGGCGGGGGGCCAGACTGTTTAAGTGGTTGACCCCTTTCATATACAGTCGGACTTCAATGGCTCGAACACCTTTGGGACCTCGAAAATCTGTTCGAGACGGGGGTAGTTCGAGCAACTGAGGGCTACTGTCAGGAGGCATAACAAGATACTTTTTGACATCTTTTCGGTGTTCTAGAATGAATATGTATGCTGTGTGTACTCATTGAGGCGATTCTAATGAGTACACACAGCATACATTTGCAAGATAAAAGACTAAAATCTCCTTAATTATCCCCCACTATTTCTTATGTAGAGGATTTCGCTAGGGGCTCAAGAATGTGTTTGACTCATCCATGGTAAACGTGTCGTGGGTGTTCGAGCCATCGAAGTTCTTCTGTATACTAGTCAAACTTCAATAGCTCAAACACCTTTCGGACCATAAAAATTCATTTGAACTAGGGGTTGTAGGAACTGGTCAGGTTTAATCATAGTCTCTGGTCAGGAGGCATAATGGGGATCAAAAAAGGTTATCTTTATTTATCATATGATAAGTCTGAGAGTGTAATAACGCCAGGGCTCTAGAAGTCCGATTTTTCACCGGTCCAGACCGTTTTTTGAAAATGAAAACAGATTTTGCTGAAAAATTTTGCTGAAAAATCGGTCCGAAAAAAAACCCAATAAGCTAAAATCGAAGTGAAAAAACAGAGAAATTATACCTGGTTAGGTGTCAAACTGTTTATTGTGCCAGTAATATAATCCAATTATCTCTCTCGGGGATGAATTTGAGTTTGACAGTAAACACATTTTCGACATCTCGCCAGGTATCGCAGACTCTCGCGGGATTAAGGCTAATGACAGTCAGTCAGCCAAAACGTGATTAAGCGGTGCATGATTGTGATATCAAAGAAGCCTTGATCGTGTTTGATCTAATGGCAATCAAACATAATTTGTTTGTTTGTTTTCGTAAACTGTTATACTAAACTATCCTTGTAAGAATTAAAAGTGTGTTAATTATATCGGCACTTTAAATGGCTCGATTGATCAATAGCACTGGAGCAGTTAAAAAACATTATCATGTTTGGAAGTAATTAAAGAATTTGGGGTATATAAGTTGCAGATTTTCATTTGGTTTTTGATGTTCAATTTTATTGCAATGGCTCAACGTAGCATCTTATCGATGTTCAAAAAGTCAAACGACCGGATTGGCAACCCGGTTCAAGACAAAACCCGGCTTGGGGAACCGGATAAGGGCATAAACTGTCGGCCAGGCAAACCGACTGAAAAACAATCAGAATGTCGGATTGGCAACCCGACACTGATACATGAACAGGAACAAAACCGGCATGGGGAACCGGATCCTCGACGTGGCACAGGGGCGAACATTACTCCATTTTAGAAAGGCAATACTTGTTGTAATGGTTAACAGCAGCACAACGCATTATGAAGCTGGGTACCAACGATAATTTACTGCATTCAGTAATTCTAAAAATACACCTGGGGAATTTCCAAAATATAATACAGGTACTGGTTCAGGAATAACATGAATAGAAAGCAAAATGTGGTACGACTTTCTCTTTATTTCAACTATTTATTTACATAATGAACAACAGATAAATATACACCAAATGATCAAAACATGCCTAAACGAAACATGCACAAACAATCAAACAAAAAACATGCAAAACGAAAAACGAAGCATGCAGCAAAAAACTTGCAAAAAATAAGTCAGTGATGACGTCATCGGACACCTTCTGGACCGATTGGGATTTCAAAATTTCTAGAGCCCTGAATAACGCCATGTAATATTTTTGACAATCCACTAGTGGATTAAATATGCAAAATAGCTAGTTACGTCCCTTAACGTTACATGTACGACCTCCTTAACAACATCACATTTTCTTATGAGTGTTGAGGAAAAGGAATAAAATGCTCGGCACAGCCTCGCATTTTATCCCTTTTCCTCAACTCGTTTAATAAATTCAATAATACATGAACACTCATGTAAGCTCCTCTATGACCATCATCATCATTGGATTTTTGATTAACATGCAGTACAGAGGCAACATCCACATAAATTGGCCCCCTTCTAGGTAACTGACCTATAAAATTAAAGTATGTTGTGTGTACTCATTAGAATCGCCTCACTGACGACATACAACACACATTTTAAATATAAAATCAGGAAAAGTTCCCTGTAATAATCAAATACAGTCAACCCTCTTTAAACCAACATTCAATATAATGACAAAACTCTTTATAATGACAATTTCGATGGAACAAATCCTTAGCATAGGATGAGACAATTAATGAAAAGATTCAAGAAAACTCCCTATTTAATACTCCAAGTAACAAAGGTTGTTGATATTTGTTAGAATCGCCTCGCTGAGGCGATTCTAACGAATGTCCTCAACAGTTGTTTTGAGTAATTAAGGGAAACGATCCTTTTTGGGATTCTCTATAGTGGCAAATTTTAGTGGCTAAGTGTCAGGGAACATATACAGTAGAACTTCGATGGCTCGAACACCGATGGCTCATTTACCATGGATGAGTCGAACCCATTCTTGAGCCCCTAGCGAAATCCTCTACTTAAGAAATAGTGGGGGATAATTAAGGAGATTTTAGTCTTTTATCTTGCAAATGTATGCTGTGTGTACTCATTAGAATCGCCTCGATGAGGCGATTCTAATGAGTATACACAGCATACGTTTCATTACAGAACACCGAAAAGATGTCTAAAAGTATCTCGTCCTGACAGAAACCCTCAGTGGCTCGAACTACCCCTGTCTCGAACAGATTTTTGAGGTACCAAAGGTGTTTGAGCCATTGAAGTTCGACTGTACTGTCATTTTAAGGCGGGTCCTCCCCCAATCCCCCTGCCATCAGGGCTTGGTTGGAGAAATGGATTGGGCTGCATGATGCTTCCACGCAGAGCTGAAACTGACCACACATGGGTACTGTTAAACGGCTTAGAAGGACTAAGCCTGCCTAGGCAATGCGAGGTGACTCAGACCATCCAATGCATATAAGCCTTTTGGTTTTATTGGGCTTGAAGTGTCATTTCATCTCAATGTCGGGGAAAAAGTCCCACAAAGTTGGAAGCAACATCTCCAAGATGACCTAAATAGTGCTGACGGGAACGTTAAACCTAAATTCAAACAAACAAATCATATCTGCAGAAGAGAATGACCAAATAAAACAGTTTAAGCCTCTCAACCTGTTGACCAGTCGGTACCTGTGCAGATGGATGTGCATAGTATCAACTAGACTGACTCCCACTGAACTGACAATCCAGTCATTATAAAATGTTTATTTTCATAAATCTTTCATTAGCAAAGGGTTTCTCACTGATCTGGCTGATCTGTTAGACTGGTACGAAGTTTACCAGGAGTTTCTGCCCGATAAGGGAGTTAACCCTTATCCTACTGAATAAATCAATATAGCCACACCCATTTCTGACTATTAACCAATCAAGTTACTTACTATAATGTATTCATTCGAATCACAAACAGAATGGCAAACAGTGTAGATCCTGATCAGATGGCTTCTTCTGGATCTGGATCTACACTGTTTGCAAAAGTATTGGTTGTCATGTTCAGCAGGATAAGGGTTACTACAGTCGAACTTCAATGGCTCGAACATCTTTGGGACCTCGAAAAACTGTTCGAGACAGGGGTAGTTCGAGCCACTGAGGTTACTGTCAGGAGGCATAACGAGATACTTCTGGACATATTTCGGTGTTCTATAATGAAAATGTATGCTGTGTGTACTCATTAGATTTACCTCATTGATGCGATTCTAATGAGTACACACGGCATACATTTGCAAGATAAAAGACCAAAATCTCCTTAATTATCCCCCACTATTTCTCAAGAATGAGTTCGACACAACCATGGTAAACGAGCCATCGGTGTTCGAGCCATCGAAGTTCTACTGTATGTGCAGAAAAATAGTCCTAAGGGTACCTAAAATTGTTTGCTAGTGTCCTGTTTTGGGGAGTCCCGTATAAATTGGTTAATAAAACTGCAAGCCATGCACCTTGCCCCGCCATTGCACTTATAGCAAAACAAGTGACATATGTGTATCAAATATGAAATCAAAGGGAAGCTGCATCATGGTCTTGTTTTAAACATTATAATATTGATGCATATACATGTAATAATATTTAAGGTTCAATCCATTTAATCATACAATTTAAACCATAGATAAATTTCTGATGTAATGTCAGGCTCATAACTGTTAAATATAAAGAAATTAAATGTAAGAAACAGGAGAAATCTTATGACGAATTGATAGCCCACAACCACACTATATTGACTATACGTATGTGAATTGCTCACATTCACCTTTGCTGGCGGAGATGCGCACACACCTGTATACATTTCTATAGTATCTGGGCTTGAAAAAAGTCGAAGTTAAAAATGCAAAAAAGGTGATAAAAAAGAATTTCAGGTTTATGGAAATAACAATATACATATCTTCAGACCATGCTAAAAGCATTTATAGAGTTTCAAAAGGATTCACCAAAATCTGTAGGAGGAGTTGCGCACACAAGGTACATACTCCCTATACATTTCTATAGGATTAGGGCTAAAAAAAAGTCCAAGTTGAAAATGCACAAAAGTGATAATAAATAAATTCAGGATTCTGAAAAAACAATATGCATACCTTCAGACCATCTTCAAATCACATATAAAGTTTCAAAAGTATTGGACTAAAACTGTAGGAGGAATTGCACTGAAGCAGCACACCTAAGGTACATACTCCCTATATTAACCAGAGATTCAACTTCGGTGAAGTTGATGTCGCACCTGCTCCCCACCTGCCCCACACCAAAAAAAGAAAGTTTATTTAAGGCAGAAGAAATGAATATAGGGCTTTGAGAAGAATCCATAGCCAATATATGTGAGGTAAAAAACTGACTAAGTTCACAATGTGGAAAAAGTGATAAAAATTGATCCCAAGATAAAGTCAAAACCACATGCACATCCTAATACCATAGCAAAAACACACACAAAGTTTTAAAATGATCAATATAAAACTGTAAGAGGAGTTGCCATGACAAGAGGTACCTATTGTATAACAACTGAAGCTTAAAATTGGCTAAGTTCATAATGTGCAAAAAGTGAAAAAAAAAAATATTCTGAGAATTATGTCGAAACCACATGCACAACCTCATACCATGGCGAAAGCACATGCAAAGTTTCAAAATGATCAGTATAAAACAGCAAGAGGAGTCGCGATGACAAGAGGTACCTATCATATATCAATTGAAGGTTAAAAAGACGGACAAATGGACGGACAGAAACTTGCACGTTTATGTCTTCCTGCTAAGCAGGTACGACAAAAATGACTAAGTTCACAATGTACAAAAAGTGAGAAAAATTAATTCGAAGATTAAGTCCAAACCACATGCGCATCCTCATACCATGCCGAAAGCACATACAAATTTTCCAAATGATTGGTATAAAAGTGTAGGAGGAGTTGCGATGACAAGCGGTACCAACCAAATACCAATTGAAGGTTAAAAATGACTAAGTTCACAATCTGGAAAAAGTGACAAAAATTTATTCGAAGATTAAGTCCAAACCATATGCGCATCCTCATACCAAGGGGAAAGCACATGCAAAGTTTCCAAATGATCAGTATAAAAGTGTAAGAGGAGTTGCGATGACAAGAGGTACGTATCGCATACCTAAAAATGACTAAGTTCACAATATGGAAAAAGTGACAAAAATTGATTCGAAGATTAAGTCCAAACCACATGCGCATCCTCATACCATGGCGAAAGCACATGCAAAGTTTCCAAATGATTGGTCTAAAAGTGTAGGAGGAGTTGCGATGACAAGACATCCAGTGTAAAATGTTGACGGAATGATGGACGGACGGACAGACCACCGGACCACCGAACGGACAGACAGACGGACGGAAACTGGCACGCCTATGTCTTCCTGCTAAAGCAGGTGCGACAAAAATGATAAAAAAGTGATAACAAATAATTCAAGGTCTCTGAAAAATCAATATGTTTATCTTCAGACCAGCCTAAAAGCTCCTGTAAAGTTTCAAAAGGATTGGCCAAAAAATGTAGGAGTTGCGCACACAAGAATGGTGTGGGACGCTGACGGACGGACGGACCGATGGACAGACGGACGCACGGATGGACGGACGGACAGACAGACAGAGGACGGACGGACACAATTTTGGAGGGTTACATAATACGAACCTGTATTAAGCAAGCAGAATTTCTTAAGAGAGGTTGCTTGCTTAATAGAGGTGGCCACAAAGACAGGTTTTACTGTATATGCCATATATATTACCTCGTCTGTGAGTAGAATATGTATTGAAGAGGGACCCTGAATGTATACTTCTACTATCTGGTACTTCTGTAGGCTGAATAAATCAGATATTTTGTTGATAAGTTCATAACACGTAAGTTTCTCCAAGTACAAGGCATGGTACACTGCAAATAAAAAAAAACAACCAATCACAGAGATAATTGAGCAGTGACAGTTAAAACATGTCTTTATTTAAAGCATGTACAATGTTGATAGCAAAGCCATAAAGATACAGATGCTGATTTAATAGCCAACGTAAACTCTGTAGACATTTTATTGTGAGAAACAAGTATACTTTTGTAAAAAACTATCTTCATTTATCTTCCTAGGATGACCTTTGATAATGTGAGTCAGCCAAGGGAGCTTCAAGTAAGGTTTTTTAACTCTTCTGGCTTGGCGCTTCTGGGGACTGAACCCATGACCTTTTGATCCGGAAGCAGATGCTCTCTGACTGAACTATCAGGCTCAGAAATTAGCCTGCTTACCCACACAGTACACAACAACATTGTTATAAAGGCTGACACGATTAATCGTATAATCGATCGATTAGTTCCACAAAAATGATTATCATTGCTGATTTGCTTTTAATCGATTACTTGATAGGTACAATTTACTACCAAAAGTTATACTTAAAATAGCTGGATGAGTGGCAAACAGTGCAGACCCTGATGAGACGCCGCATTCTGCGGCGTCTCATCTGGGTCTACACTGTTTGCTCAGGCCTGTCTGTTCAAATATACATATGATAAAGTGCAACATATGGTAGAGTCATGCTAAGAAGAAAGCCAGACAGGTAAAATTATGACAAACACCTTAGCGATTACTAATCGATTATCGATCACAATGACATGACTGATAATCGATTATCTTTTCAGCTCCGATTAGCCAGCCCTAATTATTATAACATGATTTTTGATATAACACAAGGATGGATCCCAAAAATGTACTGTACAGAAAAATGTATAGATTGCATAGACAAATGTGTAGATTGTAAAGAAAAATGAATAGAAAAAATGTATTAATTGCATAGAAAAATGTCTAGTTGTATAGAAAAATGACCATAAATGGTCATTTTTCTATACATCTATATATTTTTCTATACAATCTATACATTTTTGTTTGGTCGTTTTCTATATTTTTCTATACAATCTATATATTTTTTCTATATTTTTTGTATACAATCTAAATATTTTTGTTTTGTCATTTTTCTAATACAACCTATACATTTTTGTTTGCATACATTAACCCTTGTCCTGCTGAATATTTATATATGCCACACCCACTACCGATTATCAACCAATCAGATTACTTGATGCAAATTATTGCAACAAATTCATAATCTGAATGGCAAACAATGTAGATCCTGATCAGATGGCTTCGTCAGAAGCCATCTGATCTGGATTTACATTGTTTCAAAGGTAAGGCATATTGAGGATTAGCAGGACAAGGGTTAACATGGTTTCTGCTTTGGACCCCAACAATACTGTTATAAAGAGGTTGCGGTGTACTCACAGCATGCATGATGAAGCTTTCAGACAATGGCCATCCATAAATTTCTCAATGAACACTCCTATCAGACTATGAAGCTGCTCAGTCTGATCAGAGTCTCTGCAGGGCATACCTTTTCAAGACACTTTCACTATATGCCAGGGTCATTTTTCTATACATCTATATATTTTTCCATACAATGTATATATTTTTGTTTGGTCGTTTTCTATATTTTTCTATACAATTTATATATTTTTTCTATATATTTTATATACAATCTCAATATTTTTGTTTGGTCATTTTTCCAATACAATCTATACATTTTTGTTTGCATACATTAACATGGTTTATCATATGACTTCGTGTCTGAGAGTGTAATAACGCCATGTAATATTTTCGATAATCCACCAGTGGATTAAATATGCAAATTAGCTAGATACGTCCTGTAACGTTACATGTACGACGTCCTTAACGACGTCGCGTTTACTAATGGCGGAATATTGATATTTTTGTTAACAATCGTGAATAAAATGCGTTTTAAATGTCATATGATAAATAGAATCTTGCATTCGTGCTCATGTATCATTGAATTTATTAAACTCGTTGAGAAAAAGGGATAAAATGCTCGGCAAAGCCTCGCATTTTATCCCTTTTCCTCAACTCGTTTAATAAATTCAATAATACACGAGCACTCATGTAAGATCCTCTATTTCTGCTTTGGACCCCAACAATACTGTTATAAAGAGGTTGTGGTGTACTCACAGCATGCATGATGAAGCTTTCAGACAATGGCCATCCATAAATTTCTCAATGAACACTCCTATCAGACTATGAAGCTGCTCAGTCTGATCAGAGTCTCTGCAGGGCATACCTTTTTCAAGACATTTTCACTATATGCAACTGTCCTGTATGTGCATGTGTTTGTGTACCTGTGTGTACACATGCATATATGCTTATATGCCTGCATGCATGCTTGTTTCTATTTATAATCATCATTCTACATCTAAACAATCAGAGTTATAAATGGAGCAAAATCAGTCATCCCTCTTTGTTTGAGAGACTAGATTAGGAAAATTATCCCAATTACTCCTTATATAATGCTGTGAGTACGTGTAAGCTATACTTTACAACATTAGGAGTAATGAGGATAATAAAGTGATAATATAAGAATCTTATATGGGTGTGAGGGGTGGATGGAAAAATCCGTCCCGAGGGACACTGTCCGGCATCACGAGGCTTGCCTCGTGATGCCGGACAGTGATCCCGAGGGACGGATTTTTCCATCCACCCCTCACACCCATATTGGATTCTTTTTGTTGCATACCTTCCATTTCTTAAAGCGGATTTTAATGCTGAAGTCACTTCGGTTACCAACATCCGCCATATTGTGTTGACACTTCAGGAATGTTTAGTGACGTTGCTGTGAAGTCAACCTTAACGCCGGCGCATACAAGGTCGTAATCAACCAGTGCATTTATCAAACACGCGATTATTTTCGATATTGGGTCGGAACACCGGGTCAGAACATAAATTTCTATCCCAGGGTAAAATCACGGATTTCCTTGTCTGATGTGCAAGAATATTTTTTATTTCCCCATAAAAACATGCTGTGCGTACTTGTAAGCTATGCTTTACATCATAGCTCCAGAAAGTTGAGGAGCCGTAAGAATAATAAAGGGATAATATTTCTTATCACATATTCAGTACTATATTTAACATGATAACCCATGTTTTGCATGTGTGATAATGCTTGTTTCCATTTCCGGTTATCAGCCCGCCCGGTCTGATAACCGGAAACAGTGTATTTTGAACGGACAGCGGTTATCAGCCCGCTCATGACGTTATTGTGACGTTGCCAATTACATGACGTAACGCGAATAGCTAGGCGTTACGTTACGCGCTTTTTTGCTTGAATCACGCTTTTCATCACATTTTTTTTTCAATTTATGAACGTCAATCACAGTAAGAATAGGATCTGAATATGTGATAAACAAATTATAACATGGGGTTTTGGTCATCGCCCTCTGTATCAACCCTCGACCATTATCTGCCCTCAGGCTAAAGCCTTCGGGCAGATAATGGGGTCTCGGGTTGATACATCGGGCGATAACCAAAATCCCATGTGATAATTTCTAATTATTTCATAAAAAAAACATGTTGTGGGTAATTGTTAGAATCTCCTCTATGAGGCGATTCTAACAAGTACCCACAATGTATGTTTTCAACAAGAAACAAGAGGCTCAATGAGCCTAAACCGCTCACCTGAGGAACTTAAGTTTTAACAATTCACAGACTTGACTACTAAATCTGCTAATAGAATCCAGCCCATTGACCCTTACAGGATATAAGTCATCAATATTGCATTGCATTCCAAGTTTGAGACTTCTAGCTTCTATAGTTCCTGAGAAATCTTTGACGAAAATTTAACATTGGTCAAAATGGAGAGAAAGAAGAATGAAAGAACAGATGAACAAATAAGCTGAGAAAGCCCAATGTCTCTTACACAAAATAAGTCATCATTATTCTATTGAATACCAAATTTGATGCTTCTAGCTTTTATAGTTTTATAGTTCCTGAGAAATCTTTGATTAAAAATTTAACATTGGTCTATTATCTCTATATGGAGAGAAAGAAGAATGAAGGAACAAATGAACCAGACTAGCTCCAAAACCTAATGCAGCCTTTCCCCTTGTCAAATGGTGCTACACATAAAATTTAAACAAGATTGGTCGACTGCCTTCTGAGATATGCTTCATTGAAAGTGTGGACGACGGATGGACGGACGACAGACGACGGACTCCGGAGCCTTGGTATACTATCAGCTCACTGGAGCCTTTGGCTCAGGTGAGCTAAAAATTCAAGTCCCTATTTCTGTCACAACATTTTCCCTACGTTAAGTCTATGGGCAAATTTTTTTGTCTCTCAAGGTCACGTAACTCCGAGGTCAATATTCCGATTCGGCCCAAAATCGAACTTAACCGAGATTTTATGCCTGTCCTCGTTACCTGCAAGTTTGAAGCTGATATGAATAAAAATAAAGTTGCTATCGTGGTCACAACGTATTTTTTTATGCTCAAGGGCAGGTAACTCCAAGGCAAATATTCCGATTCGGCCCAAAATCGAACTTAACCGAGATTTTATGTCTGTCCTCGTTACCTGCAAGTTTGAAGCTGATCTGAAAAAAATTCAAGTCGCTATCGTAGTCGCAACATTTTCCCTAATTAAGTCTATGGGCAAATTTTTTGTCGCTCAAGGTCACGTAACTCCGAGGTCAATATTCCGATTCGGCCCAAAATTGAACTTAACCGAGATTTTATGCCTGTCCTCGTTACCTGCAAGTTTGAAGCTGATATGAATAAAAATAAAGTTGCTATCGTGGTCACAACGTATTTTTTTATGCTCAAGGGCAGGTAACTCCAAGGCAAATAATCCGATTCGGCCTAAAATCGAACTTAACCGAGATTTTATGTCTGTCCTCGTTACCTGCAAGTTTGAAGCTGATCTGAAAAAAATTCAAGTCGCTATCGTAGTCACAACATTTTCCCTATGTAAAGTCTATGGGCAAATTTTTTGTCGCTCAAGGTCATGTAACTCCGAGGTCAATATTCCGATTCGAACTTAACTGAGATTTTATGCCTGTCCACGTTACCTGCAAGTTTGAAGCTGATCTGAATAAAAATAAAGTTGCTATCGTGGTCACAACGTATTTTTTTATGCTCAAGGGCAGGTAACTCCAAGGCAAATAATCCGATTCGGCCCAAAATCGAACTTGACCGAGATTTTATGCCTGTACTGGTTATCTGCAAGAATGAAGTTGATCAGAAAAAAATTGACAGAGCTAGAGTGATGACAAGCTTTTTCCTATGTGAAGTCTATGGGAGCTAGATGTTGCCATGTCAACCAGAGTTCCACTCAGATCTGCCTGAAAACCTAATGAAGCCTTTCCACTTGCCCAATAATGCGACACATGAAATTTGATCAAAGTTGGCCAAGTAGTCTTTAAGATACACATTTTTGAAATTCCCATTAACACTAATGCAAAAACACACAAGGGCAGATAACTCCTAAGTGAATGATCCGATTCTGCCAGTTATCGAACTTGACCGAGATTTCATGGCTGTGCTGGTTATCTGCAAGAATAAAGCCAATCTGAAAATAATTGAAGCAGCTACGGTGATGACAACATTCTCCCCATGTTAAGTCAATAGGCAATTTTTTCAACGCTCAAGGGCACGTAACTCCTGAGTGAATAATCCGATTCAGCCCAAAATCGAACTTGATCGAGATTTCATGCCTGTCCTCGTTATCTGCAAGAATGAAGTCGATCAGAAAAAAATTGACGGAGCTAGAGTGATGACAAGCTTTTTCCTATGTTAAGAACGCTCAAGGGCACGTAACTCCTGAGTGAATAATCCGATTCCGCCCAAAATCGAACTTGATCGAGATTTCATGCCTGTCCTCGTTATCTGCAAGAATGAAGTCAATCAGAAAAAAATTGACGGAGCTAGAGTGATAACAAGCTTTTTCCTATGTGAAGTCTATGGGAGCTAGATGTTGCCATGGCAACCAGAGTTCCACTCAGATCTGCCTGAAAACCTAATGAAGCCTTTCCACTTGCCCAATAATGCGACACATGAAATTTGATCAAAGTTGGCCAAGTAGTCTTTAAGATATACATTTTTGAAATTCCCATTAACCCTAATGCAAAAACACACAAGGGCAGATAACTCCTAAGTGAATGATCCGATTCTGCCAGTTATCGAACTTGACCGAGATTTCATGGCTGTGCTGGTTATCTGCAAGAATAAAGCCAATCTGAAAATAATTGAAGCAGCTACGGTGATGACAACATTCTCCCCATGTTAAGTCAATAGGCAATTTTTTCAACGCTCAAGGGCACGTAACTCCTGAGTGAATAATCCGATTCAGCCCAAAATCGAACTTGATCGAGATTTCATGCCTGTCCTCGTTATCTGCAAGAATGAAGTCGATCAGAAAAAAATTGACGGAGCTAGAGTGATGACAAGCTTTTTCCTATGTTAAGAACGCTCAAGGGCAAGTAACTCCTGAGTGAATAATCCGATTCAGCCCAAAATCGAACTTGATCGAGATTTCATGCCTGTCCTCGTTATCTGCAAGAATGAAGACAATCAGAAAAAAATTGACGGAGCTAGAGTGATGACAAACTTTTTCCTATGTTAAGTCTATGGGAGCTATTTGTTGCCATGGCAACCAGAGTTCCAATCCGATCTGCCCGAAAACAGTATGCAGCCTTTCCCCCTACCTGATAATGCTTCACATGAAATTTGATCAAGATTGGCCCACTGGTTCCGGAGATATACTTCTTTGAAAGTGTGGACGACGGACGACGACGACGACAACGGACGACGGACGACGGACGCCGGCTCGTGGTATACTAATACCTCACATGAGCCTTCGGCTCAGGTGAGCTAATAAGGAAAATTATCCCTCAATTATCCAGATTACTCCATAGATGAAGCTATGATCTAAAGCTTAGCTTACTAGTACCCACAGCATATTTCTAACAAACAAGAATTCCACCGAAGGCTATGTCGCGCCTGTGGAGATGCAAAGTCAGCGAACCATGACATCTAGGCAAAGGTCAAACATAGATGCTTGCATAAAAGTTGCCATTCTTAAATGCAAACTTGTACTAAGTATCATTAATTAAGCTGTAATAATTCTTGAGAAATGAACTTAACCAATAGCGTGAACGCTAGGGTGGTTGCAATATTTTACAAAGTCAGTGAACCATAAAATGTAGGTCAAGGTCAAATACGGATGCTTGCATTTAAGTTTCCATCTCCAGATACAAGTTTGTACCAAGTATCATTAATGAAGCTCTTACAGTTCTTGAGAAATTAACTTGACCATTTGGGTGAATGCTAGGGTGGTCGCAATATTTTACTAAGTCAGTGAACCATGAAATGTAGGTCAAGGTCAAATATTGATGCTTGCATTTAAGTTTCCATCCCGAGATACAAGTTTGTACCAAGTATCATTAATGAAGCTCTTATAGTTCTTGAGAAATAAACTTGAACATCAGGGTGAATGCTAGGATGGTTGCAATATTTTACAAAGTCAGCGAACCATGAAATTTAGGTCAAGGTCAAATATGGATGCTTGCATTTAAGTTGCCATCCCCAGATTCAAGTTTGTACCAAATATCATTAACCCTTTACCACTCAGACCCGTGTTTCCCGTATCTATCCATTACCACACCGACCCATATATTTACGTGTCTATCCATTACCACTCCGATCCGTATTTGCCCGTATATCGGCCATTTGAACAAATACGTGTTTTCCCGTGTCTCAAAATCAATCGCGTCATTTTTACCTTTTTCCTAAATATAAAAACGCCGGATGTTTATTAATGTTAAGTTTGGTCTTTTGCCAACAATATTTGCGAAAAAAACAAATATGTTTCTATACAAAGTTTTTGTGTAATTTACAACCAAACACACCAGGGGTTTCTTCTACTGAATCACGATGACCAATGGAAAATTACTGGGTTGAGTTACTGAATGACGCAATATTTGTGTGTCGGTCGCGCATGATTTGCATGATTTAGGTAGAGGCAATTAGCGCTGTATAATCAGTTAGATTCAAGGGATTTATGGTTCAAGATAATTAGTTAATTGGGGATTATGATACCCTAGGAATGTTTATACAGCGGATGCCACCCGGAGCGTGCCGAGCATTGAGCCGCAATAAATTACGTAACAGTACCCAAAAGTGTACCCAGGTGGTCATCGGAAGGGCAATAAAACCCACAGATGGGTAGAAGGCCTTTCATTGGTCAATAGTTTCAGCCCTTTTAATGAATATTAATTTCTAAAAAAAAAAAAAATATGCGACGTCTGATCAGGGTCTCACCGCCGACACGTTAACAGACAAACAGATGCAATTATTAAGCGGCACCTGATCAGGGTCTTCAGGTTTTTGGACCTTATAATGCTACGGCACCCGGATCAGACCCTCCACAGCTCCAACCGCCGACGGTTCATTTTATTTTATTTTCCGCGACCGAATAGGTTTGGAGGATATAGCGACCGTCCAAATGTCCGTCCGTCCGTAGACACAACAGACAGATGCAAACAATGCAGACTCGGATCAGACGCCGTACTATTATTGAACGGCGTCTGATGAGGGTCAGCATGTTTGTAGAAGGCATCTGAGACGGCGCAGACCCAGACAAGACGCTGCGCAACGGTTATGCTGCGTCTGATCAGGGTCTTATCGGCGACGGTGGTGTTTTTTATCCCTAGTCTAAACAGGTTCGGATCCTGGCGTCCGTTCATTCGCCCATTCGTAGACACAAAATTATGAGTGACAAGACGCTGCGCAACGGTTATGCGGCGTCTGATCAGGGTCTTATCGGCGACGGTGTTGTTTTTTATCCCTAGTCTGAACAGGTTCGGAGCCTGGCGTCCATTCAAACGTCCGTCCGTAGACGCAATAGACATATGAAAACAATGCAGATCCGGATCAGATGTACAATTATTAAACGTCGTCTGATGATGGTCTACATGTATGTAGACGGTATCTGAGACGGCGCAGACCCGGACAAGACGTTGCACAACGATCAGCGTGGCGTCATTCACCCAACCGTCTGTATAACAAAAGACAGAACACAAAGGTGCAAACAGTGCAGATTTGAATCAGACGCCATACAATTATTATACGGCGTCTGGATAGGGTCTATAAGTTTGTAGACGGAATATACGACGGCACAGACCCAGACCAGACGCTGTACAATGATCATGCGGCGTCTGATCATGGTCTGACCGCCACCGGTGCGTTTTATTTTTATCCCCTGACCAAATAGGTTCGGGGATATAACTATCAGCCTGGCGTCCGTCCGTCCGCAAACAAAATTATGAGTCTGGCGTCCGTTCACATGTCCGTCCGTTCGTCCGTAGACGCAACAGACAGATGCAAGCAATGCAGATAAGAATCAGACCTGTACAATTATTAAACGGCGTCTGATGAGGGTCTACAGGTTTGTAGACGGCATATGGGTCGGCGCAGACCCGGACAAGACGCTACACAACAATAATGCGGCGTCTGATCAGGGACTAATTGCCGACGGTGGTGTTTTTATCCCTAGTCTGAACATGTTCGGGGGATATAGCGATCAGCCTGGCGTCATCCACTCAACCGTCTGTATAACAATAGACAGAACACAAAGGTGCAAACAGTGCAGATTTGAATCAGACGCCATACAATGATTATAAGGCGTCTGGATAGGGTCTACAGGTTTGAAGATGGCATATGCGACGACACAGACCATGCGACGTCTGATCATGGTCTGACCGCCGCCGGTGCGTTTTATTTTTTATCCCCTGACCAAATAGGTTCGGGGATACAACAATCAGCCTGGCGTCCGTCCGTCCGTCCGCAAACAAAATTGAGTCTGGCGTCCGTTCACATGTCCGTCCGTCCGTAGACACAACAGACCGATGCAAGCAATGCAGATTCGAATCAGACTTCGACAATTATTAAACGGCGTCTGATGAGGGTCTACAGGTTTGTAGACGGCATATGGGTCGGCGCAGACCCGGACAAGACGCTGCACAAAGGTAATGCGGCGTCTGATCAGGGACTCATTGCCGACGGTGGTGTTTTTTATCCCTAGTCTGAACATGTTCGGGGGATATAGCGATCAGCCTGGCATCATCCACCCGTCTGTGTGTATAACTATAGACGGAACACAAAGGTGCAAACAGCGCAGTTCGGGATCAGAGCCCAGAAAATTATTATAAGGCATCCGATCAGGGTCTACAGGATTGTAGACGGCACAGACCCAGACCAGTAGCTATCAACCTGACGTCATCCACCCGTTAGTCTGTATGACAATAGACAGAACACAAAGGTGCAAACAGTGCAGATCGGTATCAGAGCCCAGACAAATATTATAAGGCGTCAGATCAGGGTCTACAGGGTTGTAGACAGCACATGCGATGGCACAGACCCAGACCAGACGCTGTACAATGACCATGCGCATCAGATGTCATTGCACCTCAGTGTTGGGTAAAAGTCCCACCAAATTGGAAGCAATATCTCCAAAATGTCCTAAATAGTGTTGATGGGGATGTTATACCTCTAATCAAACAAACAAATCTTATTTATAAAAAAAAAAAAAAAAATACAGAGACGGCTCTTTGGGGTGAGCTGGCTATGGGCTGGTTGATACATTTATTAAAATAAAAAAAAAAGGTAAAGTTGGGGATGGGGGTTCAAAAAAGGATAGATAGGCTGTAATAGTTATTTTAATCTTATGCAAAAGTACTGATTTTTTCATAAACAAAACACACCCATGTGTCATAGCACATTCTTTAATTTCTCCAAAATGGCTACTTTTCCATTGAAAACTTATATATTTTTCTTATTTATACTCAGAACATAGGTCGTGGGTGCCGATTGAGGCAGTTCTAACGAGTACCCACAACCTTGGTCTTGGTGCAGAAATAAGTAAAATAATGTATACCGGGTTCAGATAGATGTTCATTTCACAGACTTATGAACATGATCTTATTTCTGCATAAAAAGTATGTTATGGAAACTTGTTGGAAGACCCTCAGTGACCTGCCCTAATGATTACCTACAAATACGTTTTTGTGCGGAAATAAGAAAAATAATACGTGGATACCCCCTCTTTTCTGGGGCTATGGTGGTTAAAAATACTTTCTCTGACCAACCCAAAACAGAAATTTTTGCTAACGAAAATATTTTGCTTACTTTGACACTTCATATTTTCAAAACGCAAAGAGAAACTATAATAAATTTAGTACCATTGGAAAGAAAATTTAATTTCCTAGAAACTTTACATTTACATAAATATTGTCAAATGTACAGAAAATACTAAAATAATCATTTTTGTAACATAAGGGTGAAAATCACACAAAAATGCCAATATCTCTGTTCAGATAAGACTGTCAGGCCTATCAGCCAGATATGGACTATTGGTTATTGATTTACCTATATCAGTGTTCTGTTAAGATGCTGTATTGGATAATTTTCTGAGTGGTAAAGGGTTAATGAAGCTCTTATAATTCTTGAGAAATAAACTTGAACATTAGGTGGTCACAAATGTTGATGCCTTGACGAACGGACGCACAGAGGAACGGACGCACGAACGGACGGAAAACCGGGCGCCTATATCGTGCCATGCTAATAGCAGGCGTGACAAAAACCAGGAAAATTATCCTTCTAATATCCTCGTTACTCCTCCTTATCTCCGGCAATGCTTCACAAAGTGTGCACTCACCAGTAGCAGGCTCTTGACATATATACAATGTTAACCGTGGTCGCACATTCCTTGCCTGAAGTGCATTATTTAAGCGTATACCATCTGCTAAACCACAGATCTGTATTAAATCATCTCTGGTAAGTCGTAATAAATCTGCACCTGTAATAGAAAAGCAAAGTCAAGTTTGGGAACTTTGTTTGTTTATTTGTACTTTTATGGACCAGTCAATGCTATTTAGGTCATATTGGGCCAGGCAGTTTACAAATACAATGTAGATTCTTTTGCAAGGAACTCATTTGCCCTGGGAGGAAATGACCATAGGAATGGTTTCATGATCACTCTCCACTAAAGAATGTTGCAGACCCAGTAGGTATTGAACCTGCAACCTTCTGATCACCAGTCAGATGTGCATCCAACTGATCCTTAATGCTTTGATAATTTATTATAGACAATATGCCAATATATTTGCTGCAAAAAATGTTAATTTTGCAAATTCAAATCCATGATTTAGGATTGTTTGATTTGTTTTGAGGTTTAATGTCCCTGTCAACACTATTTAGATCATTTTGGAGATGTTGCTTCCAATTTTGTGGGACTTTTACAAGACACTGAGATGTAATGACATCTCAAGCCCTGCGGCCCAATGAAACCAAAAGGCTTATATGCACTGGACGGTCTGACTCACACCACTTAGCCTGGGCAGGCTTATAAGAATCTTATATGGGTGTGAGGGGTGGATGGAAAAATCCGTCCCGACGGTCACTGTCCGGCATCACGAGGCTTGCCGAGTGATGCCGGACAGTGATCCCGAGGGACGGATTTTTCTATCCACCCCTCACACCCATATTGGATTCCTTTTCTTGCATACCTTCCATTTCTTAAAGCGGATTTTTAATGCTGCAGTCACTTCGGTTACCAACGTCCGCCATATTGTGTTGACACTGCAGGAACGTTTAGTGACGTTGCTGTGACGTCAACCTTAACGACGGCGCATACGAGGTCGTAATCAACTAGTGCATTTATCAAACACGCGATTATATTCGACTTTGGGTCGGAACACCAGGGTCAGAACATAAATTTCTATCCCAGGGTAAATTCACGGATTTGCTTGTCCGGTGTGCAAGAATAGTCCTTCTAAGCAGTTTACCAGTACTTGTGTGTGGCCAGTTTCAGCTCTGCATGGAAGCAACATGCAGCCCAATCTATTTCTCCAAGACCCGATGGGCGGGGGCTAAGCCACATATTAGGTATCAACAGTATGAACTTGGTAAAAGACTTTAGTCTCTGACCACTTAACCCTTATCTTGCTGTTCATGACAACCCCTATCTTTGCAAATAGTGTAGATCCAGATCAGATGGCTTCTGAAGAATGCATCTGATCAGGATCTACACTGTTTGGCATTCATTTTATGAATTTGTAGCAATAAATTACATCAAGAAATTTGATTGGTTCAAAGTCAGAAATGGGTGTGGCTTATCTGAATATTCAGCAAGAGAAGGGTTAAGGGTTTATTAAGCCAATGATGACATGAACAAACAGGCCCTTGACCACATCAATTAAGAAATGAATGTAATTTTTCAACATTCCTTTTTTTTTAACGTCCATTGAAGTATGAATAACTTTAGGTCACTTTAACTTTGCTTGTGACCCATGTTATTCATACTTAACCCTTATCTTGCTGAATATTCATTTAAGCCACACCCATTTCTGTCTATCCACCAATCAAATTACTTGATGTAACTTATTGCTACAAATTCATAAGTTGAATGCCAAACAGTATAGATCCTGATCAGATGGCTTCTTCAGAAGCCATCTGATCTGGATCTACACTGTTTGCAAAGATAGGGGTTGTCGTGAACAACAAGATAAGGGTTAAATAAACATTAAATAAATTTCCTTTATTATTTTTATCTACATTATTTTCCATTCATTATGTGACCAACAAGAGCACCGCATGCGGGTGCCAACGCTCGGCTGCAGTTTCTTTTAGTTAAACAAAAATTCTAAGTCGAAAAAGGGGCATAACTGTGCCAAAAATATTTTGAGAGTTACCTCACCTATTGGTATGAGTTCCCCTTTTCATAATGAACAACTATTCCGAGTTTCAAGTTAATATGTTCAGTAATGACAGAGATATTACAAAATGTCCAAGTTTTTGCAAAAATTCTAAGTTGAAAATGGGGCATAACTGTGTCAAAAATATTTTGAGAGTTACCTCACCTATTGGTATGAGTTCCCTTTTCATAATGAACAACTATTCCGAGTTTCAAGTTAATATGTTCAGTAATGACAGAGATATTATAAAATGTCCAAGTTTTTGCACAACGACGACGACAGAGCTATGACAATACCTTGTTTTCTTCGAAAACAGCGGAGCTAAAAATTCTGGTTTGACGACTAAAATTGAAAAAGAAAATTAATGGCGTAGTTTTCCTGTTACAGATGAAGATGGTGGTTGATGTCATAAATTTGCAATCTTCTAATCATATTGGCGGGAATCATGGCAGGGTTCTCAAGACCGATGGACATTGTCTAGTGACAAGGTGGTCAGGTCTAGTAAGGTGAGTGAGTGAGTTTGAGTTTTACGTCCCACCAACAGCTAAGGTCATACGGAGACGGGACCTCGGTTTAAAGACTCATCCGAAAGTCTGGAGATGGTCTAGTAAGGTAAATGGCCAGCTGGTCCTAAGGGTCCAGTTGAAAATCTGGCACCACAGTTTACTACAAAAATCCATGTTCACGCTGTTTTCAGTTTGATACAGTATTAATACTATCTATAGATGTAAATAAATAATACCTTGAAATTCCTAAGTATTGGAATAGACAGGCCTAAGAAAACAGTGCAGAACCAGATCAGACTGCTCCTAAAAGAGCCGTCTGATCAGGGTCTTCACTGTTTGCCATTCTGTCTGCACCTTTTGGACTCCTTGCTGGATCATGAAACAAATTTGTTAAAATTTTAGGACAATTTCGGCAAGTCCCCAAGATGTCCCGTTATAGAAATAATCCTAAGAACTACTGTATCACTTTAGTATGAAATTCATTTCTTCGGTCCAGTGGATCTTAGATCAGGTCCAGTGCATCCCAAGAGTTACAGTACCACCTTGTCAAGTTATTTATAAAGTTAACTCTTATCCTGCTGTTCACGACAACCCCTATCTTTGGAAACAGTGTAGATCCAGATCAGATGGCTTCTGAGGAGCCATCTGATCAGGATCTACACTGTTTGACATTCAATTTATGAATTTGTAGGAATAAATAACATCAAGTAATCTGACTGGTTCAAAGTCAGAAATGGGTGTGGCTATCCTGAATATTCAGCAAGAGAAGGGTTAATGTTGAAACCTGCATGGTTTATTCTTTAAGTCACTGAAGGATCATGTGAAACAGCATGAGTCAATGTATTCATTGACGTATGAACAACACTGCCTCCCTATGGTTAACTGTAGGGTGTTTTCTGTAAATGCACAGAGAATGTAAATATTTCTGTGTTAACCCATTGTATACTAGTGGACTTTTCCATTGCTATATGTTGGGCAAGTCCATTCATCATATAAGGGCTGTAAGGCCTATTTTTCGTTTTTACTCTATTTTTGACAGAAAATTCTGTTAACAAATAGTGCTGGCCCTGATCAGATGCCACGTTCTGCAGCGTCTGATCTGTGCCTATACTGTTTACTAAGGCACCCCTTTAGGAGTTTCCCACCTGCAATGGGTTAACTAGAGAGTGAAGCCACACAGAATGATCCTTACTTCCTTACCCTTATCCTGCTGAATAAATCAGTCACACCCATGTCTGACTATCAACTTAACACAAAACCAGATGCAATGTCTCCAAAATCACCTAAATAGTGCATAACCCTTTTTGTACCAAACGGAATCTTCCTTCAAAATTTAGGGATTCATCAAAATTTATTTGGAAAATGACTGAACTTTTACCAAACAGTGGAGGCCCTGATCAGATGCCGCATTCTGCGGCATCTGATCTGGGCCTGCACTGTTTGCCAGGGTACCCATTTTGGGGTTTCCAGTACTAGATGGGTTAACGCGATTAAAACCTCAACACAAACTTATCCTGCTGATTATATCAATGTAGCCACACCCATGTCTGACTATCAAGCAATCAAATTTCTTGATATAGTGTATTCATTCAAATTACAAACTGCATAACAAACAGTGTAGATCCTGATCAGATGGCTTTTGATCTGGAGTTACACTGTTAGTAAAGGTAGTGTTTTATTGTGCTTCAGCATGCCAAGGGTTAATAAAGTTAAGATTTTGTTTGTTTAAACAAACATGGTATGATAGACCTACAAAATACTGTTGCCTGCTTTCTGATCCTGTTTCACATTACTTGTGCTTTCTGATCCTGTATCACCACCCCTTGAATTAAGGCCAGCTCTGTGCTCCAGCATTTGCTGGGACATTAGAAAACAGCCATGTGTAACATGGAGCCAGACGTGTGGAACATGAAGACCTCACTTACTCGTAGAGTGTAATGTCACAATGGAGCCAGCCGTGTGGAACATGAAGACCTCACTTACTCATAGATTGTGATGTCACATATTCCAGCTAATAAACGTTTGAAAAATTACTTTATTGGAAGAATGCAGCAA
The DNA here is from genome assembly GCA_963580285.1 of Lucinisca nassula. Lineage (NCBI taxonomy): Eukaryota > Metazoa > Mollusca > Bivalvia > Lucinida > Lucinidae > Lucinisca > Lucinisca nassula. The sequence goes on along the minus strand of OY757019.1, from coordinate 91,495,896 downwards.
TATAATAAAAATTATATTACTTTAGTAACTTGATCCGTCCCACAATCACGCCTGGATTTTCCCAGATCACACATATCGCACTCGATGTTCTGCATCTCCTGTGATACTTTGATCTGGCAATATCCACAATTTGATATAGTGTGGTAAATCAAGTAATAATGTCTAAGTATCTACAGTAAAGTTTCAAGGACTTCAAACACATATACAGTAAAGCTTCAATGACTTCAAACACGTATACAGTAAAGCTTCAAGGACTTAAAACACGTATACAGTAAAGCTTCAATGACTTCAAACACGTATACAGTAAAGCTTCAAGGACTTCAAATACGTATACAGTATAGGGATCAACCATGGTTTTTCATGCATTAACATTTGCCGGATCCCGAGGAAGCAGTTTGAACATGAGGCCGCTAGGCCGAATGTTCAAATATCTTCCGAGGGATCCGGCAAATGTTAATGCAATGAAATAACCATGGATGATCGCTGTTCTTGCATAACTTACGAATCCGACAGTAAATTTTGACGAAAACGCCCAAAAGCTCCATATAAATTCCATATAAACTCTTCAAATGCGACAGGCAAACCAAAATGGCGGCCAGTTCAGAATGTTGTTTACAATGACGTTGTCATGCAGTGACGTCATCATAGACCCCTAAAACGCTACGTTCAGGACGATGACGTTACATCACTCAACGTAACGTGAACAAAGCAAGGCCCGTCTTGTGATTTCAAAAGTTCAAAATCCATGTTCAAACAGCATGCGAATTTCATGATTTGAACATGGTTTTGCTGTTTGAGCACGGCTTTCGGTCCATTTGACAACGGCTTCAAACAGCCATGTGCATAGGTTTTTATGCAAGAATAAAGCTTCAATGACTTCAAACACGTATACAGTAAAGCTTCAATGACTTCAAACACGTATACAGTAAAGCTTCAATGACTTCAAACACGTATACAGTAAAGCTTCAATGACTTCAAACACATATACAGTAAAGCTTCAAGGACTTCAAAAACATATACAGTAAAGCTTCAAGGACTTCAAACACGTATACAGTAAAGCTTCAAGGACTTCAAACACGTATACAGTAAAGCTTCAAGGACTTCAAACACGTATACAGTAAAGCTTCAAGGACTTCAAATACGTATACAGTATAGGGATCAACCATGGTTTTTCATGCATTAACATTTGCCGGATCCCGAGGAAGCAGTTTGAACATGAGGCCGCTAGGCCGAATGTTCAAATATCTTCCGAGGGATCCGGCAAATATTAATGCAATGAAATAACCATGGATGATCGCTGTTCTTGCATAACTTACGAATCCGACAGTAAATTTTGACGAAAACGCCCAAAAGCTCCATATAAATTCCATATAAACTCTTCAAATGCGACAGGCAAACCAAAATGGCGGCCAGTTCAGAATGTTGTTTACAATGACGTTGTCATGCAGTGACGTCATCATAGACCCCTAAAACGCTACGTTCAGGACGATGACGTTACATCACTCAACGTAACGTGAACAAAGCAAGGCCCGTCTTGTGATTTCAAAAGTTCAAAATCCATGTTCAAACAGCATGCGAATTTCATGATTTGAACATGGTTTTGCTGTTTGAGCACGGCTTTCGGTCCATTTGACAACGGCTTCAAACAGCCATGTGCATAGGTTTTTATGCAAGAATAAAGCTTCAATGACTTCAAACACGTATACAGTAAAGCTTCAATGACTTCAAACACGTATACAGTAAAGCTTCAATGACTTCAAACACGTATACAGTAAAGCTTCAATGACTTCAAACACATATACAGTAAAGCTTCAAGGACTTCAAAAACATATACAGTAAAGCTTCAAGGACTTCAAACACGTATACAGTAAAGCTTCAAGGACTTCAAACACGTATACAGTAAAGCTTCAAGGCCTTCAAACATGTATACAGTAAAGCTTCAAGGACTTCAAATACGTATACAGTATAGGGATCAACCATGGTTTTTCATGCATTAACATTTGCCGGATCCCGAGGAAGCAGTTTGAACATGAGGCCGCTAGGCCGAATGTTCAAATATCTTCCGAGGGATCCGGCAAATATTAATGCAATGAAATAACCATGGATGATCGCTGTTCTTGCATAACTTACGAATCCGACAGTAAATTTTGACGAAAACGCCCAAAAGCTCCATATAAATTCCATATAAACTCTTCAAATGCGACAGGCAAACCAAAATGGCGGCCAGTTCAGAATGTTGTTTACAATGACGTTGTCATGCAGTGACGTCATCATAGACCCCTAAAACGCTACGTTCAGGACGATGACGTTACATCACTCAACGTAACGTGAACAAAGCAAGGCCCGTCTTGTGATTTCAAAAGTTCAAAATCCATGTTCAAACAGCATGCGAATTTCATGATTTATACATGGTTTTGCTGTTTGAGCACGGCTTTCGGTCCATTTGACAACGGCTTCAAACAGCCATGTGCATAGGTTTTTATGCAAGAATAAAGCTTCAATGACTTCAAACACGCATACAGTAAAGCTTCAATGACTTCAAACATGTATACAGTAAAGCTTCAATGACTTCAAACACGTATACACTAAAGCTTCAAGGACTTCAAACACGTATACAGTAAAGCTTCAAGGACTTCAAACACGTATACAGTAAAGCTTCAAGGACTTCAAATACGTATACAGTATAGGGATCAACCATGGTTTTTCATGCATTAACATTTGCCGGATCCCGAGGAAGCAGTTTGAACATGAGGCCGCTAGGCCGAATGTTCAAATATCTTCCGAGGGATCCGGCAAATATTAATGCAATGAAATAACCATGGATGATCGCTGTTCTTGCATAACTTACGAATCCGACAGTAAATTTTGACGAAAACGCCCAAAAGCTCCATATAAATTCCATATAAACTCTTCAAATGCGACAGGCAAACCAAAATGGCGGCCAGTTCAGAATGTTGTTTACAATGACGTTGTCATGCAGTGACGTCATCATAGACCCCTAAAACGCTACGTTCAGGACGATGACGTTACATCACTCAACGTAACGTGAACAAAGCAAGGCCCGTCTTGTGATTTCAAAAGTTCAAAATCCATGTTCAAACAGCATGCGAATTTCATGATTTGAACATGGTTTTGCTGTTTGAGCACGGCTTTCAGTCCATTTGACAACGGCTTCAAACAGCCATGTGCATAGGTTTTTATGCAAGAATAAAGCTTCAATGACTTCAAACACGTATACAGTAAAGCTTCAATGACTTCAAACACGTATACAGTAAAGCTTCAATGACTTCAAACACGTATACAGTAAAGCTTCAATGACTTCAAACACATATACAGTAAAGCTTCAAGGACTTCAAAAACATATACAGTAAAGCTTCAAGGACTTCAAACACGTATAGAGTAAAGCTTCAAGGACTTCAAACACGTATACAGTAAAGCTTCAAGGACTTCACATATAATTCAAGAGGATTAGACCTGGATTATTTGTCATGTCCCGTCATCGTAAATTGGTTAAATCTCCAAAATAACAAGCAAATTCTTCAACAACCTACCTGAGAAATTTTGGAACACCCTGCTATAATATGAGAATCTATTGTGTTGTAACCACTGAGCCACCTCGGCAGCATTAGCCTCAGGTGATAAGACATCAGGCTGAAAGGAGAAACTAAACAGTAGAAAACACAAAGAAAACACAAGATACAAAGAAATGACAATAGGCATGAGTAAATACTGTATTTACCCTCAGTATTTGCCGGCTGAGCCTCTATGATCAGGACCACGCGTGTTCGATATCGGCGACATTTTTTTTCTTGGAGATTGATCATGAAATATTTTTAACCGTCATTCCCTCCCTTCAACTGATTCAAGAAGGGCAGCTGTTAGTTTCTGGTGAAAGAATGTGCACTGTACTGGTTAACAGCTTACATATAAGCTTGCCCACAAAAAGTGTGGATGGGTAAACTGACTGGCTCAAAATTGAACTAATTAGTGTTGACTGGACCATTAAAACCTAATACAAATAAGAATTCCGCTGAAGGCTGTGGGGGTGCAAAGTCACAGAACCATGACATTTAGGTGAAGGTCAAATAAAAGTTGCCATTCTTAAATGCAAGCTTGTACACCTCAACCCCGTTATAGCACGGTTCTCGGGGTTCAATCAGACGACCCTGTTAGTTAACCGAACCGTGCTATAACGATCGTCATTGACCCGGAAAAAGTTCGTCTGCCACAGTTTGTTTACCTTTGTTTTGTGTTATTGCAATGTTTTTCAGGCTATTTTATCGTTTGTTCTTTTGTTTGTTTTGCTTTTAGATGTTGCATTTATTGCTTTAAATTCGTTGCATGATTGTTTAATTAAAATAAATTTGTGAAAAACAGCAATCCATACGTTGTGTTTGATTTCTATTCCAATATGTCCATGTGTAATCCCGGTGTGTATTTTTAGATGGACCGTGGTTCCCGGTGACTGGTTCCCATTTGCATAAGCAATTGTAATGCACAAGGGAAAAAACTCTATCAGACTATATTTTTCCCTTCCACAGTTAACTTTCTTACTGCAATTGAATTAGTAAACGGGCACCCCCGCCTATCGGGCCTTGGAGAAATAGATTGGGAACGGACCGCAAATGAGTACTGGTAAACTGCTTAGGTCTAACCCTGCCCAGGCAAGTGATGCCAGAAAATCTTCCCAGTGCAAGGATAGCATGAGACGCCTGAGCAAGGCCGCACAAACGTCGGTGCAACGTTAATTTGTTGTAAACATTGATGTTAAAAGGACGTTGCATACGGGAGCAAATTCTTTATTTTCTATGTCTTTTTTTTTTCTTCCGCAGATACGGTAGACTATGCAAACGGGAAAGGTTTTGTGGCTGAGGTTTGCTGCGTCGGCACTTTGCTGCATCGGGGCAGATTCTTTTCCAACGTTAATGCGTTACATCGGTGTTAAAACGATGTTGCCTACGGGAGCAAATTCTTTCCTTTCATGGGTCAATAATCTATGTTTGTTTTCTCTTTTTTTTCTTACGCAGATAGACTATGCAAACGGGAAAGGTTTTGCACTGAGGTTTGCTGCGTTGGCGCAGATTCTTTTCCAACACATTTTCTTTTCAGGGGAGCAAATTCTTTCTCAAATAAGAAATCCCCTAGCGCATGGAGGGCACATGATGTCTCAGCAAGGTCGCACCAACGTCGATGCAACGTCAAATCGTAGCATCAGCGTTGATTTGACGTTGATTGTATACACCTCGCCCAGGGATGCAATGTTCTTCCTATGATAGTAGACCCCTCTAGCGGGCACATTGGGGTGCAAATTGTAATGATTGCTTTATCAGTTCTTTCCTTTGCAATGTTGCATCAACGTCGATGAAAATCGCCATGTTTCATCGACCTTAATATGACATTGCATACACAGTATGTGCCCGTTTGGTTAGACAGGTTTGGTTAGACAGGGTATAGATATGATCTAATGCGCAATTTTTCATCCTTCTTGTACTTTACCAAGCATGAGCATAGCGTTGTCTCTATTGAAGTGTTAACCCTTAAAGTGCCAATCACAACAATTGTTGTCTGCTCTTGTCGTCTGCTGGTTAATTTAAAAATCATTGTTGCACAGTGCGGATCCATATCAGACTACCTGCCTGATCTGGGCCCACCCTGTTCGCCACATGTATGCAAAAAATTTCTTTGAAATGTTTGCAGGGTTTCGTTTACTTAATTAAATTATCGATGTGCATGAGCAAATGACCAATTTTTGATGAGCAGCCTCCAGCTAGTAGAAGTGTTTACCCTTTGATCTTTCGGCTGGATATTAGCCACGAGTTTTCACAGGTGTTTTCACACGTCATTAGTAAAATTTACAGACCGTGTGAAGAAGTTGTTTATTGCATGTTTACTGATATACAATAATGGTGTTAAATTGGATAATTGACAAGTGATTAAGTCGATATTAAGATTTAATGCTAACTACCGTGTTAACACGCCTGGATTTCTTCTAACTACCGTGTTAACTCACTAGGATTTCTTTTTTTGCCGAAGCAAAAAAGGAAGGTTGGAGAAAATTTGGGGTCCAAACAACAACCGTTCCGAATTCGTGTTGTAACCAACCGTGCTATAACGGGGCTGAGGTGTACTAAGTATCATTAATGAAGCTCTAATAACTCTTGAGAAATGAGCTTAACCATTAGGGTGAACGCTAGGGTGGTTGCAATATTTTACAAAGTCAGTGAACCCTAAAATGTAGGTTAAGGTCAAATATGGATGCTTGTATTTAAGTAAGTATCATTAATGAAGCTCTTATAGTTCTTGAGAAATTAACTTGACTATTTGGAAGAACGGTAGGGTGGTCACAATATTTTACAAAGCCAGTGAACCATGAAATGTAGGTGAAGGTCAAATATGGATGCTTACATTTAAATTGCCATCCCGAGATACAAGTTTGTACTAAGTATCATTAATGAAGCTCTTATAGTTCTTGAATAATTAACTTGACCATTAGGGTGAACGCTAGGGTGGTCGCAATATTTTACAAAGTCCATGAACCATGAAATTTAGGTCAAGGTCAAATATGGATGCTTGCATTTATGTTGCCATCCCCAGATTCAAGTTTGTACCAAATATCATTAATGAAGCTCTTATAGTTCTTGAGAAATAAACTTGACCATTAGGGTGAACGCTAGGGTGGTCGCAATATTTTACAAAGTAGAAGTAAAACAAAGATCAGGAATCGATACAATTAACTTACTCTACCCATCAAAGACACCGAAGGGAAAGAAACACAAACATTAAGCGACCAGACCATAATGGAAACCTAAACAAAGGAAGGCCACAAGGACAGTTACTTTCCCACAAAATGGCCATATGGCCATCCAAAATAAAAAGACACAAGGGATACACACAGTAAGTAACAAACAACACCATAAATAAACCGCCACAGAAGAACCGCCTTGAAACGGTCAGTGGAATGATTTCCACTGGGGGGCTTAAATCGATTTTACGTGGCCACAATCCTCGCCCTTACTTCCGTCGCGATTTAGACAAATAATTTTTTCAGTCCGCATGAAGGCCTCCTAACTCATCAGTGCAACATCTCCGTGAACACAAAAAATCAAAGAACCACAGAGGTGAGACAACGGTGAGGACTGGACAGCAAGAAACCACTGAAATGCTGTAGCAAAAGAAAACCAACAGTTAGACTCCGATGGGCCCGACCAGAGACAGAGCATCAGGCACCAACCAACATTACCTTGAATTAGATCTCTCTAATTCTCAATAAGCCTTTACGTTGGAGCCGTCATAGAATCTGAGGCCTGACCCACCGGCGTGCAATTAAAGAGGGAAGCAAAGTTGCCAACCGTGATTGGGTTAACTACCATGCATGCAGTCTGTCGTATAACATCCATGTTGTACCCAATCTTTTTATATCGAAGAATGATTTTACGAAATTGGGTGCTGAAGTCATTGCAGTTATATATTTTTCTGAATTTATATACTAAGTCACCATAAAATTCGGGTTCCGATAGACCTTGTTGCAGAAGAGATTTAAGTCCAATATTGAATTTTGAAATTAAATCAGAATGGCCATGTTCCTCCACATGAAGTCAGTGAACCATAAAATGTAGGTAAAGGTCAAATATGGATGCTTGCATTTAAGTTGCCATCCCCAGATACAAGTTTTTACCAAGTATCATTAATGAAGCTCTTATAGTTCTTGAGAAATAAACTTTACCATTAGGGTGAGCGCTAGGGCGGTCGCAAATGTTGATGCCTTGACAAACGGATGGACGGATGAATGAACGAAGAGACAGAAAACCGGATGCCTCTATCGCACCATGCTAATAGCAGGCGCGACAAAAATGGTAATGTTTATTCCACTGCTGAAAGCTGTAAAGGAGGAACAGTGTAACATATTTACCACTGCTTTATGTGATGTAGGCTGTAGATGAGCAAAATGGTAACAAAGTTACCACTGCACTGCTACAGATGACATAGGCTGTAGCATAGTAACTTACCATTGCTATAGCCTATAGGTGACATTGGCTGTAGCAGAGGAACATGGTAACAGTACCTACCACTGCTATATGTGACATAGGCTGTAAAGGAGGAACATAACTTACCATTGCTATAGGTGACATATGGCCCCGCCCATCGGGGCTTGAAGAAATAGATGGGCTGCATGGTGCTTCCACGCAGAGCTGAAACCAACCGTACACGAGTACTTGGAAACTGCTTAGAGGATCTAAGCCTGCCCAGGCCGAGTCGGACCGTCCATGTTTATAGACCCTATTGGTTTCATTGGGCAACAGGGCTTGAGATGTCATTTCATCTCAATGTTGGGTAAAAGTCCCACAAAATTGGAAGCAACGTCTCCAAAATGACCCATACAGTGTTGACGGGGAAGTTAAACCTTAAATCAAACAAACAAACAAACAAACAAGGTTGTAGAGGAGGAACATGGTAACATAATTACCACTGTTATAGGGGAAATAGGCTGTAGTGGAGGAACATGGTCAAAACAATTACCACTGCCATATGTGACATTGGCTGTAGAGGAGGAACATGGTAACATACCATTGCTATAGGTGAAATAGACTGTAGAGGAGGAACATGGTAACATACTTACCACTGCTATATGTGACATTGGCTGTAGAGGAGGAACATGGTAACATACCATTGCTAAGGTGAAATAGGCTGTAGAGTAGGAACATGGTAAAATATTTACCACTGCTATATGTGACATTGGCTGTAGAGGAGGAACATGGTAACATACCATTGCTATAGGTGAAATAGGCTGTAGAGGAGGAACATGGTAACATAATTACCACTGTTATAGGTGTAATAGGCTGTACCGGCAAAACAGGATAAACTACTTACAACTGCTATAGGTGACATAGGCTGTAGAGGAGGCATATGGTAACATTATTACCACCGTTAAAGGTGAAATAGGCTGTACCGGCAAAACAGGATAAACTACTTACAACTGCTATAGGTGACATAGGCTGTAGAGGAGGAACATGGTTTTTTGTTTGTTTGATTTGAGGTTTAACGTCCCCATCAACACTGTAAAGGTCATTTTGGAGATGTTGCTTCCAATTTTGTGGGACTTTCACCCGACAATGAGATGAAATAACATCTCAAGCCCTGTCGCCCAACGAAACCAATAGGGCTTATAAGCATGGATGGTCTGACTCACACCGCTTTGCCTGGACAGGCTTAGATCCCCGCTTTACCAGTCCTCATGTGCAGTCAGTTTCAGCTGTGCATGGAAGCATCACGCAACCCATATATTTCTTCAAGCCAGGATTGGCAGGGGCCTGGAGGAACATGGTAACATACTCTACCACTGCTATAGGTGCACTGCTATAGGTGACATAAGCTGTAGAGGAGAAACATGATTACATAATCACCACTGCTATGGGTAACATAGGCTGTATGGATGAATGTGGTAACTTACGACTGCTAGAGGTGACATAGGCTGTAGGGAAGGAATATGATCACATTATTACCACTGCTATAGGTGACATAGGCTGTAGAGGAGAAATATAATAACATATTTATCACTGATATACGTGACATTGGCTGTAGAGGAGGAACATGTTGACACATTGTCCACTGCTATTGGAGATATAGGATGTAAAGGAGGAATACTGTAACATACATACCACTGTTATAGGTGACATAGGCTGTAGAGGAGGAGCATGGTAATATACTTACCACTGCTATAGGTGACATAGGTTGTAGAGACATACTTACTACTGCTATAGGTGACATAGGCTGTAGAGAAGGAACCTGGTAACATACCACTGCTATACAGGTGTACTGCTATAGGTGACATATAAGTTGTAGAGGAGGAACATGGTTGCTTAATTACCACTGCTATAGGTGACATAGAGAAAGAATGTGGTAACTTACTTACCACTCTTATAGGTGACAGAGGCTGTAGAGGAGGAACATGGTAACATAACTACAACTGCTATATGTGACAGGTTGTAGAGGAGGAACATGGTAACATACTTACCACTGCTATAGGTGACATAGGCTGTAGAACAAGACTGTGGTAACTTATTTACCACTGCTATAGATGACAGAGGCTGTAGAGGAGGAACATGGTAACATACCTACCACTGCTTTAGGTGACGTAGGCTGTAGAGGAGGAACATGGGAACATACTTACGACTGCTATATGTGACATAGGTTGTAGAGGAGGAACATGGTAACATACCTACCAATGCTATAGGTGACATAGGCTGTATAGGAGGAACATGGTAACATACCATTGCTATATGTGACATTGGCTGTAGAGGAGGAACATGGTAACATACTTACCACTGCCAGAGCTACAGATAAGGCGCGTATCCGCGTAAATACGCATTAATTTTCATTAAAAACGCATTGAAAATCGATTTTTCGCGTACCGATACGCATTGGAAAAATGGGTACGTCATAGTCCCGACGGGTGCAAAATAAAAGTTGGAGTAAACCGACTTCGTTTCAGTAAATTGAGCAACCCAACTTCATATCCGGTTCTACCAAAAGCCGCTGTATAATACGTTGTCTGATTGGCACTTTCATTTTCGTTAGGCCAATCGTGATTAGAATAACAGATCGGCAAGGGAAATCACTTTGTTGGTTTCCAATGCAAACAAATGGCAGAGAAATCGTCGAAGTCCGGTCGTTTTAGACCGAAAATGCCAGCAAATGCGGGCAACATATTGAACTTCCTAACAAGGAAGGAAGTAACAAACCCCTGTAAGATTGCAAGAACAATACTAGATGATGTGATTAGCGGCTGTTTCCGAGAAATCGAGAAAAAATCCAAATATCATGGGGGGCAAAATGTTAGTGAAAAAGCTCCGTAAAAATGTGGTTGTCTCACTATATATGTTTTAAAAACTGACACACTTGGGAATAAAAAGCATATTACATGTATGTGTCAAAATACTCTTTCCAAAAAATTGTGTAACATTTTACTCTTTCAGTAAATTTCTAGGACCTGAAATACCCTTTGAAAAGAAAATCAGGGAGTAAAATACTCTTTGGCCTAAAAATTATCTGTAGCTCTGCACTGCTAAAGGTAGGCTGTAGAGGAGGAACACGGTAACATACCTACCACTGCTATAGGTGACATAGTCTGTAGAGGAGGAACATGGTAACATACTTACCACTGATATAGGTGACAGGCTGTAGAGGAGGAACATGTTAACACACTTACCACTGCTATAGGTGACATAGGCTGTAAATGGGGAACATGGTTACACACTTACCACTGCTATAGGTGACATAGGCTGTAGAGGAGGAACACAGTCACATACTTACCACTGCTATAGGTGACATAGGCTGTAGAGGAGGAAACATAGTAACAGACTTTCCACTGCTATAGGTGACATAGGCTGTAGAGGAGGAACATAGTAACAGACATACCACTGCTATAGGTGACACAGGCTGTAGAGGAGGAACATAGTAACAGACATACCACTGCTATAGGTGACACAGGTTGTAAAGGAGGAACATAGTAACAGACTTACCACTGCTATAGGTGACATAGGTTGTAGAGGAGGAACACAGTAACAGACTTACCACTGCTATAGGTGACATAGGTTGTAAAGGAGGAACATAGTAACAGACTTACCACTGCTATAGGTGACATAGGTTGTAGAGGAGGAACAGAGATGTTGGATGAAGGTGATGATGGTAGTGAGCTGGATGCTCTGTTGGCTGTCGTTGATGCTGGTGTACTGAAACATGGCACAAATACTACTATTATTACATATGACAAGCTGAACAGTAGCAGTGTGTGAGTAAAGGAATCAACTGTCACAGAGCATATTCAATTTGTCTACTACCAGTACTAATTTTTCATCAGAGCAGACAGATTTTAAATCAAGTGTTTGTTCCAAAGTATGTGCTCAGAGTTTACACCAAACATCTTCTTGATCGAGGTGGTGTATTCGGAGAAAGATTCAAAATCGCAGCCCATGTGAAAAAAATGTCAAAAATTCTTGCTTTCAATGGAAGATTTTTTAAATCTATGTGCACTCAAAAGCAATGTTTTATTTGAATCCCTGAATAATAAAACTATCTTGAAACAAATTTGTGTATTATTGACTGTATTGAAACATTTTTCAATCCAGGATCACAGTGTAGACCCTGATCAGTTCCGCTACATCTGATCTGGGCCTGCACTGTTTGCCAAATACCTGTTTTGCAGTTTCTGGTACAACAATAGGTTCTGGTGTGATATACAGGATAAATGCTACTATAACTAATATTGCCCATTACAAGAAGAAGTGTGTTCGATTGACACAAGATGGTATGACTTCCAATAGATTTTCACAAAATATTAACCAGACATGGGTATCTCCCAGAGAGAGAGAAAGCTATAGATTTGTTTGTTTGCATTGGAGTTTAACGACCCAGTCAACACTATTTAGGTCCTTTTTTGAGCGGGTCAGTTTACCTATCTACACTTTTCCTGGGCAGGCTTTTACGTAAGCAGTTAACCAGTACAGTGCACATTCTTTCGCCAGAAACTGACAACTGCCCTTCTTGAATCAGCGGAAGGGAGAGAATGACCGTAGAAAGGATTTCATGATCAATCTCCACGAAAAAGAATGTTGCCATTCCCGGCAGGTATCGAACCTGCGTCCTCCTGATCACCAGTCAGACGCGCATCCGACTGAGCTACCAAGGCAGGCTGAGAAGAAAAGTATAGAGGAAATATTAGATGAGGAAAAAGAGAATGAAAGGGGTGAAACAGGAAATAAAACCTTGCCCCTGTACCTTGTCTGTACCCTGCCCGCTGCAATCACAGCGGACCTTGTGGTACTATAAGTTAATATCAGCTGGATACTCAGATTTCTTAGGTTTGGTATTTGATGGCCAAGTCAACACTATTAGGTCATATTGACCAAGTCTGTTTACCTAACCAAATTTTCCTGGACAGTCTTATACAGTGAAATTCTGCTTTAAAGACAAATTCTGCTTTTAAAAAGCTTATTTGGTAGGCAAGTTATTCTTCCTTTGTGTTTTTTTGCATACAGAGTCCTCTGGTCAGAGACCACCTTTGGGGCTGTTCAAAACCATTATGGAATAGTCCCAAAGGTGGTCTTAATATAGGAATTTTACTGTATATAAGCTGTTAACCAGTAACCAATTCCATTCAGTACAAAATGTGTAAATGACATTAACAGTGTTCACAGGGACGTTAAACCTCAAATCAAACAAACAAACAAAATGTGTAAATTAGGTTTGTCTACTTGTTCTGTTAAATTCTAACAACAAAGACAATACAATACCTGACTGGTGGACTCTTTTTGTAATTCAGATCCTCTTGATTTGATTTTTTACTGGGGGTACCTGTACTGAAAACAGAAAAAAAAATCAGAGTCCGTCAAGAGTCCGGTTCCCAGTTGTAGCCTTACCCATAAAATGCCAATCACAACAATTGCCATCTGCTTTGTTGTCTGCTGGTCACTTTAAAAGACATTGTTGCAAACAGTGTGGACCCAGATGTAGGAGCAGTCTGATCAGGGTGTACACTGTTTGCCTGTATGCAAAAATATGTTTGAAAAGTTTGTAAGAAGATTCAGCAGATGTCAATAACAGACAACATTTTTGGATCCAGTTTTTCATGGCAACTTAATGATTAAAGGGCTTATTAGTAGTCCAACAGTTTACAGTTCCAGCAATTTGTTTTTTCCTTTGTGTGTGTGTGGGGGGGGGGGGGGGAGGTATTAAAGGCCTTACAGAATTATTTCACTTATATCAAGCTGCTTGTTAATCAGAGGTGGGCAAAGACTGGAGTACTCCGAGAACAACCACTTGACGTTCCATTGCAGAAGTTGGTGCCTCACATGACCTGAGCAAGGCTCGAATACACAGCCATGAGATACCTCCTAATGATTAAGAGAGTGCACTCTTACCCACTGGGTCCCTGAGGACCATATTCTAGTAAGACCAGTAACTAATACCCTGGTATTTTTACTGAAAAAAAAAATTGAGTAACTTCCACATTTGAAAAGGTGACTCACATATTATTTTTCAGCAAAAATATCAGTGTATATGCAACAGTTAATGATCAAAGTTCAGTTCTAATGGCGCATCAGAATCTACAGGATCTTTTTGGGGTTGAAATCTAATGGCCCATTCAACACTACTGAAGTCATGTGAAGTCAGCCAGTTTACCTACCGTAATGATCCTAAATATTGGGACAGACAGGCCTAAGCAAACAGTGAAGACCCAGATCAGACTGCTCCTGAAGGAGCAGTCTGATCAGGGTCTACACTGTTTGCCATTCCATTTGCACATTTTGGACTCCTTGCTGGATCTTGAAACAAATTTGTCAAAATTTTAGGAGAATTACAGCAAGTCCTCAAGGTGTCCAATTGTTTAGGATTTTTATGGTAATTACGCTTTTTTTTTTCTGGGCAGGCTTACCCATAACAGGCTAACATAATCACAAGTTAACCCTTGTCCTGCTGAATATTCATATATGCCACACCCACTACTAATTATCAACCAATCAGATTACTTGATACAAACTATTGCAAAAAATTCATAATCTGAATGACAAACAATGTAGATCCTGATCAGATGGCTTCTTCAGAAGCCATCAGATGGCTTCTTCAGAAGCCATCTGATGAAGCCATCTGATCTGGATCTTCATTGTTTGAAAGGTAAGGCATATCCGGGCTCAGCAGGACAAGGGTTAAGATCATATCAAGCATGTCAGTTTACAAAACCACATTTTTTCTCCTCTGCAGGCTTAGTTACCCCTTTGTGGTGAACCAGTGCAAAGCAGATATTTTCACCAGAAACCTACAACTGTAGGAAAGACTTTATGGTCAATCCTCATGAAAGAATGTTGCCAAACCCAACAGGGATTGAACATGCGATCTCCAAATCAACTGTCATATGGCTATCCAACTGAGCCAAAAAGGCTGGAGTTTCGGCCTGTAAGGTTTTGCTTGTTTGTTTGATTCGAGGTTTAACATCCCCATCAACACTGTATAGGTCATTTTGGAGATGTTGCTTCCAATTTTGTGGGACTTTTATCCGACATCGAGATGAAATGACATCTCAAGCCCTGTCACCCAATGAAACCAATAGTGTTTATAAGCATGGACGGTCCAACTTGCGCCTCTTTGCCTAGGCAGGCTTAGATGCTCTAAGCGGTTTACCAGTACTTGTGTGAGGTTGGTTTCAGCTCTGCGTGGAAGCATCATGCAGTCCATTTTTTTCTTCAAGCCCTGATGGGCGGGGGCCGTCGGACTGTAAAGTAATCTGAATGACAAGTCAAAGCACTGACAGTAATGGTGGTCAATTGTCTTTGAGTTTTGTCTGCAAAAATGATCCTGAATGGGGACGTAGATTTAACCCTTTAAATTCCGGCATGTCAAGCAAACTGTGTAGTAGGGCTGGCTAATCGGAGCTGAAAAGATAATCGATTATCAGTCCTGTCATTGCGATCGATAATCGATTAGTAATCGCTAAGATTTTTGTCATTATTTTGCCTGTCTGGCTTTCTGTCTGAGCAGGACTCTTACCATATGTTGCACTTTACATTATGTATCTTTGAACAGACATGCCTGAGCAAACAGTGTAGACCCAGATGAGACGCCGCATAATGCGGCGTCTCATCAGGGTCTGCACTGTTTGCCATTCATCTAGCTATTTTAGGCATAACTTTGGCTAGTAAATTGTACCTATCAAGTAATCGATTAAAACCAAATCAGAAATGATAATCGTTTTTTGGAATTTATCGATCGATTAATCGATTATGCGATTAATCGCGTCAGCCTTACTGTGTAGGTCTTCATCAGATGCCACTTAAGGGCCTCATAGAAGATTATCTGCACATATATTATAAATGTTGTCATCATCATTAAATAAAGTTTTTATTTATTTACATACTTAAATTACTTACTTACTTAAAACTTACTAACTTACTTGCTTGATTAATGACTTTCTGCAGTGTCTGATCTGGGTCTACACTGTTTTTACAAACCCAACACGTAAGTTCAGGACAAAAAGACTGGGTCAACACTATCTGGCAAACCCAACGCACAAGACCAGGACAAACAGATTCTACATGTATCTCTCTTTACACAATATTATGACCTCACAATTATAAGAATAGCACAACTATAAATAACTGTTATCTGGATTTCATACAAATCAGTGGTACAGAGGACCTTCGATATAACAACAGTATTTGTTCCCTATTATTGTGCCAATACAATGAATTTGCCATAAAAAGAATCCCAGTTAGGAGTATGATGGGTTATAAAAGGTCTTTTCCACATCATTACTCCAAGAAACAAATGTTATAGACATCTGTTAAAATCGCCTCGGTTAGGCGATTCTAACAAGATTCGCCTCGGTTAGGCGCTTCTAACAAATATAATTAACATTTGTTTCTTTGAGTATTAAATTACAAGACTCTTTCATGACTATTGGTTCGATTTGGGCATTGCCGACCCGAGGGAAGCCCACGTCGCTCGGAATCAAGGCTATGTCTTGAGCTAAGAATTGATTCTATTGAAATTGTTGTTATAACGAGTTTTGCCTTTTTTATGTGAGCCCCGTCAAGCGATTTTGGTACTTATCGCCTATGCTAGCAGCGAAGGTTCAGGCGAGCCTGCGCATCCGCCCAGTCTCGCCAGAACCTTCGCTGCTCGCTCATACAAGCAGTGAATCAGGAGGAACCTTCAGACAGAAAGCCATATTCCTGGCCCCTCTGAATGGCTGGGCATGGGCTGTTAAAATTTGTCATGACGGAATGCTCGAAGACACAAACTCGCTTGGCGGGGCTCATGTAATGTAAAGAGGGTTGACTGTAGTCACCTGGACATGAGCCAAGTAAAGCTACTGTGCTTAGTAACTGGGTCAATTGACAAACTATCAAGCCAAAAAGTGAAATGCATTAGATCAGGGATAGAACTGTCCTTGTTTTAAAGCGCTGGATAAAATGATCTATCACAGACTTACTTTCAAGCAAGACAAATACACCGCAACCTCTTTATAACACTGTTGTTGGAGTCCAAAGCAGAAACCATCTTGTAAAACAACAAGAATATATATAGTTCAGGGGTGGGAATCTGACTGGTTTCTCAGATACATGCCATTTATGAAGTGGAAGCCGATTTTGATAAAAAACACAAACTTTCAATCCCCCAGCCCAAGGATGCTACAGATAAAATTTGGGCCCAATCGGCCCAGTGGCTTCAGAGGAGATGTCGTTTGAAAGTGTTGACGAAGACGCAGACGCAGACGACGACGGACAACTGCCTATCCTATAAGCTCCCCCAGAGCCGAAGGAGCCTTCGGCCTTCGGCTCTGGTGAGCTAAAAAAATGTATAGATTATATAGAAAAATGACCATTTAAGGTCATTTTTCTATATAATCTATACTTTTTGGGGATCATCTTGAACCCTTGTTATATCCAAAATCATGTTAAAACGAACAGTGTTATAATGAGGTTGTAGTGTACCTACCACTGTTCCTTATAGGCCTGTGCAAGACTACCAAATGAGGTTGTGGTGTACCTACCACTGTTCCTTATAGGCCTGTGCAAGACTACCAAATGATCCCATGGAATGTAATGAACCACCATTTTGTGTCTTAACAAACTGGTCAACTGGAACCTGTAATGAATAAAGTGATCAAATATTGTTTCTAATTAGCCCAGATGTCTACAGGTATCATGAATTGCAAAACCCCATAATCCTTTTAAATTAGATGACCTTCAATTTTTCTATCCTGCAAAAATCACATATTATATTCTTAACTGTGCACACCTGGATTACTCTTGTTTTTTTTTACCAAAATGTGTCCTAAAACTGCAGAAAAACAAAAACATGCTACAAGAAATTTTTTCAGACAGGATAAAAATTAGGCACAGTTTAATGTTTCTTGTTTGAATTGGAGTTTATCGGGCCAGTCAACACTATTTTAGGTCATTTGTGAGCCGTCAGTTTACCTATCCACACTTTTCCTGGGCAGACTTATGCGTAAGCGGTTAACCAGTACAGTGCACATTCTTTCCGCAGAAACTGACAACTGCTCTTCTTGAATCAGAGGGAGAGAATGACTGTAGGAAAGATTTCATCATCAATCTCCATGAAAGAATGTTGCCAACCCTGGCAGGTATCGAACCCACGCCCTCCTGATCACCAGTCAAGACGGGCATCCGACTGAGCTACCAAGGCCGGCACAGTTTATAGAGTATATAAGTTTGGTTTTAACCAAAGCATTGAAACAACCGTAAAAATCCTAAAAACTCCTTAAGGACTTGCTGTAATTCTCCTAAAATTTTAAACAATTGTTTCATGGTCCAGTAAGGAGTCCAAAAGGTGCACACAGAATGGAAAATAGTGTAGACCCTGATCAGACTGCTCCTTCACTGATCTGGGTCTGCACTGTTTGCTTAGGTCTGTCTGTCCCAATACTTATGATCATTATGGTAACAGTGATCAATATTTAATTTATGTCAGCTCTTATAAATGTGTCATCTTTAGGGAATAACTGTATTCAAAATTGTCATTATAGTCTATCAATGACCTTTGAGAGTTCAACCTTCAAGCGTGCTAAGACTATTCCATGTTTTAGGGGAAGCAGGTTTCGGATTTCTTTTTTCACAGGATTTTAAAATTATAAATAAGTTTTTTGATAATGCCATTATGTAGAATTCGTGGCCAAGTGGTTAATATGATGCAGTACAATCCTCAGTAAAACTATAACACCAACTATAAAATCCCAACTGAAGGAGATTTACCTAAAACACGGACTAGTCCAAAATTAAAAAAGCATTCATGTCTCACTGCGTTTTGAAAGCCTATAGGAGTGGTAAATCTGCAGTTTTACAGTCAGATATTTTGTTGTTGTTTTTTTGGACACATGAACTGAGCCACAAAATGTAATCTGCAATCACAAAACATATATTTCACCACCAGAAATGCAGAATTTTTAATGCAATTATCACAGTTTTAATCCCTTTATCCATTTGCAAGGTTTACAAGTTGTAAATTTTTACCAAAGGCAAAACTGTAAAAACTGTCAGCTGCATAATACAACAGCCAGTGAAATGCAGCATTTCCTGATGAAAACAAGTTCAGGGGCCAGTTGTTCAAAGCATCATTAGCTTAACGAGCTCGTTAGTGGTCATATTGTTAACTCTTCTAGCAAGTACAATATCGTAAATTTTGGTATTTTTGCTGAAAAAATGTGAGCAGCTTTTGCATCTGCAAAAGCTGCTCACATTTTTTCAGCAAAAATTTCAGCATATTTGCCATATTTAACTAGACTATCAAGTGAGCATATGCTCACTAATACCCCCGGCCAAAGCCATCGGTAACTTTCTGGCAATTCAAAGCCATCAAGTTTGACAAAAACCTATTATGAACACAGAATTAATCTTGCAAAAGTAAGGAGAATACCATTACATCTAAATAACTCACCTGATAACTAATGAGATCTTGAACAGATGTTTTTCAAAGGGCAATAACTCTTGAAAGGAGCATAATCCGGACGAGAAAAAAAATACGTGTCGGCTAATTTTCCATGAGGAATCCATATATGAAATTTCAAAACCCTAGCATACACGGTTCTAAAGTTATGCTATGCATCACTTTTACCACACAGTACAATGGCACAAATTACCAAAATGACAAAGGGCCATAACTCACAAAGTATTTTTCGGAATTTTGTCAAAAGTTAATCAGTTCATCTACTCATCACCACCAATCTATTCACCAACTTTCAAGGCTCTAGCTCCAATAGTTTTTGAGATATCTTGCTGACAAAATTTTATAAAAAAAATATAACAAAGGGGAATAACTCTAAAGAACCTGGCCCCACAGCCCCAATTTTCTTTCCCACAATACAACTAGTTATGCATGTTGTTTGTACCAAATTTCAAGTTTCTAGGTACAGTAGTTCCTGAGAAATCTTTGACACAAAATTTAAGGTAACTCACAAAATACACATCTCAGTAGCAAATATAACAAAGGGGAATAACTCTAAAGAACCTGGCCCCACAGCCCCAATTTTCTTTCCCACAATACAACTAGTTATGCATGTTGCTTGTACCAAATTTCAAGTTTCTAGGTACAGTAGATCTTGAGAAATCTTTGACACAAAATTTAAGGTAAGTCACAAAATGCACATCTCAGTAGCAAATATAACAAAGGGGAATAACTCTAAAGAACCTGGCCCCACAGCCCCAATTTTCTTTCCCACAATACAACTAGTTATGCATGTTGTTTGTACCAAATTTCAAGTTTCTAGGTATAGTAGTTCCTGAGAAATCTTTGACACAAAAAAAAGTTTACACACACACACACACACAGAAAAGACGAAAACTATATACCCCCATGGCATACTCCGTATGCCGGGGGTATAATGATCAAAGTTTTAAAGATACGTTAACTAACAACGTCGTTAGTTTTGAACAACTGGCCCCAGATGTAATACTACAGAAAATACCACAAACATCCTAACAGTTCAGACGCCTTTAGGACTTGCTGTCATTCTCCTCATATTTTAACAAAATTGTTTCATGATCCAGCAAGGAATCCAAAATGTGCATACGGAATGGCAAACAGTGCAAACCCTGATCAGACTGCTTCAGGAGCAGTCTCATCTGGGTCTGCACTGTTTGTTTAGGCCTATCTTTCCCTAAACTTATGATCATTACGGTATTGTCACAAATTTTTGACGCTATCCAATCAGATGTACATTTTTTATTCGCAGGTGTATTAGAATGTACCGTAATGATCCGGCTATAAGACGGGGTTTTTTACCGCCAGTATACCCCCTAATTTTTACACCCGTCTTATAACCGAGATCTCGGGCATCCTTGAAATTTTCGGCAAAGAACGGAGGGAAAATCACGTGCGGTAAGTACATGTGTATACCTGTTGGGTAACTATGGGTCTTTGAAGTGATGGACAGGAGCGTGATTCCAAATAAATAATAATAAACATCGGTAAAAGAAACCAAACGATCGTGAAGAACAGTTATATTTCAAGCCTAAAGGTTTTTATCATAATTGGATTAAATCCCATGTGTTTTCAATGGATACATTCCCCCAAAGGTGCCCCGCAACATAATAAGCATGCGCGAATTTTCATTGGTTTATGATAATGAGTTCATAAATATTAATGAGGCAAAAGTTTCACCCCATTTGCATAAGAAAATAAGTTGATGATGCCTTACGTTTTTTTATTATTGTTATTATAGTTTTCCATAAATGTCCAGTGCAGCAAAATAAATCTCCGGTCAAACATTATGGATGCACAGGCTAGTCTGTCTCTTCCTATATCACTCTTGATTAGCAATGGCCTGTTTTTTTAATCTATTTAATCTCTTATGTAAACACACCAATTATCCAATATAACACCTGCAGAGTTAATCACCTTATTAACTGTCCGATAATGTTTGCACGCGTCAGCAGTTCAACACAGATGTAAATCTTCTGACGGTCAACCGAATACCTAGGTATTTTACTGCTGTAAATACTAGAATGGTCGGGCGGCGAAATATTTCTAAAGGAAAATTGTCTTGTCAGGGGATTGGGGCCATCGGGTGGAAGACCGGGAGATAGGATTCGAAATCGTGTTATCCCGATGGAATCGGGAGATATCAAATGTATGCCGACGCATTTGTATTAAACTGTAATACCAGTTACGCGTAGTTGCTTCCCTTAGTTTACCTGTCAATCATTTTTCTTTCCTTCCTTCATTGGTTTATGATAATGAGTTCATGAATATTAATGAGGTGAAAGTTGTGACGTTAATGACCCAAAAAATAAGTGATTACAGTTTCTAGGTAAGAAAATTTATTCAGGGACTTGCTAGGTACCTAAAACTATCTGTTTATCATTGAATTCGGTCTAATATAAATTTCATTTTAGTAAAGTCGTCATTGTCATTAGATTTCGCGACCGCAAAACACCGAGCGAAATTGATCCACAAGTGTCTCTCTCTGAAATATTCGGCACTTTCTACATCGGCGCAACCACCGTCAGATTGTTAGAATTTATACCCGTCTTATAGCCGAGACTAAGCAAAAATCATCTTAAGGAAAGCCAAAAAATACCCCCCGTCTTATAGACAAATCGTCTTATAGCCGGATCATTACGGTATTGTTGCTCCTAAACCCTTATAATGAACAAGAGGGCCATGATGGCCCTGGATCGCTCACCTGATCCGTAGTGTTACAAGTGGGCCCCAGAGAGGGCCATTATTGGCCCCAGGGCTTTAATGTGCATAATGTTGAGGGAGGTCTTAAAGGTGGAGCTTCATAACAAACATCAACAAAGGCTATAATTTGAACAATCTTGGCAAAGGTCCACTAGATGAAGCTACACATCAAATATCAAAGACCTGGGCCTAGCGGTTTCAGAGAAGAAGATTTTTAACAATTTTCCCTATATAAGCCTAGGTAAAATCAAAGGGCCCCGTGGCGGGGGCATTTTTTGTCCCAGCACTAAAATTTGAACAATCTTGGTAGGGGTCCACTAGATGAAGCTTCATACCAAATATCAAAGTCCTGGGCCTTGTGGTTTCAGAGAAGAAGATTTTTAAAGATTTTCCCTATATAAGCCAATGTAAAACCAAAGGGCCCTGGGGCGGGGGCATTTTTGGCCCCAGCACTATAATTTGAACAATCTTGGTAGGGGTCCACTAGATGAAGCTTCATACCAAATATCAAAGACCTGGGCCTTCTGGTTTCAGAGAAGAAGATTTTTAAAGATTTTCCCTATATAAGCCTATGTAAAACCAAAGGGCCCCGGGGCAGGGGCATTTTTGGCCCCAGCTGTATAATTTGAACAATCTTGGTAGGGGTCCACTAGATGAAGCTTCATACCAAATATCAAAGACCTGGGCCTTGTGGTTTCAGAGAAGAAGATTTTTAAAGATTTTCCCTATATAAGTCTATGTAAAACCAAAGGGCCCCGTGGCGGGGGCATTTTTTGTCCCAGCACTATAATTTGAACAATCTTGGTAGGGGTCCACTAGATGAAGCTTCATACCAAATATCAAAGTCCTGGGCCTTTTGGTTTCAGAGAAGAAGATTTTTAAAGATTTTCCCAATATAAGCCTATGTTAAACCAAAGGGCACCGGGGCGGGGGCATTTTTGGCCCCAGCACTATAATTTGAACAATCTTGGTAGGGGTCCACTAGATGAAGCTTCATACCAAATATCAAAGACCAGGGCCTTGTGGTTTCAGAGAGGAAGATTTTTAAAGATTTTCCCTATATAAGCCAATGTAAAACCAAAGGGCCCCGTGGCGGGGGCATTTTTTGTCCCAGCACTATAATTTGAACAATCTTGGTAGGGGTCCACTAGATGAAGCTTCATACCAAATATCAAAGTCCTGGGCCTTGTGGTTTTAGAGAAGAAGATTTTTAAAGATTTTCCCTATATAAGCCTATGTTAAACCAAAGGGCACCGGGGCGGGGGCATTTTTGGCCCCAGCACTATAATTTGAACAATCTTGGTAGGGGTCCACTAGATGAAGCTTCATACCAAATATCAAAGACCAGGGCCTTGTGGTTTCAGAGAAGAAGATTTTTAAAGATTTTCCCTATATAAGCCAATGTAAAACCAAAGGGCCCCGTGGCGGGGGCATTTTTTGTCCCAGCACTTTAATTTGAACACTCTTGGTAGGGGTCCACTAGATGAAGCTTCATACCAAATATCAAAGTCCTGGGCCTTGTGGTTTTAGAGAAGAAGATTTTTAAAGATTTTCCCTATATAAGCCTATGTAAAACCAAAGGGCACCGGGGCGGGGGCATTATTGGCCCCAGCACTATAATTTGAACAATCTTGGTAGGGGTCCACTAGATGAAGCTTCGTACCAAATATCAAAGTCCTGGGCCTTGTGGTTTCAGAGAAGAAAATTTTTAAAGATTTTCCCTATACAAGCCTAGGTAAAACCAAAGGGCCCTGGGGCGGGGGCATTTTTGGCCCCAGCACTATAATTTGAACAATCTTGGTAGGGGTCCACTAGATGAAGCTTCATACCAAATATCAAAGACCTGGGCCTTGTGGTTTCAGAAAAGAAGATTTTTAAAGATTTTCCCTATGTAAAACCAAAGGGCCCCGTGGCGGGGGCATTTTTTGTCCCAGCACTATAATTTGAACAATCTTGGTAGGGGTCCACTAGATGAAGCTTCATACCAAATATCAAAGTCCTGGGCCTTGTGGTTTCAGAGAAGAAGATTTTTAAAGATTTTCCCTATATAAGCCTATGTTAAACCAAAGGGCCCCGGGGCGGGGGCATTTTTGGCCCCAGCACTATAATTTGAACAATCTTGGTAGGGGTCCACTAGATGAAGTTTCAAACCAAATATCAAAGACCTGGGCCTTGGGGTTTCAGAGAAGAAGATTTTTAAAGATTTTCCCTATATAAGCCTATGTTAAACCAAAGGGCCCCGGGGCGGGGGCATTTTTGGCCCCAGCACTATAATTTGAACAATCTTGGTAGGGGTCTACTAGATGAAGCTTCATACCAAATATCAAAGACCTGGGCCTTGTGGTTTCAGAGAAGAAGAATTTTTAAGTTTTTGGTGAAAAAAATCTATTTTTGGCTCCTGTGACCTAGATGTGCAACGAACCGGAACCATTTGAACAACTTTGAAAGGGGACCACCTAAGGATCATTCCTGTGAAGTTTGGTCAAAATCCAATCAGTGGTTTAGGAGGAGATGTCGTTTAAAGAAATTGTTTACGGACGCACGGACGCACGGACGCACGGACGGACGCACGCACGACGGACGACGGACAAAAAGTGATCCCAAAAGCTCACCTCGTCACTACGTGACGGTGAGCTAAAAACAAGAGGGCCCACAGGGCCCTGGTTCGCTCACCTGTTTGTCACTGTCTCAAGTACTTTCCATTTTAGCTCTGGTGGCCATCTTGTTCATCAGCAGAGTGATTTTAGCTTATTTGGTAGGGATTAACCTAGGCAACATTCCTGTGAAGTTTGAATCAAATTGGCCTTAAGGTTTAGGAGGAGGTCACGTTTGAATCAAATTTACAATATTTTTCTATTTTCAGCTCTGGTGGCCATTTTGTTCATCGGAGCGGGATCGTTTTAGCCTTTTTGGTAGAGGGTCATCTAAGCAACATTACTTCGAAGTTTGAATGAAATAGGCCCAAGGGTACAGAGGGAATTGTCGTTTGAAGATTTTTTTTTTATCTTTAGCTCTGGCAGCCATCTTGTGCATTTGAGTGGAATGAGTTTTAACTATTTTGGTAGGGAGTCACCTAGGCAACATTCCTGTGAAGTTTTAAATCCAATTGGCCCAAGGGTTTAGAAGGAGTTCGCATTTGAAGCAAATTTACAATGTTTTTCTATTTTTAGCTCTTGTGACCATTTGTTAATCGTTAATACTATTTTTCCTAGAGGGTCATCTACACAAAATGGTTCAAAAGTTAAAATAAAATAGGTTAAATGTCAAGGAAAAAGGTCAAAGATCATTATATGTATGAATAGAAAGCCCTTGTCGCAAGGAACCTACATGCCAAATTTGATGGCTGTATCTCAAATGCTTCAAAAGTTATGACAAAGTAGGTCAAAGGTCAAGGTCATGGGTCAAAAGTTTTGAATGGTTGAGAAAACCTTGTCACAAGGAACATACATGCCAAATATGAAGGCTCTATCTCATATGGTTCAAAAGTTATGATAAAGTAGTTCACAGGTCAAGGTCACAGGTCAAATCTTTATATGAGTGGGAAGCCCTTGTCACAAGGAACCTATATGCCAAATATGAAGGCTCTATCTCAAACGGTTCAAAAGTTATGACAAATGAACCTACTGATCTACTTTTTGATTTGACATGACCCATATTCGAACTTTACTGAGATATTGTCCAGATGATCATTCTGAGCAAGTTTAATGGTGATTTGACTAAAACTGTGGCCTCTTAGAGTATTCAAAACTTATTTCTATGATTTGACCTGCTCACCTACTTTTTGACCCGACATGACCCATATTCAAACTTGACCCAGATATTGTCAAGATGATAATTCTGAGCAAGTTTGATGATGATCGGACCAAAACTGGGACCTCTAGTGTGTTCACAACTGTCAAGGTTTTTCAACAATCTGACCTACTAACCTTCTTATTGACCAGACATGACCCATATTCGAAATTAACCGAGACATGGTCAAATGATCATTTTGAGCAAGTTTGATGATGATCGGACCAAAACTGTGGCCTCAAGTGTGTTCAGAGGGTTTTTCTATGATTTGACCTACTGACCTACTTTATGACCAGACATGACCCATATTCGAACTTGACTGAGATATTGTCAAGACGATCATTCTGGGCATGTTCGATGATGATCGGACCAAAACTGTGGCCTCTAGTGTGTTCACAAGGTTTTTCTATGATTTGACCTACTGACCTACTTTATGACTCGACATGACCGGTATTCGAACTTGACCTAGATATTGTCAAGATGATCATTCTGGGCAAGTTTAATGATGATCGAACCTAAACTGTGGCCTCTAGTGTGTTCAGAAGGTTTTTCTACGATTTGACCTTCTCACCTACTTTTTGACAGACATGACCCATATTCGAACTTGACCGATATATTGTAAAGACTATCATTCTGAGCAAGTTTGATGATGATCGGACCAAAACTGAGGCCTCTAGTGTGTTCACTAGGTTTTTCTATGATTTGGCCTACCAACCTACATTGTTACCCGACATGACCCATATTCGAACGTGACCAAGATATTATCAAGATGCTCATTCTGAACAAGTTTGATGATGATTGGACCAAACCTGTGGCCTCTAGTGTGTTCACAAGGTTTTTCTATGATTTGACCTACTGACCTACTTTATGACCCAACATGGCCCGTATTCGAACTTTACTGAGATATTGTCAAGATGATCATTCTGGACAAGTTTTATGATGTTCAAACCTAAACTGTGGCCTCTAGTGTGTTCAGAAGGTTTTTCTACGATTTGACCTACTGACCTACTTTTTGACAGACATGACCCATATTCGAACTTGACCGAGATATTGTAGAGACTATCATTCTGAGCAAGTTTGATGATGATCGGACCAAAACTGTGGCCTCTAGTGTGTTCACAAGGTTTTTCTATGATTTGACCTACCAACCTACATTGTTACCCGACATGACCCATATTCGAACGTGACCAAGATATTATCAAGATGCTCATTCTGAACAAGTTTGATGATGATTGGACCAAACCTGTGGCCTCTAGTGTGTTCACAAGGTTTTTCTATGATTTGACCTACTGACCTACTTTATGACTCGACATGACCGGTATTCGAACTTGACCGAGATATTGTCAAGATGGTCATTCTGGGCAAGTTTTATGATGATCGAACCTAAACTGTGGCCTCTAGTGTGTTCAGAACGTTTTTCTCTGATTTGACCTACTGACCTACTTTTTGACCCAACATGACCCATATTCGAACTAGATTGAGACATTGTCAAGATGATCATTCTGGGCAAGTTTGATGATGATTGGACCAAAACTGTGGCCTCTAGTGTATTCACAAGGTTTTTCTATGATTTGACCTACCAACCTACATTGTGACCCGACATGACCCATATTCGAACGTGACCAAGATATTAGCAAGTTTGATGATGATTGGACCAAACCTGTGGCCTCTTGTGTGTTCAGAAGGTTTTTCTATGATTTGACCTACTGACCTACTTTATGACCTGACAACACCCATATTCGAAGTTGACTGAGATATTGTCAAGATGATCATTCTGGGCAAGTTTGATGATGATCGGACCAAAACCGTGGCCTCTAGTGTGTTCACAAGGTTTTTCTCTGATTTGACATACTGACCTACTTTTTAAACCGACATGACTCATATTCGAACTTGACCGAGATATTGTCAAGACAATCATTCTGAGCAAATTTGATGATTATCGGACCAAAACTGTGGCCTCTAGTGTATTCACAAGGTTTTTCTATGATTTGACCTACTGACCTACTTTGTGGCCCGACATGTCCCATATTTGAACTTGTCCCAGATATTGTCAAGACTATCATTCTGTGCAAGACTGATGATGATCGGACCCAAACTGTGGCCCCTAGAGTGTTCACAAGGTTTTTCTATGATTTCACCTATTGACCATAACCATTATTCGAACTTGACCGAGTTATTGTCAAGATGATCATTCTGAGCAAGTTTGATGGCGATCGGCCCAAAACTTTGGCCTCTAGAGTGTTCACAAGGTTTTTCTTTGATTTGACCTACTTTTTGACCTGCCATGACCCATATTCGAACTTGACCGAGATATTGTCATGATTATCATTCTGACCAAGTTTGATGATGATTGGCCTAAAACTGTGACCTCTAGTGTGTTCACAAGAAAAGTTTACAGACGCACGGACGCACGACGGACGACGGACAAAAAGTGATCCCAAAAGCTCACCTTGTCACTACGTGACAGGTGAGCTAAAAAAACACAAAAAAACTGCATCTGAAAATGGCATCTGTTTATGTCCTCTGCTGCATCATTTTGCAAACATTTTTTAAGTATTTTTGCATACAAGCAAAGAATGTGGAAATTGATCAGACTGCTTTTGGAGGAACAGTTTGATCTAGGTCCACACTGTAGCAATGATTTTTGAGTAACTAGAAATGGTGTTTGTAAAACACTAGGCCCCCAACCATATGCTTGCCCCATAATGCCCAAATTTTCAAAGGGCCATAACCAAAGAAAATTGTTCTACGTTTTTTCATCATCACCAATCTATTCACCAACTTGTAAGGCTCTAGCTCCAACAGTTATTGAGATATCTTGCTGACAAGGTTTTATAAAAATAGCCATCGGAAGAGATGGCAAATCCCCCGACCAAAAGCCAATATGGCCTTCAGAAGATTGTTCACCAATAGAAAGTGCACCAGAATTAAACCAGCAATATATCACAAAGTATTGCCGTTATGGCCATCACAAGATTACTGTCAGGGGAGATAACGAAACAAGAGGCCCATGGGCCACGATGCTCACCAGAGCTCTGGCACGCACTGCCCACTGGCAGCCATGTATGGTTTTAATTTATTGATTATAAAGTCTTCCAAGGACTCTGTATCTGAAATATTAGGCCTTTTATGAAGTGGAGGGGTGGGAGATGACCGAACAGAGCCCAATTTGATATCATTGAATGCATCATTTCATAAGGAACAAGAAAATATATGGTTTATGGGTGTGGGGCGGGGATCTTAACGGTTTCTGAGATATTGGGCCTTTTATGAAGTGGAGGGGATGGGGAATGGCCCGGGCACATCCCAAGAGACCCCAGATTGGTGTCTCTGAATGCGTTTTATCATAAAAAACAAGAATGTATATATGGTTTAGGGGTGGGAATCTGATCGGTTTCTGAGATTTATCGCCTTTTATGAAGTGGCAGGGCGGGGCATGGCCCCAGCACACCCCTGAAGACCCCTAGGTTGGACTCATTGAATGCATCTTATCATAAAGAACAAGAATATATATGGATAAGGGGTGGGGATCTGAAGGGTTTCTGAGAATTTGGGGGCCTTTTATGTAGTGGAGGGGGTAGGACATGGCCCGGGCACATCCCAGAGGACCCCCAGGTTGGTGTAACTGAATGCGTCTTATCATAAGAAACAAGAATATATTATATGGTTTTCGGGTGGGGATCTGAAATGTTGCCGAGATATATTGCCTTTTATGAAGTGGAGGGGTGGGGCAATGGCGCATCCTGGGGGACCCCTAGGTTGGTATCACTGAATGCGTCTTATCATAAGAAACAAGAATATATATGTTTTTGAGTTGGGGATCTGAATGGTTTCTCAGATATATGGCCTTTTATGAAGTGGAGGGGGGTGGGGCAGGGCCCTGACCCATCCCAGGGTGCCTCCAGGTTGGTGTCATTGAATGTGTCTTATCGTAAGGAACAATAATATATATGGTTTAGGGGTGGGGATCTGTAAGGTTTCCGAGATATTGGGCCTTTTATGAAGTGGAGGGGGTGGGGCAAGGCCCCGGCGCATCCCGGGAGCCCATAGGTTGGTGTCAATGAATGCATCTTATCATAAAGAACAAAAATACATATGGTTTAGGGGTGGGGGTCTAAACAGTTTCTGAGATATATGGCCTTTAATGTTGTGGAGGGGGTGGGGCATGGCCCCGGCACATCCCGGGGCCCCCAGGTTAGTGTAACTGAATGTGTCTTATCATAAGGAACAAGAATATATATGGTTTAGGGGTGGGAATCTGTACGGTTTCCAAGATATTGGGCATTTTATGAAGTGGAAGGGGTGGGGCAAGGCCCCAGCACATCTGGGGGGCCCCCAGGTTGGTGTCAATGAATGTGTCTTATCATAAGGAACAAAAATATATATGGTTTAGGGGTGGGGATCTGTAAGGTTTTGGAGTTATGGCCATCACAAGGTTATATTGTCAGGGGAGATAACTCAAAAACCATAGCACCCAGAGTTGTGGTTCTTGTGCATGACACACGGTCTTGGCCTTGTGAACAACTGTGTCAGGTATCATCAATATATCTTAAAGGGTATTGGAGTTATGGCCATCACAAGGTAGTCACTCTATTTTATTGGAAGGGGAGATAACTCAAAAACCATGACAACCAGAGTTGTGGTTCTTGTGCATGACACGCCGTCTCAGCCTTGTGAACAACTGTGCCAGGTATCATCAACATACCTCAAAGGGTATTGGAGTTATGGCCATCACAAAGTAGTCATTCTATTTTATTAAAAGGGGAGATAACTCAAAAAGTATGCAATCCAGAGTTCTGGTTCTTGCGCATGACACGCCGTCTCAGCCTTGTGAACAATTGTGGCAAGAACCATCAATGAATCTCAAAGGGTATAGGAGTTAGGGCCATCACAAGGTTGCGTCTACGGACGGACGGACGGACAGACGGACGGACAGACGGACAGACGCCAGGCTGATCGCTATATCCCCCGAACCTATTCGGTCCAGTCGGGGGATAAAAAAAAAATTCCAAAGGGCAATAACGCTTGAAAGGGCATAATCCAGATCAGAAAAAAAATTATGTGACAGCTATTTTTCCATGAGGAATTCATAAATGAAATTTCAAAATCCTAACATACACATTTCTAAAGTTATGCTATGCATCACAATTTCACAAAGCATACAATGTACAAATACCCAAAGTGACAAAGGGGCAATAACTCACAAAGTATTGTTCAGAATTTAGTCAAAAGTTAATCAGGTCATCTTCTCATCACCACGAAGGCTTTAGTTCCCATAGTTTTTGAGAGATTTTTTTCTCAAAATTTTTTCAAAGGGCAATAACTCTTGAAAGGGGCCATATCTGGATGAGAAAAAAAATACGTGCCAGCTATTTTTCCACGAGGAATTCATATATGATATTTCAAAACCCTAGCATACAGGGTTCTAAACTTATACTATGCATCACAAAGCAAACACTGTACAAATACCAAAAGTAAAGAAGTAATTTTTTGTAATTTAGTCAAAAATTAATCAGGTCATCTACTCATCACCACCAATCTATTCACCAACTTTCAAGGCTCTAGCTCTTATAGCTTTTGAGATATTTTGCTGCCAAGATTTTATCAAATAATTTCCCTTGAAAGGGGCATAATCCGGACGAAAAAAAAATGTACATCAACTTTTTTTCCATGAGGAGTTGATATATGGATTTTCAAAACCCTAGCATACACGGTTCTAAAGTTATGCTATGCATCACAAAACATACAATGTACAAATACACAAAGTGACAAAGGGCCATAGCTAACAAAGTAATTTTCGGAATTTAGTAAAAAGTTAATCAGGTCATCTACTCATCACCACCAATCTATTCACCAACTTTCAAGGCTCTAGCTCTATTAGTTATTGAGATATCTTGCTGACAAAATTTTGTCAACATTTTTTCAAAGGGCTAATAACTCTTGAAAGGGGCATATTCCTGATGAGAAAAAAAATATACGTCAGCTATTTTTCCATGAGGAATTTATATATGAAATTTCAAAACCCCAGCATATACGGTTCTAATTATGAGGTGTCTCACAAAGCATACAAAGTACAAATACCCAAAGTGACAAAGGGCCATAAATCACGAAGCCTTTTTCGGAATTAAGTCAAAAGTTAATCAGGTCATCTAGTCATCACCACCAATCTATTCACCAACTTTGAAACCTCCAGCTCCAATAGATTTTGAGATATTTTACTGCCAAGATTTTATCAAAAAAATTTCAAGGAGCAATAACTATTGAAGGGGGCATAATGCGGATGATAAAAAAAAATATACGTCACCTAATTTTCCAGAAGGAATACATATATGAAATTTCAAAACCCTACCATACACGGTTCTTATATTATGCTATGCATCACAAAGCATACAATGTAAAAATACCCGAAGTGACAAAGGGCCGCAGAGCTCGCATGTCACGTGACCTGAGCGAGGCTCGAACCACAGCTGTGGGAGACCATGAAGTGTTTTTCGAAATTTAGTAAAAAGTTAATCAGGTCATCTACTCATCACCATCAATCTATTCACCAACTTTCAAGGCTGTAGCTCTCATAGCTTTGAGATATTTTGCTAATAAAATTTTATCAATAAATTTCAAAGAGCAATAACTCTTGAAGGGGAAATAATCCTGATGAGAAAAAAAATATGCGTCAGCTATTTTTCCATGAGGAATCCATATATGAAATTTCAAAACCCTCGCATATGCTATGCATCAAAAGCGTGACGGACAGACCAACGAACCAGAAGCATTTCTTTTAAGTTGGGGGCATAATAAGCAGACAACAAAGCAGAGAATGACATCTTAAAGGTTAACTTATTTCCATTTTAGCCCATCTGAACTAAAGCACACAAGACGGACTTTTGAACTCCCTCTGGTGTTGGTAACGGCATCAGCAATGTCCACAAAAATTACCATTTTTTTAGTTGAACTCAAATTTTTTTCAAAACCTTAGGTGAGTTAGGTTCCAACTGGCATCATGACAGATATTGATCTAAAGTTTTGTTTAGCAGTATCCTCTGACCATGATCTTATGGTCAAGGACCCCAACCTAAACATTCTATGGTTTATGAAGAACTGATACACCTGGCAGTCCACCATTTTTCAAAGGGAGACAACTTTAGAGACTACCTGTCTACTTATCTGTAATCTCATCCCCAACAAAATTGGCGCCCACTCTTAAGGAAGAAAATGAGGTCTACTCTTAAAGGAAGAATTTGTTCCTTAGCAAAAATAGGTCTACTCTTAAAGGAAAGAATTTGTTCCTTAGAAAAAGAGGTCTACTCTTAAAGGAAAGAATTTGCTCCTAAGGTTCTAAAAATTCTATGGTTTATGAGGAATTGATACACCTGGCAAAGTCTTTCCTTTAAAAGTAGACCCTGTTGACATGGGAGACAAAAATACCTTCACATGAGTTGTCTCCCCTTACAGTGTATCCATTTCACTTGGAAGACAAAGCACAGGCAGGCAAGCTATACAGTAAAGCAACATGTCTTGTTTGATCTGCCCAACTCCTAGTTAAGATAAAATCAGACAAAACCTGTGCTATTTTCCGACATGAAAAAAATATAATTACTTACCTCTGTAAGAACTGTACATTCATATGAAGGTTGGAATTTTTCCTGAAAGAAAAAAACAAGAGGCCCATGGGCCACAATGCTCACCAGAACTCAGGCGGACACTGCCCACTGGCAGCCATGTATGGTTTCAGGTTTTAATTTATTGATTATAAAGTCTCCCAAACAAACCCCCATTTCAAAATGAGCACCCATGTGGACTCTGTATCTGAAATACTAGGCCTTTTATGAGGAGGAAGGATGAGACATGGACCCAACAGAGCCCTGAATGGTATCACTGAATCCATCTTATCATAAGGCACATGAATATATATGGTTTAGGGGTTGGGATGTGTACTGTTCCTGAGATATAAGGCTTTTTAAGCTTCGAAGGGGTTGGAGCATAGCCCTGGCAGACCCCAGGAAAGCCAAGATTGTTGTCTCTTAATGTGTCTTATAATAAGGACCAAGAAAATATATTGTTTAGGGGTGGGGATATGAACAGTTTCCAAGATATGAGGCCCTCTTATGAAATGATGAGGAGAGGAATGGCCCCTGTGGCCCACCAAGTTTGTGTGACTGAATGTGTCTAATCATAAGAAACAAGAATATATATGATTATGAGGTGGGGATCTTAATGGTGTCTGAGATATATGGCTTTTTATGAAGTAGAGGCGTGGGCCATGGCATCAGCATGTTGCCCTAGCACATAGACGCATTGATGTGAGTGAATGAGTCTTATTATAGGGAACACAAATATACATATTTTAGGGGTGGGGATCTGAACAGTTTCTGAGATATATTGCATTTTATGAAGTGGAAGGGTGGGGCATAGCCCCAGCACACCCCCAGAGACCCCTAGGTTGGTATCACTGAATGTGTCTCATCATAAGGAACAAGAATATATATGGTTTAGGGGTGGGGGTTCTGAATGGTTTCTGAGATATTGAGCCTTTTACGAAGTGGAGGGGGTTGGGCATGGCCCGGGCACATCCCAGAGGACCCCAGGTTGGTTTCAATGAATGCGTCTTATCATATGAAACAAGAATATATATGGTTTTGGGATGGGGATCTGAATGGTTTCTGAGACATATCACCTTTTATGAAGTGGAGTTGTGGGGCACAGCCCCCGTGCCGCCCGGGAGACCCTTAGATTGGTATCACTGAATGCGTCTTATCATAAGGAACAAGAATTTATATGCTTTAGGGGTGGGGATCTGAACGGTTTCTGAGATATTGGGCTTTTACTAAGTGCAGGGGGTGGGGCATAGCCCTGGCACATCCTAGGGGACCCCCAGATTGGTGTCACTGAATGCGTCTTTTCATAAGAAAAAAGAATATACATGGTTTTGGGGTGGGGATCTGAAGGGTTTCTGAGAGATCGTCAGGTTGATATCACTGAATGCATCTTAACATAAGGAACAAGAATTTATATGGTTTAGGGGTGGGGATCTGAACGGTTTCTGAGATATTGGGCCTTTTATGAAGTGGAGGGATCGGGCATAGCCCCCGTGCGGCAAGGGAGACCCTAAGGTTGGTATCACTGAATGCGTCTTATCATAAGGAACAAGAATTTAAATGGTTTAGGGGTGGGGATCTGAACGGTTTCTGAGATATTCAGCCTTTTACGAAGTGGAGGGGGTGGGGCATAAGCCCCCCCCCACATCCTAGGGGACCCTCAGATTGGTGTCACTGAATGCGTCTTATCATAAGAAACAAGAATATATATAGTTTAGGGGTGGGGATCTGAATGGTTCTGAGAATTATGGCATTTATGAAGTGGAAGGGTGGGGCATGGCCCCAGCGCACCCCATTGTTTGTTTGATTTGAGGTTTAACGTCCCCGTCAACACTGTAAAGGTCATTTTGGAGACGTTGCTTCCAATTTTGTGGGACTTTTACCCGACATTGAGATGAAATGACATCTCAAGCCCTGTCGCCCATTGAAACCAATAGGGTTTATTAGCATGGACAGTCCGCCTCGCACCGTGGTTCCTGGACAGGCTTAGATCCTCTAAGCGGTTAACCAGTACTAGTGTGCGGGCCGGATTCAGCTCTGCGTGGAAGCATCGTGCAGCCCATATATTTCTTCAAGCCCCTATGGGCGGAGGCGGCCAGCGCACCCCAGAGAGACCCCAATGTTGGTATCACTGAATGTGTCTTATCATAAGGAACAAGAATATATATGGTTTAGGGGTGGGGATCTCAATGGTTTCTGAGATAAATGGCATTTTATGAAGTGGAGGGGGTTGGGCATGTCCCCGGCACATCCCAGGGGGACCCCAAGGTTGGTGTCACTTATGCATCTTAGCATAAGGAACAAGAATATATATAGTTTAGGGGTGGGGATCTGAATGGTTTCTGAGATAAATGGCATTTTATGAAATAGAGGGGGCAGGGCATGTCCCCCGCACATCCCGGGGGACCCCCAGGTTGGTGTCACTTAATGCATCTTATCATAAGGAACAAGAATATATACGGTCTAGGGATTGATATCTGTAAGGTTTCTGAGATATAAGGCATTTTATGAAGTGGAGGGGGTGGGGCATGGCCCCGGCACAACCTAGGGGACCCCCAGGTTGACATAAAAGCATATGGCTGAGAGAAGTTTACTCAAGGAACATGCCATTTTTCAGTTTTCCCCATTATAAGTCAATGGAAACTCTAAGTTGCCATAGCAACAAAACTAAAAGGCCAAATTTCATAAAAAAACACAAAACCTGTAAAGGCAAATATGGTGAATATTTTCATAAAGTCTCAGCCTCCTAGAGCATATGGTTTCTGAGGAGATGATTTTTTTAAGTATTTTTTGTCTATTTTTAGCATTTTGGTTTCCATGGCAACCAATAAAAATGAGCATAAGGCTTAAAATCATGCAGCAGATAGTAGATTGCCTATGGAACATTTCTATGAAAGTTTTGTCAAAATATCTGCAGAGGCTTGGCAGTAAATGCCATTTTTCAATTTTCCCCATTATAAGTCTATGGAAACTACAAGTTGCCATAGCAACCAAACTAATGAGCCGATTTTAATAAAAAACACAAACTTTCAATCCCCCAGCCCAAGGATGCTACAGATAAAATTTGGGCCCAATCGGCCCAGTGGCTTCAGAGGAGATGTCGTTTGAAAGTGTTGACGAAGACGCAGACGACGACGGACAACTGCCTATCCTATAAGCTCCCCCGGAGCCTTCGGCTCTGGTAAAACAAATTGAGTTTGGCTTAATCATATTTATTCAACAAGAATCCCCCCCGAAGGCTATTTTGTGCCTATGAAATGGACACAAATATTGAAAGGATGACAAACTGACAGAAAACATAACTCCTTTATTGAACCATGCTTAACCCTTGTCCTGCCGAGCCTGGATATGCCTTATCTTTGAAACAATGTAGATCCAGATCAGATGGCTTCTGAAGAAGCCATCTGATCAGGATCTACATTGTTTGCCATTCAGATTGTGAATTTGTTGCAATACTTTGCATGAAGTAATCTGATTGGTTGATAATCGGTAGTGGGTGTGGCTGATTGAAATAGTCAGCATGACAAGGGTTAAAGTATGCGCAATAATGTATCATCATGCAGCAAAATGTAATAAATAACATTAGGCTAATAACAAAAGCGCAAGTTTTGTTTGATTGAGGTTTAACATCCCAATGAACACTATTTTGGTCATTTTGTAACGACATCTCAAGCCCTGCCACCCAATGAAACCAAAAGGCTTATATGCACTGGACAGTCGGACTCACAGCACTTTGTATGAGCAGGCTTAGTCCTTCTAAGCAGATGAGTGTTCAGTTTCAGCTCTGCATGGAAGCAACATGCAGCCCAATCTATAAGCCCTGATGGGCGGGGACAATCAAAAGCACAAGTACAGTTGAACTTCCATGGCTCAAACGCCTATGGCTCGTTTACCATGGCTGAGTCGAACTCGCTCTTGAGCCCCTAAGGAAATCCTTTTCACAAGCAATAGTGGGTGATAATTAATAAGATTTTAGTCTTTTATCCTGCAAATGTATGCTGTGTGTACTCATTAGAATCGCCTCACCGAGGCGATTCTAATGAGTACACACAGCATACATTTTCATTACAGATTATCGAAAAGATGTTCAAAAGTATCTCGTTATGCCTCCTGGCAGTAACCCTCAGTGGATCGAACTACCGCTGTGTCAAATAAATTTTCATGGTCCCAAAGTGGTTCGAGCCATCGAAGTTCGACTGTTCTTACATATTTCTTCTCCTAAGAGGTTTGGAGTTTAATAGCCTAATCAACATTAGTTAGGCAATACTGACCCAGTTGCTTTGTTGAACCACACTTTTACCTGGCAGGCTTGTACTTAGATGATTAAGCAGCACAATGCAATTTGATTTATCCCCTTTGGAATTAGCGGAAGAGAATAGAGATTAAAAATATGCCATGGCTAATCTCCATGAAAAAAAATGATGCAGACACGAAGGTGTCAAGCAGTGTTTTTTTTTTTTGTTGTTGTTGATTTTTTAATAAGAAATTTAACTTCTTGAGGCTACCTCTTTCATGACAACTCCCATCTTTGCAAACAGTGTAGATCCTGATCAGATGGCTTCTGAAGAAGCCATCTGATCAGGATCTACACTGTTCATCGTGCAGTTTGTGAACTGAATGAACATAATATGAGCCAGCACATGTCAAAATCTACAAGAAGTCTTGAGCGACCAGTCAACTCGGATCAGCCTGCACATTCACACAGTCTGATCAAAGTCTTCGCTGATCCCATGTTCCCGCTATAGGCTAATATCTATGCAAAGAGACATAAGCGAAAGGTCTTGTCATAATGGATAGGTGCGCTGGTTGATTTGGGTCTCTGCTGGTCGCACCAGTCTTATTGTAGGTTTTGCCATGCGCCGGCTCATATATCAAGTAATCTGACTGGCTGATAGCTCGTAATGGGTGTGGCTCAGTTAATATATTCAAGAGGGTAAGGGTTATGGAAATTGTTGAACTCCTACTGTTATGGGAGAACATCTTTGACAGGATTGCCTCCCCTTATCATATCTCACCTTTTCTGCTTCTGTTCGTTTCTCCATCTTCTCTCGGTCTGTTTTATGCTTTCTGTCAGCACCTTTAGGCTGTAAACAATATCAGTGACAGAGTAAAGCAATTCCTGGGAGAGAACATAAGCGAACTGGTACAAAATTTGTCCCATGTCACATCATCTGCAAATCATGACATTTGCAGAAGTCATTTTCATTTTTTTTTTTTTTTTCAAAGAAAATAAGATTTGACAATATGTGAATTGTCTGACGGTTCATGTGTTATTTTGGACCTTTTCTCAGAAAAAAAAATCTACAAAATAAAATTGCTGTCTGCTATAAAAAATTCTATAGCAGTATATAAGGGTAACCCTTAAGATGCCGAGAAAATGTCGTCTGCTTATGTCGTCTGCTGAATATTCTTGCAAACATTTTAGAAATATTTTTTCATACAGGCAAACAGTGTGGACCCAGATCAGACTGCTCCTAGAGGAGCAGTCTGATCTGGATCCACACTGTTTGCAAAAATGACTTGCAAAGTTACAGCAGACGACAAAGCAGATGACAACTGTCGTTTTTTGGTATTTTAAGTGTTGGTATTTTAAGTGTTGGTATTTTAAGTGTTGGTATTTTAAGTGTTAACTATACCTGTCCATCAATGACTGGTAAAAATTGGGACAGGAAGCTAGCTACTTGAATGCATGACAGCAGCATCTTCTTTTGGACCTGGTAGCTGGGAGCATGACTGGAATACTTGGAAACTGGGAGCATGACTGGAATACTTGGAAAATTAAAATGGGAGTCTCTCAAGAAAAGGAGAAAAGACAGTAGGCTAATCCTTTTATACAAAGGTCTAAAGGGTGCTGCCAGCATTCCAACAGATGACCTTGTTCCCCCAGCTAGACACTGTAGATATCACCATTCGTTGGCGTTTCAGACCCTTAGCGCAAGAACTGACATTTATAAAGAGTCATTCTTCCCCAGAACCATTAGAGATTGGAATGTCCTTCCCAATTCGATTATTTCGACAGCTGAAGGTGCTGATGATTGTGTAGCTAAATTTACCTCTTTGGTTAGAGCTAGGGACTAACTTCCCACATCACAGGTCCTGGTGTATGAATGTCATTTGACGTGTCACCAGTAACAATTCTGATTCTGATGCAAATGCCAAAAGAAGCATCAAGGGTTATCATGTTCTTGCACAACTTGTGATTCTACATAGTTACTGTTATTTTTTTTTTTGTTGTTTTGAAAATAAACATAAATTCATCAGAAATGCTCAGAATCATTAAAATCAACATGACAGTGTAATTCAGAACATTATATACACTGATGTTAATTCCAAAAGAATCAAATTGTAACATCAACTTATGTTTATAGATACAGTGAGAGTGAGTGAGTGTTTCAGTTTAACGTCCCACCAACAGCTAAGGTCATACGGAGATGGGACCTCGGTTTAAAGACTCATCCGAAAGTCTGGAGAAGCCCGGGATCGAACCTGCGACCCCTGGTTTACATGGTGAGTAGCGTAACCACTCCACCACGGAGGCTTCTATAGATACAGTGAAATTCCGCTATTAAGACCACCTAAAATTAGGACAAATTCTGCTATAAAAAGCCCATTTTGAAGGATTCACTGAATTTTTCTTTGTGTTTTCTGCCTGCTATGTCCTCCGGTCAAGGACCACCTTTGGGACTGTTCAAAAGTGGTCTTTAAGACCACTTTTGAACAGTCCCAAAGGTGGTCTTAATATAGGAATTTTGCTGTATTTGCAGTTCTGATTGCTATTTTACCATCACTTACCTTAAATACTTTAATCTGACAGGATGCACAATGTAATATTTTTGGTGACTCTTCGTCATGTGTAGTTGTTTCCACCTGCAATCTGAATGGAACCCCTTTCTCCCCACCATGTTTTTTAGGCGTAAACTCTGTACTTATACAGTTCACTTTCACATATACACCAGTCTCTTTTGTCGGGTCCCATATAAAGTCTATTGCATTCACTTTTGAAGGATCAACATTTAAATCCATTAATCCATATGAAAGAGGTATATCTATAAAATAAAGCAGAAGTGAGATGCTGTATGATTAAAAATGGCATCAAATAAGTTGGGTATTTGGTGATAACTGGGCCCAGTTGTCCAAAGCATTGTTAGCTTAACAGGCTCGTTAGTGGTCACAATGTTAACCGGTCTACCAAGTTTAATATCTAAAATTTTGTTGTTTTTGCTGAAAAAATGTGAGCAGCTTTTGCCAATCCAAAACCTGCTCACATTTTTTCAGCAAAAATTTAGCATATTTGCCATATTAAACAAAGTTTTAATGATTGGTTAACTAACAACTTTGCCCCTGCAGGATAATTTTCCTTATTGCTCAGCATATACCTATGTTGTAAGTGTTAGAACCTACTTGCCAGGCGGTTCTAATGAATACCCACATCATAGGTTTTTATGAAGAACTGACAAAATTTATCATTCAATTATCAGCCAATACCCTACTTATCAGTTTCTAGGAAACGATATGCAAGAATACAAATCAGTGAAAACTTAGATTCACTTGTACAACAAGCCAGCCTGATCAGAATCTTTGATGGTGGCTACCAAAGGCTTATGCCAACAGTGAATTCTCTGATGGGCCAAGTTGATCAAAGCATCGTTAGCTTAATGAGCCTCCGATCAGGATCTGCACTATTTGCTAACAGAATTTTCTGTCAAACATAGACTAAAAAGGAAAAAAAAAAGGCCTGACCCCCCCCCCCCCCACACCTTCTATATGATAAATGGACTTGTCCAACATATAGCAATTGAAGAGTCCACTAGAATATAATGGGTTAACTAACGGCATTGTTAGTTTTGAACAACAGGACCCAGACTGCTGATCAGGGTCTTTGCTGGTCACATAGGTCTTCAAGCAACTTTCCCTCTGTACCCATATCTGGTGAAATAACCGCAAACAGCCAATATCTGTTCGACACCACGATGCTGAAAGATGCCATAACTTCATCCAACCATCCCCATAGCGTCAACTAAGGAGGAGATACTAGAAAGCGACCAGTGGGTCACGTATACCCCCGGCCAGCGCCATCCTCTAATATATCTTTTGAGCTTAATTGTATGTAATATGGAAGCTATAAGAATCTATAAATGTGCTTGTAAAAGCTAAACCAAAGATAAAATTTCTATATGGACCAAGGGATTGAGGGCATGAAAGTTACTGAAATGGTGGGGGCATCAATGTTACTGAAGCAGCAGGGTGGGGTATGCATCAATAAAATATTTGGACTGGTATGCAAGATCGATGCAAGTATCAATTGGATTTGTCTTTGAGCTTAGGACATTCAGGGATCTATAAACTTTGTCATAAAACTTTAACCAAATGTAAAATTTCTAAGTCTGTGACCTTGACCTCAAGGTCACTGTGGGGGGTGGGACATGCATCAATAAAATCTTTAGACCAGTATGTAACTTCAGTGTAAGTATCAACCAAATCTATCAAAGGGTTCAGAAGATACAATCTCTTAAAAACTTTGACGTAAAACTTTAACCAAACATAAAATTTCTAAGTCAATGAAATCTTTGGACCAGTATGTAACTTCAGTGTAAATATCAACTAAATCTATCAAAGGGTTCAGAAGATACAATCTCTTAGAAACTTTGACGTAAAACTTTAACCAAAATGTTAACGGACGGACAGACGGAAGCTCTCACGTGGCTAGGTGTCGGCATATTGACTACTTAAGAGGCAAATTCTCTTAAGCGGCAAGCCACCTAAGAGCGAATTTTTGCCACTTAAGTACCAAAATAACGGAATAAAGTCCATTTGGACTCACGAATATATACTTAAGTGTCAAACTGTCCAATTTTTTTGCCCCCTAAATGTTGTTTCATTGGTGCAGGCGGACAGACACATGGAGGGACGGATGGACGGACGAACGGCAGGACGAAAACTATATACCCCCATAGCATACTTCGTATGCCGGGAGTATAATTAAGGGATAAATTTCCTTTATGTCATGTTAACCTTTGTGATGAATATTCAAATATGCCACACCCACTACTGATTATCAACCAATCAGATTACTTGATGCAAAATTATTGCAACAAATTTTTAAATCGGATGACAAACAATGAAGATCCTGATCAGAAGCCATCTGATATTTGAAAGATAAGATGTTTCTGAGCTCAGCAGGACAAGGGTTAAAAACATGTTGTTGGTACTTTTTAGAAACATCCCAATGAGGCAATGGACGTTTCCGAGCTGTCTAGTGTTGTGAATCGGACAGAAAAATTACAATCGATTATCGGTAAAGTAAAACCGATTGATTATCGATTGTACAATCGGATATCCCATCATTTGCTTCAACAATATAAAACGATAGCGAACGCTTTTCAGAGCCTCCATTTATACATTCCCACCCAATTACAGAGCGTAATTTGTTCCAGAAAACAGCTCATAGTTAATGAGGTAGTGGGCTCTAGTTTTGCCTGGTGTCCCACAAGGGACTGTTCTTGGTCTCCTGTTATTCTCCCTGTACATTAATGATATTTCCTCTGACATTGATTCAGAAATAAGTCTGTTCGCTGACGATTGTGTTTGGTACAGGGAAACAAGAAATATAGAGGACTCAGTGAAACTTCAGAATGGCATAGACACATGATGATAAGGATGTTGGGCACGAAAATGGGGCATGAAGTTTCAGCCCGTTAATGCAGTATTATGCAGATAACAAGGAAGAAACCCAATAAAATTAAGGGAACTGTTATTCCATTAGATACCTTGGTGTGACAATCACACACGATTTGAGATTCATACCACCTAATTAAAGATCTATACAGTTGTACAAACTTTATTACTTTGACACGCGTGACAAAACATGACATGCAATCAACTCAAAACTGTCAGTAGCGAGAAAGAGATCACCGTAAAAGAAAGCAGTTTAATTAGCAATTTAATATTCAGGCTATAAAATGAGCCCAAACTTTCATACCCGCCTTTATGGGCAAATCCAATGCGAACATAAAAGTTTTCTGCAACCAACATCATTGACAAATCAATTGTCTATCGTTTTTTCTGTTGGCGATCGGTAAATGACCGTCATCGGATTGTACACCTGTGGACACAAAAGCGTTCAAACTTTTGTAAAATATTTTTGTCGAACTTTGCAAAACATACGCTTCGAGTACTCGGAACTGCTTCAGACAAACAGGCAGAAATACGTGCAACTTTGGTCAATTTGGAGCAGACTTATGACCCATCTTCTTTCTTCATCATCATCTTCTTTCTTATGACTGTTTTCATTGCTCTTAAAGGAACTCATTTTTTATTTTTATTAGACGAGTCAGCGGTAGTTAGTTTTTTTTTTTTTTTGGCTAACAAACAGATCAGACTGCAGCTCGGACCCTGACGAAACGGCCTGGTCACATTATATATTTTCGGGGCGCCGAAATAAAACAGCGATCGCGGCGACAGTTTGGGATTTTTTAAATTATTTTCTTCATTTCACCTAGTGAACACCTATTTACTTAAGAAAAAATGCATATCTATCTTTGAAACTATTGTCACACTTTGCATCGCTAATGATAATCTCACGACCAAACACCTAAATTACGACCCGTTTTAATTTAAACAGTAACAAGTCTACATGATTAAAATAAAACACTTATCGTCAATAAGATAATTAGATTATCCTCAACGACTAATCCGTTTAATTATATG
Source organism: Lucinisca nassula (assembly GCA_963580285.1). NCBI lineage: Eukaryota > Metazoa > Mollusca > Bivalvia > Lucinida > Lucinidae > Lucinisca > Lucinisca nassula. The sequence continues at coordinate 91,451,611 of OY757019.1, read as the reverse complement.
CAAACACCAAGCAATCACCTTGACACGTTTCTCACGCACCGATGACGATCAAAGGTGCGCCGACGCACGTGATTCTGACTGTCAATATATTGCCGCGCAGGCAGAAAATGGGACGTCCTTGGTACTCAATAAACACAGAAAGCGGTTTCAGCTAAGAAGGCGGAGCAAACTTTTTACAAACCGCTAAAAGTGGGCGGGTTTATACGTCTCGGTAAAGATTTTTGGCCGTACAGAGAAATTTTCGGGAGTCCGCGCCTCCGCGCGACGCCTTTGATGTTTAATTTGGGCGTCCGGAAGCGATTTCAGGACTTAATATACGCCGTACGTCCACCTAACGGAAGCCCTGCCTTTAGATGTTGCTAATCGCCTTAGGATTTTCACACTTGTTGATTGAGTTACATGATTGACTTCTCGAACGTTATTTATGTTTATATTGAAATGAATACCGAGCTCACATTTGACCACGTCTCTTTTACCGTCAAAAGCGATGAGATCGTACTTTTACACAACGGTATTTATAATCAACGCCAAAGGCACTAATTATGGTCGCTGAAGTGTGGACAGTCAACAGGTGTCATATGCTAAAAACGTGTTTACATAACGGTATTTATAATCAGTGCCAATGGCACTAATTATGGTCGCTGAAGCGTGGACAGTCACAGGTGTCAGGTGCTAAAACACGTGCCGGGTTAATTTAAAGAGGATGAAAATAAAGCCGATAAATAGACTTCAAAGGAAAGAAACATAATCAAGATGGCATGATGATTGTTTTTTTCTGCGATAAAAAGAGTGTGCCCGGCAGGCTTCATTTACAATCGATAGTGACAAAAGTGCTATCGATTGTCGCCGACGTTGCTCAGAACGATTAGTTTTCGATGTTTAGCGACAATCGGAACAACACTAGAGCTGTCAATCAAGAGCGCTGTTTCATCCAATCGAAAAAATCGATTTTATTTAGTGCCGCTGTGTCGGTCACTAACGGCCATTTTCTCCCACAAACAAAGAAACGCGGTAGTGGGGAAGGGCATTTCAGGGTAATGGGGTTGTGTGGGAAGTTTATTATTAGGACTGTCAAACAATTTTCATGTTATAGTACGGCAATATTGAGATAAATAAGTACATGTATATATGATGGCCCCGCCCATCGGGGCTTGAAGAAATAGATGGGTTGCATGATGATTCCACGCAGAGCTGAAACCGACCCGCACACGACTACTGCTGAACCGCTTACAGGATCTCAGCCTGCCCAGGAAAAGCGGTGCGAGTCGGCCCGTCAATGCTAATTAACCCTATTTGTTCCATTGGGCGGCAGGGCTTGAGATGTCATTTCACCTCTAGGTCGGGTAAAAGTCCCACAAAATTGGAAACGTCTCCAAAATGACCTTTACAGTGTTGACGGGGACGTTAAACCTCAAATCAAACAAACAAACAAGTATATGTGTATATACATATAGAGTGCATAAGTGACAGGTCTAACTGCTCCGGGCCTTTTGGCCTGGTCGTTGTGTCACTCGCTTTGTAACCCCAGGTCCCCGGTCGGAGCTTGACTGGATTTTTCTGAACAGATTTTGTCCTCCTCCTGCTACAATGGTGCCTGGTGCCACGATGATAACCGTTTGAGCCCAGGGGCCGGGCAGATGCGGCCGAGTCAAAAGAAGCTGGAAATGTGATATTATTACATTAGTATCTCCTTAACATTTGAAACAAATGTCTCTCTGTAGTATGGAAGAATGTAGTAGTACGACCATAATAAATATCCATATAGAGTGCATAACTGACTGGTCTGGTTAGTCCGGGCCTGGTGGTTGTGTCGCTCGCTTTGAAACCCGAGTTTCGTGAGTTCAATCCCCGGTCGGGGCACTCGACTGGAGTTTTATTTTTATTTACAGATTTTTCTCCTCAGACGGCAGCTAAGTCACAAATATTGTATGGTTGGTGTGCTGCGGGGCCAGCGTTGGGGCTTATGCTGGCAACAAGGACTGGAATGATCAGCGTGCGCATTTGCGGATTGCAACTGCCCTTCTATAGTCTGCTGGCTTTTCAAAGAGAGATGCGCGAAATCTCGTGTCTCAGTGAGTAATTAAGCAGGCTGATGCGGTGGGTGTGTTGGCTCATGTATATGCTCATCTCTGGTCTAGAGGTTGATGAGTGGGCTGCTGCTCTACATTTGACTGTCTGATTAGGGATCAGTAAATATAGAGTTAATGCGGATTGCATGAGAGGGTTAGTGTATATGACTGGCACGACTCTCGGTTGCATTATATTGTGCCCTCGGTGTGGAATTATTATATAATGAAATGAGGAGCATATACTTTATAATTAAGTATTGTTTGTTTGTTTGTTTGATTGATTGATTTGAAGTTTAACATCCCCGTCAACACTGTAAAGGTCATTTTGGAGACGTTGCTTCAAATTTTGTGGGACTTTTACCCGACATTGAGATGAAATGACTTCTCAAGCCCTGCCGCCCAATGAAACCAATATAGGGTTTATAAGCATGGACGGGCCGACTCGTGCGTGTGTGTGCGTGCGTGCGTGCGTGTGTGTGTGTGTGTGTTTTCGTTTTCCGCACCAAACGCAAACACTTCGCGGTAACTTGGAGATAGTTTTCCAGGCTGAATATTTTGAAATTATGCACATAATTATTTTATAATTCCTTAGCCCTTTGGTTAGGCTGCTTTTTATTATTTATTTATTTATTTATTTATTTATTTATTTTTTTTTTGTCACAGTTTTATGTCTCGGTGAGTAAGAAACGCCAATATTGTCCGGAATACTTGATAAATCTCCTCCGAGATCTACACAGACTTTCTTTGTTTTCGCCATATTGGCTGCAAAGCTTGTGGAACGTAGCAACAGTAACCAAGTAGGCGGAGCATAAGATTAGATTCTCGGAAACGTCTATTCGAACAAGTACGCACAACACATGCTTTATTAGAAAAATATGAACTAGGAATCCGTTCTTGCATCACGATTCTTGCTGAGTGATGCCTGACAGAGATCCCAAGGGACAGATTTTTCTATCCATCCCTCACACCCATGTAGGATTCTTTTTCTTGCATACTTTCCATCTCTGAGCGTGGATTTTTAATACTGCAGTCACTTCCGTTTCTGACCTAGCCATATTGTGATGACACTATTGTTAAGTAACGTCGCGTAACGTGCTGTGACATCAACCTTAACAACAGTGCATTTGAGGTCGTATTCAACCAGTGCTGCGCATATCAAACACGTGAGAATATTTGATTTTTACCTGTCCCTGGGTTAGAACACCAGGGTCAGAACAAAATTTTTATCCCAGGGTGAAACCACGGATTTCCTCATCTGGTGTGCAAAAATTATTTTCTACCTAAAAAGTTCAAGTACATTTGTATATATCAACTTAAGGATATATCTACCTTCACACTGACTATAAAAATTAACTCAAAGCCTTACCTACCATTTATAACCTAAATATTTCAACATATTTTAAGCAGCCTTAAGGCAACATGAATCATTCATTACATACTATTCACAAAGACTTTTACTCCGTGGTAAACAGTGCAGACCCTGATCAGACGTCTACACCGTTTTCTTAGGCTCATTTTCTTGTAGTGTCCCGATATGTATGGTACATACAGTACATAAAGAAGAATCGAGAGACCCTATCTTACCAATATCGAGAATTCTTTCTCCCGGTCTTGTTTGTTTCCATGAGTCCAGCTGTTCTTTTTCCATGTATTGCAGCCGTCTGTCATGGAAACATACTTTTATCACACTCTGAAATAAACCAACTGTCAATTATAAGCATAAACTGCTTGATTTGAATATGTTTTATACACAGAAGTTTTAAAACATATATAATGAAATTCCTATACTAAGACCCGCTTTGGGATTGTTCAAAAGTGGTCTTTAAGATGGTCTCTTATTTGGACACGCTGGGTGTTTGTTTGATTTGAGGTTTAACTTCCCCATCAACACTGTATAGGTAATTTTGGAGATAGGGTTTATATGCCAGGGATTTTCCTAGTGCAAATTTTACCGGCCCCTATAATTCCCAATTTAGATATAAATATTCCTGAATTTTATAACAAATTTCCCAATTTCTGATGTTGTGCTACATTTTGATAAAAATCTCATGAGAATTGAACCAAAATTGACAAAGTTACAGCTGATTTAAATTCCCAACTGTAAATATTAGCGAGCTGTTTTTCCCAAACCCAGCGGCTCCTGGACCCTTATTCTGAAGGGTAGGAAAATCCCTGTATGCATGAACGGTCCGACTTGCACCACTTTGCCTTAGACCCTCAAAGCAGTTTACCAGTACTCATCATACTCATGCGCAGTCAGTATCAGCTCTGCGTGGAAGCATCATGCAGCCTAATCTATTTCTTCAAGCCCTGATGGGTGGTTATATTTTTTTAACTTACATGTATATTCTGACTTTTATGTTTCCTGCTGGAATGTAACAACCAAATCACATAAATTTCTATGGTGATTGCTTTCTTTTGAAAATCTGTCAGCATCATATTTCATTTTAGAATGAAAGACATTCTTGCTTTAATGTTCTGAAACTAAAGTTTTAGGAAAATTAGTTTTTATCAATGTGTTAACCCTTATTCTGCTGAAAAAAATTAATTTTGTCGTACCCATTTCTGACTGTCAACCAATCAGATTAATAGAAATTAATTCATTTTAATTCACAAACTGGATGATCCTGATCAGCTGGCTTCTATAAAAGCCATCTGATCTTGATCTACACTATCTGCAAATGAATGACTTATTGTTTTCATCAGGACAATGGTAAACGGAGGTAAATTGTTACTGAAAAAAATTAGTAGTTTTTCAGCAAAAAAAATATCTGTATTAGATATTGTACTTGCTAGACCAATTGACATTCCTGGGCCCAGTTGATTTAGAAGCCTCTGTGGTGTAGTGCTTATGCTTCTCCCCTGATAAACCAGGGATTGCAGGATCGGTCCCGGGCTTCTCCAGACTTTCGGATGAGTCTTTAACTGAGGCCCCGTCTCCGTATGACCTTAGCTGTTGGTGGAATGTAAAACTGAAACACATTCACTCACTCACTCACTGGGCCCAGTTGTTCAAAGTATCCTTAGCTGAAGGAACTCATTAGTGGTCAAACTGTTAACTGTTCTAGCATGTATGATATTTAATACTTTAGTATTTTTGCTTGAAAAAATGTAAGAAGCTTTTGCATTTGCAAAAGCTACTTACATTTTTCAGCAAAAAAATTGTGTATATGCAATAAGTTTACTAACAATGTTGTTAGTTTTGAACAACTGGCCCCATGGTGTTCAAAACTAATTCAATCTTTATTAAAATTATTTGAAAACTTCAAACATCAATTATAGCAATATGCTAATATTTTTGCTGAAAATGTGAGTAACATTTTGGTCAAGTTCATTTTTATAATATTTTGAACATGAACAGGCTTGCTAAAGTACTCATGACTATTAAATCTGCATGACAAAACAAGAGCCCAGTTGTTCAAATTAATGATGTCATTAGTTAAGTTGTCAAAAAGTTTTTGATTATTGAGTATGGCAAATATGCTAATACACCGCAACTACATTATAAATGGTCATTTTTCTACACAATCTATACAGAAAAAAAAGACCATATATGGTCATTTTTCTACATAACCTATACATTTTTGTTTGGATATAACACGGTTGTTTAACTTTCTGCTTTGGATCCCATCCCATGATTAGTGTTACAAAGAGGTCATGGTGTACCTTTATTTTTTCTGAAAACATGTGCGTAGCTTTTGCAAAAGCTACTCACATTTTTCCCGCAAAAAAAATACCAGAGTATTAGATGTCAACTTGCTACAATACTTAACACTTTGACCATTAACGTGGTTGTTAAGCCAACACTATGAACAACTAGAGCTGTCAGAGGATCTGACTATAGCCCCGCTTCAGCGCTGTCAGAGAAGAAAGTTATTTAAGCTGCAGAGAAAACAGTTATGAACAAGAAATAACTGTTGAAAATTTTACATTATCTGGAAAAACTCTAAGAGTTGTGAGCCCTTGTCCCTCATTTCAATGAGCATGATACATTACCAGAATGTCCATGTTTATACTAAATTTCATCTTCCATTTTTCAATGTTCAAAGGGTAATAACTCCTAAAGTAGGCAAATCAGAGTCAGGGTTCCTGCGCTCTGCACATTGTCTCATGGTGCTTTACACTTGTGTGAAGTGTCATGAAAATATCTCAACTGGTTTGTGAGTTATGGAGCCGACACAGTCAAAATTGCCTTTTTAAATGTTCAAAGGGCAATAACTCCTAAAGTAGGCAAACCAGAGTTATGGTTCCTGCACTCTGCACATCATCTCAAGGTGCTTTTCATTTATTTGAAGTTTCATGAAAATATCAGAAACGGTTATGGAGCGGACATAGTTAAAATTGCCATTTTTTAATATTCAAAAGCCTATAACTGAAAAAGTAGACAATCCAGAGTTTGGGTTCCTGCGCTCTGCACACGTAATATGGTGCTTTACATTTGTGTGAAGTTTCATAAAATTATCTCAAACGGTTTTCGAGTTATCGAGCAAAGACGGCTAAAATTGATATTTTTCAATATTCAAAGGGACATAACTCAAAAATTAGGCAATCCAGAGTTATGGTTCCTGCACTCTGCACACCATCTCATGGTGTTTAATGTTTGTGTGAAGTTTCATGAAAATATGTGAATGGGTTTTAAAGTTATGGAGCGGACACGAAAATTGTCAACAGACACAGACAGACACACAGACAGACACACAGACAGACACACAGAAAATACGAAAACCAGAGTTATGGTTCTTGCGCTCTGCACATTGTCTCATAGTGCTTAACATTTGTGTGAAGTTTCATGAAATTATCTCAAACGGTTTTCGAGTTATGAAGCGGACACTGTTAAAATTGCCATTTTTCAATGTTCAAAGGGCAATAACTCCAAAAATAAGCAATGCAGAGTTATGGTTCCTGCGCTCTGCACATCGTCTCATAGTGCTTAACATTTGTGTGAAGTTTCCTAAAAATATCTCAAACGGTTTTCGAGTTATGAAGCGGACACAATTAAAATTGCCATTTTTCAATGTTCAAAGGGCAATAACTCCAAAAGTAGGCAATCCACAGTTATAATTCCTTCGCTCTGCACATTGTCTTATGGTGTTTAACATTTGTGTGAAGTTTCATGAAAATATGTTAAGCAGATACAAAGTTATGGAGCCAACACAAATTAACGGAATCACGGAATTACGGAATTATGGAAAATGTTCAAAGGGCAATAACTCCAAAAGTAGGCAATCCACAATTATAATTCTTTCGCTCTGCACATTGTCTTATGGTGTTTAACATTTGTGTGAAGTTTCATGAAAATATGTTAAGCAGATACAAAGTTATGGAGCCAACACAAATTAACGGAATCACGGAATTACGGAATGACAGAAGGACATGGCAAATCCAATATAGCCCCACTTTTTCAAAGCGGGGCTATAATTAGGCCCAGGAGTATCTCTACTTACTCTGAGGAATTTCCCTTGAAATTCTGAGAGATCACCAAGTCTTTTCAATTTAATTTCATATGACTGTCCTGCAGAAGAAGAAATACTCATTGAATTAAGTAAACAAGAGGGCCCAATGGCCCTATATCGCTCACCTGTGTACCAGAAAATCATTAGTGTAGGAGACCACTTGACATTGCTACACTAAATATCTAAGCTCTGGGCCTTATGGCTTTGGAAAAGAAGATTTTTGCAGCTTTTTTCAATTATAAGTCTAAAGGAACAGAGGGGCCCCGGGGTGTGGCCCATTTGAATCCCAGGGGCAGGGTTAGCAGGATTTATGTAGGTGACTATTTTATGTTGCTAGATACTAAATATCTAAGCTCTGTGCTTCACAGTTTCAGAGAAGAAGATTTTTGAAGCTATTCTCCATTATGAGACAATGGGAGCTCAGGGGGTCACAGGGCATGGCCCATTTGGACCCCCCAGGGGCATGATTGGCTAGATTTATGTAGGTGACCACTTGCCGTTGCTACATGCTACATATCTAAACTCTGGGCCCTGTGGTTTCAGAGAAGAAGATTTTTGAAGTTTTTTTTTTCCATTATGAGTCTATGTGAGATAAGGGGCCCCGGGCGTGGCCAATTTGGACCCTAGGGGCATGATTGGCAGGATTTATGTAGGTGACCACTTGCCGTTGCTACATGCCAAATACCTCAGCTCTGGGCGCTGTGGTTTCAGAGAAGAAGACTTTTGAAGCTTTTTTCCATTATGATCAGGGAGTTAAGGGGCCCCGGGTGTGGCACATTTGGACCCCAGGGGCATGATTGGCAGGATTTATGTAGGTGACCACTTGCCGTTGCTACATGCTAAATATCTAAGCTCTGGGCCCTGTGGTTTCAGAGAAGAAGATTTTTGAAGCTTTTTTCCATTATGAGTCTATGGGAGCAAAGGGGCCCCGGGGCTAGGCCTATTTGGACCCTAGGGGCATGATTGGCAGGAATTATGTAGGTGACCACTTGCAATTGCTAGGTGCTAAATATCTAAGCTCTGGGCGCTGTGGTTTCAGAGAATAAGATTTTTGAAGCTTTTTTCCATTATGAGTCTATAGGAGCTATAGGGCACGGGGCGTGGCCCGTTTAGACCTCAGGGGCTTGATTGGCAGGAATTATGTAGGTGACCACTTGCCATTGCTACATGCTAAATATCTAAGCTCTGGGCCCTGTGGTTTCCAAGAAGAAGATTTTTGAAGCTTTTTGTTCCATTATGAGTCTATGGCAGGGAAGGGGCCCCGGGGCGTCGCCAATTTGGAACCTAGGGGCATGATTGGCAGGAATTATGTAGGTGAAAACTGGCCTTTGCTACATGCTAAATATCTAAGCTCTGGGCCCTGTGGTTTCAGAGAAGAAGATTTTTGAAGCTTTTTTCCATTATGAGTCTATGGCAGGGAAGGGGCCCCGGGGTGTGGCCAATTTGGACCCCAGGGGCATGATTGGCAGGAATTATGTAGGTGACCACTTGCCGTTGCTACATGCCAAATATCTCAGCTCTGGGCCCTTTGGTTTCAGAGAAGAAGATTTTTGAAGCTTTTTTCCATTATGAGTCTATAGGAGCTAAAGGGCCCCGGTGTGTGGCATGATTGGCAGGAATTATGTAGGTGACCACTTGCCATTGCTACATGCTAAATATCTAAGCTCTGGGCCCTATGATTTCAGAGAAGAAGATTTTTGAAAGTTTTTTTTTTCCATTATGAGTCTATGGGAGCTAAGGGGCCCCGGGGTGTGGCCAATTTGGATCCCAGGGGCATGATTGGCAGGAATTATGTAGGTGACCACTCAACATTGTTACAAGCTTATTATCTAAGCTCTGGGCCCTGTGATTTCAGAGAAGAAGATTTTTTAAATTTTTCCCATCATAAGTCTATGGGAGCTATATGTTGCCATGGCAACCAGAATTCCAATTGGATCAGCCCAAAAACCTTATGCAGCCTTTCCCCCTACCTGATGATGCTTCACATGAAATTTGATCAAGATTGGCAATGGGGTATTAGAGATATACTTATTTGAAATTGTTTACGGATGCACGTACGCATGGATGGAAGCACGCAAGGATGCACGCACACACGACGGACGACGGACAAAAAGTGATCCCAAAAGCTCACCTTGTCACTACGTGACAGGTGAGCTAATAAAAAAAGAAAAGAAAAAGAACTTATTTCATTTTATGATACGAAAATGTGCTTTATAATATGTTTCAGTAGTTTTCGATTTTAATCCAATTATTAACCCTTATCTTCCTGTTCACGACAACCTCTATCTTTGGAAAGTGTAGATCCAGATCAGATGGCTTCTGAAGAAGCCATCTGATCAGGATCTACAATGTTTGGCATTCAGTTTATGAATTTGTCGCAATAAATTACATCAAGTAATTTGATTGGCTGATAGACAGAAATGGGTGTGGCTTAAATGAATATTCAGCAAGATAAGGGTTAATATAGTTTTTCTACTTTTTGACTCAGAATTAACATTTGCACAGCATTTTTGGTGGAATTTTTAATAGAGTTACTACTGAAATCATGAAGCTGAATAAATACTTTGAAACTTCCTCAGTGCTTTTGTATAAGGTAGTTACAATCCCATTTCATTAATAAAAGCCCTGCAAGCACTGCATGATGTACACCCCACGGCACATATATCAAGCAAGTGATGTATCTCTGTCAAAATGAAGTCAAAGGAAAGCTATATTATACTATCTTTTCAAATTAGTACATGGTGGAAATAGCAATGTTCATAGGGCAATAACTTCAAAAGTAAGCAAACCAGAGTTATGTTTCATAAGTTTTGCATGTCATCTCATAGTGCTTTGCATTTCTATAAAATTTCATGAAAATATGTCTAACAGAGTCAGAGCGGACACAAGTACATGGGAGAAATAGCTATGTTCAATGTTCAAAGGATAATAACTCCAAAAGTAGGAAAATCAGAGTAATGGTTTATATGTTCTGCACATTGTCTCTTGGTGCTCTACATATCTGTGTATTTTCGTGAAAATATCTCAAATTGTATCAGAGTTATGGAGTGGGCACAAAATTGATAGAAACTGCTATGTTCAATGTTCAAAAGGCAATAACTCCAAAAGTAAGAAAACCAGAGTTACAGTTCATATGTTCTGCACGTCATCTCATGGTGCTCTAGATATCTGTGAAGTTTTATGAAAATATTTGAAACGGTATCAGAGTTATGGAGCACACACAAAACTATGATAGAAATGGTTATGTTCAATGTTCAAAGCGCAATAACTCCAAAAAGTAGGAAAATCAGAGTTCTGCACGTCGTCTCATGGTGCTCTACATAGCTGTGAAGTTTTGTGAAAAATCTCCAATGGTATCAGAGTTATGGAGCAGACATGAAACTATGAGGCACAGCCGGACAGACACTAAAAATTTTTTATTGGCGGGGAGTTATGGAGTGAACAAGAAACTATGGTAGAAATTGCAATGTTCAATGTTCAAAGGGCAATATATCCAAAAGTAGGAAAATCAGAGTTATGTTTTTTTATGTTCTGCACATTGTCTCATGGTGGTCTACATAGCTGTGTTGTTCCGTGAAAATATCTCAAATGGTATCAGTTATGGAGCGGATACGAAACTGATAGAAACTGCTATGTTCAATGTTCAAAGGGCAATAACTCCATAAGTAAGAAAACCAGAGACACAGTTCAAATGTTCTGCATGCCAACTCATGGTGCTCTATAGATATCTGTGAAGTTTCATGAAAATATCTGAAATGGTATTGGAGTTATGGAGCGGACAGGAAACTATGATAGAAATGGCTATGTTCAATGTTCAAAGGGCAATACCTCCAAAAGTAGGAAAATCAGAGTTACGGTTTATATGTTCTTCACGTTGTCTCATGGTTCTCTACATATATGTGAAGTTTCGTGAAAATATCTCAAATAGTTATCAGCATTTTGGAGCGGACACAAAACTATGAGGTGCTGATGGACGGATGTACGGACACCCTAAACATTTCGGAGGGTATAACATAATAACCCGCCACTTATCACAAGAGTGTGTATTCTTGTTTTTTATCGGTCCCATCAACACTATTTAGATGATATAGAACCAGTCAGTTTACCTAAGCACACTTTTCCATGGCTGGCTTACACATAAGCAGTTAACCACTACAGTGCACACACTTGAGACAGAAAATGACAATTACCTTTTTCGAAACAATCATGGTAAACAAACCATTAGTGCTTCACTGTATGTCAACTCACCTTGGTTTAAGTATGTTAGTGTTTCTTCATTCACTTTGACAGCTGGAGATGTGGCAGCTCCCAAAATGTATTGAAATCTAAAAAACAAAAATATGGCAAGAATTGAGTAACTTAAAACTGTTACTACCTAGTACACTGTATTTTACAAAATGAAAACAATTGGCACATTTTCCATCTTTCCTCCATGTTATCAAGGGAGATAACTAGGAACTGAATCCTTTCAAGCAAGCTAACTTTAGTACTGAATCCTTTCAAACTTTTAGCATATCAGGGATGTTTTGTTTGTGCCGTGTGGCGGCTGTAAAAGGTCTCCCCGTACATGCATTTAATGCTCTTATTTTTCCAATCCTCAGGGATTGCTTATGCAATTGCTTTTCACTGTTCCATCAATTGACATCCTTTAGATACCTGTTGAAGATCATTATTAAACCGATGTTCGTTCCTCGTTGTATAACAACTGCTTGTTTGACATCCCTGTACTTTAAGTAGACTAGGATGTTTTGTGGGCTTTTGTTGTACCTTCCTTCTATTCGAAGGAATCTTCTTCAGTAATTTTATTTATTTACTTAATAACCGGTATGAACATCGCTTTAGTTTTGACGGTATCACAACCTTATTAACCAAAATGAGTATTACAAATACATTTAAAATATCAATATCACCCCTTAGGTTACAATCTGCTTCTTCTGTATGGATTCCCCATTCTATTAAGAACTTTAATACTATGTTGCCTTCGGTATTGGTTAGACCCTTAAATTTATCTTCTGTAACTTCAGTTAATCTCAAAGGAGCAGGCAATACCAATGTTTTTGGGAGTAGTCTTCGTATAAGACTATCTCCTCTCAAATCGTAGTCTTCGTATAAGACTATCTCCTCTCAAAACGGGCCTCCGTGGCCTAGTGGATAAGAGCGCTGACTCTTAGTCATTAGGTCTCTCACCGCCGTAGGTTCGAGCCTCGCTCGGGCCACGTGTGAGACGCCAAGTTCTGCAACGGAAGGTCAGGTGGTTTTTCTCCGGGTACTCCGGTTTTCGCCCACCTCTGATTAACGATCGGCTCGATATGAGTGAAATAATCTTGAAAGGGCCGTAAAACCCAAACCAAAAAAAAAAAAAAAAAAAAATCTCCTCTCAAATCGCCCATCCTTCAAAAATATACTAATCCGTGGATAAGAAGTGGAATGTATCCTAGTATTTCTAAGTGCAATGCCAAGAGGTGCAGATGTTGTTCGCATTTAAGCACTGCGTCTACCCTTACTTCATCTGTAAACGGTAGACGCTTCTCTGTAGTTAACATGTCTGATTTGACATGACAGTCTACAGATTTAATTTATCTAATTACTTGACGTGCTGCAAACTGTAATATGCAGTACGTCGGTCAAACTAACCGCATGCTTAAAACTAGATTGAACGAGCATTATCGTAGAATGAGTAAGCCTAAGAAAATTGACACTTTCTTGTACCGTCACTTTCGACGTACAGGTCATTCTGTAAATAACATTGTTATACAACCAGTGGAAAAACTTTATTACGATGCAAATTCTACATCTAGTTTCAAAATAATCAAAAGACATGAAGCTGAACTGAAATGGATTAAATTTTTACAGACCCCTTTTCCACTGGGATTTAATGACAACATTTATCATGAGGATAATATTTCCAGAATGCCTGACTTTGATATTTTCTCCCTCCTGGAATGTCGAAAACGCAGAACTAGATCTCATGGCACCAGGAAAAATGGTAACTTTAAACGTAAATCACGTGCGTTTAAACGAAACAAAACAGGACTGAAGTGACTGTCAATTATATTATTAAATCATGGACGCCACTCTATGCTTTCATTTTTAAGTTCATTACCCGTTTCTGTTTTACGTCTTCTGGACACCGAGGCGAATAAATTCTACGATAGTTCTCATCAGTTATATGATGCGGCTCTCTTAACTAGAGGCTATACTCAGCATACTCTCCGTCCTTACATTGATTCTGAAATTAATCATAAAGGCCATTTCTTCAAAATATCCTTCATTAATAAGAGTATGGATTTTATAGATTTGCCCAGTATCTTCCGTGAGAGATCGGTACTTTCTTCCATTCCTGCTTATTTTCAAAATACTGAAACACCTATAATTTGCTATAAATATAACAAACCTGTCAGATCTATCATTTTTAATTTCAATAAACTTGTTTCAGATCTTGATATTGATACTAATACTCCTGATTCATGTGATTGTAAAAACTCAAAAGTATTGCTATCCTGCTGCTGGTCATGTAATTACTGGCAATTTGAAAATTATTCCTGATTCTAGGATAAGGAATATAATTTCTAAAGGACCGAAATATCGGTTTCCTTCTAAAATTGATTTCAGTAAATGTAGAGATGAAATCGCTGCTTCATTGAATGAATTTGGTAATCGATGGTGTAAGCGAGAGTATGTTGAGCATAAAGCCCTCAAGGACTGGAAACTTAGCATTTTGAAACTAGTGAATAAACGCATTTCTTTCTATTCTCAAAATACTAACTTATTACCTCCTAAGCCCAAGATGTCTTTACGTCATCTTAAACTAGGTATTCAAGAATTTCATAAGAAGTTTGTTTTGGCCCCTGCAGAGAAGGCCGCTAACAACGTCGTCGTTGTGTGACGGCTCCACTATGTTAACACGCTTAAGCAGGAGCTTGGTGGTACTAAGGCCTATGAACTTCAGCCTTTAGCTGAAGAGAGAGCTATAGTAGATAAACATGTTTGTCTTTCAGCCACCAAGTTTGCTGTGTGTGTTAACGAAGGCCAAGACAAGCTTCCTACGCTATACTGGTTACCAAAACTTCATAAAAAACCTTACAAAGCACGGTTTATTGCAAATTCTAGCTCTTGCACTACCACTGAACTTTCTAAATTATTAACTTCCTGTCTTACTGCTATTAAAACGCATGTAATTAAATATTGTGATAAAGTCTTTGAAAGATCAGGAAGAAATCTGTTTTGGTCTATAAAAAATTCGAATGAGGTTTTAAATAAATTGAAATCTAGACATTTTCGTGCTTCTAGTCTGTCTACCTACGATTTTTCCACTCTTTACACTACACTTCCTCATAATCTTATAAAAGAAAAGCTTAATGATTTAATTGAATGGGCTTTTCACAGAGAAGATTCTCTCTATCTTGCATGTAATGTCAGAAATGCATTTTTCACTTCTAAAGAGCATAAGAATTATACACTTTGGTCATGTCAGAAAGTGTGTGATGCCCTCACCTTTCTACTTGACAATATTTATATTAGATTCGGTACTAAGTTATTTAGACAAATTGTGGGTATTCCGATGGGTACTAATTGCGCACCTCTTGTGGCTGATCTGTTCTTGTATTGTTATGAAAGAGACTTCATTTTGTCGCTTTCCATTGATAACCAATCTGAAATTATTGAAGCTTTTAGCTCTACTTCTAGATATTTAGATGATTTATTAAATATTGATAATACCTATTTTGATGGTTTGATCAGTCAGATTTACCGCCTAGAACTTCAGTTAAATAAAGCAAATTCTTCTGATACCGAGGCCCCGTTTTTGGATTTACATCTATCTATTGTAGATGGATTTGTTTCGTGCAAAATTTATGATAAACGCGATGACTTTGATTTTGAGATTGTAAATTTTCCTTTTTTGGATGGTGATGTTCCTCGTGCGCCATCCTATGGCGTTTATATTTCGCAATTAATTCGATTTGCTAGAGTGTGTAGTCATGTAACTGACTTCAACACTCGTAATAAATTATTAACGGCTAAACTCCTTAATCAGGGTTATCGGTACCATCAACTACGCAAAGCCTTTTCAAAATTTTATAGACGCCATTCTGATTTAATTTCAAAATTCAATATTGGACTTAAATCTCTTCTGCAACAAGGTCTATCGGAACCCGAATTTTATGGTGACTTAGTATATAAATTCAGAAAAATATATAACCGCAATGACTTCAGCACCCAATTTCGTAAAATCATTCTTCGATATAAAAAGATTGGGTACAACATGGATATTATCGACAGACTGCATGCATGGTAGTTAACCCAATCACAGTTGGCAACTTTGCTTCCCTCTTCAATTGCACGCCGGTGGGTCAGGCCTCAGATTCTATGACGGCTCCAACGTAAAGGCTTATTGAAAATTAGAGAGATAATTCTGGTTGGTGCCTGATGCTCTGTCTCTGGTCAGGCTCATCGGAGTCTAACTGTTGGTTTTCTTTTGCTCCAGCATTTCAGTGGTTTCTTGCTGTCGAGTCCTCACCGTTGTCCAACCTCTGTGGTTCTTTGATTTTTGTGTTCACGGAGATGTTGCACTGATGAGTTAGGAGGCCTTCATGCGGACTGAACAAATTATTTGTCTAAATCGCGACGGAAGTAAGGGTGAGGATTGTGGCCACGTAAAATCGATTTAAGCCCCCCGGTGGAAATCTTCCACTGACCGTTCAAAGGCGGCTCTTCTGTGGCGATTTATTTATGTTGTTGTTTGTTACTTACTGTGTGTATCACTTGTCTTTTAATTTTGGATGGCCATATGGCCATTTTGTGGGAAAGTAACTGTCCTTATGGCCTTCCTTTGTTTAGGTTTCCATTATGGTCTGGTCGCATAATGTTTGTATTTCTTTCCCTTTGGTGTCTTTTATGGGTGGAGTAAGTTAATTGTATCAATTCCTGATCTTTGTTTTACTTCTACTTTAGGACAGAACCTTTTCAAAGACAAAAATTTTAGGACTAAAACACTTGAAGGGAGAGCCCTTGACGGGAGATATTTTTAGGACTGAATCCCTTCAAGTAAGATATTTTTATAACTGAATCCCTTCAAGTAAGATATTTTTATGACTGAATCCCTTCAAGCAAGATATTCTTAGGCCTGAATCCCTTCAAGGAAGATATTTTTAGAACTGAATCTCTTTGAGAAATATATTTTTAGGACTGAATCTCTTCCAGGAAGATAATATTAGGACAAAATCCCTTCAAGGAAGATATTCTTAGGACTGAATCCCTTCAAGAAAGATATTTTATGACTGAATCCTTCCCAGGAAGATATTCTTAGGACTAAATCCCTTCAAGGAAGATATTCTTAAGACTGAACCCCTTTTAAGGAAGATTTTTAGGACTGAATCCCTTCAAGGAAGATACTTTTAGGACAGGATCCTTCAAAGAAAATATTGTAAGGACAAAATCCCTTCAAGGAAGATATTCTTAGGACTGAATCCCTTCAAGGAAGATATGTTATGACTGAATCCCTCCCAGGAAGATATCCTTAGGACTAAATCCCTTCAAGGAAGATATTCTTCGGACTGAATCCCTTCAAGGAAGATTTTTAGGACGGAATCCCTTCAAAGAAGATACTTTTAGGACTGGATCCTTCAAAGAAAATATTGTTAGGACAAAATCCCTCGAAGGAAGATCTTTTATGACTGAATCCCTCCCAGGAAGATATTCTTAGGACTAAATCCCTTTAAGGAAGATATTTTTTGACTGAATCCCTTCAAGGAAGATATTCTTAGGGCTGAATCTCTTCAAGGAAGATATTCTTAGGACTGAATCCCTTCAAGGAAGATATTCTTAGGACTGGATCCCTTCAAGGAAGATAATTTAATGAATGAATCCCTTAAAGGAAAATATTCTTAGGACTGAATCCCATCATAGAAGATAGTTTTATGACTGAATCCCTTCAAGGAAGATACTTTTATGACTGAATCCCTTCAAGGAAGATATTCTTAGGACTGATTCCCTTCAAGGAAGATATTCTTAGGACTGAATCCCTTCAAGGAAGATATTCTTAGGACTGAATCCCTTCATAGAAGATATTCTATGACTGAATCCCTTCAAGGAAGATATTTTTACGACTGAATCCCTTCAAGGAAGATATCTTTATGACTGAATACCTTCAAGGAAGATATTCTTAGGACTGAATAAGGAAGATATTCTTAGGGCTGAATATCTTCAAGGTTCGGACTGAATCCCTCCAAGAGAGTTAACTTTACGACTGAATCCCTTCAAGGAAGATATTTTTATGACTGAATGCCTTCAAGAAATATATTCTTAGGACTGAATCCCTTCAAGGACGATATTCTTAGGGCTGAATCCCTTCAAGGAAGATATTCTTAGGACTGAATCTCTTTTAGGACTGAATCCCTTTGAAAACTGGGTTTACTCTAATAGGTAAGAATTTGCTCCTCATTATGTAAAGCTTTGTTGAACTAAAATGGCTTCATTACTCCTTCAGAGATTTTCATTAAAATTCAGGACCTAGTTGTTCACAGCATCTTTTGCTTAACAGGCTAATTAATGGTCAAACTGTTAAATGTTCCAGCAAATACATTATCTAAAATTATGTTATTTTTGCTGAAAAATATGTGAGCAGCTTTTGCTTCAGCAAAAGCTGCTCACATTTTTTTAGCAAAATGCTAGCATATTTGCCATATTGAAAAATGGAAGTTTAAACGATTTGGTAATTAACAACATTGTTAGTTTTGAACAACTGGACCCAGAACTTTAGATAAGGAGGAAAGCATGGATAATAAAGTAAGGATTTCCTTACCGTATAGCTCATTGCTAGAAATGTAAGAATCACCTTACTGAGTTTAATGCAGAAACCAGAAAAATAATCTTTTAATTTTTCCCCCGTAACACCTCCCAACACCACCACTACCATTCCCTTGTATGCACTTTCGCTTTGAACCATAGCTCCAGATAAGGACATATAACGAGGATAATTTCAGGATGATTTTTCTTATTTAACACATGAAAACATAAATTGTGGGTACTTGTTAAAAATGCCTCTGCAACAGCCTGGAAAGGCTGTGATTATTTGGAGTAAAATGCAAAATCTAAATTTTCTTTCACAGACTAAGACATTCTAACAGGTTCCACACACCCTTTTAAACCATATATACAAGTGGTTACTGCTCTTGTAAATTACAAGGGTGTATATGTTTTATTTGCACAATCACTTCATGGAAAATCATTAGTTGTGAATCCACATCTGATATCAGTATAATTCTTTTTGACCATTATTGACAGCACATCGCGCTAGTTGCTCCCCGCGCCTAATGAGCCTGTTTGATTTGTTTGATTTGAAGTTTAATGTCCCCGTCAACACTGTAAAGGTCATTTTGGAGACGTTGCTTCCAATTTTGTGGGACTTTTACCCGACACTGAGATGAAATGACATCTCAAGCCCTGCTGCCCAAAGAAACCAACAGGGTTTATAAGCATGGACAGTCCGAGTCGCACCGCTTTGCCTCGGCAGGCTTAGTATATAAATTCAGAAAAATATATAACCGCAATGACTTCAGCACCCAATTTCGTAAAATCATTCTTCGATATAAAAAGATTGGGTACAACATGGATGTTATATGACAGACTGCATGCATGGTATTTAACCCAATCACGGTTCGCAACTTTGCTTCCCTCTTTAATTGCACGCCGGTGGTTCAGGCCTCAGATTCTATGACGGTTCCAACGTAAAGGCTTATTGAGAATTAGAGAGATCTAATTCAAGATAATGTTGGTTGGTGCCTGATGCTCTGTCTCTGGTCGGGCCCATCAGAGTCTAACTGTTGGTTTTCTTTTGCTCCAGCATTTCAGTGGTTTCTTGCTGTCGAGTCCTCACCATTGTCTCACCTCTGCGGTTCTTTGATTATTTGTGTTCACGGAGTTGTTGCACTGTTGAGTTAGGAGGCCTTCATGCAGACTGAACAAATTATTTGTCTAAATCGCGACGGAAGTAAGGGCGAGGATTGTGGCCATGTAAAATCGATTTAAGCCCCCCAATGGAAATCTTTCCACTGACTGTTCCAAGGCGGTTCTTCTGTGGTGGTTTATTTATGTTGTTGTTTGTTACTTACTGTGTGTATCACTTGTGTCTTTTTATTTTGGATGGCCATATGGCCATTTTGTGGGAAATTAACTGTCCTTATGGCCTTCCTTTGTTTAGGTTTCCATTATGGTCTGGTCGCTTCATGTTTGTGTTTCTTTCCCTTTGGTGTCTTTGATGGGTGGAGTATTAGTTAATTGTATCGATTCCTGAACTTTGTTTTAATTCTACTTTTTAGATCCTCTAAGTGGTTTACCAGTACTCATGTGCGAGTCACTTTCAGCTCTGCACGGAAGCATCATGCAGCACATCTATTTCTTCAAGCCCCGATGGAGGGGGGGGGGGGCGGTAATGAGCCTGTATCTAGCCATTTGAATATAAGGTGTGTTGCAATTGCATACCTATTTATAAAGTGCATCACATGGATTTGAATATTTATTATTTTACCTGACAATCATCGACAAATGGATTTAGTCTTTGCTCTCATTTCTCTGTTTTGCAATTTCTCCAAATGATCACAGTCTTTCCTGACTGTCGCAGAGGCATACAACTTGCTAGAGAAGGGTCAGGTCTAAAACTTTCCCGTAGTGATGTATGGGCTAAAGTGAGTATTAAAAGGATCGATGATTCAGAATTTCTGAACGGAGTTTACCATATTATCATTTACTTTCAAAGTCAAATGCTTTCGATTTCACCTGTATTAAGCAAGCACCTAAGTGATAAACAAAATTTGCTTGCTTAATTAAGACAGGTCTTGCTGAATAAATGTGAAAATGAAGGCATCTGCCTTGTTGGGGAACCAAATGCTTTGATTGCTTAAGACAGGTTGCTTGCTTAATAGAGGTGGCCACTAAGACAGGTTTGGTTGTACTTACCCGTTGTCTAGATTTTCTTGTTTGAAAACTGGCAGAGCAAGAAGAGCTTCACTGAAAACATAAAATGAGAGAAGCATATCACTTTTAAGTCTGGCAGCCATCTGGTTTGTTTGATTTGAGGTTTAACATCCCCGTCAACATTGTATAGGTCATTTTGGAGACATTACTTCCAATTTTGTGGGACTTTTACCCGACATTGAGATGAAATGACATCTCAAGCCCTGTCGCCCAATGAAATCAAAAGGCTTATATGCATTGGCTGTTCGAACTCACACCACTTTTCCTGGGCAGGCTTAGTCCTAAGCGGTTAACCAGTACTCATGTGTGGTCAGTTTCAGCTCTGCGTGGAAGCACCATGCAGCCCAAACTTTTTAGGCTTTTTGGTAGTCAGTCACCAAAACTGATTAGGAATTGCCAATTAAAGGTTATTTCTTTTTTTGCTTTTTTATTATTTTATTTCAATTTTCAGCCCTGGTGACCATCTTTGCCCATTAACAATCCCAAACCACTCATACCCAATACCAATTTATATACAAAATTTGAAGAAAATCCATGAAAAAATGTTCAAGTTATTGACCGGAAACGCCCCAAAACCCCTTATTTTGAACTGAAAAGGGCGGTAACTCTGTCAAATGTTAACAGATTTTCCCCATTAACAATCCCATACCACTCATTCCCGGTATAAACATGTATGTGAAATTTGAAAAAAAAATCCGTGAAAAATTACTCAAGTTATCGATCGGAAATGGTGTGGACGGATGGATGTACAGATGGATGTATGGATGGACAGACAGACACTCGAAGGTATATCATAATACCCACCACTATCGTGTGGTGGGGTATAAAAAGTTCAGCCATTTTCAAAACCAATTTTGAAGAAAACACAGCCTGACACCCCTAGTTTTTGAAATGGACTCCTGCTATATATAAGGAGGACGATTCCATTTGGTACACATTTAGAACACACATTATGTGGATTCTTTCACACTTCGACACAATCTGTGCATTCCTCTGCAGCCGGCCTCGGTAGCTCAGTCGGATGTGTGTCTGACTGGTGATCAGGAGGACGCAGGTTCAATACCTGCCGGGGTCGGCAACATTCTTTCGTGGAGATTGATCACGAGATCTTTTCTACAGTCATTCTCTCCCTTCTGCTGATTCAAGAAGGACAGTTGTCAGTTTCTGGCGAAAAAATGTGCACTGTACTGGTTAACCGCTTACGTACAAGCTTGCCCTGGAAAAACGTGGATAGGTAAACTGATCGGCTCAAAAATGACCTAAATAGTGTTGAATGGGCCGTTAAACTCCACTACAAACAAAAAAAACAAAGCATTCCTCTGCAAAGAAACAATGTTGTCACTTTTTATGCATGAAAAAATTACTGCTTCATTTTCCTCTTTTGAAATAAAGAAAAAGCAATTAGAATTTCATTAGCATTTTAATAGCCTTATATTTAAATAGCACCAATACAAATAATGCAATTTGATACATTATCTTTGCTTTTACAAAATAAAAATCTTGATCATTTTGTCTAAGCGAGAGACAAAAATCTCTTGAATTTGAAAGGTTCTCACTGAATTTGTCCAACTGGGATTTTTCTGTCACAAAAATATGGGACCGGAATAAACCCTGGGCCACCAAAAATGCTCCTGTGAAGCTTGAATGCAACTAACTGACCCAAAGGTATAGAAAGACTTGTCATTTTAACCCATTGTATACTAGTGGGCTCTTCCATTGCTATATTTTGGGCAAGTGTGGAAAGGTAAACTGACTGGCTCAAAAATGACCTAAATAGTGTTGACTGGGCCCCAAGATGACCTGGAAGCAGCTGACAGAGATCACAGAGAGTGGAAGCTCTCTGCTATCGACCCTCATGATAGACAAACCTGGAGATCTGGTGCGAGATCTGCCATGTGTGCAGCAAGCCAGCTACCTGGAAGGGGACGATTTATGTGGATGTTGCCCCTGTACCTGCATGTTAATCAAAACTCTGATGATGATGATGATGATGATGATGATGATGATGATGATGATGATTATGCTGATACATGAGCTGTTAACCAATAAAGTGTTTATTTTTTCACCAGAAACTGACAACTGCCCTTCTTGAATCACGGAAGGAAGAGAATGACCGTAGAAAGGTTCTGCGATTAATCCTAAAAAAGAATATTGCAAAAGAAATTGCGACCTCTTGATTACCAGTCAGATGCACATTTCCGATAACCTAATTGATTACACACAGCTTTTCAAATACCTTACTTACCACATGTATTTGGGCCCCCACCCATCGGGGCTTGGAGAAATAGATTGGGCTGCATGATGCTTCAACGCAGAGCTGAATCCCAACCGCACTTGATTACTGGTAAACTGCTTAAGCCTGCCCAGGCAAAGTGGTGGGAGCGGCAATGCTCATGCCTATAAACCATATTGTTTTCAATGGGTGGCAGGGATTAAGATGTCATTTCATCTCAATGTCGGGTAAAAGTTCCACAAAATTGGAAGCAACATCTCCAAAATGACCTAAATAGTGTTGATGGGGATGTAAAACATCAAATCAAATAAACAAACAAACTGCATGTATCCGGACAGACAGGCCCGAGCAAAAAGTGTAGATCCGATGAGTGATACCGCAGAATGTAGCAACTCATCAGTGTCTATATTGAATGTTGTGTTTTTAGACACAACATCTGCTAGTAAATTGAAGTTATTCAAATTTTAGGACATGGTGAATATGTATGGTAAGGAGTTTAGGTGTCTCAAGACTCAAGATAAATAAAGTAAAATAATCGCCGCAAATTTTCCCAAAATATATGCATTCTGGAACAATGGGAAAACTTTCCAGAAGACGCAAGAACTAGTTTGAATTAGCCACAGTAAATAAGCCACAATTCACGTAGTCTCTTGACCCATAAAATGCCAATCACGACAATTGCCGTCTGCTTTGTCACCTGCCGGCTACTTTTAAAGTCATTGTTGCAAACTGTGTGGACCCAGATCAGACTGCTCCTTAGGAGCAGTCTGATCTGGATCCACACTGTTTGCGTGTTTGCAAAAATATGTCTAAAAAGTTTGCAAAATGATTCAGCAGACAACATAAACAGACGACATTTTCAGATACAATTTTTTCTCCGCATCTCAAGGGTTAAGTTTCAATGTGATTTAATTAAAGGTTAATTAAAACTTATGGCTGTCTGTCAAACTCAATGAACAGGTAATAAACTGCATGGCACTGCTCCCAAGGACTTTATGAACAGCATCTGGCCCTAAGGTTACACAACATTTTTCATGCTAAACAGAACTGAGAATGAAAACTTTGTAATGCTCATAAATTGTTGACATTTAACCCTTCAGACGCAGAGAAAAACTACATCTGAAAATGTCATCTGCTTATGACGTCTGCTGATTTTTTTTTGCAAACTTTTTAAAAATATTTTGGCATACAGGCAAACAGTGTGGGCCCAGATCAGACTGCTCCTAGAGGAGCAGTCTGATCTGGACCCATACTGTTTGCAAAACATGACTCTTTATGTAACTGGCAGATGGCAAAGCAGATGACAATTGTCCTGATTGGCATTGTATGGGTTTGAAAATCATGAGCAGGACAACTGAGTATTAAAACAGTTTTAAAAATCAGAGAGCTAATTTTGGACAGGTCACTGTAATGCCCACTTGACCAATACCAGATAAAAGTACTGAAAGTACTGAGGAAAGTTGATTTAAGAGGAATAATTATTATGATAACAATGTCAGTCGTAGATCAAGCAGTTATCTAGATATTTTGTTGAGAAGGTCCGAGATGGTTAAAAATCGACGAAGAAAAAGATGATTCGTCGATTGTTTAGAGTGTTACGACAGGTCAGCCCTTGTGGATAATTTTTCTCTTCTCCAAGAGAAATGGAGAAAAGAGATAGAAGAGATAGTAGAGGAGATGAAAGTGAGGGATAGAGAAGAAAGAGGAAAATGAATGGAAGTGTAGAAACAGAAGAAATAACAACCCCCCCCCCCCCACACACACACACACACACCCTCTCTCTCTACCGTTACCTGCTGCAAGGACAACCGGCCCTGCCCTAATGTAAGTCAGTATCAGCTGGACTCCCCAGTGACACAAGATACATATCACCTTTGCCTTACCCATGCAACCATCCCCACGAAAAAAAAGGAAGAAATGAAGAAAGATAAACGTATCTGCTAATTTCTTCATGGTAAAACCATAAAGTTATAAATAAGCTCAGTACATTCTGTGCTTGTATCATCTGTTAATAATCTTACAGAGAAGTTCTCCTAGCGGGCACATGACGTCTTAGCAGCGTCGCGTTGATACGAAGATGCACATATGTTTTGCAGCCGCTCGGAGCTATGTTCCTTCTGGCGTGGGGACTTAAAGAGGAGAATAACTTGACGAAAAAAAAGATCATTTTTAAAACATTTGATTTAGACATTATAACCCTGAGCAGACGCCATGTTTAGCGAACTTCAGACTGTCTTCCCAAGGCGAATTAAAATACGTTTATTCCAACCTGTACATTAACCCATACATGCCAATTGTTTCAATATTGGGACATTTGGAAACACAGATTAGAGGCCACAGAATGTAGTGTCTGATCGGTGTCTTCACTATTTGCTATAAATACGGAACTTGATTTAAAACTCACAGCTTAAAGCCTTAAACAACACATATTTTGTAATTGGAGCTCTCGAAAGCATGCAGGTGAATAACTGTGTTCGATGTATCGGTCAGTAAAAGGTAGTTTAGTTGGCCACAGGTAAACACAGAGAAGCGAGCTAACCCTTTGAACCCTGTAGACCGGTGCAGACGCCGAGGCAGTAATACATTGTATCTATGCAAACCTTGCAGATCCAGATAAAACGGCACGTAGCTAGCACGTCTCGCCAGAATCTACATGTACACTGTTTGCCATCATGTCCGTGAACTACTCAGAAATCCCTTTCTATAAGAATATATTTAAACCGAGAAGAGTCCTGTTCAGAAACCCAGGGATGAAAGAGTAAAATCACAAACCAGTTGCATAAGCGCGTAGGAAAATAGTCCCAGAGATTTGTTTTCTTTTCAGAATTAGTCTTTCTGTGCCAGTTTATATTCAATCCTTATAAAGTCCCGAAAACTGAAATATTTTGAAAGACGTTCCATGTCTGCAAAATTAATTTTCAAGAGCTCATTTGGACAATTTTTATGCAGCGAACGAACAGCGGAAGTGGAGTAACGCGGTCCAGTACCGGAAGCAGAAATGTAATGACATAGAAACTTGATTTTAAAAATCAACTTTCAAAAAATCAACTTAGATATTTTTTTCTGTCCTTATGTTATGCTCCTAAGGGTCATTCCTGTTACAATTTATTTATTTGGTTTTTGTTTGTTTAATTTAAGGTTTAACATCCCCGTCAACACTGTATAGTTCATTTTGGAGATGTTGCTTCCAATTTTGTGGGACTTTTACCCGACACTGAGATAAA
Source organism: Lucinisca nassula (assembly GCA_963580285.1). Classification (NCBI taxonomy): domain Eukaryota; kingdom Metazoa; phylum Mollusca; class Bivalvia; order Lucinida; family Lucinidae; genus Lucinisca; species Lucinisca nassula. Next base: position 91,425,660 of record OY757019.1, on the reverse strand, counting down.
ATGACAGCTCATGCCCTGCCACCCAATGAAACCAATAGGGTTTATATCCATGGGTGGTCCGACTCGCACCACTTTTCCTCGGCAGGCTTAGAACGTCAAAGCAATTTAACAGTACTCGCGTGCGGTCCGTGTTAGCTCTGCGTGGAAGCATCATGCAGCCCAATCTCGATGGGCGGGGGCCAAAACAATTATTTGGTTTATTATAACATGTTTCATGTCCCTTTCAAGATTAATTCAGGTATTATTTCAAGCTGATGCTACTGTTGTTTTTATTTATTTATTTTACTATTTAAACTTTTTTATTTATTTTTTTTTGGAGGGGGATGGGTGAGATTTTAGAGCATTTGCGACAAATACTTTATTACACTAAGTAAGTAAACAATGAAGAATCTGAACAGACTGCTCCTTCTGATCAGGGTGTCTTTCTTTTAGAAACGTTCTAATTGACATAGGAACAGAAAAGGTCGGTATTTTGTGACAATTGAAGGGTAGTTTTCTTTATTTCTCCATATAAACATATGTTGTGTGTATTCATTAGAACTGCCTCCTTGAGGCGGTTCTAATGAATACCAACAACATAGGTTTTTATAGAGAATTTACAAAAACTATCCTTCAATTATCACAAAACATCCACCTCATTTCTTCCTATGTAACACATCCCAAATAAGGAGGATAAACTCGTTCTATTTTATTCTATTTTAGGATAACTGCACAAACAGGTATTAAAATGTGTTTAAATTTTTAGAGTAATTACAATGTACATGAGCTAGAACACATGATCAAGGTCAAAAATCATGGCTAAAAGCAACAGTAATTAGATTTTATTTACTTGTAAATACCGGTGAAAAAGTTCAAGGCCTTTAAATTACAATAACATGCCTGGTGTTTGATTCAGACCTGCAAGCCAAATGAAATTTCTCAATATCAGCCCACATGATCCCAAAGGTTCCACAAAAGGGACATTGGCAAACAGCGTAGACCCTGAACCACAGATGCCGCACTCTGTGGTATCTGATCAGGATCTACACTGTTTGTTGAAAATGTGGGTATTTTAGTAAAATTCACAACAAACCAGTCAGTCCTCAACCCTTAAGCTGCTGAGAAAAACAGTTTTGCATAGAGTCCGCACCAAACAGCTCCTAGAGGAGCAGTCTGACCTGGGTCCAAACTGTTTGCAACAATGACTTTTAAGTAACCAGTAGACGACAAAGCAGATGACAATGGTTGTTATTGGCATCTGCAGGGTTAAAATGGGCCCCGTCAAGTGATTTTGGTACTTATCGCCTATGCGAGCAGCGAAGGTTCAGGCGAGCCTGCGCATCCGCGCAGTCTCGCCAGAACCTTCGCTGCTCGCACATACAAGCAGTGAATCAAGAGGAACCTTCAGACAGAAAGCCATATCCCTGGCCCCTCTGCATGGCTGGGCATGCGCAGTTAAAATTTGTCATGACGGAATGCTCGAAGAAAATTCGCTTGGCGGGGCTCAAATGAGAATGGACCTGTCAAAAGCAGTTAAATCATTCTCAAAACGGGAGGCAAGCAATGCAGGCCTTCACCCTTATTCTGTTGAATAAATTAATTTTATCACACCCATTTCTGACTATTAACCAATCAAAATACTTGATATAATGTTTCATTCAAGTTTCAAACTGAATGACAAACAGTGTAGATCCCGATAAGATGGCTTTTTCAGAAGCCATCTGATCTGGATCTACACTGTTTGTTAACCCATTTTGTACCTGAAACCACTGGCGGGTACTGTAGCAAACAGTGCAGGCCCAGATCAGACACCGCAGAACATGGCGTCTGATCAGGGCCTATACTATTTGCAAAAAGTTCAGTGATTTTCCAAATAAGTTTTAAAGATACCACAACCTGTCACCCCTAAATTTGGAGATTGACTCAAGCTATATATAAGGAGGAAAATTCCATTTGGTATGAAAAGGGTTAAGGTAGGGGTTGTAGCATTCTGCAGGAGTAGAGTTAATCAAGAAACTAGAAATGTGTCAATATGACACAGATTCCCCCACCCAGAGGCCAGCCTCACCCACCAAACATCATGTTGCAACAACAGCTGTCATCGAACAGCATGTCTCACCTGCAAAAGTGTTCTTGAGGCATAGGTGGGGGTATTGCATATTAAATCTTAAAAAAAAAATAATTAACATCATACCAAACATGACCAATACATGTATATCAAATAGCTTGGAAAATATGAGCTCTTAAAAACTTATAAATCAAAAATTTCTAAGTCTGCATCCTTGACCTTGAGGTCATGGGGCAGGGGTATGGCTGAATGAAACTTTGGACCTGTAACTTTCATCATTCCAAATGTGAAGCAAATCCAAAGTATGGTTTAGAAAATATGAGCTCAAAATTTTCTAAGTCAGTGACATTGAACTTGAGGTCAGGGGCTTGGCTATGGCTGAATAAAACTTTGGTACCGGTACCATATAAGAAGCAAATTATTATTTTTTTTTTATTTTTTTTTTGTATGGAAAATATATGCTCATGTACATGGGTAGGGGTATTGCTGAGTAATGAGTATCACTTTGGACCTGTATATATCATCTTATCAAATATAAACTGAATTGATCATATTGCTTGAAAAATATGTGACCTTAAACTTGAGGTCATGGGCATAGGTGGGGGTAATGTTGAATATTCACTAAATCAATCCTGAAACTTTAGGTTACTAAGTATTGGGATAGATAGGCCTAAGCAAACAGTGCAGACCCAAATTAGACTGCTCCTGATTAATGGTCTACACTGTTTGCCATTCTGTCTGCCCTCCAGAAGTCAGACACCCTGCTTGATCATGAAACAAATTTGTTAAAATTTTAGGGGGAATAATATAAGAATCTGATATGGGGTTGTGTTGTAGATGAGCGTTTCCAACCCGAGGGATGACCGTGCTAAGCGGAACCGAGGCTACGCCGAGGCTCCGCTCAGCACGGTCATCCCGAGGGTTGGAAATGCCCATCTACAACAGAACCCCATATTGGATTCCTTTTCTTGCACAACACCTCCGGTTAGTTTTGACAGCTCGCACATGTATATTGTTTACAAAATAAAAGTAGTGCAGAAGTAGTTCCGGCAGTTGAATAGAATTGAGCGCATTTATGTTAGTTGCCTGGGTCGGAACACCAGGGTCAGAACCTAAATTTCTATCCCAGGGTAAAATCACAGATTTCCTTGTCTGGTGTGCAAGAACAGCAAGTTCTCAAGGTGTTAGAACTTTAACCTTTCTCTTGCTGAATATTCATTTAAGCCACACCCATTTCTGTCTATCAACCAATCAAATTACTTGATGTAATTTATTGCTACAAATTCATTAACTGAATGCCAAGCAGTGTAGATCCTGATCAGATGGCTTCTTCAGAAGCCATCTAATCTGGATCTACACTGTTTCCAAAGATATCGATTGTCGTGAACAGCAGGATAAGAGTTAAAGATTTTTACGATAAAATGCCACAATCAAAGTTCTGGCTGTACTGTTGTGTCAACTGCCTCTGGGAGCAGACTGGCCAAATGGTGCTGAACATCAACTTGGATGGTTCTGTTTAACAATTTCTTGTACTTTAAGCCAACAATTTAGACCCTGATCAGACCTTGTGTTCCAAGCTTTTAACCCCTGTTCTGAAGAATAAATCAAATTCTATCGCTTCTGACTAGCAACCAATCAAATTCAAGAACTGTATGACAGTGTAGATCCTGAGCAGATGGCTTCTTCAGAAGCCAGATGGCTTTCAGAAGCCATCTGATCTGGCTGTACAATGTTTTCAAAGGTAAGAGTTGTCCTGTTCAACAAGATAAGGGTGAACTATATTTACCTCATATTATATGTTGAAGTCCCAAGCTCTGCCCCAAGCCCTGAAAGGGATCCATCAAAATCAGCAGCCAGACCCCCATCTATATCCCAGTTTGTGACATTCAGGGTGGTTGTTGGATGAGACATCTTCGTTCGTTTACCTCCCTGCATATCATTCTGACCGTCGTCAATACACGCCGACCACGTGAAGGACATCGGATGGAACAGACTTCCAGTATATTTTGTATTTTGTGTTCACTGAAAAACAAATGCGCACAGGTCTTGGTGAAAAATTAAGATAGAATTATACTGTAATGGAAAACAATTAAGCACATATCGTTCATCTTTGTTTGCAAAGCTAGGCTTTCATGGCGATATTTACCTGTCTGGGTTCGAACTACCGAACTCCAGTTTTGCAAAATGTCAAATTATATAAATCTGGCTCAAACCTGTCATTTGGGGAAAACTAGTTGCGAAAAAAAAAGTCACCTCCTGTTTATTGCGTGTAAGAGCCATTTCTTGACATGTGTATATTTATATTGGCAACTGCAAAACCTTCAAATTACGGACGTCTGCTCGTCTTCACGTATTTTCGTGACTGTGTATATCAAAATGACCTATACAGTGTTGACAGGGATGTAAAACCTCAAATCAAACAAAATCTGTGCCTTATGGTTTTGGAGAAAAAGATTTTTTTAAGTATTTTCCAGTATAAGTCTATAGGAGCTAATGAGCCCTGGGGCTTGGCCAATGTTGACCCAAAGGGCACGGTTGGCAGGATTTATGTAGGCGACCATTTTGTGTTGCTATATACTAAATATCTAAGGTCTGTACATGTACTTCATGGTTTCAAAGAATTTTGAAGCTTTTTTTCCACTATAAGTTTGTTGGAGTTAAGGGGCCACAGGATTTGGACCCCAGGGGCATGATTGGCAGGATTCATGTAGGCGACCACTCGACATTGCTACATGCTAAATACATAAGCTCTGGGACTTATGGTTTCAGAGAAGATTTTTGAAGATTTTTTCCCCCATTTTAAGTTGTTGTTTTTTTTTTTCATTATAAGGGCCCTGTGGTTTCAGAGGAGAAGATTTTTGAAGTTTCTCCAATTGTAAGTCTATGGAAGCTAAAGACCCCTGGGATGTGGCCAATTTGGATCCCAGGGGCATAACTGGCAGGATTTATGTAGGTGGCTACTTGACGTTGCTATATACTAAAAATGTAAGCTCTGGGCCTTATGGTTTCATAGAAGAAGATTTTTTAAGTTTTTTTTTTCCATTATAAGTCTATTGGAGGTGATGAGCTCGGGTGTGACCAATTTTGATCCCAGGGGAGTAGTATAGGGTTTGGGCGTGTCTAGACCACCCCCTAAAAAAAAATTTTTTTAGCTTCTTCAGACCACCCACTAAAAATTTTTTTTTAGCTTCTCCAGACCACCCCCTAAAAAAATATTTTTAGCTTCTCCAGACCACCCCTTTAAAAAAATTTTTTTAGCTTCTCCAGACCACCCTAAAAAATTAGCTTCTCCAGACCTCTTCACTGTTTATAGCAACCAAATCCTCCATCGTGCTGTTTATTAAAATGTTGTCATATAATTCCAAATATGCGATATAAAGAAAGAAGTTTGGCATTTTCAAATTCTATATTTTTCATTTTTTCTATTTTCATTTTTTCATATGGTTTCCATTTCAGTTTCTTGTCCATAAATAATATTATATCATCTTTTTCTTCTAAACCCTCATAATATCTTGATACTAAACAATGTTTATGAGAAAAACCTTATTCTCCTAGAATAACATAACTATTGTCTTCTTTAGTGTTCTTTTTACAAATATAACATTTTTTATTGATTAGATAAAAGTATTTCTGTGAACCAATTTCGTTTTTTTTCTCCGCTAAATTTACACCAATAACGTTCACATTCATTGTTTCTACGACCAGCAATATATTCTGTAAATTCTGGTATATCAATAGTAAAATCCACTACGTGTGCAGTAAAATCCACACGATTTATTTTTAGTATTTTTACAACAGAATCTTCTGGGAATTTTTCAAAATCCAATTGGAATTCATATTTGTGCCAAATTACACAATTTGCTCGATTAATAATATTCAGTCCATTTTTTTCTAAAAATTCTTCCATTCTTTTTATGTTTTGTATTAATTTCCTACTTAGGTATTTTATTTTCCCCCATTTTTTCCAATATATTTTTTCATCATCATCCATTTTTTATAGTTTTAAATTTACTTTTTTTTATTTTTAAATTTAAAACTATAAAAAATGGATGATAATGAAAATGAAAAATATTTGAAACATAAAGGAAGAGTAGAATACCAAAATAGAAGATTAAGACAAAAATTAAATAAACTGAAAATATTTTTAGAAAATAGTGGAATGACTATTATTGTACATAGCGGTAGCGGATTTTGTTGGTCCATTTGGGACCAATATGATTTACAAGTAGATTTTGAAAAATTTCCCGAAGATTCTTTTGTAAAAATACTAAAAATAAATTGTGTGGAATATCATATCTTCCCAGGAGGAGAAGATGTATTATTTGTTAGAAGTGAATGTAAAAACTTTAGATTTCATTGGTGTAAATTTAGCGGCGAAAAAAATGGTAACTATTTTTATAAAACAAAAAATGCGCTTAAAGAAATACTTTTTTTAATTAATAAAAAATGTTATATTTGCGAAAAGAATACTAGAGAAGACAATAGTGATATTGTTCTAGGAGAAAAAGATTTTTTTCATAAACATTGTTTAAATATCAAAAGAAGAAAAAGATGATAAATTATTATGTATTGAAAAGAATATGAAATGGAAACCATCTGAAATATCGAAAATCGAAAATTGAAAAAAAATTGAAAAATTGTAAAAATGTAAAAAAGTGAAAAAATCTGAAAATTTAAAAAAAGTGAAAATGTGAGAGAGAGATACGGGCGGGTCTAACACACATGGTGAAAATAAAAAAAAACAGTCGGAGTTGCCCAACTCCGGGTTGGAGGTTGTTGGGGTAGTGTAAAATAGAAAAAAAGCATCCACTACAGGGGACCTCTCGAAAAATACTTAAAACTCAGTAATCTGTAATTCTTGTTCATAAAAACTACCTTTGATTTCTTTGCCTTTTAAATCATTTATTTTATAAGTAACAGGATTTGTATTTAAAACTTCTTCAATTACAAATATTTCTCTAGTCCAACGAGTAGTATAACCCTTTTCAAATTTACCTTTCTTTTTCGCTATTCTTACTCTATCCCCAACTTTGAATTTAGGTTTTTCAGTTTTCTTTCCTTTTTCTGGATATAAATTTTTATACACAGTTAATTCACTTTCTACTTTACTTGCTTCAACAGGTGTCATTTTAATAGAAGAATGTACTGTATTATTATCAGAGCCTGACAAATCCAAAAATGTTCCACTTGCCCATCGGGCAAGTAAAATATTTTTGCACTTGCCCAGCTCAAAATCCTACTTGCCCAGGATTTTGGAACTCAAAGTGGGGTTGGATGCGGGGGGGGATAATGGTGACGATGATGACGACCGACATTTATAAATATAATCCAAGGTTTCTGTCAAGTTTCAAGCACAACCACTTTCCATTAGGGTCTAGTTATTTCTTGTCAGTGTTTATTTCCCTTTGGTGTCTCTGATGGGAGCTCAGGGTTAATTGTATCGATTCCTGATCATTGCATTCACTTCTATTTATTTCCCGGCCTCTGTGCGATAATACGGTAGAAAATACTGTTGTTGTCACAGTCAATAACTGTACCTTTCAAGTTAATTGCTGACATAATACCTTAACTCACTTAACCGATTAGCCATTTAAGATACAGTTACATAAACTCATTTAGCTTGACACGCACGATAAACACGAGCTGCAGCCGATATAGATCTACTCAAAAGATCAGAAGTGTCAGACCAGCGAGATTAAAGATTAAATGCAGTTTATTTAGCTTGCAATTTAATGATCCAACCAGAAGACGAGAACCCACTCTATCACAAACAAACCCAAACGTTCACACCCACGCTACAAGCAAGTTCAATGCGATCATCATTTCCGCCATCCAAATCGTCGTCAACAAACCACCACTCCCATTTTTCTGCACGCGATCGGTAAATGACGTCATCCGACCCCAGTAACACCACACGTGTTTAACATAATTGTTTTATTTTAATGGGGCGTATCTCTTTAATATAAAAAAATGTTTGGAACCGGTAAAAAATATTTTCTCGATAGCTAAACGGTTGTGGATAGAGGCGCGACTATCCGCGGTTACCAAAAATTAAAACATTCGACTTTTTCCGCCAGCGTCTGCTATTTGGCGCCAAAACATAACCATTCACGAGATAGTAGAATAGTCCGTTTTTACTACCGTAAGATGTAGCAAATCGTCTTAGGAGCTATTAAATCATTTTCACATTGATTGTGGATTAAATTTTATGGCAGGGATAAACGCAAATTGGAGACAATCTTATTTTCACACCTTGTCACGCTTATCGATAGCGCTGGCGGTACACACTACACCAGAAATGAAAGACACGCACCGCCGGGCAATCATGTTTAATTGGTAATTATATGACAGGGATTAACAATAGTGTCATAAATGAACCGTTATAAAAACATGGATGGATTCGTCTCTGAATTGCCGACAAAGCGAGAATTATTGTGATTTACTTACTGGTCTAGTTTTACTGTATTTAAGGACTCAAAAGACTGACGATTGTAGACGATTTTTTTGCACTTGCCCGACCGGGCGTCGAAAGGTCAAAGTGCACCTGCCCGGCGCGATTTCGGACTTGTCCCGGGCGGCCAGGCAATGGATTTGTCAGCCTCTGATTATAATTTTCAACTAATTTATCTAATATATCATAATATTTAAAAGTTTCATGAGCAGTAAAATGTTTATACATATGTTGTTTCATTGTTCCTATCCATCGTTCTACTACACTAGATTTTTCTTCATTTTCAGTTGAGTACAATTCTATTTCATTTGTTTTTAACAATTCTTTCACTTGTCGATTATAAAATTCAGAACCTTTATCCGACAAAATATACATCGGTTTCCTTTCTTTGAATAATGTTTTAAATGCTTCACTTACTGTTACTCCTGTTTTATTTTTCAATGGAATTAACCAGCCATATTTACTAAAAACATCTATAACTGCTAATAAATATTTATAGTGTTTATTTTGTTTTGAATATTGTTGCATATCTATCAAATCAACAGCCCATGTTTGATCTATTGAATGAACATAAACACGCCTTTTAGCAAAAGATCTTATAACTCTATGATGTAATTCATCTGCTAATTTATTTGTTATTTTTTCTCTATCGGATATAAATCTATTTTTATTAGATCCACACTCAGAACATATACCTTTTAACATTTGTCTATTATTAGTTGTTGTTATTTGTTTCACTGAATCATTTTCAGTATGCTTTTTACAACGTAAACAATAAATTTTTGGATGCTCCATTTTTTAATATAATTAAAATTATTTTTATATAAAATGAGTGAAGGAAAAGTTTGTAAATATTGTTCAACATTTAAACCGTTTAATTCATTTGCAAAAGAGAAAACGTGTCCAGATGGACATAGAGGAAAATGTAAAGATTGTGATAGAGAACGAAAACAATTACATTATCAAAATAATAAAGAAAAATATAAATGACATTTCAAGATTTTATTTCTCGCAATCCTGATTATTTTAAATATTCCTTTAGACAAAATTAAATTTGTATTCTAATAAAATGGCAAGAAATAATTCCAAAGTATTTAAAAATGTTATTAATGAAACTATTATTGATGACATAGACGAAGATGATATAACGACTTATATTAATAAATTAAAAGATAAAATAAAATACAATCATATCCCATTAAAGTGAAGATAATAATTACTTCTGAATTTAATAAACCATTATCATTTGATATAATAAAAAGTCATTACTCTCATCCTGTTCAAGTTATTCAATCAAATAATAATGTAGATGAATTTTATAATAAACTAAAAGATAAATTTGAAGCATGGCTTGATAAGTATCAAGAAAGAGGTTCTGGTTTTGTTTTTAGAAATACTAAAAGTGAAGAAGTAAAAACATATAAATATAATTATCAAAGAGCTTCATCTTATATACCTTTAAAGTTTAAATCAAGTAATATTATCAATGTTAAAAACACAAAAGATAACAAATGTTTTTATGGTCTATATTAGCAAAACTATATCCTGCAGATAATCATAAAGAGAGAGTAACTAAATATCATCACTATGAGAATGAAATTAATATGACCAATATTGAATATCCTGTTTTAATAAAAGATATCCCAAAAGTAGAAAAACAAAATAATTTAACTATTAATGTTTTTGCATTAGAAAATTCAACAAATAAACAATCTTTATACCCAGTTTATATTTCAAATATGAAAAGTGAAAATATAATTGATCTTTTATATATAGAAGAAAATGAAAACACACACTACTGTTTAATCAAAGATCTAGATAGTTTTCTATACAATAAAAATAAACATAAACAACACACATGTAGAAACTGTTTACAAGGTTTTCGAAGACTAGAAACATTAGAAAAACATAAAGAGATATGTCTAGATCATGACTATTGTAAAGTTAATATGCCAAAGAAAGATAATATTCTTAAATTTAAAAACTATCATTTCAAAAATAGACTACCTTTTGTTATCTATTCAGATTTTGAATCGAATAATATCCCTTTATCTACTTCCCAACCTGACCCAAATAAATCATATGTTAATCCAATAAGAAAACAAACAGTTAATAGTTATGGTATCTATGTTCAGTCTGACTATCCAGAAATTTATAAACCACAATACTTGTCTTATGTTGGTGATGATACAGCAAAGAAATATGTAGAAAAAATAAAAAATTTCAAGGATATAACTTATAAGATTTACCTTAATGAAAGGAAACAACCAATTTTAAGTAAACAACAAGAAAAAGAATTTCAAGAGTCAACAGAATGTTATATATGTGGAAAGGAATTTGAAGAGGAAAACAAAGTAAGAGAACAATCATCTTTCTGGTATGTATAGAGGAGCAGCATGTCAATCGTGTAATACAAAAGAAGGTAAAACACCAAAATTAATACCTGTTTTCTTTCATAATGGCTCAAACTATGATTTCCACTTTTTAATAGAGGAGCTAATGAAGTATGAAGATGATTATAACAAAGTAAAACTTCTATCCAAAAATTCAGAAAATTATATTTCTATAGATTACGGTTCAAATTATAAAAAACTAAGATTTCTAGATTCATACAGGTTTATGTTAAAAAGTTTATCAGATATTGCAAAATCAACAGATGACTTTCCTATTTTAAAACAAGAATTTAATGATAATATTTCATTGTTAAAACAAAAAGGATATTATACATATGAAAATATAGATTCAATAGAAAGATTAAAAGAAAAACAATTACCACCTATGGATAAATTTTATTCTACTCTAACACAAAAAACAATTACGAGTGAAGAATATGCTCATGCACAAAAAGTATGGAAAGTTTACAAGTGTGAATCGTTTTTAGATAATCACAATCTTTATTTAAAAACAGATGTTTTAATTTTAGTAGATGTCTTTGAGAAGTATAGAAACTTTTTCTTAAAGCATCATGAAATAGATCCATGTTATTGTTACTCTGCACCAGGATTAACTTGGCAATGTGGATTAAAATGTACAGGAGTGGAATTAGAATTATTAACAGACTATGAAATGTTATTAATGGTAGAAAACGGAATTAGAGGAGGTTTTTCTGGCGTTCTTGGTCCTAGACATGTAAAAGCATTCAATAAATATACACCTAATTATTATGGTGATGGTAATAGGATATTAGATGAAAATGAAATGAAAGAATGTTTAGAAGCATTAAAAAATGGTAAAAATTTAAATGATTATCTTACAGAAAAATATTTATTATATCTAGATGCAAATAATTTATATGGTTGGGCAATGTCACAGAAATTACCAACTAGTGATTTCAAATGGGAAAATGATCTAGGCTATTATTTACATATTCCAAAAGAAAGGGGTTGTATAATAGAATGTGATTTAGAATATCCCAATCATTGCAAGTTTAAAACAATGAAATATCCGTTAGCTCCTGAGAAAATGAAAATAAATGAAGATTTATCAGATTATCAGATAAACTTATTAGGAGATAAACCATTAGGTAAAGAAGAAAAATTATTATTAACACTTTATGATAAAAAGAAATATGTTATTCATTATAGTATTCTAAAAGAATATATTAAACTTGGAATGAAAGTAAAAAAAGTTTACAGAACTATATCATTTGAAGAAAGTGATTGGTTAAAGAAGTATATTAATTTTAATACTGAACAAAGAAAAGAATCTAAATCTAATTTTGAAAAGGACCTCTGGAAATTAATGAACAACAGTTTCTATGGAAAAACATTAGAAAACATAAGAGGAAGAAGCGAAATTAAATTAACAACGAGTAAAGAAGAAGCAAAGAAATACATAAACAAACCTAATTTTAAAGATTCAATAATTTTTAATAAAAACTTTGTTGCAATTGTAAATAATGTTACTTCTGTTAAATTTAATAAACCTATTTATTTCGGACAAGTTGTATTAGATTATAGCAAGTTATTAATGTATCAATTTTATTATAATATAGTTAATGAATTATGGCCAAAAAATGAATTAGTTGCATCAGACTCCGTTTCTGGTGATACTCCAATTATTTTAAGATATAAAAATAAAGTATTTATTGAAAAAATAGAAAACATTACTGATGAATATGAATACTCAAATAATAACTTTTATCATAAACTAAAAGATAATGATATTGAAGTTTGGATGAGTAAAGGATTTGATAAAATAAAAACTATCATTAAACATGAGACAGAAAAAGAAATGTTTAGAGTTGTTACACCATTAGGATTTGTTGATGTAACAGAAGATCATTCTTTAATAAAAGATAATAATGAAATTATTAAACCTAAAGATTTATCGTTAAATATTTATCTTTTATTCAATGATAATTATGAAATTTCTTATACTCCTCCTTTAAAAGAAGACTTCTTAAAATTAGAACCGTCAACTTTAGAAGAAAAAAAAGCTTTTATTGAAGGTTTCTTTTTTGCTGATGGAAGTAGCGGAATTTATGGAGTACAATATTCTTGGAATTTAAATAACCAAGATCCAAATCTTTTAAATAAATGTTTAGAATACTGTAAGGAATTATATCCTACTGATTTTAAAATAATAGATTGTATGAATTCATCTAAAGTATATAGAATTGTTCCAAAAGGAAGTCATAAGTTAATGGCAATCAAATTTGAAAAATTTTATACTGATAAAAAAGAGAAATACATCCCTTATAAAATTCTTAATAATGATTACAATTATAAACTATTCTTTTTCAGAGGATTTTATCAAGGAGATGGTTATAAAAAAGGAAAAAATTGTGCATTCTCTTTTTCACAAAAATCTAAAATTACATTCTCGTGTTTACATTATCTTATAACTTCTCTAGGATATAATAGTAATATCAATACTAGAGAAGATAAACCAAATGTGTTTCAATTAAATATAACAAAAAAAGAACAATAACAAAAAAAGAACAATATGCTAACGTAAAAAAGATAATCTTGTATTGTACCAATACATAATTCCATATTGCTTGGTGTCATGTATAATCCAATTCCATATGTGTAATCAACTTTACTTTTGGCATACTTTAGTGTATTCTGATATTTTGCTATTTGACTAGGTAAATCCACAGGGTTATTAATTGCATCCTCAACATTAGCAAGAAACTGTTTTTGTGCATCAAAGGCTTTACCAGTTCCTAAGATGTCTGTTCTAGTTTGTGATTGGACACCTAAAATTGCCCAGCAATATGTTCTGATACTTTCGTTGATGCGCTCGACGCCTGCTTTGGTAAAGCCTTTGACCTTATCAATTATAAATGTTGACCAGGCATTCTTTGATGGGGCGCCTTGTGCTATAAAATAAATATGTATTATTTGATTGGTTTGTTTTCCGGTAAAAGTAAACCTTGACTTGTCATATTCCACACCCCAGTCAAATGCCTGATATTCATCACCAATCCATGGATTCTTTCTCCATGCATATGGTTTCCATCCTTTCTTCCATTGGTATATTCTACCAAGGCCTTGATTATCGTCTTGTTTTTGCCTCCAGTCAGTTTTAACATCAACATTAAATTCATTGCAGATTCTTTCATATGCACTTCGGTCATATTAGTATCAAAAGCATTCCATTTTGAATCTTGTGGTAATACAGCACTTATTTCTTTGAGTATTCTTCTTATTTGGTAGTAAATATGAAACATGAACATTGAACCAATCATACCTGTGTCTTTGAGATGGTCATTAAAGTCAACGCCACATCCAGTAGTGGCACACCACATTGCAAAGTGTAACTGATTCTGCCAAAAAGACATCCAATCGGTTCTCCATTTGACAACAATTGCATCTGAATTTACATGTGGTAAGATATACTTTTCTAGTATATTTGGAAAAGAAACCTTGAAGCTTTTGCCATCTGGGGTAACCATTATATTTTGATTAATAATATCAACTGTTTTAACTTTGAAAACACCACCAGATTGATAGTGGGCCTCGGGGTTATATTTGAATTCTTTAGGTATCATTTTTTATTAATTAAAAATGTATCATACAATTTCTGATATTAATAAGACAATACACTTGCAACAATATATAGATAACAAATGTGGTATTAAGAGAATTGGATTGAAGAGGTCTACTTATACTATAGGTTGGCATAATTTGATTGATGAATCTATCCAAAAAGGAACAGATAGACCAATACGTTTAGCTTCAGGATTTTACAGTTTCCAACAAATAGCAGATATATTTCAAAGTAATAATATTGTATTATCTGTAAATGAAACAAATGGCATAGTGCTTTTGACATCGACCATTGATTTAAAAATAAGCAAAGGATTAAAAGAGATGTTAGGCCTCGGATATAAAAGACTATTAAACGCAAATCAAACATATAAGGGAGAAATACCGTTAAATTTTGCACCTTATAAACAACTATATGTTCATCTTGAGCAGATAAATAGTGCTTGCAATTTCTTTGATGGTGCTCCTAGTAATATCCTTGGTGTTGTTTCTGTTGAAAATAAATCATTTGGAGATATTGTTCATACGCGTTTTAGTAATCCGGAATATAAACAATTAACACATGGTGATATATCAGAATTAAGTATAAGCGTTTGTGATGAGAATGGTCAGAAAATAAACAACAATGGTTTACCAATTTGTTGTGTGTTAGAAATTTTATAATTAAAATGAGTATATTCGGTGTTAAGAATAATAATATTTCAGATTGTTATTTACGTGTTGATAGCAGAATATCAAATTTAGATAATATATTACAAAACGTTCATACAAATGAATACATTACAATATATGCTGAATCAAAAGGCTCTTTATCTAGAGATAAGATGTTTTCATTTGGAAATGGAGGTAGAGAGCAAACGGCCGGTTATGTTATGATGAAATATGGTTATATTATAAGTATGGGCCTGTCGTGTGAAAAGTCAAAAGATGAAGTGGGGTTACTGTGATGGTGGATGGGGAAGTTTTGAGTGGGTGTATAGTTTATTTGGGAGACACACAAAGTGTACATCGCGATTTTGATAAACCATTTTTAGTTAAAGACAGGACTGGACTATTTAAGGGAGCACAGGAAAACCTGAGTCATTCTTTGTCTGACCTCTGAAGGGTTAACATCAAATTCTATTTATCTGATTGGTTTTAAATCGAGACCTACTGTGACATCACAATGATTGACATTTTAATAATAAGTGATTGACAGCTCTGCTCTGTTTGAAGCTAACCTTGTTATCTCAATTATGTAACAGCAGGCACACTCCATAATTGGTTTCAATAGACAAACAAAACAATTTAGTCATGACTAATGTATTTAATTTTTTATTTTTAAATTACAAAGAAACAAAATGCAAACATATTTCATAAAAGGTTAATTATAAAGCATATTTAGTTCTAATATACCAAAAAAAAAAAATAAATAAATAAATAATAAAAATTTATTCTTCAAATTTGTTGAAAAATTATTAATTGACACTATAGAAAACATCTTCTTCTGATAAATAAATAAATAAATAAATAAATAAATAAATAATGTTTGAATGAAAGAATTGTTTTTAAATTTGATACAATAGAAAGATTTTTTCATTCTTCTTCTTGTTTTTTTTCTTATAGAAGAAGAAAAATCAAAAGTAAAATGAATTATACACAGGCAGTGTAAGTAAAATAAATTAAATAAAATTGACACAGCTAAACATATGATGGAATGGCTGAAAGAATAAAACAGATGTCCAGACTTATCTCATTCTAATCTCAGTTCAGATTTTTTTAAAATAAAATATAGATTTTGGGTGCTCGTTAGAATGGTCTTAATCAGGCAGTTCTAATGAGCACCCACAATATACTATCAAGTGAGGGTATACATTTGTATGGCCTCATTGAGGCAATTCAAACGAGCCCCCACAATATACTATAGAGTGTTAGTTTGTTTGTTTGATTTGATGTTTTACGTCCCCGTCAACACTGTAAAGGTCATTTTGGAGACATGGCTTCCAATTTGGTGGGACTTTTACCCAACACTGAGATGAAATTACATCTCCAGCCCTGTCACCTAATGAAAGCAATAGGGTTTATAAGCACGGACGGGCCGACTCGCACAGCTTTGCATGGGCAAGCTTAGATCCTCTAAGCTTTTTACCAGTACTTGTGTGCGGGTCGGTTTCAGCTCTGTGCGGAAGCATCATGCAGCCCATATATTTCTTCAAGCCCCGATGGGCGGGGGGCCGAGAGTGTTGGTGCTATGTCTATTTCTAATGAGTACTAGGACTAGCATTTTACACATACAAAGGTTCAATAAGGCAGTTCTAACGATTTTTGGGATATGTGTTAGAACTATGTTAAATCCCAAAATCTTTTTACAGTGAATCATGTTACAGAGAGGTTATTGTGTACAGAGAAAAATATGAAAACCAACATTATATTTCTTCCAAACCTAAATTGACATTCAAATAAAATCGTTTTCTGATTTCAGTCAAGTTGCTATTTTTATTTTCTACTACACAAAACTAGATTTTTTTTTCTATTTAAATGTTAATAAATAAATAAATCTTTGTTTATGAAGCATAATTTATGTCAAATTTTTTAAGGTATTTATTTGATAAATATATGGACAGCAGCTGATTATTACTGTCAATTACATCATATAATCCTTATCAGGTTTATGGCCCCTATAGGTAGCCAGCCCACCAAGACCAAGCCACACCTACTTTTATCTGCTGGTTACCTGTACATGTTTAAGCTGGGAACCAGACCCCCCGGCATGAAAATCCTGTCTTTAAGGCAGGAAGTGTTATTAATTTTTTTAGTGTACTGAATAATTATACTGCGGTTAATACTGTTGCCTCATTTTTAATTAAATTTAAAATTATATATAAAAAATGAGTATATTTGGTGTAAAAACAGATAAGAATAATTTGACTTTGCGTATTGATGAATTACAGAAAAAATTAGTAAATTTAAATAATAGATTACAAAATGTTTATACAAATGAATTCATTACAATAACTGCCGAATCAAATGGTCCACTAACTGTGGGTAAAATATTTTCATTTGGAAATGGAGGTAGAGAGGGAGCGATTGGTTATGTTATGATGAAGGATGGTTATATTAAAAGTATTAGCCTGTCGAGTGTATCGTCGCTTGGTAAGGTGAAAGTTGGCGTGTTGGTGAATGGGGAACGTTTGGAAGGGTGCCGCGGCCTCGCTTTAGATAGTGAAACAAAAAGTACACATTTTAATTTTGTCACCCCTTGTTTAGTTAAAGCTGGAAGTGTTATTAATTTTATTAGTCTAGAGTTTAATAAAACTACAGTTAATACTGTTGTCTCGTTATTAATTGAATTCAAAAAATAAATATAATCAAAGTACTGAAAGTACTGAGGAAAGTTGATTTATGAGGTATATTCACCATGATAAAATGGTAGTGGTAGATTAAACAGTTCTCTAAGTATTTTTTTGACAAGGTAGAATCAAAACGCCAAAGGCACTGAAATGACAGATTCTATGAGAAAATCATAACACTGTGAAAACTTACAGAAAATCTGTCTAAAAAGAGCTTACAATTTAGAAAGGTAGTTCTTCAAATTCCAATATATATGTTTGCAGATGTCTATAGACCGGTGGTATTATGAAACGCCATTCGATGTTTCAAATTTTTGATAGAAACTATTTACGTTTTCAAAACCAAACATTAAATTCAAGTTTTAACACTGCTACTGTCCATAAGTAACAGTTTTGTCTGGTCGGTTGTGGACACCTCTACCCAAAGATACTCTATGAGAAAGAGATCGGAGGAGAAAGGCTGGCTTGTCGAGTACATGAATTCCATTGGCTTGAAGACATTTTTGAGTAAGAACAGCACTATTAACTCGCTCGTAATCCTGCTGGATAAGATATTCCGGATTCTGAGCGTAAACAAATAAATGGAACCATGTGAGGCCGAAGCACTTGATTGATGTAACATCTCGCTTTTCAATCCACGCCTCAGCTATGATTTTGAATGTTCTTAATGACACTAAGCTGCGTTCGCTAACTACACGCAATAGCTCGCCACACAATTACGCTTATTTCACCAGATATGTCATGCTCTGTTACGCACGCGTCGCCTCGGCATACCTTACACCTATACGTCGAAACACCCGGAAACGACAACCACCGGCGTGATTCACGCTGAAGTGCGATTTGTCAGTCGCTTAGACGCTAATTTACGTATTTCATGCACTAGCGTAAGTGTTCCGTACTGTGTCGACGCGTTAACTTTGGTCACGACAGGGACGTCTATCTCTCAAACGTGCATCGCATAAGGGCGAAGACCAGTGTCAGTGCTTATTAGTCGGTAGTTGAGACCCCTTGTTTATCTACAGGTACAGTGTAGCAGCTGCCGGCGGAAATCTGTTTCGCATATGCGTCTGACGGTCTAACCAATCTTGACGTACGGACGTCGGTCATCCGCTACGTCGACGTCCACTAGCGTCTTCTGTTTAGAGTAAGATGTCACTCCAATAGACGATAGATCACACACACGTGGCACCCAAAATCAGAGTCAACGTCATCCGCTTTCCACCAGCTTCTAACTGTCCAGGGGCACGCTTACGATCCTTTAATGAAAAATGTTGCAATACGCTCTCACTAAATGCTTTTTAGAGAACAAATTTCAGTTTCTTCTTTTCTAGGCGCGACCTTACATTACACATTAAAAGTTTGATCCTGAACATGTGGTTTCTATCCGTACTGGTGTAAGGGTGGTGCACAGGATCGACGTGGTTGGACTGGTAACCCGACGTCACGGTTGATTGATTTAACGTTTTTAGCTTAAGGGCATGGTGCCTAAGCGTGCTGTAATCGTTTGGTTTCAGAATCAAAGCACTGAGAGTGTGGGGTGTAGGTTGGAGTAATAGGCCTGGGCTGAGATTTAAACTGTTTCATTTATTTCTGAAATTCCAAACAAATATTGAAGATTTTGATAAGAAGACGCGTTCGGCAGCGTCTGATCTTGGTCTACACTGTTTGCCAAGCTCACCCTATGATTCCAGGATAACCCTCTTCCATCTTATTGGATACCCCGATCCCACTGCGGCTATTTTCTACAAGACAAAAAGTTATTCTGACAAGTCAGTGATAGTCACGTTGACATTAGCGCTGAAGCGTTTTTCTTATTATCAACTTCGGGTCGAATGCCAAACAATCAACCCAAACATAGCCGCGTCGTTTGTCAGTGTTGGGTACATGTAAGTGTTATCTGTAAAATTTGCACATGAATCAAATGTTGGATCTGGCAAACAATGTAAACTCAGTTCAAAAGCCACACAACACGGTCCTGTTCTTGTTCTACACTTTTTTGCATTAGTTACTAACATCTTAAGTTTAAACGAATCAGTCCAAGTCCCCGTTCATGACCAGCCTGCATTTAGAGACAATCGGCATTAGTGTTGTCAGTGCTTTGATGTATTTACTGCCTTGGGTTTCTGGAGTGCACTCTTCCATCACTGAAGTTGGGCTCGTCCATTCTGCTACATGTAAATATATGGCACCTAGAATTATATCACAGGACCTACACTAAGTATCTGTACCATATTCCAGGGTTGAAAGGGACAGCCTTTCTTTTCAATTTCTCCACGCAAAGTCAATATACACCTAAGTTGTAACTGTCCTAAACTTGACCTCGAAAATCAGAAAGAAAACCCATTAATATTCTTGTCTACAGCTGACCTGGTCCAACAGCAGGCTGGTCTTTAAGGATTAAATATTGACAGTACTGATAGAAAACAGTGTAAAACCTGAGCAGACTGCTGAGCAGACGCTGCATTGATCTGGGTATACCCGTCACATGATGCAGCTGAATCATATGAAATGCTGAATCATCAAGTCGCCTGCTTCAAAAGTTTGCATTACGCTTACAGGATAACTAATACGCTTGTACAATTTGGATTACTGTGCCAAACCGGACTACATTTTGTGCGGACTCATATTTCTTTGGCGGTCAAAGCCGGAAGAAAAAGCCTAAATTACTTCAAACGTGCAGCACGGCAAGAATAGACAGATGGAATCTGTCATTAAAAAGGAGTTTAACCAGGTTCGACTAAGAAAAAAAATCCTGTTGCTTGTTATTGTCCTCGTGACAATCACTGACCATCTGACTGGCGCCGACCCTGAACAAAATCCAGGTATTGGTTATTGATAGCACCCCTAAGATGTCAGAGCGGAACGTCAGAAGAAAATTCTGGACTGTGCTTGTTTGTTTGTTTGTATTTTTGTTTGCTTGTTTTGAGATTTAACATCCCCGTCAACACTGACTAGGTCATTTAGAGACTTTGCTTCCAATTTTGTAAGACTTTTACCCAACACTAAAATGAAATGACATAATTATCAAGCCTGTTGCGCAATGAAACCAAATAGGCTTGTGGCATGAACGGTCCGATTCGCACCACTTTGCCTGGGCAGGCTTAGATCCCCTAGGCGGTTTACCAGTACTCATGTGCGGTCGATTTCAGCTCATCGTGGAAGTATCTTGCAGTCCGTCAATTTCTTCAAGCCCTGATGGGCGGGGGCGGTAGGACTGTGCTCGTGCATTTGGCCATTGGCAAACAGAACCTTCATAATCAGACGCCACATAATGCGGTGTCCGATCAGATCTAATGTACCTGCTTAAACGAACAGTCCGATTCTCAGTTCATGACTATTCTCCAAACTTACATTCAGAGACGATCGATCCACCAGTTCTCTCAGCACTTTGATTAATTGAGTATTTACGCAAATACGCTGTTTATCTGGACGCGAGTGAACTTTAAAACCTATTGCTTTCTTTCGACGAGTCATGGGTCTCCAAAAATGAAGTGTACATTACTTTCGGAGAAGTTACAGCAGGGCCCTTTAATTTCTACATTTTAAACAGTGGAGACGCTTCGACTTAGATTCGTCTTCCCAAGTGTCTATAAAACGAGTGCATATGCACCAAAAAAATGCAAAGCTTCCTTTTATAACACTGAAGGGTCTGTTTCGAGGTCACAGAATGAGGTGTATGATCAGTGGCTTTTGAATTTGCTTAACCAATATATGACAATGGAATCTTCCAACAAATAAGTTCGGAACAGGATTGTCAGATTTGTTTTCTTAAAGGTAGGTTTTGCAAGAATATATGTTTTTTTAGCAATCAATGCAGACTCAGATCAGACGCCAAGTTGTGCTGCGTCTGATCTGGGCCTACAATACTTACATGCCATAAAAAGTGACGCTTGTTATATATGGGCTAATGTCCAGTTCGGAAACCGAGGGGTGAAAGGGAAGGAACACTTGTGGAATCAAGTTCGTCTTGATATAAAAGTGTATCAAAGCTGGAAAAGTCCAGTTCGGCAACTGAGGGGTGAAAGGGAATGAACACCTGTGGAATCAAGTCCGCTGTCAATGCAAATGTTAAGAAATCAATGCGCTGGAAAAGGAAATGAGGCAATTGCTTAATTTGGACTATTTTATGCAGCGAACGAACAGCGGAAGTGTAGTAACGCGGTCCAGTACCGGAAGTAGAAATGCAATGACATATAAACTTGATACAAGTATCAACTTTCAAAAATGAAGCAACCTACGGCGCCGAATTTATATCCAGATTTGCCTAATGAAGACGGACAAAATTATAGATTACAGAAGATATCAGAGATAGAAAAACAAGTAATGAAAGAGAGGGATGTAAGAAAGGCATTATATAAAAAGTATAAACGGGGGATTAACATTACTGATAGTGTTGATACTGCGTTAATTTCTTCAAGTGTTATTATGGCTGGTGTTGGTTTAGCTGTTCCAGTAATGTTACCATTAGAGATTGCTGCAATCGTTTGCGGATCTCTGGGTGTTTGTGTTAAGTTAGTGAGACATAAATTAATGACCAAAACCCAGAAACATGACCAGATCAGAACTATTGCAGATTCAAAACTGAATACGGTAGCATAAAGAATTTGATTTCTAAGGCTTTGACAGATGGGCAGATATCTGAAAACGAATTTAAATTGATTTTAGATGAATTTGATAAATATAATAAACTGAAAGATTGCATACATTCAAAACAAAACAGGATTAAGTGAAACGGAAAGAAAAAAACTTATTGAGGAAGGTAAGGCCCAGGCTTTGTTGGAATTAAAAACAAAAATAAGAAATGCTTGATTTTATTGAATAAAGTTACAATAATTAATGATCCACCCCCTATTTATTATGAAAGCTAAAACTTGTAATTACCGGTAATTGGTCCGGTATTTATCAGACCCGTTCTATATATTTAAAACAAGTACGCCATCGAGCTGACAACCGGAAATAAATAAAAGTAAAATATTAGAAATTATAATTTTTCAGGATTGCATGGATAAAACAATATAGTAAGAAAAATAACAGATAATTATACTAGTATTTTAAAAAAATATTTGAAAAAATATATATATGTATTGCACAACGTCAATTAATTTGTTACCATTGTTAAAAAGGCCTATCACCAACGTGTACACAAATAGTCCGAGCTCCTGCTGCATCTGTCCGATTTCTAGTCTTTCGCATCTTTCGGCTAGATCTACGAACGGTCTGAAGGAATTCAGGGGTGCATTCAGGGCCGGCAGGCATTGAACTTCCCAGAAAGGGAGTCGATGTCTGAGCCAGTATGGTGAAAAATATATAAACGAAAAAAAACTCCCCCAAAAAATACCCTACTGGCGTGTACACAGGGGGAGTTTTGCTATTTTTTAGCGTGAGTTCGAATCTCTGGAGAGACAACTATTTTTTTCAACTATTTAATGCGGGTACTCGATCAAAATATAAACCAGAAGTAAAGGGTATTTCCAATAATTATACCCGCTTTTTCGAAGAAAAATCGGGTATATTGTTTTCGTACCACACTTCACTCCGGCGTCAGTCCGTCTGTCTGTCTGTCCGTCCGTCACGTTTCTTGTTCAAGTTCAAGTTCAAGTTCAAAGTTTATTCAAGACCCTCTAACCAAGGGTATGAGAATGTAACATACAAAGAATATGAAAATACATGAAAACTAGTGACGAACAACAGAAAGTACAATACATGTACACAGAAATCTCTATCACGGAGACACGCCTATATAAGTTGGGGATCGCTGAAGAAAAACAAACGCTCGAGAAAAAATTGAAATTGAAATAGGGAGAAGGACAATACAACCCCACTCCAGCAAACATTGCACCGCAAACCCCACTGCCGAAAATCGAAAATTTTACGATGAAAAACTGCGACATTCCTCCCACTCCCGCCCAATATGCAGAGCGCAGGTACGCGTTAGAACTGTCCCATTGAGACGGTTCCAACGAGCACCCCAAATCCACGCCCCAGAGCAGAAATAAGAAAGACAAAGATCACCCCCGTAACCCCAGCCTGACCATATACAAGTGAGGTTGAAGGGGTCAAACATATACAGGCGAGTCTCCTCGATGCCGTGCAAGTCCAAAGAAATCGGATATCAGACACAATATTATATTGTATTAAGCCAAAAGGCGCCCGCCTCGAAGCTCCCAGGCCTCCGGACAGTCAAGAATACACAAACAGTGCAGACCCAGATCAGACTGTTCTTTGAGAAGTAGTCCGACCCCGGAACCCACTGCCTGTCATGGCATCTCATACATATGTGATGAACCAATCTTATTCTCACCATAGGAGAATTGCAGTATTTTAGGTGTCCGAAATCCCAGGAAAATCGCAACATTAGCACCCAATGTACGGAATGATAACGGCAAGCACCACAGACCCGGGCAAAACGACCACTCGACAAGTAACCATCCAGCCAGGATCCATAATGCCAGTCACCAATGACAAAGAAAAATAATAACCCGACCTCTGAGGACTTAAAATCATTAAAGTCAAAATAGGGAAGGTACAATGAGCACGTTACTTATTTAAAGTGTGCTAAAATGTTTTTACAAAATTTAGCAATGCGAAGAATGATATGATAATCCGAAACGTTAAAAAGATCGTTGAATTTTTGTGTGTTATGTTTTTTATAATACTGAACAGGAATAAATTTTTTCCTGTCACTGTTGAAGAAGGTACATTCGAAAATGTAATGATACTCATCACCTAATTTGGCACTGTTACACAGATTACAAATGCGATCATCTCTGGCAATACCAAAAAATCTACCTTTTTCAATAGGCAATTTGTGGTTTACACATCTAAATTTACTGTAAGCAATTCTTAGATCTCTAGGCAATTCAGTTAAATACTTTTCAAATTCATGATTTTGTTTGAAAATTCTATAATTTAGACATTTTGAAATTTCGAAGGCAGAGTTATACCAGTGTTGTTTAAACTGGTCAATAAGTCGTGATTTAACCATTTTTGCTAAACAACAATTTGCAGGAACATTTTGGTGAATCCAATATTCCGAAAAACCACAATCATTTAATGTATTCTCTACACAAACAAGCCATTTTGAAGAGTAAAAAGCTCTTGTATGCATTTTGTACATAAGATTATACAGTATACATGAAATTTTGTCTTGTTTACCACTTATTAACCTTTTCCAAAAACCAATGACACGTGATTTAATAAGAATTTCTGATGGATATCGACCCAATTCCCCATACAAAATAGTGTTTGGTGTAGTTTTCTTAAAACACATGATAATCTTATAAAATTGCAAAAATATAGACTCAATTATATCAGATTTCTCATACCCATAAACTTCAGCGCCATACAGCAGAATTGGTGCTACCATAGCATCAAACATTTGTAACTGCATATCAACTGGTAGATTTAACTTTTTTGTTTTTCTTAGAACACTGAACATAGCTTTTCTTGCTTGTTCTAAAAGGTAGTGTTTATGCTTGGAGAAAGTGCCATTATGATTGAAAGTTGCACCCAAATATACAAAGTCTTGTGATTGGATCTCCCCTGCAACCACTGAAGTTACACTTTTGAAACTTTGCATGTGGATAGTACATGGAATGCAGATAGCAGTGGGCAACTTTTGGTGTGACCTTGACCTCAACATGACCCCAAGGTCAAAGGTCAAAAATTATGATTTGCCATATCTCCTAAACTATTGGAGTTACACTTCTGAAACTTTGCTTATTGGATGGCCCTTGGAATGTAGAATATGTTGGGCTACTTTTGGTGTGACCTCGACCCCAAGGTCAAAGGTCAAAAAGTATGACTTTGCCATATCTTCTAAACTATTGAAGTTACACTTCTGAAACTTGGTTATTGGATGGCTGTTGGAATATAGAATAAATTGGGATACTTAAGGTGGACCTCAACATAACCCCAAGGTCAAAGGTCAAAAAGTATGACTTTGCAATATCTTCTAAACTATAAGAGTTACACTTCTGAAACTTTGCTTATCAGTTAGAATGTTCTTTGCAACTTTTTTTAACTTACATGTAGTTTTGGCTAGCTTATACATAGTAATTAGTGTTATTAATAGAAAAAGCGGGTATTTGCGATGGTATACCATCGACTGCAGATCTAGTTTTATTTTAAAACTGTAGTAAACACTTCCATATAAGGAAACTATTACTATGGCTAATTATTGAACAAGACTATCGGAAAATAAAGAGGAAGTTTAAATCCTGTTGATAACTGTCTAACATGTCTTGTGTGACTGTTTTTTTTTATTTTTTTCCGAGGTCACTCTAGTAGGTGTTTTTTGGGAGGAGGTAAAAAATATTTTTTTTAGGGGGGGGGGGGGGGGTCTGGGGAGGAGCTAAAAAAAATTTTTTTTAGGGGTGCAGTGTTGTGCCTAGGCTCGATTGCTTGGGGGACACCAATGGCCCTTATGACATTTTCCAAAGAGTCATTTTATATTTTAAAGGGGCTTCAGTAAATAAAATATAAGCAACGTTGTTGATTTCTGAGGGTCATCCGGGCCCCATGTTTAATGTTGAAAGGGCCATCAATGCCTTTAGGTAGGCAAATGGCCCCATGGCCCCCTCTCGGCGCAACACTGGGGGTGGTCTGTAAGAAGCTAAAAAATTTTTTTAGGGGTGGTCTGAAGAAGCTAAAAAGTTTTTTAGTGGGCGGTCTGAAGAAGCTAAAAAAAATTTTTTTAAGGGGGTGGTCTAGACACGCCCAAACCCTATACTACTCAGGGGCAGGGTAAGCAGGATTTATGTAGCTGGATATTTTATGTTGCTAGACACTAAATATCTAAATTCTGTGTTTCGCAGTTTCTGAGAAGAATATTTTTGAAGCTTTTTTCCATTATGAGTCTATGGGAGCTAAGGGGTGTGGCCCATTTGGACCCCAGGGGCATGATTAGCAGGAAATATGTAGGAGACCACTTGCTGTTGCAACATGCTAAATATCTAAGCTCTGGGCTCTGTGTTTTCAGAGAAGAAGATTTTTGAAGTTTTTTTTTCATTATGCCTCTATGGGAGCTATGGGGGTCCCAGGGTGTGTCCAATTTTGGACCCCAGGGGCATGATTGGCAGGATTTATGTAGGTGACCACTTGTCATTGCTACATGCTAAATATCTAAGCTCTGGGCCCTGTGGTTTCGGGGAAGATTTTTGAAGCTTTTTCCCAATATGAGTCTATAGGAGCTAAAGGGCCCCGGGGCGTGGCCCGATTGGACCCCAGCGGCATGATTGGCAGGAATTATGTAGGTGACCACTTGCCATTGCTACATGCTAAATATCTAAGCTCTGGGCCCTGTGGTTTCAGAGAATAAGATTTTTGAAGCTTTTTTTCCATTATGAGTCTATAGGAGCTAACTGGCCCCGGGGCATGGCCCTTTTGGACCCCAGGGGCATGATTGTCAGGAATTATGCAGGTGACCACTTGCCGTTGCTACGTGCTAAATATCTAAGCTCTGGGCACTGTGGTTTCCGAGAAGAAGATTTTTTAAGCTTTTTTCCATTATGAGTCTATGGGAGTGAAGGGGCACCGGGGCGTGTCCCATTTGGAACTCAGGGGCATGATTGGAAGGAATCATGTAGGTGACCAATTGGCGTTCCTACATGCTAAATACCTAAACTCTGGGCCTTGTGGTTTCAGAGAAGATTTTTGAAGCTTTTTTTACCACTATGAGTCTATGGGAGCTAAGGGGCCCCAGGGCGTGGCCCATTTGGAACCTAGGGGCATGATTGGCAGGATTTATGTAGGTGACCACTTGCCCTTGCTACATGCCAAATATCTCAGCTCTGGGCCCTGTGGTTTCAGAGAAGAAGATTTTTGAAGCTTATTTCCATTATGAGTCTATAGGAGCTAAAGGGCTCTGGGGCGTGGCCCGTTTGGAACCCAGGGGCATGATTGGCAGGTATTATGAAGGTGACCACTTGCCTTTGCTATATGCTAAATATCTAAGCTCTGGGTCCTGTGGTTTCCGAGAAGAAGATTTTTGAAGCTTTTTGTTCCATTGTGAGTCTATGGGAGCGATAGGGCCCTGGGGCGTGGCCAATGTGGACCCCAGGGGCATGATTGGCAGGAATTATGTAGGTGACCACTGGCCGTTGCTACATGCTAAATATCTTAGCTCTGGGCCATGTGGTTTCCGAGAAGAAGCTTTTTGTTCCATTATGAGTCTATGGGAGCGAAGGGGCCCCAGAACGTCGCCCATTTGGAACCCAGGGCCAGGGGCATGATTGGTAGGAATTATGTAGGTGGCCACTTGCTGTTGCTACATTCCAAATATCGCAGCTCTGGGCCCTGTGGTTTCAGAGAAGAAGATTTTTGAAGCTTTTTGTTCCATTGTGAGTCTAAGGGGCCATGGGGCGTGGCCAATGTGGATCCCAGGGGCATGATTGGCAGGAATTATGTAGGTGACCACTGGCCGTTGCTACATGCTAAATATCTTAGCTCTGGGCCCTGTGGTGTCAGAGAAGAAGATATTTTAACTTTTTCCCATTGTAAGTCTATGGGAGCTGTATGTTGCCATAGCAACCAGAATTCCAATCTGATCAGCCTAAAAACCATATGCGGCCTTTCCCCCTACCTGGTGATGCTTCTCATGAAATTTGATCAAGACTGACCATGGGGTATTAGAGATATACTTATTTCAAATTGTTTACGGACGCACGGACAAAAAGTGACTACAAAAGCTCACCTTGTCACTACGTGACAGGTGAGCTAAAAAAACAATAAATGGAAATTGTTAATGACATGGCCATAACTGTTGAATATGTTAACGTATTTTGCCAATTAATAATACTAAACATTCTTCCTGTAGTGGTCTCTATATCTGTAAAGTTTCATCCATATATTCCATTTAGTAATGGAGTAAGTGTACAAAAACCATTTAATGGAAATTGTTAACGACTGTCAAATGTTAATGTATTTATGCCATGAACCATTCCCAAACCACATATTCCAAATACCAATATATATACAAAATTTCATCCAATTATTCCATTAAATAGACGAATAAAAGTCCAAAAACTATTAAATGGGAAATTGTTAACGACAATAAATTGTTAATGACTCTGTCAAATGTTAATGTATTTATGTCATGAGCCATTCCCAACCACACATACCCAACACCAATATATATACAAAATTTCATCAAATTATTTCATAAAATAAATGAATGCGTCCAAAAACCATTAAATGGAAATTATTAACGACAATTACTCTGTCAAATGTTAACACATTTCGCCTTTAAACAATCCCAAACCTGCTGGTGGTCTATATATATCAGAGACGTACCATACATATATTCCATTTTGTAAAGGAAAAGGTGCCCAAAAACCATATAATGGAAATTGTTAACAGCCATAACTACGTTAAATGCTAACGTATTTTGCCCATTAACAATCCTAAACCACTTATACCCGATACCAATGTATATACAAAAATCTGTGATAAAGTTATTGATCGGAAACGTCCAAAAACCCTTATTTTGAACTAAAAAGGGCCCTAGCTCTAGCAAATGTCAACGGATTTTGCCCATTAACAATCCCATACCACTCATTCCCGGTATAAACATACAGGCAAACCTCGGTATTTCAAACTTGCATATCTCGATAGAACCACTTATGTCGAAGTGATCTTCCATTCCCGAGCATTTTCCCTATATATTTATTGCATTTCGACCCTGTTTGTGTCGAACTCGGTTAACATGAAGACTCTGCTATTTCGAAGAGATTTTCTATTCCCCAAAAGCAGTTTGCCATAATATTTACTACCGCTTGTGTCGAAGTCAAAATTTTTGGCCAAAAACTTGAACCGGCGCTATTAAAATGTGTTGTCAATCACCAACGGTTGCGTAAATTCCTAAGTTTGACAGTACAAAAGTCTTACAAATGAGTTGATAAATGAAAGGAATTTTAAATCAAAGAAATTTACCTTTCATTGATCGATCAATATCCTTCAGCTGAGAACAGATTAATCCATTATTGCAAACAATGTCCGATTAATGAGTGTAATTGATGCCGACATACTGATCAGCTGTTGTGTAGACTAATTGACCTCGATTGTTTTGTGTATACGTCATAGGTGAATAGAATAGATTAGAATAGGTGTGTTCGATTCGAAGCTTCAAGCAATTAGCGACGCCTTTGATATTTAATTAACTGAGCACTGTTAAGCGGCGTCCTTTGGTGAGAGGGGTTATAAACAGTCTTTAATTTGTTTGGCAACTGTCTCAAAATTAGTGTCATGAATGAGTAACTCATACAGAAGATATTTAATGCGATTTTATCGCATGCTCAATATCATTCGTGATAAAACCTTTATGACATCTACGCTGTCTAATGCCGAGCAATCTAATGAAGGACCCGGGTCTGGCCCTGGGGGGATAGTTAGATCGGTGAACTTTACTCCTGTTGCTGAGCAATCCAGCGAAGACGACTCCGGGGGATAACTGGATCAGCAAGGAAAGGGGTGAAGCGAATGGAAATAAAACAAAAATATATTGTGTCTTATTTTGATCCTGTACTAAGTGAAACCAGTATGACTACATGTACACGTTTTTCCGTGACGCAAACGAACATGTACATTGTAGTTATGCTGATTCTACATGGGTTCCCAGTGCCTACATGTATATTGATGACGTCA
Organism: Lucinisca nassula; assembly: GCA_963580285.1. Lineage (NCBI taxonomy): Eukaryota > Metazoa > Mollusca > Bivalvia > Lucinida > Lucinidae > Lucinisca > Lucinisca nassula. Next base: position 91,395,195 of record OY757019.1, on the reverse strand, counting down.
CGATTTGCCTATCTCGAACTTCGGATAACTCGAAGTAGTATCTCCAGTCCCTTGGAATTTGACATAAAGGGGTTCGCCTGTATATGCAAAATTTGAAAAAAGTTCGTGAAAAATTACGCAAGCTATCGATCGGAAATGGTGCGGACGGACGGACAGACACTCGACGGTCTAACATAATACCCCACCACTATGTGTTGTGGGGTATAAAAACACTCATCGTCAATGAGATAATTAGTTTATCCTCAACTACTATCCATTTAATTATATGCAAACACCGAGCAATCACCTTGACACGTTTTTCACACACCAATGTTGATCAAAGGTGTGCTGACGCACGTGATTCTGACTGTCAATATAATACCGCACATGCAGAAAATGGGAGGCCCTTAGTACTCAATAAACACAGAAAGCGGTTTCAGCTTAGAAGGCTGAGCAAACTTTTTACAAGCCGCTAAAAGTGGGCGGGTTTATACGTCTCGGTAAAGATTTTTGGCCGTACAGAGAAATTTTCGGGAGTCCGCGGGACGTCTTTGATGTTTAATATGGGGGCCCAGAAGCGATTTCATGACGTAATATATGCTGTACGTCCGCCTAGCAGATGCCCTGGTATGTATTTCTTGGTGATAAAACGGTTCAAATAATAAATTTACATCAAACTGATTATCACATTTTTTCCCCATTTTCAGCCAAAATGTCACTAATTTTCCCAATTATAAAGGCCCCGGCCCCATTCCCAAAAAGTGGTGTGAGAGCCCTGGGAATGGGGCTGGTTTCCAATTTTGAAACTGAGCGCTTGATTATAGGACCAATACGCTTTCATTTCTCAACAAACTACATGTATCATTGGCACAACGGACTTCAAATACAGCACATGTGCAATAAGCATGAGAGATATCGCAATAAGGCACACAAAGCGCAAGTTGTGCAGGCAGCATGCCCAAATTATCGATGAAGAACAACATTGTTTTCATTTTGAAAGGAACGCTTTCTGCTTGGCGATTTTTGTTGCTTTTGTTTGTTTGATTTGAGGTTTAATATCCCCGTCAACACTGTATAGATCATTTTGGAGACGTTGCTTCCAATTTTGTTCTGAATTGACTCTTACCCGACATTGAGATGAAATGGCATCTCAAGCCCTGCCATTCAATGAAACCAATAGGGTTAATATGCATGAACGGTCCGACTTGCACTACTTTAACTGGGCAGGTTTAGAACCTCAAAGCAATTTACCAGTACTTGCGTGCGGTCTAGGGCTGGGACGATACGCTCATGTCAAGATACGATACGTATCATGATACGCCTATCACGATTCGATACGTATCTCGATACTTTTATTAGTAAGTACTCGTGTCTTTTGTTTGTCAGATATAACTGAACTGAGTTTATCAGTTATATTTCTCTTTGTGTTATATTTATTAACTGATAGTCATTTAGGCATTTAAACCATTATAATATGTAAACTGAGCCAGAGCAGGGCGTAGTAGCATTCCTACAAAATTACATGTTCAACAAAGACCTAGATCAGGCTAATCTTAGTCTCCATTGAGTGCACATGTGATTTAGAAATGTTATGCCTTGGCTTATTTATATTGTTCACCTTCAAATAAAATTTATAAGCATCTAAGGTGGTTGTTCATTCATTTATTCCTGTGGAATGATAAGTACAACACACATTTGTAGGATCACTGAACAAAGGTCACTAGTCATTGAGAAGAAAAGATAGTGATCAAAATGAAAAAAAAATGTTTTCTCTCCAGACTAGAATAAGCATATTGCCCTGGCATACTTACTGTGTCTCAAAATATTCAAGACACAGTTAAACCTGTAAGTCTTCTTCCACTCTCCTGAGTCCTGACTAGAATATGAATGTGATCACCTCACAAAAATATCAAAATTCTAAATCAGGTTTTTCCAATTATCAGCCAATTTTAAATTTAAAAAAGACGTGTTTTGCAAGAAAATCCCTGCCGAATATATAGTGTGGCTGAAGAATTGGGATTATACGTACAATACTAACAATTCCAGGGAAAGAAACTAATATTTTTTCACACTCGCCGAACTTGGCGAGTGAATATTAAAATACACTCGCCAAGACTGATTTTACACTCGCCAGACAAAAATACCCTTTTTCTAGGTGTAAAAGGACAAAGAATGGAGCAAAAATTTTATTTCATTCTTATCATATGCAACTAAAATTGATAAATTGATCTACAGTATGCCTAGCTAGTTGACTGCTAATCCCTCTAATTATTGTAATTAATTATCTCACTTTATGAAATCATAACAGTGTTTTGATAACAAATGCAAGTACGTGACACCAATTAAACAATTGAGTGTGAAAGGTTGCCTGACCAGTGTTATCATGTGCGTGTAGCGAAGACTATGGCATATGCAGGCAGTCTGATCGGCAACAGTGTCTAAGCTTTCCGAGAAATGAAACATTGTGAACAGTAAACTCAGATCAGAATGCAGAATTGCCAGCTGATCTGAGTTTTTCTGTGTGCGCATCCGCATTCAGTGCATTTCTTGGGAAGCATTTCTAATGCCACAATAGAACTTCCTAACACTCATTATTAGCTATCGTGTTTGTGTCAGAAATATATTATAAACGGCATCCCACCGTCGTTTCTTATACATTTTACATGTAAATGAGCCAGCACTCAGCGAAAAAAACAACTTTTCTTTTAACGAAAGATCAGCCGGTTCATCTAGCTCTTCGTTTGCTGCTTTCTGAATATCCCAGAGGCCATACTGAAATAGGCTTGTACAAACAGCAAAAGACTGATAAGTGTCTTCACATATCGCACATGTTTTACTGTCATGTTTTCCAAAAATCGTATGCAAAAACCGTGTGCAAACTAAACGCGGGAAAATTTCAGACTGCAACAAAATTAAATGACGGCGGAAAATTCAGCGCTGCACGACAAAAACTAATCATGTGCGACCACTGAAGACTCGGACCATCCTGTGCATCTTTCTTTTCATGGATACCCTTAGCGAAAATACTTGCGAGATTACACAACAGTACATATTAACAACTGCCTACATTATTTATGATTGTTAAAACGTGGACACGTGGCTGATAGCCTATCGCTGCAGGTGGCAAAACATGTTTCGTATAATTTTTATTGTCACAATAGACTTCAAAGAAAACTAATCTGATTATAGACAGATCCAATGTTTTGACACGTGACCTTGTTTACCTGTCATTGCGCATGCGCAAAATTACTTTTCCTTTTGATTACAATCTTTCGTGGTTGGCAAAAAGCACCTGGTTCCATATAAACACATTGTAAATAGGTTCAATATTACGGGCATATTTTAGTTGACAGTCACAGAAAAACGATCGAATTACACTTGAAATGAGTAGATAAATATATTATAGAGCTGATTCCTGCATCTTCCGCGTTTAGTCATTCGTTTTGCGCATTTTTATTACAAATAATTAAGACCATCCCGCCTCGTTACCTGTATAAGTTTGACAGGTAATTTAATCATCAAAACATCCTCAAATCTTCTAGAAACCAATAATTACTAGGCAAGATATGTCTATTATAAAAGTTTAAAGGTCAATTTTGTCATTTCGATTCCAAACAAAATACAAGTTTAGAGAAAATAATATCGCATTTACAATGGCGATAAACGGCCAAAGACGTTTTCTGCCAACCACCGGTCAGTCCCGGCAAATAGTGTTATTGAGTGATGACCTAGTGTTTGGATGTGTCTATAGAGAGGGGTCATATCGCAAGACAGATTGTGCAGCATTGTCCTTTCTAATGCGTCTGAGACACGGTTTTATAAAATGCATCTTGCGCTTGCGAAAACCCTGGGACAAATTGTAATCAAAATTTTCGGGTTGTCTGGCGGGCACCCAACCGCGAAATTGAACTTGTCGGACGCAATTTCAACTTGTGTCCGGCAGTCAGGCAGTTGCTTATTTCCAGCACAGAAAAAAAACGCATGAAACTGAGACTTTTGAGTCTTTTACCGGGTATTACGGATTTTACGAAAATTTAAATTAGTTGGTGGAAATTTTATGGGTCGGCGCGAACGATTGTTTCTGGCGACTTCAGATTGGCTGAATTATGGCCAGCTAATCCAATGAAATTACGTATTGCATCTTAATAATTTGCGGGACTGGTTATATGAATGACACAAACTGATTTTGCGGGACGTAATGAACGTTGAAAAATCTATACATTTGAGAGGTCCCTATCGATACGTTATCGTGGGTTCTCGGATCGACTGTCATCCATATATCGATGAATCGTCCCAGCCCTAGTGCGGTCGGGGCGATTTTTGTTGCACATTTCTGCAAGCATACAATTCTCATCTGAACCATTCCTTTGCAAATAATTTATGCACAAGTGACTTACTTAAGTACCATGAGTTTATAGGCAGCGAAAAAATGCCTTATAGATATACAACAACAACAAAAATAATCCAAATCTTTCCTTGATGAAATTCCTATCTCTGTTTTCACATATTCAGTATTTTGTCATGTTGACATTTATGTGACGTTTGCCATGGCCATCAAACCTATATATATGCATGGTATTTTTTTTTTCTATCTATCTATCTATCTTCTGATACTGCGTCGGTCACATTTGACCATTACCGCAGGTGTATATTACATACACTGCAGGTTTTGCAGGATGAAAGCCTATACAGTAATCATGTAATTACGGTAGGGATCTTTAACCTGCACAGGGGATGATTCTCCCTGCACAGGGGGCCTCCAGTTAACGTTCCGATCCGAAGGACGGTGCACTTCATGACATTCATCCCTGCAAATGATGCCAATGGAGCGTGTTCGGACACCGAAATTTCATCGCCGCTGCCGGGGATCGAACCCGGGACCTCTAGCATCAGAGGCAAGTGCACTAACCACTGAGCTATCACTTTCTTGCATCACAACCAAAACAAAAATGAATGATACTTGCTTGAAGACATTGCAACATGGGTTCAAATGTATGGATGTATCAAACAATAAATTACACTATGAGTTAATGAACAGACAGCTTCTACACTCGTGATACCAGGCAGTTATCGATAAACACAGCTAACAAAGTTGTCTCACCCAAATTTTTTCTCCAACGTAATGGCGGGGACTGCCGTTTTATGGCAAAACAAACGTCTTGAAAAAACGATAACTTACAAAATCAACTTTTTACCCACATAATTATTATGATTACTTAGGAGTGAAATTCTTGTTAAATATTGTTGACACTTGAATGGTAATATTTGTGTTAAAATGAAATTAATAACTTTAGGTTGTCGTTATCGACTATTGACACCCAAAGACGTGCAGTAGGTCATGCAGGGTCGGGTATGAAACACCCTTCCCGATCCCGATCCCGATCCGAAAATCCCCGATCCAAAATTTTCTATTTGCCCTAATTCATTAATAAGAATATATTTTAAACACTTTTTGTGTTTATTTTATTACTTTTAAGTATTTTAATCACTATTTATGTATATTTTGTTCAAATGTGTCCAATTTGTGATTTTATCCTAAATTATTCCTCTCTCAGGGGTATGAAAGACCCTGCCGATTTTTCGTAAAAATATTGTATTCTTCTGCCTCTTATTCAGAACTAATTGATAAAACCAACATAACGGAATTGTTATATACTTTTATGGCTTTTCTGGAATAAAAGGGAACTTAAAAAGGGTTTCGGAGGTGTTTTTTTTTTTTTTTTGCATATTTTTATCCAAAACGATTACCGATCATTATTGATTTAACCATGAAACATACTTTGAGTATTCTTGTGTCAAGCGCTGGGTGCTGATAATTTGATGCACAGTCAAGTTGAGCTCTGTTGTGCAGTTATTGCACTCATCAGCCTGTGTGTCTGGTCGGCGCATGCGCAATAACGGTATATGCATGAACACATTCTTACTTCTCCGGGAGGGGGTCATGATATAGCATGTACGTTTCGTGAACTGTATCTTAGTCGATTATCGTAATTTGCAGGCACAACAATGTGTGGTGACCTGCTGCTCCCTGCCAGATAGGAGCAGGTACTGGTGCGATGCTGCCGGTTTAGTGTCCAGCAAGGGCGGACAGACCCAATAACAAACCGTCGAAACCATATTAGACAGGTTGTGGAAAGCAACCTAGAGTCGATTCAACCATATCAAACAGGTCGTGGAAAACCACCTGGAGTCGATTTAAACGAAGAAGTTACCGGGACTTCAGTTCGTATCCAATCGATAAATATTATAAATCAACTTGTGGTCGACAACACGGTCGACAGACTAGTTGACAGCAGTGCACGAGAGGGGGGTTCACCTTAAGTGAATTTGTATTCTGGCCAGTCGCGTTTTTGTGTTTCTATTTCTTATTTTATTGTTGTTTTTTTTATTTGTTTGTCTGTAGACATTCACGTCACCCCGTTCCGAGCACAGAACATTGTTTTGCCTTCGGGACGGACGTCGTGAGTGGGCTATAGAAGCAAATAAATGTGATGTTTTGTGTTAGTATTGTTGTATATAGATACTGTAAATAATTCATGTCAAGTGAACATTTTTTAAAAGAGTAACAATTGTGCCTTACCCCACAGCTGCCCGTACACCTGTCAGAGATCACGCTCGGTTGTCTTGTCAGTATGGGGGTTTGTGGGACGCCGTAAACCCACATGTTGTCATCGACGAAGCTTTCAACGTTAGAAAGTTCGGACAGAATCATTCTCATCAACCTGCAAAATGTTGCTCCTGAGTTTACCAAACCGAAGGGCATAGTTTTGAATTGAAACAAGCCTTTGGGGGTTTCGAACGCAGTTAGGGGTTTTGCCTTTGACGTCATTTTTACCTGCCGATAACCCTTAGATAAATCTAATTTGCTGAAGTATTTGTGCCCCGACATTCTATTTATAACCTCCTCGATATTTGGCATTGGTTCTGCATCGAACTCCGTTACTTTATTAAGTTTACGGAAGTCAGTGCAGAACCGCACCGAACCATCTTTTTTAGGGACAAGTACTATAGGAGATGAGTATGGAGATATTGATGGCTCAATAACTCCTAAATCTAACATATCTTGAATTTCTTTTTCCATTACATTCCGTACTTTATATGGTATGGCATATCCTTTTGACCTCACTGGTTCCGACGTCAGCAACTTGATGTTGTGTTCTATTTGGTCCGTTCGTTCTGGTACACTCGACAGGACGCCCGGGTATTCTTTTATCAACGTCTCTATTTCTTCACGCTGAGCCTGCGTTAAAATTTCTGAAATATTGACGTCCTTAAACTCTCTGGTTGCTTTGCAGTAGGAAAAGCGCAATCTTCCAATGAGAATTCGTCACTGTCATCATTTTCAATTGACGGAACGGATTCTACAGAAAACAAGCAATGTGACGTCACATTTTGACGTTCCACATATTGCTTCAGTATGTTAGCGTGATATGTGTTAACATTTCCATTGACTTCAATCTTATAATCCATTCAGTTTACTACCTCAATTACTTCATAAGGACCTTTCCATTGAACCAATAATTTATTACTGTCTGTCGGTAGTAACAAAAGCACTTTATCGCCGACGTCAAATTTACGCGACCTCGCGCCTTTATCATAATAAGCTTTCTGCTTAATCTGAACCTTTTTTAAATTATTATGCGCTAATTTACTGAAGCAATATGTGGAACGTCAAAATGTGACGTCACATTGCTTGCTTTCTGTAGATAGGGATATGAAGAAAACAGCCTCAATAATTTTAGTGTAACAAGTCTTAGTCACACCTCCCCGAGTGGCCACTTTCAGGCCCGGTGCCGGCCGGTAACTAAGGATAAGTTATCCTTAGGCTTCCTTGACAGGGCGATGATGCTACTTAAATAGTTGCCTCTTCTCACCTCTAATAAAAGTTCAACAGTGAAAATCAGTCTTACTTGCACGGTAGTTAACCCAATCACGGTTGACAACTTTCTCTCTTTAATTGCACGCAGGTGGGTCAGGCCTCAGATTCTATGGCGGTTCCAACGTAAAGGCTTATGTTGGTTGGTACCTGATGCTCTGTCTCTGGTCGGGCCCATTGGAGTCTAACTGTTGGTTTTCTTTTGCTCCAGCATTTCTGTTGTTTCTTGCTATCGAGTCCACACCGTTGTTTCATCTCTGTGGTTGTTTAATTTTTGTGTTCACGGAGATATTGCACCGATGAGTTAGGAGGCCTTCATGCAGACTGAACAAATTATTTGTCTTAATCGCGACGGGAAGTAAGGGCGAGGATTGTGGCCTCGTAAAATCGATTTAAGCCCCCTCCCCCAACCCAGTGGAATTCATTTCCACTGACCGTTCCAAGGCGGCTCTTCTGTCGCGGTTTATTTTTGTTATAGTTTGTCTTTGGGTGTTTGTGTCGCTTATATTATTTTATTTTGGATAGCCTTTTTGGCCATTTTGTGGGAAAGTAACTGTCCTTTTGTCTTTCCGCTGTTGGTGTTTCCGTTGGGGTCTGTTGCTTCATGATTTTGTTTCTTTCCCTTTGGTGTCTCTGATGGGAGCTGTGGGTAAATTGTATCGATTCCTGATCATTGCCTCTACTTCTATTTTACAATGAAACGTGGGCGAAGCACGACTAGGGGCGAAACGACTAGGGGCGAAACGACTAGGGAGGAAACGCGCTGGGAGGCGAAACGACTAGGGGAGGAAATGGTTTGGGGGCGAAACGTCCCGGAATCCAGTAGAATAGAATATTTTTATTTGGCATACCATCTACAAAGAGGGTGTTCGCCACATGTAACAAACAACAATACATAACAATATAATAGAACAATTTTGAATGCAAGTATATCAGCAAATAAACTATTTGAGAGCCAAGTATCGCTTTTTGGAGTTAAAGCAAGAGAAAGCTCTTGCAAAAGGTTGCCCATGTATGCAAACAGGAACAACAATTTGGAAGGGTTCCCCGTCGTATAGCATGAACCAATGCAAAAGTTAAATGCTCTATAGTACAGTATACATGCAGACCAACAGACTATCAGAGCATCTGATATAAACTTGCAAACCAGTTTTGTCTCGTTTTCATTAATTTGGTTGACCAACTTAGAGAATATTGTAAAAGCCTCTACCGAGTTTGGTCCTTGAGAATGCCAATTAATATTAAGGGTATTTAATAAAGTGGATCAGAGATCATTATATTTCTTGCAAAATAACATGAAATGCATTTCATCTTCAACTTGTATGCATTCAGAGCATAAGCGTTGATCACGTGGTATTCTAGGTCCACAATAACGACCCCTTTCAATAAATAAGTCATTAGCACTTATTCTCATCTTTGTCAGATCTTTGGTAATTTGTTTCGGTAGACCAAAAGTAAGGTATGTTTGGCATGTGAAAGTCTTATATATTTTAGAGAATGTAAAAGTTTAGTATCTTCCTTTAAAGCATCAAGTTGAGTTTTACCTTTACTGAAGACTCGCCATAAATTGCCTTTGAAATATCAAGTTTATCTAAGTCTGTTATGTGCAGTTCAGACATAGTTTTCTGATAAAAGGAAAAACACGATCTATAACCATCCTGATAGAGACCCTGGTCAACCTCAAGTACTTCCCTCAAGAGACGAGTTGTTGGAGGCTTAGTTAGTCTTTCAAAATACTTAAGTGCCTGAATTGTTATAAAGTTCAAAATATGGTCCCTACCAAGTTCGAGCCTAGATGCAATGTTCGAAGATTTCTTGTGAACACCAAGCAAATATTTACAAAATCTGTTTTGAATTTTTTTCAAAAGGTAAAATATCTAACATTTTTTCTTTAGTTTTGAAATCTGTCACCCAAATTTCATAACCATAAGTTAAAATAGGCCTTAATAGTGTGTCAAACAGTTTAAGTTTTAACTGATTATTCATGACATCCAAATCTAATATTTTTGAATTAAGAGAGAAAATACCTTTTAAACTCTTTTGATACATATGTTCTGCAACATGCTTCAAATTTGCATTATAATTCAAAAGTACTCCCAGGTATCTAACCTTGTGGACTTCTTCTATCTTTTTATCATTGATTGTAAATGTAAATGATTTAGTATCAAGTTTACCAGAAGTAAATACCATTGCTTTGGTTTTATCAATAATAATTGTAAGCTTCCAACTCTCGCAATACAGCTGCAATGAATTGAGACAGGACTTTATCATATGACGTCGCGTCTGAGAGTGTAATAACGCCATGTAATATTTTCGATAATCCACTAGTGGATTAAATATGCAAATTAGCTAGATACGTCCCGTAACGTTACATGTACAACGTCCTTATTGACGTCGTGTTTACGGGAAGGTATAATTTGAGGACTTTTACTGGAGGACCAGAGGACTAAGGACCAAGTCCTCTAGAGGACCAGGGGTATTATTTGAGGACCAAATACAGGAGGACCAGTGCTTTTATGGCTATGATAATTGAAGATAATTACTGTTTATTGAATTGACACCTACTGGTATGGTATATCACCTCGTGGGCATATACATGTATACAGAAAAAATAAAATTAAATAAAATGAAAAACATGTTATTATGCGCAGGAAATTTTTCACCATAGAATTTTATCTGATAAAAATGTTTAGTTGAAATTAGAATTTCTCTACTTTCTATATACTTGATATAGTCTATCTGTTATTTTTTTAATTCACAAACTGCATGATGAACAGTGAAGATCCTGATCAGACGGCATCTTGCTACTCTTTTAAAAATGTTCACTTGAAATTAGGATTTCTCTACAGTAAGTACCTTCTATATACTTAATATAAGCTATCTGTTAAATTCACAAACTGCTTGATGAACAGTGAAGACCCTGATCAGATGGCATCTTGTTACTCTTTTAAAAATGTTCACTTGAAATTAGAATGTCTCTACTTTCAATATACATGTACTTAATATAAGCTATCTGTTAAATTCTTAAAACTGCATGATGAACAGTGAAGATCCTGATCAGATGGCATCTTGCTACTCTTTTAAAAATGTTCACTTGAAATTAGAATTTCTCTACAGTAAGTACTTTCTATATACTTAATATAAGCTATCTGTTAAATTCACAAACTGAATGATGAACAGTGAAGATCCTGACCAGACAGCATCTTGATACTCTTTTAAAAATGTTCACTTGAAATTAGAAAATAAGTATTTCTCACATGTACTTAATATAAGCTATCTGTTAAATTCTTAAAACTGCATGATGAACAGTGAAGATCCTGATCAGACGGCATCTTGCTACTCTTTTAAAAATGTTCACTTGAAATTAGAATTTCTCAACAGTAAGTACTTTCTGTATACTTAATATAAGCTATCTGTTAAATTCACAAACTGCTTGATGAACAGTGAAGATCCTGATCAGATGGCATCTTGTTACTCTTTTAAAAAATGTTCACTTGAAATTAGAATTTCTCTACTTTCAATATACATGTACCTAATATAAGCTATCTGTTAAATTCACAAACTGCATGATGAACAGTGAAGATCCTGATTAGATGGTGCATCTTGTTACTCTTTTAAAAATAAATGTTCACTTGAAATTAGAATTTCTCTACTTTCAATATACATGTACTAAATATAATCTACCTGTTAAATTAACAAACTGCATGATAAACAGTGAAGATCCTGATCAGATGGCTTATCTGGAGCTAAACTGTTTGCAAATGTAGGGACAAGTGGAAAAAAATAAATAAATTAAAAGAAAGCATGCAATAAAGAAATTCTTCACCCTATAAATAAATGAAATATATTTTAGGCATTGTGTTACTCTTTTATTTTTTATTTTTTTTTTACCGGCCCCGATAGCTCAGTTGGTAGAGTGTCCGCTCCGGGGAACGGGAGGTCTCGGGTTCGATCCCGGGCCGCGACATACCAAAGTCGTTAATAATGGTACTAGCTGCTCCTCGTTTGGCACTCAGATTTACGGGGTAGAGCTAGGACTGGTCGATCCAGTGTCAGGATAATGTGACTGGGTGTGGTATCATGTAATGTGTCTGGGACATGATACTTCAGTGAGGCAGCACTATAAACGTGAGCATTGAGGTCCCTGTCGCAACCAGACACCGTCGTGATATGACTGAAAAATTGTTGAAAGCGACGTTAAACCCGAATTCACACACACACATACTCTTTTATTTTAAAAAAGTATGTTCTGTTCTAATGGAAATTTCCCTAATAGGAAACAAAAAAAGAAAAAAAAAAAACGTTTATTTATTTTATTATTATTTTTTTTTGTAGGACAATTTGGCCAAATTATTTTTTCCTAGTGGTTTTATCTACTCCTATTCTATCAGTCATTTTGTTACTACTGGTAATGTTTTTTTTTTTTTTTTTTTAAGACTGCCAAGTATTACATTCAGAGCAATATATGGGAAAAAAACAACGTTTAATCTTATATCTTAAGTACCAAGCATTACCTCATAGATGGCATTCATTTTTTTTTTCGTTTGTTTGTTTTCAGAGAATAACATTTCCATAGGACTCATATATGAAAAATGCTAAACAAGATTGTCTTTGAGAAGGCTTGAAATTGTAATGGTTGTGATTGGCAGTTCAGTGGTTATTTGTAGGTGGGGCTTATCCTATTGTAGGTGGGGCAAAGTTACATATTATAACCAATGGCTTTAAGCCTATGATTGGGTTGAAATTTTGCAAATAATTGAAAGTCTTGATTTTTGAAATGTGTTGTTAGATCTTTCAGAAGCAATTTTTCTAATTATTTTGATTGTTAATTAGGGCCTAATTTATTAATAATTTTCTTAAGTTGAGCTGAAAGGTGAAAAAAAACAACAAAAAACATGACCTTCCATTGCAGTACTCACACAGGACCCATAAATAAGCATTTATTTAATTATTTAATAATGTTTTTTTTATTATTATTTATTTTATTTTTTATTTCTTTTATTTATTTATTAGGAGTAATAATCAAGGAAAAATGAACCTGGGAGAAAAAGATCTTAGTCACCCAAGCGAGAAGGTGTCATCAGGTGAACATGTCCATAAAATGAACACCACCAACCGCCGCCCCTCCCCACCCCCCCCCTTCCACCCACCATCCCTAAAAAAAACACCTTATTATAGAGAAAACTAGGGTTTACAGGGCATGCATTGTCTTTCTTATTACTGCTCCAAGAAGTAGGTCATTGGTACTAGTTAGAACCACCTCAATGAGGCAGCAGCCTATGTTTGCAGTATAAATAATAAAAATATAAAAGATTTTCAACAAAAAAATAGTCATTTTGGAGATGTAAAAAATGCACTGTTGCATATGTGTGTAAGTGTAGTTTCTTCCACAAACTTAAAACTGACATTTTCCGTTTTATTGGTGACATTCAACTCATTTCATTTGCAAGCATAGAATGTGTGTGCTCATTAGACCAATGTGGTTCTAACAAATGTAACTTCGGAGTGCCCAAATCACGGAATAAGTGGGGTTTATAAGGGTGTTCATTACTAGTAGGTAAAAGGGTAACAAACTGGACAGCTATTGTCTTCAATATATTCATGTTTTAACCCATTTTGTACTGAATGGAATCTTCCACTTTATATATAGCATAAGTCCATTTCAAAATGTAGGGGTTCTTCAAAATTATTTGGAAAACGGCTGAACTTTTTGCAAACAGTGTAGGCTCTGATCAGATGCTGCAGAACGTGGCATCTGATCTTGGCCTGCACTGTTTGCTAATAACCGGTTTTGAGATTTCTGATACAAAAATGGGTTAATGTGCACAATCATTCTTCAACAGTGTGTGTCAAGCCATTATAGTATGATAACTTTATAAAACTTAGAATTTGATAAAACATCAGAATATAGAACTTCAAAATCAGTGTAGCTGAACATTATAATTAACAACAATCATGGTAATTAAATTAATTGATACAACCATACTTTTGCAACAAAACTTCTCTAAAAACTTTACTACACCTCCCTCTGATTAACGATCAGCTCGATATGAGTGAAATAATATTGAAAGGGCCATAACCCCCCCCTCCCGTAAATCTTTTAGTATAGCAGGAGCTGCTTTTGTTGAATTTTGTGTGAGATGATCAGTATCAATGTGGTACCATGTCCATGCAATTGAAAAGTTTTATTATTTAAACTCACTTCAGTGAAATACCAGCGGGTTTTTATCAAAAATAAGCCAAATTATGACAGTTTGCAAGTTTACGGAAATATCAGTGAAGTGGTCCTAACAATAATACACAATTTATGTAGCAGAAAGTTCATCTAGCAATTTGTGAATTTAACAGATAGATTATATCATTAAGTATGTAGAAAGTAGAGAAATTCTAATTTCAACGAAACATTTTTAATAAGAGTAACAAGATGCCAAAATTTTATTTCCATTACGATAACACACCCATGCGTCATAATGCATTTTTTAACATCTCCAAAACGGTCAATTTTCTGATGAAAATTTGTGATATTATTCTTATTTATACTCAAAACATAGATTGTGGGTGCTCGTTAGAACCGCCTCAATGAGGTGGTTCTAACGAGTACCAACAACCTATGTCTATGAGCAGAAATAAGAAAAATAATGTATACCCCTCAAACCCCAGTTTTCACCATATAAAGTGGGGTGTAAGGGGTGGTCATTTCACGGACTTGTTAGCGTGATGATATAATTCTATGGTGAAAAATTTCTGAGCATAAAACAGTGTAGCTCCAGATAAGCCATTTGATCAGGATCTTCACTGTTCACCTTGCAGTCTGTGAATTTAACAGTTAGATTATATCAAGCATATAGAAAGTATAGAAATTCAAATTTCAAGTAAACATTTTAAAAGAGTAACAAGATGCCAAAAGTCATCATGTTTACAAGTCTGTGTAATGAACACCCCTCTCTCTCTCTCTCTCTCTCTCTCTCTCTCTCTCTCTCTCTCTCTCTCTCTCTCTCTCTCTCTCTCTCTCTCTCTCTCTCTCTCTCTATATATATATATATATATATATATATATATATATATATATATATATATATATATATATATATATATATATATATATATATATATATATATATAATCTTATTTCAGCTCCAAAGTAGTCATTGGAAACACCTCATCTAGGTGGTTCTAACAAGCACCCGCAACCTATATTTGGAGTATTAATAAGAAAAATATCACAAGTTTTCATCAGGAAAAATACCATTATGGTAACATGTAAGAATGCTCTATTATGGAAAGCCATGGCTGTCTTAAGGTCAGTATGTACAAGGTGGTAGACGCAGTGGTCAATATATTTGATCAAATGCATATTTTACTGAATCAGATTTATAAATCATTCAGTGGTGGAGTCATAGTATTGGGTGCAAACAACAAACTACTGTGTGCATTGGTTATGATATTTGGTCGGCGTAGCATATTATCCAATGAACTGCATATAGCAGTTGATGGTGGTGCCATAATACTGGATTCAGCGGATAAATTATTGCGTGTACAAATTATGATATTTGGTTTAAATAACACAGTATTAGACTCATTCACCATTGCACTCAGGGCAATGACTATAACAGTTGGTAAATTTTTAAGCTGGTATACGTAAAGGTCAGACTATATTATTCATTTAACATTTTACCTGATCAAATTAATATTTTACTGGGTTAAATGTATAAATTATTGGGTAGTGGCGCCATAGTATTTGATACATCCAACATACTGGTGTATAGACTGGTTACAATATTTGGCCAGTTTTGCATTTTATTTGATCAAACACATAAAACACTCGGTGTTGGTATCATAATATTGGATGCATTTGTCATAATACTGAGTAAAGCGTATACAGGGATTGGTTCGAAGGGCACTTTATTTGGTCAAAATATTTAATTGGACAGGTGTCATATGAATATTACTGGGTGCAAGCAACATATTAATATGTGCATTGATTATAATAATTGGTCAGCAACGATTTTTTTTTATCAAATGCATACATCAATGACTGTTGATGCCACGATAATAGCCCCATCAGGCAATCTATTTTGTGTTATAATAATAGTATTTGATTTAAATACAAAGTAGTTGATTCATTTGTCATACCCTTCAGTGTAGTGACTATAATATTGGATAAGAAGAGCAGTTTATTTGGTGGTAAAATATATCATTGTATATGCTCACCATATTATTGGATTGTTTCAGCATAATAGTCAGAGTAAAAGTCATAATAGTTGGTCGTTTTGTCATAGCACTTGCAGCAGCGCTCTTGATAAAAGCCGGACTGGACTAAAACCCGGAACCGCAACGGTTTCTGGTCAACTCGTACCCGAGTCAACTCGTACCCACACACATAATTGATGATTGGTTTAATGGACGGACAGACGGACGGACAGACAGACACACGGGCGGGTGGAGATGAATGAATGATGAATGAATGAATGAATAGATAGATAGATAGATAGATAGATAGATAGATAGATAGATAGATAGATAGATAGATAGATAGATAGATAGATAGATAGATAGATAGATAGATAGATAGATAGATAGATAGATAGATAGATAGATAGATAGATGGATGGATGGATGGATGGAAGGTGGATGGATGGATGGATGGAAGGACGGACAGACAAATGAACGGATGGACGAAAGAGAGAGAGAGAGTGAGAATGGTTAAATGGATATTATTTTGGTTACTACTTTTGATTTAATTACCACTTCGGCTTAACACAACACCTTGTTTCTGCTCAAAAACATAGATTGTGGGTACCCGTTAGAACCGAGTACCCACAATCAATGTTACTGAGGCGATTCTAACGAGTACCCCCAAACTATGTTTTGAGCAGAAATACGAAAAGTAGCCGAATATTTTATCTGAAAATTTTCATTTTTTTGGTGGTATCCTTTTCAATATATTTGAATAGGCCTGTTTTCATTCTGAATCTTACAGATCCCACCCATAAACCATATATATTCTTGCTCCTTATGATAAGACACATTAAGCGACACCAGCCTGGTGGTCCCCGGCTGCCCTTGCCCACGCCTTACCCCTTTACTCCATTAAAAAGCCATATATCTTAGAAAACGGTCAGATCCCAACCTAAACCATATATATTCTTGTTCCTTATGATAAGATGCATTCAGTGACACCCGCCTGGGGGTCCCCCGGGCCATGCCTGGGCCCTGCCTCACCCCCTCCACTTCATAAAAGGCCTTATATCTCAGAACTCTTACAGAGTCCCACCCATAAACCATATATATTCTTGTTCCTTATGATAAGACACATTGAACGACACCAGCCTGGTGCCCCCCCCCCCCCCCCGCCCCCGGGATGCGCCGGGCCATGCATCTCCCCTTTATTTCATTAAAAGCCATATATCTTAGAAACCGATCAGATCCCCACCCCTAAACCATATATATTCGTGTTCCTTATGATAAGACTCATTCAGTCACACTAACCTGGGGGTCTCTTTGTGCTGGGGCAATGTGCTGGGACAATGTCCCGCCCCTCCACTTCATAAAAGGCCATACATCTCAGAAGCAGTTCAAATAATCCCCACCCCATAATCATATACATTCTTGTTCCTTGTTATTAGACACATTCAGTCACACCAACTTGGGCAGGGGTGGGGTGGGGGATATGCAGGGGCCATTCCTCTCCCCTCCACTTCATAAAAGGGTCTCATTTCTCAGAAACCATACAGATCCCACCCCATAACCATATATGTTTTTGGCCCTTATGATAAGACTCATTCAGTGACAACACTCTTGGGCTTTCTTGGATCCGCCGGGATCATGCCCCAACCTTCCACTGCTTAAAATGCCTTATATCTCAGGAAACATACAGATCCCCACCTCTAAACCATATATAGTATTTTTCAAAATATGATAAAGACGCATCTAGATATACCAACCAAGGCTCCAATGGGTCCATGCCCCAACCCCTCTAATGCATAAAAGGCCTAATATTTCAGATACAGTCCACATGTGTGCTCAATTTGGTATGGGGGGATGGGGGTGGGGGGGGGGGGGGGGGCTCGTTTGGTAGACATTATAATTGCTAGATTAAAATCATATCATGTTAAAATATATGCCATTTGGCAGTGCCCATCTGAGTTCTGTTCTTTATTTTTTTCTTTTACTCCTGTGGGTCGCCAACTTCAGCAAAGGAATTTTAACACAATAGAGAAAGTACTGTCCTGCTATAGTGCATTTGAAAACTACCAGTTATCGTTAGAGCAATAGTCTAACTAGAAGAGATGGATGCACAGACAACTGTAATATGTAATATCATTTACGGCTGACCGGTTTCATAAAAGTAAACTTCAAATAAAAATCAAAAATGAGTTTCTTTAAGAGCAATGAAAACATTCATAAGAAAGAAGATGGGTCATACTACGTAGCTTCGGCTAATAAAGCCTCATCAGTGACCCTGTAATGATCCGGCAAAGAAAGCCAGAGGAAACATACTGCAATTTTGCGAATTTCGAAAAGGCAGTCGATTCAAAGACTGATATAAATCAAAATGGGGTCCAAATAATTAAAAATCTGTCTAGAATATGAGTCTTAACAAATAATTTATTTCCGATTTCTCAGACTATTCACCCTGATCTCAAAGGACCAAAAGTAAAATATAAACTGCACTATGGTTGATGTACGGGGAGACGTTTTACGGCCGCCACACGGCACAACACCAGCTGCAGTGAAGGCCTGTATAAGTAATTATAAGGGAAGTTTTAAGGTGCCGGGGGGGGGGGGTCACGTTACGTTAATTCCGTGACGTTTATATACTGAATAACAATGCGTAGGGATAAAGAGTTTTTCTTTCTCTTTCCTTCTAACGACACTACCTGTTTTCATTTGATAAAATGGGAACATTGAACATTGTGTATTTTGGCTCCCTATTCGAGCAGTCCGCAATATGGCCATTAAAAGTGGTATTTTACATACTGCCTCATGTCGGATATGATGGTTGTGTAGGGTAGTTCTGTTCCGGAAATTATTTGTCTCCCCTAAATATTGTTCATCATTACTTTTGCATGAATAACGTAAATTACATTTGTGATGTGCGTGATATGTTTTCATTTACGTTAAAATCTTGTTTTTAAATTTTACTATGGAACCTTCTACGATATATTTGCACGACCCACATCTAGTTTCACTGCATTTAATGTAAGCAAATGCTTCAGGTTTTGTTTATGTCCCCAACTTCGGAGTAGTTGACGGAGCATATTGGTTTGGCCCTGTCTGTCCGTCCACCCGTCCTTCCGGCCGTCCGAAATATTATGAATTGAGCTAATATCTTAAAATTTGATATTTGGGGTGAGCATGAAAACAATGGACCCGATTTTTTTTCTTTTTCATCAGACTTTGTCATTATAACAATAGGAAAACACTGTCAACAAAATATCAGGTGAACCGCTTGAGTTAGGGTCCTGATATTTGGCAGACAGTTTGGGATCATTGCGTAGATGACCTGATTAACTTTTGACGAAATTCCGTAAAAATGTATTGAGTTATACCTCCTTTTTCGACAGAGTACTACCAGAGCTTGCCGTCAGCACATCTCTTCTTTATGGCTATCCTCCCAAAAGGTTACGTGCTGCTGCTCTCGGAAAAAGGCTGCAGAAAGGAGAAGAGTGCCATGCAGCAATTTTAGCGCTACTGGTACGTAATTGAGGACTAAGAAGAACCCGGCGTTTGTGGACCATACACTGGATTGAGCGATGTCGGCTGTTTGGCCACTTCCACACACCCTTCCAAGAGCTTGTGAAGGATTTTTTTTTTTGTTTTGTTTTGATGGAGGTTTTACGTCCCCGTCAACACATGCTTAGGTCATTTTGGAGACGTTGCTTCTCTCTTTCGTGGAACTTTTACCCGACTCTGGGATGAAATGACATTCCAAGCGCTACCGTCCGCTGAAACAAAAGTGTAGTTTTGTTAATAGACGGCCTGATACGCACAACTATAGCTGGGCTGGCTTAGACATGCTAAGAGGTATTACCAGTATCAAGTTTTCGGTCGGCTTCAGCTCTGCCGGTCAGGAAGCAATTTGCAACCACATCTTTTTCTAAAGCCCCGATGAGTGTGGGCCTAATGGTGATTATATGGGTTACAACAGTATAAGTCGACATAGGGGCAACAGGAGTCTTCACTTTCCCATTCGACTTTTTTTTGGTGCCTCGACAATTTTAGGCCCCCGATCATGGAGGCTTTAAAACTAGTTGTGGATGCAGATTACTTTCTGGCAGAGCTGACTCTGACCGAAAACTTGATACCGGTAATACCACTTAGAAGGTCTAAGCCCGTTCAGCTGTGCAGGTCGGTTGTCCGACAACAAAAACTTCACTTTTTGAGACTACTATTCTACTTCATACACGCCCACTATCGGACTGTACGCAACTGTTCTACTACATACACGCCCACTACCAGACTGTACACTGCTTTTCTACTACATACACACCCACTATCAGACTGTACACTACTGTTCTACTATATACACGCCTACTATCAGACTACACTACTGTCCTACTACATACACGCCCACTATCAGACTGTACACTACTGTTCTACTACAAAAAACACCACAAGCAGTCTGTACACCACTGTTCTACTACATTCACGCCCATTATCAGACTGTACACTTCTGTTCTACTACATACACGCCCACTATCAGACTGTACACTACTGTTGTACTACATACACGCACACTATCAGAATGTACACTACTGTTCTTCTACATACACGCCCACTATCAGACTACACTACTGTTCTACTACATACACAGCCACTATCAGACTGTACACTACTGTTCTACTACATACACGCCCAATATCAGACTGTAAACTACTGTTCTATTACATGGACGCCCTCTATCAGACTGTACACTACTGTTCTATTACATACACACCCACTATCAGACTGTACACTACTATTCTACTACATACACGCCCACTATCAGCCTGTATACTACTGTTCTACTACATAATGCCCATTATCAGACTGTACACTACTGTTCTACTACATACATGCCGGTTACCAGAATGTACACTACTGTTCTACTCGATACCCACCCACTATCAGATTGTTTACTACTGTTCTACTTCATACACGCCCTCTACCAGACTGTACATTACTGCCCTACTACATACACGCATAATATCAGACTGTGCACTACTGTTCTACTAAAAACACGCCCATTATCAGAATGTACACTACTGTTCTACTACATACACGCACACTATCAGACTGTACACTACTGTTCTACTACATACACACCCACTATCAGACTGTACACTACTGTTCTACTACATATATGCCCACTATCACCCTATTTTCTACCGTTCTACTACATACACTCTCACTATCAGACTGTACACTTCTGTTCTAGTGTATACACGCCCACTATCAGACTGTTTACTACTGTTCTCCTTCATACACGCCCTCTACCAGACTGTACACTACTGTTCTACTACATACATTCCCACTATCAGAATGTACACTACTGTTCTACTACATAAACGCTCACCATCAGACTGTACACTACTGTTCTACTACATACACGCCAACTATCAGACTGTAAACTACTGTTCTACTACATATGTGCCCACTATCACCCTATTTACTACTGTTCTACTATATACACGCTCCCAATCAGATTGTACACTACTGTTCTGCTACATACACGCCCACTTCCAGACTGTATACTACTGTTCTACTACATACACAACCACTATCAGACTGTACAGTACTGTCCTACTACATACACGCTCACTATCAGACTGTACACTACTGTTCATCTACATGCACGCTCACTTTCAGACTGAACACTATTGTTCTACTAAATATGTGCCCACTATCATCCTGTATACTACAGTTCTACTACATACACGCCCACTATCAGACTGTTTACTAATGTTCTACTTCATACACGCCCAATATCAGACTGTACACTACTGTTCTACTACATAAACGCCCACTATCAGACTGTACACTACTGTTCTGCTAAATTCACGCCCACTATCAGACTGTTCACTACTGTTCTACTACATACACGCCCACTATCAGACTGTACACTACTGTTATACTACATACGCGCCCACTATCAGACTGTACACTACTGTTCTACTACATACACAACCACTATTAGACTGTACACTACTGTTCTACTACATACACGCCCACTATCACCCTGTATATTACCGTTCTACTTCATACATGCCCACTATCAGACTGTATACTGCTGTTCTACTACATACATGCCGACTACCAGAATGTACACTACTGTTCTACTCGATACACACCCACTATCAGACTGTTTACTACTGTTCTACTTCATACACGCCCTCTACCAGACTGTACATTACTACCCTACTACATACACGCATAATATCAGACTGTGCACTACTGTTCTACTAAAAACACGCCCATTATCAGAATGTACACTACTATTCTACTACATACACGCCCTCTATCAGACTGTACACTACTGTTCTACTACATACACACCCACTATCAGACTGTACACTACTGTTCTACTACATTTATGCCCACGATCACCCCATTTTCTACCGTTCTACTACATACACTCTCACTATCAGACTGTACACTTCTGTTCTAGTGTAAACACGCCCACTATCAGACTGTTTACTACTGTTCTCCTTCATACACGCCCTCTACCAGACTGTACACTACTGTTCTACTACATACATGCCCACTATCAGACTGTACACTACTGTTCTACTACATACACGCCAACTATCAGACTGTACACTACTGTTCTACTACATATGTGCCCGCTATCACCCTATTTACTACTGTTCTACTATATGCACGCTCACAATCAGATTGTACACTACTGTTCTGCTACATACACGCCCACTACCAGACTGTATACTACTGTTCTACTATATACTCGACCACTATCAGACTGTACAGTACTGTCCTACTGCATACACGCTCACTATCAGACTGTACACTACTGTTCATCTACATGCACGCTCATTTTCAGACTGAACACTATTGTTCTACTAAATATGTGCCCACTATCATCCTGTATACTAGAGTTCTACTACATACACGCCCATGCTCAGACTGTTTACTACTGTTCTGCTACATACACGCCCACTATCAGACTGTTTACTAATGTTCTACTTCATACACGCCCACTATCAGACTGTACACTACTGTTCTACTACATAAACGCCCACTATCAGACTGTACGCTACTGTTCTGCTAAATTCACGCCTACTATCAGACTGTTCACTACTGTTCTACTACATACACGCCCACTATCAGACTGTACACTACTGTTCTGCTACATACACGCCCACTATCAGACTGTACACTACTGTTGTACTACATACGCGCCCACTATCAGACTGTACACTACTGTTCTACTACATACACAACCACTATCAGACTGTACACTACTGTTCTACTACATACACGCCCACTATCACCCTGTATACTAACGTTCTACTACATACATGCCCACTATCTGACTGTATACTGCTGTTCTACTACATACATACCCACTACCAGAATGTACACTACTGTTCTACTCGATACACACTCACTATCAGACTGTTTACTACTGTTCTACTTCATACACGCCATTTACAAGGCTGTACACTACTGTCCTACAATATACACGCCCACTATCAGACTGTACACTACTGTTCTACTACATACACGCCCATTATCAGAATGTACACTACTGTTCTACTACATACACGCCCATTATCAGACTGTACACTACTGTTCTACTACATATGTACCCACTATCGCCCTATTTTCTACTGTTCTACTATATACACTCTCACCATCAGATTGTACACTACTGTTGTACTACATACACGCACACTATCAGACTGTACACTAGTGTTGTACTTCATACACGCCCACTATCAGACTACACTACTGTTCTACTACATACACAGCCACTGTCAGACTGTACACTACTGTTCTACTACATAAACGCCCACTATCGGACTGTACACTACTGTTCTACTACATACACGCCCACTATCAGACTGTTCACTACTGCTTACAGGCTGGTAGTGGGTGTCTATGTAGTAAAACAGTAGTGTACAGTCTGATAGTGGGCGTGTGTGTCGTAGAACAGTAGTAAAAAGTCTGATAGTGCGCGTGTATGCAGTAGAACAGTAGTATACAGGGTGATAGTAGGCACATATGTAGTAAAACAGAAGTGTACAGTCTGATTTTATTGGCGTGTATGTAGTAGAACAGTAGTGTAGTCTGATAGTGGGCGTGTATGTAGTAGAACAGTAGAGTACAGTCTGATAGTGGGCATGTATGTAATGAAACAATAGTGTACAGTCTGATAGTGGGTGTGTATGTAGCAGAGGAATAGCGTACAGTCTGGTAGTGGGCGTGTATGAAGTATGATAGAATTGAACAGTCTGATAGTGGGCATGTATGTAGTAGGACAGTAGTGTACAATCTGGTAGTGGGCGTTTATATACGAGCACAGTAGTGTACAGTCTAATAGTAGGCGTGTATGTAGTAGAACAGTAGTGTACAGTCCGGTAGTGGGCGTGTATGTAGTAGAACAGTAGTGCACAGTCTGATAGTTGGCGTGTATGTAGTAGATCAGTAGGAAAGAGTCGTATAGCGGGCATGTATGTAGTAGAACAGTAGTATACAGTCTGATATTGAGCGTGTATGTACTAGAACAGTAGTGTACCGTCTAAAAGTGGGCGTGTATGTAGTAGAACAGTAGTGTACAGTCTGATAAAGGGCGTGTATGTAATAGAACAGTAGTGTACAGTCTCATAGTGGGCTTGTATGTAGTATAAAAGGAGTGTACAGTCTGATAAAGGGCGTGTATGTAGTAGAACAGTAGTGTACAGTCTGATAGTGGGCGTGTATGTAGTATAACAGTAGTGTATAGTCTGATAGTGAGAGTGTATGTAGTAGAATAGTAGAAAATAGGGTACTAGTGGGCGTGTATGTGGTAGAACAGTAGTGTACATTCTGATAGTGGGCGTGTTTGTAGTAGAACAGTAGTGTACAGTGTGATAGTGGGCTTGTATGTAGTAGAACAGTAGTGTACATTTGATAAAGGGCGTGTATGTAATAGAACAGTAGTGTACAGTCTCATAGTGGGCTTGTATGTAGTATAAAAGGAGTGTACAGTCTGATAAAGGGCGTGTATGTAGTAGAACAGTAGTGTACAGTCTGATAGTGGGCGTGTATGTAGTATAACAGTAGTGTATAGTCTGATAGTGAGAGTGTATGTAGTAGAATAGTAGAAAATAGGGTACTAGTGGGCGTGTATGTGGTAGAACAGTAGTGTACATTCTGATAGTGGGCGTGTTTGTAGTAGAACAGTAGTGTACAGTGTGATAGTGGGCTTGTATGTAGTAGAACAGTAGTGTACATTTGATAATGGGCGTGGTTGTAGTAGAACAGTCGTGTACAGTCTGATAGCGGGCATGTATGTTGTAGGTTAGTAGTGTACAGTCTGGTAGGGGGCGTGTATGCAGTAGACCAGTAGTAAACAGTCTGATAGTGGGTGTGTATGTAGTAGAACAGTAGTGTACATTCTGGTAGTGGGCATGTATGTAGTGGAACAGTTGTGTACAGTCTGATAGTGCGCATGTATGTAGTAGAATGGTAGTATACAGGATAACAGTGGTCGTGTATGTAGTAGAACAGTTGTAAACAGTCTGATAGTGGGCGTTTTTGTAGTAGAATAGAAATAAACAGTCTGATAGTGGGCGTGTATGTAGTAGAACAATAGTATACAGGGTGATAGTGGGCACATATGTAGTAGAACAATAGTGTTCAGTCTGATAGTGGGCGTGAATGTAGTAGAACAGAAGTATACAGTCTGATAGTGAGCGTGTATGTAGTAGGACAGTACTGTACAATCTGATATTGGTCGTGTATGTAGTAGAACAGTACTGGACAGTCTGGTAGTGGGCGTGTCTGTAGTAGAACAGTAGTGTACAGTCTGGTACTGGACATGTATTTATTAGAACAGTCGTAAACAGTCGTATAGTGGGCGTGTATGTAGTAGAACAGCAGTAAACAGTCTGATAGCGATCGTGTATGTAGTAGAACAGTAGTGTACAGGTCGATGGTGGGCGTGTATGTAGTAGAACAGTAGTGTAAAGTCTGATTGTGAGCGTGTATATAGAAGAACAGTAGTAAATTGGGTGATAGTGGGCACATATGTAGTAGAACAGTAGTGTACAGTCTGGCAGTTGGCGTGTATGTAGTAGAACAGTAGTTTACGGTCTGATAGTGGGCGCGTGTGTAGTAGGACAATAGTGCACAGTCTGGTAGAGTGCGTATATGAAGTAGAACAATAGTAAACAGTCTGATAGTGGGTGTGTATGTAGTAGGAAAATAGTGTACAGTCTGGCAGAGGGTGTATATGAAGTAGAACAGTAGTAAACAGTCTGATAGTGGGCGCGTGTGTAGTAGGAAAATAGTGCACAGTCTGGTAGAGGGCGTATATGAAGTAGAACAGTAGTAAACAGTCTGATAGTGGGTGTGTATGTAGTAGAAAAGTAGTGTACAGTCTGATAGTGGGCATGTATGTAGTAGAACAGTAGTATACAGGGTGATAGTGGGCGTGTATGTAGTAGACTAGTAGATAACTGTCTTGTAGAGGGCATGTATGTAGTATAACAGTAGTGTTCAGTCTGATAGTGAGCGTGAATGTAGCAGAACAGTAGTATACAGGGTGATAGTGGGTGTGTATGTAGTAGAACAGTAGTGTACAGTCTGATGGTGGGCGTGTATGTAGTAGGACAGTAGTGTACAATCTGATAATAGGCGTGTATGTAGTACAATAGGGTACAGTCTGATAGTGGGCGTATATGTGGTAAAAATGTAGTGTTCAGTCTGGCAGTGGGCGTGTATGTAGTAGAACAGTAGTATACAGTGTGATAGTGGGCGTGTATGAAGTATGACAATAGTGTCAAAAAGTGAAGTTTTTGTTGTTGGGCAATACCGACTCGCACAGTTGAACGGGCTTAGACCTTCTAAGTTGTATTACCAGTATCAAGTTTTCGGTCAGATTCAGCTCTGCCAGAAAGTAATCTGCATCCACAACTATTTCTAAAGCAACGGTGATCGGGGGCCTAAAATTGTCGAGGCACCAAACAAAAGTCGAATGGGAAAGTGAAGACTCCTGTTGCCCCTATGTCGACTTATACTGTTGTAACCCATATAATCACCATTAGGCCCACACTCATCGGGGCTTTAGAAAAAGATGTGGTTGCAAATTGCTTCCTGACCGGCAGACCTGAAGCCGACCGAAAACTTGATACTGGTTATACCTCTTAGCAGGTCTAAGCCAGCCCAGCTAAAGTTGTGCGTGTCAGGCCGTCCATTAACAAAACTACACTTTTGTTTCAGCGGACGGTAGCGCTTGGAATGTAGTTTCATCCCACAGTCGGGTAAAAGTTCCACGAAAGAGAGAAGCAACGTCTCCAAAATGACCTAAGCATGTGTTAACGGGGACGTAAAACCTCCATCAAAACAAAACAAAACAAAAAAAATCCTTCACAAGCTCTTGGAAGGGTGTGTGGAAGTGGCCAAACAGCCGACATCGCTCAATCCAGTGTATGGTCCACAAACGCCGGGTTCTTCTTAGTCCTCAATTACGTACCAGTAGCGCTAAAATTGCTGCATGGCACTCTTCTCCTTTCTGCAGCCTTTTTGTGTTTTCCTATTGTTATAATGACAAAGTCTGATGAAAAAGAAAAAAAAATCGGGTCCATTGTTTTCATGCTCATCCCAAATTTGAAATTTCAAGATATTAGCTCAAGCCAGTATAATGTTTCGGACGGGCGGAAGGACGGTGGACGGACGGACATGACAAAACCAATATGCCCCGTCAACTTCTCCGAAGTTGGGGACATAAACAAAACCTGAAGCATTTGCTGTAAGCAAATGCAAATGCAGTGAAACTAGATGTGGGTCGTGCAAATATATCGTAGAAGGTTCCTTAGTAAAATTTAAAAACAAGATTTTAACGTAAATGAAAACATATCACGCACATCACAAATGTCATTTACGTTATTCATGCAAAAGTTATGATGAACAATAATTTCCGGAACAGAACTACCCTACACAACCATCATATCCGACATGAGGCAGTATGTAAAATACCACTTTTAATTGCCATATTGCGGACTGCTCGAATAGGGAGCCAAAATACACAATGTTCAATGTTCCCATTTTATCAAATGAAAACAGATAGTGCCGTTAGAAGGAAAGAGAAAGAAAAGCTCTTTATCCCTACGCATTGTTATTCAGTATATACACGTCACCGAATTAACGTAACGTGACCCCCCCCCCCCCACCGTCGGTACGTTAAAACTTCCCTTATAATTACTTATACAGGCTTTGAAGATTACTTTTATGAAACCGGTCAGCCGTAAATGATATTACAGTTGTCTGTGCATCCATCTCTTCTGTGAAGTTTCATGAATCTATCCCAGGAGTTATCACTGGGTCACCAAAATGGAATATTTTAAGACTTTTAGTTGCCATGACAAGCTATCAACATAAGTCACTTGTCTGGAGAGCACTATTCAAGGAACCTTTCTGTAAAAGTTTAATCAAAATATCTGCAACGAATGCCATTTTTCAATTTTTCAAAGGTTCTTGAGCAATGGCAATAAAAACACAAATTTTGTAGAAGCTTATACAAAGAACCTTTCTGCACAGTATCAGCCTTAAATACCATATGGCTTCCGAGGAGTTTATTTTATTTATTTATTTTTTTTTCCAGTTTTAAGCCTGTCCATCGCCAAGGCAACTAATCAGAATGAGAGATGGGCACAAAAATCATACATCAGGTAGATGACTATCCAAGGAACATTTCTGTAAATTTTTTTTCAAAATATCTGCAATGGCTTGGCACCAAATGCCATTTTTCGAATTTACCCATTATAAGCATGTGGCACTCTAAGTTGCCGTGGTAACCAAACTAAAGAGCCGAATTTCCTATAACCAACCCCTCACCCCATAAACTTTCAATCAAGGATACTACAGATGAAATTTGGTCCCAATCGACCCAGTGGCTTCAGAGGAGGTATCGTTTGAAAGTGTGTTTATTTCTGCTCCAGAACATATATTCCGGGTTCAAAACACAGATTGTATGTACTTGTCAGACCTCATTGTCTATCTGTGGTACTCGATTGAACCATTTCAATGATGCGGTTCTAACGAGTACATACAATCTATTCTAACGAGTACCTTCAATGTATTTTTGGAGCAGACATTTTTCTAGTTGCTTAGAAGGTTGGTACTGGTTTGAACCACCTCATGGTGATCCCAAACACATAGATTGAAGGTACTCGTTTGAACCGTACCAAAGCCTAGATTGTATGTGCTCGTCAGAACCGCCTCAGTTTGGCGGTTAAAACGAGTACTGCACATATATTATGTTCTCAAATAAGAAAAAAATAATGTATACCCCTGCGACTCCACTTTTTCCTATATGAAGTGGACTTACCAGGGTACAGATTTCACGGCTTTGTTTACCTGGTGCATTAGAGTTATGTCAAAGAGGAATGGAGAAACATTCTATGTAGTTAAAATATTGCTCTAACGATAACTGGTAGTTTTCAAATGCACTATAGCAGGACAGTACTTTCTCTATTGTGTTAAAATTCCTTTGTTGAAGTTGGCGACCCACTGGAGTAAAAAAAAAAAAAAAAAAAAAAAAAAAAAACAGAACTCAGATGGGCACTGCCAAATAGCAGCCATTTTTTTATATGATATGATTTTAATCTAGCAATTATAATGTCTGCCAAACGACCCCCATACCCAAATGAGCACACATGTGGACTGTATCTGAAATATTTGGCCTTTTATGCATTAGAGGGGTTGGGGCATGGACCCATTGGAGCCTTGGTTGGTATCTCTAAATGCGTCTTTATCATATTTTGATAATGACTATATATGGTTTAGAGGTGGGGATCTGTATGGTTCCTGAGATATAAGGCATTTTAAGCAGTGGAAGGTTGGAGCATGGTCCCGGCGGATCCAAGAAAGCCCAAGAGTGTTCTCACTGAATGAGTCTTATCATAAGGGCCAAACCATATACGGCTATGGGGTGGGATCTGTATGGTTTCTGAGATATGAGACCCTTTTATGAATTGAGGCGAGAGGATTGGCCCCTACATTTCCCCCACCCCACCCCCGCCCAAGTTGGTGTGACTGAGGGGTGGGGTGGGGGATATGCAAGTTGGTGTGACTGAATGTGTCTAATAACTAGGAATAAGAATGTATATTATTATGGGGTAGGGATTATTTGAATGGCTTCTGAGATATATGGCCTTTTATGAAGTGGAGGGGCGGGACATTGTCCCAACACATTGCCCAAGCACAAAGAGACCCCTAGGTTAGTGTTACTGAATGAGTCTTATCATAAGGAACACGAATATATATGGTTTAGGGGTGGGGATCTGAACGGTTTCTAAGACATATGGCTTTTACTGAAATAAAGGGGAGAGGCATGGCCCGGCGCATCCCGGGGGACCATCAGGCTGGTGTCGTTCAATGTGTCTTATCATAAGGAACAAGAATATATATGGTTTATGGGTGGGACTCTGTAAGAGTTCTGAGATATAAGGCCTTTTATGAAGTGGAGGGGGTGAGGCAGGGCCCAGGCATGGCCCGGGGGACCCCCAGGCGGGTATCACTGAATGCATCTTATCATAAGGAACAAGAATATATATGGTTTAGGTTGGGGTCTGAACGGTTTCTGAGATGTATGGCTTTTTAATGGGGTAAAGGGGTGAGGCGTGGGCCTGGGCACCCGGGGACCACCAGGCTGGTGTGATACAACGCATAATGAAGTAATGTAGTAATTTCTTCATTTTCATTTGTTTTATTTCATTATGCGTTGGCGTAGTCGACGCGAAATGAAGTAAAAACTAGAAAAGTGTCCAGACGACACGGATGCCCCCGCCAAGGGCCCCACCTCACCCCGAAAATCCATGTTACAAGAAAACTTTTTAAGTGTGTGACCTTGTCATCAGGAACATTTGTGAGAAGTTATATTGAAATTGGTGAAAAAATGTAAGCACTACAGCAATGACAAAGTTTTTCTAAAAATAGCCACAGTAACCTTGACCTTGAAAGTCGAACTCGCTCGAGGTATTGTCATAAGGAACATTTGTGTGAAGTTATATTGAAATCAGTGAAGAAATGTAGTCGCTAGAGCGATGACAAAGTTTTTCTAAAAATAGCCACAGTGACCTTGACCTTGAAAGTGGAACTTGCTAGAGATATTGTCATAAGGAACATTTGTGTGAAGTAATACTGAAATTGGTGAAAAAATGTAAGCGCATGAGCAATGACAAAGTTTTTCTAAAAATAGCCACAGTGACCTTGACCTTGAAAGTCAAACTCATTCGAGGTATTGTCATAAGGAACATTTGTGTGAAGTTATTTTGAAACCATTGAAGAAATGCAGGCGAAAGAGCTATGACAAAGTTTTTCTAAAAATAGCCACAGTGACCTTGACCTTGAGGTCATGACCTTGAAAGTCAAACTCGCTCGAGATATTATTATAAGGACCATTTGTGTGAAGTTATATTGAAATCAGTGAAGAAATATAGAAGCTAGAGCTATGTTGTGCGAGGGGATAATTAAAAAAAATTTAAGTCTCTGACCTTGACCTAGAGCTCATGGGCATGGGTGGGGGTATCGCTGAATAAAATGGACAGGTATCTAACATCATACCAAATATCAACTCAATCCATCGCACGATTTGGAAAATATCAACTCTTAAAATATCTAATTAAAAATTTCTAAGTCTGTGACCTTGACCTTGAAGGCATAGGCATGAGTGGGGGTATTGCCAAATAAACATTTGGACCTGTAACTATCATCATAGCATACATAAGCCAAATCCATAATATAGTTTGGAAAATTTGAGCTCTTTAAAATCTTTCACATTAAAATTGTCTAAGTCTGTGACCTTGACCTTGAGGGCATGGGTGGGGGTACTGCTGAATAAAACATTGTACCTATATCTATCATCATATGAACCAAAGCCATCATAAAAGTTCAGGTTCTAGCAGGTACAAATACCTTAACTGGAGTCTTTAACATGGAAAATTTCTAAGTCCATGACCTTGACCTTGAGGCCATGGGCATGGGTGGGGGTATCGCTGAATAAAACTTTGGACCTATATCTATAATCATACCAAATATGAACCAATTCCATCAAATGGTTTGGAAAATATGAGTTCTAAAATGTTCAAGTCTACCTGTTACAAAAACCTTAACCTGAGTCTTTACCATTGAAAATTTCTTCTAAGTCTGTGACCTTGACCTTGAGGTCACACGCATGGGTGGGGGTATTGCTTAATAAAACTTTGGACCTATATCTATCATCATACCAAAGATGAACCAGTTCCATCAAATGGTTAGGAAAATATGAGTTCTAAAAGTTCAGGCTCTACCTGTTACAAAAACTTTAACCTGAGGTTACAGGATCACGTACGTACGTACGTACGTACGTACACACACACGTACAGACGGACGTACAGATGTACGCACGTACGCACGTACGCACGTACGGAAAACCCAAAAACTATATGCCCCCGGCATCATGTGATGCGGGGGCATAAAAAATCTTTCATTTCGCGTTGATATGCACCATATAGACGCAAAATGAAGTAATGATGGAAGAACATTGCTGTCTACGAAAGGAGGCCAAAGACTTAGGAAGCAATACATGTAAATTCCAATATAAAGACCACATTTGAGACAGTTCAAAAGTGGTCTTTAAGACCACATTTGAACAGTCCCAAAGATGATCTTCCACAAGAGCACAGTGAATGTCGCAATCACAAAGAAAATGTAACTTTAACCTTTAAAATATGCTTTAAAAACAAAATTTAATTTTAGGTGGTCTTAATAGCGGAATTTCACTGTATTTGATTATGTTAGTAGAGTTAAAACTGAATGTGCTCTTGGCCTACGTCATAACGACTGGCTTCTTGAACTGCATACTTTTATATAAACTTCTCACCACATGTTTTCGACCTTCCTCGCTCCTTTTCTGTTGATAATGCACCATCATTCTACTGATAAAAGTCTCCACATGCATGTTTTAGCCTTAAATATTTGGGTTACTTTTGTTTCTGTGATGTTTGAAAAAGTGTGCCATCTCTCAAAGCAAAATACATGTGCATTGTTTTTCATTTAGAACCGACCTCATACTGTCGACGCATATTCGCCCCCGCCCATCGGGGCTTGAAGAAATAGATGGGCTGCGCGATGCTTCCACGCAGAGCTGATACCGACCGCACATGAATACTGGTTATCTGCTTAGAAGGTCTAAGCCTGCCCAGGAAAACTGCTGCGAGTCGGCCCATACATGCATATAAACCCTTTTGGGTTTAATAGGACGGCAGGGATTGAGATGTCATTTAATCTCAATGTCGGGTAAAAGTCCAACAAAATTGGAAGCAACGTCTCCAAAATGACCTAAATAGTGTTGACGGTGAAGTTAAACCTCAAATCAAACAAACTGTCGACGCATAATGAAGTAAAATTAAGTATGCCACCTATCACCGCAAAATGAAATAATTCTTTCATTTTGCGCAAACCTCTTAGTATCGACGCATAATGAAGTAAAAACTACATTTTATTTCATTTCGCATCGACTATGCCAACGCATAATGAAGTAAAAATTTCAAAATGAAGAAATTACTACATTACTTCATTATGCGTTGTATCACTGGTGTCACTTAATGTGTCTTATCATAAGGAACAAGAATATATATGGTTTATGGGTGGGGATCTGTAAGATTCATTATGAAAACAGGCCCATTCAAACATATTGAAAAGTTTACCACCAAAAAATAAAAATTATCAGATAAAAATTCGGCTACTTTTCGTATTTCTGCTCAAAACATAGTTTGTTGGTACTCGTTAGAACCGCCTCAGTAACATTGATTTTGGGTACTCGGTTCTAACGAGTACCCACAATCTATGTTTTTGAGCAGAAATAATGTGTTGTGTTTAGCCGAAGTGGTAATTAAATCAAAAGTAGTAACCAAAATAATATCCATTTAACCATTCTCTCTCTCTCTCTCTCTCTCTCTCTCTCTCTCTCTCTCTCTCTCTCTCTCTCTCTCTCTCTCTCTCTCTCTCTCTGTCGTCCATCCGTTCATTTGTTCATCCATCCATCCATCCATCCATCCATCCATCCATCCATCTATCTATCTATCTATCTATCTATCTATCTATCTATCTATCTATCTATCTATCTATCTATCTATCTATCTATCTATCTATCTATCTGTCTGTCTGTCCGTCCGTCTTTCCGTTCATTAAACAAATCATCAATTATGTGTGTGGGTACGAGTTGACTCGGGTACGAGTTGACCAGAAACCGTTGCGGTTCCGGGTTTTAGTCCGGTCCGGCTTTTATCAAGAGCGCTGCTGCTAGATGACAAAACGACCAAATATTATGACTTTTACATTGACTATTATGCTGAAACAATCCAATAATATGGTGAGTATATACAATGATATATTTTACCACCAAATAAACTGCTTTTCTAATCCAATATTATAGTCACTACACTGAGGGATATGGCAAATGAATCAAATACTTTGTATTTAAATCAAATACTATTATTATAACACACAATAGATTGCCTGATGTGACTAGTATCATGGCATCAACGGCCATTGGTGTATACATTTGATAAAAAAAAATCGTTGCTAACCAATTATTATAATCAATGCACATATTAATATGTTGCTTGCACCCAGTAATATACATATCACACCTGTCCAATTAAAAGTTTCGACCAAATAAAGTGCCCTTCGAACCAATCCCTGTATACGCTTTACTCAGTATTATGACAAATGCATCCAATACTATGATACCAACACCAAGTGTTTTATGTGTTGGATCAAATAAAATGCAAAAATGGCAAAATATTGTAACCAGTCTATACACCAGTATGTTGGATGTATCAAATACTATGACGCCACTACCCATAATTTATACATTTAACCCAGTAAAATATTAATTTGATCAGGTAAAATGTTAAACGAATAATAT
The DNA here is from genome assembly GCA_963580285.1 of Lucinisca nassula. NCBI lineage: Eukaryota > Metazoa > Mollusca > Bivalvia > Lucinida > Lucinidae > Lucinisca > Lucinisca nassula. Next base: position 91,360,225 of record OY757019.1, on the reverse strand, counting down.
AGTCTGACCTTTACGTATACCAGCTTAAAAATTTACCAACTGTTATATTCATTGCACTGAGTGCAATGGTGAATGAGTCTAATACTGTGTTATTTAAACCAAATATCATAATTTGTACACACAATAATTTATCCGCTGAATCCAGTATTATGGCACCACCATCAACTGCTATATGCAGTTCATTGGATAATATGCTACGCCGACCAAATATCATAACCAATGCACACAGTAGTTTGTTGTTTGCACCCAATACTATGACTCCACCACTGAATGATTTATAAATCTGATTCAGTAAAATATGCATTTGATCAAATATATTGACCACTGCGTCTACCACCTTGCACATACTGACCTTAAGACAGCCGTGGCTTTCCATACTCTATGTCATAGGAAAATGTTATCTTAATGATATTTCATGTAATTCTATGGTGAAAAATTTCTGAGCATAACAACCGTTTAGTTCCAGATTGGCCATCTGATCAGGATCTTCACTGTTCATCTTGCAGTTTGTGAATTTAACTGATAGCTTATATTAAGTACATGTATATTGAAAGTAGAGAAATTCTAATTTCAAGTGAACATTTTTTCTAAACAAGAGTAACACGATGCCATCTGATCAGGATCTTCACTGTTCATCAAGCAGTTTGTGAATTTAACAGATACCTTTTATTAAGTATATTGAAAGTACTTACTGTCGAGAAATTCTAATTTTCTAATTTCAAGTGAACATTTTTAAAAGAGTAGCAAGATGCCGTCTGATCAGGATCTTCACTGTTCATCATGCAGTTTGTGAATTTAACAGATATCTTATATTAAGTTTATAGAAAGTACTTACTGTAGAGGAATTCTAATTTTCTAATTTCAAGTGAACATTTCTAAAAGAGTAGCAAGATGCCATCTGATCAGGATCTTCACTGTTCATCATGCAGTTTGTGAATTTAACAGATAGCTTATATTAAGTACATGTATATGTATACATGATAATATTATATAATATGCATGCTGATAGACTAGAAACTGTTATAGTTTATGTCTAAATAAAATTCTTCTTCTTCTTCTTCTATATTGAAAGTAGAGAAATTCTTATTTCAAGTGAACATTTTTAAAAGAGTAAACATATGCCGTCCGATCAGGATCTTCGGTTTGTGAATTAAAAAAATAACAGATCGATTATATCAAGTATATAGAAAGTAGAGAAATACTAATTTCAATTAAACATTCTTTATCAGAGTAACGAGATGACAAAAATATATTTCATAAAATTCAATGGTGAAAAATTTCCTGAGGATAATAACATGTTTTGTTTTTATTTTTATTTTTTTCCTTTTTCTGTATATATGCCTATGAGGTGATATTCCACACCAGTAGGTGCCATTTTCAATAAAAAGTGATTATCTTCAATTATCATAGCCATCATATGGCTTATTATAGCACTGGTCCTCTTTTAAAAGAGTAGCAAGATGCACCATCTAATCAGGATCTTCACTGTTCATCATGCAGTTTGTGAATTTACCAGATAGCTAATATTAAGTACATGTATATTGAAAGTACAGAAATTCTAATTTCAAGTGAACATTTTTTAAAAGAGTAACAAGATGTCATCTGATCAGGATCTTCACTGTTCATCAAGCAGTTTGTGAATTTAACAGATACCTTATATTAAGTATATTGAAAGTACTTACTGTAGAGAAATTCTAATTTTCTAATTTCAAGTGAACATATTTAAAAGAGTAGCAAGATGCCGTCTGATCAGGATCTTCACTGTTCATCATTCAGTTTGTGAATTTAACAGATATCTTATATTAAGTTTATAGAAAGTACTTACTGTAGAGAAATTCTAATTTCAAGTGAACATTTCTAAAAGAGTAACAAGATGCCATCTGATCAGGATCTTCACTGTTCATCATGCAGTTTGTGAATTTACCAGATAGCTTATATTACGTACATGTATATTGAAAGTAGAGAAATTCTAATTTCAAGTGAACATTTTTAAAAGAGTAACAAGATGCCGTCTGATCAGGATCTTCACTGTTCATCAAACAGTTTGTGAATTTAACAGATAGTTTATATTAAGTATATAGAAGGTACTTACTGTAGAGAAGTTCTAATTTCAAGTGAACATTTTATCAGATAAAAGTCTATGGTGAAAAATTCCTGAGCATAATAACATGTTTTTCATTTTATTTAATTTGATTTTTTTTCTGTGTACATGTATATGCCCACGAGGTGATATACCATACCAGTAGGTGTCATTTCAATAAACAGTAATTATCTTCAATTATCATAGCCATAAAAGTACTGGTCCTCCTGTATTTGGTCCTCAAATTATACCCCTGGTCCTCTAGAGGACTTGGTCCTCAGTCCTCTGGTCCTCCAGTAAAAGTCCTCAAATTATACCTTCCCCGTGTTTACTAATGGCGAAATATTGACATTTTTGTAAAAGAATGTGAATAAAATGCGTTATAAATGTCATATGATAAATAGAATCTTGCATTCGTGCTCGTGTATTGTTGAATTTATTAAACTCGTCGAGGAAAAGGGATAAAATGATCGGCAAAGCCTCGCATTTTATCCCTTTTCCTCAACTCGTTTAATAAATTCAATAATACATGGGCACTCATGTAAGATCCTCTATTTCAATTTCAGAGAGGAGTAACAAAATAGAAGTGGAGGCAATGATCAGGAATCAATGCAATTATCCCACAGCTCCCATCAGAGACATCAAAGGGAAAGTAGAAGTCGAGGCAATGATCACGAATCAATGCAATTAACCCACAGCTCCCATCAGAGACACCAAAGGGAAAGTAGAAGTGGAGGCAATGATCAGGAATCAATGCAATTAACCCAAAGCTCCCATCAGAGACACTAAAGGGAAAGAAACGAAAACATGAAACAACAAACCTTAATGGAAACATCAATAGCGGAAAGCCAAAAGGATAGTTACTTTCCCATAAATTGGTCAATAGGCTAACCAAAATAAAATAATATAAGCGACACAAAGCGTCAGCATAGATAAGACAATTTAGCTTTGTGGGATTAAGTTGAACTGCGTCAGAAGTTTCAGTATCAAACGTTTCAGAAATGTCATAAATGTAAATATTAAATAACAGTGGGCTAAGTCCATAACCTTGTCTAACACCTTTTTATATTCCCCTAGTTTTGATATTAAACTATCCTTTTTAACTGCAAATTTCGAATATGTATACATATGTTTATACACTTTATAAAAGTTTCCTACGATTCCAAGTTCTAAAAGCTTTTAAAATAAGCCAGAACGCCAAACAGTGTCAAAGGCCTTTGAAAAATCAACAAAGCAAGCATTAACATTTTGCTTATTTTTGAATAAATATTTATCTAAAATAGTTTTTATTGTATAGATATGATCTGTTGTTCTGTACCCAGGTCGAAAACCTGCTTGAAGTGTGTTGTATAAGTCATTAGTTTCCATATGACTATTAAGTCTAGATTGGAGCAATGAGGTAAAAAGTTTACCTGAGCAACTAGTAAGACTAAGACATCTATAGATATTACAATCATCAATATTGATTCTTGTTATAGAACATGCTGCAAACAGTGAAAATGGCCAGTGCCAAACCCCTTAATTGTTGCCATGACAGCTGTGTGAAGATTAAGATTTAGTCAAAAATTCATGTGAAATCACACTTTTTGCCAACTTTGAGATGCCCCCCTCATTACCATGTCAACAATGATCAAGTCATGAAAGGTTGCATTTGAAAGGCTACTGCCCAATGAACGTTCATACCGAGTTTGGTGTAAAACAGACCATACATTATGAAACAATGGCTAGTTGAAGTTGCTGTCAGGTGCAACACTGTGAAAATCAGCGAAATTCACAAAATCCCGGAGTGGGAAAGGGTTAAACGGTTCAGGAACGGGCCTCCGTGGCCCAGTGGATAATAGCGCTGACTCATAATCATTAGGTCTCTCACAGCTGTGGTTCGATCCTCGCTCGGGTCATATTTGAGACGCCAAGTTCTGCAACGGATGGCCAGGTGGTTTTTCTCCGGGTTCTCCGGTTTTCGCCCACCTCTGATTAACGATCGGCTCGATCTGAGTGAAATAATATTGAAAGGGCCGTAAAACCATAATAATAAAAAAAAACCGGTTCAGGTGTTTTGCTTCCCCTTGATTCTTCCCCTTTATTGTGCCCCCCTTAATTAGTACATGACTCACTGTTGTGTTAAGAGTAATTGATTATTATAATAACAGTGAAACATTAGGCCCCCGCCCATCGGGGCTTGAAGAAATAGATTTGGCTGAATGATGCTTCCACGCAGAGCTGCAACCGACCGCTGGATTTAAACATTGGCTAAACAGGATCGTAAATATGATTAATAAAATGTTTTGTTTGTTTGATTTGATGTTTAACGTCCCCGTCAACACTGTAATGGTCATTTTGGAGACGTTGCTTCCAATTTTGTGGGACTTTTATCCGACATTGAGATGAAATGACATCTCAAGCCCTGTCGCCCAATGAAACCAATAGGGTTAATAAGCATGGACGGTCCGACTCGTGCGCAGCGCTTTGCCTGGGCAGGCTTAGATCCTCTAAGCGGTTTACCAGTACTTGTGTGCGGGTCGGATTCAGCGCATGCGTAAAAGCATCATGCAGGCCATATATTTCTTCAAGCGATAAATGAAATGTAATTCTTGCACACCAGACAAGGAAATCCGAGATTTTACCCTGGGATAGAAATTTATGTTTTGACCCTGGTGTTCCGACCCAGGCAACAAACATAAATGCGCTTCAGTTCTATTCAACTGCCGGAACTACTTCCGCACTACTTTTATTTTGAAAACAATATACATGTGCGAGCTGTCAAAACTAACCGGAGGTGTTGTGCAAGAAAATAATCCAATATGGGGTTCTGTTGTAGATGGGCGTTTCCAACCCTCGGGATGACCGTGCTGAGCGGAACCTCGGCGTAGCCTCGGTTCCGCTCAGCACGGTCATCCCTGAGGTTGGAAACGCTCATCTAAAACAGAACCCCATATCATATTCTTATATTCTAACACTGGTCGCTTGTATAGCCTATGGTTAAATCCATTGATATATTGAGTGACAAATCACTAGGCGAGAAAACGTGACGCGAAGAGCCGCCGTTTTTGACGTTTCTCGACGTCATCGATCGTTTTCTTGGCGTTAGACAGAGTAACGTCTTTTTCACGCATAACGTACGTTGGCGGGATTTCTTCAAACAATGGCGGACTGTTAAGAGAATATGAAGGAAACAACAGCATTTAGTCGCCTTTGAGTAATAGATCAGCTCACTTGCGAGATCTGTTGAGTAGTATATCACAGTTTGTCGGTCAGTTTTAAGTAGATAAATCACTCGCGGTACGCGCTCGTGATTTGATCTATCTTACAATTGAACTCCAAACAGTAATATATTACTCAACAAATCACTGCTCTATTTCTTGATTTTAACAATATTCGCCTCTATAACCAATAGACAAAATGTTTGTTCGAAATGGGGTTTAACGTCCCCGTCATCAATGTATAGGTCATTTTGGAGACCTTGCTTCCAATTTTGTGGGACTTTTACCCGACATTAAGATGAAATGACATCTCAAGTCCTGTCGTCCAAAGAAACCAACAGGGTTTATAAGCATTAACGGGCCGACTCGAGCTCGCACCACTCTGCCTGGGTAGGCTTAGATCCTCTAAGCGATTTACCAGTACTTGTGTGCGGTTGGTTTCAGCTCTGCGTGGAAGCATCATGCAGCCCATCTATTTCTTGAAGCCCCGATGGGCGGGGGCCGGCGTTAGATGGTGTAACGTCCTTTTCTTATATCAGTTTTGTTTGTTTGAAATGAGGTTTAACGTCCCCTTCAATTTTGGAGACATTGCTTCCAATTTTGTGGGAATTTTACCCGACGCTGAGATGAAATGACATCTCAAGCCCTGCTGCCCAATGAAACCTATAGGTAGCTTTGCACTAAATACGGGAGGTACTGGATTTTATCACTTTGGGACAAAATACGGGAGGTACTGGATTTTATCACTTTGGGACAGAGCTTTTAGTTGCAGTCTAAATACCAGGCAGGTTTCCATTGGATAAATATCCCATGTTTCATTTCAATGTGAGAAAAGGATAAATATAAGGAAATAAAATGATGTGTGTTTTATGATTATATCTGCAACCTCAAAGAAATTGTTGCTGATTTTATATTGTCACCTCTCCTTTAAAAAGCCGGCTTGTATTCACTGCGAATCTGCATGTAACAAACATGGTGGACCATTTTTATTTATTTTATTTATTTATTTATACAATATTTTAGGCAGGTACTTCATACTCCGTGTCCTGAAATCTCACCTGGGCAACTGTGCATGTAAATCAGTGGTTTAAAAATTGATGCTTGCAAATGTTTCTATCTAAATTTAAAGGTCCAAGATTTCAGGACACGGAGTATGAAGTACATAGTACAAGGGCTTTCATATAAACACCCTAATAGGGATGAGATTCAGGACACGTTACACAGAATGAAATTCAGGCTAACAGAGGCTCCGGGGTGTCCTGGAGTCTCTAATTTCATTGTTAATTGAATTCTACTCATTTTACTTACGTTACTGATCTTCACATCAACACTATAAGTAAAATAAGCAAGTTTACAGTATTCTACTTAGGTTACTCAGTTTACTTACCTGGCACTACAGCAGTATAAGTAAACTAAGTAGATGTTAAAAAATCTATGCCCCTCGATCCAAAAAACATGCTACATAAAATTAAGTGCAATAAGCTAATTAATTGATAAAATAGAACGATTTTACATAGTTTTAAGAGAAATACTTAAAATTTGCTGACCAGAACACTGAAGCATGATACTATAATACGGAAATGAGCTAAGTAGGATGAGTAACATAAGTAGGCGTATAGCTAACCAAGGATGGTACATGTATCAACCTCACTCTTAAGATAAGCTAAGTAACGTGAGTAATGTAAGTTGACTAACCAAACCAACGAAAGTCAATCTTGATATAACAGGATAAGTACAAGAATAAGCGTAAGTAACCTAAGTAACCTAAGTAACCTAAGTAAACTAAGTAACCTTGCATGTCTCTTATGACAAAAGCTACTACCATACCAACAATGCTAAGAGTAAGCTAAGTAAGATAAGCAGCCTAAGTTGAGGTTATATATTTCATCCATACCTATGAGCAGTGTAAGTAGGATAAGTAAGTTAAGTAAGGTAAGTAACATAAGTATTGTAAGTAACTGATATACCAGTAACATCAGCGACATCAGAGTAAGTTAAGTAAAGTAAGTGAAGTAAGTAAGTATTGTGGTTTCGATCCCAGCACATGAGTAAGCTGAGTAGGGTAAGTAAACTAAGTAACCTGAGTAGAACTCAAAGTAACATTAGTAAATGTCCTACCAGCTACAACAGCCATACCAGAGTAAGTTAAGTAAGCTAAGTAAACTAAGTAGGCGTCCTGGTCACTTCGATGTGCAGGGTAAGTAGGATAAGTAAAGTAAGTAACCTAAGTAGACTTATAAGTAACATAAGTAATGTAAGTAACCTCTCCACCAGCTACACCTACCATACCAGAGTAAGTTAAGTAAGCTAAGTAAACTAAGTAGGCATGATGGTCACTCCCAACAGGGTTGAGAAGGGTAAGTAGGATAAGTAAACTAAGTAACCTAAGTAGAATTCTAAGTAACATAAGTAAGATAAGTAACTACTCCACCAGCTACGTTACCCATGCCAGAGTAAGTTAAGTAAGCTAAGTAAACTAAGTAAACGGCGAAGTCTGTCCTAACGAAGATAAGCAGGCTAAGTAGGATAAGTAAAGTAAGTAACCTAAGTAGACTTATAAGTAACATAAGTAATGTAAGTTACCTCTCCACCAGCTACACCTACCATACCGGAGTATGACAGTTACTTACCTTACTTACGTTACTTAGAATTCTACTTAGGTTACTTATCCTACTGACCATAGTCTACATTGTTCGGAGTGACAAGGTTGCCAACTTAGTTTACTTAGCTTACTCAACTTACTGTGGTATTGGAAGCTTTGCTGGTAGAGCAGTAACTTACCTTACTTATGATACTTAGAATTCTACTCAGGTTTCTTAGTTTACTTATCCTACTTACCCTACTCATCCTCGATGGGACAGTCTTCGCCGATTACTTAGTTTACTTAGCTTACTTAACTTACTCTGGTAAGGGTAGCGTAGCTGGTGGAGTAGTTACTTACCTTACTTATGTTGCTTAGAATTCAACTTAGGTTACTTAGTTTACTTATCCTACTTACCCTACTCATCCTCTCCAGTACAGACTTCGCCGCGTACTTGGTTTACTTAAATTACTCCGGTATGGGTAGAGCGACTAATGGAGTAGTTACTAACCTTTCTTATGTTACTTAGTTTACTTATCCTACTTACCGTACTCATCCTCAATGGGATAGGGATTATATGCATGGACGGCCCGACTCGATTCACTTTCTTGTATCAGTTTTGTTATGAAAGTGATACAGTCAGTCATATTGGCGGGATTCCTTTTCAACAATGGCGAAAGATAGAGAGAATCTGAAGGAATCGATGGCATTTTCGTCGACTTTTAGTGTGTTAGAATCGAAATAGATCAGCTCTAGTTCAGTGATATATTGAGTGATATACATTCAACCCTCTTTATACCGACAATCGATATAACGACATAGAGGATATTTGATTTTTTCAGTGTAAGATCGAATTTTATTTCACCGAATGAACACCCCAACCAATATTTTCACGAGTAGCGTAGCTACGAGTGAAAATACCGGTTTTGGTGTTCATGAGTGAATTAAAATTTGATCTAACACTAAAAAATCAAATTTTCTGTTTCTTACATGCTTTAAAATACGGAACCCGGGAAGGGACATGATTTTTTATTTTTATTATGTTGTGCGAACAAGATAATATCTTGAGCGGACAAGATATTATCTTGTTCGGACAACATATTATCTTGTGCGGACAAGATATTATCTTGTGCGGACAAGATATTATCTTGTTTGCACAACATATTATCTTGTGCGAACAAGATAATATCTTGTCCGCACAAGATAATATCTTGTCCGCACAACATATTATCTTGTTTGCACAACATAGATCTTGGGAAGTTGTGCGAACAAGATATTATCTTGTGCGGACAAGATATTATCTTGTTCGGACAACATATTATCTTGTGCGCACAAGATATTATCTTGTGCGGACAAGATAATATCTTGTGCGCACAAGATAATAAGTTGTGCGAACAAGATAATATCTTGTCTGCACAAGATCTATCTTGTGCAGACAAGATATTATCTTGTGCGGACATGATAATATCTTGTTCGCACAACTTAATATCTTGTGCGGACAAGATAATATCTTGTCTGCACAAGATAATATGTTGTCCGCACAAGATAATATCTTGTGCAGACAAGATAATATGTTGTCCGAACAAGATAATATCTTGTCCGCACAAGATATTATCTTGTGCGCACAACTTAAAAAATAAAAAAAAAATCATGTCCCTTCCCGGGTTCCGTATTAAAACGACATAACTTAACTTCACTAAACGCGTCACTCACCCTGAGAGAAAACTAACTTTGTTCCTGGTCGTTTCGCGTCAATTAGGCGGTGTCCAACGTGTTTACTTGGGTATAATATTGGATGGAAACTGAAAGTTTGCACATGAGAAATAGCTTTGGATGGCAATCCTATATGAATGGTTACTGAAATAATTGAGATATTAGTTTCCCAAAGAAGGTGCGGACAGATCTAACGTTGCGCGACAAAGTACGTGACGTCAGCGTCGAAAATGACGTCATTAACGTCATCTTGACGTGTGAACGGGCTTAGCGTCAATTCTAGTACAGTTAATTAATTTTCGGTCATCTGACAATGGAAAATTGACCATAAAATGAGATTTTGAGAAAAAAGTACAGTCGAACTTCAATGGCTCGAACACCTTTGGGACCTCGAAAATCTGTTCGAGACTGGGGTAGTTCGAGCCACTGAGGGTTACTGCCAGGAGGCGTAAAGGGGATAGTTTGGGCCTTCTTTTCGGTGTTCTATAACATAAATGTATGCTGCATGTACTCATTAGAATCGCCTCGTTGAGGCGATTCTAATGAGTACATACAGCATACATTTGCAAGATAAGGAACGAAAATAGGCTAAATTTTCCCCTTACTATTTCTTACTGTAGCGAAATCCCTAGGAACTCAAGAAAGGGTTCGACTCAGCCATGGTAAACGAGCCAGCGGTGTTCGAGCCATCGAAGTTCTACTGTAGACACAAACAGTGAAAAATAAAATTGATATCAGTCACTGTTTGAAACAATGACATAGAGGATCTTACACTCGTGGTCATTTCATATGAAATTTATGAAACGAGCCTTCGGCGAGTTTCATAAATTTCATATGAAATGACCACGAGTGTAAGATTCTGTTTATCATATGGCCACTTTAAATTGGATTTCATCGCTTTTATCTTTGACAAATTCTCCACCAACATACATGGTTGACATGGACGTCGTCATGACGTTACGTAATCCCGTCAAAGTGTTATTACACGTGTGGCCATACGATTTTTATTACACGGCGTTATAACCGGCCCCGATAGCTCAGTTGGTAGAGTGTCCGCTCCGGGGAACGGGAGGTCACGGGTTCGATCCCGGGCCGCGACATACCAAAGTCGTTAAGAATGGTACTAGCTGCTCCTCGCTTAGCACTCAGATTTACGGGGTAGAGCTAGGACTGGTCGACCCAGTGTCAGGATAATGTGACTGGATGTGGTATCATGTAATGTGTCTGGGACATGATACTTCAGTGAGGCAGCACTATAAAAGTGAGCATTGAGCTCCCTGTCGAAACCAGACACCGTCGTGATATGACTGAAAAATTGTTGAAAGCGACGTTAAACCCGAATTCACACACACACACACACACACACACACTCTCTCTCTCTCTCTCTCTCTCTCTCTCTCTCTCTCTCTCTCTCTCTTTATAACGGATAGATTCTTATAACGGCACCATATTTAGGTAAAAATGCTGTCGTTGTAACGGGGGTCCTCTGTATCACTGTTTGTTGGTCAGTTGCAAGTAGACCGCACATGAGTATTGGTTAGAAGGTGTAAGTCTGTCCAGGAAAGTGGGCCGTTCCTTAAACCATAACGATTACTTTGGGCGGTAGGGCTTGACGTGTCATTTCATCTCAATTTCCGGTAAAAGGCACACAAAATCGGAAGCAATGTCTCCAAAGTGACCTAAATAGTGTTGACGTGGACGTAAAACCTCAATACAAGTTTACTGAGTGGGGATGCATGCTGATTTACAGAGTGGGTATGCAGGATGATTATAATCTTTGCTGAGTGCACATGTCGTAAGCCACATTTTCTCTTGACAAGACTTATATTAACCCATTGTATGCTAGTGGAATCTTCCATTGCTATATGTTGGACAAGTCCATTTGTCATATAAGGGGTGTCAGGTCTATTTTTTTTTCATTTTTATTCTATTTTTCACGGAAGATTCTGTTAGCAAATAGTGTAGGCCCTGATCAGACGCCGCATTCTGCGGCGTCTGATCTGGGCCTGCACTGTTTACCAAGGTACCCCTAGGGGTTTCCCGCATACAATGGGTTAATGAATATTCCGGGGTATCCTACTTTTTCGAATTGTCGAGCGGGGTTTGATTGAATATAATTATCATAGCGTATTATTTCCATTACTCAAAGAAAACAAATCAAACCTTTTCAAATATAGTTTAATAAGCATGTAAATGAACATGAACATATACTGACCGGAAATAGAAACTTTACACTTTTAAATCGTCTCGCCTGACAAAACAAGTGGATAATTCAGTTAAAATTTACTGATTAAGGATTTTCAAAAATATAGACATAAATCATGTAACAATTTAAAGAAAATCTGGTGTTCAAAATAAAAGTTTTTTAGGAAAATATAAAAAAGTGCATTTTTCATAAAAAAAAAAAATTGTAATCGAATTTTGACTTCAACTTTTTCCGTAAAGGTAATAACTTAAAAGCAAGGAACAAAAAATAACATAAAATCTAAAAATTATCGAGAAGCAAACATTTTATTAAAATGTCAAGAACTGCTTTTTCAGCGAAATATTCAAAATAATGTTGCAAGCCAAAAAATCGACCCAAAAGTGCCTTCAATCGTTTTAGCATCTTCAGATGTGTCTTAAATAATGATTAAAACAAAAACCGCAATCAGAAATGCCATACTTTTCGCTTACTTCCGGCGGTTTGGTCCAATATTTAAAGGTCGATAACTTTTCAACCATTGTTTAAATTTTCATTTTGTAAACAATATTCCCAACGTTAGATGATGAGTAATAATTGGTAAAAATGGGAATCACATTCGCGACATAAAATGTTTGACTCAATTGAAACTTGAACAGTAAGATTTGAACCCTTGCTTTGAACCTGTGGCTTTATCCGTTAAATCGTAGCTATCATTAAACATTTTATTCGATAAAGCAGGCATGCCACTGAGGATACTTTATATAATTGGAATTCAAATTTCATTAAAATGTTTTGCCAGTGACAATTTAAAAATAAGTGTATAGTTTCTATTTCCGGTGAGTATATATAAAATCTTAACAAATCGGCCAACACAAGATAAAACCAACAATAAGACTTGTGCAACCGGTGGAGTCTCAGATCAGTCTGCACGTCCGCACGTTTGATTAGGGTCTTCGCTTCTAGCCTCCGGGCAAACCAAAGAGAGATAAACGGCAACTCTTGTCTTAATGGGTGGATGTGCAGGCTGATCCCGAGGTTATAAAACATTTTTCATGCTAAACTCGGCTGAGCGAGTTTGCACTTTGTAATGCTCATAACTGTTACAATACATACAAATCCGGCCATTATCCGACTCAGAGCGGCAAAGAATGTCATTTATACTGCTCATAAATTTTAAACTACCAACTTTTGTTGGCATTTTATGAGCAGGATAAGTTTTATGCTCAAGTGAGTTGAGCATGAAAAAAGGTTTTATAGCCTCGGGGCTTGATCTTAGTCTTTGTTGGTCGCACATATTTTATTGAAGGTTTTGTCATGCGCCGGCCCGAACGAACATTCATTTACTTATTGTAGCCCACAAATGCTATAGTAATAGTATTTTTTTTTTTTTCAGGTAAAATGTCCTTTTATGTAGATGGTTTGTCAGTTGACCAAATGTAGTTTAACGTTTCTCATTACGATAACATACCCGTGCGACATAGTGCATTCACATCTCCAAAATGGCTACTTTTCTGATGAAAATCTGTCATATTTTTGTTATTTTTACTTCAAACATAGGTTATGGGTGCTCGTTAGAACCGCCTCATTGAGGCGGTTCTAACGAGTACCCACAACGTATGTCTTGGAACAGAAACAAGAAAAATAATGTCTCCCCCGTAAACCCCAGTTTTTTTTTCTATATAAAGTGGGGTTTAGTGGGGGGGGGGGGGTGTTCATTTCACGGACTTGTTCACGTGATGCTGATGTCCCCGTTACTATCACTGAGTTGTACGAAATCCAGGTATCGTTTATAGCTTCAATATTCTAATCATTGAGGTCAATGTTGTGTAAATATGGTAGCTAAACTGGATTCATGTGTTGGGTTTGGCAAACAGTGTAGATCCACATCAGACAACGCAGAAAGCAGGGTCTACACTGTTTGCGTAAAGCCCTGGGGCCAGCTGTTCAAAACTAACGACGTCGATAGTTAACGTATCGTTAAAACTTTGATCATTAAATATGGCAAATATGCTAAAATTTTTGCTGAAAAAATGTGAGCAGCTTTTGCGGATGCAAAAGCTGCGCACATTTTTTCAGCAAAAATACCAAAATTTTCGATATTGTTCTTGCTAGAACAGTTAACAATTTGACCACTAACGAGCTCGTTAAGCTAACGATGCTTTAAACAACTGGCCCCAGGAATTTAAGAGTTAAACGAAACAATGTAATAAACACTGGCATAACCATCCCTACAAATTCAACAACGCATGCTACCTGACCAACCAAGAGACAGAGGGAAAACGGACATCAACAAGCGTCAACATAAGTCATGAAGACTTGGCCGACGTCGGGATCCAGTAAGTCCAGTAAGTCCAGTAAGTCCACATTCAGGACCATTTTTTCCCAGCATACACTGAGAGACAATCGACCCGCCAGTGCTGCCAGTGCTTTGATTTTCCTTGTTCCACTAAACACGGATTGTTGGTACACGTCAGAATGGGGTTGGGTTGCATAGTGTTTCCCCGCAGAGCTGAAGCCGACCACACAAGCCGCCAATCTGATTTATTAAAACCCGATCTAAGCTGATCTATGTACACCTAGCTGCGACAAGATCGATGGGCAGGCAAAGTGGTGGAATTTTGTTAGATATGAGATTTAACGTCCCCGTTAACCCTGTATAGGTCATTTTAAAGTGGTGCGAGTCTGACCGCCCATGCAAATAGACCCTACTGGTTTTGTTTGATTTGAGGTTTAACGTCCCCGTCAACACTGTAAAGGTCATTTTGGAGACGTTGCATCCAATTTTGTGGGACTTTTACCCGACATTGAGATGAAATGACATCTCAAGCCCTGTCGCCCAATGAAACCAATAGGGTTTATTAGCATAGACGGTCCGCCTCGCACCGCGGTTCCTGGACAGGCTTAGATCCTCTAAGCGGTTTACCAGTATTAGTGTGCGGGCCGGATTCCGCTCTGCGTGGAAGCATCATGCAGCCCATATGTTTCTTCAAGCCCCTATGGGTGGGGGCTTAGACTCTACTGGTATCATTGTAGGGTAAATGTCCAAAACATGTGGAAGAAACGTCCCCAAAATGACCTTAATAGTGTTGACGGGACGTTAAACCACAATTCAAACAAACACGTAAGAATGGCCTCAGTAAGACGAGAAGAAGAATGCTAAAATGAACTCCCGCCTACATTACGCAAACACGCCTATACAAATACATTGCCACCTTTATCGCCGAAAAAATGAAACTTTTATGATGAAAAAAATTTGATATTTGTCTTATTTCTGCTCCAAATATAGATTGTGGGCACTCGTTAGAACCGCCTCATCGAGGCGGTTCTAACGAGTACCCGCAATCTATATTTTAGAGCAGAAATAAGAAAAGTAAAATTTACCCCTGTAAACCCCTGTTTTACTATATAAAGTGGGGTTCAAGGGGGTAAGAATTATATAGGCATGTTTTTGTGATGTACAAGATTTTCCCTCTATTTAAGAGGAATGGATAGACACATTCAGGTAACTCATTCAAAATTATTTTCATTTCCCTTTTTTAACCCTTGTCCTGTTGAATATTTTAATATTCCACACCCACTACCGATTATCAACCAATCAGATTACTTGATGCAAATTATTGCAACAAATTCACAATCTGAATGGCAAACAATGTAGATCCTGATCAGATGGCTTCGTCAGAAGCCATCTGATCTGGATCTTCATTGTTTGGAAAATAAGGTGTATCCGGGCTCAGCAGGACAAGGGTTAACCCTTAAGCTGCCGAGAAAAGCAACATTTGAAAATGTCGTCTGCTGATTCTTCTTGCAAACTTTTAAAAAATATTTTGCATACAGGCAAACAGTGTGGGCCCAGATCAGACACCTCCTAGAGGAGTGAGTGAGTGTTTGAGTTTTATGTCCCACCAACAGCTAAGGTTATATGGAGACGGGACCTCGGTTTAAAGACTCATCCGAAAGTCTGGAGAAGCCCGGGATCGATTCTGCGATCCCTGGTTTACATGGCGATCCTCCTAGAGGAGCAGTCTGATCTTGGCCCACACTGCTTGCAAAAATGGCTTTTAAGGTAACCGGAGACGGCAAAGCAGACGACAATTGTCGTGACTGAATTTTTGGGGTTAAAGGGAATAATTTGGTCATAAGGAGCTTTTTTCCCCTTTCCCTTTCGGAGGTCAGTTTTAGCAAAGCAAATAAAAAGTGGCAAAAGTTGCCTCGAGTGTGATGCACAGTGGTGAAAAATATGACATGTATTCATACCCCTTATGGGCGGGTTGGTTTAAACAATATTTGCATTTTGACAATACAGTAAGATTCCCATATTAAGACCACCTTTGGGACTGTTCAAAAGTGGTCTTAAAGACCACTTTTGAACAGTCCCAAAGGTGGTACCTGACCAGAAAACGCTGTATGCAGAAAACACACAGAATGATGAACTGAAACATTCTAAATAATATTTTTAAAGCAGACTTAGTCTCAATTTTTGGTGGTCTTAATAGTGGAATTTTACTGTAGTTACAATCGGCCCCCACCCATTGTGGCTTGAAGAAATAAATGGGCTGCATGATGCTTCCACGCAGAGCTGAATCCGACCGAACACGAGTACTGTTGAACCGCTTAGAGGATCTAAGCCTGCCCTAGCAAAGATCTGCGAGTCGGACCGTCCATGCTTATAAACCCTATTGGTTTCATTGGGCGACAGGGCTTGAGCTGCCATTTCATCACGGTGTCGGGTAAAAGTCCCACAAAATTGGAAGCAACGTCTCCAAAATGACCTATATAGTGTTGACGGGGACGTTAAACACAATCAAAACTGTAGTTACAACAATATAAGCTAGAAGCTTATAAATACTCAATGTTTAATATTCACATAACAAGTAAAGACAGTCTGACAGAAACACCTAAAATCCGAATTTAGATGAAAGTTCGCGGCCAAATTGTGAAGGCAATTCTGCTTCTCGTTTGAATTTTGATGAAAGCTCTCCACGGCCAAACTTTGATGCGAGCCCACGACCAAACTGAGACGGAAGTTCAGCTTCACGCTTGAATTTTGATGACAGTTCTCCTCTGCCGAACTTTGATGCGAGTCCACGACCAAACTGTGACGGTAGTTCAGCTTCACGCTTGAATTTTGATGATAGTTCTCCTCTGCCGAACTTTGATGCGAGTCCACGACCAAACTGTGATGGAAGTTCAGCTTCACGCTTGAATTGTGATGAAAGCTCTCCTCTGCCAAACTTTGATGCGAGTCCACGACCAAACTGTGACGGTAGTTCAGCTTCACGCTTGAATTTTGACGACAGTTCTCCTCTGCCGAACTTCGATGCGAGTCCACGACCAAACTGTGATGGTAGTTCAGCTTCACGCTTGAATTTTGACGACAGTTCTCCTCTGCCGAACTTCGATGCGAGTCCACGACCAAACTGTGATGGTAGTTCAGCTTCACGCTTGAATTGTGATGACAGCTCTCCCCTGCCAAATTTGGATGCCAGTCCACGACCAAACTGTGATGGAAGTTCCGCTTCACGCTTAAATTTTGATGACAATTCTCCTCTGCCGAACTTTGATGCTAGTCCACGACCAAACTGTGATGGAAGTTCAGCTTCGCGCTTGAATTTGGAAGACAGTTCTCCTCTGCCGAACTTTGATGCGAGTCCACGACCAAACTGTGATGGAAGTTCAGCTTCACGCTTGAATTGTGATGACAGCTCTCCTCTGCCGAACTTTGATGCAAGTTCACGACCAAACTGTGACGGTAGTTCAGCTTCACGTTTGAATTTTGATGACAGTTCTCCTCTGCCGAACTTCGATGCGAGTCCACGACCAAACTGTGATGGTAGTTCAGCTTCACGCTTGAATTGTGATGACAGCTCTCCCCTGCCAAATTTGGATGCCAGTTCGCGACCAAACTGAGAAGGTAATTCAGCTTCACGCTTGAATCTAGAGGGAGGGTTCTCAACAATAGGAACGAAGGATGGTAAACTGATGTCACCTGTAATCGAGAGAGAAAAACGTAGCCACTATTATATTCAAACTCGCAATAAACGTCTGGCGTTCAGTAAAACCACACAGCTTGATCTGGGGCATGACAAACCCGACATGAAGACCTGTGTGAGCAACAAAGACCCATTCTGACCCACCTCATCACGCAAACAAGTCCTTGAAATGATAACCCCACCTAAACCCCACTTTATATGGAGAAAACTGGGATCTACGGGGTATACAATAGTTTTCTTATTTCTGCTTCAAGACATAGGTTGTGGGTATTCGTTGAACCGCCTCGATGAGGCGGTTCTAAATAGCACACACAACATATGTTTGCAGTATGAATTAGAAAAATATCACGGATTTTCATCAGAAAAGTAGCCATTTTTTGAGATGTGAATTAAATTCACTATGTGGCACGTGTGTTATCGTACCCCTCGTTATCATTCAGACTAATCAAAACACTGACGTCACTGGTGGGTCGATTGCCTCTGAGTGGAGGCTGGGAAAATAGTTCTGAACGTCTCCAAAATGACCTAGACAGTGTTGACGGGGACGTTAAACCTCAAATCAAACAAACAAAATACATATTCCGCGATAGTTACGTGGACAAGAACAGGTGGGAAGCTTCTGTATTTGGTAACTTTGGTGTGTTTGGGTCGATTGACTCATGATAAACAATCGACCCGAAAAGTCTTTTTTTGTGAAATAGAAGTGTGGGCAATAACCAGGAATCGGTACAAATAACCCACACCACCCATCAGAGACAAAAAAAGGGTGAGCCTGTTGAGTGTGACAGATCTGCCAAAAAAAAAAAAAAAAAAAAAAAAAAAACGGACCGAAAAGTTTGTACAGTGAAACTTCGATGGCTCGAACTCGGATGACTCGCTCACCATGGCACAGTCGAACTCATTCTTGAGACCCAAAAGGTTTTCTTCATAGCTCCAGATAGCGCCAAAATAACATAAATGAGCCCCGCCAAGCGAATTTGGGTCTTCGAGCATTCCGTCATGACAAATTTCAACTGCGCATGCCCAGCCATTCAGAGGGGCCAGGGATATGGATTTCTGTCTGAAGGTTCCTCTTGATTCACTGCTTGTATGAGCGAGCAGCGAAGGTTCTGGCGAGACTGCGCGGATGCGCAGGCTCGCCTGAACCTTCGCTGCTCGCATAGGCGATAAGTACCAAAATCGCTTGACGCGGCCCAAATAGTTTTGACGGGGACGTTAAACCTCAGATCAAACAAACAAAACAGGCTATTAAAAATGGTTGAGATTTCTTTCTCATTTTTTCTTGAAGATGTGTGTTGTGTGTGCTCATTAGACTCGTCTCGACGAGGCGATTTTAATGAGTACAACAACATACCTTTAATTTAATGAGGATCGAAAACATAACCCTTAATATTACTCATTTTGTCTTTGATATTGTGCTATAGATACCCTATGTGGCTGAGTGGCTCACACTATCCCTTTCTAGAACAAATTCACATGGTCTATTAGGTGTTTGACCCATTAAAGTTTCAAGCCCCCGCCCATAGGGGCTTGAAGAAATATATGGGCTGCATGATGCTTCCACGCAGAGCTGAATCCGGCCCGCACACTAGTACTGGTAAACCGCTTAGCGGATCTAAGCCTGTCCAGGAACTGCGGTGCGAGGCGGACCGTCCATGCTAATAAACCCTATTGGTTTCATTGGGCGACAGGGCTTGAGATGTCATTTCATCTCAATGTCGGGTAAAAGTCCCACAAAATTGGAAGCGACGTCTCCAAAATGACCTTTACAGTGTTGACGGGGGCGTTAAACCTCAAATCAAACAAAAAAACATTAAAGTTTCAATGTATTTAAACCAATATATTTTAGCCTCTATAGCCTAGATGGGCTATTCAAACAGCGACAAGCAAATCCTCTGGTCTTTTTAACCCCCGTCCACACTGTTCAGTGCATTTTTGAGACGTTGCTTCCAATTTCTTGGGACATTCTTGGGACATTCACCCGACATTGCGATGAAATGACATCTTGAGCCCTGCCGGACGAGGAAACCAATAGAGTTTACATGCATGGACGGTCAGACTCGCACCACATTGCCTGGGCAGACTTGGACCGCGTCTAACTGTGTGGATACGCTGGAAAACCCGCCCCTTGCCTGTCGCACAGTTTTTCTTACAAGTATTGCCAGCCATGCGGGCAGGCTAATCAGTTTCTACAGTCGAGTGTAAATGGCTCGAGTACTTTTGGGGCCAGTACGGGCCTCCGCGGCCTAGTGGATAAGAGCGCTAACTCTTAATAATTAGGTATCTCACCGCTGTAGGTTCGAGCCTGGCTCGGGTCACACGTGAGACGCCAAGATCTGCAACGGAAGGTGAGGTGATTTTTCTCCGGGTACTCGGGTTTTCGTCAACCTCTGATTAACGATCGGTTCGATATGAGTGAAATAATCTTGACAGGGCCGTAAAACTAAAAAAAAAACAACAAAAAAAAAAAACAAGAAAACTTTTGGGGCCATGAAAATGTGTCCGAGACAGGGGTAGTTCGAACCACTGAAGGTTAATCAAAGTGTCGGGTTAAGGGAAATGGGAACACCTAGCACATTTTTCCGCCATTTTTTTCAAAGGGAAACAACTTTCGGGAATTCCTGTTCGCTTTTCTATAGCTCTAACTCACGGAAAAAGGGGTCAACTCTAAAAGGAAAGAATTTGCTCCTGAGGAGCAAATTCTGTCCTTGCTCCTGAGGAGCAAATTCTGTCCTTTTAAGAGTTGACCCCTGTTGACATGGGAGAAAAAATACTTTTGCAGGAGTTGCCTCCTCTGAAGGTGTACCCATTCCCCTTAAGAGGCAAAACAGGGGCATCTTTAAAATTTCTTATTTCAAAGGTAATTAGAATCGCCTCATCGAGGAGATTCAAACGAGTACACACAAGATACATTTTGAAGATAAAATATGAAAAAAAAATCCCAAAATCACCCCAAAGAATTAATTATCTGCAGCTATGAGTATATGCAGTAAAATTCCTATATTAAGACCCCCTTTGGGACTGTTCAAAAGTGGTTTTTAAGACAACTTTTGAACAGTCCCAAAGGTGGTCTGACCAGAGGACACTGTGTGTCAAAAACACAAAGAAATACTGCAACCAACTAAATAAGAATTAGTCTTAATTTTAGGTGGTCTTAAAAGCGGAATTTTACTATATTTTTTTTTTAGATCTTTAAAGGTTTCGCCATTTCTTTCTGTGTCTTTCTGCACTCAGTGTCTTCTAGGAAGTGACCACCCTTGAAAAGTCCCAAAGGTGGCCTTATGATAGATTTTTTTTTTTTTTTTTTTTTTTTTTTGCATTTATTTTTGTTTATCGTCAAAAGGAATGTTCTTTACAATTATTAAAAATCGCCTCGATGTTGATGCATGAGTCTCGAGGGAACCACACACTACCAACCCGGAGAAAACTTCAAACATAAACCAGGTGGCTGGGCATGCGCAAATACAAGAATGCAACGATTCATCTACCAACAGTCGACTATTTTCAATAATGGATGTAAATCGTCTACAAGAAGATGATTCACATGATAACAGCTGATCCACCTGAATTGTTTTCCCTCCTTTTTTCCTCCAAACAGAATGTAGTTTGCTGAGTAAGTCTTCTTTGCGGTTTAAGGGGTCCACCCTGTTTGTGCAAACAGGACTTCCAACCGGTTTTGGATTTGCAATTGGAACGGCATTTGTGTTTGGGAATGTCTCTTGCAGGATATTCCCTACATGCCTATAGTCCAAATTAGGGGGTGGGGTGGGGTGGTGGGGGCAAACAATCTAGTCCTATACCAGGCGCTAAAGAAACCGGCATCCGATCAAGTCTACACTGTTTGCTTAACTGCAGGCTTTTTCACAACAGACAAAAACATTCCTATAATGAGAAATGGACTGGTCCCAGGCTATTACAGTAGTAGAACTTCGATGGCTCGAACACCGATGGCTCGTTTACCATGGCTGAGTCCAACCAGTTCTTGAGTCCCTAGAGAAATCCTCTGCATAAGTAATAGTGGGGGATAATTACGGAGATTTTAGTCTTTTATCTTGCAAATGTATGCTGTGTGTACTCATTAGAATCGCCTCGATGAGGCGATTCTAATGAGTACACACAGCATACATTTTCATTATAGAACACCGAAAAGATGTCTAAAAGTATCTCGTTTTGCCTCCTGACAGTAACCTCAGTGGCTCGAACTACCCCTGACTCGAACAGATTTTCGAGGTCCCAAAGGTGTTCGAGCCATTGAAGTTCAACTGGATATGGAAGATTCTATTGTCATATACAGTAAAATTCCTATATTAAAACCACCTGGAATTAAGACAACTGATTTATAAAGCTTATTTAGAAGGGTGCAGTTATTCTTTCTTCGCGAATTCCACTCACAGTCCTCTGGTCAGGGACCACCTTTGGTACTGTTCAAAAGTGGTCTTTAACAGTCCCAAAAGTGGTATTAATATAGGAGTTTTACTGTATTGCAGAGTCGGCATCGGTAGCTCAGTCGGATGCGCGCCTGACTGGTGATCAGGAGGATGCGGATTCGATACCTGCCGGGGTGGCAACATTATTTCGTGGAAATTGATCATGAAATCTTTTCTACGGTCATTCTCTCCCTTCCGCTGATTCAAGAAGGGCAGTTGTCAGTTTCTGTCGAAAGAATGTGCGCTATACTGGTTAACCGCTTACGCATAAGCCTGTCCAGGAAAAGTGTGGACAGGTAAACTGACCGGCTCAAAAATGACCTATAATAGTGTTGACTGGGCCGTTAAACTCCAGAACAAACAAACAAACAAACTGTATTTGTTAATTTACCTTGGACTTCAGCAGTGGTAAACACCAGCATAATAACTGCGGCGAATGCTTTCATCATGGATGCTGAAATATAATAATAATAATAATAATAATAATAATAATAATAATAATAATAATAATAATAAATAATAATAATAATAATAATGCTTTTGTTTGTTTGTTTGATTTGAGGTTTTACGTCCCCGTCAACACTGTAAAGGTCATTTTGGAGACGTTGCTTCCAATTTTGTGGGACTTTTACCCGACATTGAGATGAAATGACATCTCAAGCCCTGTCGCCCAATGAAACCAATAGGGTTTATTAGCATGGACGGTCTGCCTCGCACCGCGGTTCCTGGACAGGCTTAGATCCTCTAAGCGGTTTACCAGTACTAGTGTGCGGGCTGGTTTCTGCTCTGCGTGGAAGCATCATGCAGCCCATATATTTCTTTAAGCCCCTATAATAATAATAATGCAGTAAACCCTCTATAAAATCAAATCCGAAGGAATACTTTTTGGTTGAAGTATCGAGACTTTTAACATTTTGTATTTGAGTTTTCCGTCCCGCCAACAGCTAAGGTCATACGGCTACGGGATCGCGGTTTAAAGACTCATCCGAAAGTCTTGAGAAGCCCGGGATCGAACTCACCACCCCTGATATATTAAGCGAGTAAGTATACTGCTCTAACAGCTGATTAAAATATTTATTATATACCTACAAGAAATACTGCTGTCTACTATCAGTTTTCCGACACAAAAATACAGAATCCCGTATCACGCACTCGCGTTTTCCGATTCCGTATCACACTCCTGCAAACCCTGAGTCCCGGCATTTGTTGCGACGTTAGAAAACAGCCATCGATAACGCGGAACCAAACGTTCGAAATGATGACGTCACTTACACACAGAATGTAACGTCAAAGTTTCCCGCCAATTTACGTTGACAAAAGACTTTATTAAAAGCGAAAAAAGGTATATAATAAACGTATTATCACTAAAATAACTTGATCTGTCGCACAGTATCACGTCTCTTGGATGTTTCCAGATCTTACGCATCACACTCGACGCTGCGCGTCTCGTGTGATACGCTGATCTGGAAACATCCACTCGACGTGATACAATGCGTCAGATCAAGTTACTGTAGTAATAATATGTATGTATCTAACGGTACAGTTACTTTGTATTGAGGTTTAATCTCCGCGTCAACACTATTTATGTCATTTTGGAGATGTTGCTTCCAATTTTGTAGCAATTTTTACCCAGCATTGAGATCTAATGACATCACAAGCCCTGCCACCAAATGAAATCAATAGAGTTTATATTCTCACTACTTTACTTGGGAAGGCTTAGACCTTCTAAGCTGTTTGCCAGTACTCATGTGCGGTCGGGGAGGCACCAAGCAGCCTGATCCATTTCTTCATGCCTGGATGGGCGTGGGGTGGGGGTAGGACATGTAAGTGCAACCCGTTGAACGAGGGCCCTAACAGTTTCTCCACACGGACAAAGAAGTTTGTGTTACACCGGCTGATTTGTATCCCGCCCATAGGGGCTTAAAGAAATATATGGGCTGCATGATGCTTCCACGCAGAGCTGAATCCGGCCCACGCACTAGTACTTGTAAACCGCTTAGAGGAACTAAGCCTGTCCAGGAACCGCGGTGCGAGGCGGACCGTTCATGCTAATAAACCCTATTGGTTTCATTGGGCGACAGGGCTTGAGAAGTCATTTCATCTCAATGTCGGGTAAAAGTCCCGCAAAATTGGAAGCAACGTCTCCAAAATGACCTTTACAGTGTTGACGGGGACGTTAAACCTCAAATCAACCAACCAACTGATTTGTATCTAAGCAGAGCACACAAGCTAGAAGACCTCTTTTCGCTTCACGCGGCTCGTAAGTACCGAAGCCCTGCCTTAGACATTGTAGAAGTTGAGAGACAGTCAGACTCAGCGTGACAAGAACAAAAATACAGTCGAACTTCAATGGCTCGAACACCTTTGGGACCTCGAAAATCTGTTCGAGACAGGGGTATTTCGAGCCACTGAGGGTTAATGCCAGGAGGCATTACGAGATATTTTAGACATCTTTTCGGTGTTCTATAAAAAATGTATGCTGTCTGTACTCATTAGAATCGCCTCATCGAGGCGATTCTAATGAGTACACACAGCATATATTTGCAAGATAAAAGACTAAAATCTCCTTAATTATCCCCCTTTATTTATTATGTAGAGGATTTCGCTAGGGGCTCAAGAATGGGTTCGACACATCCATGGTAAACGAGCCATCGGTGTTCGAGCCATCCAAGTTCTACTGTATATGCTTTTCCGTTTTGTGACTGTATGAGCAACCTACCGTAAAAATTCTAAACATTCGGACACGTTGAGGACTTGCTGTAATTATTCTAAAAATTTAGCAAATTTGTTTCAAGATCCAGCAAGGAGTCCAAGTGACAGACAGTACAGACCCTGGTCAGACTGTTCCTTTGAAAGCAGTCTGATCTGAGACTGCCCTGTTTGCTAAGGCCTGTGTGTCCCACTACTTAGGATCATGACGGTAATTTACGGTCTTCAAATGCGCACGCACTTCAAACTAACAGACTTCATGCATATGCATGACTGCGAGCAACAAATGCTCGTTGAATGCCTTTGTGATTTCATAGTGCATTCTTTCAGTTCTTCAGAATGGCTATTTTTTCCGATGAAAATGTGTGCTATTTTTCTTATTTGTACATCTACGAGGTCCTCGTAACATAGGTTGTGGATGCTCGTTAGAACCGCCTCACTGAGGCGGTTCTAACGAGTACCCACAACATATCTATTGGAGCAGAAATAAGATAAATAATGTTTACCCACATAAACCCCTATATAAAGTGAGGTTTAGAGGGGTGTTCATTTCACGGACCTGTTAACATGATGATTTTTCTTTTGGGTGAGTCGGTCCATTTCTTTTAATCATATAGCACGAGAAACAAATACGCAACTATACAGAATCCGAGAAGGGACATGCATTTTTAATGACAGATTCTATCTGTCATCTCTAGCTATCCTGCGTGTTGTAAAGTAGTTCCGGCTTTCTTACGACTTTCTTCCGGCTTTGACCGCCAAAGAAATATGAGTCCGCACAAAAATGTAGTCCGGTTAGGCGCAGTTATCAAAATTGTACATCCTTTTATCGCAATACAAACTTTTGAAGCAGACGACTTGACGATTTTATCTTACCTTTCAGAGAATATATTCAGCACTTCATATGAATCAGCTGCATCATGCGAGACTGTATACCTAGATCAATGCGGCATCTGCTGAGACGTCTGCTCAGGTTTTACACTGTTTTCTAACAGTGCTGTCAACATTTAATCCTTAAAGACCAGCCGGTCAGCTGCAGACTAGAATATTAATGGGTTTTCCGACATTCGAGGTCAAGTCTAGGTCAGTTACAACTAGGTGTATATCAGAGTTTGCGAGAAAGGCTGTCCCTTTCAACCCTGGAATATGGTACAGATACCTATGCAAACAGTGTAGGTCCTGTGATATAATTCTAGGTGCCATTTTGAGCAGAATGGACGAGCCCAACTTCAGTGATGGAAGAGTACACTCCAGACACTCAAGGCAGTGAATAAATCAAAGCACTGACAACACTCATGCCGATTTTCCCTAAATGCAGGCTGGTCATGAACGAGGATTTGGACTGATCCGTTTAAACTTAACGGAAGTTTAGTAACTGATGCAAAAATGTAGAACAAGATCAGCACCGTGTTCTGAGGCGTTTGATCTTAGTCTACATTGTTTGCCAGATCGAACATTTATTTCAAGAGCAGATTTTACAGATAACACTTACATGTAACCAAGACTGACAAACGACCCGGCTATGTTCGGGTTGATTGTTTGGCATTCGACCCGAAGTTACTAATAAAAAAAGCGATTCAGAGCTAACGTCTACGTGACTATCACTGACTTCTCAGAATAACCTTTTTCTTGCAGAAAATAGCCGCAGTGAGATCAGGGTATTCCATAAGACTGAAGAGGGTCATCCTGGAATCAAAGGGTGAGCTTGGCAAACAGTGTAGACCAAGTTCGGACGCTGCAGAACGCGCTTCTTATCAAAATCTTCACTATTTGTTTGGAATTTCAGAGTTAAATTAAACAGTTTTATCTCAGCCCAGGACTTTTACCCCGACCTACATTCCACCAACACTTTCGGTGCTTTGATTTTGAACCCAAACGATTGCTTGATTACAACACGCTTAGGCACCATGTCCTTAAGCTAAAAAGGTTAAATCAATCAACCGTGACGTATGGTTACCAGTCCGGCCACGATCCTGTGTTTTGTATTGTTTGATTTGAGGTTTAACGTCCCCGTCAACACTGTATAGGTCATTTTGGAGACGTTGCTTCCAATTTTGTGAGACTTTTACCCGACACTGAGATGAAATGACATCTCAAGCCCTGCCGCCCAATCAAAACCAATAGGGTTTATATGCATGGACGGTCCGACTCGCACCTCTTTGCCTGGGCAGGCTTAGATCCTCTAAGCAGATTACCAGTACTCGTGTGCGGGTCGGTTTCAGCTCTGCGTGGAAGCATCATGCAGCCCATCTATTTCTTTAAGCCCCGATGGGCGGGGGCCAACGATCCTGTGTACCACCTTCACACCAGCACTGATAGAAACCCCATGTTCAGGATCAAACTTTTGATGTGTGGTGTAAGGTCGTGCCTAGAAAAGAAGAAATTGTATTTTGTTCTCAAAAAGCATCAAGTGAGAACGTATTGCAACACTTTTCATTAAACCCTGGACAGTTAGAGGGAGTGAGTGAGTGTTTGAGTTTTACGTACCACCAACAACTAAGGTCATACGGAGACGATACCACGGTTTAACGACACATCCGAAAGTCTGGAGAAGTCTGGGATCGATCCTGCGATCCCTGGTTTACAAGGCGAGTAGCATAACCACTACACCACGGAGGCTTCTAATGGACAGTTAGAAGCTGGTCGGAAAGCGGATGGCGTTGACTCTGATTTTGGGTGCCACATGTGTGTGATCTATTTGTCTGTTGGAGCGACATCTTACTATCAACAGAAGACGCTAGTGGACGTCGGCGTAGCGGAAGACCGACGTCAGTACGTCAAGATCGATTCATCCGACAGACGCATATGCGAAGCAGATTTCCGCCGGCATCTGCTACTGTACCTGTAGATAAACAAAGGGTTTCAGCTACCGTGAATCACGCCGATTGTCGTTTCGGGATGTTTCGACACATAGGTGTAAGGTATGCCGAGGCGACGCGTGCGTAATAGAGCATGACATATCGGATGGAATAAGCGAAATGGTATGTCGAGCTATTGTAGCTAGCGACATTAAGAACATTCAAGATCATGACTGAGACGTTAACTGAACAGCGAGACGTTACATCAGTCAAGTGCGTCGGCCTCACGTGGTTCCATTTATTTGTTTACGCTCAGAATCCGGGATATCTAATGCAGCAGGATTACGCGCGTGTTTATAGTGGTGTTCTTACTCAAAAATGTCTTCACGTCAATGGAATTCATGTACTGGACTGACCAGCCTTTCTCCTCCGATCTCTTTGTGAAAAATAGAGTATCTTTTGGGGGGCGGTATCCACAACCGACCAGACAAAAATGTTACTAATTGCCAGTAGTATTGTTAAAACTTGAATTTTAATGTTTGGTTTTGAAAACGTAAATAGTTTCTTTCCAAAATTTGAAACATCGAATGGCATTTCATGATACAACCGGTGTATAGACATCTGCAAACATATCATACAATGGAATTTGCAGAACTACTTTTCTAAATTTTAAGATTTTTTAGAAAGGTTGTCTGTAAGTTTACACAGTGTTTTGATTTTCTCATAGAATCTGTCATTTCAGTGCCTTTGGCGCTTTGATTTTAATATGTTGTGCGAATCAGTTGTGCGCACAAGTTATTATGTTGTCCGCACAAGATATATGCTGTGCAAACAAGATGATATGTTATTACCTTGTGCGCACAAGCTATTATCTTGTTCGCTTGTGCGCATAAGATATTATTTTGTTTGCACAATATATTAAAATAAATTACATGTCCCTTTCGGGGTTCCGTACAACCCTTACCTTCTTTTGCCGAAGTCCTGGTTATGGGTTGCTGCGACTCAGTCTGAAGCTTTTATACAATTTCTACCTCCATGGGACAGTGCCGATGCCGGATGTCCGAGTACAAGGTGATATTTTGACAAGACCGCAACTTGTCATGTTTGTCAGTTGCGCAATGGATAGGATCCTTGTTTTGAGAAATTAAAAGAATAAGGTCACAGGTAACTGAGCCGTGATAAGCGAAATGGGGCCTTCGAACATCCCAGCTATCACAAAACAGCGGCTCAACGTCGTATCGCTGCCGGCTCGGCGTTGATCCCGACATGCTTTGCTTTGCTGGCTGGGTTATGCGCTCAACGTAGAATATAATATTCAAGGAACAGTGTAGACTCTGATCAGACTGCGCAAATGATTTGACAGATCTGAGTCTTCGCTATGCGAACCCTGATGCAGAATACGGTTGATAGAGAAATAAACAACAGTATTTTCTAAATCATCCCGAATGAAGCTGTAAAGCCATCATTACGTAAACATGCCTGTGTGATTTTGTTCTGCTTTACATTAGATGCATATACCAAATGTTCTGCTCAGTGTTAAAATGCCTGTAAGTTTGCATACATGTATGAAAATGTTCCATGAACATTAACATGTCTGTGTTTAATGTTGTTAACATTAACTAACTGTGACATGTATATGTGAATTTGTTTGTTTGAACGCGGTTTAAAGTCCATGTCAACACTATTTAGGTCATTTTAGAGACGTTGGTTCCAATTTTGTGGGACTTTTACCCGACATTGAGATGAAATAACATCTCGAGCTCTGCCACCTGATGAAACAGAAAGGCTTACATGCATTAGACGGTCCAAACTCACACCACTTTGTCTGGGCACACTTAGTCCTTCTTGTACTCACGTTTGGTCAGTTTCAGTTCTGCGTGCACAGGATGCACCATGCAGCCCATCTATTTCTCCAAGCCCCGATGGGCGGGGACGAGCATATGTGAACATGCTTGCGCACTTTAACATGTATGCGCGAAAATGTATTACTTAACCCATCGTGCCCCCACCATTGTATACTAGTGGACTCTTCCATTGTTATATGTTGGACAAGTCCATTTGTCAAATAAGGGGTGTGGGCTTATTTTTTTTTTTTTTCTATTTTGACGGAAAATTCTGTTAGCAAATAGTGCAGGCCCTGGGCCTGCACTGTTTGCCATGGTACCCCGCATGCAATGGGTTAACATTAACGAGCCTGTGTACAGCTAACATGGCAATGTGAAATTATTCTGCATAACGTTAACATGTCTATGTACAATATTCTGCTTAACGTTGACATGTCTGTATAAAATGTTCTGTTAGCGTTAACATGCTAAGTGTAACATCTTGCACAGGCTTGTTAACGCAATATATGTTTATTTAACTCGTCAGCGTATTTATTATTTATGTATTTAGAAAGGTGACATAATTAATATCCGTGAAGACAAAAACTTGTTAACATTAAAAACAACGACAGTGTTTGTGTCGTGGTCTTAACGTTTAAGGTTATCACACGTCCGGGAGCAAAAAAGTTAAAAAAAATCGTTTTTCCAAGAACAAGAAAAAAAAAATAAATAAAAAAAAAAAAACAAAGAATTTATGACGGCACGACTCATATTTAAACTTGATGCGCACACGAGTACCAGACTGTCGCCATGGGACATATCTACAGACTGTGTCTCTTACTAGGAGCGCTGTTGTCCTTGGGGGACTGTTCTACCCCAGAGACTTATAAACGAATCTTAAAAATTCCGAATAAAGTTTTCGATGGGGTAAGTAGAATTGCTTTATCATTATAGTAGACTTAAGTGTTTTGGTTAAATTTCGATCTGATTATTTAAGATTTAAGAAAATTATTAACCTCCATAAATTTATAATAATAATAATAATAATAATAATAATAATAATAATAATAATAATAATATTATTATTATTATTATTATTATTATTATTATTATTATTATTATTATTATTATTATTTTCATCATTATTGTTATTATTTATTATTTATTTATTTTATCAGGCTAGGTTTTTTTGTTGTTATTTTTGTTGGTATTGGTTTTTGGTGAACTAAACTTCAGTCAAGTAGTGGTCAGCTTTAAATGCCATTTTCTCCACTATTACTCCATGTTTGTTTTGTTTGAATTGAGGTTTAACGTCCCCGTCAACACTTTAAAGGTCATTTTGGAGGCGTTGCTTCTAATTTTGTGGGACTCGACATTGAGATGAAACGACTTCTCAAGCCCTGCCGCCCAATGAAACCAACAAGGTTTATAAGCCTAGACGGGCCGACTCGCACCTCTTTGTCTGGTCAGGCTTAGATCTTCTAAGCTGTTTATCAGTACTCGCGTGCGGGCCGGTTTCAGCTCTGCGTGGAAGCATCATGCAGCCCATCTATTTCTTCAAGCCCCGATGGGCGGGGGGCCGAATGTATTTTCATCATCTTGATTTCAAATTAAAGGTAAGACATTGAAGATTTTGTCAGACTTACTTGATGTTTATTTATTTCAATGATATCTTTGTCATAATTAAAAAAACGGATTCTAGAGCTAATTTACTTTTATTATGGATCCATCGTTTCATCAAGCAGCACGAAATGGCCCTTTTTTCCTCCGACAACCATTAACAAGATATGTATCAGGGATTTCCTTTAAAACGTTTGGAAAGAAAGATATATCAATTTTCATTTTCTGTACCAAAATTAACTGGACATACTGAAGAAAACCTTCATTTAAAAAGAAACCACACATGATACTAAAATTCTGTGATACTTTATTCAAGTCTAGTCTTCGAGGAACCATAATGAAAAAAAAGTATATACAGTAAATTGCGCTATTTAGACCACCTAAAATTAAGACTAATTTTGCTTTAAAAAGCTTATATGGAAGGGTGAAGTTATTCTTTCTTCGAATTTCCTTTACATGTGTCTTCTGGTCCGGGACCACCTTTGGAATTGTTCTTAAGACCACTTTTGAACAGTCCCAAAGGTGGTCTTAATATAGAAAATCTACTGTAATTTGGCCAATAAATGAAGATGGGGCTGAATCAGTTCAAAGACAATGCTACAAATCAAAAGACCAATTTTGAGGAAGGCTGAAAATTGGTTTCCACAAACAAAATCTTTTTTTTGTTTGTTTTTTGTTGTTGTTTTGTTTTGTTTTTTCCCCTGATAAAGGGAATGGAATACCATACCTAGACTTTACCCAGGACCAATAAGCAATGAGAATTCTTACCTTATATGCATTTTTGGGTAGAATTTGAGAAAATTAAGTAAACATTACGAAACCACACACATACAAATGCATTGTAAGCTATACCGTAGAAAAAACGAAAATTTTAAGACAAAAAAAAAATCGTGATATTTTTCTTATTTCTGCTTAAAATATAGATTGTGGGTACTCGTTAGAACCGCCTCATCGAGGCGGTTCTAAAGACTACCCACAATATTTTTTTTAAAGCAGAAATAAGAAAAGTAAGGTTATCCCCTGTAAACCCCAGGTTTCTTCATATAAAAGTGGGATTCAAGGGCTGTCAAAATAATATAGGCGTGTTTTAATTATATCTTTTTTTTACTTTTTGTCTCTCCTGATACATGGACTGGAATGCCATACATAGACATTACCCATGGCCAATAAGCAATGAGAATTCTTACCTTATTTGCATTTTAGGCAGAATTTGAGAAAATTAAGTAAAATATGCATTAAACCAATGAAAGCCTTTCAGTCTAACCCCGTTCGTTAAATGACCATTGTTTATTAGTGGAGAAAATTGGAAGACCAGTAATAATTATTTTCTTTTATAAAGATCAGCTGCATACAGGCCAGAAACAATTTATGGCCTAAAAACTGCCGTGGTATGAGTAACTTAAATTGAAATCATCATCATCATCATTATCATCATCATCATCATCAGTATCATTTCTTTTCATTTTATTTATTTATTTGTTTATTTGTTAATAGTATTACTATTATCATTATCATTATCATCATCATCACCATCATCAGTATCATTTCTTTTCATTTTTTATCTTATTTATTTATTTATTATTATTATTCCTATTATTATTATCATCATCATCATCATCATCATCATCATCATCAGTATCATTTCTTTTCATTTTATCTTATTTATTTATTATTTTTTATTCATTTATTTATTTATTATTCCTATTATTATCATCATCATCATCATCATCATCATCATCATCATCATCATCATCATCATCATCATCATCATCATCATCAGTATCATCTTCATCAGTATCATTTCTTTTCATTTTATCTTATTTATTTATTTATTTATTATTATTATTCCTATTATTATTATTATTATCATCATCATCATTATTTCTTTTCATTTTATCTTATTTATTTATTTAGTTTATTTTTCTATTATTTTTCATATTTATATTATTCTTCAGAGCTCGGAGCTGTTTTGTACGGCACAGCCAGTAGACGCAAATCAGTATTTCAGTAAGTTGCATTTAAATTGTTTTAATCCTATATTCTAACACAGAGCGCCTATATAGGCAATGGAAAATTACTGTGTTTTATTCTGCAACAAATCACAGCTCGGACGAGCGTGACGAGTGACGTCATTAAAACTGCCAATATTTGACTAGTCGATTTACTTAAGAAATAGATCAGCTCTAACTGTGATTTGTTGTGTAATAAATCACAGTTTGGAGGTCAGTTGTAAAGTAGACAAATCACGAGCGCGTAGCGTAGCGCGCGTGATTTGTCTACTTACAACTGACCGACAAACTGTGATTTATTACACAACAGATCACTGGCTAGAGCTGATCTATTTCGATTCTAACACGCTGAAAATCGGCAATAATGTTGTTGTTTCCTTCAAAATCTCACAACATTTCGCCATTTTTAGAAGAAATCCCTCTAAAATTATCGACTGAAACACATGCATTTATATCCTTTTCTAACGTTTTCGATGCGAGAAAATGACGTTACATCGTCTAACGTCAATAAATCGACTAGTGTCGTCATAAATTTGCAGTTTTTAATTACGTCACACGTCACGCTCTTCCGAGCTGTGATTTGTTGCAGAATAAAACACAGTAATTTCACATTGCCTATATAGGCGCGCTGTGTTAGAATTGACGTTAGACGGTGTAACGTCATTTCCTCGCATCGAAAACGTTAGAAAAGGATATAAATGCATGTGTTTCAGTCGATAATTTTAGCGGGATTTCTTCTAACAATGGCGAAAAGTTTTGATATTTTGGAGGAAACAACAACATTATTGCTGATTTTCAGCGTGTTAGAATCGAAATAGATCGGCTCTAGTCTGTGATTTGTTGAGAAATAAATCACAGTTTGTCGGTCAGTTGTAAGTAGACAAATCACGCGTGCTACGCGCTTGTGATTTGATCTACTTTACAACTGACCTCCAAACTGTGATTTATTTCTCAACAAATCACTGTTAGAGCTGATCTATTTCTTAAGTAAACGGAATTTTTTTTTTTTTTTTTTTTTTTTTTTTTGTTTGGGTTTTACGACCCTTTCAAGATTATTTCACTCATATCGAGCCGATCGTTAATCAGAGGCGGGCGAAAACCGGAGTACCCGGAGAAAAACCACCTGACCTTCCGTTGCAGAACTTGGCGTCTCATACGTGGCCCGAGCGAGGCTCGAACCTACGGCGGTGAGAGACCTAATGACTAAGAGTCAGCGCTCTTATCCACTAGGCCACGGAGGCCCGTATTAAGTAAACGGAATTAAAATTGATGACAAACGTCTTGTTAACGTCATCAAGAAAACACGCTTATATACGTTTGACCCCCTTGAACCCCACTTTTATATAGAAAATCTGGGGTTTACAGGGGTAAACCTTATTTTTCTTATTTCTGACCTGAAACTTAGATTGTGGGTACTCGTATCGAAACGGTCCTAACGAGTACCCGCAGTCTATGTTTTGAGCAGAAATAGGAAAAATATCGCAATTTTTCATCTTAATTTTTTTCAGCAATAAAATTTACACTAGTGTACATTACAAAACATACACTATATAGGTGTGTTTTCGTAATGTCAGAAAGCTGTAATTATTTCAATAAAAAATTGGATGACGACATTTTCTTTATACTAACCCTTATGTGCACATGGACGCTTATACTGGATCAAAGTTCTATTCCAATTTGATGGGCATCAGATTTGTTTTATTTCATGTAAGTTTAACAAAACAACCTATGCGTTAAGCAAACAGTGTAGACCCTACGTTATTCGGCGTCTTACTGGGCTTTCGTTCTTAGTAACAGATACGGTAAATGAACGATAGTTTTTTGTCAATTCTCATTATAACAGAGTTCAATAAACCGTCTGATCAAGATCTACACTGCTTGAAAAGAACAGGTTATCATGTTCAGCAGGATAAGGTTAATACATTTTAGGGAGGGGTTTACAGTAAGGCTGACACGATTAATCGTATAATCGATTAGTCGATCGATAAATTGCACGAAAATGATTATCATTTCTGATTTGTATTTAATCGATTACTTGAAAGGTACAATTTTCTACCCAAACTTATGCCTAAAATAGCGGGATGATTGACAAACAGTACAGACCCTGATGAGACACCGCATTCTGCGGCGTCTCATCTGGGTCTACACTGTTTGCTCGGGCCTGTCCGTTCAAATATACATATGGTAATGGGCAAAATATGGTAAGAGCCATTCTCAGACAGAAAGCCAGACAGATAAAATTATGACATAAACCTTAGCGATTAATAATCGATTATCGATCGCAATGACATGACTGATAATCGATTATCTTTTCAGCTCCGATTAGCCAGCCATAGTTTTAAGGCCCTTTCAAGATTATTTCACTCGAGCCGATAGTTAATCAGAGGTGGGCAAAAACCTGAGTACCCGGAGAAAAATACTTGGCCGTCCGTTGCAGAGCATGGCGTCTCACGTTTGACCGGTTAACACATTTATGTCTAGCGATCCGAAATGGGTCATTGGCAGGCGCGGCGTCTGATTAGAGCCTGCACTTTGTTTAAAGTATTGTTGTTTGGGGTGTAAAACCTTCAGCGATTAATCAAGTCTGACACCCCTTAACCTGCTGAACACGAAAACCCCACCTTTGCAAACAGTGTAGAGTCAAATCAGATGGTTTCATCAGAAGCCATCTCATGGCTTCATCAGAAGCTATCTGATCGTCAGGAGCCGTCTGATCAGGAACTGCAGTGGTTGCCATGCAGTTTGTGAACTGAACGAATGCATTATATCAAGTAATTTGATTGGTTGGCAGTGAAAAGTTGGTGTGGCTAAGTTAACCCTTATCTTACTGAATATTCATTTAAGCCACACCCATATCTGTCTATCAACCAATCAATTACTTGATGTAATTTATTGCTACAAATTCATAAACTGAATTCCAAACAGTGTAGATCCTGATCAGATGGCTTCTTCAGAAGCCATCTGATCTGGATCTACACTGTTTGCAAAGATAGGGGTTGTCGTGAACAGCAAGATAAGGGTTAATATATTCGGTAGAATAAGGGTTTATTTGTGATTGGATCTTTCCATAGCTGCATAAAATTGAAGATTCTATGTGTCCTTTAACCCTTGAAATAGCAATCACAGAAACTGTCGTCTGCTTTGTCGTCTGCCGGTTCCTTTAAAATGATGTAAACCGCGAGGATCCTGATCAGACTGCTCTAGATCAGGATCACAAGTGTTTGCTCGTCACGAAAAAATATAATTTTGACCCCAATGAACCCCACTTTAATATATAGTAAAACTGGGGTTCCCGGGGGTTTACCTTATTTTTCTTGTTACTGCTCTAAAATATAGATTGTGGGTACCCGTTAGAACCGTCTCGATGAGGCGGTTCTAACGAGTGCCCACAATCTATATTTTGAGCAGAAATAAGAAAAATATCACAATTTTTCATCATAAAATTTTCACTTTTTCGGCGATAAAGGTGGCAATGTATTTGTATAGGCGTGTTTGCCTAATGTTATATGCAAAAGTATGTTTGAAAAGCTTGCAAGAAGATGCAACAGACGACATAAACAAACAACGTTTTCAGATTGGCATCTTAAGGGTTAAGGGTAATCGCCAAACTTTAAGTTGTGTCTGCAAAGACGTTTTTTTTTTTTTTTTTTTTTTTTTCATATGACGTCGCTTCTGAGAGTGTAATAACGCCATGTAATATTTTCGATAATCCAATAGTGGATTAAATATGCAAATTAGCTAGATACGTCCCGTAACGTTACATGTACAACGTCCTTAACGACGTAGCGTTTACTAATGGCGGAATATTGAAATTTTTGTAAACAATCGTGAATAAAATGCGTTTTAAATGTCATATGATAAATAGAATCTTGCATTCGTGCTCTTGTATCATTGAATTTATTAAATTCATTGAGGAAAAGGGATAAAATGCTCGGCAAAGCCTCGCATTTTATCCCTTTCACTCAACTCGTTTAATAAATTCAATAATACATGAGCACTCATGTAAGATCCTCTATGTAGTTTCTAAAGCTGATTCCTGAATATACTTTCAGTAAAAATGATCTGGATTTATTTATTTATTTATTTTTATTTATTTACTTTTTTATTCACAGTTGACTTTCAGCCCGTCCTAGAGCGAAAACATGTAATTCATCACTTGAGTGTAGTTGTTTGTGACGAGGTCTACTCCAAAGATTATGTCTGGTAAGGAAGAGCGGCAAAGCACTGCCCAGCAGACACATGACGTATTTGTGACGTCACATCGACGTCGTTTCAACGTCATGACCATTATGCAACGTCACATCAACGTCGGTGCAACGTCGTGACGTTGCACCGACGTTGATTTGACGTTGCCCTAGCGACGTGTGCCTGCTTGGTGTTAACAATAAATAAATAAATAAATGAATAAATAAATAAGAAAAAAAATGATAAATTAATAAGAAATTTGTTAATAACACCAGATTATTAATTGTTTCGAAGTGGCTATTGACAGTTAACTGGCAATAGCGGTTTTACGTAAAACCGCTATTACCAGTTAAAAGGTTATCGCAAAAAACAAGTGACATGTACCCATCTAATATAATAAGCTATATGCTACAAACATGCAGCTTGCAGAGATCATTGTCTGTTGTAGTTCTGCATGTATGCGAATGGATAAAGACTCTATATTTTCTCTTCTAAAAACATAACATTATTTAAACACATCTATTCAATGCAATGAAATATTCATTACCCGCAGAAGACGCCTATTCAAATATAGTGGAAAATTTTTCCACCAAAAAATGGGCCCCGTCAAGTGATTTTGGTACTTATCGCCTATGCGAGCAGCGATGGTTCAGGCGAGCCTGCGCATCCGCGCAGTCTCGCCAGAACCTTCGCTGCTCGCTCATACAAGCAGTGAGTCAAGAGGAACCTTCAGACAGAAAGCCATATCCCTGGCCCCTCTGAATGGCTGGGCATGCGCAGTTGAAATTTGTCATGACGGAATGCTCGAAGACACAAATTCGCTTGGCGGGGCTCATATAGTGGAAAATTTTACCACCCAAAAATGAAAAATTCGATATTTTTCATATTTCTGCTCCACATAGACTCTAGGAACTAACGAGTATCTCTAATCTATGTTTTTGTGCTGAAATAAGGAAAATAATGTATGCCCCTGTAAACCCCAGTTCTACTATGTATTACACTAAACCATGCCAAGGTGTCTTCGTTAATTTAGATCACAACAACTTTAGTCTGCCTGAGCAATCAAATTTATTTCCATGCAAAATATTTGTTACTAGTGAGTTCAAGAATTGGTTCTGTATGTTGCATGCCTCTGTAATGACGTTGGGATTACAAAGATTACATTATTTCTTCTTATTTCTGTTCTAAAACGTAGGTCGTGTGTACTCGTATGAAAGCCACCAACATATATATGTGGTCCCTGTCACCAAAAGGCTGATCAGTTTATTCCCAGCGGGCACATGACGTCTAGGTAACGTCGCACAAACGTCGATGCAACGTCATGTCGTTACAAAGACGTTGCTATCGTGCT
The DNA here is from genome assembly GCA_963580285.1 of Lucinisca nassula. Classification (NCBI taxonomy): domain Eukaryota; kingdom Metazoa; phylum Mollusca; class Bivalvia; order Lucinida; family Lucinidae; genus Lucinisca; species Lucinisca nassula. The sequence continues at coordinate 91,321,554 of OY757019.1, read as the reverse complement.
GCATTCACGTTGTGTGTCCAGTGGTTATGTTTGAAGATGCCTTTTTATAACGCAATAACTAAATAGTATCCATGATCTATGTTTGGAACACCAACTAGAAAAATAGAAATAGAAAATTGATAGCAGAAACAATCAGAAAAAATATCCACATCTTCCCGAAACGAGGTGATTAAAATACCTAATTAAGTCAACAATGCATAACATAGTGCAAAATATGGAAATGCTTGGTCATACAGCAACTATTCGTATCTTAGTCGAGTTACACAAGACCAACCACTCTAGAACAAGCATATTCATGTAAGCTTTGACAGTCATAACAGTAGCAGTAATAACGGGAATGAAATAATTATGCAAGCCAACTGGCAATAGCGGTTTTACGTTAAAATTGCTATCGCCAATTAACTAGCAATAGCCATTTTAAAGTAAAACCGCTATTGCCAGTTAACTGGCAATAGCCCTTGCCTATTTGTTTTCGACTTTTGTCGATTTTCTTTATGTCATTGTGTCGCCACGGCCCCCGCCCATCGGGGCTTGAAGAAATAGACAGGCTGTATGATGCTACCACGTAGAGCTGAATACGACCGACCACGAGTACTGGTTAACCACTTAGAGAATCTAAGCCAGCCCAGGCAAAGCGGTTCGAGTCGGACCGTCCATGCTTATAAACGCTATTGGTTTCGTTGGGCGACAGGGCTTGAGATGTCATTTCATCTCAATGTCGGGTAAAAGTCCCACAAAATTGGAAGCAGCGTCTCCAAAATGACCTATACAGTGTTGACGGAACGTTAAACCTCAAATCAAACAAGCAAGGTTGCCAAAATGACCATGAGCTCGAACTGTTTCATTTATCCATCGTTTAATTCCCGTATTTTAAGCAAATAGTGTAGACCCTGATCAGACACCCCGTTCTTGATCTACACTATTATATAAATATTACATTCTTTAGATAGTGAGAAGCCTCCGTGGTGCAGTGGTTACGCTACTCACCTTGTAAACCAGGGATCGCAGGATCGATCCCGGGCTTCTCCAGACTTTCGGATGAGTCTTTAAACCGAGGTCCCGTCTCCGTATGACCTTAGCTGTTGGTGGGACGTTAAACTAAAACTCACTCACTCACTCTTTAGATAGTGATGAGGAATATGAATATCACTATATTCCTTTAGGGAACAAATTATTTCCTGTAACTGTAGTCTCCGCGGCAAAGTAGTGTTGTGTATATACTCTGTAATAACATTGTCTGTTGAGCACCACATTGCCCGCTGCTAAGATAGTATAACGCCTTTTGTCTCTACATATAGGGAGCTTACCACTAAATATTTTCCATAGGCGACAATAGTAACCTTTTACATGCTCCCACAAAAACTACACATACAAAACTTTTCAAACCTTACTTATTTATAGAGCCATCCTAGCTCAACAAGTTGATGAGAAAAAATCCACATGTTGCCCGTCTACTTTTCAAGTAATTGTCCGCCATGTTTGTTTACATGCAGATTCGCAGTGAATACAAGCCGGCTTTTTAACGGAGAGGTGACAATATAAAATCAGCAACAATTTCTTTGAGCTTGCAGATATAATTATAAAACACACATCATTTTATTTCCTTATAACAATAATTTTCTCACATTGAAATGAAACATGGGATATTTATCCAATGGAAGCCTGCCTGGCATTTAGGCTGCAACTAAAAGCTCTGTCAAAGTGATAAAACCCAGTACCTCCAGTATTTAGTGCAAAGCTACCATATAGTATAACGCCTCTTGTCTCTACATATAATGTTTTAATAAAACTCTTGTTTTGTTTACGTCCCCGTCAACAAAATTTAGGTTTATTTGGAGACGTTGCTTTCAATTTTGTTGGACTTTTACCCGACATTGAGCTGAAATGGCATCTCAAACCCTGCCGCCCAAACAAACTAAACGGGTTGATCTATCAGCTGAGCATGTCAGTTTTGTGCCGTACCTGAAAATAAGTTTGCTGTTGACGGGGCTCAAAATTATATTAAGGGGAATGGGAACACCTCGCAGAATATTCCGCCAATTTTCAAAGGGAGACAACTTTCGAAACTCCCTGTTCGTTTTTCTTTAAGCTCTGTCCCACGGAAAAAGGGGTCAACTCCTAAGGGAAATAATTTGCTCCAAATTCTTTCCCTTAAAAGTTGACCCCTATTGACATGGGAGGCAAAATACTTTTGGAGGAGTTGCCTCCCCTGAAGGTGCATCCTTTCCCCTTAAGCAGTGACTCTAATTTGCAAAAATATGAATATGAAATTTGGGCGAGTAACATGTTAGGGCCTTCGTTGCCTAATGACTCTCAACTATTAGGTCTCTCACCGCTGTGGTTCACGTTTCGCTCGGGCCACATGATAGATGCCAAGTTCTGCATGGGAAGGTCAGGTTGTTTTTCTCCGGGTAGTCCGGTTTTCGCCTACCTCTGATTGGCACGAAATAAGTGAAATAATCTTGAAATCTTGAAAGGCCATACGACCAAAAACCACATCAAAAATATTTATAAACTTTCCAAATCACCTACCCCCGCCCCCCCCCCCCCCACCCCCCCCCCCCCACACCCCAAAAAAAAACAAAAAAACGCGCCGGACCCCTATGGTCTTACATTCATTTAATGCAGTCATATTTACATATTACACCAATCAAGCCCCCTTCAACGTGCACTGCGGAAAAAATTTACCAAAGTTGAAACTTGTAACAAAAGTCAATTTCACTATGCTGATGTTTTACGGGAATGTTCCCGTCCATCGAGGCTTGAAGAAATATATGGGCTGCATGGTGTTTCCACGCAGAGCCGAAACCGTCCCGCACACGAGTACTGGTAAACAGCTTAGAGGATCTAAACCTGCCCAGGCAAAGTGCGCGAGTCGGACCGACCATGCTTATAAACCCTATTGGTTTCAATGGGCGGCAGGGCTTGAGATGTATTTTCATCAATCAAAGTCCCACAAAAATGGAAGCGACGTCATCAAAATGACCTTTACAGTGTTGACGGGGATGTTAAACCCCAAACCAACAATTAAGGGTCACACTAAATTTACGTCAGCTGCAGCAGGAAATCATTTATTAAACCATTAGCCACCAATTACGACAATTGTCGTCTGCTTTGTCTTCTCTCAGTTACTTTAGAAATCTTTTTTTTTTTTTTTATTGCAAACAGTGTGGAGCGTGGGTTCATACTGTTTGCCTGTATGAAAAAAAAAATAAATAAATAAAAAAGTTTCAAAAATATAAGCAGACAATTTTCGCGGTATCTTAAGGGTTAAAAAGGTTCTTTTATTTCTTATTGCAGGGATTGTTCAGAAGGCCGAATATGTAAGGCTGGAACTCCGCACAGAGTGGGAATCTACACCTGGGGGCGGCAGTCAGGTGGATGGACATTACCACCAGGTTTAGTATTTTAATAGACCTTGTGGTGGTGGCGGAACGTTTACATATACTTGCTCATAGTACAGTTTGTTTATTTATTTATTTTTATTTCGCTGAGCCTATTTCAATATGTTTGAAATGGGACACGCTATGGAGTATAATATAGGGATCAACCATGGTTTTTCATGCATTAACATTCGCCGGGTCCCGAGGAAGCTGTTTGAACATGAGGCCGCTAGGCATAACTTACGGATAGACAGCACTTTAGCGGTCGCCCGTCGGCCATTTTGTTTTCGTCCAATGCGCAGGTGCGAGCGTTGCTAAGGATGCGTGGCTTACAAGATGTAAAGAATTTGACGGCCGCCACTTTTATTTTTGGGATTGCGATTAGTTGGCTTCTTTTTAAGCCCTTAGCAATACAAACGAACATTAAACACATTTCAAAACACGAACATTTTACTTACAACATTCTAGTCGAAAAGATCCATGCTCGTATCGAATGGGGGTGTCTGAGGCTGGGTATTTACCGGGGAATAGATGGGCTGAAGCACTTCACGTCTTCTACCTGGATAGACTCGCTTTACAAGCTCAGAAATGCGGAAAACTTATCCTCTGCGTCATTCAAGTACTTCTTCCTGATACAGTATTCTACCAGGTAACTGTCATACAGCTGTTTCTGAGAGTCTGTTTTGGGGACAGACTTCTTCACTGCGTTTCAGGTGCTCTCAATCAAGTTGGTACAAGCCCCTGTTTCCTTGTTTTTGAATTCAATGGAGTGGTTGACTGTCAAATGAGTGTAACCTTTGTCCTTCAGGGTGCCATAAGCTTTCCAACAATCTGATAAAATCACTGTTCCTGGTTTTACATATCTCAGAATAATAGGAATTAGAGTGCTGGCACTTCTATCCTCCACAATCTCAAAGAAACACTTCTTACTCTGTCTTTCAATCCCTCCAAAAACCCATACACCATCAACCCTTCTCCCTCTGTGGAACATTCTTTTCCCAAACTTTGACTCGTCGATTTCTACCTCCTTTCCATCTCCTCCTATCTGCTCATTGTCCTTTTCAATTATGAACATACAAACTTCCCTGGCAAACATGTATACCAATCCACCAGAGTGTGTTCGCTTCCAATTCGAAGTTCTCTAGCCACAAACTCAGCCGGACATTTGTACACCCAATAATAAGTTAGCTTTACTATCTGTTCTAACAAAAGATGGGACTTACTGAACCAACTTCCTTCTCTTATTGAAACTTTCTTATTGCACTTCCCATTTGAACACCTCCAACACACTTTATCTTTGCTAAAACTTGCGTCGGCAAGAATGTAAAAGTTTCCTTTTGAACAAAACGAACACAAACCACAGAAATCACCAAGAAGTCCCTTTTCTCTCAGCCAAAAAATCAATCTTTCCTTTGAAGTGCAAATTTCAGCAACATCATCATAAACAAGTGACATTTCATTTATTTTTACAGCTGATCGGCTCTTTGTTTACAATCTGTCAGATCGTTGTAAATTTGTTGTTGTTGTTGATCTTTAAGCAATATCATGCTGCTTATGGCTTCCTTGTGCTTTTCTTCTTCTCATATGTGCCAAAACACGTTGAACCGTATACTAATGTTGCTCGTGTGCATGCGTAACTCAGCTTAAATTTTGAAAATTAATTAAACCTATTAGTGCACTTTATATACTCTAGCAGTGCACCAATAAGATCGTTTTGTCCCTCCTTGCTTATGTCCTCAATATAGCCATTTAGAACTCGCATATCAATATCTCCAATAGTATTCAGACCTTCTCTATTTAATATTCCCTCCACAGTACTTTGTAAAACCTCTCTTTGTTCTTTGTATGCTTCACATTGGAATATATAGTGGTTCAAGTCTTCAGTTTCCTGGCACTCACTACACATTTTAGATTTGGTTCTATCTCTCCTTGCTTTATGGCTGTTTAGGTTCGAATGGCCAGACAACAGTTGATTCAAAACACAAAAATTTTGTCTATCACCCTCTCCAAAACAGTTTCTCTTTCCTGCCTATTTAAACACATCTTGTACATAATCCACCTTCTCAGACAACTGATACTTTCTAATCCACTTCTCTTTCATCTGTTTCTTGATTTCCTGCACAGCTTCCTTCTTATCCATACTGATTGGCACCTCCACATTCTCTCCTGTCGAAGTTCGTAAAGAACGCCCGCGTGACCGGAGGTCAATCGCATAAATTAAATTCAGCCAATGAAAATGCGCGCGTGCTTCTTCTTGCTTGCCGACCTACCTCCATTTCCGGGAAACACCTTGCAGCGGTGTGTTTTTTAGCCACGTTCATTTACTAGATTTTAGTTACAACCTACGGTTAAAAACCTTGGCTTTAACCTAAAAAATGCCCGGCCTTCACGATTTTCAGGTCGTTTTTGCAAAATTTTGCCTATTTTTCGAGTTTGGGTCGCGCTCACTCGCTCCCTATATACTAGGCCTTAGCAACCCTACTCACGTGAATTTTCACTAGCGACCGCTAAAGTGCAATTGCCCCTAACTTACGATTCCGACAGCAAATTTTGACGAAAACGCCCCAAAGCTCCAGATAAATTCCATATAAACTGTTCAAATGCGACAGGCAAACCAAAATGGCGGCCAGTTCCGAATGTTGTTTACAATGACGTTGTCACACAGTAACCCTCTGACGTCATCATAGAACCCTAAAATGCTACGTTCAGGGCGATAACGCTTCGTCGCTGAACGTAACGTAAACAAGGCAAGGCCCGTCTTGTGATATCAAAAGCTCAAAATCCATGTTCAAACAGCACGCGAATTTCATGATTTGAACATGGTTTTTGCTGTTTGAGCACGGCTTTCGGTCCATTTGACAATGGCTTCAAACAGCCATGCGTATAGGTATTTATGCAAGAACGCCAATTACATCCTTCATACAACCGAGAGAGGGTAACACGTTGCTATTGCGATAACGAACCGTGTGCTGAAAGTTTTGGAAGAAGAAAAGAATACTTAACTGCATTTTTACCACCCCCATTCTAATAAGCTTGTCCCAATGCCAGTATATTTCCTCTTGGTCTATTGTATCCATGTTAATATACAGCAAAACTGCTAAAGTCAGACCACCTTTGTAACTAATCGTTAAGGTCTAAGACTGCCCAGAAAAATTGATGCGAGTGGCACCGCCCCTGAAACGCTAACGGTTTCTATAGGCGGTAGAGCTTGAGATGTCCCACAAAATCGAAAGCAACTTCTCCAAAATGACCTAAATAGTGTTGACGGGGACATAAAACCTCAATTTAAACAAAAACCAAACCTTTGGAACTTTTATAAGTTGGTCCTAAAGATCACTTTTGACTAGTCAGAAAGGCGGTCTGAACAGTCCAAAAGGTGGTCGCTTGCTAGCGGTCACTGGGTGTACAAAAAGGAAAGAAAGTACATGTATAACTGAAACCTTTTCTCGTAAGCATGATTTTTAAAGAAGAAATAATTTCATTTTCAGTGGTCTAAATAGATTAATTCCACGAGTCTCGGGACAGAAGGATCCTTCTTATGCCCGCTAGATGGCGGTGTAAGCTTTCTCGCAAACTTCTTAATAAAACAGAGGCTGCCATTTTACATTTATCATATATTCTTTGTTTCTAGACAACTATTTTCGCTTTATCTGAGATACTATGCCATAATATCTTTTAAAAAGTCTCACAATTAAAACACCTCGATTTTCTGCAAAAGAAGGCCAAAGAAAGAAGTTTCCAGCGCCTTGCATGCACTTAACACAACGGAATATGATATTTTACTGCCTGTTCTTTCACTTTAAGTACATTCCACATGAACTGTCATCAAGGGGAAGCACTTCGAAATGTATTCTGTATTCATAATAAGCAATAGAATTAGTGCTCTCTCTCTCTCTCTCTCTCTCTCTCTCTCTCTCTCTCTCTCTCTCTCTCTCTCTCTCTCTCTCTCTCTCTCTCTCTCTCTCTCTCTCTCTCTCTCTCACGCCCCCCTCCCCCCCAAAAAAAAACTCAAGGGCCAAGGGGCGTCCCGACTCGCTCCTCTCTCCCTGGGCAGGATTTACAAGTACTCAAGCAAGTTCCGTAGGTTTCAGTTCTACGCGGAAGCACCGTGCAGCCTAAACTATTTCTCCAAGCCCCGATGGGCGTGGGCGCCTCACGTACGATAGGATTCCGCCGCGAGAAAATCTATCCTCGTGGTTTCTGACAAGGAAAGAGCAGTGTAGCAGCATTCTTGTAACTTTAGATATATAAACTAGAGGTATTATACAGCAATTCAATTGGCCGGCCTCGGTAGCTCAATCGGATGGGCGTCTGACTGGTGACCAGAAGTCGATGGGTTCGACACCTGCCAGTGTCGGCAACATTCTGTCGTGGTGATCGATCATGAAATATTTTCTACTGCCATTCTCTTCCTTCCACTTGTACTGGTCAACCGCTTACGTATAAGCCTGCCCAGGAAAAGTGTGGATAGGTAAACCGATCGGCTCAAAAATGACCGAAATAGTATTAACTGGGCCGTCAAACTCCAATACAAACATTGTTTTTCACAAATGGCAAAACAAGTTTTCTCATGACGTGACTCATATGTATTTTTTCTGATTCAATTCTCAGATACCGGCGTGACCATTGGGACCAAGAAGAAATACATTGTCTTTGAAGTTCATAGTGGAAATATTATGGACAGTAAGTATGTACTGTATTTAACCCGTTTTGTACCGGAAATCCTCAAAACAGGTACCCTGGCAAACGGTGCAGGCTCAGATCAGATGCCGCAGAACGCGGCGTCTGAACAGGGCCTACACTGTTCGCAAAATTTGCCATTTGCCATTTGCCAAATAAATTTTGATGAAACCACAACCTGACACCCCTAAATTTTGAAATGGACTCCTGCTATATATAAAGAGGAAGATTCCATTTGATACAAAAAGGGGTAAAGTCGCTCATTGCCATGTAACTCCTTTTATCTGATACTGTTTTTTTTTTCTTTCTTTCTTTCTTTCTTTCTTCCTGGGAAACATTTGTGCATATTGCAACAGAATATAAGAATCTTACATAGGTGTGAGGGTGGATAAAAAAATCCATCCGAGGGTCACAGTCCAGAATCCGGAGGCTTGCCGAGTGATGCCGGAGTGTGATCCCGCGGGACGGATTTTCTATCCACCCCTCACACCATGTAATATTCTTTTTCATGCATAGCGTGGATTCTTAATAATGCAGTCACTTCGGTTGCCGATGTCCGCCATATTGTGATGATAATGGGTGTGATTTAAGTAACGTCGCGTAACGTGCTGTGACGTCAACCTTAACGACGGCGCATATGAGGTCGTATTCAACCAGTGCATATCAAACATGTGGGAATTTCGATTTCTACCCTGTCCCTAGATAAGAACACCAGGGTAAGAACAGAATATCTATCTCAGGCTAAAACATCTGGAGTGCAAGAATATAAGATACACAATAATGATGAGGCAGCTTATAAGAAAAGGAAATTTACCCCATAGGCGACTAACCAAGTCTCAGGCGAGCCTGGGCCAGAGCCTTTCTGGTCGCAAACATGTTTGTTTGTTTCAAGTTTAACGGCCCAGTCAACACTATTACATCGAGCGGCCAGTTTAACAAACCACACTTTTTCTGCATGGTAGCTTTATACATAAGCGCTTAACCACTTCAGTGCGAATGCTTTCTCCGGAAACTGACAACAGCCCTTCTTGAATCAGCGGAAGGGAATGAAAGGCTGTGGATAACATTTCATGACCAATCTCTACGGAAGAATGTTGTCGACCCATCGCAGACATACTGACTAAAGAAGAGAGCAGGGGGGGGGGGATTTTTATGCAAAATGTCAACCGTTTGGCCCCATTAGTTTTGCTGCGCATGCGCATTTGAAATGTAAATTAGAGAATGCTTAGCTTTTCTCATGTGTTGGCTCTAATGTTCTTTGTTGAAATCTCTCAGCTTGAAATGTTCTGAAAAAGAAAAATAGTTAAAAGATGTTAATCACCATCATGTTAACAAGTCCGTGTAATCGCATCCCTCCCAGCAGGCACATGACGTAATTGTGACGTCACATCAAGGTCGGGGTAACGTCATGGTATATGTGCAGCGTCACATATACGTCGGTGCAACGTCATGACGTTGCACCGACGTTGATTTGACGTTGCCCTAGCGACGTGTGCCTTATGGGCTTTGACCACCACTTTATACAGAGAAAACTGGGGTTTACAGGGGTAGCCATTTTTTTTCCTGTTTCTGCTCCAAGACATAGGTTGTTGGTACGCATTAGAATCGCATCAAATGAGGCTGTTCTAACGAGATCTCACATCCAAATCAGAAACAAATATCATAATTTTTTATCAGAATGCATTATATCACACGGTGCGCTTGCCGATACTTATACATTTCACTTAGAATTTAAATATATTTATCTATTATTTATTTATTTATTTATTTATTTATTTACAGAAGCCGACACCGCCCAGACTAGCATTGAAGTCACACTACGGTCAACAAGGTACTGTTAGACACACTGAATATGTGTGTGTGTGTGTGTGTGTGTGTGTGTGTGTGTGTGTGTGTGTGTGTGTGTGTGTGTGTGTGTGTGTGTGTGTGTGTGTGTGTGTGTGTGTGTGTGTGTGTGTGTGTGTGTGAATTCGGGTTTAAAGTCGCCTTCAACAATTTTTCATTCATATCACGACGGTGTCTGGTTGCGACAGGGAGCTTAATGCTCACGTTTATAGTGCTGCCTCACTGAAGTATCATGTCCCAGACACATTACATGATACCACACCCAGTCACATTATCCTGACACTGGATCGACCAGTCCTAGCTCTACCCCATAAATCTGAGTGCCTAACGAGGAGCAGCTAGTTCCATTTTTAACGACTTTGGTATGTCGCGGCCCGGGATCGAACCCGTGACCTCCCGTTCTCCGGAGCGGACACTCTACCAACTGAGTTATCTGGGCCGGTAGACACACTGAATAATGTTTTAAGACAGCATTTTACATAGCAACAGATAAGCTTGCTATTTTTTGGTGAATGAAAAGAATAGTTTTGTCAATTTTCAATAAAAATCTGTGTTGTTGGTATTCATTTGAACCGCCTCATAGAGGCGGTTCTAATGAATACCCACAACACAGGTTCATATGAAGAAATTTGGAAAACTATTCTTCAGTTATATATAAAAACAAGCTTATCTATTGCTCTGATCTCATATGGTCAGTTTATGAAACGCATGAAGAGTTCATTATTTTGCAAGACCAGAACAGAAAATACCAAACTTTTGTGATTCTTTTCAAAGTTTTTACATTAAGAAAACACGCCTATACAAATACATTGTAGATTTTACCAACGAAAAATGAAAATTATCAGAAGAAAAATTTCAATATTTTTCTTATTTCTGCTCAAAACATAGATTGTGGATACTCCTTAGAACCGCCTCGACGAGGCGGTTCTAATGAGTACCCACAATCTATGTTCTTGAGCAGAAATAAGAAAAATAGCGTATACCCCTGCAAACCCCAGTTTTATAATATATAAGGGGGGTTCGAGGGGGTCAAAATCGTGATGCATGTCCAGGAATGTTAGACTGGTTTTCTTCGATGACAAAAATGCAATATGTCTGCATATTCAAAAACAGCCGAAACAATCCTAACAAATTTCCATTTGCTCTTAGCACACATTTAGGGGAGGTAACTATTTGGAAAATATTTTTGTCTCCCCTGTCAAAACGGGTCCATTCTTAAAAGAAAGAAAAAACGCTCCTCAAAAGCAAATTCTTTCTCTTAAAGCTGACCACGATTACAGAATGGCTCGTTTTATAGGAAAATGAACAGGAAGTGCTTGCTACCTTGCAATGGTGGCCGAAAAACGGTCATGGGTGTCCATCCCATTATACCAATTCAAAAAGGCTCCGTCAGCATATTTATCAACAACTTGGTCAAACCCTACAATATGACCCGTGCGGCCAGAATTGACTTAGATCAGCCTGCACATTAACCCAGGGTATTATCTTGTTGATTTTTGGATAACCAATACGATAGCACAACCTTGCGCTAAAATTCTAGACGTAATATTTTTCTCATGAAAATGTTTAACATTTTTTCTTTTTTCTAGTCCAAAATACAGATCAGATCTAGTCAATGAGGCGGTTCTAACGCGTACCCACAATCTATGTTTCTGAGCAAAAACAAGGAAAATAATGAACACCCCTTTCTCTATACCAAGTGGGGTTTAGAGGGGTCTTCAGTTCAAGGACTGTTAAGCTGATGCGAGTCTTAAATTGCTCGTGCGAACAGCGAAAATTCTGAGGCTGATGACACGAAATGCTACTTAATCAGACTGCATGCAAAATTACAACAGAAAAAAATATCCGGTTTGAGTATCCAACATATAATAGATGAGCACTCATAACCTACTGATACGCGGTCGTATCATAACTCATAACGCAAACATGCCTATACAAATACATTGCCACATTTATCGCCGAAAAAATGAAAATTTTAAGATGAAAAATTGTGATATTTTTCTTATTTCTGCTCAAAATATAGATTGTGGGCATTCGTTAGAACCGCCTCATCGAGGCGGTTCTAACGAGTACCCACAATCTATATTTTAGAGCAGAAATAAGAATAATAAGGTATACCCCCGGAAACCCCAGTTTTACTGTATAAAAGTGGGGTTCAAGGGGGTCAAATTTATATAGGTGTGTTTTCGTTATGGACATTTGCACCCACTGTAAAAATGTATGACAGAATATAATGATGGATTGACATCATTCTACATGTTACAGCTGAATTCACATGATCGGGTGACCTGGTTTACTTTTTGTTAAAAGAATATTCCAAAGACAGGTGTAAACGAAAGTTCCGCCCTGCCAAACTATACAGCCCCCACTCTGCATCAACTCTTCCTGCCCACCGCTGTGGTTCGAGCCTCGCTCGGGTCACATGTGAGATGCCAAGTTCTGCAACGGAAGGTCAGGTGGTTTTTCTCCGGGTACTCCGGTTTTCGCCCACCCTCTGATTAACGATCGGCTCGATATGAGTGAAATAATCTTGAAAGGGTCGTAAAACCAAAACCAAAAAAAAAAACAAAAAAAACTCTTCCTGCCTGAATCCTAGATCAGACTGAGCTGTTCAGAAACTCAATCAGAAGCATCAATGCAACTTGCAGATCAAGATTTGCTGAAGGCAAAGTGATCTGATAGACAAGATGGCCACCAAGGTATCATATGGGCCCCGTCAAGCGATTTTGGTACTTATCGCCTATGCGAGCAGCGAAGGTTCAGGCGAGCATGCGCATCCGCGCAGTCTCGCCAGAACCTTCGTTGCTCGCTCACACAAGCAATGAATCAAGAGGAACCTTCAGACAGAAAGCCATATCCCTGGCTCCTCTGAATGGCTGGGCATGCGCAGTTAAAATTTGTCATGACGGAATGCTCGAAGACACAAATTCGCTTGGCGGGGCTCAATCATGATCAGCCTCATCCAGGTGAGCAATATCTGGCCCACTTGGGCCTCTAGGTTTCGACTGTGTCAAGAATGAAACTGAAATTATGCTAAAAGAAAGGAAAACGAGTTCAGTTTTTATGTGTGTTTCAAATATTAATAGCAAACATTGTCTTATCTTAATTTCAGACCTGAGTTTGAAGCTGGTGTTGCTCTTCTAGGAAACACAGGAAGACTTCCGCCACATGTCTCAGGTATGAAACCTTTAACCCTTATCCCGCCGAATAATTAATTTAGTCACACCCATTTCTGACTTTGAATTAATCAGATTACTTGATGCAATCTTTACCTACAAATTGGCAAGCTGAATGGCAAACAGTGTATATCCTGATCAGCCATCTGATCTGGATCTACACTGTTTGCAAAAGTATGTCGTGGTCAGCGGGATAAGGGAAAATGTTTTTTGCCGGAAACAGACAGAAAAAGGGTTTCGATGTTTTACAAATGGAATTCAGGAGAAAGTCGTTCGACTTTTGAAAAATAAATATCCCATCTTGCTTATAGTGGGGACAATAGTGAAACGTGATTTAGCTAGTAAACAAGACCCTTAGTACTTAGTTCATGGATTTGTGTCAACATTCCTTAGAAATAACATAATCTGCTACAGGCTCCACGGGGAGTGGATAAGTTCTTATTCCAACACTATGTAATTTTCCAACTCACGCCTTTTCGCATGTAAGCAAAGACAAAACGTGATTTGCCAGTTATTAGCCTCTAGAACGTTTGTATTGTAGCAATAGTACCTGTCAAAAAGTTAGATAAGTGTAATACACGGGCAGAACAGAACACGAGATCCAGTGTATGTGCCTTCCTAATGGGTTGCATTATACTGCAATCGAAGTATTCATCATTTTATTTGAAGCGTTTTGTCTGTAGCAGAAATTCCTGCACAGCAAGGAAAACCTGCTTATTCTGTAAACAAAGCTCTGAACTGCCAAAGATCAGCAGATTAAGAGTGGGGCGACAAATCTCCGATACTGTATCGAGTAAATCTTGTCTTTGGTTAGTGTTTACAACGAATGCAAATTAACATGAAGTGATACTTGTCTTCCCCACAAACACACAGGGTTATCAATACTATTTCTAGAGAAGAGACGCTGGTTTAACGAGCTACAATTTGTTCTAAGTCTTGAATGATAAATTTGTTCAAGTTTGTTTCAGGTAATATTTGGAGCAATTTTTAGGTTTGCACTTAACTTCCGTTTGAAGGAATCGCTAGACGAAGAATTACTACTTCGCTTGGGAGGTCGTTCCAATCTCTAATAGCAGATGGCAGAAAAGAATTATACATTACGCAGTTGATAAGCTGAGGTATTACCAACTGAAGGCGGTGCCAAAGAGGAGAGGTACTCAGGGGCTAGGCCATTTATCATTTTGAAAACCATCTGAAGTTTGTACATTGAGACGGTTCTAACGAGTACCCACAATCAAAAGTTTAGAGCAGAAATAAAAAAGAAAAAGATTTACCCCTGTAAACCCAAATTTTGGGTTCTAGGGAGTCAGAATTAAATAGGCGTGCTTTCGTGATATGAACAAAAATCAAGCGAAACAAGAAAAAGAGTTCGAATTCACTTGCTTATATTTATTTATTTATTTATTTATTTATTTATTTCAGATTACATGACAGACGCAGCATGTGTTTGGTCGTTCAACACCACAGTGAAGATACTCACCTACTCTGTACACACTCATGCTTTAGGTACGCCTATTTAAACAATAACAATGTGAATCTTAATTCAGAACATCAAGATATGTGGGTCCTGAATAAATTGTTGTTAACAATACTTCAGCCACTTAATTAAAGTTTTGACGTGTGTGTGTGTGTGTGTGTGTGTGTGTGTGTGTGTGTGTGTGTGTGTGTGTGTGTGTGTGTGTGTGTGTGTGTGTGTGTGAACACGAGTTAACAGCCACTTAAAAGAAGTTTCGACATTCCATCCCGAACACACACCTATATAATTTTGACCGTCTTGAACCCCACTTTTATATGTCACAACTGGGGTTTGCAGGGGTAAACCTGATTTTTCTTATTTCTGTCCTAAAATATACGTTGTGGGTATTTGTTAGGGTTCTAAGGTGTACCCACAATCTATATTTTGAGCAAACAAGAAAAATACCACTTTTTTTTTTCATTTTAAAATTTCATGTTTACGGCGGTAAAAAATACAATGTATTTGTATAGGCATGTTTTCGTAATGCAGCCATTTTCCTCAACAAATTTCAAAAATAACCCTGAATTTTGAAATGTATTCCTGCTATATATACAAAGGGGAAGATTCTATTCAAGAAACGATTGGTAAAATGATCAACAAAATCCATTTTTTCTATTTCAGGAAAGGCTGTGTCTGGCTACATTTTCAGAAACAATACATGGATTGAAATTGGTAGGGCAGATCCTGCCTATCCAGAGGTAGAGCTTCTTTCTTTTCTATAAGTTAGATGTGAAAAACAACGTTTGTGTCACTACAAGTATTTTCCCACATTCTGCTTAATGATACATAGAGTCGAACTTCGATGGCTCGAACACCGATGGCTCGTTTACCATGGTTAAGTCGAACCCGTTTTTGAGTCCCCACGGAATTCCTCTGCATAAGAAAAAGTGTGGGGTATTTCAGGAGATTTTTCACTTTTATCCTGCAAATGTTTGCTGTGTGTACTCATTAGAATCGCCTCATTGAGGCGATTCTAATGAGTACACACAGCATACATTTATGTTACAGAACACCGAAAAGATGTCCAAAAGTACCCCCGTTATGTTTTCTGGAAGTATGCAACATCGCTCGAACTACCGCTGTCTCGAACAAATTGCCATCGTCCCAAAGTGGTTCGAGCCACCGAAGTTCGACTGTAATTAGTTTAAAGCCAGTTTAATTGAAAATATCTTTGAAAATCCCGGGTTTCTTTAATGAACAGCCGGAAATGTCCTTACAACCAGTTTGTAATTGGACTAGAAAGTGCACTGTTGACTGATGGCTCATGCTAACGCCCAGCCGGTCAACGTCTGGTTAACGTCGTATCAAGGTCGGCCCGCTGCTTTTGCTTGCAGGGATATATGTTTTAAGGAAGACATGCATATGTCTTTCGTAAGCATACGCACATAGCCTGCTTTACAAGACGATTGTTTGCATTAAGAATGTGTCCCCATGCGAAGAATGCCATTGCTTTATAGTCAGAGAGACTGTCCCAAAAATATATATTTTCACATTTATTTAAGTAGGAAAACAGTTGATATTTTAAATTAATCTTTCATATCCATTCGGCCAGTGGCCTTCTTCAGAAAAACCGGTTTACACAGAAAACTACATCGATGAATTCGCTATCAAATCCTGCGGACGGAATTCAATACATCATCTACTCAGGTGTACTAACAGCTCAGTTGGCTTTCTGTCACAGATAGGTTAACCCTTCTCTTGCTGAATATTCATTGAAGCCACACCCATTTCTGTCTATCAACCAATCAAATTACTTGATGTAATTTATTGCTACAAATTCATAAACTGAATGCCAAACAGTGTAAATCTTGATCAGATGGCTTCAGAAGCCATCTGATCTGGATCTACACTGTTTGCAAAGATAGGGGTTGTCGTGAACAGCAAGATAAGGGTTACAGTACATAGAGGGTATTTAGTTTTTTTAGGTGGTTACCAAAAATATTTCATCGAGAGTGTTGAAAACATCCGAATTTCCACGAGTGCGAGACACGAGTGAAAATTCAGGTGTTTTCAAAACACGGGATGAAATACTTTTGGTATCCGCCGAAAGAAAGTAAATTTTCTTTTTATTTAATGATTTATTATGACACTTGCGGAATCTCCCCTGCGCTATCAGAAACACAAACATACTGGGTATGCACGATACAGCAGTTTCGAAAATGCTGTTTCGTGCATACCCAGTATGTTTGGACATTGGTCTGCCACATTGATTTCTTTCTCTTTCAGCGCCTTATGGACATAAGCCACAAAAATCTTTACATACGCCCAGGAGATGTTGTAGTAAGTTTGTAAATCTATATATAGGTTGAGATTTTATTTTTCAACATTTAATAAAATAGGATTTCAAGGACATGTAAGAAAAAAATTACAGCTTGACAGGTATGCGGTTGCTCGATCTGGCTTTGAAGCTTGTTACTGCGGTGTCCTTTTGAAGTGTGACAGTCCGTAATTACTCAGAAAACCAAGGTTGACAGATGTTACCTCATATTCGATTTATCATATGAGCCCCGCCAAGCGAATTTGTGTCTTCGAGCATTCCGTCATGACAAATTTTAACTGCGCATGCCCAGCCATTCAGAGGGGCCAGGGATATGGCTTTCTGTCTGAAGGTTCCTCTTGATTCACTGCTTGTATGAGTGAGCAGCAAAGGTTCTGGCGAGACTGCGCGGATGCGCAGGCTCGCCTGAACCTTCGCTGCTCGCATAGGCGATAAGTACCAAAATCGCTTGACGGGGCTCATATATAGTCACTCTCAAATCGTATGAGTGTTTCCACTGGCCAGACGACGTTGTCACGCCAATGCAATGTTGTCGACATTGCATGCCCGTACGTAGTTGCCCCACATTTACTAGCCATAACAGTTGTCACCACCGTAAACCTTTCTCATCTACACAGGTTATGAGATATTTCCAAAGCTCAAACCATGTGCACCTGCCAAATAGAAGTAAGGGTAATGATCAGGAATCAATAAAATCAATCCACAGCTCCCATCAGAGACACCAAAGGGAAAAAAACACAAACATGAAATAACTTGACATCAATAGCGACAGTTACTTTCCCACAAACTGGTCAACTGGCTATCAAAAAATACAAGCGACACACACACAAAGACAAACCATAACAAAAAATAAACCACGACAGAAGAACCGCCTTGGAACAATCAGTGAAACGAATTCCACTTGGGGGCTTAAATCGATTTTACGCGGCCGCAATCCTCATCCTAACTTCCGTCACGATTTAAACAAATAATTTGTTCAGTCCGCATGAAGGCCTCCTATATCATCAGTACAACATCTCCGAGAACACAAAAATCAAACAACACAGAGATGAAACAACGGCGAGGACTCGACAGCAAGTAATCACTGAAATGCTGGAGCAAAAGAAAACAAACAGTTAGACTACGATGGGCCCAACCAGAGACAGAGCATCAGGCACCAACCAACATTACATAAAATCAAATTCTCTCTCATTCTCAGTAAGCCTCTACGCTGGAACCGTCATAGAAACTGAAGCCGCCTCGAAAAGCGCCGAAGATTCGTGTTCAGAAAAAAAATAATATAAAATCACTTCTCTATTCCTATCCTTACTGAGTACCATGAAAGATATCAATATTCAATGCATGTATAAGTTTCTTATATGACTTGTCATTTGTCACATTACCCGCCTTACTTAGTCTGAGTGAGAAAATATCATACTTCATTAACATATAGTCAATTTCACATTTCAGGCTAGTCGATGTACGTACGAAAATCCACAAGACAAATATGTAGAATTCGGGTAAGTAAGGAAATCACATACTGGCAGCGCAGACGATAGTAAAATTATACTGTGATACATAATATGTTGCAGAATCGAACAAAGTCTAAAAATAACCCCCTTTAAACTCTAAAAGCCGGTACGGGTACCTATCAAAACAGCAAAATAGCGTAAATCCTTATGATATGGCTCGTAATGATCCATCTTGTCAAGATCAACACTGCTTGTCATTCTGATTGCGATTATTGACTTACCCCTCCCACCATTTGATAGTATGGATGTTTCTGAATTCAAAGATGTTATATTGCTAGGTGAAAGAGTTAATCATCAAATAACGAAAGCGATGCCGAGGAAAAACACAAACATAGATCCCTGTCGACATACAGCACCGAGCAGAATGGAAAGAAAATATTACCGAGAAAAAGTTTAAGGAACAAACACAACAAGGGGCATCTGTATTAGACATACATCTGTATTAGACATACATAACAGAGATAGCGTTACTAATTTAAGAACAGCAAACAGCAGTGACGGAAAGGAATCAGTTCATGACTGTAAACAATTGCACCTTTTGACGCAGCAAACTGTTTAAACATACTTTCTTTTCATTTTATGAAGAAGATCAGAATCGCTGATTTCATTTTGTTGTACACATTTTACATAACCAAATAAAAATAATAGCAGCCCCTACGATGCTTTGAAAGCAAAGTCATTATTTCCCGAAAGCATCGGCGTAATATACTGAAACTTTGTTTTGCGATTGGTTCCTTAGTGATTGGATATATAAAATAATAACAATAATAATAATAATAATAATAATAATAAAATCTAACAAGGGGATTTTGCTTTGCCCTTGTGTGCTTTCCTTTCATCTATGTAGCCTGTACAATTACTTTGTCACTTTCCCCAAGCAAAATGACAGGCAGACTCCAGTTCTGATGCGGTTTCGGAATGATGATATTATGTAAATAAGTAATCCCCTGTTAGCATGAACTAGAACATATATCTGAAAAACATAAGCTAATTTCGGTATCATGGCAGTCAGTGTCTATTCTGTCTATTTTTATTCATTAATTCATTATAATTGTTCTTTCCTAGTTTTAAGTGTCGAAATGTCTCAAGACTTATGCTGCAATTATTTTTTCCGAATGCTACCGAGAATGACTTATTTAGCATTGCTTCTGGTTATATTTTCTAGTTCCTGGGATAATTGATTCAACTACTGAATTTGAAAATACTTTATGGTCACTAATGAGGCCTAATTGGCCGAAACTACCTGGTCTGGCCAAGAAGACATGCAAACATTTTAATTCTGTGTGTGTGTGTGTGTGTGTGGTTATGCGTGCGACAGAGAGAGAGAGAGAGAGAGAGAGAGAGAGAGAGAGAGAGAGAGATTCACCAACATTTAAGGACATATGGGGCCGGGACCTCGGTTTAAAAGCGCATCCCAAAGTCTTGAGAAGCCCGCATTCGGTTCTATGTTGTATTCATTGCTTCCGAAGCATTAACTGTTTACAGAGCATATTGTACAAGCATGACCAAAAGATGAAACTTTGTATGGCCGTTATTATCTGTTTCTTTTGTAATTTCCTATTTTCATTTTGATCTATACTTCATATGTATTTATGAAACGTTCTGGAAGTAAGACAATGGTATACTGTTCTGCAAAAGACTGCGAAGCCCGAAATATGATACTTGTAACAGCCCCTATGGAGCTTTGCAAACAAAGAAATTTTTTCCCGAAGGCATCGGCGTATTATACTGAAGATTTGTTTGTGATTGGTTCCTTAGTGATTATTTCCCGAAATGAGCGTTTGAAAAGTATTAATAGTGGGCGAGGCATGTAAATATAAGGCTCACCTGGTCGAAACCAACTAGTGGGGTCGCACAAAGTATTCTCCCGTGACCTGAATGTACTTTTTCAGTCTTTTTATCCACTGAGAAAAGGCATTTTAAGTCCTTTTGGGGTATACTGTTTATACACTGGAACAACGCACTACCCAAGGCATGATGGCTTTCTAAACGACGTCCTCGCCGTCATGTTTTCACATACACGTAGGTTGAACCAGAAATCACAGGTAGAAATGTCTGGACTGTATGGCGGATGTGGTAAAGTTTTAATGTTCAGCGCCTCCAAATATTCGATCACCGCGGCTGATCTGTGTGCACGGGCGTTATCATTAAGGATATAAAGCTCACTCACCCCTGTACGTGGGCGGTTTGCAACATATTGATCCGCCACAGCAAAATGAGTTTTTTCTTTATCAAATAATCCTGTGACTCTTGTTCTCAGGTACTCGTACTCGGGACACAATTCCATCGCAGTCAAAAAGTAGAGGGTACATGACATGTCTCGAAGTCTTATTTCTCCGCGCGATTTGAGGTCTTTCGCCAGTTTTACCTACCCAAAGTTTACTGTTTTCTTTGCAACCGGGCTGAAATAATTCACCCCAGTTACTATTTCTCTGGGTCTCCTTGGATCCGCATCTTTATATTTTGCTAAAAGTTCTGAGGCATACTATACCCTTACTCCCTTTTATTCAGTTGTAAAAAGATGGGGTCCACCTTACACAAACCTTCTTAAGTTTAATTACTTCTTTGAATACATAAAATACGGCCGACAAATTCATGCCATATAGATCCCCCATCTCTATCACGGTGTACCGAGCATCATTAATTGCCGTTTTCATAATCTCGATTTATTTTTCTGACACTGCTGAAAGTGGTCGACCCGGCCGCGGCTCATCGTCCACCTCTGAAAAGTCGCACCCATCCTCAGACTGTTGGATGCAATAGTGTATTTTCACCATGAACTTTGTCCAAATCGGCTTTGATCTCTGGTGACGACACGTCTAGCAATGCGCGCACTTTGGAGTACACCCTCCGTTCTTCTAATTTAACATTACTATTTCGGCCATATTTTCGCCCAGTGACCGCATCTACAATGACCGATCTAGCGCACTGCATGCATAAAATCGTGCAAATTTTAATTCGGCCAAGTGATTAAATGTTACATTTTTCAAGCATATTTGAAAAATACACGATCCCTTCGAAACTTTCACCCAATATGGCTACTATTAATGCTTTCCAGATGGCTCTCGTACGATAATACAAGATTTGCCATAGTGTGTTTTTCGTGCTTGCACGCACATGAAATACTTTTATTCAATAACATTTCAGGCATGGCGCTACAGATGAAATGTGCAACTACCATATTCACTATTCTTATCCAGCTGGTTCGAATGATCTCGTGAGACATATGGAGTGTGCTTGGGATGCAGAAACGTTTCACTGGGATGACCACTTCCCTACTATTCCTGTGAATGCCAGTAACACACAGGACTCGGACCAGACAGTTTTCATAAAGAGATATCACTGGACACGTCACAATTATTAGAATTCGTTATATAAATTACATTAAACAATGGAAAATGTAACACGTTGTGCTTTAATAACTGATCTTACACTTTCGACGGATGACAGTTGGCAGTTAATATTTTCCAACAACGTCTCGAAACAGACCGTGCACCCTATCAGAACAGAAATGATATTCCTTGTTGCGACGTAGATTAACAGAAGGGATTGAACAGAAAATAAGAATCTGAGTCCATGCTTTGTTGTCTTTACAATAAATACAGTGCACTATGTTTATGTGTCCTGAAATGAATTGCAAAATAATTTTCAATAGAATAAAAAATAGCACAAGTTGCTTTAATCAGAAATGCATTTTTCACTTCTAAAGAGCATAAGAATTATGCACTTTGGTCATGTCAGAAAGTGTGCGATGCACTCACCTTTCTACTTGACAATATTTATATTAGATTCGGTACTAAGTTATTTAGACAAATTGTGGGTATTCCGATGGGTACTAATTGCGCACCTCTTGTGGCTGATCTGTTCTTGTATTCTTATGAAAGAGACTTCATTTTGTCGCTTTCCATTGATAACCAATCTGAAATTATTGAAGCTTTTAGCTCTACATCTAGATATTTAGATGATTTATTAAATATTGATAATACCTATTTTGATGGTTTGATCAGTCAGATTTACCCCCTAGAACTTCAGTTAAATAAAGCAAATTCTTCTGATACCGAGGCCCCGTTTTTGGATTTACATCTATCTATTGTTGATGGATTTGTTTCGTGCAAAATTTATGATAAACGCGATGACTTTGATTTTGAGATTGTAAATTTTTCTTTTTTGGATGGTGATGTTCCTCGTGCGCCATCCTATGGCGTTTATATTTCGCAATTAATTCGATTTGCTAGAGTGTGTAGTCATGTAACTGACTTCAACACTCGTAATAAATTATTAACGGCTAAACTCCTTAATCAGGGTTATCGGTACCATAAACTACGCAAAGCCTTTTCAAAATTTTATAGACGCCATTCTGATTTAATTTCAAAATTCAATATTGGACTTAAATCTCTTCTGCAACAAGGTCTATCGGAACCCGAATTTTATGGTGACTTAGTATATAAATTCAGAAAAATATATAACCGCAATGACTTCAGCACCCAATTTCGTAAAATCATTCTTCGATATAAAAAGATTGGGTACAACATGGATATTATACGACAGACTGCATGCATGGTAGTTAACCCAATCACGGTTGGCAACTTTGCTTCCCTCTTTAATTGCACGCCGGTGGGTCAGGCCTCAGATTCTATGACGGCTCCAACGTAAAGTAGAAGTAAAACAAAGATCAGGAATTGATACAATTAACTTACTCCATCCATAAAAGACACCGAAGGGAAAGAAATACAAACATTAAGCGACCAGACCATAATGGAAACCTAAACAAAGGAAGGCCATATGGACAGTTACTTTCCCACAAAATGGCCATATGGCCATCCAAAATTAAAAGACACAAGTGATACACACAGTAAGTAACAAACAACAACATAAATAAATCGCCACAGAAGAGCCGCCTTGGAACGGTCAGTGGAAGATTTCCACTGGGGGGCTTAAATCGATTTTACGTGGCCACAATCCTCGCCCTTATTTCCGTCGCGATTTAGACAAAAAATTTGTTCAGTCCGCATGAAGGCCTCCTAACTCATCAGTGCAACATCTCCGTGAACACAGAAATCAAAGAACCACAGAGGTGAGACAACGGTGAGGACTCGACAGCAAGAAACCACTGAAATGCTGGAGCAAAAGAAAACCAACAGTTAGACTCCGATGAGCCCGACCAGAGAAGGCTAATTGAAAATTAAAGAGATAATGTTGGTTGGTGCCTGATGCTCTGTCTCTGCTTGGGCTCATCGGAGTCTAACTGTTGGTTTTCTTTTGCTCCAGCATTTCAGTGGTTTCTTGCTGTCGAGTCCTCACCGTTGTCTCACCTCTGTGGTTCTTTGATTTCTGTGTTCACGGAGATGTTGCACTGATGAGTTAGGAGGCCTTCATGCGGATTGAACAAATTATTTGTCTAAATCGCGACGGAAGTAAGGGCGAGGATTGTGGCCACGTAAAATCGATTTAAGCCCCCCAGTGGAAATCTTCCACTGACCGTTCCAAGGCGGCTCTTCTGTGGCGATTTATTTATGTTGTGGTTTGTTACTTACTGTGTGTATCACTTGTGTCTTTTAATTTTGGATGGCCATATGGCCATTTTGTGGGAAAGTAACTGTCCATATGGCTTTCCTTTGTTTAGGTTTCCATTATGGTCTGGTCGCTTAATGTTTGTATTTCTTTCCCTTTGGTGTCTTTTATGGATGGAGTAAGTTAATTGTAACAATTTCTGATCTTTGTTTTACTTCTACTTTGTACGAGGTGCAAACTATACACTTGCTATGAATCTATTTTTTTTTTCAAAAAGGCGGGTATATAAGTTTAACTCTGTCCTTTTTCTATTATTCCATTTACAATTCATTATATTTTTGTATACAAGTACAGAACATTTACTGTGATTGTTAATCTAAAAATCTGGCATACAATGAAGTAACCTTGGTAGCAATTGTTTGACAGTAAATCCAGCATCTGTCTGTCACATTTCCTTGTATATGTCTATTTTAGCTTATCTGAGCCTTAAGGCTCATTGTAAAGCTTAAAATATAGCCATGGTCGTCGTCCGTCCAGTCTCCGTCTATCGTCCGTCCATTTTAAAAGATCTTCTCTAAGACTACTGAGTCAATCATAGCCAACTTTCGTATAGAGCGTCAGTAGGATGGGAGAACGAAAGTTTTTCGCGGGGACTAGGTCACATAACAAGGTTCTCGCTGCCCAGGTAAGGTAAACCCCTTCAAAAATCTTCTGCCCCGGGGCAAGTAGGCCGATTGTCATGTAACTCGGTACGTAATATTGGGGACTCGTGCAAATTATACTTTATTCAAATGAGGATGCCTGGATGACATTGACTTATTTGACCCAAGGTCAAATTTGGTCACACTGACTTTTGTAAGAAAAAAAAATGTCACAACAATGTATTTTTCGAAAATTATTGCAGCCTTTGATCTGAAATTTGGTAGATGTAGCACTCTAAATGAGTAAGCGAAACTATATAAGTTTTCAAAATGGCTCCCGCCTACTGGGGCTTGGAGAAATAGATTGGGCTGCATGATGTTTCCAAGCAGAGCTGAAACCAACCGCGGATGAGTACTGGTTAACCGCTTAAGAGGTCTAAAATAGAAGTGGTGGCAATTATCAGGAATCGATACAATTAACCCACAGCTCCCATCAGAGACACCAAAGGGAAAGAAACACAAACATGAAACAACAGACCCTAATGGAAACATCAAAAGGACAGTTACTTTCCCACAAAATGACCAATAGGCTATCCAAAATAAAACCAGAGGACCATTGGTCCTGAATCGCTCACCTGACTTTTCTGAGGAAGTCCTCAAAGACTTTAATATGTGATCTTTGGCCAAGAGGGACCGAAGGTCTGTGTAACTGGGTGGGGATCTCAACTGTTTCCGAGATATTAAGCATTCAATGCAATAAAGGGAGTTGGCCCCCAGCCCCCCCCCCCCCCCCCACTGGAACCGTAGGTCCAACGGTCCATTACACTGAATGCGACAAGAATATATATGGTTTATGGGTGGGGATCTTAACCGTTTCCGAGATATTAAGCATTTTGTGGAAAAAAGGGGGTTAGGCATGCCCCCCTCCCTCACCCAGGGACCCCCCGGGTCCAAAGGTCCATGTCACTGAATGCGCCTTATCATAAGGAACAAGAATATATATGGTTTGTGGGTGGGGATCTTAACCTTTTCCGAGATATTAAGCATTTTGAGCAAAAAAAGGGGAGGGGCATGCCCCCCCCGGACCCCTGGTACCCCAGGGTCCAAAGGTCCATGTCACTGAATGCGCCTCATCATAAAGAACAAGAGTATATATGGTTTATGGGTGGGGATCTTAACCGTTTCCGAGATATTAAGCATTTAATGCAAAAAAGGGGGTGGGGCATGCCCCCCTGGGATCCCCGGGTCCAAAGGTTCATGTCACTTAATGCGCCTTATGATCAGGAACAAGAATATATATGGTTCATGGATAGAGATCTTAACCGTTTCCGAGATATTAAGCATTTTGTGCAAAAAAGGGGTGGGGCATGCCCCCCCCCCCCCCGGACCCCTGGTACCCCATGGTCCAAAAGTCCATGTCACTGAATGGGCCTCATCATAAGGAACAAGAGTATATATGGTTTATGGGTCGGGATCTTAACCGTTTCCGAGATATTAAGCATTTTGTGCAAAATAGGGGTGGGGCATGCCCCCCCCCCGGGAACCCCGGTACCTAAAGGTCCAAAGGTCCATGTCACTGAATGCGCCTTATCATAAGGAACAAGAATATATATGGTTTATGGGTCGGGATCATAGCTGTTTTGGAGATATTAAGCATTTTGTGCCAAAAAGGGGGTGGGGCATGCCCCCCGGGGGGGGGGGGGCAGGGTTCCAAAATCCACGTCACTAAATGCGCCTCATCATAAGGAATAAGAATATATATGGTTTAGTGGCATTATTTGTAACAGTTTGCAAGATATCAGACATTTCTACTTTTTCCCATACAAATGCCCATGTTACCAAATTTAACATTGGCGTAAAATAGGTCAAGGTCATCCCAGGGACACCATTTATGCAATTTATGATGGGCCCATGTCCCAGGTGTTACATGCCAAGTTTCATGCAAATCGGCCCAGTGGTTCCGGAGGAGAAGATTTTCGAAGGGTTTTTACCATATATGGGCATGGCGGCCATCTTGGTCATGTGACCTAGACCAAAAATGCAAACTTTCGTTCCCCCACCCCATGGAGCCTCCACATGAAATTTGACTGCAATCGGCCCAGCGGTTCCGGAGGAGAAGACGTTTGAAAATGTGAACACACACACACACACACACACACACACACACAGAATTTTTGCCTGGCCAGACTATCAGCTCACCAATGAGCCTTCGGCTCAGGTGAGCTAATAAAATAAGCGACACAAACACGCAAAGACAAACCATAACAAAAATAAGCAGCGAAAGAGGAACCGCCCTGGAATGGTCAGTGTAAACGAATTCCACTGGCGGCAGCCAAGGCAAAATGATGGGATTTGGACTGTCCATGCATATAAACCATCTTGGTTTCATTGAGCGGTAGGGTTTGAGACGTCATTTCATCTCAGTGTCAGCTATCAGTCCACAAAATTGGAAGCAGCGTGACCAAAATGACCTAAATAGTGTTGACGGGGACGTTAAACTTCAAATCATACAAACAAAATAAGTTTTCAAGATCAAGGTCATTGAATTTGGCTCAAGGTAATCCAGATATGAAAATTAAAACTTATTTTTTCTCGGAAAACCATTGCGTCGCTTGAAACCAAATATCATATTGAAGTTTTAAGCAACACGGAAATGAAAATCAATTACTGTGAGTTTTGTCACATAACCAACATGGCCACCGTGCCCATATAAGGTAAAAATTCTTCAAAATTCTTCTTCTCAAGAACTAGTGGGCCCGTTATCATGAAAAATAGAAGTGAAGGCAATGGTCAAGAATCGATACAATTAACCCACAGCTCCCATCAGAGACACCAAAGGGAAAGAAACACAAACATGGAATAACTAAACCCTAATGGAAACACCAATAGCTGAAATTTAAAAGGACAGTTACTTTCCCATAAAATGGCCAGTTGGCTATCCAAAACAAAAATATAAGCGATACTAACACTCTAAGACAAACCATAATAAAAATAAACTGCGACAGAAACCTGGTATGTAGCATTAGGAATTCGAGCCTATTATACTTTGATAACCCGGGATGACCATGACTTATCACTGGTCAAGGTCAACTTTGGTTCATAGGTTTTGCTATGGTGTATTCTTTCTGAAACTAGTAGAATCAACTAAATAAGTAAACAAAGGTTCACGAGTATCAAAGGTCAATGTCACTCCTTGACATTGGAACAAGGTCACTCATAAATCCAAGTTAAAACTGGATATTCATTAAATAGTGCTGGGCAAATTGAACTCGAATTTCCTATGAAGCTTCTATGGGATAGAAGAAATCAAAGCTTGTTCAGCTGGTCCAGATCGCATGAACAGGATGGCTGCATTTACCATATATGCTTATTTTTTCTCTGGAACCATTTGGCAAATTGCTTTGAAACAATGGACTAAGCATTGGAAATTCCGGTCCATTGTAATTTGTTCGAATGATGAGTCTGAGTTGACTTGGACCCAATTTATTAAAAGGTCAAATTTTGTCACTTGCGCTTTTATATGAGAAAAGTGGAAGTCAATAATTTTTCGAAAACTGTTATTTTGCCTCTGAACATAAATAGTATATGCAATCAGCCAAACGAATTCCTGAAGCTTCATGAGTACAAAAAGGCAATGTTTATCAGCAGCTATGTTCGGGGACTCTTCACTGAAGCCACATTCTTTCAGGGTCGGTACGTTCCAGAGTCACTCAAATATAAAGCTAACCTCTTTTTTGTCCCTCGACGTTGGTTGAATGAGACTATAGTAATGGGTTCGTCCGCCGTCCGTGTGTCTGTCCGTCCGTAAACACGATTTGTCTCCGCAACTCCTCCTTCCTCCTCCAGTTTTCAAGGGATTTTTAATGAAACTTTCCAGTTATTGTTCACATGACCTCAAGAGGATCATATTTTATCAAGGTCATGCTTCACTGATTGTACCAGTTATGGCCCTTTGACCATTTCTCTACAACAAATCTTGGCTCTGCAACTCTTCTTGCAGTTTTAAGTGGATTTTTGGTGAAACCTTCCAGTCCTGAATATGATCGTATTGCTTTACTGCTTTTTACCAGACTTATGGCCTTCAGTCAGTTTTAGCCATTTTATCAGCAGAAGGTCTTGTCTCCGCAATTCCTCCTACATTTCTCAGGGGATTTTAATGAAACTTTCCAGTTATTGTTTCTAAGTCCTAAAGATGATCATATTTTACTGAGGTCACCGTCCGCCCGCCCGTCCATCCGAAGCCACAATTTTGTCTCCGCAACTCCTCATACAGTTTTCAAGAGGTTTGATAAAACTTTCCAGTTATTGTTCCCACCTGAAGCTGATCATGTTTTATCGAGCCCAAGTTCGACTGATTTTACCAGAGTTATGGCCCTTTGACTATCTCTCAACAGAAATCACAACTATAATTGATACATTGATATTGTAATCCAGGGATACAGATTTGAATAAGTCATTTGACTTTTTTTTCTAAATCCCTTCGAATGAAACATGTACTTATGTCATCAATATTTGTGTAAAAGATGTATGTATTATACAACGAAATAAAGTTAAACCAACAGTAAGTCTTGTCTCTGCAACTCATCAAGCAGTTTTCAGTGAATTTAAGTGAAACCTTTAAGTTATTGTTCCAATGACCTGAGGAGGATCATATTATACCGACGTCACGTTTGACTGCTTTTTACCAGAATTATGGTTCTTTGTCTGTTTCCAGTTAGTGTTCCCATGACCTGAAGATGTTTATATTTTATCGAGATCATACTCGACTGATTTTTACCAGAGTTATGGTCCTTTGGCAATTTCTTAACAATAAGTCTTGTCTCTGCAATTCCTCTTGCAGTTTTCAATGGATTTTAAGTCTTCAAGTTATTGTTCGAATGACCTGAAGACGATCATAGTGTACGGAGGTCACAGTTTTTACCAGAGTTATTGCCGTTTGTCAGTTTTAGCCATCATATCAGATGTCCTGGTCTCCTTAACCACCTACATTTCTCAAGGGATTTTGATGAAATTTTCCAGTCATTGTTTCCATGACCTGAAGATGATCATATTTTACCTCTGTCTCCGTACGTCCGTACGTCCGCAACTCCTCCTACAGTTTTCAAGAGATTTTGATGAGACTTCCCATTTATGGTTCCCATGACCTGAAGATGATCATATTTTATCGGGATCATGTTGTACTGATTTTTGCCAAAGCTATTCCCTTTGTTTAGTTTTTCTATATGAAGTATTGGCCCTGCAACACTGCTCGCAGTTTTCAATTAATTTGGATATAATCTTTCAGTTATTGTTCCCATGACCTGAAGAAAATTATATTGTACCATGTGCACACCGTACAGCCGGCTGCGTCGAAGACAGATTACTGTCTCTAAGACAGATCGCGGAAAACGTTCCATAGAAAGGGTAGGTGAACTTTTTTTGTTTGTATAAATCGAGAAGGCAATCTGTTGACTTTTGCTGCTTTTGGAGAAGAAACTAAATGCCGCTGGAGATACCGCAGCAAAATTCTGACTATATTTCAAAGCCAGATAAGGCTTTTCCAGTTCGTTGAAAAATATTTTCATCGAAAATTTTATGAATTTTTGTTTTCGGCGTCAAGTGTACGTCTACGGAACAAAATATGTTACATTCACTTACTCATGCTAAAACTACGATTATTCAGCAGCATTTCTGCCAAATTGGACCGTATAACTCGGTTAAATAAACAAACTACGCCCCACTAAAGAGACCAGGGCCCAGGATTACAATCGATACTTAAGTTAAGGTCGACTTAACGATTTAAGGAGGAATTAAAATCTTAGTAAAGTATTTCCTTAAAAAGTGCATTCGAAAGCCACCTATTTCATTTACTTAGCTAAGTATTTAACTTCGGATAAAGTCGTAGTTTTGACGGAAATTTTCACGACGATCAGCACGTAAGTTTCAATTACACATTGATGTAGGCGGCCCACAAGTTTCCCGCGATCTGTCAAAAATCACTTCTTCTGTTTCATTGAATGGAGACAATAGAAAATATGATGGTTTAGTTTCCATTTCACCACATAAACCATGAAAAATGTTTTATACACTATAAAACGTGTTTCATTGAAGGTTCACACTCGATCACGATTTGTGCGGACAAACATTGGTCACATTGTAGCACCACGCCATATTCAAAACGCTGTTTCTACGGGGTCCCTTTAGAAACAAGAAATCATACAATATTTGAATATACAAACCAAAAAGGCTTATATGCAGTGGACGGTCTGACTCACATCACTTTGCCTGGGTAGGCTTAGTCCTTTTAAGCTGTTTACCAGTGCTCGTGCCAGTGTGGTCAGTTTCAGCTCTACATGGAAGCATCATGCAGCCAAATCTGAAGCCCCGAGGGGTGGGGGCGGAATCGGTTTTATAGAGTCTGTCCATGATTCAACCCTTCTCATGCCGTTAGGCGTATTGCATAATATTCAATACAATCTGGTACAGTAATGTATATTCTGCACTATGGTGAAGAACAGGGAAGACTCCCGCAGAAACCACCCCAAACTTAACCCCGGCTACAATATTGTTTTCGGATGTCATTATTATACATGTATGTAGTTGATATAGTCATTAACGACTAGATCAAACATCGTGCAGACAAACACGGAGAAAAACCGTAGCTCCAGTCGGAGTAAAACAAAGGAAAAAATGTGATATAAAATCTCTGTACATTCCATCTCGGATTGCCCCGTCTTTTTATGAATGTGGTCCTTATCTGCGTATTACCTTACAGTTGATGAGGCATAAAGCGCTCACTCACTCACCTCACAAACACACTCAATCACTCACATGCACAAGCTTACAAGGGGGTGGACGGCCCCCGCCCATCGAGGCTTCAAGAAATAGAGGGGCTGCTTGATGCTTCCACGCAGAGCTGAAATCGACCCGCACACGAGTACTGGTAATCCGTTTAGAGGATCTAAGTCTGCCCAGGCAAAGCGGTGCGAGAATATAAACCCTATTGGTTTCATTGGGCGGCAGGGCTTGAGATGTCATTTCATCTCGATGTCGGGTAAAAGTTCCACAAAATTGGAAGCAACGTCTCCAAAATGACCTTTACAGTGTTGACGGGGACGTTAAACCTCAAATCATACAAAACAAACAAGGGAGGTGGTACGCCTCAAACTTATTTTTATTTAGCATTTCAAGGCAAGGAGTAGAAGCTTATGATTGGTTGCGGCCAATATCAGTTGGACACCCCAGTGACGCAAGATACACGTCACCTTGCCTCACCCAACCAGCACAAGCCGACCACACGCTACCTCCAGTAAACCACTTAGAAGGCTTAAGCCTACCCAGGCAAAGTGGTGCAAGTCGGGCCGTCCATGCATATACGAGTTTGATTGGGCGACAGGGCTTGAGATGTAATTTCATCTCAATGTCGGGTAAAAGTCCGACAAAATTGAAAGCAACACTTCCGAAATCAAACCTAAATAGTGTTGCGGGGACGAATCTCAAATCAACCAAAAAAAAAAAACTTCTTTGTATTTAATAAATTTTGATATCGCGAATCTTACACAAATGGTCCTTTCGTACGAAAGTTACGAAACGGGCCTTCGAATTGGATTTTAAATTGGATTTTATTGCCTTTACTATGACCATTTGCCCTGCAAATGTACATCGCTGACATACGTTACAGTTGTTCCCGCCAAAATAGAAATTATTTACATTTCAAGTGAAAATACTAATGTAAACCTATAGAAAACAATGCAGTTCATACTTCCATGAACGCATCAAGTCATATGATTTTCCATGACGTCAAATGACGCCAGTCTAAACCATGGTTCTCTATGATCTCACTGGGCGTTCCGCTCTTTATAGAAAATTGCGTGTAAATGTTTTTCAGCTTTAACAGTTTGCCTTATAAGTGAGGAAAAAAGAATGTAAATATAAGAAATATTTTTTCGATGTTCATGAAGGTATGAACGACAGCGGGTCGCTAGCAAAGTTTATATGAACCCCTTCGGAGTTCATGTACTTTGCAGGCGACCCTGTTCGTTCATACTTTCATGAACAGCAGAAAAATAAAAGTCATTTCTTAAATGCACGTGGCGTCATACTATTTCATGACACTGAATATAAAGACGGCATATGATGGTTGTGAACATTGTATGCGTAAAAGAAGCAGGACATGCATAAGCGTAGGAACATGGACCCGCTGTGCCACAGGATCAGTTTTTAATTAACAGACAAAAGTGATATGCGCCAGCCTCCCTCCCCAAACACCCCCCCCCCATCCCCCGACACACAATCCTGTCGGCCCCACCCACCCATCGGGGCATGAAGAAATAAATTGGCTGCATGATGCTTCCACGCAGAGCTGAATCCGACCGCAAACGAGTACTGGTTACCCATTTAGAGGATCTAAGCCTGCCCATAGGGACTTGAATCTTTTTTTTTTTTTTTTTTTTTTCATCATTCAAGCCCCTATGGCATGCCCAGGAAAAGCGGCGCCAGTCGGACCGTCCATGCTTATAAACCCTATTGGTTTCATTGGGCGACAGGCTTGAGAAGTCATTTCATCTCAATGTCGGGTAAAAGTCCCTCAAAATAGCAGCAACGTCTCCAAAATGGCCTGTATATAGTTGAAAGGGACGTTCAACATCCAATCAATCAATCAAACATACACACACCTACCCTGACAAAAACAACCAAGTCGTTTAAGACCCCCTTTCGCTTGTAAGAACCTTCCTACACCAAACAATAAATTGTTACCCTGTTACCAGTATTATACAGTATTATGTAAAGGGAAGTTTTTATACAGCTCTATCGGTCGAAAACTGTGAAATCCCAGTTGTTTTATACCTCATCGCCAAGTCGACTTGCGCTCCAAGGAGGAAAAAAACAGTGGCTCGACCGTGACCCGAACCCAGGGCCTCTTGAATATGATGCAAACACTTTACCGTCTGAGCTACCGAGCATGACTGGTAATTTTGGGCAAATAAAAGCTCTCGTTTTAGCCGTTGTTGATATATACATTCATGTGTCAAGGCCAAATCTTAAAAGTTAAGGTACCTACCTGGGTTACCTTAAATATTTAAGGATATTCTCTGGTTAAGTATCGACTAAACGAAAGAAATTCTTTGTAGTTCACTTTATACGACAGTTTAGTAAATACTTAGTTTAAGTAGGTACTTAAAATTTAAGTATGCATTGTAATCCTGGGCCCAGGTGTCCAAAAATGCTTTCTCTAACTGCAGATTGTTTTTTATACGACTGTCCACAAACACAGATCAGAGATTTCGAAGCCTAACATTGATGACAGATCAGAATTTCGGTTACATTTTCAATAAAGACGAATTCTGGATGACTTAACACCGGCAACTTCGGTGGAAGCTATTTCATGCCGGCTCCAGGGCATTACTTGTAATAATGCTGCAGTTGAGTAACATAGAGGCTGCTCTATAATCATTTATATTTCCTGTCAACACACAAATTGTGCATTCTAATGCACTTACGTATGTAACGCGACGTCTGATTGGATAACGTCAAAAATTTGCGACAGTATATTCTGCGATATACTGTCGGAAATCCGACGTCACCACGTAACGTCGTTTTTCATTGGCTTACATTTGGTTTTACGCAGCTCACAACGCCTGCTGCTTTGTGCAAAATAGTACAATTTTTAACAAAACAACCGAATAAGTGCATTAGAATGGGGATAACTGTATTGAAAATTGTCATTTGGGGAGGTAAATCGGTGGTTTTACGGTCGCAAATTACGTTTTACCGCTCCGCTGACGCGTCGCCGTAAAACGAAATTTCCGACCGTAAAACCACCGATTTACCTCCCCAAATGACAATTTTGAATACAGTTATCCCCTAAATCAGTAGAATCCTCCGTGGTGTAGTGGTTATGCTACTTGCCTTGTAAACCAGGATTCGCGGGGTCGATCCCGGGCTTCTCCAGACTTTCGGATGTGTCTTTAAACCGAGGTCCCGTCTCCTTAGGTGACCTTAGCTGTTAGTGAGACGTACAACTCTCTCTCTCTCTCTCTCTCTCTCTCTCTCTCTCTCTCTCTCTCTCTCTCTCTCTCTCTCTTTCTCTCTCACTCTCTTGTGCAATCAGTAAACATCTGAGGCGTTATTTGTTTAATTTTCTTCTGCCTGTACTTACCTAGATGTTACACGGCTCAGCGATTTCTGTGTTGTAATTTGTTTGTTTGTAACAACACTACGCTGATTGAACCTTTAACATGATCTGTAAACAGTCAACTGAAGAGGAATTCAGATCCCAAAATTCAAGATCCAAACTGTCCTAAAAGTCTATGGAGGTGAATGATTGATTTGATTTGAGGTTTAATGCCCCCGTCAACACTGTAAAGGTCATTTTGGAGACGTTGCTTCCAATTTTGTGGGACTTTTACCCGACATTGAGATGAAACGACATCTCAAGCCCTGTCGCCCAAAGAAACCAATAGGGTTAATTAGCATGGACGGTCCGCCTCGCACCGCGGTTCCTGGACAGGCTTAGATCCTCTAAGCGGTTTACCAGTACTAGTGCGCGGGCCGGATTCAGCTCTGCGTGGAAGCATCATGCAGCCCATATATTTCTTCAAGCCCCTATGGATGGGGGCAACACTCTGTGTTGTAATTAGTTAGGAATTCGATATTGAAAGTAAACAGCTGACGTTCGTGCGAATATCTGGTTGTGTCATTTTTTAACATCAAACGCCAAGTGTTTTTAATGCACGAACAAGGTTGCACAATGCAATAATGAACATTAAATAGGTCGTTATGCAAACGGTGCAGAGGCGACCATGAACAACAAGATGGTACGTGCGTCTGTATTAACCAATTCAGTACCAGAAACCCCTAAAGAGGTACCTTTGCAAACAGTGCAGGCCCAGATCAGACACTTCAGAATGCAAACGGTGCAGAGACGACCATGTACAACAAGATTGTACGTGCGTCTGTGTTAACCAATTCAGTACCAGAAACCCCTAAAGAGGTACCTTTGCAAACAGTGCAGGCCCAGATCAGACACTTCAGAATGCGGTAATGCGGCGTCTGATCAGGACCTACACTGTTTGTAAAAAAGCTGAACTTTTTTCTGAAAAAAATTCTGAAGAAAACACAGCCTAACACCCCTTAATATCAAAATGGACTCCTGCCATATATAAGGTGGAAGATTCCATTTGGTACAATAAGGGTTAACTTTAATTCACTCGGCGCCGCTTGTGGTTTATATTCCCGTACAATACAAGAGCCATAATTTGAGTAACACTGAGGCTGTGGTTCTCATCACGTTAAGTCCGTGTAATGAACAGCCCTCTACAACTTGCTTATATAGAGAAAACCTTTGTTTACAGGGGGACACATTATTTTTCTTATTTCTGTTTCAAGACATTTTTTTTTTTTTTTTTTTTGGTTTGGGTTTTACGGCCCTTTCAAGATTATTTCACTCATATCGAGCCGATCGTTAATCATAGGTGGGCGAAAACCGGAGTACCCGGAGAAAAACCACCTGACCTTCCGTTGCAGAACTTGGCGTCTCACACGTGACCCGAGCGAGGCTCGAACCCACGGCGGTTGTTTCAAGACATAGGTTTTGGGTTCTCGTCATACCTTCTCAATGCAACAGTCCTCACGAGCACCCTCAACATATGTTTGGAGTATTGAAAAGAAAAATATCACACTTTTTCATCAGAATATACCGTTTTGGAGGTATGAAAGAAAGCACTATATCACATGGCTGTGTTATAGTAATGTGATCTGTTTGTGTAGCTTTGCAGTTTAGTTTAGCACGTGTTATGTGAAGTGCTCCATGTTAGTGTGGCTGAATCAAATAATGTACTGCTTTCCTCTATATTTGGCAATAGGACTGTTGTTTTACGCTTCACTAAAATGAAAAAGTAAACTCTACAAGTTGGTCCGTGTTTGAATGTAAAACTTCTTTAGTATGATTAAACATGATGATAGCAATAGGTTTTGGTTTGTTTGATTTGAGGTTTAACGTCCCCGTCAACACTGTATAGGTCATTTTGGAGACGTTGCTTCCAGCCTTGTGGGACTTTTACCCGACATTGAGATGAAATGACATCTCAAGTCCTGTCGCCCAATGAAACCAATTGGGTTTATGAGCATGGACGGTCCGATTTGCACCGCTTTGCCTGGGCAGGCTTAGATCCTCAAAGCGGTTTACAAGTACTCGTGTGCGATCGGTTTCAGACTTGCGTGGAAGCATTATGCAGCCCATTTATTTCTTCGAGCCCCGATGGGCAGGGACACTTGCGCGTGCGTGCGTGCGTGCGTGCGTGCGTGCGCGCACGCGTGCGTGCATACGTGTGTTTGTGTGTTCCACCAACAGCTAAAGTCATACGGTTTAAAGACTCAGCCGAAAGTGTGGACATAAAGAAAACACGCCTATAAAAATACAATATAACCCACAAGCGGCGCCGAGTGAATTAAAGTTTACCCTTTTTGTACCAAATTGAATCTTCCACCTTATATATGGCGGGAGTCCATTTCGATATTTAGGGGTGTCGGGCTGTGTTTTCTTATAATTTACTCAGAAAATGGTTCAGCTTTTTACAAACAGTGTATGTCCTGATCAGACGCCGCATCATCGCATTCTGAAGTGTCTGATCTGGGTCTGCACTGTTTGCAAAGGTACCTCCTTAGGGGTTTCTGGTACTCAATTGGTTAATACAGACGCACGTACCATCTTGTTGTACATGGTCGCCTCTGCACCATTTGCATAACGACCTATTGCTATTTCATTATTGCATTGTGCAACCCTGTTCGTGCAATAAAAATACATGGCTTTTGATGGTAAAAAATGGCACAACCAGACATTCGCACGAACGTCAGCTGTTTACTTTCAATATCGAATTCCTAACTAATTACAACACAGGAATCGCTGAGTCTGTGACATCTAGGAAAGAAAAAGTACAGGCAGAAGAAAATTAAACAAATAACGCCTCAGATGTTTACTTATTGCACAAGAGAGTGAGAGAGAAAGGGCGATAGAGCTGTACGTCTCACTAACAGCTAAGGTCACCTAAGGAGACGACGGCCCCCGCCCTTGGGGCTTAAAGAAACAAATGGGATGCATGATGCTTCCACGCAGAGCTGAAACCGACCTGCACACGAAGACTGGTAAACCGCTTAGTGGAGCTAAGCCTGCCCAGCCAAAGCGGTGCGCGTCGGCCCGTCCATGCTTATAAACCTATTGGTTTCATTGGGCGCCAGGGCTTGAGATGTCATTTCATCTCAATGTCGGGTAAAAGTCCCACAAAATTGGAAGCAACGTCTCCAAAATGACCTTTACAGTGTTGACGGGGACGTTAAACCTCAAATCAACCAACCAACCAACCTAAGGAGACGGGACCTCGGTTTAAAGACACATCCGAAAGTCTGGAGAAACCCGGGATCAATCCCGCGAATCCTGGTTTACAAGGCAAGTAGCATAACAACTACACCACGGAGGCTTGTACTGATTGCACAATTTGTGTGTTGACAGGAAATATAAATAAATATAAGTCATCCAGAATTCGTCATTATTGAAGATATAACCGAAATTCTGATCTGTCATCAATGTTAGCCTTCGAAATCTCTGATCTGTGTTTGTGGACATTCGTATAAAAAACAAGTCGGCTGCTTTCAAAAAGCATCCAATAGGTTTGGTCTTGTCAGTCTACATTCTGATTTGAGCCAGCTGATATCATTATCCCACTTAGTGCATTTTTTGATTACAAAATAATAAACTTTAATACAAAACGTGTATATAAAATTTCGAAGTCTGTGACCTTGGTATCAGGAAGGGTAGGAAGTGATAAGTATTCTGTGGTAAATTGTTTAACGCCATGACAGGTATAAACTAAATGTAACTTACATATGGTTTGCACATGTATAGCACAAAACTTAACCAAACGAAAATGTAAACCGAATTTTTCAAAGGGTCATAACTCTGTTAATATTTGGTGGCATATCTTCACATCTTAGCCTTACTACATGCACATTTTAGGCTTGATCGGATGAAAACTGTATAGTAGGATTTATACGGAAACGAAAAAAAGTTTACGAACGGACGGACGGACACCAACCCCGTAACTTAATACGACCGTTTTTTTTTGTTTTTTTTTTTGTTATTGTTGTTTTTCAAACGGGCATATGAAAAGATTTTTCCTAAGTCATCAGGCCTTCTGTAGGGCCTTGGTTATCTATTTCATTTGTTGTTAACGTCCCTGTAAAAACTGTATGAGTCTTTTTGAGACATTGCTTCCAATGTTGTGGGACTTTTACTCAGTACTGATATAAAACGGGCAGATAAATCTCCTTCTTAAGCCCTGTCACCCAATGAAACTAAATGGTTGAAATGCATGAACGGTCCGACTCGAGCCACTTTCCCTGGGCAGGCTTAAGACTTTCTAGGCGATTTAACACTACTCATGTGCGGCGGTATCAGTTCTGCGTGGAAGCATCATGCAGCCCAATCTTTTTCTTCAATCCTCGATGGACGGGGGCCGATCAGACCTTGGGGCAATATATTGGACTGCATGAGCTGAAACCGACCGAACTTTGAAGTATTGCTGAACCGCCTAGGAAGATCTAAGCCTGCCCAGAAAAAGTGCTGCGAATCAGACTGTATCTTAAACCTCGGCAGTTTCTTTGAGCGGTACCTCCGCAAAAACTTGAAATTTGCTATCCTTTTGTATTTCTTTCTGGATAACAATTTAATTGTAAAAGAAACTGATTAGTAAAACGTCAAGTATTGAGTGGAAATAAAGAACACCATTCTCGGCTTATCAGATACAATAGCTCCTATCGAATGCGCCAAAAAGTCTTTTAACAACTCAGTCTGTAACTGGTGGCAGGTCACTTAGTAGTCATGAAGTTTTTGAATAGAAACTATTGCTATCTGTGCTGGGCTCAAGAACAATAAACAGCGACCCATCAACGTTATGTCTTTGTTTCGCTCCCTAAATATTTTATATATTTGGAAGAGTTAGAACCTTCGACCTTGGCACTGACGTTAATTCTAGTAGCAAAGACATGAAGATGTTTTTACACACCCAGCGATCTTTTTTATGTTTGGTTTTACGATCCTTTCAAGATTATTTCACTCACACCAAGCCGATCGTTAATCGGAGGTGAGTGAAAACTAGAGTACCCGATGAAAAACCTCCTGACCTTCCGTTGCAGAACTTCTCATTATGTGACCTGAGCCATGC
Source organism: Lucinisca nassula (assembly GCA_963580285.1). Lineage (NCBI taxonomy): Eukaryota > Metazoa > Mollusca > Bivalvia > Lucinida > Lucinidae > Lucinisca > Lucinisca nassula. The sequence continues at coordinate 91,281,816 of OY757019.1, read as the reverse complement.
TCAAACATACACCGTTGAAAGACCTAATGATTAAGAGTCAGCACTCTTATCCCCTAGGCCACGGAGGCCCGTTACACCCTGCGATCTTTATAAATGAGGAAAAATAACGTTCTCTGTCTTTCCAACATTTACATATACTTATTATTAGAGCGTGCCGAAAGATGTTCAGAATATATAAATCTGTTCCTATCTGTGTGAAGTAAACTTTGCAAGTTTTGTTTATTTGTATTTAACGGCCCAGTCAACACTGATTTGGGTCTCTTTTTTTAGCATATCAGTGTACCTATCCACGCTTTTCCAGAGCAGGCTTATCCGTAAGCGGTTTACCAGTTCAGTGCACATTCTGTCGCCAAAACCTGACCCCTGCCCTTCCTGAATCAGCGGAAGGGAGAGAATGACCATAGAAAAGATTTCATAATCTCCACGAAAGAATGTTGCCGACCCCGGTAGGTATCGGACCCGAGTCTTCCTTATCGCCAGTCAGACTGCATTCGACTGAGCTTCCACAGCCAGCCACACTTTGTGAGTAGTAGTAGTTATGTTCTGTTGATTTTCGTTTCCATGGCCCCATTGACTTACTCCATAATGGCATTGCAAGACGTAAAATTTGCGAAAATGACTGCTACTCCTGCAAAAGTAGTTTCTCTTTGGATATGTCAAGGGGTATACTCTTAAAGGAAAGAATTTGCTCCTGGGGAGAAGCAAATTCTTCCCCTTTTAGAGTAGACCCCTTTTTCAGTTGGACAGAGCCAACAGAGTAGCAACCATAAGGTCCTTAAAGGTGCATTATTGAGCTACCGGGTCTCAACTTTTTTTTCTGGTTTTTATCTTCAATGCATACTCCTTTGTCATGTGTACACTTTTGGAGCCAAATACAGCTTCAGAACTTTGTGAAAATGGTCGTTTTCATTCATGTTTACCCTTCGCTCTGAACATGTGTTCGGAATTTTTGTTCTAAAAATAAATCTGTCACTTTACACATACATGGCGACAGCATCGTCTCTGAGTGTCGTTACTTATGGCATGGTATTCAGCGTCATATTTTTTTTCCGATTCAGGCATGGCCTAAGCAAACAAGGCCAAAAATGAACGTCGCATAACGTCATATATGGGGATTCTATTTTTGTCACGAACTAAAAATAGATCTAACTAGTGTTCGAAACCTAGTTAGGGAATCCCTCTCAAACTCGTTTACCTGTCATCATAATTGTTCGAATTTTTGCATAAAATGCATTCATTTGTATTGTTTTAAAGAAAAATACCGGTTATATGTATTTTATTTTTGGAAGCATTTTTTCCAGATAGCTAAATAATGCACCTTTAAAATTGTATTTTCATTACGAAATCATGCCTATAGAATTGTGATCCCCTTTAATATGTTCTATAAAAGGGTTATCCTTTGGAAGCAAAGAATACACCACAGAACTGAAAGATATGGTGTGCACATGTTTTCTGATCCAGACTAGCTAGTTTCGGCCAATTAGGCCTCATCAGTAACCCTAAGATATTTTCCAAATTCCACAAAGGATTCAATGATCACAAATATAATCTACACTATGATGTAGGGTAGGGAGACGTTTACCCGCCGCCACACATTCCCACACACCAGTTGTGGTGAAGTTAAATACGGTAGGTGACCAATTAATTGGAACACCCTAGCAGTTCGAACACCCAAAGTTATTCCGAATTTGTGGCTGAAAACTTTCTCATTTAATTCGAAATCCCAAATTTTTCAGAAATCAGAATTTTTAATACTTCGAACACACAAAAAAATGCCGAAAAATGCATCCAGAAAAGGCATTTCGGACCGTTCCCGGGTTTATCATTACAACATCGTACTGGTCGTATATGAGATAGCGCACGAAAAAAAGAAAACTTAGCATGAAATGTGTGCGACTTCCAAAGACTCGGATTAACATGCACTCTGTAAGGCAAATGGTTTTCGCTTCTCTCACTTTGGAAAGCCCTGTGGTAGTGGAAGGTTCATACCCTCACCGAATACTGATCAGACTGCGAGAAACGCAGGCTGCAAGTGCTTAGATCAACCTTGATGAGCCACAGGAGTTTCACTTATTTATGTTGTGAAAATCCCATCGTCTGCATCAGGCTCATGCGATCAGCGAAGACTCTAATCGGATTGCATGAATGAGTACGCTAAGATGTGTCCTCGCTGGTTTCTCAACGACCTGCAAACACTGAACATGCGCACCCACTACCGGTATAGAAGGCAAGGGGTTTCACTTAGCCTTGTGACTTCGTAAGATTTAAGGGTTCAGTAAAGACTGATCACATTGCATCGATGTTCAGGCTGATACTAGTCGGTGATGTAGCATTGTGGCCTACAAAGGCTTGGATCACCATGCATATGCAAGTGTTTTCGTTTAAATGCTCTCAGACTCTGGAGCGTAGCTTCAGCTTTCATTATTATTTGTGTGACAGTTTTACCCTTTTTCCATGTGCCGTGGCATTGATTCAATGCCTCTTTGATAGCAGAAGCGCCCCTTTAATATTAATTGAGAGTTTCCCGCCATTTTCCACAGAACGTCTTTTAGCACGTGCGAGTGAAATTCATGGTTGTTGCATGCAAAAAGGTAGTTTAATTCAGGTTACCTGGTTGGGCTACCCTGGTTTTCTGAGGAGCAAGTGAAGATGCCCATTTATTTCACGGTGACAAGGTTTTATTGGAAGTAATTTCGGGGAACATGATTAAGAAAATAAATCATATTCGGTGTGGGGGGAAGACTCAGGCCAGCCTGCACATTCATGCAGTCTGAATAGTCTTCGTTGTTCGTATGTGCCTACCATGGCCTCTGTGCTAATCAAAGAACAACAGGCAAAAACTGTGGCCACAATGGCTAGATGCGCAGGCTAATCTGGTCCTTCCTTTGAACCTTTTTTTTTCGCCGTGCGCCGGCTTAAAACGACGGCGTGTACATTTGACCGGCCCAATCTGCTTGCGACGTAACAAACAAATCCTAAGCTACCAAATGCAAGGATCAAGTCTGTTCAGATCTCCTTTCTCGAGTAAAATACTTGTTGCGCATGTGCGTACAGAAAAGACTGATAAGTCTGCACAGTTGTGCAATCGGGATTGTGTCTTCAATGTTCAAGAGGTTTGAAATGTTTCATCGCGCATAAAGTGAAGATCAAATTTGTGTATGATGTCCGCATTTTCTTTTTCTTGTTACTTGCATATCTAAATAACATGATGGTTTTGCATCCGCACAGTCTAATCAGTCTTCACCGGACTACTTCGATGGGCATTGAATTGCTACATGCCCCCCGGCTCACGCTGGTTTGAGACTGCTTATTAGTAAACAGAGAACACACAAACAAGGCTGCGCAGTCTAGCCTGAGGCTTCACTATGCGCTTAAACAATATAGGTGGGGGTGGGGGATGTGAAGTATCTATGCGCCTAGCTCCACTGGGTAGCTGCACGTGCGGGTTTCAACATCCCATCCCATATATACATGTAGCTGGACTTTGTCTGCTGCGGTGTAGCCGGAACAAAAAAAAAATATTACAGACTATAAGGAATTCTTTGAAAAATCCTCTTTTTCCTAGATATGGGCTACTCTTAAGAAAAGAATTTGCTCCAAACAAATCAATTTCTGTTATTCTTGAGATCACAAATTGACTCGCCCATTTTAAAGGGAATAGTGATAGTTCAATAGGTGTAAATGTCATTAATGACAATGTGTATCGCATTCAAAGACCCCCTGCACACACTGACTTATTTATAGATCAAACTGTTCTGCACTGAATAATTGATATTTATAACTTCTAAACACTTGCGGATTGACAGGGCCACGGGGAAAAAAACGTAGTTGTATAAAATATTGAACACAGCCTGATCCAATGTATGGAATTCTTTCAGATCAAACAGTTATTTCCAATCTGATATTTTCTAAAAATTCCAACACCCGGATCATTATTTATTTTTTTACTGTTCGAATTAATTGGTCATTTACAGTATGTTCTATAAAAGGGTTATCCTTTGGAAGCAAGGAATACACCACAGAACTGAAAAATATGGAGTGTACATGTTTTCTGGGACAGCCTAGCTAGTTTCGGCCAATTAGGCCTCATCAGTTAGCCTCAGGTATTGTCAAAATTCCACAATGGAATCAATGATCCCAAAGGACAAGAAAATATAATCTACACTTTTATATAGTAACGCTCGGGTTTGCAGGGGTATACATTAATTTCCGTATTCATGCTCTGGGACACTGGATTGTGGGTACTCGATAGAATCGCTTCGTCGAGGCGTTTCTGTCGACTTCCCGCAATCTATGTTTTGAGCAAAAAAAGGCAAATATTCCAATTTTTCTTTTTAAAATTTCTTTTTCTTTGGCCAAAAATGACAATGTATTTGAATAGGTGTGTTTCGAAATACGGTAAAACTGGTAGACTAACTGCCACAACTGCCAGGTGTATCCATTTCCCTTAAGATATTTTTATTGTTGGAGTTGAAACGCTTGCTTTTCGGTCTGTTTCGCTATTCAGACAGGCTGTTTCCTGTAATTGCAGTATAGTATTGCATCATCGTTTAAGCTGATTGGTTGATCGCGTCACGTGCCCCTCCATGGAACAGCTACAATCTGGTCATTATACCCGGTTTGCCCGCCTCATGGCGACCAAACCAACAATCTGTAGTTAGAGACAACATTTTTTTGGACACCTGGTCTCTTTAGTGGGGCGTAGTTTGTTTATTTAACCGAGTTATACGGTCCAATTTGGCAGAAATGCTGCTGAATAATCGTAGTTTTAGCATGAGTAAGTGAATGTAACATATTTTGTTCCGTAGACGTACACTTTACGCCGAACACAAAAATTCATAAATTTTTCGATGAAAATATTTTTCAACGAACTAGAAAAGCCTTATCTGACTTTGAAATATAGTCAGAATTTTGCTGCGGTATCTCCAGGTATTTAGTTTCTTCTCCAATAGCAGCAAAAGTCAACAGATTGCCTTCTCGATTTATACAAACAAAAAAACTTCACCTACCCTTTCTATGGAACGTTTTCCGCGATCTGTCTTAAAGACAGTAATCTATCTTTGACGCAGCCGGTTGTACGGTGTGAAGTGCAAGATTTATGGCCCTTTGTTAATTTTTGTCCTGTTGCAAATGGACAACTCGATATTCACCTTAAAAAGAATCATCATTTACAGTTTTGGAAATCACTTTCTTCCTTACAACATTCAGGAAAACTGAAAAAAATTAGTCTGTTGAAAGGGTTGTAAAATCTCAAAATATTGTTGTTATAGTGGACATAGTCATCACATACTGACATTTCAAACGTCAGGGGACACTTTGGCCTAGCCTTTTATTTAAATGTGTCAAATTTTAGCCAGACTTCATATGAGGTCTTTATTTCTTGCACACCAGACAAGGAAATCCGTGATTTTACCCTGGGATAGAAATTTATGTTCTGACCCTCGTGTTCCGACCCAAAATCGAATATAATCGCGTGTTTGATAAATGCACTGGTTGATTACGACCTCGTATGCGCCGTCGTTAAGGTTGACGTCACAGCAACGTCTCTAAACATTCCTTCAGTGTCAACACAATATGGCGTACGTTGGTAACCGAAGTGGCTGCAGCATTAAAAATCCGCTTTAAGAAACGGAAGGTATGCAAGAAAAATAATCCAATATGGCTGTGAGGGGCGGATAGAAAAATCCGTCCCTCGGGATCACTGTCCGGCATCACTAGGCAAGCCTCGTGATGCCGGACAGTGTCCCTCGGGACGGATTTTTCCATCCACCCCTCACACCCATATAAAGTTTTTATATTCTTGGGTGAAGGAGGTAACGTGACTATGATAAAACTTTCACCACAGAATTAACAAGATGTGTTTGTGAAACACTGATGCCCCCGGACAGCGCATGTAAAATATGAAAGCAGTATCACTAAGCAATCGAAAGGTATGGCCAATGTTCGTCTTAAAAAAGTAGGTCAATGTCACAAGGTCAAAAATTATGAGATCGTTGGAAAGGTCATGTGACATAGAATAAACATGTGAAGTATGAAAGCCATATCACTTACCAATCGAAAGTTATGGCCAATGTTAAAGTTTTTTTTAAAAAGTAGATCAAGCGTCAAGGTCAAGGTCAAAAGGTCAAACATTATGGTATCGCTAGAAAGGTCTTGTGACAAGGAATGCACATGTGAAATATGAAAGCCCTCCCACTTACCAATCGAAAGTAATGGCCAATGTAAAAGTTTTTAAAAAGGGTCAAATGTCAAGGTCAATGTCATGAGATAAAAAATTATAGTACCGCTAGAAAGGACTTGTAAGAAAGAATGCACATGTGAAATATGAACCAATAGAAAGTTTTGGACTATGTTAAAGTTTTTAGAAAGTAGGTCAAACGTCAAGGTCAATGTCACGAGGTAAGATTGATGGTACCATTAGAAAGGTTTTGTGACAAGAAATGCACATGTGAATATGAAAGCCCTACCACTTACAACTCGAAAGTTATGGCCAATGTTAAGGTTTTTAAAAAGTAGGTCAAATGTCAAGGTCAAGGTCAAGAGGTAAAAAATTATGGTACCACTAGAAAGGTCTTGTGACAAGGAATGCACATGTGAAATATGAAAGCCCTAACACATATCATTCGAAAGTTACGGCTGATGTTCAAATTTTATAAAAAAACAAGGGGAGATAATTCAGCCAAAAATGAAACATAGTTATAGCCCTTGGTCAGGATGTAGCCCTTGAGATGGTGAATAAGTGTGTGAAGTTTCATCGGGCTAGGTCAAATACTTTTGAAGTTATGCTCAAGGTAAAGTTTTGTAAAAAAAATTCAAGGGGAGATAATTCAGCCAAATAAAGCAACAGAATTATGGCCCTTGGTCAAAATGTAGCCCTTGTGATGGTGAATAAGTGTGTGAAGTTTCATCGGGCTAGGTCAAATACTATTGAAGTTATGATCAAGATTTAAGTTTTTGTGGCGGGCAGACAAACAAACAAACAAACAAACAGACAGACAGACAGATAGACAGACAGACAGGGCAAAAACTCCCCCGCGAATCAAAGTTTCTCGGGGGCATAAAAAGTATGGAGTGAACAAGTTTTTTCTTGGTCAGACTAGATAGTTTCTGTCAATAAGGCCTTATCAGTGACTCAAACATTTTCAGAATTTTACAATGGAATCAATGATTCCTTAGAGCTAGAAAATATAAGATGCACTATGTTGAAGAGCAAGCGGAAGTCCATTACGCAAACACGCCTATACAAATACATTGTCACCTTTATCGCCGAAAAAATGAAAAATCTAAGATGAAAAATTGTGATATTTTTCTTATTTCTGCTCAAAATATAGATTGTGGGCACTCGTTAGAACCGCCTCGTCGAGGCGGTTCTAACGAGGAGCCACAATCTATATTTTAGAGCAGTTATAAGAAAAATTAGGTTTACCCCCGGAAACCCCAGTTTTGCTATATAAAAGTCGGGTTCAAGGGGGTCAAAATTATATAGGCGTGTTTTCGTGATGTCAGACTTGATATACTATGCACTAACGGTGACATATTTTTGAAAGAAACAGTGACTTTTCTTGTTATTGTGTTCATCTGTTCGTTCCTATTTCTTTCTAACCATATACGCACTGCTTAATTTTTCGTCGATGATTTCACAGGAACTCTACAGGCTTGAAACTAGTTTGTCTGGTTCAGAAAAATGCATTTCTATATCCCATTGTTTTCAATAATTTTTCTGCGTTGTAGCCCCTGTTTCCAAAGGACACACTTTTTATGGAACTTATTTAAATATGTTCCATGAAAGTGTTATCCTTTGGAAGCAAGGAATACACCAAAGAACTGAAAAATATATACAAGCTTTTTATAGAGCAGACCAGCTTGTTTCGGCCAATTAGGCCTCATGAGTGACCCTCGGATATTTTTATAATTCCACAATGGAATCACAAAGAAAAAAATATAAATTACACTCTGGTGAAGGACATTTTCAAAGCAGGGCTATAATTAAACAAGGGTGTTTAACATTTATCTAGGTGTATGGGATTTAATATCTCGTACTGTCGAGGTCGTATTTTCAAGATTGTAATTCGAAATTGCTACTTACTTTTTTTCCATTATTAAGTCCAAATTTTGAGATACTAAGTAGAAGTAAAACAAAGATCAGGAATCGATACAGTAACTTACTCCACCCATCAAAGACACCAAAGAGAAAGAAACACAAACATGAAGCGACCAGACCATAATGGAAACCTAAACAAAGAAAGGCCATAAGGACAGTTACTTTCCCACAAAAGGGCCAAATGGCCATCCAAAATAAAAATACACAAGTGATACACACAGTAAGTAACAAACAACAACATAAATAAACCGCCACAGAAGAACCGCTTTGGAACGGTCAGTGGAAAGAATTCCATTTGGGGGCTTAAAATCGATTTTACATGGCCATAATCCTCGCCCTTACCTCTGTCGCGGTATACACTAATTTTGTTTAGTCCGCATGAAGGCTTTTTAACTCATCAGTGTAACATCTCCGAGAACATACAAATAAAAAAACTACAGAGATGAAACAAGTCGAAATTTCGATTTATTATTTCGGAATTTCGAACTCTAAATTTAGAGAAAGTAAGTCGAAATTTGGATATAATAAGTAAAAATTTCGAGTAAATAAGTCGAAATTTTGAGATAGTAAGTCGAAACTTTGGGATAATAAGTCGACATTTCGAGATACTATGTCAAAATTTCGAGACACTAAGCCGAAATTTCAAGTTATTATGTCGAAATTTCGAGTAAATAAGTCGCGAAATTTCACGACAAAAAGTCGAAATTTCCAGATACTACGTTGAGAAATTTCGAGTCATTAAATCGAGATTACGAGTAAATAAGTCGAAATTTCGAGAAACTAAGTTGACATTTCGAGACACCTATCAAAAGAAATAAAAGTATTCCTGCCCGTACGTAACGCTAGAGTTATTTTGTTTGAATTAACGTCCCCATCAACATTATTTAGGTCATTTTGGAAACGTTGCTTCCATTTTAACATGTTTTTTTTTATGAACGGTCGTATTATGGTATGGGGACGGCGTCCGTGCGTGCGTCCGTCCGTCCATCCGTCCGTCTGTAAACTTTTCATTTCCGGATAACTCCTCCTACTGTTTTCATCCCATCAAGCTGAAACTTGGTAGGTAGGATTACCATGACCTTATGTAGCGCATATTATTTCGAGGTTATGGTCCACCAAATTTTTACAGAGTAATGCCCCCTTTGAAAATTTTTGTAAACTTTTTCGTTCCCTGATAACTCCTCCTATAGTTTTCATCCGATCAAGCTGAAACTTGGCAGATAGTAAGACCATGACTTGGTGCAGCCCAAGTTATTTCGAGGTTACGGTCCACCAAATATTCACTGAGTTATGCCCCTTTGAAAATTTTGGTAAACTTTTTCATTTCCGGATAACTCCTCCTAGAGTTTTCATCTGATCAAGCTGAAACTTAGTAGGTAGTAAGACCATCACCTGATGCAGCGCATATTCTTTCGAGGTTATAGTCCACCAAATATTTACAAAGTTATGCCCCTTTGAGTATTTCTGCAAATATTTCGTTCCCGGATAACTCCTCCAACAATTAACACTCGTTCAAGCTGAAACTTGTTATATAGTTAGACCATGATGTGGAGAAGTGCTTATTGTTGGGGCCCACACTGGCTATAACTACATTGCTGTTGTCCGTAACGTCGGTCAAAACTTCAAAGGGAGTTGCCCTTCCCTCATGAAACTTCACACACATACACACCATCACAAGACCTATATTCTGACAAATGACCATACCTACATTCCTTTTGTCCGTGTGTTTGTCTTGCCTTATTCACAAAACTTAACCTTGGTCATAACTTCAAAAGTATTTTAACTTTCTCTCATGAAAATTCACACAAATACTTACAATCACAAGACTTATGTTCTGACAAAACCTGTACCACACCTCTTTGATAGCTCTATGTGGGACCCTTTCTGACGTAGTGAGTGATTTTAGTCTGGTTTTGAGGTTATGATCCAACAAATAAAAACAAAATTTAGCCCCTTTGAAAGTTTCTGTAAGCAATATTGCCTGCAATTTAGAACCGATCAAGCTGAAATTTGATATATAGTTAGACCAAGATGTGGAGCAGCGCATATTATTTCAAGGTAACAGTCCACAAACTATTTATAGAGTTATGTCCCTTTAAAAAATCCTGTGAACGTTTTTTTTTTTTTTTTTTTTTTGTTTATTGCTAACTCTTCCTACAGTGCGCGTTTAATCAAGCTGGAAATTGATATATAGTTTGACCACAATGTGGAGCACCACATATTGTTTCGAGGTTATGGCTTACCATATATAAATAAAGTTATGTCCCTTTGCAGATTGCTGTAAGTATTTTGTTTGTGATGAAGCTGAAACTTCACATACACTAAGACCAATTTGTGGCTCAGTGCTTATTGTTTTGAGGGTACGGTCCACCAATACTTAATCGAGTTATGCCCAAATGAAAATTTCTGTACACATTTTGTTTGTGGCTCACTTCTCCAGCAGATAACATTAATATCAAGTTTGACTATGATGTGGAGCAGTGCATATGGTTTTGAGAGGGTGGTCCACCAAATATTTATATACGTATAACACTTCGAAAATATCTGTAGACATTTTCATGTCCGGCTAACTCCTCCTACAATTTAGATCCGATCAAGCTGAAACTTGATATGTAGTTAGACCACGATATAGAGCATGCATTTCTTATTGTTTCAAGGTTTCAGCCCAACAAATATTAACTTAGTACGGGCGTATAATGCCCCGCTTGCGGAGCTCTTGTTTGGGACTTTTACCCGACATTGGGGTGAAATGACATATCAATCCCTGCCGAACAATGAAACCAGAAGGCTAATATGCATTGGACGATCTGACTCACAACGCTTTGCCTGGGCAGGGTTAGTCCTTCTAAACGGTGTACCAGTACACATATGTGGTCAGATTCCGATCTGCGTGAAAGCACCATGCAACCCAATCTTTTTCTCCAAGCCCCGATGGGCGGGGGCGAAACGCTAGAGTTGACGCAGATATTTTCTGGTATCAATAGACTTTAAAAGAAGGACCAATGCCTGCCTTGAGCGTCTGCATTCAGAAGCCATCCCCTATGTGTAAGTTTACGATGATCTATAAAATAAAGGTTCTGCACTTGCCTTTGAAACATTCTATAGAAGGTTCCAATGTTTAGACACGTGACTTTGTTTACATTTCAATGCGCATGCGCGAATTACTTCCCCTTGAAATCTGTTATGGATTACCGTTTGTCGTGGTTGGCGAAAAGCGTTCGGCTCCATATAAATACACTGCAAATAGGGATTCGGTTCCCCGATTATTTCGACTGGATATCGAATTACACTATAAATGGGTACTGAATATATTTGAGTACTAATTTATGCATTTTCTGCTTTGGATCATTTGTTATACGCTTTTTCATTCACGATTCTCGTTATCCGGGTACTTTGCTCATTCGTATTACCTTGGTTTTTCATTCGGACTATCTCGCCCATAGCAACCGATCAACAGGCAGTCCGGTGACCTTGGTTCGCTTTGTTGCAAACAAATAACACTGTTTTTACACGCTTGTTTCTCGTTGGTTTCAGTTAGAAGAGCATATGATCAGGGTCTATCCTATTCTGACCATTAAGAAAACAAGACTATTCAAATAAATACCTGTTACGAGATGGAATAGGAAGCCTTTCAGGCGCTTATGCACATCTAAATTATTCTAGGAGGTATATGGCAAGGCAGCGCGACTGAAATATTTTAGGTGATATACGGTAGGCAAAATATGCCGCTCCACGCATAAATCGTGCACATATCATACGATGTATGCATGAGTGGTTTGTGGGGAAATTGATTACCATACATTTGGCCGCTATAAGGCTGATGTCTATATAGTTTGCCTAAAAAGTCGCCAACCGCCAAATTGTGCCATATATATTTTTCATGCCAGTCACAATGTTGTGGTTGTTCGTACTGACGGGAGTTATACCATTGATCTGGAGGAAAGTGTCATCATTTTTCCCTAAGGGAAATGCAGTTCTAGCGTAAATCAATGATCTGCTGAAATATGCTATATGGCTATGATTGTGGATGGTATCTTTACTTGTCACGGCCTTAGCGAGCTAGCACGGGTATGCATGATTCTCCTACAGTATTCATAGATATAAATACCCCGAAAATAGACCTTATACCAGCAGCAGGTCGATTGTTAAAGTGTATCTACAACATCGTGACGAGCCTCAGAAAGATTCTTGGACAGTATGTTAAATCTATATTTAGTATTATTTTTTGTATAAACATGCTTGTAGGTTTTAGAGGGGTTTTGATTTTTATTTGCCTTCACTGCAGCTGGTGTTGTGCCGTGTGGCGGCCGTAAAACGTCTCCCCGTACATCAACCATAGTGCAGTTTATATTTTACTTTTGGTCCTTTGAGATCAGCGTGAATATTCTGAGAAATCGGAAATAAATTATTGGTTTAGACTCATATTCTAGACAGGTTTTTAATTATCTGGACCCCATTTTGAATTTATATCAGTCTTTGAATCGACTGCCTATTCGAAATTCGCAAAATTGCAGTATGCTTCCTCTGGCTTTCTTTGCCGGATCATTACATGGTCACTGATGAGGCTTTATTAGCCGAAACTACGTAGTATGACCCATCTTCTTTCTTATGAATGTTTTCATTGCTCTCAAAGGAACTCATTTTTTATTTTTATTCTTCTAGTATACCCAAGTTTTCTGAAGCCTATTCTGGATTCACTTTGGAAGCCTCTGTGGTGTAGTGATTATGCTACTCGCTTTGCCAGTTAGGGATCGCAGGATCGATCCCAGGCTTCTCTAGAATTCGAATGAGTCTTTTAAGCGAGGTCCTGTCTCCGTATGACCCTAGACGTTGGTGAGACGTAATTCTAGATTAATTTAGGCTTTTATATACCCCTTTTGTAGAATATATTAATAAACGTCGTTTCATTTGTTCGATCCATAACTTTTTGATATTGGTGGTTAGAAAACCGTGGTCCCGTCTCTATATGATATTAGATGTTGACGGGACGTAAAATTTAGACGGGTTTAACCATATCTCTATCATCAGGGCAACTCTTAGACAATAGCCTGTCGGGTTATCCGTGATGATGAACCGTGATAAATTGATATCGCAAGCATGTTCATGTTGTGTAGAATGAATTTTGTTCAAGAAGAATTACGAGTTCATTTTTTATGATGCCGTTTCTGTTTAAGAAATCTGTTTGTACATGTATGTACATGTAAAGAACGTGATGATGATAAGCGAGAGTATTTGGTCGCCACACGTTATAACAGCCTGAGCGGCGTGGGTGACGTCAGCTGCGTCATCCATGGCCAACTTTCGATAACTGAGTCAATCTAATACTTGGACGACCGATACACAAAAATGCATTGATTTAGATAGGAGATTATTTTTAATGATCTATTTCAAATTTATTGTTACAGCTAGAAACTTTTTAAGTCGGCATTGAATGCTACATTATATCCCGAGTAAGCTGATATTTTTTTCCGCGATTTTATCGCCACAACAATTTGACTCTTTTTCGGGTTATTTGTTACAAGCACTGAAATGATAAAAATATATAGCACAACGAAGAAAAAATGACGATATTAAGACCACCTAAATTTAAGACTAATTCTGCTTTGTTAAGCTTATTTAGTAGATTTGACTCATTCTTTCTTTGTGTGTTTTGCATATAGTGTCCTCTGGTCAAAGACCACCTTTGGCGCTGTTCAAAAGTGGTCTTAAAGACCACTTTTGAACAGTCCCAAAGGTGGTCTTAGCATAGATATTTTACTGTATATGCCTAGTGGGCTTTTTTTCGGAAATTGGCAACCAGTGCAGACCATGACCAACTTTATCTGACATCTAACCTATTCACCTGTTCCGTGACAGTCACACTAAAAGTCAATATTGGATTGTCTCCCTTTGACTGAGGCCTCTGATATTTTCCTGTTGTAATCCGGCTGTGTGTGAAATCATTTTCGCCTTTATGACCCCGGGGGATACTGAACGAGAATCGCTCATGCCAATAGATGTCTAGTTAATTTCGGACTGGCTGTTTTGGTGTGGCCTGAGTTTATCTCCAATAAAGTTATGTTCTAAAGTCTTAACGAGAGAGAAAATTATAATTATCTTGTTCGGACAACATATTATCTTGTGCGCATAAGATATTATCTTGTGCGGACAAGATATTATCAGATATGATCTTGTGCACACAAGATATGAAGTTGTGCGAAGAAGATAGTATCTTGTCCGCACAAGATAATATTTTGTCCGCACAACATAGATCTTGTGCGGACAAGATAATATCTTGTTCGCACAAGATATTATCTTGTGGGCACAAGATATTATGTTGTTTACACAAGATATTATATTGTTCGCACAACTTATTATGTTGTGCGCATAAGATATTATCTTGTCCGCACAAGATAATATCTCAGTTTCAAGTTGTGCGCACAAGATAATATGTTGCACAAGATAATATCTTGTTCGCACAATTTCCCAAGATCTATGTTGTACGCACAAGATAATATGTTGTGCGAACAAGATAATATTTTGTGCGCACAAGATCTTAAGTTGTGCGAACAAGATATTATCTTAATGTCCGCACAAGATAAATTATGTTGTCCGCCCAAGATATCTTGTGTGCACAATGTATTATCTTGTCCGCACAAGATAATATCTTGTTTGCACAACTTAATACCTTGTTCGCACAACATATTAAAAAAAATCATGTCCCTTCCCGGCTTCCGTAGATAGTGCTTATACGGGCCTCCGTGGCCTAGTGGATAAGAGCGCTGACTCTTAGTCATTAGGTCTCTCAACGCCGTAGGTTCGAGCCTCGCTCGGGCCACGTGTGAGACGCCAAGTTCTGCAACGGAAGGTCAGGTGGTTTTTCTCCGGGTACTCCGGTTTTCGCCCACCTCTGATTAACGATCGGCTCGATATGAGTGAAATAATCTTGAAAGGGCCGTAAAACCCAAACCAAAAAAAAAAAAAAAATAGATAGTGCTTTCTTTCACTGTTCACAAAGGTATTTGAGCCATATGCTGGAGTTCTTCTGTATTACGTTTCGGAAATATCCTTTTCATATTATTAGCTTATATATATATCAAAGTAAAGCACGATACAGGCAATTAAATAGACAAATGAATTAGCGCACAAAAATCGGTCGCACCGCAACCGGGACTCGAACCACGGATCTCCTGCATTCCGGGCAGACGTGCTAACCATTACACCAGCGCGGCCACAAAATGATAAAAAATGGTATTATTACAAGGTCTGGTCAGTGAATACCCTGATGGCACGTGTCCGTATCAATGAAGTCTATTCAACTTCGGCTTCAGAGTATTGATAAAAAGTTTTTCTTTTGCCCGTCGTAAAGATGTACTCTCAGAATACATCTTATAGAAGGGGAAAATATTATATTTCGGGTTCAGAGTATGGGCACAATTTGCTATATGTATGTATATATATATATATATATATTTTTTTTTTTTTTTGTTTGCTTGTATTCAGGTTTAACGCTAAACACATTTTAGGTCATTTTGGAGACCTTACTTCCTTTATCTAACATTGAGATGAAACGACATCTCAAAGCCCTACTGGCCAAAAAAATACCAATAGAGTTTAAATTGAGAGAAGATCAGACTCGCCCCACTTTGCCCGGGTCTAAGCGGTTTACCTATACTCATGTTCGGTCAGTTTCAGCTCTGCGTGGAAGCACCATGCAGCCCAGTCTGTTTCTCCCAGACCCAATACGCGGGGGCCCTTTATATATAAGAATTAAAAATAGTTCCAAATTCGTTTACATAGATATGTAAAAATCTAAATCAATATTACAACTGGATGGCACACAGTATTGATCGTGATGAGACGTCTCACAAGATCAACACTGCCCAGCAGGCACACGTCGATTGGGCAACGTCAAATCAACGTCGCTGCAACGTCACGACTTTAGGGCAACGTCAAATCACGTCGGCGCAACGTCACGACGTTGCACTGACGTAGATGTGACGTTGTATAAACGTCATGGCGTGGCGCCAACATTGATGTGACGTCACAATTACGTCATGTGCCAGCGGTGCATGGGCAGATCTACATAACAGCGAAATATAAACCAGTATGCCAGATTTAATATATTTTGCATGAGTCACACAACCTAGGTGTTTTTCCTCATCAATGTCAAGGTTGTATATTGTGCTGGGAGATGCTGAGGGATGTTATTGGTTTGTTGTTTTTTGCAATCAATTTCGCTCGGACATTGACTTGCTGGGAATATTATGGGAATATAGGGCAAATTAGTGATACTTGGCACTGCCTCATCAGGTTATACGATGGAAAACCAGAGAAAATACAACTTGATCATATTGGTACTATTGATTGTATCTACAGTTATTCAGATTTTATGTTTGGTAACTCCCGGCTGGAGGATAGTCAAAGAAAGATCTGTAACGACATACTCTGGGATATTCTACGAGACAGAATGTAATAAGGTCACAGACGAATGTGAGACGTTGTCCTTTCATGACAAATTAACGATTCCAGATCGCGGAGGTAGGTGAATGATACAGTCAGTTCAGGTGAGCACTGACTCTAAAGGAGATTGGATACAGAGGACCCGCGTTATAACGACAGTAGGCCCTAAATGTTTCGTATTATTGTGCCGTTATAATGAATTTGTCGTTATAAAGAATCCCAGTTATGAGTATTATAATGTTATTAATCAAATAATTTCGTATTGGTCCAGTGACAGGTCCGAGGTCTGCTGTATTGGCACGAGGCCAAAGGCCGAGGCCAATACAGCTGACCGTGGACCTGTAACTGGGCCAAAACGAAATTACTTGATTAATGACAATTTTATTAATTGACGCAATTAAAAACATGATTTATGATTTTTGAATATTGGTTGACCTTGTGTAATATAAAATATAGGTTATAAAAGGTCTTTTCCACAGCATTACTTCAAGAAACACCGGCCCCGATAGTTCAGTTGGTAGAGTGTCCGCTCCGGGGAATGGGAGGTCACGGGTTCGATCCCGGGCCGCGACATACCAAAGTCGTTAGGAATGGTACTAGCTGCTCCTCGCTTGGCACTCAGATTTACGGGGAAGAGCTAGGACTGGTCGATCCAGTGTCAGGATAATGTGACTGGGTGTGGTATCATGTAATGTGTCTGGGACATGATACTTCAGTGAGGCAGCACTATAAAAGTGAGCATTCACCGTCGTGATATGACTGAAAAATTGTTGAAAGCGACGTTAAACCCGAATTCACACACACACACACACACACACACACACACACACACACACACACACACACACACACACACACAGTACTTCAAGAAACAAATGTTATTGTCATTTGTTAGACTCGCCTCGATGAGGCGATTTTAACAAAAGTCTATAACATTTGTTTCTTCAAGAATCTTTCACGACTATGGATTCGATTTGGGCATTTCCAACCCGAGGGAAGCCCAAGCCGCTCGGAATTGAGGCTAAACCTTGAGCTTTGAATTCATTCCATTTAAATTGTCGTTATAACGAGTTTTGCCGTTATAACGAATGTCGTTATAACGCGGTTCCTCTGTACATCGCCAATGTAGGTAACATATTTTGCTTTTACGATCCTACCAAACATACAGTCGAACTTCAATGGCTCGAACACCTTTGGGACCTCGAAAATCTGTTCGAGACAGGGGTAGTTCGAGCCACTGAGGGTTACTGCCAGGAGGCATACGATATACTTTTGGACATCTTTTCGGTGTTATATAATGAAAATGTATGCTGTGTGTACTCATTAGAATCGCCTCATCGAGGCGATTCTAATGAGTACACACAGCATAAATTTGCAAGTAAAAGAGGCGAAAATCTCTTAAATTATCCCCACTACTTCTTATGTACAGGATTTCCCTAGGGGCTCAATATTTGGTTCGACTCAGCCATGGTAAACGAGCCATCGGTGTTCGAGCCATCGAAGTTCTACTGTATTTCGCTTTCACATCGAGCGAATTGTTAACCCATTGTATACTAGTGGACCCTTCCATTGTTATATGTTGGACACGTCCATTTGTCATTTAAGGGGTGTCAGGCCTTTTTTTTCCTTTGATGGGAAATTCTGTTAGCAAACAGTGCAGGCACTGATCAGACCACGCCGGGCTTTGCGGCGTCTGATCTTGGCCTGCACTGTTTGGCAAGGTACCCCTGTACGGGCGCCCGCATGCAATCCCTGTAGGCACATGCCGTTATTTTGACGTCACATCAACGTCGGTAAAACGTCATGACCTTTATGCCCTAGCGACGTGTGCCAGCTGGGATGAGTTAATCAGAGACGGATGGAAACTAGAGAATCCGGAAAAAACACATGACCTTCAGTTGAGAATCTCACATGTTTGATTCTTACTGCTATTGAAATTCTAAAATTTGGTAATTTCAATGGCTATACCATTTTATCGGCATGTCAAATGTTTCAAAATATTCTTAGCGGTTTAAAAGAGTTTTCGCCATTTAACTAACTGTTTACGGACGAACGGACGGACGGATGGCCGGCAGAACGGACGGACGGGCACTTTGATTATAGGACACTCATTTCAAGCTTCACCAACCCCCCCCCCCCCCCCCCCCCCCGCACACCCACACACCCGTTTCAACTCTTTCGGATGACTTAAATGTGGGTCGTGCAATGAGAACTGAATGTGGACGGTAACTGGCTTTGTGGACAGAGAGTCACGATCAGCTGTAAACGGAACGGCCCGACAGCCCGATAATGCGCTGATAATGGCTTATCAATAATTCCGACGAGTTTTATACACTTCATTATGATAATTATGCGCTTATATACATGTGATAGGCCTATTAACATGCTGTCTATAGACCGTTCTGTTTCTGACTTGCGCTATTAGAGAGTGTGTTTTGTTGCTTTGATTTGGGGTTTAACATCCCCATAAACACTATTTAGGTCATTTTGGGGACGTTGCTTCCAATTTTGTGGGGCGTTTAGCCGACATTGAGGTGAAATGACATATCAAGCCATGCCGCCAAATGAAACCAGAAGGCTTATATGCACTGGCCTTAGAGGACAACCAGTACTCGTGTGTGGTCCGATTCAGCTCTGCGTGGAAGCATCATGCAGCCAAATCTATTTCTGGCCGGGGGTGCTATTACAGAGAAAAATGTCACGTAAATAACATGTGCAAAATGCTTAATAAAAATAAAAAATGGGTTCCTTTAAGAGCAATGAAAACATTCATAAGAAAGAAGATGGGTCATACTACGCAGTTTCGGCTAATAAAGCCTCATCAGTGACCCTGTAATGATCCGGCAAAGAAAGCCAGAGGAAACATACTGCAATTTTGCGAATTTCGAATAGGCAGTCGATTCAAAGACTGAAATAAATCAAAATTCGGTCCAAATAATTAAAAACCTGTCTAGAATATGAGTCTAAACCAATAATTTATTTCCGATTTCTCAGATTATTCACGCTGATCTCAAAGGACCAAAAGTAAAATATAAACTGCACTATGGTTGATGTACGGGGAGACGTTTTACGGCCGCCACACGGCACAACACCAGCTGCAGTGAAGGTCTTCACTGCTTGCTTAGAGTACAGGAATTTAAGGGTCAGGCGCCGAAAAACGCAGCGTCTGATCAGGGTCTACACGGTTTGCTTTCAGTAAAGGAGTTTAAGGGTTAAACGAAACAGTCCACGCTCAGGCACATTTTCCTAACTACACCCAGAGACAATCGACCCATCAGTACTCTCAATGCTTTGATTTTTCAGCAGGATGTTAACCCTTATCCTGCTGAAAAATCAAAGCATTGAGAGTACTGATGGGTCGATTGTCTCTGGGTGTAGTTAGGAAAATGTGCCTGAGCGTTGACTGTTTCGTTTAACCCTTAAACTCTTTTACTGAAAGCAAACCGTGTAGACCCTGATCAGACGCTGCGTTTTTCGGCGCCTGACCCTTAAATTCCTGTACTCTAAGCAAGCAGTGAAGACCCTGATCAGACGCCGCGTTTTGTGGCGTCTTATCTGGGTCTACACTATTTGCCGAGCCCAACCCATGATTCCAGTCCAGATTTTACAGTTAAACGTTTCACGTAAACTGCGATAAAATTCTATAAATAATCTGCGTGGATACCTACAAATCTCAGTGATAGTCACGTGGACTCCAGCACTAATAGAGGTTTTGTCCTTTATACCTTTGGGTCGATTGATAAACAATCGACCCAAAAAATAATAATGGAGCCACATTCATTTCTGATTGCCAACCAGTCAAGCTACATGTACTAGATAAAATGTATTTGTTCATTGACTAACAGTGTAGATCCTGATCAGATGGCTTCTTCTGACCTCGATTTTCACTGCTTGCAAAGGTTGGGATTGTTGAGTTGAGCAGGATAATGGTTAAGTTTTAAGAGTATACATACTGTTTTCCTAATTCTGTTCAAAACAAATAGCCACTATTCGCGACTTAATCTATATTGTTACACATACAATGTTTGTAGGCCATTTTATTGTACATGGCGACAATCTGAGAACGCATTGAAAACGTTAATACTTGCAACGTAATAAGAATACGTTTTGCATTCGACCCAATGGCCCCCGCCCATTGGGGCTTGATGAAATATATTGGCTGCATGATGCTTCAACGCAGAGCTGAAACAACCGCACACAAGTACTTGTAAACCACTTAGAGGATCTAAGCCTGTAAAGCAAGACAGGGGCTAACATAAACAACGAAGCGGATATTAAAATCCCAGGTTCTATAAGTTTATTAAGTATCTCATTCTGCGTTGTGTTTGCGACAGAAATCAAATTTAGCCTTTCACTTCTAACCAATTCATATCCGATGTCTTGTCACTTAGCTTACTGATTCTCTTCCGCTGATTAAAATTAGTTGCAGTATTTATACACGTTTCAGGACCGCAAGACAATTCCATTAATAATTCAATTATTAAATGTACGTAATAATAAATTAAATGCCTTGGGTCCATAAAATTTATATAACGGACAAATTGCTTCATTACAAAATAAATTGACAATCATATTCTTAATTTAAATCAAATTGCTTCATTATCAAATTTCAATTGTAAAGACCCGAGGTATATCTAATTTATATTATAAATTGAAATGCTCCGGGTCCATTCAGTAATTGACTGAAAAGATTACTTACTAAGATAGCATGTATGATGATATCCAGTTATGACAAAGTAGTGCAACCACTGTATTGTTATATTCGTCCCCCTCAAGGGTAAAATAATAATTGTAGTTATTATTTTAGTTTGTAGAAAGAAAATATATAAGTCGCAAACAACAACAACAATATGCCACTTAACATGGCTGACAAAATGAAAACCTGAATGCAAAACATATCAATTAGACACAAATATGCAAGTTAAAAATGTTATTTAAAGTTCTAGTTAATTGCTAGTAAATGCGTTCAAACACATTCTGAAATGTTCCAATGGTTAATTCTTATTATAATACTCCATCATAGCCCACACGTCATCCGCTTGCTGATTTGCAAGTGTTAGATCGTCCAGCTCGTCCTCCGAGTCGATCTCCGAACCGGATGGCACCATGACCTCATTTGTCCGAAGCCCGGTTCCAAGTGGCTGCTCCACTCTGGGCCAGCGAAACGTCGGGGTCACCACACAATCAGGGGAGGCAAGTTCATCCCCACGAAAATTGTAGCACCTCATGTCCAGGGTACTGTTGGGAGGACTAACGGAGTCCACGCTATGGTTGATTTCAATAGTATAGTCATAATCCGGGACGCTTTCAAAGTCTGCTTCATCCCAGTCAACAGGGCTACTCGGTAGAGAATCGTCGTCAGAATTCTCACATGTTTCTGTGCTTCCCTGTCCAGCTTGCCAATGGAGGTGTAGCTCCTGACAAGCCTCCTCGCTAAAAGTCACTTTGGTCACTATGGAATTCTTATCCATGTAATTACAATAAGAAGGTCCCGGAACCATTTCGCTCACATCTTCGGTAGTCACAAAGGTGTGGCATGCAGGTTTATGATAAACGCGATGACTTTGATTTTGAGATTGTAAATTTTCCTTTTTTGGATGGTGATGTTCCTCGTGCGCCATCCTATGGCGTTTATATTTCGCAATTAATTCGATTTGCTAGAGTGTGTAGTCATGTAACTGACTTCAACACTCGTAATAAATTATTAACGGCTAAACTCCTTAATCAGGGTTATCGGTACCATAAACTACGCAAAGCCTTTTCAAAATTTTATAGACGCCATTCTGATTTAATTTCAAAATTCAATATTGGACTTAAATCTCTTCTGCAACAAGGTCTATCGGAACCCGAATTTTCTTAGTATATAAATTCAGAAAAATATATAACCGCAATGACTTCAGCACCCAATTTCGTAAAATCATTCTTCGATATAAAAAGATTGGGTACATGGATATTATACGACAGACTGCATGCATGGTAGTTAACCCAATCACGGTTGGCAACTTTGCTTCCCTCTTTAATTGCACGCCGGTGGGTCAGGCCTCAGATTCTATGACGGCTCCAACGTTAAGGCTTATTGAAAATTAAAGAGATAATGTTGGTTGGTGCCTGATGCGCTGTCTCTGGTCGGGCTCATCGGAGTCTAACTGTTGGTTTTCTTTTGCTCCAGCATTTCAGTGGTTTCTTGCTGTCGAGTCCTCACCGTTGTCTCACCTCTGTGGTTCTTTGATTTCTGTGTTCACGGAGATGTTGCACTGATGAGTTAGGAGGCCTTCATGCGGACTGAACTAATTATTTGTCTAAATCGCGACGGAAGTAAGGGCGAGGATTGTGGCCACGTAAAATCGATTTAAGCCCCCCAGTGGAAATCTTCCACTGACCGTTCCAAGGCGGCTCTTCTGTGGCGATTTATTTATGTTGTTGTTTGTTACTTACTGTGTGTATCACTTGTGTCTTTTAATTTTGGATGGCCATATGGCCATTTTGTGGGAAAGTAACTGTCCATATGGCCTTCCTTTGTTTAGGTTTCCATTATGGTCTGGTCGCTTAATGTTTGTACTTCTTTCCCTTTGGTGTCTTTTATGGATGGAGTAAGTTAATTGTATCAATTCCTGATCTTTGTTTTACTTCAACTTTAAAATCCATTGTACAAATTCCGTTAAATACACAATACTAGATTTCGGAATAGTAAGTGAATGTGTTTGCAAACATAATGCACTGCAAGTTTATAAGTTGGAAGAGAAAGATCTGTCGGTAGTGAAGACATCATATCGGTAACGAAGACATCATATCGTTGCTCGAGGTACATAATATGTTCATAATCACAAAGTTCCCATTAGCTAAATACCAGTTAATAATCAAATTATCCTCTGGACACGTTGTAGTACATGTTGTTAACACAAGTCCAATTTTTGTAAATTGGCTACTGGCAATTGTCAAGAGATCGTTCTGCCACACCGAAATGACCAGTTATGTTGTCGAAATCTACTCAGTAACCTTATGCAGATTCGGGTATAACAATTTATACTCTTCCATCTGGTTGTCAGCTGTGGTAGTTGGCGCTTAAGGCAGTAGCTTCAGGGGAATGTCCTTACTTTCCTCACCATCATGTGACACCGCTACTTGTCGCTTCTTTGACGTGCCCCGTCCCAATCTCCTTATGCTAGCAAACCTGGCTCTTGGTAACCAAATTGATTTACTAGACTTAAGTCTATATATCATTAAAATTATAATGCCTGTTAGTAAGGACAATGCAAATCCGATAATAAAGTAATAATAATTAGGCCACCCTTGTGTTTTACTCGCATTTACCTTACGCGCATATCTTAGTCTATCAATGAGAGATTCAAGCGGGATGGACCTAATTGAAGTTAGGTCCTTTGGTAATTCCGTTTTATTTAAACGTGGCAGGCGTTCAGAAAATTCTTTCCACATGCGAATGCTTGAGGTGTTCATGTTATTCTTCAAAATACTTAGCATTTCATCTTCGATGGTTAGACTAGATTCATCTTGATAATAAGCATATAGATTTATAAAGTCACCAATTGCACTACATGACTGAGGTAATCTTATTACATCAAAAGGTGGTGTTGTTTTGATGGCTTCACCAGACATGGATTTTTCAGCGCAGGTCAATGCAAACCTTAATGGTTTTGTATGAATTAAGACCCATGTGCCATGGATGATATATTGTGCTGTAGGCAATCTTTGACCGGTGTGAACTTGTTTATGACAATATCTTGAAACCTTATTAACATTTTGCAAAATAGGTGTAATATGCAATCAGTAGAGAGCCCTACGGTGTAGACAGCTGACTGTATATGACAAAAGTTAATATTCTTATCTGAGCAGGCAATCAAATCTTGCTCATTTAAAATTGCTTAACGTGTTCTTTCTTTGTTAATCGCCAAACCAAACCCTTCAAACTGATAGGTAATTAAATTTACATGAGTGTCAGTTTTCTCAAATAGTGAAGAATTAGCCATAGGCAATGGTATGTTCATAAGTTTATAAATTTCAAACGTTTCATATTCATGCAACAAAGGAAGCTTCAGGATTACAACAATATGATCATCGTCTACCAAACCAGAACAAGAGGTATATTGATAATACTGCCAAATATCATTTTCTACATCAAATGGTAATTTCAAGAGTGGAGGAAGATTTGTTTCAATATCTCTCAAAATTTCGGCCAATCTAAAAGGTTGGATAACACTTGGGGTCATATGTGATAGAGATAAAGCGTTGAGCTGAATTTGTAAATGATCATACAATATGGATCCCTTTAACACAATTTCCCGAAGCTCTTGAACCATGAAGTCTACATGTAAATATATTTGTACAAAATTGTCAATCCTCAAAATCTTTTCATCTAATTCGTTAATCGCATGGGATAATTTATCATCCAAATTATCAACGGCTGTAATAAGAGCCTGGATGGTATTACGATTTTCGATGGTAGCATCCCTAGTTATGTTTAGTATAGAAATGGCATCTTCTACTACATGGGATAATATTTCTTGGTTTTCTGAGACCTTATGTATTGATTGCTTGACATCATTTATATCCTTTTCAGTGGCAGTACCTGTCAAAAACTATAATGCACTACCAAATATGTTAAACAATCCTCCTTTGTTCTTATATAATTATTTTTAGCGAAAAGCGAGAACAAATCTTCATGCGTGCCATATAACTGCTGAACCTCATTTTCTAAAGAGGCGAGCATTTTCAAATAATTCTTAGAAGGTCCGTCCTCGAATTTCATGCTTACACGTCGAACAAATTGTAGGACATCATTAACGTCATTTTTTAGGGTTACCATGAAATGTGCATATGTCTTTAAATCCAAAGTCATTGCAATTTTCCATGTTGACCTTGTCCAACTAACATCATTAACATTAAGAAATATTGTGTTTTCTCTTGTTTCAAAGCCAAAGCCAGCTGCTAAGCACGTAAGATATAAGGGCAAAATCGTCATGATGAGTTCTACCTGCAAATACAGAGTATAGCAGATAGTTTCTTTCATTTAGATTACTACTAAATTAATAAAATAAAAAAAAGGTTATATTGCAAAAACCACATGGGTTGTCATATATATACAAATGTACAAAATATTGAGGCCTTGTGCAAAATCAGCTTACATTCAGAGTATTAAATTTGAAATATTGCTTTCAAGCAATGTCATAGTTGTGCCATTTGTTTATTCTGAGTCTTAACTTCAGAATGTCTTCTCGGCTCAGACTTTGCTGTCTGGATAAAATTGATATCCATCTTATGGTTAGATTCATTGTCCTGTCCACTGTCCGATTTCGTCATATTGGGGGAACTTTCGACGCCTTATTTTCTTGCTAAGTTCGGCCACTGGAACGTCATCCTCAGATACAGACGAGGAATCAGTCCTTTCAAACCTGAATTTCTTAATTAAAGGGTCAGGGTCGTATATTTCCGCTTCGCCGCTGCTTACTTCGGTATCACTTGAGTCTGAAGGTGGAACAACATACGTGGCCTTACGTGTTTGTCTTTGTTTCATTTCTGTCTCAGGGATTATAGGTTTAGGGTCAGAAATTTCCCAGTCCTCAAGGTTGGCATGTTTTATATTGGAGGCATGAGATTTTACCACTTCACCAGTTAAGACATTTTTGATGACAAATGTGAGAGGGCTGTTCTTTGCAATTACCCTATAATATGGTAAATACCTGTTATCAACTTTGGATCTCTTTTTTGTGATTTTTATAAAAGACTACATCTCCTACGTCAAAGCCAACTGGTTCTGTGTTTTTATTGGCATACTTTTGTTGTCGTTTCTTAGCTTTCTTTAGATTTTTATAGGCAATACTGAAAGCATGATGCATGCGTTGGAAACAGATTTTATGACCTTCATCACCAGTGTACCTTTTCCTCTTTTGCAATATGTTGTCAAGGGGAAGCAACACATCACGGCCATATAGAAGGAAATAAAGAGAATATTTTGTACCTTCGGATGGGGCAAATCTACAAGCAGCTAGACATTGGTTAAGGTAAACATCCCAGTTTTCATCGTCAGCTGTTTTGCATATTATGTCATCAATGAATCGATGCCACAATTCAATCTTATTGGCCCTTGGGTTATAAAAGGATGTTTGAATGTGTGCTATACCTAAAGCATTGGTGATGTATCTTATAGTCCCATTTATAAATTCAGATCCCGAATCTGTCAAAATAAGACTTGGAACTCCAAAACGAGGCCAGATCTCCTCTAGGAAAAGGTGTGCCACATTTTCGCTGTCTTATACTTTACAGGAAATGCTTCTACCCAACCTGATAGCACATCTATGAAACCTACCAAATATTTGTTACCCGCTAGTGTAGGAGGTAAATTATGTGTGTCAATACATATTTTCAGAAACGGATAATTTGGTATTTCAGTTTCCTGCACAGGTGTCTTTTCAGCCTTCTTTGCACGTGCATTGCACGTGATACATTTTGATATGTAGGCAGCCACATTGCTATACATATTTTTCCAGAAATACTTTTGTTTCATAGAGGAATAGCATTTGTCTGTCCCCATATGCCCTAGCAAGTCATGATATTGTTTCAGAACTATATCGCACATGTGGGTGGGTATGCAAAGCCGCAAATAAACCTCGTCCAAAACCTCGTCCTCTGATACATAGTAGAGAACATCATCTAGCAGTAAATATTTACTGACAGACTTAGGAGGGTCATTATGGCCAATAAGCTGACTTCTTACACTTTGTAGAAAGTCATCTTTTGCTTGTTCCTCTGTCATTTTGATATCTGGTATATCAAGTTTAGGTCGTGTCATATTGACCTTTGCCTGGTCTTCAGTGGGGTACAACATGGATATTATACGACAGACTGCATGCATGGTAGTTAACCCAATCACGGTTGGCAACTTTGCTTCCCTCTTTAATTGCACGCCGGTGGGTCAGGCCTCAGATTCTATGACGGCTCCAACGTAAAGGCTTATTGAAAATTTAAGAGATAATGTTGGTTGGTGCCTGATGCGCTGTCTCTGGTCGGGCTCATCGGAGTCTAACTGTTGGTTTTCTTTTGCTCCAGCATTTCAGTGGTTTCTTGCTGTCGAGTCCTCACCGTTGTCTCACCTCTGTGGTTCTTTGATTTCTGTGTTCACGGAGATGTTGCACTGATGAGTTAGGAGGCCTTCATGCGGACTGAATAAATTATTTGTCTAAATCTCGACGGAAGTAAGGGCGAGGATTGTGGCCACGTAAAATCGATTTAAGCCCCCCAGTGGAAATCTTCCACTGACCGTTCCAAGGCGGCTCTTCTATGGCGATTTATTTATGTTGTTGTTTGTTACTTACTGTGTGTATCACTTGTGTCTTTTAATTTTGGATGGCCATATGGCCATTTTGTGGGAAAGTAACTGTCCATATGGCCTTCCTTTGTTTAGGTTTCCATTATGGTCTGGTCGCTTAATGTTTGTATTTCTTTCCCTTTGGTGTCTTTTATGGATGGAATAAGTTAATTGTATCAATTCCTGATCTTTGTTTTACTTCTGCTTTACTGACGAACTGGCTAGGTACAATCATGTTTGAATTGATTGTTGCAACCTGTAATGTCTCATCTGAAATGTCGACACTACAGTTACTGTAACTGTCACTGTCAGGTTCACCATAGTCTACTCTGCTGAGCAAGTCCGCTACAGTGTTACGTTTTCCTGCTAACCACTTAATTTTTACGTCATATCCGGAAATGCAGAGAGCCCACTGTTGGATCTTTCTATTCTGCATTGGAGAAGACAGTAAATAGATACATGGCTTGTGGTCAGTAAACAATGTAACAGGACATCCGTGTACATAAGGATCAAATTTTTCAAGGGCCATTTTAATGCTAAATGCTTCTCGTTCTATCGTGCTCCATTTTCTCTGGGTTTTACTAAGTTTATGAGAGTAGAAATGGATGGGTTTTTCTTTTGGGTATCCAGGAACAATGCTTTCTTCGGGCCCACAATCTTGAACTAGAACTGCACATATTGCATTGTCACTTGCGTCAGTGCATATTTTAAATGGTTTTGAAATATCTGGGTAGCCTAAAAGTGGGACCTTAGTTAAATCAGCCTTTAACTTTTGCTAACTATTCTCACAAACTTCATCCCATTTAAATCTAGCATATTTTCTAGATAGGGCTATCAAGGGTTCTGCAGTGTTTGAAAAGCTTGGAATTATTCTTCTAAAATAAGAACACATTCCAATGAAAGCTCGCACCTCTTTGACTGATGTTTGGGTAGGTAGATCTCTTATTGATTGCACCTTACTGGGGTCAGGTCTTATACCTAGGCCATTCACTACAAATCCTAGATAATTAGCTTCTGATTGGGCAAAGTGGCATTTTGTGGGCTTCAGTTTCAGATTATGATCCCGTAAGCGACTGAAAACAATATTTAAATGTTGAAGGTGTTCTTCAAAGGTCTGACTAAATACAATTATATCATCTAAATAGGGTAATGCGAACGGGGAACAATCTCTGAGCACCCTGCTCATTAATTCTTGAAACTTGCCTGGGGCATTACAAAGGCCAAAGGGCATTACGTTAAATTCAAATAGTCCCCTACCACAGCAAAAAGCAGTCTTTTCCCTACTAGATTCATCCATTTTAACTTGGAAATAGCCTTGCCTGCAATCTTAAGCAGAGAAGTAGTTCGAACCACCTAAGAGGGCATATATCTCATCTATTTTTGGTAATGGGTAGCTGTTGGGCTTGGTGACAGCATTAAGCTTGCGGAAGTCTACACAAAAACGCTTTGAGCCATCATTTTTAGGGACAATGACAATGGGACTATTCCAGGGAGATACGGAAGGGCGAATAATATCTGCAGCTAACATATCATCTATAGCTTTGTCCACTATGGGCCTGTTCTTTAGTGGGGTAAAATATGGTCTCTGTCGGATCGGTTCGTCAGTCGTAGTTGCTATGTCCATGGTAACAGTGTCTGTCTGTGTCAGTTCAAAGTCAGTCAAAGCAAACACATCCCTATTTCGTTTCAAAGTTTGTCTCATTTGGGCAACATGTTTCTCAGGGCAATTAATCTTGTTAAGCCATTCATCAGGGTTTTCTCTCACGTTAGTGGATTCTGTTTTTGTCTGTTCCACATGATTAATTTCTTTAATGTCAAATTTTTCAGCTTTTGCAATGATACATTTTTTCTTTAAATGAATCGTTTTAGTAGTTCTGTTTACAATCAAAAGTGGTAATTTTCTGTTCTTTTTAATTTCTACTAGACTATTTGATACTAATATGCCAGGTTCAGTTGCTACATAACCCTCAGTTACTTGTGAAATTTCATAACAGTCCGGAGGAAATTCCTTTTTACTTTGTATTTTCCCTGTGCATGTGTAAGACGTTTGAGGTTTCATTACCAGATCATCTTTTAATCTTACCAATGCATGAATGTGAATGTCAGGGACTAATGGCGCATAAGTTTTTCCAATCCTGAGTTTCTGTAAATCAAAATAAAGTCTTACACCAAATTTATCCATCCAATCTTTTCCTAATATCACATTTTTATTTATCCCTGATGCTACTATGAAATTGTGGTTCATTCTCATGCCACCAATCACAAAAGATAGGGAAACTGATCCTAATACTTTTAATTGACCACCATTGACTGATTGAAGAATGGCATTACTTTTTGACAATTTTGGTTTTACTTGTAGTGACTGGTATACATTTTTATGGATCAAACAACATTCTGCACCAGTATCAACTAAAGCCCTATATTTATTACCATAGATTTTTGTCTGAACAGTACTAGGTATTAGAGATTTTCCTATTACAAAGATGTTTTTACAATTGCTATTCCCCGAATCGGCCTCTACATCCGGGGAACCTGCTCGTTTAAAGCTGCAGAAGACTGGTTGGAAAAGTTTTGTCCAGTAGATTCATTTTGTTTTTGAAATTCATAGCAAAATCTTTTGATATGACATGTTTTACCACAAAAATAACAACGTCTGTCATTGTTCTTGTGCCTGTCCCTATCAACATTGACTGCATTAACAGCTTGACCCCTCCCCATTCTGCAATACCGGGCAGTATGACCTTTCTTAAAACATAGCTGACATTTTCTGGTTGGTCTTAACTGATCGACCTCCTTTTGTTCTTCAGAGTTTTCATTAAGACTGGGCCGACTGAAGTCCCTGCCTGTTTTTTGTTTTGAAAAGTTTTCTGAGATTTTGCTCTTTTATGCAAATCCTAATCGCTTCCTGAAGCGTTGCAGGTTTTTCACGTAACAGTTTGAAATGAAGATAATCAAAATATAGCCAATCGGTGAAGTACCCCACCAGGCTCCTATCAGCCGCACGGACGCCACCTTGTTGGTCAGAGTATGCCTCAGTGGCTAAAGATAATAGGCGTTCGGCATAGCATTGAACATTTTCGTCTTTCTTTTGTTTAATTTCCCTAAGCATTTTAAGGGCCTGGTCAGAATCAGAAATTTCAGCAAATCTCATTGTTAATTCAGCCTTAAGCTGTTTCCATGTGTTATTAGGGTTGTTTGTGATGTATCGTTCGATAAAATCACTTACGGGGCCTGCGCTAGTTTATATGCTACTAGTTTAACCTTATCTGCCTGCAATTCCGTCATGAAAGCATACTTTTCAATTTGTTTGACCCATTCGCGGAACTGTCTTGGGTCACCTTGATACCTAGTCGGGATAAGCATGAATAAATCATTTTTGTTTGCTATTGCATCCGCCAAACGCTGGACATCTATATTAACTTGAATTGGGTAACCTTGAGCCATGGTTTTCACTAACAAAAAAAGGAGACTAAAGAACAGAACTTGCCTTTGAAGGTAGAGTAGCTTTGTCTAGATGGATCTGGAAACTCTGACAACCACAGTTCTTCACTGCCTTTTCCCGTAGAAGCCGTTGACACAGTAAGTTCTTAACACAAATCAATCACTTCTTAACATATTAATTATTATTTTTTTTTTCATATCCGCAGCACGGCACCATTTTCGTTACCCCATAAAGCAAGACAGGGGCTAACATAAACAACGAAGCGGATATTAAAATCCCAGGTTCTATAAGTTTATTAAGTATCTCATTCTGCGTTGTGTTTGCGACAGAAATCAAATTTAGCCTTTCACTTCTAACCAATTCATATCCGATGTCTTGTCACTTAGCTTACTGATTCTCTTCTGCTGATTAAAATTAGTTGCAGTATTTATACACGTTTCAGGACCGCGAACAATTCCAATAATAATTCAATTATTAAATGTACGTAATAATAAATTAAATGCCTTGGGTCTATAAAATTTATATAACGGACAAATTGCTTCATTACAAAATAAATTGACAATCATATTCTTAATTAAAATCAAATTGCTTCATTATCAAATTTCAGTTGTAAAGACCCGAGGTATATCTAATTTATATTATAAATTGAAATGCTCCGGGTCCATTCAGTAATTGACTGAAAAGATTACTTTCTTAGATAGCATGTATGATGATATCCAGTTATGACAAAGTAGTGCAACCATTGTATTGTTATACCTGCCCAGGCAAAACCCTATTGGTTCCATTGGGCGACAGGGCTTGGGATGTCATTTCATCTCAATGTCAGGTAAAAGTCCCACAAAATTGGAAGCAACGTCTCCAAAATGACCTTTACAGTGTTGACGGGGACGAAAAACCTCAAATCATACAAACAAACAAAATCATTCGACCCAAAGTTAGTAACTACAGTAGAACTTCGATGGCTCGAACACCGATGGCTCATTTACCATGGATGTGTCGTACACTCATATTCTTGAGCCCCTAGCGAAATCCTTTACATAAGAAATAGTGGGGGTAATTATGGAGATTTTAGTCTTTTATCTTGCAAATGTATGCTGTGTGTACTCATTAGAATCGCCTCGATGAGGCGATTCTAATGAGTACACACAGCATACATTTTCATTATAGAACACCGAAAAGATGTTTTAAAGTATCTCTTATGCCTCCTGGCACTAACCCTCGGTGGCTCGAACTACCCCTGTCTCGAACAGATTTTCGAGGTCTCAAAGGTGTTCGAGCCATTTAAGTTCGACTGTACATAAATTTTTCATAGATGATGTCCACGTGACTATCACTGATTTGTAGGAAATCCAGGTAACGGTTATTTATAGAAAATAACCCCATTATACTTATCTCTATGAGTTCAGAGTGTTGCGTAAGAGGAGTATCTGTAGAATATGGACTGGAATCATGTGTTGGGTTTGGCAAACAGTTTAGACCAGTAAAAGGTAAACTACCGGAAACAAGGGCTGCAAAACACAGGTGAAAACCGTACAGTGTGTTAAACACCCGTGCGACATAGTGCATTTTTTCACATCTCAAAAATTGGCTACGTTTATAATGAAAATCCGTGATATTGTCTTATTGGTTTGGTCGCCGTGAGGCCGGCAAACAGGGTCTAATGACCAGATTGTAACTGTTCCATGGAGGGACACGTGACGCGATCAACCAATCAGCTATAACGATGATGCAATACTATACTGCAATTACAGGAAACAGCCTGTCTGAATAGCGAAACAGACCGAAAAGCAAGCGTTTCAACTCCAACAATAAATATCTGAAGGGAAATGGATACACCTGGCAGGTGTGGCAGTTAGTCTACCATTTGTACCGTATTTCGAAACACACCTATACAAATACATTATCATTTTTTGCCCAAAGAAAAAGCAATTTTAAAAAGAAAAATTGGAATATTTGCCTTTTTTGCTCAAAACATAGATTGCGGGGAGTCAACAGAAACACCTCGACGAGGCGATTCTATCGAGTACCCACAATCTAGTGTCTCAGAGCATGAATACGGAAATTAATGTATACCCCTGCAAACCCGAGCTTCACTATATAAAAGTGAAGATTATATTTTCTTGTCCTTTGGGATGATTGATTCCATTGTGGAATTTTGAAAATATCTCAGGGTCACTGATGAGGCCTAATTGGCCGAAACTAGCTAGTCTGGCCCAGAAAACATGTACACTCCATATTTTTAGTTCTGTGGTGTATTCCTTGCTTCCAAAGGATAGCCCTTTTCTGGAACATATTTAACTTCACCTCAACTGGTGTGTGGGAATGTGTGGCGGCGGTAAAACGTCTCCCTGCTCTACATCATAGTGTAGATTTTATTTCCTTGTCCTTTGGGGTCATTGATTCCGTTGTGGAATTTTGAAAATATCTTAGGGTCACTGATGAGGCCTAATTGGCCGAAACTAGCAAGTCTGGCCCAGAAAACATGTGCACACCATATTTTTCAGTTCTGTGGTGTATTCCTTGCTTCCAAAGGATAACCTTTTATAGAACGCGCGTGTGTGTGTGTGTGTGTGTGTGTGTGTGTGTGTGTGTGTGTGTGTGTGTGTGTGTGTGTGTGTGTGTGTGTGTGTGTGTGTGTGTGTGTGTGTGTGTGTGTGTGTGTGTGTGTGTGAATTCGGGTTTAACGTCGCTTTCAACAATTTTTCAGTCATATCACGACGGTGTCTGGTTGCGACAGGGAGCTCAATGCTCACTTTTATAGTGCTGCCTCACTGAAGTATCATGTCCCAGACACATTGCATGATACCACACCCAGTCACATTATCCTGACACTGGGTCGACCAGTCCTAGCTCAACCAAGTAAATCTGAGTGCCAAGCGGGGAGCAGCTAGTACCATTATTAACGACTTTGGTATGTCGCGGCCCGGGATCGAACCAGTGACCTCCCGTTCCCCGGAGCGGACACTCTACCAACTGAGCTATCGGGGCCGGTTTTTATAGAACATATAAAAGGGGATCACAATTCTATAGGCATGATTTCGTGATGGAAATACAACTTTAAGGACCTTATGGTTGCTACTCTGTTGGCCGTGTCCAACTGAAAAAGTGGTCTACTCTAAAAGGGGAAGAATTTGCTACTCAATGGGGTCTACTTTAAAAGGGAAGAATTTGCTCCCCATGAGCCACCCGCTTCAACCCCCATAGGTATATTTTGGTGGGGAGCCGCGAAAAAAAAAAACAGGCCATTTTAGGGCAACTAATCTTAATGCAACCTTACCTGTCCAGCGGTAGGGAATGGAGATGTTCTAAAAAAGGGGGGTGGGGGTTCAGACACGTAAAAAGACGTATCTGAGTGGGAAAGGGTTAAGTGGAGTTAGGGGATGTTCATTTCACGGACTTGTTCCCGTGATGTAACTCACGCTCAGGTAGGGCTGGCTAATCGGAACTGAAAAGATAATCGATTATCAGTCATGTCATTGCGATCGATAATCGATTTGTAATCGAAGTGGAGTTAGGGGATGTTCATTTCACGGACTTGTTCCCGTGATGTAATTCACGCTCAGGTAGGGCTGGCTAATCGGAACT
Source organism: Lucinisca nassula (assembly GCA_963580285.1). Classification (NCBI taxonomy): domain Eukaryota; kingdom Metazoa; phylum Mollusca; class Bivalvia; order Lucinida; family Lucinidae; genus Lucinisca; species Lucinisca nassula. Next base: position 91,246,926 of record OY757019.1, on the reverse strand, counting down.
GAAAAGATAATCGATTATCAGTCATGTCATTGCGATCGATAATCGATTTGTAATCGAAGTGGAGTAAGGGTATGTTCATTTCACGGACTTGCTCCCGTGGTGTAACTCACGCTCAGGTAGGGCTGGCTAATCGGAACTGAAAAGATAATCGATTATCAGTCATGTTATTGTTATCGATAATCGATTAGTAATCGCTAAGGTGTTTGTCATAATTTTACCTGTCTGGCTTTCTTCTTAGCATGACTCTACCATATGTTGCACTTTATCATGTGTATATTTGAACAGACAGGCCTGAGCAAACAGTGTAGACCCAGATGAGAAAGCGGCGTCTCATCAGGGTCTGTACTGTTTGTCACTCATCCAGCTATTTTAGTCATAACTTTTGGTAGTAAATTGCACATATCAAGTTATCGATTAAAAGCAAATCAGCAATGATAATCATTTTGTGGAATAAATCGATCGATCAATCGATTATACGATTAATCGTGTCATCGGACACTAAGAGACAATTGATCCTACAGTGTCGCCAATGCTTTGATTCTAAAATGCCCATTACTGCTATAATAGAGAAGCCTCCATGATGTAGTGGTTATGCTACTTCCCATGTTAACCAGGCGTCGCAGGATTGATCCCGGGCTTCTCCAGACTTTCGGATGAGTCTTTAAACCGAGGTCTCGTCTCCATATGACCTTAGCTGTTTGCGAGTAGTAAAACTCAAACACTCACTGCTATGATAGTACGTATAACATATACCATTTGTGTTGCTTGCAGCTACCTACACGTACTCCTTCCAAGTTAGAACCCAAATTTTCATGCTGGTTACTTTTGCAACAACGGCACTATGCCTCGTCGTACAGTTATACAGACTCAGTCGCAGGATTGCAGCTTGGATGGTACTTGCGTTAAGCTGCTTAATGACTATGGCCAGTAAGTATGATAACGCATTTGGAATGTTATAAGTTAGGTTATTTTGAAAAAAAAAATGTCCAGACTGAATTAAGTACATGTTTTAGAAACTCACTGAACCATGAAAGAACTGAACCCTTATCTTGCTGTTCACGACAACCCCTATCTTTGCAAACAGTGTAGATCCAGATCAGATGGCTTCTGAATCTGATCAGGATCAACACCGTTTGGCATTCAGTTTACGAATTTGTAGCAATAAATTACATCAAGTAATTTGATTGGTTGATATAATGAAATGGGTGTGGCTTAGATGAATATTCAGCAAGACAAGGGTTAAGAAAGAAAAAATAAAAAATAAACAACGGTATATAAGAAGGTAATAAATGAAAGTTTGTGGGGTCAGTTGTAAAGTAGATCAAATCGTAAAGAATGTGCTCTGCACTTGGTTACCGCAAATGTACCAGTCTGTCTTGCATAATGTAAACACGTCTCTTGCATTACGGAATCACGCCTATACAAATACATTGTGAATTTTACCGCCAAAATTCTCAAATTTGATCTATATATAGCATTCTAACGATTACTCACAGTCTATACTTCAGGGCAGAAATAGGAAGAAGAGGTCCATGATGGACCTAATTTGCTCACCTGAGTCAAGTTGTATTATCTTTTGATTATGTTTTTATTTTTGTCTATGTGCTATTTGTTCAATGTAGCAGAACCATTTAAGAACTTAGATGGAGATTTTGTAAAATTTTTCTTAAATTCAGTCACTGTGTTCAAAGGATGTGGATTTTCGGCATCAAAAACGCCTCAAGTGTGGAGAAGCATGGGACTGAACCCATGGAACTTGGTTTATTAGGCAAGTAGTCAGTATGCCTAACCACATGCTTACACTTAAGCGATTAACCAGTAAAGTGCATACTCTTTTTAATTCAGTGAATCAAAACAAAGGTGTGCAGCTCGCAGTGACACAGACAAACAGGTAATGTAATTGAGAACAAGTGACTATGGGCCTCAAAATGTAAAGTTCCTACATTCAGACTACCTAAATGACTTGAACAGGATCATAAATGTTAATGGTGGGACTGGTGGACAAATGGGCAAAACCTTATACTTACATAGTGCCTTGCTTTCAAGCAGGTGCGACAAAAATGGAATAATGAAATTTCTACAACCTCAGCAAACTGTCTTATAACAGAATAAAGAGACTGAAGATAAGTTTGAGATATTCCATAAAAACATTATGTTGTGGGTACTTGTTAGAAACACCCAAATGAAGCGATTCTAACAAGCACCCACAACATATGCAAAAATAAAAATCTGTGCTTAATTATTATCGTTATTCCTCTTTATCTGTAGCCTCATCACTGTATAAGATTGCAGTAAATTGTACTTTTAAGAATTTCAGAACAAGAGTGGTAATGAGTTGAGGTGTCTGACTTAAGAAATAGATCAGCTCTAACTGTGATTTGTTGAGTAATAAATCACAGTTTGGAGGTCAGTTGTAAAGTAGACAAATCACTAGCGCGTAGCGCGCGTGATTTGTCTACTTACAACTGACCGACAAACTGTGATTTATTACCTAACAAATCACTGGCTAGAGCTGATCTATTTCGATTCTAACACTCTGAAAATCGGCAATAATGTTGTTGATTCCTTCAAAATCTCACAACTTTTCGCCATTGTTAGAAGAAATCCCGCTAAATTGTCGACTGAAACCCATGCATTTATATCCTTTTCTAACGTTTTCGATACGAGAAATGACGTTACACCGTCTAACGTCAAGGAAATCGACTAGTGACGTCATAAATTAGCAGTTATAAATGACGTCACTCGTCACGCTCTTCCGAGCTGAGATTTGTTGCAGAATAAAACACAGCCGTTTTCCATTGCCTATATAGGCGCGCTGTGTTAGAATATTTATTTAAATTCGTTATCCAGCCAAGCTCTGCAACAGGTCAGGTGGTTTTTCTCCGGCTACTCTGATTAACAGTCAGCTCGAAATAAATGAAATAATCTTGAAAGGGCCGTGAAACCAAAATACAAGAAAACATTAAAAAAATAATAATAATAATAATCATTATCCCTTCTAACTTTATAGATGCTTGTGACAGCAATCATGCTATTTTTATATATTTACCCATCCACCCCTACCTTTGCAAAGAATGCAGGCTTCCGCAAAAGCCATATGAACTGGCTCAGCACACTGTCATTCAACTGGTGAATTTATAAGAATAAATCACACCAAGTAATTTGATTGGTTAGTCTAAGGGACTCATCAGCAGCGCCATGAGTGTATGGCCCATCCAACTGAAAAGTGCCATCAGTGACACATCTGCACAGACTCAAACATATACCGCTATATGGTCAGTACAATGGAAGGAGTTTCAACCTCACTCATATTTCTTCCATTTTTTCTGTTCTTTTTTTCCTGGCCAAATTGATACACCTAGGCTTGTTTTCTGTAGCTCTAGTCCATGGACATGGTCAGGACTGACGTCACCGCACCATGTGACTAAACAGCTGATTAATTAGCAGAATTTTCTCACACACATTACCCTAGCAGATGATTCCACATGTTTATCGTCCCCGCCCGTTGGCGCTTGGAGAAATAGAATGGGCTGCACGATTCTTCCATGCAGAGTTAATAGCGATGGCACATTAGCAGTAGTAATCCGCTTAGAAGGTCTAAGCCTGCCCAGGAAAATTGCTGCGAGTCGGCCCGTCCATGCTAATAAACTCTATTGGTTTTATTGGGCGGCAGGGATTGAGATGTCATTTCATCTCAATGTCGGGTACAGGAAGCAACGTCTCCAAAATGACCTAAATTGTGTTGTCGGGGACGTTAAACCTCAAATCAAACAAACAAGATTCCACATGTTTACCTGCCTACAGAGTATTTATTACCCTGTGTATAAACCTCCGATTCTCACCAGCAGAGTGTGGTAATTGACAATTTTTAGATTTTATTGATTATAGAATGATTTCTCATTTCCTTTAAACAGCAGCGATGCAGGTTTCAGGAACAACATCTGTAGAACTTCTGTCCCACCTTCACCCATTCTGTCTCAAATGGGATCTTCCTCCTTATGCAATGCATGAGTCCTTTTCAAAATTTAGGGGTGACAAGATATATTGTGTTTAAAATTAATATGGAAAATGGCAGAACCTTTTACAAACAATGTAGGCCCAGATCAGACATCAAGTTCTGCAGCATCTTATCTGGGCCTACACTGTTTGCCAATCCCTGGTTGCCAGTATCCAATTCTAAGTTTTCGGCACAAACTGGGTTAAAATGATGTAATTTATTCCTATAAATTCACAAACTGAATGTAAGTGTAAATCTTGATCAGATGGCTTCTTTAGAAGCCAAGAAGCCATCTGATAAGAATCTTCATTGTTTGAAAGATAAGGCATATCCAGGCTCAGCAGGGCAAGGGTTAATTTGTTTGTTTGTGTTGAGCTTTACATCCATGTCAACACTATTTAGGCATGCCAATACTATATTCCAGCTTGATTCTTTTCTGTGCCTTGGCTCAGAATTCATTTATTAATACTGTAATTAAATCTCTATAAGTGTATCTTGCATCACTGTTGTGTCCAACTGATATTGGCTCACAGTTGGACAAGGCCTACTGTCCTTGCTGCAAGTATGGGTAGAGGGGGGAATATTATTTCTTCTGTTTCTACACTTCCATCCATTCATTTGCCTCTTCTCCTCTGCCCCTCACTTTCATATCCTCTACTATCTCTCCTACCTCTTTTCTCCGTTTCTCTCAGAGGACACAAAATGACCCACAAGGGTTGACGTGTCATTAAACCCAAAACAATCAATCAGTCAATTCTTTAGTTCATAGAGCTGTAAAGTTGGTGAGTATTTAGTGGTACATTAGCTAAAGTCTCCCTTATTTTTCAATAAAAATGTATGGTGTGTATATATTCATTAAGAGCAAGGTGGTTCTAATAAATACCCACAACATATGTTTTATTGATAAGGAAAATTATCCTTTAGCTATCAACATATACCCACCTTATCTACATCACTTCAGCCAAAATAAACAGTTTTTTGGTGCTGATTCTGTATACTGCAGCGCAGATTCTTAAGCCACCTATATTATTTTCAAGAGCCTAGTACTTATCAAGCCCATGTTTGCAGCTCTGTTTATAACTAGGTAAAACACCTGGGTCCTAACCTCTAAGTGACTTCTATTATACAATGAGAGCCAGAGCCACTGCACAATTTAATATGTATACCTTCTGGCATAACATTATTAATCACTATACAGTTTGTTTTGAGTCCTACTGATTCATACCAAATTATGCAAGCAGTGACAGAGCTATGTATAATAGTCTATCTTCAACTGCCTGTTGATATTTTGACAGGTCTAAAACCTTGTTGTTTTTATATAAATGTACAATTTCAAAGAATGATTAAGATGTGTCTGTTTAACCCTTCAGAATTATCTTCTGCTTTGTGTTGGCTGGTTACTTTAAAGTCATTATTGCAAACAGTGTGGATCCAGATCAGACTGGTCCTCTTATGTCCTTTTTGTTTAAATTGAGATTCAACGTCCCAGTCAACACTATTTAGGTCATTTTGAAGATGTTGTATCCAATTTTGTTGGAATTTTACCCAACACTGAGAAGACATCTCAAGCCCTGCTACCCAATGAAACCAACATAGTTCATGTGCATAGATGGTCCAAATTGCACCACCTTGCCTGGGCAGGCTAGACCTAAAATAATAACATCTAACAGCCATTGTGTTAAGCAAGGGAAAAGGGCCCCCGCCCATAGAGGCTTGAAGAAATATATGGGCTGCATGATGCTTCCACGCAGAGCTGAATTCGGCCCGCACACTAGTACTGGTAAACAGCTTAGAGGATCTCAGCCTGTCCAGGAACCGCGGTGCGAGGCGGACCGTCCATGCTAATAAAGCCTATTGGTTTCAGTTGGCGACAGGGCTTGAAATGTCATTTCATCTCAATGTAGGGTAAAAGGCCCACAAAATTGGAAGCAACGTCTCCAAAATGACCTTTACAGTGTTGACGGGGACGTTAAACCTCAAATCAAACAAACAAATCAGCAAGGGAAACCATTTTAGCAGCTTTGGTAAAAGGTCACCCAAGGAACATTTCAGTAAAATCATTTCGAAATCTAGCCACTGGCCTAGGAGAAGCTGTCACCTAAAGGTCTTTTCTATTTTTAACTCTGGTGGCCATTTTGTTCATTGGAATAAAACCATTTTCGCAAGTTTGGATGAGGGTCACCCTAGGAACATTTCTGCAAAAGTATGGCAGCCATTTTGTTCAGCAAAGCAGAACCGTTTTAGCAATTTTGGTAGAGGGTCAGCCAAGGACTGTCTCTGTGAAATTATTTCGAAATCAGGCCATTGGCCTGGGAGGAGATGTCGTTTAAAGGTTTTTCTATTTTAAGCTCTGGTGGCCATTTTGTTCAGCGGAGTAAAACCATTTTAGCAATTTTGGTAGAGGGTCACCCGAGGAACATGATTCTGTAAAATGATTTTGAAATCGGGCCATTGGCTAAGGAGCAGATATCGTTTAAAGGTTCTTCTATCTTTATACCTGGTGGCCATTTTGTTCAGCAGAGCAAAAGCATTTTAGGAATTCTGGTAGAGGGTCACCCAAGGAACATTTCTGTGAAATTATTTTGAAATCGGAACATTGGCCTAGGAGGAGATGTCGTTTAAAAGTTTTTTTTCTATTTTTAGCTCTGGCGGCCATTTTGTTCAGCAAAACGAAACCGTTTTAGCAATTTTGGTAGAGGGTCAGACAAGGACCCTCTCTTTGAAATTATTTTGAAATCGAGCAGTTGGCCTAGGAGGAGATGTGATTTAAAGGTTTTTCTATTTTTAGCTCTGGCGGCCATTTTGTTCAGCCATGCAGAACCATTTAAGCAATTTTGGTAGAGGGTCACCCGAGGAACATTTTTGTGAAATGATTTTGAAATCCGGCCATTTGCTTAGGAGAATATATCGTTTTTAAGGTTTTCTATTTTTAGATGTGGCGGCCATTTTGTTCAGCAGAGCGGAACCATTTTAGCAATTTTGGTAGAGGGTCCCCCAAGGAACATTTCTGTGAAATTATTTTGAAATCGGGACATTGGCTTAGGAGGAGATGTCGTTTAAAGTTTTTTTCTATTTTTAGCTCTGGCAGCCATTTTGTTCAGCGGAGCAGAACCATTTTAGCAATTTTAGTAGAGGGTCACCAGAGGAACATTTCTGTGAAATAATTTTGAAATCCGGCCATTTGCCTAGGAGGATATATCATTTAAAGAAATTGTTGACGGACAGACGGACGGACGGACGGACGGACGATAGACGACGGACACAAAGCGATCACAATAGTTCACCTTGAGCACTTGAACAAAAATAAGGTTTACCCCTGTAGACCCCAGTTTTACTATATAAAACTGGGTTAAAGGGGGTCAAAATTATACAGGTGTGTTTTCGTGATGGAAACGTGTGGTTAGGTTGACTGTCAGGCTCGGTGCCCCCTGCCCATCTTGGCTTAGAGAAATAGATGTGGAGCCGGTCTCGGAAGCTCAGTCGGATGCGCGTCTGACTGGTGATCAGGAGGACGCGGGTTCGATACATGCCGGGGTCGGCAACATTCTTTCATGGAGATTGATCATGAAATCTTTTCCAAGGGCATTCTCTCCCTTCCACTGATTCAAGAAGGGCAGTTGTCAGTTTCTGGCGAAAGAATGTGCACTGCACTGGTTAACCGCTAAAGTATAAGCCTGCCCAGGAAAAGTGTGGATAGGTAAACTGACCGGCTCAAAAATGACCTAAAATAGTGTTGAATGGGCCGTTAAACTCCAATACAAACAAACAAACAGGAGCACGGTGCTTCTGGGCAAAGCTAAAACCGACCGAACTTTTGAGTATTAGTTAACCCTTCTCTTGCTGAATATTCAATTTAGCCCCTCCCATTTCTGACTCTGAACCAATCAGATTACTTGATGTAATTTATTCTTACAAATCCATAAATTTAATGTCAAACAGTGCAGATCCTGATCAGATGGCTTCTTCAGAAGCCATCTGATCTGGATCTGCACTGTTGCCAAAGAAAGGGGTTGTCGTGAACAGCAAGATAAGGGTTAACAGCTAAGAAGGTCTAAGCCTGCCCAGTAAATCTGGTATGAGACAGTTCGTCCTTAAACCCTAATGGTTTCTTCAGGCCATAGGGTTTGAGATGTCATTACATATCAATGTCGGAAAAAATGACCTAAATAGTGTTGTTTGGGACGTAAAACAAAAAGAGAGAGAAAAAAAAAAAGAAACGCATCTTATTCACGTCACAATGATCACTGGCAAATGGATGCGATATCATTACTATTATGTTGGTTATTATTCATAAATAACTCAAATATAATGATACGTTTCGGCCCCCGCCCATCTGGGCTTGAAGAAAAAGATGGGCTGCATGATGCTTCCACGCAGAGCTGAAACCGTCTGCACACGAGTACTGGTAAACCGCTGAGGTTTAAGCGTGTCCAGGCAAAGCGGTGCGAGGCCATGCTTATAAACCCAACTGGTTTATTTCGGCGACAGGGCTTGGGATGTGTAATTTCATCTCGATGCCAGGTACAAGTCCCACAAAATTGGAAGCAACGTCTCCAAAAATACGTATACAGTATTGACGGAGACGTTAAACCACAAGCAAACACAAACAGCAATTATCCGGACAAAATTCTGCTACTCACTTTTTCAGCAAAAACACCACTGTATTAGGTATTTTGCTTGCTAGAACAGTTAACATTTTGACCACGAACGTTAACCCTTGTCCTGCTGAATATTCAGTTTAGCCACACCCATTTCTGAATTTGAACCAATCAGATTACTTGAAGTTATTTATTCCTACAAATTCATAAATTAAATGTGAAACAGAGTAGATCCTGATCAGATGGCTTCTTCAGAAGCCATCTGATCTGGATCTACACTGTTTCCAAAGATAGGGGTTGTCGTGAGTTAAGCTAACGATGTTTTGAATAACTGATAACGGTTATTTCTTGACGTTGTGACCTCAGAATGCTGCGTCAAGAGTACATCTGTGAAACATGGTTTTGATTCATGGCAGACCGTGCAGACTCAGATCAGATATAACATAAAGCAGCGACTGAACAGGCTCTACACTGGTTGCTTCTAGAACAAGAACAGAAGGGATTATGAAATTTTCTAAACCGCAGTCTTGGTCCATTTTCAAAGCTTAATTTCAAATTCCATTTTCAAAGCTTAATTTCAAGCACTTTTAAGAAAAGCTGACTATAAGCATCGAGCATTACATGGAAAGTCAAAATTTTTTAGTTTTCTTTATTTTTTGTATATAAGTAGAATTTGGCAAATGATGAAGAGTGATGAAAATTTTATTGAAATATGTCCAGTAGTTTTCGAGATATTGATAAAAATACTGTTGCCATGGCAACAACATATACACGTAGATAAACAGTATTTTATATGATTTTCAACAACTAGCTACTGTTTTCACTTTGATAATATATACCGATTCAAACATGATATCCATAAGGATATATGCAATGAAGCGATATATAATATATTAGGCTCGTGAACGTGTTCATATATGTTACCATGGCAACGGAAATGAGGTACTAGTCAAGCACATTGAATTTGTTTGGATTTTCTATATTTTTGTCTGCATATTTTTCACAGGGGCAACGACGCTGGAAGAAACGGACAGTGGCACTTAAATAACATGTCCTACTTTTAACAAAATCTATAATGTCGAGGCTCGTAATCCTCTTTCAATTAAAGAAAGATAACTCGGCAACTTTGTCTGTGTTGCACAAACGATTTTTTCAAAAATAGAAACGGTATAACTACTTAAAGACATTTATTCTTAGACAGTAGGACTTAAAGGCATTTATTCTTAGACAGTAGGATAATTGTTTTATTGCCCCCTGTGATATACTATATGTAGTAGATCAAAGGCGGCCTTTAATAGGGTGATTAGTAGCTCCTGTTGAATCCCCTGACTGAGGCACTAAAAGGGAAAATCAATAAGGTACACTCTAGTGAACAGTTAGTCAGTTATTGATTTTCTCCAAGGAGGACCCTTATCTGTTGCAGACAGAAGAGTTCTCTTCAATCAGCTCTGAGGGCTACATAATATACTACTCAAAGTTTGATAGGGATCACTTTTTATATACCAAATTTTGCACTGAAAATTTAAAATTTCTTGACAGAATTTATACTCGGTATATTGATAAATATATTAAGCAGAAACTCATGTGCAGTTCAGTACTCATAAAGGTGCACACTTCTCACATTTCGCAAATGAATTCATGCACCCCCAAAATCTTGCCTAGCACTGCTTTCAAGCAGACCAATGAAACTTGTCAGTGCTCCTTTACCAAGCGTAAAATGGACTTCATTTGATTGATTTGTGAAACACTAAAATGCCTAGGGGACAATTAAGAAACCGTCTAAGCCCCAAAGAAATGAATCGTGGCGTCGGAATGTTGGAATCCGGCGTCTCTCAACGTCGTGTTTCAGGGATTCTGAATGTGTCTCAGAGCGTGGTTTCCCGAATGTGCAGTCGGTGTCTTACCCACGGAAATCCTTCACACTGACTAGACAGGGCTAGAAAGGGCTACAACTCAACGTCAGGTCCGTTTCTTGTTGATTCAGTCTCGGCGTCAACGGTTCCTAAACGCTTTGCGCTTGCATAACGAGCTTAGGAACGGAAGTGGAGAACGAATTTCTACCCAAACTGTCAGAAATGGGCTCCACGAGTTTGGACTTAATGCCATGAAGCCTGCTGTACGTGTTCCGTTGACGAGACAACACGAGCTAGACCGGCTGGGCTTTGCCAGAACTCACGTCAGGTGGACAGTTTGTGACTTGACGCCAGTACTGTTTACTGAGGAGTCCAGATTCTGACTAAACTTCACATATAAACTTAACTAATAACATATTAGTGTGGCGAATGTCTAAAGAGTCATTCGATGACTTGAATAAGGCAGAGCATGATCGCTATGGAAAGGGGTCAGTCATGGTTTGGGTTTGGATAAGCGTGAACGGTAAAACTGACTTGTACGTCGTTGAAAACGGAAGGTTAATGGCAATGAGGTACTGTAATAAGATTCTTGATGAGTTTGGCAGACCATATGCAGATGTAATCGGCCCGGACTTTATTCTGATCGACGATAATGCCCGCCCCAACCGTGCCAACGTCACTGATTCCTATCTGGAACGTGAGACAATCGTTCGTATGCACTGGCCTGCTCGGTCACCGGACATAAATCCGATTGAGCATGCGCGGGACATGCTACACCGTGCTGTTTCAGCCCGACCTGTGCATCCGAGGACTTTAAAGGAGCTCAAAGATGCATTGGTTGCTGAATGAAAGCTGATTCGACAAAACCGGATACAGACTCGGATTACGAGCATGCCCAGGCGATGTCACACTGTAATTGATGCCCGTGGACGCCATACACGTTATTATGCACGTTTGTCTAAACAAAATTGGAAATTTGTGAAAAATTAGTTTTCCAAATCCCTTAGTGTTACGGCAAGTGTTGGGGGTGCCAAGACGGTTGCTGTTGTCACGCTTGAATGCAGTACCAGTTGACAAAATTAATCACTAGGTTTTGTGAAGGATACGTTTTCTATCATTATGTATCAAATTTGGATTCAGCTGATTAATTCATCCAAACATTATTTTGCATTAAAAAAGTGATCCCTATCAAACTTTGAGTAGTATATTATGCAATGAAATAATAGTCCTCAATAATCAAGAATAGATGCATTTAAATGAAATTCCAGTGCTGATCTTTTATACATCAACCATAGTAATGGCCATAAATCATTAAGTAACATCTTTTACAATGTACATAGCCATTAGAATCCATAAAAGACCTAAATGTATGTTTTTATGCATTTTTCTGCATAAAAAGATCAAATGAAATTCTGTTACCAGTATCATTATCATACTTTTGTTTCATCTATATCAATTATAATATATTTCTGATTACTAAATGTGTAATAATCAGATTTGATTATATTGCCATCTGGTTCAAGTTAATGAATAATTTGAAATTATGAATAATTATAACAATTGTGGGGTCTCATTACCCAACCGACTTGATTGTGTACAAATGGTGTTGCATTTCTGGACAGCAAAACAACGCCCCCAAATATTTAAGCCTAGTTAAACTAGGAAATAATGATCAAAATTTGAACAGATAAAAAGATAAAATGGTGCAGATTGTGTAGTACCCCTTGGTGCTATGGCAACCATAACATTCCGTTAAAACTGAATAAATATCTGTTTATGGTTTCACTGTTGTAATAGTTTTTTTCAATAGCTGTAAAATTTATGATGACAGATTTGAAAGACCATGTCAATTTAGATTAAGTTATACAATTATAATAATATTTACCATGTTAAGGTGGCTATGGCAACACAAAATTTCATCTTTTATTATGAATAGATATGTGACACGTTATGGAGAGGTGGACCTCATGTATGTCTGGAATTGCTGACTTTTAAACAGAACAAGACGTAATGTAGGAATCAATTTGTAGAGTATGTTAGAATCTTAAATGAATTCCAATGGTCTTTTTTGTACGAAAGCACGAGTTAAAAAAAAAATAATATATATATGTTCGCCTTCATTGTTACATTATTTCAAATCAGTTTCGCAGTAATTGTTGTCAACAAATTTTGGGAATACAAGTGTGAATAGTATGTATAAATTTGCAAGCCTGTGCATATTAGCTTATTTCAAATGGAATTATATCAGCAGTAGTATTCACAATGAGGGTTCTAAAACAAACTCCCACCCCACACTGTGGGGCCATCCCCCACAGGTCGGCCCTACCGAGTGGGGATGCCGAGGACAAAAAAAAAATCATCCCCGAAATACTGTGGCCCCCCACCCCGGGTCGGTCCCACCGAGAGGGGATGCAAGAGAATAAAATATTTGTTTGCCTGCCATATCGCATGGCCAACACGTGACCAGCCTGCGCTCGCCAACAGCCCCCCCCCCCCCCCCACCGTGCGGGGTGTGTTTGTATTAGAGAAATATAGTACTTAAAACATACAGCACAAAAATGAACAAGTGTCCTTGGATTCCTGTGGGGAAGAGAGAACCCTGCAACAATAAATGCCGCGGAGAATTCTGTGGGCGACACAATAGTGTCAGTAAGAGGGTAGGAAGAACAAAACCACTACTATGCACAAACTGTGGAGTGTCGGTGAAAACACACCATCTACTTTGTATGCAATGTGTTGTTAAATCAGTTATTATCATAAATTACATAAACAGGAATAGAAGGACTCAAAAATACTTTAGGCGACTATCTGCCGTTTCTATCTAGTATCGTTAAAAAAGAGTTTAACCTCTGTGGTTCTTTGATTTTTGTGTTCACGGAGATGTTGCACTGATGAGTTAGGAGGCCTTCATGCGGACTGAACAAATTATATGTCTAAATCGCGACGGAAGTAAGGGCGAGGATTGTGGCCACGTAAAATCGATTTAAGCCCACCATTGGAAATCATTCCAATGACCGTTCCAAGGCGGTTCTTCTGTGGCGGTTTATTTATGGTGTTGTTTGTTACTTACTGTGTGTATCACTTGTGTCTTTATTTTGGATGGCCATATGGCCATCTTGTGGGAAAGTAATTGTCCTTATGGTCTTCCTTTGTTTAGGTTTCCATTATGGTCTGGTCGCTTAATGTTTGTGTTTCTTTCCCTTTGGTGTCTTTGATGGTCGGAGTAAGTTAATTGTATCGATTCCTGATCTTTGTTTTACTTCTACTTTAGATGGTTATATTGTAATTTATTTCCTATTAGAGAATGGTTAATATATAGGAAAAGCTCAACAAAAATGCTGAAAGATTTTCTACTGTATTTCCTATTAGAGAATTGTTAGTATATAAGTAAAGTCAAAGAAAAATGCGGAAAGATTTTCTACTGTATTTCCTATTAGAGAATTGTTAGTATATAGGTAAAGTCAAGGAAAAATGCGGAATGATTTTCTTCTGTATTTCCTATTAGAGACTTGTTAGTATATAGGTAAAGTCAAAGAAAAATGCTGAAAGATTTTTCTACTGTATTTCCTATTAGAGAATTGTGAGTATATAGGTAAAGTTAAAGATACAGTAACATGGCTACTATGGATGAATACATAGAGCAATTACTGGCAGAAATACCTGATAATAATTCGACTCTCCATCATGTGGTTCAAAACATCTTGGATGAGCCTATCCCAGACTCTGTCAAAAGGCACCTGTTAAAACCCTTACAGCCTGAACAATATCGACCTACCCCACCACCACGCAAAAAGAAGGCCGCCAAAAGAATAGCCATCGAAGAGGAATATGACCCTATCCCCCGCGAGAAAGTCCTGAGATCCGTCAAGGAATATCAGGATGAGATCCTGGATTTGTTTACATCTGCTGAACAACATCAGCTAGTCTTCAGGCAGACCCCATGGGTTATTGGCGACTTCTTGAGGGGCTGGCAGATGGACGCGCCTGCCAATAATCCTCATAGTGCAGACCCCAGGACTTTCCTCGAGGCTGTGGTGCCCCAAATCAGTAGCAAGCTCGAGGAAGAGATCGAGGCGCTGGGTGGTGTGCACGCAAAAAGCAAAAAGAAGGCCGCCAAAAGAAAAGCCATCGAAGAGGAATATGACCCTATCCCCCGCGAGAAAGTCCTGAGATCCGTCAAGGAATATCAGGATGAGATCCTGGATTTGTTTACATCTGCTGAACAACATCAGCTAGTCTTCAGGCAGACCCCATGGGTTATTGGCGACTTCTTGAGGGGCTGGCAGATGGACGCGCCTGCCAATAATCCTCATAGTGCAGACCCCAGGACTTTCCTCGAGGCTGTGGTGCCCCAAATCAGTAGCAAGCTCGAGGAAGAGATCGAGGCGCTGGGTGGTGTGAAAAGTAGAAGTAAAACAAAGATCAGGAATCGATACAATTAACTTACTCCACCCACCAAAGACACCAAAGGGAAAGAAATACAAACATTAAGCAACCAGACCATGATGGAAACCTAAACAAAGGAAGGCCATAAGGACAGTTACTTTCCCACAAAATGGCCATATGGCCATCCAAATTAAAAGACACAAGTGATACACACGGTAAGTAACAAACAACAACATAAATAAATCGCCACAGAAGAACCGCCTTGGAACGGTCAGTGAAAAGATTTCCAATGGGGGCTTAAATCGATTTTACCTGGCCACAATCCTCGCCCTTCCGTCGCGATGTAGACAAATAATTTGTTCAGTCAGCATGAAGGCCTCCTAACTCATCAGTGCAACATCTCCGTGAACACCAAAAATCAAAGAACCACAGAGGTGAGACAACGGTGAGGACTCGACAGCAAGAAACCACTGAAATGCTGGTAAAGTTCCAGTTGGCTCTCATGATTCAGCTTCGGAAGGACAAACCAGACGGTAGTGAGGAGTACACAACCCCCGTGCTGCGCCACAAACAGGAGGCCCTTCTCCAGGCCAGCGAAATCAAGGGGGCTCTCGATAAAACCTTCCCACAGATCCAGGAAACACTCGAAAAGTGGACGCAGAGAGGGTCTGGCTGGGTTGTAGATCAGGTACAGACCCTTTGGCTGGACATTGCCAGATATCAGCCTCTTCTGGGTAGGTCCTACATTCCACCCCCAGCAGAATTAAGATATAAGAAGGCACTGGTTAACATAAAGAACAATGACCAAGACTGCTTTCGATGGACGCTCCGAGCGGCTCTGGCAAATCCACCACCACCACATAACCCACAGAGACCAAGTTTGTATCCTACCACTGATGGTCTGAACTTTGAAGGGATTGTTAGTCCCACGCCCATCTCACAGATACCAAAATTTGAACGGCAGGACAACCTAGCCATCAATGTCTTTGGCTGGGACAAGGGTATCATCATACACCGCCTCAGCAAGCAGCCACAAGAAATACCAAGGATCAACCTATTGCTGATCGAAAAGGCCGGTAAATTCCACAACGCCTGGATCAAGCACTTCAGCCGCCTCTTATTTGACCAGAGCAAGCACAGTAATAAGAAGCATTTCTGTGTGCGATGTCTTCATGGATACACGAGAAAAGATCTGCTGGAGGCCCACAAGCTTGAGTGCGAAGGCATCGGACAGACGGCTGTCCGGGTGGAGATGCCAGAGGAAGGTAAGAACAAGCTCACCTTCCAGAACCACCACAAGCAGCAACCAACCCCATTCATCAACTATGCAGTGTTCGTATAAGACTATCTCCTCTCAAATCGCCAATCCTTCGAAAATATACTAATCCGTGGAAAAGAAGTGGAATGTATCCTAGTATTTCTAAGTGCAATGCCAAGAGGTGCAGATGTTGTTCGCATTTAAGCACTGCGTCTACCGTTACTTCATCTGTAAACGGTAGACGCTTCTCTGTAGTTAACATGTCTGATTTGACATGACAGTCTACAGATTTAATTTATCTAATTACATGACGTGCTGCAAACTGTAATATGCAGTACGTCGGTCGAACGGACCGCATGCTTAAAACTAGATTGAACGAGCATTATCGTAGAATGAGTAAGCCTAAGAAAACTGACACTTTCTTGTACCGTCACTTTCGACATACAGGTCATTCTGTAAATAACATTGTTATACAACCAGTGGAAAAACTTTATTACGATGCAAATTCTACATCTAGATTCAAAATTATCAAAAGACATGAGGCTGAACTGAAATGGATTAAATCTTTACAGACCCCTTTTCCACTGGGATTTAATGACAACATTTATCATGAGGGTAATATTTCCAGAATGCCGGACTTTGATATTTTCTCGCTCCTGGAATGTCGAAAACGCAGAGCTAGATCTCACGGCACCAGGAAAAATGGTACTTTTAAACGTAAATTACGTGCGTTTAAACGAAACCATACTAGACTGAGAGGACTGTCAATTATATTATTAAATCATGGACGCCACTCTATGCTTTCATTTTTAAGTTCATTACCCGTTTCTGTTTTACGTCTTCTGGACACCGAGGTGAATAAATTCTAAGATAGTTCTAATCAGTTATATGATGCGGCTCTCTTAACTAGAGGCCATACTCAGCATACATTCCGTCCTTACATTGATTCTGAAATTAATCATAAACGCCATTTCTTCAAAATATCCTTCCTTAATAAGGTATAGATTTTATAGATTTGCCCAGTATCTTCCGTGAGAGCTCGGTGCTTTCTTCCATTTCTGCTTATTTTCAAAATACTGAAACACCTATAATTTGCTATAAATATAACAATAAAAATCAAAAATGAGTTCCTTTAAGAGCAATGAAAACATTCATAAGAAAGAAGATGGGTCATACTACGTAGTTTTGGCTAATAAAGCCTCATCAGTGACCCTGTAATGACCCGACAAAGATAGCCAGAGGAAACATACTGCAAATTTGCGAATTTCGAATAAGCAGTCGATTCAAAGACTGATATAAATCAAAATGGGGTCCAAATAATTAAAAACCTGTCTAGAATATGAGTCTAAACCAATAATTTATTTCCGATTCCTCAGGATCTCAAAGGACCAAAAGTAAAATATAAACTGCACTATGGTTGATGTACGGGGAGATTTTTTACGGCCGCCACACGGCACAACGGCACAACACCAGCTGCAGTGAAGGCAAATAAAAATCAAAAATGAGTTCCTTAAAGAGCAATGAAAACATTCATAAGAAAGAAGATGGGTCATACTACGTAGTTTCGGCTAATAAAGCCTCATCAGTGACCCTGTAATGACCAGGCATAGAAAGCCAGACGAAAAATACTGCAAATTTGCGTATTTCGAATAAGCAGTCGATTCAAATCAAAATGGGGCCCAAATAATTAAAAACCTGTCTAGAATATAAGTCTAAAGCAATAATTTATTTCCGATTCCTCAGAATATTCACGCTGATCTCAAAGTCAACCTGTTTGATCTATCATTTTTAATTTCAATAAACTTGTTTCAGATCTTGATATTGATACTAATACTCCTGATTCATGTGATTGTAAAAATTCAGTGTATTGCTATCCTGCTGCTGGTCATGTAATTACTGGCAACTTGAAAATTATTCCTGATTCTAGGATAAGGAATATAATTTCTAAAGGACCGAAATATCGGTTTCCTTCTAAAATTGATTTCAGTAACTGTAGAAATGAAATCGTTGCTTCCTTGAATGAATTCGGTAATCGATGGTGTAAGCGAGAGTATGTTGAGCATAAAGCCCTTAATGACTGGAAACTTAGCATTTTTAAACTAGTGAATAAACGCATTTCTTTCTATTCTCAAAATACTAACTTATTACCTTCTAAAGTAGAAGAAAAAACAAAGATCAGGAATTGATACAATTAACCCACCCCACCCACCAAAGACACCAAAGGGAAAAAAAAAACAAACACTAAGCGACCAGACCATAATGGAAACCTAAACAAAGGAAGGCCATAAGGACAGTCACTTTCCCACAAAATGGCCATATGGCCATCCAAAATTAAAAGACACAAGTGATACATTCAGCAAGTAACAAACAACACCATAAATAAACCACCACAGAAGAACCGCCTTGGAACGGTCAGTGGAATGATTTCCACTGGGGGGTGGGGCTTAAATCGATTTTACGTGACCACAATCCTCGCCCTAACGCCTAAGACGTCTTTACGTCATCTTAAACTAGGTTTCAAGAATTTCATAAGAAGTTTGTTTTGGCCCCTGCAGACAAGACCGCTAACAACGTCGTCGTTGTGTGACGGCTCCACTATGTTAACACGCTTAAGCAGGAGCTTGGTGGTACTTAGGCCTATGAACTTCAGCCTTTAGCTGAAGAGATAGTTATAGTAGATAAACATATTTGTCATTCAGCCACCAAGTTTGATGTGTGTGTTACCGAAGGCCAAGGCAAGCTTCCTACGCTATACTGGTTACCAAACTTCACTTGTGTCTTTTAATTTTGGATGGCCATATGACCATTTTGTGGGAAAGTAACTGTCCTTATGGCCTTCCTTTGTTTAGGTTTCCATTATGGTCTGGCCGCTTAATGTTTGTATTTCTTTCCCTTTGGTGTCTTTTATGGGTGGAGTAAGTTAATTGTATCAATTCCTAATCTTTGTTTTACTTCTACTTTTCATAAAAGATCTTACGAAGCACGGTTTATTGCAAATTGTAGCTCTTGCACTACCACTGAACTTTCTAAATTATTAACTTCCTGTCTTACTGCTAATAAAACGCATGTGATTAAATATTGTGATAAAGTCTTTGAAAATCAGGAAGAAATCTGTTTTGGTCTATAAAAAATTCGAATGAGGTTTTAAACAAATTGAAATCCAGACATTTTCGTGCTTCAAGTCTGTCCACTTGTTCCACTCTTTACACCGCACTTCCTCATAATCTTATAAAAGAAAAGCTTAATGATTTAATTGAATGGGCTTTTCAGAGAGAAGATTCTCTCTATCTTGCATGTAATGTCAGAAATGCATTTTTCACTTCTAAAGAGCATAAGAATTATACACTTTGGTCATGTCAGAAAGTGTGTGATGCCATCACCTTTCTACTTGACAATATTTATATTAGATTCGGTACTAAGATATTTAGACAAATTGTGGGCATCCCGATGGGTACGAATTGCGCACCTCTTGTGGCTGATCTGTTCTTGTATTGTTATGAAAGAGACTTCATGTTGTCGCTTTCCATTGATAACCAATCTGAAATTATTGAAGCTTTTAGCTCCACTTCTAGATATTTAGTTGATTTATTAAATATTGATAATACCTATTTCGATGGTTTGATCAGTCAGATTTATCCCCCAGAACTTCAGTTAAATAAAGCAAATTTTTCTGATACCGAGGCCCCGTTTTTGGATTTACATCTATCTACTGTAGATGGGTTTGTTTCGTTCAAAATTTATGACTTTGATTTTGAGATTGTAAATTTGCCTTTTTTGGATGGTGATGTACCTCGTGCGCCATCTTATGGCGTTTATATTTCGCAATTAATTCGATTTGCTAGAGTGTGTAGTCATGTAACTGACTTCAACACTCGTAATAAATTATTAACGGCTAAACTTCTTTATCAGTGTTATCGGTACCATAAACTACGCAAAGCCTTTTCAAAATTTTATAGACGCCATTTTGATTTAATTTCAAAATTCAATATTGGACTTAAATCTCTTCTGCAACAAGGTCTATCGGAACCCGAATTTTATGGTGACTTAGTATATAAATTCAGAAAAATATATAACCACAATGACTTCAGCACCCAATTTCGTAAAACCATTCTTCGATATAAAAAAATTGGGTACAACATGGATATTATACGACAGACTGCATGCATGGTAGTTAACCCAATCACGGTTGGTAACTTTGCTTCCCTCTTTAGTTGCACGCCGGTGGGTCAAGCCTCAGATTCTATGACGGTTCCAACGTAAAGGCTTACTGAGAATTAGAGAGATCTAATTCAAGGTAATGTTGGTTGGTGCCTGATGCTCTGTCTCTGGTCGGGCCAATCGGAGTCTAACTGTTGGTTTTCTTTTGCTCCAGCATTTCAGTGGTTTCTTGCTGTCGAGTCCTCACCGTTGTTTCACCTCTGTGGTTCTTTGATTATTTGTGTTCACGGAGATGTTGCACTGTTGAGTTAGGAGGCCTTCAAGCGGACTGAACAAATTATTTGTCTAAATCGCGACGGAAGTAAGGGTGAGGATTGTGGCCACGTAAAATTGAAATATTTCCACTGACCGTTCCAAGACGGTTCTTCTGTGGCGATTTATTTATGTTGTTGTTTGTTACTTACTTTGTGTATCACTTGTGTCTTTTTATTTTTGATGGCCATATGGCCATTTTGTGAGAAAGTAACTGTCCTTATGACCTTCCTATGTTTAGGTTTCCATTATGGTCTGGTCGCTTAATGTTTGTGTTTCTTTCCCTTTGGTGTCTTTGATTGGTGGAGTAAGTTCATTGTATCGATTCCTGATCTTTGTTTTACTTCTTCTTTGAGGCTCTCACCACCAAGATCGAGGGCCCCGAACGCGATCCTACTAAAAGTAACACCCAACGAACACAAAAACATGAGACTTGCAGCTTCTGTAATATCGTGGTGCGTTGTGATGGAACGACAAAGCCGCCTGTCGAGTATCGCGGCTCAAATGCAACAGAGCACTTCTTAAAATCACCCCAGGATGAGGAGCGCAAGATTAAAAGCGTGCTAGCCAACCCTAAAAACATAAGGATGACACGAAAGGAATATCAGGTCTATAACAATGCCGCGAATTGCCATATATGCGAAAAACCGCTAAACGGTGACTCTGTCCGCGACCACTGCCATATCACGGGTAAATATCGAGGGGCAGCTCACAACGCCTGCAACCTTAAGCTGAGTCTAAGCCCAAAGACCACCGTTATTCCCGTGGTGTTCCACAACCTCAGAGGGTACGTCTCCCACCTGCTCATGCAGGCCATCTCGAGGGTCGAAGGCAGAGTCTCCTGCATCCCCAATAACACAGAAAAATACGTCTCCTTCTCTCTCGGGCAGCTCCGTTTCATCGATAGCGCCCAGTTCCTGCTCGCTTCCCTCGACAAACTGGTGGCGTCAAACCAGCCAGAGTCTTTCAAGATCACGCCCCAATACGAACCAAACCGTCAGAGGCTCCAGCTCTTGACCCGGAAGGGCGTCTTCCCCTACGAGTATATGGACTCCTTGGACAGTTTCGCCGAGACCAAGCTCCCTCCGAAAGAGGTATTCTACAGCAAGCTCACCGACGAGCACATCAGCGGCGACGACTACGCCCACGCGCATTGAGTATGGGAGGTCTGTGGGTGAAAGACCCTGGGTGACTACCACGGCCTCTTCAATCGCACAGATGTTCTCCTGCTGGCAGATGTCTTTGAGAAATTCCGAAAGACATCCCTGACGCAGTGCGGTTTAGACCCAGCGCACTACTACACAAGTCCCGGGCTTTCATGGGACGCCCTCCTAAAAAGACAGGAGTGGAGCTCGAGCTGCTTACAGACTACGACCAACACCTGTTTGTCGAGAAGGGGATGCGCGGAGGTATCTCGGTGGTATCAAAACGATATGCCAAGGCCAACAATCCTCAAGTCGAGGATTATGACCCAGAAAAACCCAGTAGCTATATCTTATATCTCAATGCGAACAATCTCAATGGATGGGCTATGAGCCAGGCCCTCCCCATCAGAGACTTCCAGTGGGTCGATGTATCGGGACTCGCAGAAACCATTGCAGAACAACCCACAGACAGTGGAGAGGGTTATATCCTAGAGGTAGATATAGATTATCCAGCAGAGCTGCACAAGGCACACAATGTCTACCCGCTAGCACCAGAGCGCCTAGTGGTCAAGAAGGAGTGGATGTCGGAGTACCAGCGCGAACTTCTCGATGGAGCTTTGGGGGGAGCACCTACAGAGGTTGAGAAGTTGGTACCCAACCTTCGCAACAAAGACCGTTACGTGCTCCACTATCGGAATCTCCAGCTATACATGTCTCTTGGTATGCGTGTGACCAAGATTCATCCTGCCCTCCGGTTCCAGCAGAGCCCCTGGATGGAGCCCTACATCCAGATGAGTACTGAGCTCCGGAAGAAGGCCACCAATGACTTTGAGAAGGATCTCTACACGTTTATGAACAATTCGGTCTTCGGCAAGACGATGGAGAACCTCCGCAGGCGTGTCGACGTCAAGCTGGTCCGCGCCAACGAGGAAGATAAACTCAGGCGTCTCATCGCCAGCCAAGCCTCCCCGTACATCAACCATAGTGCAGTTTATATTTTACTTTTGGTCCTTTGAGATCAGCGTGAATATTCTGAGAAATCAGAAAAAAATATTGGTTTAGACTCATATTCTAGACAGGTTTTTATTTATTTGGACCCCATTTTGATTTATATCAGTCTTTGAATCGACTGCCTATTCGAAATTCGCAAAATTGCAGTATGTTTCCTCTGGCTTTCTTTGCCGGATCATTACAGGGTCACTGATGAGGCTTTATTAGCCGAAACTACGTAGTATGACCCATCTTTTTTCTTATGAATGTTTTCATTGCTCTTAAAGGATCTTTTTTGATTTTTATTTGCCTTCACTGCAGCTGGTGTTGTGCCGTGTGCCGGCCGTAAAACGTCTCCCCGTACATCAACCATAGTGCAGTTTATATTTTACTTTTGGTCCTTTGAGATCAGCGTGAATATTCTGAGAAATCAGAAAAAATATTGGTTGAGACTCATATTCTAGACAGGTTTTTATTTATTTGGACCCCATTTTGATTTATATCAGTCTTTGAATCGACTGCCTATTCGAAATTCGCAAAATTGCAGTATGTTTCCTCTGGCTTTCTTTGCCGGATCATTACAGGGTCACTGATGAGGCTTTATTAGCCGAAACTACGTAGTATGACCCATCTTCTTTCTTATGAATGTTTTCATTGCTCTTAAAGGAACTTTTTTTTTATTTTTATTTGCCAGAGCCAACATCTTAGACGATGATCTTGCAGCAGTCCAGATGCAAAAGAGCCGTCTAGTGCTCAATCGCCCGATTTACGTAGGTATGAGCATTCTGGACCTTTTAAAAACCCCGATGTACGATTTCTATTACAAACGGCTCCAGAGTCATTACGAAGACCGCTGCCAGTTCCTCTACACAGACACCGACAGCCTGCTCCTGAAAATCGAGACAACGGATGTCATCGAGGACATGGCCAAGCACCAGTATATCTACGACACGTCCGACTACCCGAAAGACCACCCGTTGCACAGCACAGAGAAGAAGGTTCTCGGAAAGACGAAGGACGAGTGCGCCGGGCAGTCAATCGTCGAATATGTGGGCCTGCGGCCGAAGATGTACTCCATCCTCCTGACATCTGGAAAGAACATTAAGAAGGCCAAGGGTGTGAGAAAAGCAACTGTCAAGAAGTGCATCGGGCACGAGCAGTTCAAAGAGGCTCTCTTTGAGAAGCAAACCTTGCGTCATGGCATGGATGTTCTTAGGTCGGAGCGTCACCGCATCTACGGGCAGCATTTCAACAAGGTGTCGCAATCGCCCTTCGATTCCAAGCGTTGGATTGCAGGAAACGGAGTTGACACACAAGCTTATGGTTACAAAGATGATTACATCACACAACAAGAGATGGACGCGTTCGTTGAGGAACTGGGGCGGTCCATCTAGAGAACTCTGAAATCATAGGATAAACGATGGCTCCCAAGAGAGTTTTAACCAAGGAGGAGATCCAGGAAATCAAGGCCCTGCGAGTTAAGGCGCCTGTGAGTAGGGTGAAGAAGCAGTTCGGCGCCGGCGCTGCGAGGGTTCAGATGCTCTGGGCAGAGGAGGAGACACCCAATGCCGCAACAGAGGAGGAGACACCAATGCCGCAACAGAGAAGGCAGAGAGAGAGGAGAGCGTCGCCGACGATCTACGATTGTTGCTACGCGATAGCATCGGCGAAGCCAAGTCGGCAAATGGGCCGACCATCAACGAATTCTATGAGCTCCTAAAGAAAAGCCTGAGTCGGTTTGAAACGACTACAGAGAAGGTGTCGATTTCGTTGACGGAGATAATTGCCTCTCTGAAGCGGCGCGAGGCGGCGAGCGGAGGCAATGTGATCTCCGAGAATATTGGAAAATCCATCGGAACCTTCTATACCCTGCTATACGACAACCTAAAGTCGCTCGAATCTCCCACAGAGCAGTCTGCAGATGTGTTGGTGGGTGTGCCTTCCGCTATAGACGGATATGAGGTCGAGCCGCCGAACCCCTCGGTAGTAGAGAAACTGTTGGATATGGTTGAAAGATGTGTATACTTGTCTCTCTCAATAGCAACTGTCTGCGGGGTGTTTGCTACGCCGGCAACTACAGACCCCCCAGAACCTCGAGATACTGCAGGCGACAGTTCCGAGACCAAGGACCACTGAAGTAGGACGTAAACCAAACGGATAAATTGTCACCCGGTGGATGGATTCGAGCCCAGTGCTTGAGAACCCCATCCGGAGGAGGCTGAGTGTCCTGTGGCACAACAAGGAGTTCTTCGCGCACAAAACCGCGCTGAGGTCCATCCTGCAAGTAATACACCACGGGGCTTGGTGACTGTGCGCCCTAGCCGGTGCATATCCAGGGACCATATGGGGATCAGTCGCTCGCCGGCGCCCCCTTCAAGTTCGCCAGGCTGGTACAAATAACGAACGCCGACGCTGGAGGGGATTATTGTCTCCTCGAGACCAAAAGCACGACCAGGAACTACAGAGGAGGGCTTTTGTGCCACCGATCGCGCCCTTATAGCCTCAAAGGGCTTTTTGCCGGTCAGTCGGGTGACCTCATCATTCAAGGCTGTCACATCCGTAGACCGCTGACCAGAAGTGAGTCGCATCTCTTGAGCGTATTGGTGTCCGAAGAGCCGCTCTGCGAGGGTTTGTTCCAGCGTTCTACAATCCCTTGGTCCCGATGGATGTCAATCCGACCGCGCCGAACCCGGACAGAGTGCTTTGCCAACAGCTGGCTGACAGAGCCCATGACCTCACGACCGGGGTCGACCTGGAGCAATTGGGGCCACCTCAACGGGCCTCGCCTGTAGATGCGAGACAAAGCTTCAGCAACCTCTTTGGCTTCTTTAGTGACCAGAGGCTCAGCTTCTTTGAAGCGTGAGGCTACATCGACCACGGTAAGGGCGTATTTGTACGTGCGCTTGCGAACACGGTCGTGTGGCAGAAAGAGCAGGTCAGCTTGATGGACCTCGTTCGGCTTGGTGATGTCGAATTTGGGTCGTGGAACGTGCTGCGGGGCGGCGAGGTAGATCTGCCAGATGGCCTGCTTCTTCAACCAAGATCGGGCCACATCTTCTGAGGTCTTAGCCGCAGAAGCCAGCTTCTTTATGGCCTCAAGACCCCTCCAGTAACCCTTAGGGCTGTAATAGATATCCGAAAGGCGCCGATCCATGTATTTATTTTAACATTAAGTCTCTAACGAAACAACTGCTTGTCTAGGCAGCCTGCACTCTTTTAAGCTCGCCAACAAGAAATAATCAAATGCCACTCGCCGTAGATTGATTGAGTTCTTCTAACAGCTTCGTACGGGCCGTCATTAACGCCCCGTCTTCCGCACGTTGAAACAACTTCTTTTTTTCGTCTTCTGATAAACTAAGACCGTGTTTGTGGCGTCCACGAATTTCTTCTTTTATTTGATCGAACTTGTCGATTTCACACAGAATCAGGCGAAATTCCGTTTCAGATATATCATCGTCGTTCAGCGCGATAGAAATGCGGTCGGCGATTGAGCTTAGCTTCGACTCAGCCAAGTTACGAATCTCGTCGGTTTTTTTTTTACTTTTGTTTGGAGTTTTCGTCCAATACATTTCCCGCCAACGCCCAGCAACTAACACACAATCGCCCCAGCTCCAAGGTCAATGGCGACAGGTGTCGCGATGAAAGTTGACAAGAGCCCGATGTCAGAAGCAGCCAGTCCTACGCTAGTCGCAGTAAGCGCGGTATCAATCCCATCAACAACATTAACCCCGCGTCTGTATTTCTTGTACAGCGAGGCTCTGAAGTCTCGTTCTTTTTCGTGACGGAATTTGACCTCGGCCACGTGCTGAAGGCGGTGTTTGTCTCCGGTTTCAACTCCTGGGTAGAGGCCCATCGTGTACTATCCCTAGAGCTGGGTGGGTTTGAATAGACTACTGGCTAATAATGACTATAGCTTGGTCTGTTGTGAGCGCACCGGGCGTAAATCGCAGCCTTTTGAGAGACACTGGGCCTATAAAAATATTATGTAGTTCTAAATGACGGTATTCAACTTGGTGTTGGATTCCTTCAAGAGTGAACTGCACTCGGGGCGTTTTTTGTACTTGTATATAAATCCCAACTTCTTTATTAGCATTTGTTTGACTCCACTTGAGTTTGAAGCCGGGTAACACATCAACACAGTCGTCGGCTCTATCTCCGATAATAAGATCAAGGATGATCGATGATGTTGGCAAGTTCATACCAATGATTCCCGCTTGGGGGAATTCGAAGACTATTTTCAGGATTCCCTGCCGGTCTTTGCTTGTCTTTAGCACGTTATCATCGGAAGCGACAATGTTCTTCGTCCCGGGGATATACGAGCACAGTGCCACTATTCACGACCTTCCTAACTTTGTGCTGCTTTCCAGTCAAAACGTACGGAGACGAGATTTGTATGTCAATAAGCCACCCTGTTTGTTGGGCGGGGTCCGCAAAAGCAACCCACTTGCTCCCAGTGAAGGCCAGCGTATGAACCGGCTTTGGAACGGCATATGTGGTATCTACGTCGCTGAGATCACCGAATTTCAATGACCCCGGTTGGGCGACCTCTTTTCTTTTGTAGACTCCCTCAGGGAGCTGAAAGGCATGCAATCGATCTTCCTTCCCGTCCTTATCGAACCCCTCAGTGTCACCAAGATCAGCCAAAGCCACCCCATGGCATTTTCTGACCCTACCGGGGCCGCTTGCGTCAACCATTCCTTATATGTAGGGTTGCGCTCATATATTCGAATGGTAACATCTCCCTGTTGGTATCTCTAAGTGAGATAGTTAGCTGTGAAACAGGCCTTGACGACTTTTTGTACTGTAAGACAGGAAATGATTCAGTCCTACCAGATCCACACTTTTCGTTCTCAACAGGGACGGATCTAAACAGTGTAGATGGGCGACCGTTGTGCAGATTGTCTGAAGTACTCAATTCAGCAAGATGAAAGTAGACCTCACGATGGACGATAAGCTTGTGTGGCTTCTTTGCAGTGAACGTCTTTGTGCGACCTCCTTCTAAGTGATAGCCATTGTCATTGATCAGCGCCACGGGAGGGGGTTTGAAAGTATTGTCGGAAAAGCCTAAGAGATTAGCTAATTCGCGATCCATTGTTATAACTTCTCCGGGCTTTACCGTTAATTTCAGTAGACCAGAGGGTTCATCTAGAGTGAGTTCGGCGCCGAACCGTTGAAACACCTTTTTCGTTCAACTCACAGACGTTATAATACCCGTCAGGTATTATTTTTTCAGTCTTGTTATTTGAGACCTTATTATCCCTTTTCGCCATGCATGTGTTGTATCAACAGTGATAATATGTCAACCCGCAGAGAGCAATCTCTCGCTCACCCGCAGACAGGGTCCTTGCAAGATTGATTGGCACATCGTTTTGAACGTCAGTGAGTGTGATGTACAAGAAAATCACCAAAATGGGTATGGATACAAAGGCGTTTACGTTTAATAGCTAGGCAAAATATCAGGCAGGCGGCCATTTCAAATATAAAGAGTCAGCGACAGGGGAGCCAAACCTAGTCATAATGGTCGACGATAAGGGAAGTCACTTCCTTGCCAAGTACCCGAACATCTTCGATTATCAAAATCATCCGCTTTCACGCAAACAAAAGGCAAACGCGGTGTGGGACAACACCTGGCAGCATTATCAAAACCCTCCGCCTACCGGGGACGTCACTAAGGCAAACAAGGCGTGGGTCAGCTGGCAGCACGCCCCCTTCAGCTGGTAGTGGTGCCAGCTGAACTTTGCGGTTTGTTGCGCAACCGCCGGATGTGGTGTTTCATTCCAGGACCATCCAAGTGGAGGAGTCCCTTCTTGCTAGCCTGTATTTCTTTCATGTCTTTTATACGACGAGGCGTCTGCTTGAGGAGCTAAAGGTCGCCCTCCCTGGGGACGAGTCCTATTTATGGTACGATAACCAATATGACTCCAGGGCCTACAAGCGGCTTTGCGAGGAGTTCGCCGTTTCACCTGCTACAGATTGGAGGCAAAAGCTGGACTACGGGTGTCAATGCGTCGGATATTTTAGTACATTCATGACCCCTTCGGGGAAATACCGCAGTGATCACAGCTACGATGGCCCCTTCTTTCACCCGAAGGATGCCATACGCCATAATGCGGATATTTCAAAGGCGTGGACGATGTTCATTCTCGATAAATCAGATGGCTTCACGCAAGCGGGTGTCGTGCGCCTCAACGACTCGATTCGGACTTACGTTTGGGCAATCCTGGGAGCGCAAGCTCAAACCCGTTCCAACATTCTCGAAGTCGGGACGGGGTTCGACGCCCAAAACCAGTTTACGGCGAATCTCGAAGATGCCATCGCCTCACCCGTCGATATCCCCAGCAGCATCGATCGCTATCAAAAGACGTTGCAATATGTATCCACACCACTGGATTACGTCTGCGGGAGAGCGCTCTACTTGATGCCGAGCGACATGGCACTACATCCAGGCAATGTCCAAGGTTATAATAACCAAATCCAAATAGCGGGGTCAGACGCTACCATCGGCCATAACCCAGGAATAAACAAGGCGGCACTGATTCAACCTGCCTCTAAAGTCGATAGGACATTCCAGAGGAAAACTGCCGCAACAGCCGGGACCGATCCGCGAGTACTCACAGGGCCGCGGTTGCTCCGGACCGGAAATCCGGTCTCGATCATGAAGAAGAACAAACAGCTCTTATAGTCGCAGGGATTGGGTTTTGCTTGGTTGTGCTTTGGTTGGTCGCGCGCTAGCCAGTCCCATGCAGCCACGAGAAGAAGGGCCCCCACGCCGATGACCAAGGCCCACGCCGATGACCAAGGCCCACAAATTATCTGCGAGCCATGAAGCGGCCTTCGCTAGCGTGCTCAAGAGTCAAGAGACGATGGACCCGATGATTCCGGGCAGGGCAGCCTTGCCGGCCAAACTGGCCAGGGCACGCCCGAGGGACTGTAGGTGCTTTTTACCCACTACTTGATCCCGCCCTTGCCGGGTGGCCTGGGAGCCGGTACACTCCAGCCGCCGCCGGTTAGCGCAAGCACTAGGGTCGAGATTGCCATCCCAATCGCAGTAAGGATGCTCATGATCGTTATCCCCTGTTCGCGGAAGAGTGTCCGTATTCGCTCAACCAGCGTCTTGTCTTAATGAAGAAGCTGCCTGAATGTCTCACGGATTCTGATAATCTGGGACCGGAGAGCTTCTCTGTTCGTAGAGAGGGCTTCGGGCCTCGACTGTCTTTCGATTTCGATGTCAGAGAGCTCGCCCTCCAGTTTTCTGATTCGGTCTTGAATCTCCTGCTGCATCTCGGGGTCGTTCGTTTCCGTCAGTTTCCGCCGCTCCCTGGCCAAGTGTTTTTCAACTTGGGATTTTCCCACGTCGACATTTGACAGTTTCGCCAGGTTGTTCGCCAACTCATCTCGGGTTCGAGTCATAGCCTTTTCAAGCCCGGCGAGCTCTCTTTTGACCTTGGTGACCCACGCGGTGCCGATAGGCTGATCACCAATTGTCTTCAGTGCGGTCTCAACGTCTTCTGCGCTGAGGCGCGCGCTATCGGCTATGCCGGGGAGGTCCTGAAGTTTGATATTTTCAAGGTTCGCACCGCTCGAGAGGGCTATATCTGCCTGCTGGAGAGCTTTCTCAGTGGAGCTACTTAGACGCTACGTATTCGATGTGAATTCAGGGAACCCCAGTGAACTTCGCAGTGCATGTATGCCGCCTCCTCCGTATCTTGTGGCCAGTGTTGATAGGGCCAGAAACCGGAATTGTCCCCTCGTCGCCGTGAAAGGGATCTTTTTGTCGTTTGGGGTCCAGTAGAGTTTTTTGCCGTCGGCATCAATCCCAAACTGGCTATAGTCGATCCTGCCGTCGGGGCGCAACCCAAAGGCACGGTTCACTTCTTTGTAGAAAGTGTCAACCAGGCGCTTTTTCTGAGCCTCAAGTTCTGCCTGTTTCAACTCGCCCTGCAGATTCTGCAAATTGTCCCCGGATGTGTTTAGATCTTGCTGGACGGGTAGTGGTGGCTCCATAGGGGGGTCGGACAGGTCGAAATCATAATCATCGTCTATTCCAGGCCCGTCTGGGTCGAACGTTGGGTTTTCGAAATCAGCCATATTTATGTAACAAGTATGTGCATTTGAAGGTTGTCGCGCATCTTTAAAACAGACTTTGTCGAGTGTCAACGAAGCTGACACCATGTCATCAAGTAAGTACGGACTAAAGCTTGACCCCTACCGGTGCCTCCGCGAACCCCTTGGGGTAAAAGGGGTGAGGCAATTGGTGTCGATAACTAACAACTCAAGCACGATCGGCCCGAACCAGCAGCTTCTCGTTCGATTCCCCGACCTCGGCAAACATGATATCATCGTCACCGGGACCGCGAGGTTGGCCTTCACCATCACACTACACAGCGAAGATGATGCCAATCGGACCTTGGTTCAAAACCTAGGCCGCGCCCTTGTGAAAAAGACCGTCATTAAAATTTCGGGAAATGAGGTCCTCAGCATCGACGATAGTGATGTGTCCCACTGCTACCGCGATCTCTGGAGGACGGCTTCAGAGAGGAAAAATGGCCAGTACCAAGGCATTGATACGTCGGAAAACCAAAATAAGACGAGGATCGGAATCAATGCTGGGAGCAAAGATGAATCCGTTCTAGCGGACAAAGCCGTCGCCGATGCTTTCGGCAATCGTTTCTTCAGCCCACTGGACTTCGAGCTACTCGAGAGCCACATGCCATTCTACCAGAGTGTGCTGGGCGACCTACTCGAGTATGAGCTCACGTTCAACGACTACAACCGTGTGATCCAGGCCACAGGCAGAGGTGCCTCTTTCGACAATGGAAACATCTGTCTTGGGTATGACATGGTCACCCTGCCAGAGCTGGCCCAAATGATCAACAGCCAGTACAGAAGCCGCATTTCGATCCTGTTCGACAGGGTACTGCGTGACCGCAAAATCGGTAAAGACAAGAGCGACACCCTCTGGAATATCAATCTCAACGTGCCCGCCCGCAGCATGAAAGGCATCCTGATGCTCTTTGAGGATGAAGCCGCGCAACAGCCCTTCGCTCGCGACACAGAGGCCTTCTATAACCCGAAAATCGCAAAGGTCGAGGTCACCATCGAGGGGAACCCCAACCAACTCTTCAGCCAAGGGATGCGCTCTTACCAGATTTTTGATGAAGCGAGGAAGCTCTTCGCAGCCTGTAGCAGGCGACATCCTGAAGTGGCAACGGTCGAAAAAGACCTTGCCCTAGCCGACGTCAGCCTTGCGGAATACCTCACCAGGAAGTACGCGCTGTGGCTTGTCCTCAGGACAAGCGACGACGCCCGGCTCCACGGCTCCGGCAGGCGGATAGAGAATGCCAGCGAAGGTGTGACCATCCAGATAACGAAAAGAGCCGAGGCTGCTGGTGCATTGAACATCTACCTCTACGTCATCATGGATGCACAGCTTAACATCGAAGATGGCCGGTTCGTCTCAGAGGTCTATTAATGTTCCTGAGGAACAATTAATAAATCTCTTACCACGCACGGCCCATTCGGCGACAATATGCGGGCAAACGGGATGCGGAAAAACCGTTTTTATCCTCGATCTGCTCGAAGGCCCCTACCGGGAGTTCTTTCGGCACATCGTGGTACTCTGCCCCACCATAAAGTATAATAAAACATACCAGCGCCCCTGGATCTGGACCGACCCTGAGGTATACGTTCTAGATCCCGGCGAGCTCCTTCACGATTACCTGCGAGCGTTTTACCAGGTGTTTATGGACAAGCCTACCTTATATATCATCGATGACTGCTCGGCCACGAAGGCTTTGACGAAAAAGAAAGACATGCTGTCAGAGCTAGCGTTCTCGGGCCGCCACGCCGACCGGAGGTCTGGGTTCTCACCCAAAAGTGCAACTCCCGTCTTGAAGGACTTGCGCGAGCAGACGCGCTGGGTCTGTTTGTTTCACTGCAAGGATCGTGATTCATTCGAAGACTGCTTGCGCGAGAATGACGTGATCTCCACACGAGAACAGCGGTTGTCGGTGAGGCAGCAGTAAGCCGAGACAAAGCATGCTAAGCTTTTATTAAAGACAGACCAAACAGCTGCTTATATGGTGTTTAGTAATGTACGAAGTAACTTAAGGACTGCTAATCACAATGCTTGGCGTGCATCTGGTACTGCTGTTCTTTATTGCTAGGCAGTATGTTTACATTACTCGGATGTGTATTAACACACATACACGCTCCTGCCAGCGCTTTCGACACTATATTAGACTGGTCCGACAACTCGCAATGAATCGCAAAGCAATAGCTATGGACTGTGACGAACTGATCGATGAGCTGATAGGAACGACAGAGCAAAGGCAGAACGCTGAAGCCCCAACCGCGGAAAGAACGGCAGCGACGTCAGAAGGCCATGAGGAGCCGCTCCTCGAGGACCGGGTGCCAAAATACCGTGAAAGGCTCGCCGTATTGGTGGTGGGAGGCCAAGCCAAGCAGTATGGATTAGTGGTGCATGGGAAGGTCCTCACCGCAGAACAGATCGACGCTCTGGACAATAGCGAAATCGAAAAGCTTTACGCCTGCTATGAAACAAGGCTTGGGGCAGCGATGACGAAGACGCTGGGGTCTACAGCGCTACAGCTTTATGCGGGGCTGGCATCTATGTTTCTCCCGATACCGGCCAAAAACCAACCTGGTCTTATTGCTGACCTCTAGGGCGACCCGTTTGTCGGACACGCACTTAGCAGTGCTACCAGCGAGCTCTACCATCGCTATGGCATGTACTTGGCGCCGCTAACTGCCGCGCTTACTACAGTGAAGTACTGTCGATTTGGGCATCAATGCCCTATTACCATCTATGATATAAACGATGTCGGAGAACGAGCAGATTGTTGCGGAGCAACAGGAGAATCGAGAGCCAGCACAGAGTCCGGCAGGCAGAGTTACGACCCCAAGGCCTTTGCGAAGCAACACGGTTAAGGATCCGAAAAAAAAGTGGCGGCTGGTCGTGCTGGAGCTGCTGCCAGAAAGGCCAAACAGGAACGGCTGCTCGATCGGCTTCGGACGGCCAAAGACTCATTTCGTCCACCAGTCAGCGCAGCTGATGTCAATATACCTCCAAAGGAAATGTTCTCAAAGGAACCGTCACGCAGTGATGCAGCACACAACAATGGACTAAGCGACTGGACCCCGTAATCATTGGGGCTTGTCTTACGGGCGGTGCACTCATGTTTCTTCTGCGCTTGCGCGCCACACAGGCGGTACAAACGCCACGAGTGGCACCCCTCATTGACTCATCGACAGCGTCGATGTCCAAGCGGCTTGTTGTTTCGCAGCAACCACAATTAAACACAAGCCCAGACCCATTCTATATGGAGTGAAGCCCGTTGCGGAACAAAAATGACAACCTCGGCAGCTGATGGTAGAATGCTTGTCAACGCGCTCAACCATAGCGCAGTCGTCTATTGCATCGCTGTGGGATACGCCCGGCTTGGCAAGATGGCGACTGGGGATAGCCCCCCCCCCACACACACACCATGAAACTAGACTTGATACCCCGCGATGTGGGCATGGCCATAGTTGACGTCGCTCTCGCCATGGCAGCCAAAGACATGCTAATTAAACAGGTGCTGATACCTGCTGATATCATGAAGTAATGGCAAGTATTGCTATGCTCGTTGGCGGTGCCCTGGTGAACGCTCTGGCGTTCTCGGGATCGAACTACTTGTTCTCCATGTTGAAGAGCTCTGGCGTGGACGAAGAACGCATGCGTCACGATAAAGCGGTCGAACAATTACAGGCTGCACAGGCAGAATGGTCTCGAAAACGGACCGAGCGAATTGATTTCATCACTGAGGAACTCCGCCGCCAGGGGAACGCCGTTCGAACCTTCAACGACCGACGTCGATGACGCGATGCGACTGTATGCGCAGGTCAACGGAAAAATGTCAGCTTTGCTGACCTGGGGCCCGGACCCCAGCTCTCCGAGTTTAACCAACCGAGTGACGACCAGAAAGATCGCGAGATTGCCTTCATTATCCTGGGAATGGGTGTGACAGGCTTTGTGGCCTATAAACTCTCATACAGAACTGCGCAAACCAACTCTCTAAAAAGTGGGGTTTTAGTCACTATTTCCGACTAAAAAAAAGTTGTATCTCCTGAAATTCGAACTCACGCCAAAAACAGCCAAACACCCCTTCAGGAGCCTGGTATTTTTTTTTTTTTTTTTGTTTCGTATGCATTTTTTCGTACCAGGCTCCCTTCGGTATTTGGCATTCCCCTACATTCAGTTTCTAAACTGGGGCGGGTGTTTTTGAAAGTTGTTAGATAACTTACTAGAGGAAGCTAGTGGAGGGGGTGGGCAGAGAGAGAATTTAGCGCTAGAGCTTATGGGTTTTCCCAACAGGGACGATTAACGCAATGATGTTTTAACACTGATAAGCTTTGATTTACGAATTGCGTAATACATAAAATAAATTGATGATAATTTTCTTTTTTATCTATGAAAAACTGAGTCTGTTAGCAAAAGATTTCCATACGTATAGCAATAATTAAAAATACAAAACTACGAAATTGAAAAGATTTAGTCTGCTGACGGGCCGACCCGGGGGGCTGGGTGTGGGCCCCACAGTATGGCGGGGATGGAAAAAAATTGTCCTCGGCATCCCCACTCGGTGGGACCGACCTGGGGAGGTGGGTGGCCCCACAGTGTGGGGTGGGTGGTTGTTCCAGAACCCTCATTGTGAATACTACTTCAGCTGATTAAAATTATTTTGAACTCATTGCCCTTTCAAATGCTTCATCAATAATATTGCAGCCGTCGTAACTCTTATCAAGTTTACAATTAATTATTTCTGTTGTCAAACATTATTACATCTCTCCATACATCATCACACTGGTGTTCGACGCCCAAAACCAGTTTACGGCGAATCTCGAAGACGCCATCGCCTCACCCGTCGACATCCCCAGCAGCATCGATCGCTATCAAAAGACGTTGCAATATGCATCCACACCACTGGATTAGGTCTGCGGGAGAGCGCTCTACTTGATGCCGAGCGACATGGCACTACATCCAGGCAATGTCCAAGGTTATAATAACCAAATCCAAATAGCAGGGTCAGACGCTGCCATCGGCCAAAACCCAGGAATAAACAAGGCGGCACTGATTCAACCAGCCTCTAAAGTCGATAGGACATTCCAGAGGAAAACTGCCGCAACAGCCTGGACCGATCCGCGAGTACTCACAGGGCCACGGCTCGAAGGGCCGCTTACGTCTGCCGCGGTTGCTCCGGACCGGAAATCCGGTCTCGATCATGAAGAAGAACAAACAGCTCTTATAGTCGCAGGGATTGGGTTTGGCTTGGTTGTGCTTTGGTTGGTCGCGCGCTAGCCAGTCCCATGCAGCCACGAGAAGAAGGACCCCCACGCCGATGACCAAGGCCCACAAATTATCTGCGAGCCATGAAGCGGCCTTCCCTAGCGTGCTCAAGAGTCAAGAGACGATGGACCCGATGATTCCGGGCAGGGCAGCCTTGCCGGCCAAACTGGCCAGGGCACGCCCGAGGAACTGTAAGTGCTTTTTACCCACTACTTGATCCCGCCCTTGCCGGGTGGCCTGGGAGCCGGTACACTCCCGCCGCCGCCGGTTAGCGCAAGCACTAGGGTCGAGATTGCCATCCCAATCGCAGTAAGGATGCTCATGATCGTTATCCCCTGTTCGCGGAAGAGTGTCCGTATTCGCTCAGCCAGCGTCTTGTCTTAATGAAGAAGCTGCCTGAATGTCTCACGGATTCTGTTAATCTGGGACCGGAGAGCTTCTCTGTTCGTAGAGAGGGCTTCGGGCCTCGACTGTCTTTCGATTTCGATGTCAGAGAGCTCGCCCTCCAGTTTTCTGATTCGGTCTTGAATCTCCTGCTGCATCTCGGGGTCGTCCGTTTCCGTCAGTTTCCGCCGCTCCCTGGCCAAGTGTTTTTCAACTTGGGATTTTCCCACGTCGACATTTGACAGTTTCGCCAGGTTGTTCGCCAACTCATCTCGGGTTCGAGTCATAGCCTTTTCAAGCCCGGCGAGCTCTCTTTTGACCTTGGTGACCCACGCGGTGTCGATAGGCTGATCACCAATTGTCTTCAGTGCGGTCTCAACGTCTTCTGCGCTGAGGCGCGCGCTATCGGCTATGCCGGGGAGGTCCTGAAGTTTGATATTTTCAAGGTTCGCACCGCTCAGGAGGGCTTTATCTGCCTGCTGGAGAGCTTTCACAGTGGAGCTACTTAGACGCTACGTATTCGATGTGAATTCGATGTGAATTCAGGGAATGGAGGATGCGCTCTTACCAGATTTTTGATGAAGCGAGGAAGCTCTTCGCAGCCTGTAGCAGGCGACACCCTGAAGTGGCAACGGTCGAAAAAGACCTTGCCCTAGCCGACGTCAGCCTTGCGGAATACCTCACCAGGAAGTACGCGCTGTGGCTTGTCCTCAGGACAAGCGACGACGCCCGGCTCCACGGCTCCGGCAGGCGGATAGAGAATGCCAGCGAATGTGTGACCATCCAGATAACGAATAGATCCGAGGCAGCTGGTGCATTGAACATCTACCTCTACGTCATCATGGATGCACAGCTTAACATCGAAGATGGCCGGTTCGTCTCAGAGGTCTATTAATGTTCCTGAGGAACGATTAATAAATCTCCTACCGCGCACGGCCCATTCGGCGACAATATGCGGGCAAACGGATTGCGGAAAACCCGTTTTTATCCTCGATCTGCTCGAAGGCCCCTACCGGGAGTTCTTTCGGCACATCGTGGTACTCTGCCCCACCATAAAGTATAATAAAACATACCAGCGCCCCTGGATCTGGACCGACCCTGAGGTATACGTTCTAGATCCCGGCGAGCGCCTTCACGATTACCTGCGAGCGTTTTACCAGGTGTTTATGGGCAAGCCTACCTTATATATCATCGATGACTGCTCGGCCACGAAGGCTTTGACGAAAAAGAAAGACATGCTGTCAGAGCTAGCGTTCTCGGGCCACCACGCCGACCGGAGGTCTGGGTTCTCACCCAAAAGTGCAACATCCGTCTTGAAGGACTTGCGCGGGCAGACGCGCTGGGTCTGTTTGTTTCACTGCAAGGATCGTGATTCATTCGAAGACTGCTTGCGCGAGAATGACGTGATCTCCACACGAGAACAGCGGTTGTCGGTGAGGCAGCAGTAAGCCGAGACAAAGCATGCTAAGCTTTTATTAAAGACAGACCAAACAGCTGCTTATATGGTGTTTAGTAATGTACGAAGTAACTTAAGGACTGCTAATCACAGTGCTTGGTGCGCAGCTGGTACTGCTGTTCTTTATTGCTAGGCAGTATGTTTACATTACTCGAATGTGTATTAACACACACACACGCTTCTGCCAGCGCTTTCGACACTATATTAGACTGGTCCGACAACTCGCAATGAATCGCAAAGCAATAGAACAATTACAGGCTGTACAGGCAGAATGGTCTCGAAAACGGACCGAGCGAATTGATTTCATCACTGAGGAACTCCGCCGCCAGGGGAACGCCGTTCGAACCTTCAAAGACCGACGTCGATGACGCGATGCGACTGTATGCGCAGGTCACCGGGAAAATGTCAGCTTTGCTGACCTGGGGCCCGGACCCCAGCTCTCCGAGTTTAACCAACCGAGTGACGACCAGAAAGACCGCGAGATTGCCTTCATTATCCTGGGAATGGGTGTGACAGGCTTTGTGGCCTATAAACTCTCATACAGAACTGCGCAAACCAACTCTCTAAAAAGTGGGGTTTTAGTCACTATTTCCGACTAAAAAAAAAAAAGTTGTATCTCCTGAAATTCGAACTCACGCCAAAAACAGCCAAACACCCCTTCAGGAGCCTGGTATTTTTTTTGTTTTGTTTCGTATGCATTTTTTCGTACCAGGCTCCCTTCGGTGTTTGGCATTCCCCTACATTCAGTTTCTAAACTGCGGCGGGTGTTATTCGAAAGTTGTTAGATAACTTACTAGAGGAAGCTAGTGGAGGGGGTGGGCAGAGAGAGAATTTAGCGCTAGAGCTTATGGGTTGTCCCAACAGGGACGATTAACGCAATGACGTTTTAACAATGATAAGCTTTGATTTACGAATTGCGTAATACATAAAATAAATTGATGATAATTTTCTTTTTTATCTATGAAAAACCGAGTCTGTTAGCAAAAGACTTTCATACGTATAGCAATAATTAAAAATAAAAAACTACGAAATTGAAAAGATTTAGTCTGCTGACGGGCCGACCCGGGGGGGGGGCGGCTGGGTGTGGGCCCCACAGTATGGCGGGGATGAAAAAAATATTGATCTCGGCATCCCCACTCGGTGGGCCGACCTGGGGAGGTGGGTGGCCCCACAGTGTGGGGTGGGTGGTTGTTCCAGAACCCTCATTGTGAATACTACTTCAGCTGATTAAAATTATTTTGAACTCATTGCCCTTTCAAATGCTTCATCAATAATATTGCAGCCGTCGTAACTCTTATCAAGTTTACAATTAATTCTTTCTGTTGTCAAACATTATTACATCTCTCCATACATCGTCACACTGAAAATTATAGTTTCTGGTCCTTTGTGTTCATTGAGTTCATTTAGAATATTTTGTAAATAGAATTCAGCTTAAGTCGTTGCTAGAGGGCGTGGCCGGTGTTGCATATTTCAGTACTGTTCCTGAACGGACTCAATAAAACTCAATAAAACCGACTCTGCTATTTTGTTTATTTTGTGTATTCTTTGCTTCCAAGAGATCCAACCATTCAGAACTCATTTACAATGATATCTCGATGGGTTAAACAGATGCATTTGGTCCCTGTTTACGGTGATATATGTTTATTGATGCATAAATGATAGCGGTGCCTGCTTAAATCAGCTACCCTAAAGCTTCTATACCTGGACTGATATCAGTCATGGGAGTTAGTGATTTGCCAATGATACTATGCCAAACGCATGCTACTTTTTTCTTATGGCAGATCGAAGGCGTGCGCGTGTGTGACATCTATAATTCTCAATACATCCAACTTATGGAAGTAAAGAATTTCAAAGTAACTGATTGTGCAAGGTGGTGCATATAGCCTACGTCAAATTATAGCCCATTAAAACTACAGAGGACCCGCGTTATATCGACAGTAAATGTTTCCTATTATTGTGCCGTTATAATGAATTTGTCGTTATAAAGAATCCCAGTTTGGAGTATGATAGGTTAAAAAAGGTATTGTCCACTACATTACTCCAAGAAACAAATGTTGTTGACATTTGTAAGAATCGCCTCGATGGGGCGGTTCTAACAAATGTCTATAATATTTGTTTCTTGCAGTATTAAATTACAAGAATCTCTCATGACTATGGATTCGATTTGGGCATTTCCAACCCGAGAGAAGCCCAAGCCGCTCGGAATTGAGGCTAAACCTTGAGCTAAGAATTAATTCCATTGAATTTTTTTGTCATTATAACGAGTTTTGCCGTTAAAACGAATGTTGTTATAACGCCGGTCCTCTGTATCTGTGTTTTGATTATTTAGAGAACCCCCTCATAAACCAGTTCTTTCTTTTTTTTGCAGGTAGCTTTATGATAAGCCACTTGTCAGTTTACTACGTCTCCATTAGTATCCATTCGAAATTGAGCGATAGTTCTTCGAGACCTTCGACACCTCTGGGATTTCCCTATTGTGTGTTGCTGTACACACTGGCCTGCATACTCAATACCCTTGTCGTCGTCGTGTTTATTTGGGAATTTTTCAAATACCAACATGGACAAACGATCGACGAACATCGACAGGGAACGGAAGGAATCGTGTTGGCGACCCACAACAGTGCAGAAATGGCCCCTATTCTCCCTCCCGGTGCAAAATCCATGTAACGGTTTCTGCGATTGTTATAAAGACACCATTAATTTGAAGGATATCTCCCCACCCCTAATTATCAAGTTTGATCACAGGAGTTTGAAGTTGTTTCTCGTTAATTTTTAAAATCTAAGAAATCGAAGTACGGACACTAACGTGGGGTTCGAGGGGGTCAAAATTATATAGGCGTGTTTTCGTGATGGCCGCTCCATAAGGTTGCTTATGTAGCGTAGATATGCTGCGGTTAATATTTATTTCTTTTTTTTACAAAATTTGCCTTTTGCCAGTTGTCACATACGACCGCTATGTTTTTTGTTTTTTTTTGGTACTGCAGTAGATCCTGATTCGCGATTTGATTAACCTATCAACGTGCAGAAATTCGACCAATCAGGTCGCGGTCTGCAAAGATGTAAACAAATCAAAGTACTGAAAGTACTGAGGAAAGTTGATTTATGAGGAATAATTATTATGGTAACAATGCCAGTCGTATATCAAGCAGTTATCTTGACATTTTGTGAGGGTTAAAAAATTCGATGAAGAAAATAAAAATGATTTATTTATTGTTTTGAGTTTAAGGACAGTTCAACCCCTTGTGGATCATTTTGTCTTCTCCAAGAGAAAAGGGGGGGGGGGAGAGATAGAAGAGATAGCAGAGGAGATGAAAATGAGGGACAGAGTGAATGGAAGTGTATAAACAGAAGAAATATCAACACTCACCATCTACCGTTACCTGCTGCAAAGAGAACAGGCTTTGCCCAAATGTAAGTCTGTATCAGCTAGACTCCCCATTGACACAAGATACACATCACCTGTGCCTCACCCAACTACCCCCACGAAGAAAAAAAGGAAGAAAGAGAGAAAGACAAACGTGTCTGCTAATTTTTTCATGGTTTCTTAATAAGCAGAGTACATGCTGTGATGGTCCCACCTGCTAATAATCTCTGACAGAGAAGTTTTCCTAGCGGGCACATTACGTCTTAGCAACGTCGCATCAACGTTGCGTTGATACGACGATGCACATACGTTGTGCAGCCGCTTGGAGCTATGTTCCTTCGGGCATCGGGACATAGAAAGGAGAATAACTTGGACGAAAATAAAAAAAGATCATTTTTAAGCCATTTGATTTACACATTATAACCTTGATCAGACGCCACGTTTAGCGAACTTGGACTACCCAAGGCGAATTAAAATAGGTTCATTCTAAATAAAAACATTAACCCATAAATGCCAGTTGTTTCAGTACTGGGACATTCGGAAACAGTTAAGACAGATTAGAGGCCACAGAATGTAGCGTCTGATTGGTGTCTTCACTATTTGCTAAAAGTACGGAACTTGGTGTAAAACTCACAGCTTTCAAAATATGTTTTGTAATTAGAGCTCTCGAAAGCAGGTGAATAACTGTGTTTGATGTCGGTCAGTTATGGGTTGTTTAATCGGTCACTGATAATCACAGAGAAGCGAGCTAACCTTTTTAACCCTGTAGACCGGTGCAGACGCCGAGGTGGAAATACTCTGTATCTATGCAAACCTTGTAGATCCTACGGCACGTAGCTAGCACGTCTCGCCAGAATCTACATATCACTGTTTAATTGCCATTATGTGAGTGAACTAATCAGAAATCCCTTTCTATAAGAATATATTTAAAGCGAGAAGAGTCCTGTTCAGAAACTCAGGGATGAAAGAGTAAACATAAATGTCATCGGAAAGCGCGTAGGAAAATAGTCCTAGAGTATTGTTTTCTGTTCAGAATATGTCATTTTGTGCCAGCTTATATTCAATCCGTATAAAGTCTCGAAAAATGAAATATATTGAAACACGTTCCGTGCCTGCAAAATTAGTTTTTAAGAGTTCCTTTGGACTATTTTATGCAGCGAACAAACAGCGGAAGTGGAGTAACACGGTCCAGTACCGGAAGTAGAAATGTAAAGACATAGAAACTTGATTTTATAAACCAACTTTCAACAAAATGCAGCAACTGGCTAAAGCAATATTTTTCAGAATTAACAGATTTGCAGATATAAGCAGTATCTTTTGTGATTTGGAGTTAGCGGCGGAAAAAAATGAGTCACTCAATGTTTACTAGGACCCCAGTTTCGGCTTTAAAAGTGGTTGATTACATAAATATTATCGCAGAAAGCAAAATATCATCTGGGAAGTCTTCTACCTCCGATTTTCTTCGAAAATCGTTGAAAAAACTGTAAATATTAACTTCAAGCAACTGCCGGCTTGATAAAGCCGCATGTAGT
This sequence comes from Lucinisca nassula, assembly GCA_963580285.1. NCBI lineage: Eukaryota > Metazoa > Mollusca > Bivalvia > Lucinida > Lucinidae > Lucinisca > Lucinisca nassula. The sequence goes on along the minus strand of OY757019.1, from coordinate 91,204,145 downwards.
GTCTCCGTCTTGCCACACAAACAATCGATCCAAAATAAATAGTCGCTTCATGTCCTTATCTACTTGATTATCACTGATCAATAAAGTTAAACTGCCCGCAACAGTATAGAGACAGTTCATATCAGGCTATACAACGTGTTGTTTCAATTATTGCTAAGAAAGGAAGGGTTAATATCAAATCACGGAAACTCTACACCGTTACCACAACCCGCCTATACAAATACACCATAAATTTTACCGCCTAAAATCCGAAAAATTTAAGAGGAAAGATTGTGATATTTTCCTATTTCTGCTCAGATTATATATTGTGGTTACAAATTAGAACCGCCTCATCGAGACATAAAGGGCATACTAGTCATGGCCAACTTTCGATAACTGAGTCAATCTAATACCTAGACGACCGATACACAAAACTGTATTGATTTAGATAGGAGATTACTTTTTTATGATCTATTTCAAACTTATTGTTTCAGATAGAAACTTTTTTCAGTCGGCATTGAATGATTGCCTTCACTTGTATTTTTCATGCAATTTATTTAACCTACACCCCCTCCACACACACACACACACACACACACACGCTCCAGCTGTCCCCCCTCCCCCCCCCCACACACACACACACACAAACACAATCCACTCGAAAAATGTGTTATTATCATTCAGGTGGTGAAATTGCATAAATATGCGTGATCTCATAATGAAACTTCTCTTATCAGACTAACCCCTAACCCTCACAAGAGTATAGACTGTCACGCTACGCAACTCGTTAATTCCCCTGATTTACCTTTTGCTAGAATTAAAGTAGTTGGAGATGAGCGTCGCGAAGGCGGTTCTGATGTTGTGGCTACCAAATACCGAAAAAATTTGCGGCAAACAGTGTTGATCCCTATCAAGCACTAACAAATGTAAGCATTAATTGATTTCTGTAGTGCTCAGCAAGGAAACATGAGTATTCCTGTTTCAAGCGCTGGTGCTGATATTTTGATGCACAGTTAAGTTGAGTTCTTCTACGCGGTTATTTGTCACATGTACTGATCAGCCTGTGTGTCTGGTCGGCGTATGCGCAATAACGGCATATGCATGGTCATATTCAGACTTCTCCGGGACAGGGATCATGTATTTTAGTCGATTTTTATCGTAATTTGCAGGCACAATGACGTGTGGTGACTTGCTGCTCCCTGTCCAATAGGAGCAGGTACTGTAACGACGCAACAGTTCAGATGCCCTGCAGAGGCGGGCAGCAGCAGTTAAACAGACCGTCGAGGCCATAACGACAAGTTGAGTGGGAAGGCAAATTGTCAGTGAAATCAATTGACAATGAAGACAAACTGACCGTGAAGTCAATTGTCAGTAGAGTCAATTGACAGTGAAGTGAAGTTAATTGACAGTAAAGTCAATTGACAGTGAAATCAAACTGACAGTGCAGTCAAGTCGACAGTTATTAGTGACATGAGTTAAATTCTCAATACACTAGCGCATCGACGCAAGTTCACCCTATATCTGGCCATTTTTTTTTTTTTTTTTTTTTTTTTTGTTATTTGGTTCAGTAATTTTCACGTCGCCGTCTCGAGCACAAAACGTGGTTTTGCTTTCGGGGCGTGCGCCGTGGAACGGTTAGAGGCAAATAAATGTAATGTTTATTGTTCGTATTGTTGAACATAGTTACTGTTAATAATTTATGTCATCCATATAATATCTTTCTTGTGCCTTACCCTACATTTGCCCGTTCACCTGTCAGAGATCACCTTCGGTTGTCTTCTCAGCATGGGGGTTTGCGGGACGCCGTAAATCCACATGTTTTGTTTGTTTGTTTGTATTGGAGTTTAACGGCCCAGTCAACACTATTTAGGTCATTTTTGAGCCTGTCAGTTTACCTATCAACACTTTCCTGGGCAGGCTTATACGTAAGCGGTTAACCAGTACAGTGCACATTCTTTCGCCAGAAACTGAAAACTGCCCTTCTTGAAACAGCGGAAGGGAGCAAATCCACATGTAACAATGTCAAAGAAATAAAATTTACCCTATAATCTGATAATTTTCTGACAAAAAAAAATTCTGTATTTTTAGCTTGGCTGTTTTTGTAGAAAACGACGAGCTATTGTCATAGCCCTGGCGTCGTCTGCGTCGTCGTGCAAAAACTTGGACATTTTCTAATATCTCTGTCATTACTGAACATATTTACTTGGAATCCGGACTAGTTGTTCATTATGAAAAGGAGAACTCATACCAATAGGTGAGGTAACCCTTAAAATATTTTGGCACAGTTATGCCCCTTTTTCGACTTAGAATTTTTGCAGCCGGGCGTTGGCACCCGCATGCGGTGCTCTAGTTCATATTTCTGCCTAAAACTTAAATTGTGGGTACTCGTTAGAACATCCTCGGCGACGCGGTTTCTTTCGAGTACCAACAATGTATGTTTTGGGCAGATGTTAGAAAACATTAAACCCCTATAAACACCAGTTTTACAATACAAAATTGGGGTTTAAGGGGTCCAAATAATATAGGCTTGCTTTCTTTACGAGTTGAAATTATAGTAGCCAAAAGATCTGTGCAGTAACTATATACTGCCAAATCTTTGGTATCAATCAAAATTATCTATAAATTCGGCGGATTTTGTGTTGATATGGAGCATACCCACCCGCACTCCCTAATCAACCATCCCTCTTTTTTTTTTTTTTTTTTTTTTTTTTGGAATCAAGCATTTTTCAAGTTTTAGACTTTTTCAACCGTTGTGAACTTCGATGGTAAAATTTCTTATAATTTCTTGAGACAATTTTAAGTCCCTGCTGTAGTTCAGTTCTAAATAAATATCTGTATTTATGTCATTTAAACATGTTCCACCTTTATTGAAATAAATATTGTTTAAACCAAATATCTGTATGACACATTGTATATGGGCCCCGTCAAGCGATTTTGGTACTTATCGCCTATGCGAACAGCGAAGGTTCAGGCGAGCCTTCGCATCCGCGCAGTCTCGCAAGAACCTTCGCTGCTTGCTCATACAAGCAGTGAATCAAGAGGAACCTTCAGACAGAAAGCCATATCCCTGGCCCTTCTGAATGGCTGGGCATGCACAGTTAAAATTTGTCATGACGGAATGCTCGAAGACACAAATTCGCTTGGCGGGGCTCATATAGGAACATCATTATGACATACTGTATATTGAGATGACACCTCATCTACAAAAAGGTGACTACCATTATACCCCACAAGAACAGCATGGATAAATAAATGAATTTATAAAAACATATAAATAACAATTTACAGTCGAACTTCAATGGCTCGAACACCTTTGGGACCTCGAAAATCTGTTCGAGACAGGGGTAGTTCGAGCCACTGAGGTGACTACCAGGAGGCATAACGAGATGCTTTTATACATCTTTTCGGTGTTCTATAATGAAAATGTATGCTGTGTGTACTCGTTAGAATCGCCTCATCGAGGCGATTGTAATGAGTACACACAGCATACATTTGCCATATAAAAGACTAAAATCTCCAAAATCATCCCCAACTATTTTCTTATGTAGAGGATTTCGCTAGGGGCTCAAGAATGGGTTCGACACATCCATGGTAAACGAGCCAACGTTGTTCGGATCATCGAAGTTCTTCTGTATAAAGAAACTAATAAATAACAATTATATAAATGATAGCTTTAAACTGTTGTCACAGTTTGGTGGGAAAAGAACATGACTCGACCGGGACTCGAAGCCAGGGCCTCTCACATACCGTGCAAACACTCTACCGACTGAGATACCGAGCCACACGGTCGACCTGTTACGTTTTCACCCTAGCTAATGAGATTCGTCCCGTATCTCGAAGTCCTATCCAGTCCGGCTGCGAGACTTATTTTCCATACTCTTTCATGCCCTCAGACGCGGTTCTGGACCCACACTGGCCACCAAATGTCGCAGGGGTGGAAAAAGAATATGGCTCGACCGGGCTCGAACCTAGGGCCTCTCGCATACTGTGCGAACACTCTACCGACTGAGCTTCCGAGCCACACGGTCGATCTGTTACATTTCCCCCTGCCTAATGAGAATCGTCCCGAATCTCTAAGTCATATCCAGGCTGGCTGCAAGAGTTATCTTCATGCATTTAGACGCCGTGCTGGGCCCCCACACTGGCCACCAAATGTCACAGGGTGGAAAAATGGTCAGATAGATGGCTTGTCAATTATAAACAAACAAAACCGAAACTTTACCTCTGAGTCGTAAGCTTAATAGAATAAACCATCAAACACTTTACCTAAACTAGGTCTCAATAAAAGAAGTAACATCACACAAGCATCTAGGACTGATCTTCTCTCAACGCTGTGACTGGCAAAACCATATTGATTATATACAAGAAAAAGCTTGGTCCCGAATGAATCTCCTCAGAAATCTGAAATTTACGCTTGACCGTAAATCTCTTCAAAAATTTACCGTACTTTCATCCGGTCTCTCTTAGAATATGCAGACGCTGTTTGGGACAATTGTACCCAGCAACAAAGCAATGCTCTTGAGAAAATACAACTCGAAGCCGGCAGAATTGTCTACGGTACCACTAAACCAGAGATTGACAAACTGTATGCAGAACTTGGTTGGCTCAAGCTCTCTGAACGAAGGAATCTGCATAAATTATATTTGTTTTTCAAGAATGAGAATAATCTAACGCATTTGTATATAGCGGAGTTAATTCCTCCACGTGTAGGAGAAGTTTCTACCTATTCACTTCGAAACGCTGATCACTACCTGGCTATCAATGCTCATACTAGCTCCTATGCCAACTCCTTCCTAACCTCAACTATCCAAACATGGAACGCCCTCCCAAACTTAACCAAGAACGCTGAGTCGCTGGTATCGTTCCAACGACTGCTTACCCACAATACGCCAAAAATTCCCGAGTACTTCTTCAGCGGGGACAGAACATCCCAGATCCCATTCACACGTGTTCGAACAGAATGTAGTTAAACCAGCACCTGTTCAGAAGAAATCTTGTACCCAGTCCAAATTGTACATGCGGCAAAGTGGAAAGTAACAACCATTTTCTATTAGAGTGTCAACGTTTCCGTTTGATACGTGCAGATATGTTTACCAAAATTCGTGAACATATACCACCTGACATTTATATCACAACAAGGTTGCTATTGCAAGGTGACAGCAACATTTCTGTCGAAAACAACATTCGCGTTTTCAAGGAAGTGCAGACTTCAAAACCAAGCGATTTGTTTTCTGATTTGTGTTATCCTAGAACCTATTACCATGACAACTGGCACTGTTTGCATTTTTTCCAATAACAGCTCTTATTCCCATTTCATCTGTCCATATTCACTAGACGAATAGGGTAGGTTTTTTATTCATATTGGTCTTGACGAATCCTCTTCTTTTCTTTCTATCTTTCTTTCTCTTTTTGTGTCCTGAATCATTTCTATCGGTACTTTTTAGTTTGTTTCTCGTATAGTTCCTTTCCGAAACTTTCCATTCTTTCCTACTTCTTGATCTTCTTTTCTCTCATTCTTTTGTATTGTCTTGTGTGTCTTGTATCTAGTTCGTGAAGTCTTTGATTTTTATTATTATGTTCTCTTTACTCATCTTCATTCTCAGTCGTAGAAAATTTAAACTATTCAGTTATGATAAGAATCCATACAACATGCCATCCACACCTACTCATTCGCAACAGGAGATGATTCACACAAGCGTTTCGCTTGTTTTTAAATCCTTTCATTGCAATTTGTACATATACTGTTGTAACTTGCCTATCCAATTAAAATGAATAAATATTGTTTAAACCAAACGGTGCTAGAGGGCGTGGCCGGTCTTGCAAAATTCAGTACTGGTCATGAACAGACTTAATAAAACCGAGTCTGCTATTTTCGTTTATTTGGTGTATTCCTTGCTTCCAAAGGATCTAACTTCAGAACTTATTTATTTTCACTGTAGCTGTTCTTGTGCCGTGTGGCGGCCGTAAAACGTCTCCCCGTATATCATCAGAGTGCAGATTATATTTTCTGGTCCTTTGGGATCATTGAGTTCATTTGGTATCATTTTGAAAATAGAGTTCTGCTTAAGCCGATGCTAGAGGGCATGGCCGGTGTTGCACATTTCAGTACTGGTCATGAACAGACTCAATAAAACCGAGTCTGCTATTTTCGTTTATTTGGTGTATTCCTTGCTTCCAAAGGATCTAACTTCAGAACTTATTTTACTACACCAAGCAAACGGTCAAAATAGTCATAAGACATGTTGACACATTTTGAAGCATGTAAATGAGCTTTGTTGTTGTTGTAGATGAGCTTTCACGGTCAGCTGCCCATTGTATTACACGGTCGCTATAGACATGCACTCACCGAGTTAAGCCGTTGCTAGCCGGAAGTAAAACCGAGGTATACCGAAATTGACCGGATATGACGTTAGACGAGAAAGACGAACGAAAACAGAACTAAGACCATCCCGCATTGTTACCTCCTTAAACACCGTCTATCACCACCACCGGATATAGAATTCCGGTGGCTCGATACAAAGCCAAAGTAGGCATGGAGCACGGTGAGTTTAGCCTTTATTTCTGATCTATTTTCTGCAAGTGAATGGTAAATTGATTTCCTTGAAATACGAAGGGACTTCTGCAACATTTTATGCGTGTTTCGACACTGAATGTTTCGATTTAAAGTCAGGAACACAAGTTTATATATGCTTGGTACTCGGTTCCAGATTTTATAATTTCTTGATTTACTTCCGCTTATACTTTCTATTACCTGTTTCCGTTTATAATGGGTAGCATATAAAAACTTCCTCTGGTCGTGCTTTTCTCATACACTAGGCGTATTTATTAAAAAAAAAAAATCCAGGTGTAGCTGTACGGAATATTGACATAAACGTGTACGGCGAATAGGAATGTCTACTCCTTTATTCAGAATCAGAAATGTTACTGGTGACACGTCAAATGACATTCATACACCAGGACCTGTGATGGGAAGTTAGTCCCTAGCTATCATTAAAGAGGTAAACTTAGCTTCACAATCCTCAGCATCTGAGCTGCTGAAATAATTAAATCGGGAAGGGCATTCCAATCTCTAATGGTTCGGGGAAAGTATGACTCTTTATAAATGTCAGTTCTTGCAGTAAGGGTCTGAAACTCCAATGAATGATGATTTCTACAGTGCCTAGAGACTCTCATCTTAATTTTCCTAGTATTCCAGTCATGCTCGCAGTTTCAAAACAGTAATTGCTTGTAACAAATCTAGTAGCTCTATTCTGAACGTTTTCAATTTCTTTATTAAGGACCACTCCGGTGGGGTCCCAGGGACAAGTACCATATTCCAAGATTGGGCGAATAAGACCTTTATATGCTACCTCTATTACATCTTGAGGTTACTGATGAAGATTTCACCTCAGGAAACCAAGCGTGTTTGTTTTTTTGTGTTTTTTTTTTTGTTGTTTTTTTTGCCTTAGTACACATGTTGCGATTATATGTATTCAATCTCAAACTGTATGTGAGTGTCACACCAGGGTATTTAATGGAATCCACGTTTTCGAGGACCTTTCCCTCTGAGGTGTAAAGCCCTCAATTTTATTTATTCTCTTCCTAGTTATATGCATAATATTGCAATCTACGGGCTGAAATAGCATGCCCCATTTTCGTGCCCAAGATCCTTATCTATCTGTATCATTCTAAATTTTCAGTGAGTCCTCTGTATCTCTAATTTTCAGTGAGTCCTCTGTATCTCTAATTTCCAGGTAGCAAACACAATCGTCTGCGAACTTAATCACTGAGTCAATGCCAGTAGAAACATCATTGATGTACAGGGAGAATAACAGTGGACCATGAACAGTCCCTTGTGGGACTCCAGACAAAACTGGTACCCACTCTGAAGATTCACCATTAACAACAACGCGCTGTTTTCTGTACAAAGAAAGGAATCTATCCATTTGTAAGTATTTCCCCAAATGCCATAACCAAATAACTTAGATTTAAGTAGTTCATGTGATTGGGTGTCAAAAGCTTTCTCGAAGTCCAGAATAAATGTGTCTACCTGTCCCCCTTTGTCCAATATTTTTGCCCAATCATTAATCGCTGTTCTTTGCCTTTCCCTATATGCATGTTGTCTGTCTGACAAAAGTTTATGTTCATTCAAGTGGTCCATGATGTTTGATGAGACTATATGTCCAAGCAATTTACACAGAACACAAGTCAGAAACATATGGCGATTTTTATGATTAAGAGCCCAGTCTCCTTTTTTGAAGAGTGGGCAAATGTTCGCTAGGTGCCATTCTTTAGGAATTTCACCCGTATCAAGAGACTGTTGAAACAGGTGGGCAAAAACTGAACCTTACTCTTTTGCTAGTTCTTTCCGGAATCTAGGATGAAGCTCATCAGGTCCTGTTGAAGCCTTCAAGTAACTTGATCACTCCTGCCGATGACACTACAAAATTAACCATGACTGGGGCCGATCTTCTTGTTAATGGAACCTTCGTGAACTCAGTTTTATTAAACGCATCATTGAATCGACCATATATTTCCTCTGCCCTTTCAGAGTCTGATTCAGCAACCCCGCTCCCTCTTCTTTTATTAAGAGGTGGGATACCTTGCCTGTCTTTCTTCTGACTATTGATATATCTGTAGAAGTCTCTTGGATTTGCCTTTACATCACCTACTGAGTTATTCACAAACAAATCATGCTGACTTTTTTTATAAATCAATCTTGATCTCACGTCTCAAGTTTTCCAATTTTGTGGGGATTTTACCACTTCTCATCTTTTTAGCCTGTGCATAAATCTTGTTTCTTCTGCGAAAGAGGTAGAGCATTTATTTTAATCTTTATTGTAAAACGACAATGAAAAATGGACAACTTTATTTTCCCCGACTTTCAATGGTATATATGCTATCCCCGACCAACGGATCATGGAGATATCTATCTATCTATCTATCTATCTATCTATCTATCTATCTATCTATCTATCTATCTATCTATCTATCTATCTATCTATCTATCTATCTATCTATCTATCTATCTATCTGTCTGTCTGTCTATCTCCGACTTTCAATGGTATATATGCTATCCCCGACCAACGGATCATGGAGATATCTATCTATCTATCTATCTATCTATCTATCTATCTATCTATCTATCTATCTATCTATCTATCTATCTATCTATCTATCTATCTATCAGAATTGTTCAGAATTGTTACTGGTGACACGTCAAATGACATTCATACACCAGGACATCTATCTATCTATCTATCTATCTATCTATCTATCTATCTATCTATCTATCTGTCTATCTATCTATCTATCTATCTATCTATCTATCTATCTATCTATCTATCTATCTATCTATCTATCTATCTGCCTGCCTGTCTGTCTGTCTGTCTGTCTGTCTGTCTACTCCGATAGGCCGGCCTCGGAAGTTCAGTCGGATGTGCGTCTGACTGGTGATCAGGAGGACGTGCCGGGGTCGGCAACACTCTGTCGTGGAGATTGATCCTGAAACCTTTTCTACGGTCATTCTCTCCCTCCTTTTCGTCCTTCCCCTGATTCAAGAAGAGTAACCGCTTAGGTACAAGCCTGCACAGGAAAAGTGTGGATAGGTAAACTGCTCGGCAAAAATGACCTAAATAGTGTTGACTGGGCCGTTGAACTGCCCTAAACAACTACTGCGATCGGACACATTTGACCATTACTCTCAGGTGTGCATTACACATACTCCAGAGATGCAGGATGAAAGCCTACACAGTAATAATGCACCTTTTGCCATGTCATCCCAAATGAGGAACTCATCTGGCACCTCTGTTTGCACCTTTGATTTGGCTTGCAACCTACCGAGATTGAAAAGCTTCCCATCAAAGCGATACCTAATTGGTATACTATTGTCACCTGCCTGGAAAGCATCTTTATGCATAGAAGCGAACATCATGCTGAACAGTGTTGGGGCTGGCACACAACCTGTTGATTGTTGAAGTTAAGCAAGCCTGTCACGGGAAAGAACCACGACTCTTGGTACACTGGTTTTTTTAGTTACCTCCCCTGACAAAATAATCTTGTGATGGCCATAGCTCAGAAACTCTTTGAGATATATGGATAATTCTTGGCAAGGTTGAGACAACATGTCATGCGCAGGGACCACAACTCTGGGTGCGATGGTATTTGAGTTATATCCCCTTCTAATAAGTCCCACAAAATTGAAAGCAACATCTCCAAAATGACCTTTACAGTGTTGACGGGGACGTTAAACCTCAAATCAAACTAACGAAACCCTCCTAATAAAATCGTATGACTATTTTGTGATCGCAATATCTTCAATACTCTTTGAGACATAATGATGGGACATGGTACAGTTGTACACGAGGCTAAGCAGGTGTGTCATGTGTGAAAATCATGACTCTGGGTGCACTGTTATTTAGTTATTTCCCCAAACAATACAATCTTGTGATGACCATAATTTGGATATCCTGTGAGATATATTGATGGTATATGGCACAGTTTTTGACAAGACTGAAACAGTGTGTCATTCCAAAGAACCAACAACCGGGTCCACCAGGAACGACTAATTCATCACGTCTAAAATTAGTGAAAGAAACAAAATGGGACTATTTCAACTCGAGCATAACAAAACAAAAAGTAGTCTATTCGCCAAGCAAAGACTAAGCTCAATCTGAGTGTCTGCCCAGTCTGATCAGTGTCTTCATTTCCCGTGTGAAAATCTCGAGTAGTAATTAAGCTACCCAGCAAGCGCACAGCGAAGAATCTGATCAGTCTGGGTCGATGCGCAAGCTGATCTGAGTCTTCGTCGGACGCAGTCATTTTGTCATGTTTCGTCTGAGACAGTTTGAAGAACCTGATGAAGAAAGTGTGTATATGCCAAGTTTCCACATTTCAGAAACATTTAAATATAATCCTACGAATATATCGAAATCGCTCTGTAGTATTAGCAGGACACACAATATAGTACGATCGGAACACGACATACAGTGCTGAGAAATCAGGTTTGCGACATGCTATGCAAACCAGTTTTGACGCCACCCCCACTCCCTCTATCGTTTTCTTTGAAAATAATTGCGCTTACACGGCACGGTGTTTAATAAAATTAATAAAAGCTGACCCGAAATGCATCATAAAATAGTTAAAATGCAATTACAGTCGTTCCATGTAAGTATGGGGGCAAAGTTTGATTAAATTGTACCGGTGCAGCGTTTGGAATCGAAAGTAGGATAATGATTTTCTAAAATCAAATGTGAAAATAAAAGAAATCATAGCAATAAACAGAAAATCAAGGATGCATGTCGAAAAGACTTTTAGTTATGCTTCCCGAACTACTGCTACGAAATTGAAATTCTCATGATGTGGGGAACTGTCTCACCCCCCCCCCCCCCCTCCCCCGGTGAACTGTCCCCCCTCTCCAAAAATAAATATACAACCCAGAAACATGTGTAGAAACTGTTTTTCCATGAAAATGTGACTAATAGTCCATTTTGTACTTTTTTCCAGATATACTTATGCGTATATTATAGATAATTGAAAGGGGTGGGGGGGGGGGGGGGGTAGTTCACGGGAGGTGATAAAGATATGCTCACGTGGCTATCTCAGGACAAGTGAGCTTTGTTGAACCGTAAACTCAGTTCATTAATTTCACACCCATAAGCAGATTTGGTACCGATAGGTCACATCTGCCAAATGTGAAATTTTGAAATTTACGTTTGGTCAATTTCGTTAAATTTTGGAGTCTAAAATTTGTGCTCGAATTTCTCATAAAGGTAATTTTGACGTGTGAAGAGTTGGTAAGTATTCGTCACACCTGTGAAGAACTGGTGCGACTTTTTTCTCGGGTGTGAAGAATTAGTACCAATTACTTATGCATGTGAAGAATTGATACCAATTCCTCACACATGTGAAGAATTCGTTGATAATTCCTGACGGGTAAAGAATTGGTAAGTATTCGACACACCTGTGACTTGTTGAAGATTTGTTCATGAAAATATGCTACAACCAACCATCCTCTTCTGCTGATTACAGTAATTTTCACTAAGTACTGGTTAACTCATCACGAAAACACACCTATATAATTTTGACCCCCTTTAACCCCACTTTTATATAGTAAACTGGGGTTTGCAGGGGTATACATTATTTTTCTTATTTCTGCTCTAAAATATAGATTGTGGGTTAGCGTTAGAACAGCCTCAACGAGGCGGTTCTAACGTGTACCCAAAATCTATATTTTTAGCAGAAATAAGAAAAATATCACAATTTTTCATCTTAAAGTTTGCATTTTTCTGCGGTAAAATTTACAATGTATTTGTATAGGTGCGATTTCATAATATGACTCCGGGAGGCTTGTCCCGGAACAGTTGTGTTAGGTCAACTGACCGTCAGTAACCTAAGCTGTTGATCGTAGACGGCAAACACTAAATCAAACAAACAAACAAAGCAAAATAATAATAATAATAATATCAAATGTGCATAAAAGCTCCGTAACCCTTCAGACGAACCAGCGCATGTTTTTCGTTGCACTGCTTGAAGAATAATGGAAAGTTACAATGTCACAATAAAACAACCCAACCGTTCCCGAGCACCAAGAGGATTTGATTGATTTGAGGTTTAACGTCCCCGTCAACACTGTAAAGGTCATTTTGGAGACGTTGCTTCCAATTTTGTGGGACTTTTACCCGACATTGAGATGAAATGACATCTCAAGCCTTGTCGCCCAATGAAACCAATTGGGTTTATTAGCATGGACGGTCCGCCTCGCACCGCGGTTCCTGAACAGGCTAAGGTCTTCTAAGCGGTTTACCAGTACTAGTGTGCGGGCCGGAATCAGCTCTGCGTGGAAGCATCATGCAGCCCATATATTTCTTCAAGCCCCTATGGGCGGGGGCGGTAGCACCAAGAGGAAGCGGAAACCCCTCCTAACAGAAACCACATAATCACAAATAAACATTAGCAGAAGGTATAGTTACACAGGCTGACGGGTCTATTCGGAAACACCATTGAAAGGTTTTCTCACGACTCGGCTCATCTTAAGCACTCTAACTCTTGTCCCAGAAGTTCCAACATCACAAAAACACACCTATATAATTTTGACCCCCTTGACCCCCATTTTTATATAGTAAAACTGGGGTTTACAGGGGTAAGCCTTCTTTTCATTATTTCTGCTCTCAAATATAGATTGTAGGTACTCGTTAGAACCGCCTTGATGTGGCGGTTCTAACGTGTACCCACAATCTATATTTTGAGCAGACATAAGAAAAATATTACAATTTTTCATCTTAAAATTTTCGTGTTTTTTTTTTTTTTTTTGCTGTAAAATTTTCAATGTATTTGTATAGGCGTGTTTTCGAAATGAGTAAAACATTGAAATTTCCTTCCACGCTCAATTACAACAACGAAGATAGCATATTGATAATCAGTGTAACTTCGATATCTCGAACACGGATGACTCATTTGCCATGTCTTATTCGAACTCATTATCACGTGAACAAGTCTATGAAATGAAGACCCACCTACACCCCACTTTATATAGAGAAAACTGGGGTTTACGGGGGTATACATTATTTTTCTTATTTTTACTCCAAGACATAGGTTGTGGGTACTCGTTAGAACCGCCTCAATGAGGCGGTTCTAACGAGCACCCACAACCTATGTTTGTAGTATTTTTAAGAAAAATATCACGGATTTTCATCAGAAATGTGGCTATTTTGGAGATGTGAAAAAATGCACTATGTCGCACGGGTGTGTTATCGTAATGTGATTTTGAAGTTCATTTCGACAGCATACCCGTACGACATAGTGCATTTTTCACACCTCCAAAAATGTCTACTTTTCTGATGAAAATCCGTGATATTTTCTTATTTTAACAGCAAAAATAGGTTGCGGGTGCTCGTTAGAAACACCTCAATGAGGCGGTTTTAACGAGTAAGCACAATCTACGTTTTGTACCAGAAATAAGAAAAATAATGTATACCCCCTGTATACCTCAGATTTCTCTATATAAAGTGGGTTTAGTAGGTATTCATTTCACGGACTTGTTCACGTGATGCATGGAGAAATTTTCCCATGGCTCCAGAGGCCAGGTGTTCAAAACAAATGTCGTTAGTTAACATACCATTAACATTTTGATGATTTTATATGGCAAATGCGGCAGTAAAATTCCCCTAAAATCAATGCATTTAAAAGCTTATTGAGAAAGTTTTATTTATTCAATGTGTTTTCCAGATCTAGTGCCTCCTATTAAAGGACCACCTTTGGGACTGTTTTAAGACCACTTTTGAACAGTATCAAAGATGGTCTTAATATAGGAAGGTAACTGTATTATAACATATTTACTGACAGAGTAGCATTTGTATTTGCAAAATGTATTCCCTCTTTTCTGCAAAAGTACCAGAATTTTAGATATTATACTAACTAGAACAGTTAACAATTTCAACAAAAACCATCCCAAGAATACACCTATATAATTTGGACCCCATTGAACCACACTTTTATATGAGCCCCGCCAAGCGAATTTGTGTCTTCGAGCATTCCGCCATGACAAATTTTAACTGCGCATGTCCAGCCATTCAGAGGTGCCAGTGATATGGCTGTCTGTCTGAAGGTTCCTCTTGATTCACTGCTTGTATGAGCGAGCAGCGAAGGTTCTAGCGAGACTGCGCGGATGCGCAGGCTTGCCTGAACCTTCGCTGCACGCATAGGCGATAAATACCAAAATCGCTTGACGGGGCCCATATAGTAAAACTGGGGTTTACAGGGGAAAACCTTATTTTTCTTATTTTGTGCTCCAAAACATAGATTGTGGGTACTCGTTAGAACCGCCTCAATTAGGCGGTTCTAACGAGTACCAACACTCTATATTTTGAGCAGAAATAAGGAAAACAAAACAATAAATCATCTTAAAATTTTCCCTTTTTCGGAGGTAAAACCGAAAAACAGACCCTATACTTGTAATAGTATATAATAGATTATACTCGTTTGATTGCGCATACCCTGAAAAGCACCACCAGTTTTATGTCGTCAATTATTTCCTCCAGCAAAACAACTTCTTCGTTGATAGAATCACCCCCAAAATGACATATGTGTATTCTTAACCAGGGCGAACATGATAAAACTGTATATTTTCTAATACTGAGAGCTTTAACCCGTTCTGTACAGAATGGATTCTGCTACCTTATATAAACACAAGATCCGCATGATTTCAAAATTTAGGGATGTCAGGTTGTGTTTTCTTCAATAGCTAAACTGTTTGCAAATAGAGTAGGCCCGGACCAGACACCGCAAAAGGCGGTGTAGCGTGAGATTATTGATCCCGTGAGAGTCTTCAGTCGCACCGGAAGCGGCTGAAATCCCTCACGGAGGGGTGTGAGATAATTCAGCCGTGAGAAGTGTAATACGATAACTCTGAAAGACTGGGGTATCGAAACTCTCTTAGTATAGTAAATGATAAATTATGCTGGAATATTAATTAAACTCTAATTTATTCTGGAGAAGCCTATCTAAGGAAATTAGAAGCTGTGTTACTAATGATTTTATAATATTATAATATGTGTTTATTAATCCCCCG
The DNA here is from genome assembly GCA_963580285.1 of Lucinisca nassula. Lineage (NCBI taxonomy): Eukaryota > Metazoa > Mollusca > Bivalvia > Lucinida > Lucinidae > Lucinisca > Lucinisca nassula. Next base: position 91,188,619 of record OY757019.1, on the reverse strand, counting down.
CTGCGAAGCGGAGCGGGGATTATAGGAATGACCTTCGTCTGTCCGTCCGTCCGTCTATCTGTCCGTAACACTTTCTTGTCCTCCATATCTCCTGAATCCTTTGATAGATTTGCATTAAACTTTTGTCAATTATTCGTCTCAGTGAGCTGGTGTGCAGAACCCATAAATGAACCATGCCGACTCAAGGTCAAGGTGAAGGTTGAAGATCACCAGTTTGAAACTTGGAATTTTGTGTCCGTTCCATATCTCCTTTTCCCTTGGAAGGATTTTCATTAAACTTTGATCAAATATTTTTCACAGTGAGCAGATGTGCAGAACACATGTATGTCCGTCCGTCTGTCCGTCCGTCCGTCCGTCCGTCCGTCCGTGTGTCTGTCCGTAACTTTTTCTTGTCCGCTCCATATCTCCTGAAAACTTTGATAGATTTTCATTAAACTTTGGTCAATTATTCGTCTCAGTGAGCTGGTGTGCAGAACTTATAAATGAACCATGCCGACTCAAAGTCAAGGTCACGGTTGAAGGTCACGAGTTTGAAACTTGGAATTTTGTGTCCGTTCCATATCTCCTTTACCCTTCAAAGGATTTTCATTAAACTTTGGTTAAATATCCCCCTCAGTAAGCTGTTGTGCTGAACCAATAAATGAACCATGTTGACTCAAGGTCAAGGTCACATTTGAAGGTCACGAGTTTAAAACTTTGATTTTTTTCCGTTCCATACCTGCTTTACCCCTCAAAGGATTTTCATTAAACTTTGGTCATTTATGCCCCCTCAGTGAGCTGATATGCAGAACCCATAAATGGACCATGCCGAATCAAGGTCAAAGTCACATTTGAAGGTCACGAGTTTAAAACTTTGAATTTTTTGTCCGTTCCATATCTGCTTTACCCCTCAAAGGATTTTCATTAAACTTTGGTCAATTATCCCCCTCGGTGAGCTGATATGCAGAACCCATATTCAAAATGTAGATAAGCAAGTGGATAGGTGGTTGGGTGGCTAGATAGGAAGGTACATGGGTGGCTTGGTAGGTAGGTAGGTTTGATTTGAGGTTTAACGTCCACCACGCCAATACCATATAGGTCATTTGGAGACGATGGTTCCAATTTCGTGGGACCCGACTTTGAGATAAAAAGACATCTCAAGACCTGCCGCCCAATGAAACGCGTCACGAGAACACGACTATAATTTTTACCCCTGAACCCCACTTTTATATAGTAAAACCGGGGTTTACAGGGGTAAACCTTATTTTTCTTATTTCTGCTCTAAAATATAGATTGTGGGTACCCGTAAGAACCGCCTCATCGAGTTGGTTCTAACAAGTACAAACAAACTATATTTTGCGCAGAAATAAGAAAAATATCACATTTTTTCATCATAAAATTTTCGTTTTTTCGGCGGTAAAGTTTACAATGTATTTGCATTGACGTGTTTTCGTAAAGATAAGGAGCATGATAGCTCAGTGGTTAGTGCACTTGCCTCTGATGCTAGAGGTCCCGGATCCGATCCCCGGCAGCGGCGATAAAATTTCGGTGTGCGAACACGCTCCATTGGCATCATTTGCAGGGTTAAATGTCATAAAGTGTACCATACTTCGGATCGGGACGTTAACTGGAGGCCCCTTGTGCAGGGAGAACCGTCCCATGTGCAGGTTAAAGATCCCTACCGTAACTACATGATTACTGTGTAGGCTTTCATCCTGCAAACCTAGAGTGTATGTAATGTACACCTGCGGTAATGGCCAAATATGACCGATGCAGTATCAGTAGAAAGAAACTAATAGGGTTTGTATGCATTGACGGTCCGACTCGCATCACTTTGGGCAGGCTTAAGCGGTTTGCCAGTACTCATGTGCGGTCGGGCATCATGCAGCCTATCATTTCTTCAAGTCCCGATGGGCGGGGTAGATTTAAGTAGGTAGGTAAGGAGATGTCTTTGTGGGTGGGTAGGTAGGTTTGATTTGAGGTTTAACGTCCCCGTCAATACTATATGTTTCATTTGGAGGCGATACTTCCAATTTCGTGCGACCCGACTTGGAGATGAAAAGACATCCCAAGACCTGCCGCCCAATGAAACCAATAGGGTTTTTATGCATGGACCGTCCTACTCGCATCACTTTGCCTGGGCAGGCTTATGCGGTTTACCCGTACTCAGGTGTGGTAGGGAATCATGCAGCCCATCTAGTTCTTACAGTCCCGATGGGCGGGGTAGATTTGGTTAGGCAGGTAAGGGGGTGTCTTGGTGGGAAGGTAGGTAGATGTTTGTTTGTTTATTTGTTTGACTTGAGGTTTAAAGTTCTCGTCAACACTGTGAAAGTCAGTTTGGAGATATTGCGACCAATTGCGACCAATTGGTTGGGACATATACCCGACGTTGAGATGAAATGACAACTCAAGTTCTACCGCCGTATGAAACCAATAGGGTACTTAGGTAGGTAAATAGAAATAAGTAAATATATGTGTGACCGTCCGTTCCCCTCCGTGGTGTAGTTTTTATGTTACTGGCCACATAGATCTGGGGTCACATATTCGATCCCGGGTTTTCACAGACTTTCGGATGAGTCTTTTAACCGAGGTCCCGTCTCCGTAGGTGGGTCGTAAAACTGAATAACAAACTCTTGCTGTCGAGTCCTCACCGTTGTTTCATCGCTGTGGTTGTTTGATTTTTGTTTTCACGGAGATGTTGCACTGATGAGTTAGGAGGCCTTCGTGCAGACTGAACAAATTATTTGTCTGAATCGCGACGGAAGAAAGGGGTGAGGATTGTGACCACATAAAATCGATTCAAGCACCACCCCCCAGTAGAATTCGTTTCACTGACCGTTCCATGGCGGTTCTTCTGTCGCATTCCTACCTACCTAACTACATGCCTTCCTGCCTACCTACCTCCCCCCTACCTACCTACATGCCTACCTTCCAACCTAACCACTTTCCTCGTTCGTCCGTACTTACCTACCCACCTAGCCACGAAGTCACCAGACCATTTACCCTACCTACGTACCTACCTGCCTACCTAGCTACCATGCAATCCATCTATATTTCTTCCCTACCTACCTACATACATATCGACTAAGTCGCCCCCGCCCATCGGGGTTGGATAAATAGATGGGTTGCATGGTGCTTCCACGCAGGGCTGAAACTGACCACACATGAATACTGGTAAACCGCTTAGAAGGACTAAGTCTTCCCAGGCAAAGTGGTATGAGTCAATCCGTCCAAAGCCTTTTGGAATCATTGGGCGGCAGGATGACATAATTCACGGCCTTCTTGCGCATGCGCAGATATACCTTGGTATCAACTTTCTCATGGGTTTAAAGATCTCTCGCTACAGCAGCATTTGATTTTGACCTGCACCATTTGCCAATTACCCGGTTTTGGGAATTCCGGTACAAAATGATCATTTTATTCACTCGGGCGATAACAGTCGCAATAAAAATTGGGGTTTACGGGATATACATTATTTTTTATTATTACTTCTGCCCCAAGACATAGGTTGTTGCTACTCGTTAGGACCATCTGAATGAGGCGGTTCCAACTAACAACTTTAAACTGTGTTCGTTCTGACTACAAATAATTACATTGAAATTCCACTATTAAGACCACCTGAAATTAAGACGCATTCTGCTTTAAAGGGCTTTTTAAACGCTGCAGTTATTTTTCTTTGCGTTATTCGCATACAGTGCCTTCTGGTCAGAGACTAATTTTGAGACAGTTCAAAAGTGGTCTTTAAGACCACTTTTGAACAGTCCCAAAAGTGGTCTTAATATAGGAATTTTACTTTTTAATATCAGAAAATCAAAAATTTTGGAGATATGAAAGAATGTTCCATGTCACACGTGAGTGTTATTGTAATGATGGTTATATCGGAATGAGTATTCCAAGGCGACGCATCTTTCACATTATCAAATGAGGTTTGATTGATTATATACAGTGAAATTCCGCTATTAAGAACACTTAAAATTAAGTCTAATTCTGCTTTAAAAAAGCTTATTTGGTAGATTGCAGTGTTTTCTGCATGTAGTGTCCACTGGTCAGAGACCACCCTTTGGACTGTTCAAAAGTGGTCTTACCTTTGGGACTGTTCAAAAGCGGTCTTTGGGACTGTTCAAAAGTGGTCTTACCTTTGGGACTGTTCAAAAGTGGTCTTAATTCAAAAGTGGTCTTAAGACCACTTTTGAACTGTCCAAAAGTGATTTTAAGACCACTTTTGAACAGTCACAAAGGTGGTCTTTTGGACTTAAGACCACTTTTTGACAGTCCAAAGGATGTTCTCAATATAGGAATTTTACTTATTTCAGAGACATGTTAACCTAGTGATATATTTTACTTACTGATCACTTCTTTCAAATCAAAAATCGAAGATAATAAGTTTTTGTTTAATAAGCATGAAAATGAACATGAGCATGTACAAAAACGTAACAAATGTGCCAATACAATAAAACTTGCAATAAGCCTTGTACGTATAAAACTTCTATAGGCTCCGACAAATCTTGTTGCCATAATGCCTTGTTTGTTTGTTTGGATACTAACTGCCCAGTCAACACTTTTTTTCGTTATGCCGTGCCACCACATTTCCGGGAAATGCTTTTTTTTTTTTTTTTTTTTTTTTGAGATTTTACGTCCCAGTTGGCACTATTTGATATATTTTGAAGATGTTCTTTTCGATTTTCTGGGACTTTTATCCGACTTGAGATAAAATGGTTACTGAGATGAAATGATCACCCAAAAGAACCACTTGGGTTTAAGGGACAGTCCGACTTCTTCTCAGCGGTTTCCCGGTGCTTGAATGTTTGGTGGGTTTCAGCTCTGAGCGGAAGCACCATGCAACCCAATCTATTTCTCCGTGCCCCGATGGGCTGGAGCACCTGGGCATGTATTACGACAATACACCCGTGCGATATAGTGCATATAACTCATCTCCAAAATGGCTACTTTTCGGATGAAAATCCCTGATATTTTTCTTATAAATACTGCAAGCATAGGTCGTGGGTGCTCGTTAGAACCGCCTCATTGAGGCGGTTCTAACGAGTACCCACAACCTATGTCTTGGAGCATAAATAAGAAAAATAATGTATACCCCCTTAAAATCCAGTTTTCTCTAAATAAAGTGGGGTTTACGGGGTCTTCGTTTCACGGACTTGTTCACGTGATGCTTATACATAAGCGGTTAACCAGGACAGTGCACGGTGATGACAAGACGGTTTGTTTGTTTGTTTGTTTGTTTGTTTGTTTGATTTGATGTTTAACGTCCCCGTCAACACTATATAGGTAATTTTGGAGACGTTGCTTCCACTTTTGTGGGACTTTTACCCGACATAGAGATGAAATGACATCTCAGGCCTTGTCGGCCAATGAAACCAATAGGATTTATAAGCATGGACTGCACCGACTCGCACCGCTTTGCCTGGGCAGGCTGAGATTCTTTAAGCGGTTAATCTGTACTCGTGTGTGGTCAGATTCAGTTCTGGTTGGAAGCATCATACAGCCCATTTATTTCTTCAAGCCCCGATGGGTGGAAACCGTGGCAGGAAACTGACATTTGACCTCCGGGAAATGATGGCCGCAAAAACTATCGCAAAAGAATGATGCCAATGTGGTCACCAGTCAGACGTGCATCCGACTGAGCTACCGAGGCCAGTGCCATATTGGATGATCCGACTATTTGTTTGTCGCACATGTCTGAGGTGCGTACAACAAAGCCGCTCACTTGGTTGTCTACAGAACGCACTTCAACTTACAGGCTTTGTTGTGGCCCGGCTTAAACGGTTTTCCCATTATGTGTGGATATTGAATAAGAAAACCACACATCTGTATAGCGAAATGCTACTTTTTTTTTTTTTATCTTTTTTCAGTTGATTTGTTTTTGTTGATGTTTTTAACCCTTACCTTGCTGAAAAGTCATTTAAGTCACACCCATTTCTGTCTATCAACCAATCAAATTACTTGATGTAATTTATTGCTTCAAATTCATAAACTGAATGTCAAACAGTGTAGATCCTGATCAGATGGCTTCTTCAGAAGCCATCTGATCTGGATCTACACCGTTGCAAAGATAGGGGTTGTCGTGAACAGCAAGAAAAGGGTTAATTGTAGATACACGTTAGAGTTAGAGTGGCCTGTTATATGCTGAAATATACTCACGCCTACGCTAACGCTAGCACCTCTGCCAATCGGAGCTTTCAGAAATAGATTGGGCCTGCATGGTGCTTCCGCCTAGAGCTGAAACCGACTGAACTTCAGCACTGATGAACAGTTTAGAAGGTCAAAGCCTGCCCCGAATAAGTGCTGCGAGTCGGGCCCCTCCTTAAACCCTGGTGGTTTCTTTGGGTGGCTGTGCCTGAGATGTTATTTCATCTCAAAGTCGGGTGTAAGTCCAACAAAATCGGAAGCAGCGACTTCAAAATGGCCTAAATAGTGTTGATTGGGGCCTAAAAGCTCACGATATTTTTATAGCAAACGACGTTCTTTTTTTTTTAAAGAAAATAGGATTTGAGGTTTCAAATATATAAAAATTGTCCATGCAAATTGTTTTCTGTGGAGACAATTTGCAGGAGATGTCAAGCCTGTTTCCCGGGGAAAAAGAAAAAAAATCAACAATTTGTCGTCTACTGAATTAGTCAAGCGAGTGGTAAAGATTAAGGTGAAATGGATACACATGCGGCTGAATCTTTCAAAATATTGTTGTCTCCCTTTTCGATGGCGGAAAGAATTTGCTCCTGAGGAGCCATTTTATTTCCTTTTCATTACGAAAACACGCCTATTCAAATACATTGTAAATTTTTATGCCAAAATAAAATGAAAGTCTTCCGATGAAAACTAATGATTTTTTTTATTTCTGCTCAAAATATAGATTGAGGGTACACGTTAGAACCGCCTCATCAGGGCGGTTCTTACGAATACCCATAATCTATATTTTAGAACAGAATTAAAACAACCCTTGTAGACCCCAGTTTTACAATACAGAAATGGGATTCAAGAGGATTAGAATTTATTTAGGCGTGTTTCCGTGATATGTAGCGCCATGGTCAGTCACCCATCCGGGAACGAACCTAGTTATCTGGTGAAGTTAAGCTAATCAGTCTACCAGAGCGGCTCAAAGTGCCGGCACCTACAACAAGACTGTGGAAGTGGTATATGAGCCGGCGCATGACAAAACCTACAAAAAGACCGGTGCGACCAGCAGAGACTCAAATCAACCTGCGCACCCATCCACTATGGCAAGACATTTTGCCTATGTCTCGTTCACTAGATATTGGCCTCTAGTAGGTAACTGCGATCAGCGAAGAATCTGATCAGACTGCGCGAATGCGCAGGCTGATCTGAGTCTTCGCTGGTCGCTCAAGCCTTCTTGTAGATTTTATCATGCGCTGGCTCATATATCAATAACCGTTACATTTCTCCCCTCGTCCCAAAGTCAATCCCGAGGACAGACTCAAACCAGTGACAGTGTTTCCACCATCCCACCTCTGCCACCAATATAGTTTTTGCCGGATCGTCCACGAAGTCAAGCAACGTTGTCAACCCATCCAGGTACTAACCGCGCTCTCCGTTGTTTATCACGAAGACAACCACACTAAGAGCGATATTTATCAGTCCCCGTTACACTTCAGAGCGCGCCCGCCATTTTTGGCTCGACGAAAAACGGTTTTGCTGCATGGTGCTTCCGCGCTGAGCTGTAAACGACCGATCTTGAGAACTGGTACACTGCTTAGTTCTAAACCTGCCCAGGAAAGGTGGTGCGAGTCGCGCCGCTTTTGAAACCCTCAACACAAACAAACAAAACACTTTCAGAACAGACACCTTTTTCTGAAGAGTCAGTTTTCAGAATAGCAAAAGAAAAGTCACAGATTTGTCTTCTGTGTAATAAGGTGGGTGGGATTCAAAGTATATGACGATTTGTTCACCCAAGCAAGAAATATTGCCCTCGGGTCTCGGAGGAACACATCGCCATCCCTAGCAAGTAATAGTGCCTTCGTCCGAGGGCAATAATACTTGCTTGCATCCCTGGCAAGTAATGGCAATATTACCTGCTTCCATCCCTAGAAAGTAATATTGCCTTCGTCCGAGGGCAATATTACATGCTTCCATTCCTAGCAAGTAATATTGCCTTCGTCCGGGGCCAATATTACCTGCTCGTGTGAATAAATGTCCATCCCTGGCAAGTAATATAGCCTTCATCCAAGGCCAAAATTACCTGCTCGGGTGAACAAATCTCAATCCCGAGCAAGTAATATTGCCTTCGTCCGGGGCCAATATTACCTGCTCGGGTGAACAAATCTCCACCCCTGGCAAGTAATATTGCCTTCGTCCGAGGCCAATATTACCTGTTTGGGTGAACAAATCTCCATCCCTAGCAAGTAATATTGCCTTCGTCCGGGGCCAATATTACCTTCTCGGGTGAACAAATCACCACCCCTGGCAAGTAATATTGCTTTCGTCCGAGGCCAATATTACCTGTTTGGGTGAACAAATCTCCATCCCTGGCAAGTAATGTTGCCTTCGTCCGAGGCCAATTTTACCTGTTTGGGTGAACAAATCTCCATCCCAGGCAAGTAATATTGCCTTCGTCCGAGGCTAATATTACCTTCTCGGGTGAACAAATCTCCTTCCCTGGCAAGTAATATTGCCTTCGTCCGGGGCCAATATTACCTGCTCGGTGAACAAATCTCCACCCCTGGCAAGTAATATTGCCTTCGTCCGAGGCCAATATTACCTGTTTGGGTGAACAAATCTCCATCCCTGGCAAGTAATTTTGCCTTCGTCCGGGGCCAATATTACCTGCTCGGGTGAACAAATCTCCATCCCTGGCAAGTAATATTGCCCACGTCCGAGGCCAATATTACCTTCTCGGGTGGACAAATCCCCATCCCTGGCAAGTAATATTGCCTTCGTCCGAGGCCAATATTACCTTCTCGGATGAACAAATCGCCACACTCCCCTCAAATGTTTTATTGTAAATTCTACCAGTGCACGCAATTACCAGTCCACTTGTACTTTTGAGCAGTGTCGTCAGAGTATGAACATAATCTTCGCTTGTGATCCACAAAAATAAAAAAATTTGAATAGCTCGTGAACATTAATAAGAAAATTTAAACACACGTGTTACTCTGATGAAATGAAATGCAGCTTAATGTAAAAATCAAAGTACTGAAAGTACTGAGGAAAGATGATTTATGAGGTATATTCACCATGACAAAATGGTAGTGGTAGATTAAACAGTTCTCTAAGTATCTTTTTGACAAGGTTGAAAAAGGAATTTAACCAGATTCGACTAAGAAAAAATTCCTGTTGCTTGTTATTGTCCTCGTGTCAATCACTGACCATCTGACTGGCGCCGACCCTGAACAAAATCCAGATATTGGTTATTGATAGCACCCCTAAGATGTCAGAGCGGAAGGTCAGAAAAAAATTCTGGACTGTGCTTGTTTGTTTGTTTGAATGTTTGTTTGCTTGTTTTGAGGTTTAACATCCCCGTCAACACTGACTAGGTCATTTAGAGACGTTGCTGCCAATTTTGTGAGACTTTTACCCAACACTAAAATGAAATGACATAATTATCAAGCCTGTCGCGCAATGAAACCAAATAGGCTTGTGGCATGGACGGTCCGATTCGCACCACTTTGCCTGGGCAGGCTTAGATCCTCTAAGCGGTTTACCAGTACTCATGTGCGGTCGATTTCAGCTCGGCGTGGAAGTATCTTGCAGTCCGTCTATTTCTTCAAGCCCTGATGGGCGGGGCGGTAGGACTGTGCTCGAGCACTTGGCCATTGGCAAACAGAACCTTCATAATCAGACGCCACATAATGCGGTGTCCGATCAGATCTAATGTACCTGCTTAAACGAACAGTCCGATTCTCAGTTCATGACTATTCTCCAAACTTACATTCAGAGACGATCGATCCACCAGTTCTCTCAGCAATTTTATTAATTGAGTATTTACGCAAATACGCTGTTTATCTGGAGCACTGGACGGGAGTGAGCTTTAAAACCTATTGCTTTCTTTCGGCGATTCATGGGTCTCCAAAAATGAAGTGTACATTGCTTTCGGTGACGTTACAGCAGAGCCCTTTAATTTCTACATTTTCTTCCCAAGTGTCTATAAAACGAGTGCATATGCACCCAAAAATGTAAAGCTTCCTTTTATAACACTGAAGGGTCTGATTCGAGGTCACAGAATGATGTGTCTGATCAGTGGCTTCTGAATTTGCTTAACCAATATATGACAATGGAATCTTCCAACAAATAAGTTCGGAACAGGATTGTCAGATTTGTTTTCTTAAAGGTAGGTTTTGCAAGAATGTATTTTTTTTAGCAACCAATGCAGACTCAGATCAGACGCCAAGTTGTGCTGCGTCTGATCTGGGCCTACAATACTTACATGCCATAAAAAGTGACGCTAGTTATATATGGGCTAATGTCCAGTTCGGAAACCGTGGGATGAAAGGGAAGGAACACCTGTGGCATCAAGTCCGCCTTGATATAAAAGGATACACCGAGTATCAAAGCTGGAAAAGTCCAATTCGGCACCTGAGGGGTGAAAGGGAAGGAACACCTTTGGAATCAAGTCCGCCTTCAGCGCAAATGTTAAGAAATCAATGCGCTGGAAAAGGAAATGAGGCAAGTGCTTAATTTGGACTATTTTATGCAGCGAACGAACAGCGGAAGTGTAGTAACGATACAAGTATCAACTTTCAAAAAATCAATTTTATTGCATTTTACTAAATAAAATGAAGCTGAGAACCAAGAACAATCTGTCCGAATTAAACCCATTTTGTACCAAATGGAATCTTCCACCTTGTATATAGCAGGAGTCCATTTCAAAATTTATGGGTGTCAGGTTGTGTTTTCATCAAAATTTATTTGTAAAATGGCTGAACTTTTAGCAAACAGTAGAGGCCCTGATCAGACGCCGCATTCTGCGGCGTCTGATCTGGGCCTGCACTGTTTGCAAGGGTACCCGAATTGGGGTTTCTGGTACAAAATGGGTTAAATGAAAGTTCTCAGCCAAACTGTGAAGACATTTCAGCGTCTCGTTTGACCTTTTTATTAAAGCTCGACTCGGCTGAACTGTGATGCTTGGCCACGGCCAAACTTTTATGGCAGATCACGACGAAACCGGGAAGGAAATTCAGCTGCACGCTTGAATTGTGATGAAAGAGCGCCACGCCCGAACTGCGATGCCATTCCACGGCCAAACACGGATGGAACACCACGACCAAACTGGTTTGGAAGTCCAGCTGCACGCTTGAATTGTGATGAAAGTTTACCTCGGCCGAACTGTGATGCCATTCCACGGCCAAACACGGATGGAACACCACGACCAAACTGGTTTGGAAGTCCAGCTGCACGCTTGAATTGTGATGAAAGTTTACCTCGGCCGAACTGTGATGCCATTCCACGGCCAAACACGGATGGAACGCCACGACCAAACTGGTTTGGAAGTTCAGCTGCACGCTTGAATTGTGATGATAGCTCTCCCCTGCCAAATTGGGATGCCAGTCCGCGACCAAACTGAGAAGGTAATTCAGCTTCACGCTTAAATCTAGAGGGAGGGTTTTCAACCACAGGAACGAACGATGGTAAACTGATGTCACCTGTAATCGAAAGACAAAAACTTAACTACAGCTATATTGAAACATACGTATCGTCTGCGTGATCCCAATTGTTCAAAGCTAACGACGCCGTTACAACGGTTACTGAAAGTTTAAACTTGTGTCAACTACATATGCATATTCATAAATATGTTTTGTCGAAAATGTGAGTATGTTTTGCAAATTCAAAGGCATCCCACTTTTTCAGCAAAATCCTAAAAAAACAGTAGAACTTCGATGGCTCAAACACCGATGGCTCGTTTACCATGGATGTGTCGAACCCATTCTTGAGCCCCTAGCGAAATCCTCTACATAAGAAATAGTGGGGGATAACTGAGGAGATTGCACGACCCGCAGAAAAAGCGACCGACTGAAGTCGGTTGATTTTCTAAGAGTGCCCTAAAATCACCGTGTCATTCTGTCAGTCTGTCTGTCCGTCCGTAACCCGTTTGTGAAAATTGGTGATAGTGACTTAACCGATTGGAATATTTAAATAATTTTTGGCATACTGATAGATATCAATGAGATCTAACCAATGAACTTGCCAAATATTACATTCCATTTAGTATAGCTTCGCAGAGGCGAAAAATGTGAAAATTTTCGATCTGCTTCTCCTCGGAAACCGTTGGGCCGATTGAAGTCAAATTTCATATGGAGCCTCTATGGGATGGGTAAAACCAAAATTTGCTCGTGGGGTCCAGGTCACATGACCAAAATGGCCGCCAAGCCATATATAGTAAAAACCCTTCAAAATAGTCTTCTCCAGAACCACTGGGCAGATTTCCACGAAACTTGATAAATAGCATCTGGGACGTAGGCCCATCATAAAGTGTAAAATGGTGGCCCTGGGTTGACCTTGACATTCTTTGTGCCTAGGTCAAACCTTGACACATATGCTTTTGTATTGGAAAAGTAAGAATGCATTTTATCCTGCAAACGATTCAGAATACAGTACTAAAGTATAAGATATATTATTGCTCCTTACGATAAGGCGCATTTATTGGGGGAACCGTTTTAGGTCCAGGTCACATGACCAAAATGGCCGCCATACCCATATATGGTAACACTCATAAAGCTAAAAGCATCCGACGGGTCGTGCACTTCAGCTGAAGCACTGGTTTTAGTCTTTTATCTTGCAATTGTATGCTGTGTGTCTAAGATGTCTAAAAATATCTCGTTATGCCTCCTGACAGTAACCTCAGTGGCTCGAACTACCCCTGTCTCGAATAGATGTTTGAGGTCCCAAAGGTGTTCGAGCCATTGAAGTACGACTGTACCACTGTATGAAACACAGTACTTTCTCAAAGCACTGACAGTGGTGATGTGGCGGTTGTTTGAGAGCTTTGCACAGCGTCTTGCTAATTTTTCATCTGGTTGATAATATAAACCAGGCTTTAAAAATGTAGTAGAATAAGACCACCTCATATTTGGAACAAAAATATACATTTAAAGACATATTTAGAAGATTTCGGGTACATTTTCTTTGTTGTTTTTTTTTCTACACCCAGTGTCCTCTAGTGGGTAACTACCTTTGGAACTGTTCAAAAGTGGCCTTAATTCAATGTATTTTAAATCACCCTTGAATATATTGGAGGATAACTGGCGAAGCCTAATTTGCCGAAACTCGCTAATATGGCCCAGAAGGCTTGTACACACGACAGCCTCGTGATTCTGCAACGCGAACCTGGTATTTTCTATATTGTTTGTTTGTTTGTTTGATTTGAGGTTTAACGTCCCCGTCAACACTGTAAAGGTCATTTTGGAGACGTTGCTTCCAATTTTGTGGGACTTTTACCCGACATTGAGATGAAATGACATCTCAAGCCCTGTCGCCCAATGAAACCAATAGGGTTTATTAGCATGGGCGGTGCGCCTCGCACCGCGGTTCCTGGGCAGGCTTAGATCCTCTAAGCGGTTTACCAGTACTAGTGTGCGGGCCGGATTCAGCTCTGCGTGGAAGCATCATGCAGCCCATATATTTCTTCAAGCCCCTATGGGCGGGGGCCTTATTTTTCTATATTGTGGGATGAGAATAATCGCGTCCTAGTACGAATCGTCCGGTTTTAGAGCGACATGGGGAGAAACGTCTCTGGCACGAAGCGTCCTGATGCCATGGCTAGTGTTCGCCCGCGACGTTTTAAATGTTTTGCTATTGGTCCCCGCTTCCCCTCTGCAACACAAATAGCGCTAGTGCACCTGCCTATCATACTGTAGGCCCCCGGTTCGATTCCCAGCAGCGGAACATGCTCCACTGGCATCATTTGTGGGGAAGAGCACCGTCCGGATCGGGACGTTAACTGGACGCCTTCTGTGCAGGGAGCACCGTCCCCTGTGCAGGAAGAAGATCACTACCATAACTATATATGATTACTGTGTAGGCTTTCAGCTTGCAAACCTGGAGTGAATGTAATGTACATCTGGGGCCAGTTGTCCAAAACTAACGACGTCGTTAGTTAACGTATCGTTTAAATTTTGATCATTTATTATGGTAAATATGTTAATATTTTTGCTGAAAAAATGTGAGCAGCTTTATTTGCAAAAGCTGCTGACATTTTTTCAGCAAAAATACCAAAATTTTGAACATTAAACTTGCTAGAACAGTTAACAATATGACCACTAACGAGCTCGTTAAGCTAACGATGCTTTGAACAACTGGCCCCTGGACGTAATCCTCTTGCGGGGGTGATGCAGTATAGAAAGGTCAATGTCGTCATCAGGTAAGCTCTACACTTAGAAGAATATGACATGCAAAGTCAATGCAAATACAGTCGAACTTCAATGGCTCGAACACCTTTGGGACCTCGAAAATCTGTTCGAGACAGGGGTAGTTCTAGCTACTGAGGTTACTGTCAGGAGGCAAAAAGAGATACTTTTAGACATCTTTCCGGTGTTCTTTAATGAAAATGTATGCTGTGTGTACTCATTAGAATCGCCTCATCGAGGCGATTCTAATGAGTACACACTGCATACATTTGCAAGATAAAAGACTAAAATCTCCTTAATTATCCCCCACTATTTCTTATGTAGAGGATTTCGCTAGGGGCTCAAGAATGGGCTCGACACATCCATGGTCAACGCGCCATCGGTGTTCGAGCCATCGAAGTTCTGCTGTAGGTAGAAGACTAAGCACGCTTGTATCAAAATCTAGATTGAAAATTCGGTCAGTTTTAATCAGACGACTGTCAAAGAAATGGATAAATATATTTTCTGAAATCAAATAGCTTTTTTCCTCTTTATCAATATAATGACCGAATGCAAACTTAATCCTCCAATATCGCATTTTATTAAGAGATACCGATGTCTGTCCTGATCTATAAAAAGACGCTATAGTGAAGTAATCTATGATGTTTGCATATACAGGGAAACCCTATGTTTTTGTTTGTTTGATTCGGAGTTTAACGGCCCAATCAACACTATTTAGGTCATTTTTGAGCCCGTCAGTTTACCTATCCACACTTTTCCCGTGCAAACTTATACCTAAGCGGTTAACCAGAACAGTGCACATTCTTTCGCCAGAAACTGACAACTGCCCTTCTTGAATCATCGGAAAGGAGAGAATGACCGTAGAAAAGATTTCATGATCAATCTCCACGAACGAATGAGGGAATCCGGCCCTATGCATAGTTTATAACAATTGAAAAGTAAACAAGAGCACAGGTGCGTTCATGTATTCCAGTCGAACTTCAATGGCTCGAACACCTTTTGGACCTCGAAAATCTGTTCGAGTCAGGAGTAGTTCGAGCCACTGAGGGTACTCGCAGGAGGCATAACGAGATACTTTTAGACATCTTTCCGGTGTTTTATAATGAAAATGTATGCTGTGTGTACTCATTAGAATCGCCTCATCGAGGCGATTCTAATGAGTATACACAGCAAACATTTGCAAGATAAAAGACTAAAATCTCCTTAATTATCCCCCACTATTTCTTATGTAGAGGATTTCGCTAGGAGCTCAAGAATGGGCTCGACACACCCATGGTAAACGAGCCATCGGTGTTCGAGCCATCGAAGTTCTACTGTAAATTGATAGAACATTCAAGTTATGATATTTAGGTCATCTGCAGTATCATTTTTGGGGGCGATGGTTACGCCGCACCATAGTGATAGAAGTGAGTGATTTTTTGTCTTACTACAAAATGCCCATTTTGTATTGGAAACTCCAAAAAGGGTAATGGACAAACAGCACAGGTCCAGATCAATTGCCCCCTTCTGCGGTGTTTGATCTAACCTAAACTGTTTACAAATAGTTAAGCAATTTTCACTATAAATTTTGAAAAAATAGCCTGACATCCCTAAATTTTAAAATGATATTGTGCATTTTAAGCTAGCAAATTCCATTCAGTACAAAATGGGTTAAAAGTATTCCACTATTAGAAAATATAGCAGAGTTCAATTATATTCGCCCTGGTTAAGAATGTCATTATCATTAATGAAGTTATTTGGGTTAAAGAAAATAACTTACGCGTTTTTTATGACATAAACTGGCTGGTGCTTTTGAGGGCATGCGCAGTCGAACGGGTAGGATTTATAGGACAGACCAATCTCAAAATGGAAAGTGATGATAAAACAGTGCAGGCTCAGGTCAAATGCCACCTTCTGTGGCGTCTGATCGGGACCTACACTGTTTGCAAAGAGTTTAGCTATTTTCCAAATAAATTTCCAAGACAACACAGCCTGGCATTCCTAAATTTTGAAATGACCGTGTGCTTATTTAGGTAACAGATTCCATTCAGTATAAAATAGGTTAAAAGTACTCATAATTAGAAAGTATGGCAGAGTTCAGTTATATCCACCCTGGTTAAGTATAAACATATTTTATTTTTTGGTGTTTCTATATATAATAAAGAAGTTTTTGTTTGCTTGTATTGGAGTTTAACGTCCCAGTTAACACTATTTTATGTCATTTTGAGCCGATCAGTTTACCTATCCACATTTTTCCTGGGCAGGCTTATACGTAAGTGGTTAACCACTACAGTGCACATTCTTTCGTCAGAAACTGACAACTTCCCTTCTTGAATCAGCGGAATCAATTTGGAAGTTATTTTGGTTAAAGAAAATATCTTTTTGCATTTCTTTGACGACATAGAACTGGTTGGAGTTTTTTAGGGCATGCACAATCGAACGTGTAGGATTTTAAGGAGAGATCAATCCAAAAATAGCGGACGAGGGTAAAACCGTTGACTACCGCGGGAATAGGACGTTTCGTGCTGGAGACGTTACACTCAAAACTGTCACAAAACCGGGACAGTTTGTCCTGTGACGCAATTACATGTATTCCTGTCCTGCAATTATTCTACTTAGGAGTTCTAAGTGGAGATAGGTAAGGGAGAATCAAGTGATAACCATTTTATTGATACCTTGTTAATGAAGGAGATAATTAAAGATACCACTTTAGAAACTATTTGCACCATATTCTGATTGCTTTGTTTCTGATGTTTTTGTAAACATGTATATCATGGCATTTATAAATTTATATAGTTTAAATAGTTGCAAGTTATGATACAGAAGAACGTTTTTTTTTTTTTTTTTTCGTAAACATTTTTTTCTAAAATCAAAATTAATAATAAACACAACAACAATGAACACAATTTTGGTGATCAGTCAGTCCCTCTATGCCACTGTCGTTAATGTCTTCTGTAAGATAACTGCTTTTGATCAAAGACAAAAAAACCGTGAAGTGTACAAATGTTCTGGGTCAGATCAGCTAATTTAGTGAAAGTAGGCTTAGACAAATTAGGCCTCATCAGTGACCCCCAATATATTGAAGCACTATTTAAACTACTATATTATTTAAGCCTGATTTTTTAAAACTACTAACCAGATGCAACATTTGCCTTTCGCTATCCAAAGATTACAAACGATCGCCCCATCAGCACTGTCAGTGCTTTGATTAGATATGAGAAACTTTTGAAACAGGAACCTTTGAGGTAGTTTTGAACATGGTGCAATATTTACTAACGGATAATCTTTTGGTGGTGATTAGGCAGTCTATATTAAGTCAAAATACGACTCTTCTGTTGGCTATGGGACAATCGTTGATAACAATCGCCCAAAAATCATTACGAAAATTCGCCAACACAAATGCATTGTATATTTTAACCCCGAAAAAAAAAAAAACGATTTTTTTTATGTTTACCTTTTTTCCTTCTCAAAATATAGATTGTGGGTACGGTGACATGTTAGAACCGCCTCATCGATGTGGTTCTAACGAGTAACCACAACCTATACCGATGAGGCGGTTCTAACGTGTATCCACAATCTATATTTCAGAGCAGAAATAAGAAAAATAAGTTCTACCCCTCTAAACGCCAGTTATGCATGCATTATAAAGGTGGGGGTAAAGGGGACCACAATTATATAGGCTCCTTTTCGTGATACTATCCATTAAGTAAAATGTTTTGACCACAAACGCGTTTGATACCTGTCATATTCATGAAACAGATCTCATTCAAATTTCATTTCATTTTCTAATTTAAAACATTAATAAAAGTGAAGGCAATGATCAGGAACACATTCAATTACATCACACTTCCCATTAGAGACACCACGAACACGAAGTAACTAAAGCCTATTGAAAACATCGAAAGGAAAGTTACTTTCCCACAAAATGGCCAAAAACCTATCCAAAATAAAAAAATATAAGCCAAACAATCTTTCACTAATAATAAACCACGACAGAAGAACCGCCAAAAAGTATTCACCATATTTGCATTATTTGCTGGATCCCAGCTTGCACATTGTCAATATCGGAAAAAACAGGTAACCAGATCCCCCGGGAGTCTTGTTACCTGCTTTTCCAACACTGATAACCTTCAGATTAGGAACCAGCAGATAATGCAAATAAGGTGAATTTCACTTGGCTACATAATTCGATTCTACATTGACATAATTCTCGCTGGATTACACAATTAATTAATTGATAAGTCTATAAACTGATTTAAAAGCATTTATTCTTGATTATTGAGGACTATCAATTCATTACATAAAATTATGTAGCCCTCAGTGCTGACTGAAGAGAAATCCCCTGTCTTCAACAGGTAAGGGGCCTCCCTGGGTAAATGAATAATTTACTAACTGTTGATAGGCCAGTCAACATAGCATTGAACCTCAAACAAATTCCTTCAGAAGGGTTCCCGCTATTTTCAGAATCAGCGAGGTGTCCTGCCTTACAGGAAAAAAAATCCCCGAAAATATTCCCTGGCGAAATTGATTTTTTTGGGGAAAAATGTTCGAAATTTGAATAAAAATCGCCAAAAATAGGAATTGAATTATGAAAATTTCATTCAATTATAGCAAATTTATTTAAATAGCCAAAACTAAACTCACTATTGTCAAGTCGCGATAAAAGAAGTTTTCGCTTGATGTGTATACATAAAGGTGTCTTTTTTGGGTAAAAACTTTGAAATATTGACAAAAAAAACGCAGAAAATGGGAATGAATTTTTAAAAAGTTACTGGTGTGGATTTTTATACCCGCTTTTTCGAAGAAAAATCGGGTATATTGTTTTCGTACCACAGTTCACTCCGGCGTCAGTCTGTCTGTCCGTCCGTCTGTCCGTCCGTCACGTTTCTTGTAAATGGATCTCCACTGCAACCACTGAAGTTACACTTTTGAAAAATTGCATGTAGATAGTACATGGAATGTAGATGGCAGTGAGCAACTTTTTGTGACCTTCACCTCAACATGACCCCAAGGTCAAAGGTCAAAAATTATGATATGCCATATCTCCTACACTATTGGAGTTACACTTCTGAAACTTTGCTTATTGGATGGTCCTTGGAATATAGAATATGTCAGTTACTTTTGGTGTGACCTTGACCCCAAGGTCAAAGGTCAAAAAGTATGATTTTGCCATATCTTCTAAACTATTAGTTACACTTCTGGAAGTTTGGTTATTGGATGGCCCTTGGAATATAGAATAAATTTGGATATTTTTGGTGTGACCTTGACCTCAACATGACCCCAAAGTCAAAGGTCAAAAATTACGATTTGTCATATCTCCTAAACTATTGGAGTAACACTTCTGAAACTTTGCTTATTGGATGGTCCTTGGAATATAGAATATGTTGGGCTACTTTTGGTGTGACCTCAACCCCAAGGTCAAAGGTCAAAAAGTATGACTTTGCCATATCTTCTAAACTATTGGAGTTACACTTCTGAAACTTGGTTATTGGATTGCTGTTGGAATATAGAATAAATTGGGATACTTTAGGTGGACCTCAACATAACCCCAAGGTCAAAGGTCAAAAAGTATGACTTTGCCATATCCTCTAAACTATAAGAGTTACACTTCTGAAACTTTGCTTATCAGTTAGAATGTTCTTTCCAACTTTTTTAACTTACATGTCGTTTTGGCTAGCTAATACATAGTCATTAGTGTTATTAATAGAAAAGCGGGTATTTGCGATGGTATACCAACGACTGCAGATCTAGTTGAAAATGTTTTGGTGTAAAAAGTTATATATGTGTATAAGTTAACTAGAGGAAATAAAAAAAAAATATGCTTGAAAAGTTCCATTTTTCGTAGTATGAAAATGCACATGTTTACATAAAAACACCCAAAATATAGTATTTTCCGGTGAAGTAGAAATTACATTATAAAAATAAATTGTATGATGTCGAACTAATTTATGTAGCCAGATGTGCACTGACTATATCAAGTAGCTCTCAAAAATCCTTCAGTGTCGTGCCTGCACAGAAATTAGAATTTTTAAAGGCAGAAAATGTAAAATTTTGATAAAAACATGGAAAATAGGAATCTGTTTTTTTTTTTTTTTTTTTTTTTTTTTTTTAAGTTAGTGGTGAGGATTCTTGAAAATGTTTTGATGTAAAAAGTAAGATATCAGTAAACTACAGGAATAAAATAATTTTTTAGGTATTTGAAAAGTCATTTTTCCGGGAAGGAAAATACACATTTTTACACAAACCCTCAAAATCCACTAAACGCCATCAGGAACACTATACTACTTAATTTAGAGCTCTAACAATTTACAAAATAATACCATATTGTGCACTTTAACTTGTCTTTCACTGATCATTATGTTTCCCGCAGGAAGGCATTCATATATATAATGTCAGAAATATACATACACGTATTGTCAGATCATGAACCATCTTATATTGTGCAAAACTGTTGTTTATATCCAACAAAATATTGTTTCAAACCCAGATACCGCGGCCCCCGCCCATTGGGGCTTGAACAAATAGATGGGCTGCATGATGCTTCCACGCAGAGCTGAAACCGACTGCACAAGAGTACTGGTAAACCGCTTAGAGGATCTTAGAGGACCGTCCATGCTTATAAACCCTATTTATTTCATTGGGCGACAGGGATTGAGAGGTCATTTCATCTCAATGTTGGGTAAAAGTCCGACAAAATTGGAAGCAACGTCTCCAAAATGACCTATACAGTGTTGACGGTGACGTTAAGCCTCAAATCAAACAAACAAAAAACCCAGCTACATTATTTGTTAGGAAGATTTATTTGACAGATTCACTCTTGTCTAATATGTATAATTTCATAGCTATATAGCAGTTATGCTTCAAGCCAACATGCCCATTTGGAGACAAAGAAGAAATGCATAAAAGTATGCACAAAGAATAAAAAAAAAATCACATTTCCATAATAGAAGCCATCAAATTTTTGACAATCACAAAAACCAATAAGAGAAAAGAAGTACAGGATTTATAAAAGAACATGCAAAATGTTAACAGAAGCAACATTGGGTTAACTAAAGCCATGTCCAAACTATAGTATACCTGTGTTTCACACTGATTAATTGTTCTTGTAGTGTGAATTCTGGGCAAAAACAATAAGGAAATTAAAAAAAATGTACAGGATATGTTTCCTTTCCTTCTGATCCAGTAATATTTTATTAATAATGTTTTTAGATATATTTCTTGCATTTAAAATCAAACCACCAACTCTGCAAAACTAAAAGCTTGGTTTAACAATATCACTGTGTATCTCGCCATAATCTAACATGAATAAGGACAACAGTAGCAACAAATAGCATTTTCTGCTTATTTCTATAAATATGCAACAACGTTACTCAATTAACATACTTTAACTAAATACTGGAGGAAGGAACAGTCAAACAGTTTTAAAGCAAGAGAACCATGATGGTCATGCATGTATATCCCCATCAAAGCTAACATGTTTGCATACTGAATTTTGAAACTTCACATGAACTTTTACAGTTTTTGTTTAAATTCCATCTCCAAGAGTGTCAATGTGTCCTGTATTTAGTACCGATACCATATCTGACAAGCAGTGCTTTAGACCATTTAAGGACAACAAGACACACAAATTAATCTCTACACAACTGATTAATTTGAACAACGTTGGTGGAGGGCCACCCAAGGATCATTTGTTTAAAATTAGTTTGAAATTAACCCGTTACTCTTCTCCAGGTAATACAATTCTATGGAAACTTTTTAAGATCACCCGGGGATTATTCCTACACAGTTTAGCTGAAACCCTTGCAGTAAAGAAATTGTGAATGGATGGACGGATGATGGAAACGGTCCCAATTACATGGCATGCTCATGTCAGTTCACAAATTACCCCAAAGATGGGGTCATATCTTAACCTAGAGCTGTAATTTGAACACTTGATGTACCTACACGTACTTACCAAATATCAAAGGTACTGGGCCTTCTAGTTTCAATGCTGTTTTTAAAGCTTTTCCCTATATGAGTGTATGCAAAACAAGTGACCCCGCTGGAGTTGAGTCATTTTTATTCCTGGGCTATAATATAAACAAAGTTGGTTGAGCAATACTATATAAAGGTATACCAAATATCAAAGGCCTTGGCCCTGTGTTTCATCTGGGCCTTCCAGTTTCACAAGAAGATTTTAAAGTGTCTGTGTAAAACAAGTGATTCTGAAGGCGGGGCCCTTGTTGATAACAGTGCTATGATTTGAACAAGCTTGGCAAAAGTCAACATACAAATATCAAGGACATAGATTTTTTATAGTTTTCCCTGTATGAATTAATTTTTCAACAATCTTGACAAAAAGTCACCATCTGAAGCTATATTTACCAAACATCAAAAGCCCGACCCTTCCAATGTTCAGGCAAGAAGATTTTTGTTAAAGTTTTCCAATATGGGCCAATGTAAAACAAGTGACCATCAGAGGGGGCATTTTTGATCCAAGGGCTTTAATTGCAACCCAAGGGCTATAATTGCAACTCATTTTTGATTTTTATTGGAAAAAGCTACATACCAAATCTCTAAAACCTTACAGCTTTATACAAGATGATTTTAAAGATTTTTACTTATTCTCCGTTTTCTGCCATGGCGACAAAAGCTGCATTCTTGGAACAGCAGACCCAGGTGTTGGCCAATTGGTACCTCAGGGCTACACAGCGGGCATTCTTAATTTGCAGAGATCCACTAGATGAGGATACCTATTAAGTATCAAAGGCCAGGATCGTCTAGTTTCAGGATATGAGTTCATGTAAACATTTGTAACACCAGGGATGGGTACACTTTTGACCCTAAGGCTTTGATTTAAATAATGTTGATAAAAGCTGCTTACCAAACCTAATAAAAGACCTTCTTATTCTGGTTTCGGATAAATAATCTTGCTGATTTCCTCGTTTTGTTGCCATGAAAATCAGATAGGCATGGAATGGATTTTTGAATAACTCTGAACAAGTTTGATAAAAGCCCATTTAGTGACTTAAGAAATGTCATTTATGAAAATTGAGAACAGAAGGGCAGACGGATGACAATGACGACCATGGATTACAATTAGTTACAATAGATTCCCAGAAGCCATAAGCTTATGAAAGCTATAATACATGTTCATTTTTTATGTTTATTTATCTGTAAAAGAATTATCTTTTTACCCTGAAATAAGGATTTGTTTTTCAAAAGCTAAAAATGTTTCTTCATGAACTAATCTGATGTAACGCTACATCAAAGAGTTTTCAAAAGCCTTTACCAGATACATGTATTAAAAATGTTCGTTTACCATGATTTTTGTTCTTTAGCAAAATTTCCAACAACCTAAGAAAGGAACTTTTTTGTGAAGGTATGAAATTGAAGCATTTAATAGCTGCTTCACAGTATTTTGTGCATATCTGGTAATACAAATCAGCCCCACGTCTCACATGTACTATGTAATTTTGCTAAGTAATTCCTACATGTGAAAAAATGGTATTTTTCGTTAAGATCCAACGTTTTCATCGCCAGAAAAATGAAACTTTATAAACATTTCAATATCTTTCTTTGTTTCTGTAGTTAACGGTTATCCATATATAACTTTTTGCATCAAAACATTTTCAAGAATCCCCACCACTAAATTTTTACAAAAATAGTCCCGTTTCCCTCGCTTTTTGTCAAAATTTTGAATTTCTCCCTTGAAAGGCAAATTTCTGAGCAGGCACAAAACGGAATGTTTTTTATAGCTACTTGAGAGTAGTTAGTGCACACCTGGCTATATATATATATATTGGATCGACACCATACAATACATTTTTATACTGTGGTTACTACTTGCCCAAAAACTAATGGATTATGAGCGTTTTATATAAAAATGTGCATTTTCATACCCCTCAAAAATGGAAGTTTTTTGACATATTTTTTTCCTGTAATTAACTTATACACATATATAACTTTTTACTCCAAAACATTTTCAAGAATCCACACCAGTAACTTTTTAAAAATTTACTCCCATTTTCTGCGTTTTTGTCAATATTTCCAAGTTTTTACCCCCAAAAAGACAGCCTTCTGTACACATATCAAGCTGAAACTTCTTTTATCGCTATTTGACAACAGTAAGCTTATTTTTTGGCTATTTAAATAAATCTTCTATAATTTAATGAAATTTTTATAATTCAATTTCCTCCCTGTTTTGGGCGATTTTTATTCAAATTTTGAACATTTTCCCCCAAAAAATCAATTTCGCCAGGGAATATTTTTGGGGATTTTTTCCTGTAAGTCAGGACACCTCACTGATTTGGTAAATAGTGAAAACCCTTCTGAAGGAATTTGTTTGAGGTTGAGGGTCTTTTTGGGCTAAAATGACTGGCCTAGGACTGGAGTGTACATTATTGATTTTCCCCTTAAAGGCATTTATCCTTGATTATTGAGAACTATCATTTCATTACATAATATTATGTAGCCCTCAGTGCTGACTGAAGAGATATCCTCTGTCTTCAACAGGTAAGGGGCCTCCCTGGGGAAAATCAATAATTTACTAACTGTTTACTGGAGTGTACATTATTGATTTTCCCCAAAAGTGCCTCAGTCAGGGAATTCAAGAAGAGCTACTAATCACCCTATTGAGGGCTGCCTTTGATCTGCTATAGACAGTATATCATGCGAGGGGGAGGGGGAGGGGGCAATAAAACAATTATAACCACAAACTGTGTCCTACTGTTCAAGAATAAATGCCTTTAAATGATTTATTTATATAATTTACATTGCAGATTACATGTTGGTGTGTAGATTAAATGACAAACATTTGATTTCATGTGTTTAAAAAAAAATAAAAAAGCATCTTTAATAAGTTACCTAAAGAAACAAGGCATCGCAGGCGATACAAATTCCCTCGCACAAGACAACTTCGTGTGTGGAAAACACTGTACTGGCCAATTTCAACTTGCTGGAGATATTACCATTTGCAACATTTGTGTGAAGTTATATTAAAATCCGTCAATAAATGTAGGCGCTAGAGCGATAACAAAGTTTGTCTAAAAATAGCCACCGTGACTTTGAAAATGAGGTCATGACCGTGAAAGTCGAACACCCTTGAGAAATTATCACAAGTGACATTTGTGTGAAGTTATATTAAACTCCGTCAATAAATGTAGGCACTAGAGTGATGACAAAGTTTTTTCTAAAATAGCCACAGTGACCTTGACCTTGAGGCCATGACCTTGAAATTCAAAATCTCTCGAGATATTATCATAAGCAACGCATGTGTGGCGTTATATTAAACTCTTTTATTAAAATCTGTCAATAAATGTAGGCGCTTGAACTATGATAAAGTGTTTCTAAATATAGCCACAGTGGCATTGGCCTTAAGGCTATGGCCCTGAAAGTCGAACTAGCTTTAGATATTGTCATAAGAAACATTTGTGTGAAGTTATATTGAAATCAGTGGAGAAATTTAGGCGCTAGAGTGATGACAAATTTTTTTTAAAAAATAGCCACAGTGACCTTGGCCTTGGGGCTATAACCTTGAAATTCTAACTCGCTCGATATATTGTCATAAGAAATATTAGTGTGGAGTTATATTGAAATTGGTGGAGAAATTTAGGCGCTAGAGCGATTACAATGTTTTTTCTAAAAATAGCCACAGTGACCTTTACAGAGGCCACGACCTTGAAAGTCGAACACGCTCGAGATATTGTCATAAAAAAAACATTTTTGTGAAGTTATATTGTAATCGGTGGAGAAATGTGGGTGCTAGAGCGACGAAAAAAGTTTTTCTAAAAATAGCCACAGTGACCTTGACCTTGAGGTCACAACCTTGAAAGTCGAACTCGCTCCAGATATTGCCATATGGAACATTTGTGTGAAGTTATATTGAAACCAGTGGTGAAATGTAGGCGCTAGATCGATGACAAAGTTTTTTTTTTCTTCTAAAAATGGCCACAGTACATTGACCTTGAGGTCACGGCCTTGAAAGTCGAACTCGCTCGAGATATTGTCATAAGGAACATTTGTGTGAAGTTATATTGAAATTGGTGGACAAATGCAGGCGCTACAGCGATGACAAAGTTTTTTCTTAAAATAGCCACAGTGACCTTGACGTCACGAGCTTGAAAGTCGAACTCACTTGAGATATTGTCATAAGGAACATTTGTGTGAACTTATATTGAAATCGGTGGAGAAATGTAGATGCTAGAGCAATGACAAAGATTTTCTAAAGATAGTCACAGTGACCTTGTACTCGAGGTCACGACCTTGAAAAGCGAAGACAAAAATACGTACGTATGTACACACGTACGCACGGGACAAATGTTATATCCTCCCTCACAACTATGGTGTGCGAGGGGATAATTATAAATGAACTGTTAGTTTTAAACAGTTTTAAATTGTATTCAATACTTAAATAAATGTTTAAATTCAGAAATTAAAAAAATTTTTTTTTTTTGTCATAAGTTGTAAAAAATGATTGACAGCCATTAGAAAATATGTAACAAAATTTCAGGCCACTTTTGAACAGTCCCAAAGGTGGTCTCTGAGCAGAGGGCAAGGTATATGTAGAAAACACAAAGAAAAAATGGCTGCAACATACTAAATAAAGTTAAAGCAGACTTTCTGTGGCGGTTTATTTATGGTGTTGTTTGTTACTTACTGTGTGTATCATTTGTGTCTTTTTATTTTGGATGGCCATATGGCCATTTTGTGGGAAAGTAACTGTCCTTATGGCCTTCCTTTGTTTAGGTTTCCATTGTGGTCTGGTCGCTTAATGTTTGTGTTTCTTTCCCTTTGGTGTCTTTGATGGGTGGAGTAAGTTAATTGTATCGATTCCTGATCTTTGCTTTACTTCTACTTAGAATATTCACGCTGATCTCCCCGTACACCAACCAAAGAGCAGTTTTTACTTTTGGTCCTTTGAGATCAGCGTGAATATTCTGAGAAATCAGAAATAAATTATTGGTTAAGACACATATTCTAGACAGGCTTTAATTATTTGGACCCCATTTTGATTTATATCAGTCTTTGAATCGACTGCCTATTCGAAATTCGCAAATTTCAGTATGCTTCCTCCGGCTTTCTTTGCCGGATCATTACAGAGTCACTGAAGAGGCTTTATTTACCGAAACTACGTAGTATGACCCATTTTCTTTCTTATGAATGTTTTCATTGCTCTTAAAGGAACACATTTTTGATTTTTATTTGCCTTCACTGCAGCTGGTGTTGTGCCGTGTGGCGGCCGTAAAACGGTTCCCCGTACATCAACCATAGGGCAGTTTATATTTTACTTTTGGTCCTTTGAGATCAGCGTGAATATTCTGAGAAATCAGAAATAAAGTATTGGTTTAGACTCATATTCTAGACAGGCTTTTAATTATTTGGATCCCATTTTGATTTATATCAGTCTTTGAATCGACTGCCTATTCGAAATTCGCAAAATTGCAGTATGTTTCCTCTGGCTTTCTTTGCCGGATCATTACAGGGTCACTGATGAGGCTATATTAGCCGAAACTACGTAGTATGACCCATTTTCTTTCTTATGAATGTTTTCATTGCTCTAAAAGGAACTCATTTTTTATTTTTATTTGACATCACTGCAGCTGGTGTTGTGCCGTGTGGCGGCCGTGAAACGTCTCCCCGTACATCAACCATAGTGCAGTTTATATTTTACTTTTGGTCCTTTGAGATCAGCGTGAATATTCTGAGAAATCAGATATAAATTATTGGTTTAGACTCATATTCTAGACAGGCTTTTAATTATTTGGACCCCATTTTGATTTATATCAGTCTTTGAATCGACTGCCTATTTGAAATTCGCAAATTGCAGTATGTTTCCTCTGGCTTTCTTTGCCGGATCATTACAGGGTCACTGATGAGGCTTTATTAGCCGAAACTTATTTTTGATTTTTATTTGCCTTCACTGCAGCTGGTGTTGTGCCGTGTGGCGGTCGTAAAACGTCTCCCCGTACATCAACCATAGTGCAGTTTATATTTTACTGTTGGTCCTTTGAGATCAGCGTGAATATTCTGAGAAATCAGATATAAATTATTGGTTTAGACTCATATTCTAGACAGGCTTTTAATTATTTGGACCCCATTTTGATTTATATCAGTCTTTGAATCGACTGCCTATTCGAAATTCGCAAAATTGCAGTATGTTTCCTCTGGCTATCTTTGCCGGATCATTACAGGGTCACTGATGAGGCTTTATTATCCGAAACTACGTAGTTTGACCCATTTTCTTTCTTATGAATGTTTTCATAGCTCTTAAAGGAACTCTTTTTTGATTTTTATTCGTGTTAAGAAAAATGTCACAATTATTCATCTTAAAATGTTCCTATTTCCGACGAGAAAATTTACAATGTATTTGTATAGGTATGTTTTCGTAATGAATTTGTCCAGTGATTTTCTTTAATAATAAGTTGGTATTTTGATATCTGAATGACCTTGGTCGAAAGTCAAGGAGTGACCTTGATCTTTGATACTCATTTGGCTTCATTTAGTCATTTTGTTAATTACATACATTACGAAAAGACACCTAAACCGAAATACATTGCAAATACATTGCAAACTTTACCGCCGCAAAAACGAAAATTTTGATATTTTATTATTTCTGCTGAAAATATAGATTGTGAGTACACGTTAGAACAGCCTCGTCGAGGCGGTTCTACCGAATACCACAATGTATATTGTAGAGTTTTGATCTATAAAAGTGGAGTTCAAGGGGGTCAAAATAATATAGTTCTGTTTTCGTGATGTATAAACACATATTTAAAAGGCATTATTATTTGACTATCCCATATTACACCAGATCAACCAATATTAACCGGACAGCAAAAATCATAAATCATATTTATTAATTGCGTCAATTAATAAAATTATCATTAATCAAGTAACATTGTATCGGCCAAGTTACAGGTCCTCGTTCAGCTGTATTGGCCACGGCCTTCGGCCTCGGGCCAATACAGCAGACCTCGAACCTCTAACTGGGCCAATACGAAATTACTTGATTAATAACATTATAATAATAGTTTTCGAAAAAATTAATAATTTCGACTTTCCCATCAAAAAGCATATGCAACCAAATTTGACCGTAATGTAAATTGGGTCAAGATAAAGACGGAGTCATCAATTGAACAAACTAAAAAGCCCCTGAGGTCACAAGGCTTCATATCAAGTTTCAATGCAATCAGCCCAATGGGCCCGGAGAAGATTTTGTTAAAGATTTTTTTTACCATATTATATGGCCAAGGCGGCCAAACTGATTATGTGACTAAACGCATATCAATCAGTTTTCATTGATTTCTTTCCTAAAAACTGTCACATGAAATTTAGTTACAAATATCCAGGTGGTTTCTCAGGAAAAAAAAATAATTTTCAAAACAGAATGACCATGGGTCAAGGCAACGGATATTCCTGTAGTTTCATCTGCTAACTCCATCTACAAGTTTTCAGATCACAGGCTGCAATAGTTCCTGGAAACAATATTATTTTGCATTTTTGCGCTGACCACTGGGCTATCGTGGCAGCCGATAGCCTAACCTTGGTCGTTTGACCTTGGCCTAAAATAGGCATGGGCATGCAGAGGTCATCATTTGAATAAACTATTATTGGCTTATGTCCTGAATGCTACATACCAAGTTCAAGACAAACAGCAAATTTGGTCTGGAAGGGAATTGTTTAGGGTTATATGGACATGGCGGCCATTTTGGTAATGTGACAAGACCCCCCCCCCCCCCCAACACACACATACACCCCCCCCCCCCCACACACACACACACACACAACCAACCACCATCAACACCACCACCACGAGGAGAAACAAAATTTCGTTTCTCCATCACATGCTCCGCATGAAATTTGACTTCGGTCGGCTTGCCGCTTTCAGAAGAGGTGTCTGAAAATGTGGAAAGAAAACAGTCAACATACAACGGACAAACTTTGGAAACGGAACCATACCATACTGTAAGCTCATCAATGAGCCCAGTCTCATGTGAGTTAAAATGCAGTGTGTTACCTTTTTACCATACAAAATGAAGTCCATTGCCTAGATGCTGTAGAACTGCATGACAATTGGGCTACAAATGATTATTTACTGATATTATTTGCCTCTTTCCCATTCAAGCGTCTAGGTACATAGAGCACAGGTAAAGGACAAACCAATGCCACTATTTCAGCCAATGTATAGATAGCTCAGTCGCATAACAAGTTTCAAGACAATCAATCAACTAGCAATTCTAAAGAAGATTTATAGCACATATGGCCATGGCGACCATCTTGCTCATTTGACTTGAATCATTCAAACAGTTTTGTTCAGCCGTTGCACGAAAACACACCTATATAAGTTTGACCCCATTGAACCCCACTTTTATATAGTATAACTAGGGTTTACAGGGGTAAATCCTATTTTTCATATGTCTGCCCTAAAATATAGATCGTTGTTACTCGTTAGCGGTTCTAACGAGTACCTACAACCTATATTTTGAGCAGAAATAAGAAAAATATCAAATTTTTCATCTTAAATATGTCGATATAGGCGTGTTTTCGTAATGGCGCTGCATTTTTTAATTTCATTAAAATTGTTTCAGGAAAAATTCTTCTGAAATGTTGATGGACCTGCAATCGTAGCGACCTAGGCCCGAAGTTTCTCAATGACTTTGACATTTTTCATTTACAAATATTCATACAGTATATATTTTCTTGTCACAGGCAACAATAGTTTTCGAAAAAAAAATCTACTTTCATAAGTCTAAAAGACAGTTTATAGACATTCATATTGTACATTCCGACATGTCATAAACCGCAATTGGTTTCAAAGTTTTCGAAGTTTTATCTTTTTCCAATTAAAGGCTTCACCGAAGTTGACTCAGGTGTAATATAGGTCAGTGTTAATCTATGGACCTCATTTGGACATCACCTGATACCAAGTTTCAAAACAACTGGCACAGCGATTCTGGAGAACATTTTCAAGTTCTTTTACAATATATGGCCTTCGCGGCCATCTCGGACAGATGAACAATTTTTCCCTCTCCTATTATCACGAGGCTGCATAAAAATATAACTAAAATCGGCCCAAATGATTCAAAAAAATGTTTCTGAAAGGTAGATAGACCTGCAATCCCAATGACCCATGATCAAATGTCATTGTCGCTGAAGGACCTTGACTTTTAGAACTAATTTACCTACTTCCATGTACAGTAGCATTAAAAATGTATTGTTTTATCTTTACCTCCATTCAAACGCCTGTGAGTCTACTTTTGACCTTGCTCTAAGTATGTCAAGGTCAACATAGGGTCATTATTTGAACAAAATTGACAGTACAATCACCTGATGCTACGTACCAAGTTTCAAGACAATTGTCTCAGTGGTTCTGGACAATAAGTCTTTCGTCATATTTGGGTATGCCAGCCATCTTTGTCATGTGATCTTGACCATTCCAGCAATTTTCGTCACATCATTATCAGGCAACTGCATATGTAATTTAACTAAAATTGGTCCAGTGGTTTTAGAAAAAAAAACATGTCTCTTGAAATGTCAACCGACCTGCAATCCTAGTGGCCTGGGGCCAAGGTCGTAGAGCGACCTTGCTCTTTGGCATTACATTCATATTGCACCTTTTCCAATGTCAGAGAGCACAATGTTTTACAATATTTTGGGTTGGCAGTCATCTTGGTCAGTTGACTCAGACCATTTGAACAAATTATGTTCTTCCACTGTTAGGAGGCTGTACATGATACAGTAAAATTCTATTAAGACCACATTTGGAACTGTTCAAAAGTGGTCTTTAAGAACACTTTTGAACAGTCCCAAAGGTGATCTCTGAACAGAGGACACTGTCTGCAGAAAACACAAAGGAAGAATAGCTGCAACCAACAAAATGGGATTTTTAAAGCAGAATTAGACTTAATTTTAGGCAGTCTTAAAAGCGGAATTTCACTGTATTAATTGAAATTGATCAAGCAGTTTCAAAGCAGATATTTGAAAATGTTAGACGGACGGAAGGACGACGGAGGTCTTCCATCCTACAAACTCCACAGGGGACTTTGGCTCAGGAGAGATAAACATTGCCATCGGAAGAGATGGCAAATCCCCCGACCAAAAGCCAATATGGCCTTCAGAAGATTGTTCACCAACAGAAAGTGTACCAGAATTAAACCAGCAATATATCACAGAAGTATTGCAGTTATGGCCATCACAAAATTATACTGTCAGGGGAGATAACTAAAAAACCAGGGCACTCAGAAATGTGGTTCATGCGCATGACATGCCTGCTTAAGCTCATGGATTTCTGTACAAAGTACCATCAATATGTCTCAAAAGGTATTGGAGATATGTTGATCACAAGTTGGTCATACTGTTATATTAGAAGGGTAGATAACTCAAATATCACAGCACCAGCAGTTGTGGTTTTTGCACATGACATCCCTTCTGTACCCGATATACAATTGTGCCAAGTTCCTTCAATATATCTCAAAAGGTGTTGGAGTTATGGCCATCACAAGGTTATATTGCCAGGGGAGATAACTAAAAAAACGAACACCCAGAGTTGTTACTCTTGAGCATGACACACCTGCTTAACCTCATGTACATGTGCATCAAGTACCACCAATATGTCTCAAAGGGTATTGGAGGTGCGATGATCATAAGGTTGTCATACTGTTATATTGGAAGGGGAGATAACTGAAATATCATAGCAACCAGAGTTGTGAATCTTAGGCATGAAGCGCCGTCTCAATGTTGTATACAATTGTGCCAAGTACCATCAATATATCTCAAAAGGTATTGGAGTTATGGCCATCACAAGGTTAAATTGTCAGGGGAGGACACCCAGAGTTGCGGTTCTTGCACGTGACACACCGCCATGTACAACTGTACCAAGTATCATCAATATGTATATCTCAAGGAGTGTTGGGTACGTGGCCATCACAAGGTAGTGATTATTATTATCGGAAGGGGAGATAACTAAAAAACCATGGCACCCAGAGTTGTGGTTCTTGTGCATGACACACCGTCTCGGCCTTGTTCTTTAGCATGACACGCCGTCTCAGCCTTGTGAACAACTGTGCCAGGTACCATCAATATATCTCAAAGGGTATTGGAGTAATGGCCATCATAAAGTAGTCATTCTATTTTATTAAAAGGGGAGATAACTAAAAAATATGACATCCAGAGTTCTGGTTCTTGCGCATGACATGCCGTCTCAGTCTTGTGAACAATTGTGTCAAGAACCATCAATGAATCTCAAAGGGTATAGGAGTTATGACCATCACAAGGTTGTCACTCTATTTTATTGGAAGGGAAGATAACTCCACAACCCTGGCAACCAGAGTTGTGGTTCTTGTGCATGGCACGCCGTCTCAGCCTTGTGAACAACTGTGCCAGGTACCATCAATATATCTAAAAGGGTATTGGAGTTATGGCACTCACAAAGTAGTCATTCTAAGTTATTAATAGGGGAGATAACTAAAAACGTATGGTATCCAGAGTTCTGGTTCTTGCGCATGACACGCCGTCTCGGCCTTGTGAACAATTGTGCCAAGAACCATCAATGAATCTCAAAGGTAATAGGAGTTATGCCCAACACAAGGTTGCGTCTACGGACGCCAGGCTGATTGCTATATTCCCTGAACCTATTCGGTCGGGGGATAAAAAAATGACACTGCGTTTACCTAAAGCAGGCAGGGTTTGGAAGAGTGGTCGGAAACTAAGAAACCTCTAAGGGGACCTGATACAAAAGGCATACGTATTTTTTAGCCATTTTTCAAAGGGATACATCGGTACTTACTCACGACGAAAACAAGCCTATTCAAATATAAAGTAAAACCAGTGCTTCAACTGAAGTGCACGACCCGCCGGATGCTTTTAGCTTTATGAGTGTTACCATTTATGGGTATGGCGGCCATTTTGGTCATGTGACCTGGACCTAAAACGGTTCCCCCAATAAATGCGCCTTATCGTAAGGAGCAAAAATATATCTTATACTTTATTACTGTATTCTGAATCGTTTGCAGGATAAAATGCATTCTTACTTTTCCAATACAAAAGCATATGTGTCAAAGTTTGACCTAGGCACAAAGAATGTCAAGGTCAACCCAGGGTCACCATTTTAGCACTTTATGATGGGCCTACGTCCCAGATGCTATTTATCAAGTTTCGTGGAAATATGCCCAGTGGTTCTGGAGAAGACTATTTTTGAAGGGTTTTACCATATATGGCTTGGCGGCCATTTTGGTCATGTGACCTGGACTCCATGAGCAAATTTTGGTTTTACCCATCCCATAGAGGCTCCATATGAAATTTGACTTCAATCGGCCCAACGGTTTCCGAGGAGAAGCAGTTCGAAAATGTTCACAATTTTCGCCTCGGCGAGGCTATACTAAATGGAATGTAATATTTGGCAAGTTCATTGTGTAGCGAGAAGCCTCCGTGGTGCAGTGGTTAAGCTACTCGCCTTGTAAACCAGGGATCGCAGGATCGATCCCGGGCTTCTACAGACTTTCGGATGAGTCTTTAAACCGATGTCCCGTCTCCGTATGACCTTAGCTGTTGGTGGGACGTAAAACTAAAACTCACTCACTCACTCACTCATTGTGTAGCGTCCACGAAGTCAAGCAACACGGTCACCCATACAGGTACTAACCGTGATATCCGTTGCTTAACTTCATGAATAAGTAAACCACTCTACCCGCGTCGCTAAAAGAGCCGGCTCCTACAGCAAGGCTGTAGAAGTGGTATTTATCCATAACTGTTACATTTCTCCCCCTCATCTCTTGACTTCGTCCCGAAGTCACACATGCCTCACAAGGCTAAACCCGAGGGCGGAGTCTATGTAACAAACCTGCAGCGGCACTGTTTCCATCCCACCGCTGCCACCAATGTAGCGGTACCGGGTCGTCCACGAAGTCAAGCAACACGGTCACCCATCCAGGTACTAACCGTGATATCCGTTGCTTAACTTCATGAATAAGCAAACCACTCTACCCGCGTCGCTAAAAGAGCCGGCTCCTACAGCAAGGCTGTAGAAGTTGTATTTATCCATAACCGTTACATTTGGTTAGATCTCATTGATATCTATCAGTATGCCAAAAATTATTTAAATATTCCAATCGGTTAAGTCACTATCACCAATTTTCACAAACGGGTTACGAACGGACAGACAGACTGACAGAATGACACGGTGATTTTAGGGCACTCTTAGAAAATCAACCGACTTCAGTCGGTCGCTTTTTCCGTGGGTCGTGCAATTTCGCTATTAAGACAACCAAAAATTAAAACTAAATCTGCTTTTAAGAGCTTAATGAGAAGGTTGCAGTTATTCTTTCTTTGCGTGTTTCTACACCCAGTGTCTCCTACTAAGAGACCACTTTTGAGACTGTTCAAAAGTGGTCTTTAAGTTCAAAAGTGGTTTTAAAGACCACTTTTGAACAGTCCCAAAGGTGGTCTTAATACAGGAATTTTACTGTATTGAAAGTTTTACCACCACAAAATGAAAATTTTCAAATGAAAATTTCTGATATTTTTCACATTTCTTTTTGAGTAGAAATATGAAGAATAATGTATACCCCTGTCAACACCAGTTTTGCAATATAAAAGTTGGATTCAAGTCGGTCAAAATTTTACACGCGTGCTTTCGTAATGTGTTTGCTTTTGTGTAAACTAATTCCCGCTGTATAAGAGGGTCTATTCGTTAAGGAAAGTATTTGCTCCTCAAAAGCAAATTCTTTCCTCAAAAAGTAGACCCTACTGGCACGGAGGATTAAGAAACTTTAACAGGAGTCACCTACCCTGAAGGTACTATTTCCAAATTATTCTGGGGCCAGTTGTTATCGTCAGTTGTTATCGTCATTAAAACTTTGATCGTTGAGTATTGCAAAGATGTTAATATTTTTGCAGAAAAAAAATGAGTGCAGAAGCTGCTGCCATTGCTTTTTCAACAAAAATATTAAATATTAAATTTGCTAGAACAGCCAACAACGAGACCGCTAACGAGGTCGTGTCTTAGCACTTTAGCGGGCTAACCCTCAAGGCGTAAAGCAGATTTACTCAGCAAACCGCATTATATTTTTATTATTATTATTATTATTATTATTATTATTATTAAGGGAAAAAACAAACAGACGGCACTCGACATGCATGTGAATAATGTGTCGATTTACATTCAACGTCACACGTACTTTCTTTTCCTAAAAATCTGAAAGAAGAAAAAAGTGACAAACCAGTGCTTCAGCTGAAGTGCACGACCCGCCGGATGCTTTTAACTTTATGAGTGTAACCATATATGGGTATGACGGCCATTTTGGTCATGTGACCTGGACCTAAAACGGTTCCTCCAATAAATGCGCCTTATCGTAAGTCTTATACTTTAGTACTGTATTCTGAATCGTTTGCAGGATAAAATGCATTCTCACTTTTCCAATACAAAAGCATATGTGTCAAAGTTTGACCTAGGCACAAAGAAGGTCAATGTCAACCCAGGGTCACCATTTTAGCAATTTATGATGGGCCTACGTCCCAGATGCTATTGATCAAGTTTCGTGGAAATCTGCCCAGTG
This sequence comes from Lucinisca nassula, assembly GCA_963580285.1. Lineage (NCBI taxonomy): Eukaryota > Metazoa > Mollusca > Bivalvia > Lucinida > Lucinidae > Lucinisca > Lucinisca nassula. Next base: position 91,151,820 of record OY757019.1, on the reverse strand, counting down.
GTTCTGGAGAAGACTATTTTTGAAGGGTTTTTACCATATATGGCTTGGCGGCCATTTTGGTCATGTGACCTGGACCCCATGAGCAAATTTTGGTTTCCCCCATCCCATAGAGGCTCCATATGAAATTTGACTTTAATCGGCTTAACGGTTTCCGAGGAGAAGCAGTTCGAAAATTTTCACATTTTTCGCCTCGGCGAGGCTATACTAAATGGAATGTAATATTTCCAAGTTCATTGGTTAGATCTCATTGATATCTATCAGTATGCCAAAAATTGTTTAAATATTCCAAGCGGTTAAGTCACTACATGTATCACCAATTTTCACAAACGGGTTACGGACGGACAGACAGACTGACAGAATGACCGAATGACAGAATGACACGGTGATTTTAGGGCACTCTTAGAAAATCAACCGACTTCAGTCGGTCGCTTTTTCTGCGGGTCAAGCAACATACATCAAATTGTCGTCTGCAGGGTTTGTGATTAAAACTTTAAGCATGATATTGACCAAAGTTATTAGGAAGGCAGCTTGGCGTTCTATTCTTGAATTCTGACAGGGTGCGGTCTCTAATCAGGCAAAAATGAAGCTGACACCCCTTTAACTGGAAATGGACAGGTCCCAAACTATAAGGTGGAAGATTATATTGTTACAGAGGGCCCGCGTTATAACGACATTCGTTATAACGGAAAAATTTCAATTGAATTAATTCTTAGCTCAAGGTTTAGCTTCGATTCCGAGCAGCTTGGGCTTCCCTTGGGTTGGAAATACTCAAATCGAATCCATAGTCATGAAAGATTCTTGTAATTTAATACTCCAAGATACAAATGTTAAAGATATTTGTTAGAATCGCCTCATCGAGGCGATTCTAACAAATCTCTATAACATTTGTTTCTTGGAGTAATGATGTGGAAAAGACCTTTTATAAGCTATCATACACCTAACTGGGATTCTTTATAACGGCAAATTCATTATAACGGCACAATAATAGGGAATAAATACTGTCGTTATAACGCGGGTCCTCTGTGTTCATTGGTTACCTTGAACTTCAGCAGTGGTACACACCAGAAGAATCACTGCGCCGAATGCTTTCATCATGGATGCTGAAATAATAATAATAATAATAATAATAATAATAATAATAATAATATAGTAGACCCTTAATAAATCTGAGTGCAAGGAAATGACGGTTTCGTTCTATGAGACGATTCTAATGAGTACACACATGATATACACATTTATTTAAACCCATATATGACAATGGAATCTTCTGCGTCGTCCGATCTTGGTCTACATTGTTTGCCAATGTCCCAAATACGGGACGCTAGGCATATATGTGTTAAAGAAACTCGAAAACGTGTCCCTCTTATGCTTCCACCGGGGCCTTGCGCTTTGATAAACCCTCAGTGGCTCAAACTACCCCTGTCTCGAACCAATTCTCATGGTTCCAAAGGTGTTCCGAGCCATTGACTTTCGACTGCATTTTGTAAAAAATAAAACGAGGGTCATTTGGAAAGTATTAACAGTAGCCGTACTGCATAATAGTTTCGAAGGTTTCGTTAATTTTGCAAACATGCATGAAAAATCTTACTTTTGATCACTGGGCCGAATTAAGGTTTTAACGATCCTTATGCATGCCTTGCGCTTGGGCGGTCATTGTAGATGACCATGTCTTTGACACTGGGGGAGAATATGGCCAAAAAAGCAAGGTTAAATTAGAAGAACAGAGGGTGTACCGCAAGGTGCACACATTGCTAGCCGTGTTGCCATTGGAGATCAGAGCCGATTTGAATAAAGTTTATGGTGAAAATGCAGTATGGTATCCAACAGTTTGCAGATGGGTTGGACTTTTCAGAGTGAGTGAGTGAGTTTTAGTTTTACGTCCCACCAACAACTAAGGTCATACGGAGACGGGAATTCGGTTTAAAGACACATCCGAAAGTCTGGAGAAGCCCGGGATCGATCCTGCGATCCCTGGTTTACAAGGCGAGTAGCGTAACCACTGCACCACGGAGGCTTCTAGGGACTTTTCAGAGGTGGACGTTCTTCAGTCAAAGATGAGCCGCGGCCAGGTCGTCGCCGTAAGAAGTACTTCAGTTTAAGAAGGTTTATCTCATCTTTTGGCACCTGAACAAAAGGGGTAAGGGCAGCAAAAGCCTCAGAACTTCCAGCAAAATATAAGGTTTCGTATCCCTGGAGACTCCGAGAAAAGTAACTGGAAAAAAACGTGGCTGTATTTTTAACCCGAAGCAAAGCAAACAATAAAGTTTGGGTAAGAACAAATGGAGTCATCATCAAGTTTATTTTTACTCTCAGATTTACATGGTAAACAACAAGACCAATCAATAAGAAACACATAAATATGCATTTGTGCATATGGCTGTAGCACTTGTACAGGGATATATTGGTTATGTTCCGTTACACAATTAGCTTTATGACGAAAGTCCTCAAATCCCCCGGAGAAATAAGACTTCGAGACGTGTCATGGGCGCCTAATTTTTTGACTGTGACAGAATTGTGGCCCGAGTTCGAGTACCTGAAAACAAGACATCACGAAAACACGCCTATATAATTTTGACCCCCTTGAACCCCACTTTTATATAGTATAACCGGGTTTTCCGGGGGTATACCTTAGTTTTCTTATTTCTGCTCTAAAATATAGATTGTGGGCACCCGTTAGAACCGCCTCGACGAGGCGGTTCTAACGGGTGCCCACAATCTATATTTTAGAACAGAAATAAGAAAAATATCACAATTTTTCATCCTAAAATTTTCATTTTTCGGCGATAAAGGTGGCAATGTATTTTTATAGGCGTGTTTGCGCAATGTTTTATAAGAGATTTTTTTTCTGTGTGTGGATCAATATGTTGCAAAGCACCCACGTGCAGGGGGGGGGGGTGGTCTTCATATTCTTCATTCTTCATGATAACGCCCCTGCACACAGATCGGCCGTGGCGATCGGATATTTGGAGGAGTTGAACATTAAAACTTTACCAAATCCTCCGTACAGTTCAGAACTTTCTCCTTGTAATTTCTGGCTTAACCGATATATTAAATAGAGGATCTTAAGGGGCTCTTACACTGTCACGACTTTGACCACGATTGTCCACGACTGTCCACGACCATTTGGGACCATGAAAATCGTGGCAAATCGGGGCATACACGGTTCCGATTTCACTACCCTACGAATACTCACGACATTGCTACGACACTTCTACGAACAATCACGATTGCTGTACGATAATGGAGCCGATCTACAACGATCCTCTACGATCCACTACGATGTCTTACGATCCTCTAGGATTCTTCTACGACTGCACCACGATTGCTTCAAGATATCAGACGATCATACACGATTTCTCACGATCCCTGCAAGACTGCTCTACGACCAAGGTACGATGATCAAAGACTCAGTACGATCATGGAGGATTCGATACGATTTACTCACGATTAACCAAGACTTCTCCCGATTCGTCAGGATTTATAACGATCTGGGTATATAAAAGTGTTCATCAAATGCACAGTGTCATTCAGTTTCAACCATTTCTGTAGAGAGCATCTGGCGAAAATGTTTTTGCAGCCAGGTCAAAGGCTTCTGTATCTTCAAAATTTAGTTCAGCTCGAACAAGACATGATCGAAAATGACATTGCAATGGCTGAACAACTGGAGGTGCAGAGGAACAGGAGGGACAGGTGACAGTTGACCATAGTTGCTTGGGTAATTATATGTACAAAGTTACGTGGAGAAAGTAGTGCGTTCGACGTAGAGTCGGGATAAATCGTGCTAGCGTCGTCATCAATCGTAGTGCATTCCTGGTGAATCTTGCATTGTCGTGAGCAGTCGTCATGATATCGTAGTAGATCGTACGGCAGTCGCAACGGAATCGTAGAGGCATCGTAGATGATCTTGTCTCGTCGTAGCACAATCGTGGAAGAATTCAGTCACGATTATTCACGATTGGCCACGATTACCACGACGACGGCTCACGACTGACCTACGATTTCTCTACGACCGTTCTACGATTTGAAAAATGATGCCGACTCGTCACGAATGTTTTGAACATGTCGTGGTCACTCCCGAACTCCCGAACTATCACGATCAACCACGATTCCTCAAGATCTCTGCCGACTTCTCTACGACGTTGTTCACGATTTACCACGATTTAAAAAATCGTGGTGAATCGTGGCCAAAATCGTGACAGTGTAAGAGCCCCTTTACATGAGTGCTCATGTATTATTGAATTTATTAAACGAGTTGAGGAAAAAGGATAAAATGCGAGGCTTTGCCGAGCAGTTTATCCCTTTTTCTCAACGAGTTTAATAAATTCAATAATACATGAGCACGAATGCAAGATTCTATTTATCATATGACATTAAAAGCGTATTTTATTCACGATTGTTTACAAAAATGTCAACATTCCGCCGTTAGTAAACGCGATGTCATTAAGGACGTCGTACATGTAACGTTACGGGACGTATCTAGCTTATTTGCATATTTAATCCACTAGTGGATTATCGAAAATAATACATATAGATTATTCATTCTCCTAGTTGAAATATGGGATTTATAAACCGAGGGAGCTAAAACAATCCGATAAAGAAACGAGTGCGAAGCACGAGTTTCTTTAACGGATTGTTTTACCTCCCGAGGTTTATAAATCCCATATTTCAAATAGGAGAAATGTATAATCTGTATATTACATGCACTTCCATAGACTTTTAGGAGAGTTTGGATCTTGAATTTTGGATCTGAATGCCCGTTCAGTTGACTGTTTACAGTCCATGTAAACGGTTCAATCAGCGAAGTGTTACAGAATCTGGGTGAAAGAACAACTGGATGGGCGCCATTTTGAAAGCGCTTTCTACAGTTTTGAACAAAAATAGAAGAAACAAAGTGTTTCAGTGATAAAACAAGTAAAACGTTAGATTAAATAAAGCAAAACTTACATCCTAATCAATGGTCATATCCATGTTTTCTTTTGTTTCAGCGTTGCATCCGACTCAAACGTCACGCATTCTGAACGTCTGTTGATATTTCTTAGACGCCATTACAATGACGTCATGAATAACGTTGCCGTGATTGAAACTTTCCCGCGTTTGAATAGAACAATTTCACTGCAAAGCGGTATCTCGTATCTTGTACATAAAGTAGTTCCAGCTGAAGGGATTTATTTCCCCGGCTAAGGGGCAATATTTCTTCTTAGCAAAAAGGAAAATACCAAGTTTATGTCTGGTAGAAATCATGGTATTTCTCTGTAATGCATGTAATATATGACGTTATTACACTCTCAGACGCGACGTCATATGATAACACATGGTTTTGAAAGCCGTCATGCCTAGTGCAGTGCGTTGTCCCAATGTATAAAAAGTATATCCTTAAAAGGACTTCAATAATGCATTTCTGGGTGGATAAAAAGACTGGAAAATGCGAACAAGTCAAGGGAGACTACTTTAAAGTAAACAGTATATTAACAAGAATGCTCAAGTTCCAAACGCCCCTCGTATCAAACATTTTATATTCTTTCAGCAGCATTAAACGGTTCATGTTCAAATACGACAAACATAATTTCACACACGTTGTCTCATGTGCAATTTCATATGCAGTTTTTGATTGATTGATTGATTTGAGGTTTAACGTCCCCGCCAACACTGTAAAGGTCATTTTGGAGACGTCGCTTCCAATTTTGTCGGGTAAAAGTCCCACAAAATTGGAAGCGACGTCTCCAAAATGACCTTTATAGTGTTGACGGGGACGTTAAACCTCAAATCAAACAAACAAACAAACAAACAGCCTAATCAATGGTCATATCCATGTTTTCTTTTGTTTCAGCGTTGCATCCGACTCAAACGTCACGCATTCTGAACGTCTGTTGATATTTCTTAGACGCCATTACAATGACGTCATGAATAACGTTGCCGTGATTGAAACTTTCCCGCGTTTGAATAGAACAATTTCACTGCAAAGCGGTATCTCGTATCTTGTACATAAAGTAGTTCCAGCTGAAGGGATTTATTTCCCCGGCTAAGAGGAAATATTTCTTCTTAGCAAAAAGGAAAATACCAAGTTTATGTCTGGTAGAAATCATGGTATTTCTCTGTAATGCATGTAATATATGACGTTATTACACTCTCAGACGCGACGTCATATGATAAAACATGGTTTTGAAAGCCGTCATGCCTAGTGCAGTGCGTTGTCCCAGTGTATAAAAAGTATATCCTTAAAAGGACTTCAATAATGCATTTCTGGGTGGATAAAAAGACTGGAAAATGCGAACAAGTCAATGGAGACTACTTTAAAGTAAACAGTATATTTACAAGAATGCTCAAGTTCCAAACGCCCCTCGTATCAAACATTTTATATTTTTTCAGCAGCATTAAACGGTTCATGTTCAAATACGACAAACATAATTTCACACACGTTGTCTCATGTGCAATTTCATATGCGGTTTTTGATTGATTGATTGATTTGAGGTTTAACGTCCCCGCCAACACTGTAAAGATCATTCTGGAGACGTCGCTTCCAATTTTGTGGGACTTTAACCCGACAGTGAGATGAAAGGACATCTCAAGCCCTGCCGCCCAATGAAACCAATAGTGTTTATAAGCATGGACGGACCGACACACACACCGCTTTGCCTTTGCAGGCTTAGATCCTCTAAGTGGTTTACCAGTACTCGTGTGCGGGTCGGTTTCAGCTCTGCGTGGAAGCATCATGCAGTCCAGCTATTTCGTCAAGTCCCGATGGGCGGGAGCCGATGCAGTTTTTGAAACTAGCACAATGCTCGTTTCATTATTTTTCATTTAACCCTTTTTTTGAACCAAACGGAATCTTCCTCCTTATACATAGCATGAGTCCATTTCAAAATTTAGGGGTGTCAGGTTGTGTTTTCTTCAAATACTATTTGGAAAATAGCTGAACTTGTTGCAAACAGTGTTGGCCCTGATCAGACGCCGCGTTCTGCGGCGTCTGATCTGGGTCTGCACTGTTTGCCAGGGTACCCGTTTTGGGGTTTCCGGTACTAAATGGGTAAATGCCGCCACTCGTGCAAGCGTCTATGCAAGTGACAACTCTTACCTTGTTTTGCCGAAGTCCAAGAAATGAAGTTTTGCGACTTACGCCCAAGCTTTTATAGCATTGCGCCAGACATGAACAAAGTCCGGGTTCAGGGTCGTGTTTTCATACATCGCGTAACAATACCGCAACTTGTCATGTTTTGTCAAATTAAGTCAGGAATCTGTAAATTAAGAGACAATTTAGTTTTATACTCGTCTGGGTTCGTTTAGCCTGTTGTCTGTTGCTATGGTTACTTTACAAGTCAATAATGCAAACAGTGGTTTTGTGGTTTTGGTTTTACGGCCCTTTCAAGATTATTTCACTCATATCGAGCCGATCGTTAATCAGAGGTGGGCGAAAACCGGAGTACCCGGAGAAAAACCACCTGACCTTCCATTGCAGAACTTGGCGTCTCACATGTGACCCGAGCGAGGCTCGAACCACAGCGGTGAGAGACCTAATGATCAAGAGTCAGCGCTCTTAACCACTAGGCCACGGAGGCCCGTTAATGCAAACAGTTTGGGGCAGTCTAATCAGGACCACACTGTCTTCCTCCATGCAATAATAAGTTTGACATATTTGCAAGAATAATCAGCAGACGAAATAAGCACACGGCATTTTCAGATGCAGTTTTTTTAGATTTGACATCAGGGGGGATCAAGGCACATTCAGCGAAGTTTTAAGCCAGTCTGCTAAAAAACACTCAGCATACAAGCTTCCCTATGAATGTTTTGTTTTTGTTTGAACAATTTATGTCATTTTGGAGACGTTGCTTCACTTTTTGTGGACATCCAGATGAAATGACAACTGACAACTGTTTGAACTATTTAGGTCATTTTGGAGACGTTGCTTCCATTTTTGTGGACATTCAGATGAAATGACAACTCAAGCCCTTGATACAACGCATAATGAAGTAATGTAGTAATTTCTTCATTTTGAAATTTTTACTTCATTATGCGTTGGCATAGTCGATGCGAAATGAAATAAAATGTAGTTTTTACTTCATTATGCGTCGATACTAAGAGGTTTGCGCAAAATGAAAGAATTATTTCATTTTGAGGTGAAAGGTGGCATACTTAATTTTACTTCATTATGCGTCGACAGTTTGTTTGTTTGATTTGAGGTTTAACGTCACCGTCAACACTATTTAGGTCATTTTGGAGACGTTGCTTCCAATTTTGTTGGACTTTTACCCGACATTGAGATTAAATGACATCTCAATCCCTGCCGCCCAATTAAACCCAAAAGGGTTTATATGCATGGATGGGCCGACTCGCAGCAGTTTTCCTGGGCAGGCTTAGACCTTCTAAGCAGATAACCAGTACTCATGTGCGGTCGGTATCAGCTCTGCGTGGAAGCATCGTGCAGCCCATCTATTTCTTAAAGCCCCGATGGGCGGGGGCGAATATGCGTCGACAGTATGAGGTCATTTCTAAATGAAAAACAATGCACATGTATTTTGCTTTGAGAGAAGGCACACTTTTACAAACATCAGAGAAACAAAATTAACCCAAATATTTAAGGCTAAAACATGCGTGTAGTATAAGTAGAATGACGGTGCTTTATCAACAGAAAAGGAGCGAGGAAGGTCGAAAACATGTGGTGAGAAGTTTATATAAAAGTATGCAAAAGGATAAAGTTACATTTTCTTTGTGGTTGCGACATTCAGTGTGCTCTTGTGGAAGACCATCTTTGGGACTGTTCAAATGTGGTCTTAAAGACCACTTTTGAACTGTCTCAAATGTGGTCTTTATATTGGAATTTACCTGTATTGCTTCCTAAGTCTTTGGTCTCCTTTCGTAGACAGCTATGTTCTTCCATCATTACTTCATTTTGCGTTGATATGGTGCATATCAACTCGAAATGAAATATTTTTTTTTTTATTATTCATTTTGCGTCGACTACGCCAACGCATAATGAAATAAAAAAATCAAAATGAAGAAATTACTACATTACTTCATTATGCGTGCCGTTTAAAAAATCCAAAAGCGTTTATATGTAGATATTGTTGACGGGGACGTAAAACATCAATTCAAACAAACAAACAGATAATCCTCTTTATCATATGACGTCGTGTCTGAGAGTGTATTAATGCCATGAAATAAATTCCGTAATGCACTAGTGGAATAAATATGTAAATTAGATACGCCCCGTAACCGTTACATATACTAAGTCCTTAATGAACCGCCCACAGGGGCTTGAAGAAATATATGGGCTACATGATGCTTCCACGCAGAGCTGAAACCGGCCCGCACACTAGTACTGGTAATTTACTGGTAAACCGCTTAGAGTATCTAAGCCTGTCCAGGAACCGCGGTGCGAGGCTAATAAACCCTATTGCTAATAAACCCTATTGGTTTCATTGGGCGACAGGGATTGAGATGTCATTTCGTCTCAATGTCGGGTAAAAGTCCCACAAAATTGGAAACAACGTCTCCAAAATGACCTTTACAGTGTTGACGGGGACGTTAAACCTCAAATCAAACAAACTAAACGTCCTTAATGACGTCGCGTTTACTGAAGGCGGAATATTGCCATTTTTGTGAACAAATCGTGAATAAAATGCGTTTTAAATGTCATATGATAAATAGAGTCTTGCATTCGTGCTCACGTGTTATTAAATTCACATTTATTAAACTCGTAGGGCAACAGGGTTAAAATGCTCGGCAAAGCCTCGCATTTTATCCCTTTTCCTCAAATCGTTTAATAAAGTCAATAATGCATGAACACTCGTGTAAGATCCTCTATTTACACAATACAGACGTCAAAGGGACAAGAATATTACGACAACACACAAATTTGGCATTCTTTCATATCTCAAAAAAACATTACTTTTCTGATGAAAAGGTGTGATATTTTTCTTATTTTTACTCCAAACATAGGTTGTGAGTGCTCGTTAGAACCGCCTAATTGAGGCGGTTCTAACGAGTACCCACAACCTATGTCTTGGAGCAGAAATGAGGGAAATAATGGTTTCCCCGAAAACCCCAGTTTTCTCAATATAAATAGGGGTTTAGAGGGTTGTTCATTACGTGGACTTGTTCACGTGATGCAACGTGGTTATAAATCAGTGATAGCCACAATGACATCACATCAAAATCTCAAAGATACTAAACTTAGTAATTCTTGGTCGATTGACAAACAATCAAATCAGAAAACATATAAACTCCGTTCAGAAAATCTTAATCATCGATTTTTTTCGTTTCTCGCATTTAATACTCATTTTAGCCCATACATCACTATGGGAAAGTTTTAGACCTCACCCTCCGCCGATTTCTCCAGCAAGTCGTATGCCTCTGCGACAGCCAGGAAAGGCTATGGTTATTTGGAGAAAATTGAAAAATCTAAATTTTCTTTCACAGACTAAGACATTCTGACAGATTCGACACACCCTTTTAAACCATATATAGAAGTGGTTACTGCTCTTGTAAATTACAAGGGCGTCTGTGTTTTATTTGCACGATCACTTCATGGAAAATCGTTAGCTGTGACACCACGATCTGGTATCAGTATAATTCTTTTTGACCACTGTTGACAGCAGATCGCGCTAGTGGCTCTCCGTTCCTAGAGTCTCTATCTAGCCATTCGAATGTAAGGTGTGTCATAATTGCCTATCTATTTATAAAGTGCATCACATGGATTTGAATATTTATTATTTTACATGACAATCATCGTCAAATGGACTTAGTCTGTGGTCTCATTTCTTTGTTTTGCAATTTTCTCCAAATAATCACAGCTATTCCTGACCGTCGCAGAGGCATGCGACTTGCTGGAGAAGTCGGCGGAGGTTCAGGTCTAAAACTTTCCCAACGAGATGCATGGGCTATATTAAACGCGAGAAACGAAAACATCGATGATTCCGATTATCTGAACGGAGTTTAGAATGGATAATGGATACTCGATAAATCCGCCTCATTGAAAACCTCCAATCAGGAGTAGGAATAAAAAGAGCATTGGACACACTTGTATTTTGGCTTAAGATATACAGTCGAACTTCGATGGCTCGAACCCCTTTGGGACCATGAAAAGTTGTTCGAAACAGCGGTAGTTAGAGCCCCGGAGGGTTTCTAGGAGGGATAATGGAGATAATTGTGAGATATCTTTTCAGTGTTCTATATTATAGGTGTATACTGTGTGTACTCATTAGAATCGCCTCACCGAGGCGATTTTAATGAGTACACACAGCATACATTTGCCAGATAAAAGAAGAACATCTCCCTACATTATCGCTATATCGTATTTGGAGGAATTCCCTGCGGACTCAAGAACGGGTTCGACCCATCCATGGTAAACGAGCCATCGTGGTTCGAGCCATCGAAGTTACACTGTATGTTTTTTTTTTTGTTGTTGTTGTTTTTTTTATCTGCTGGTGTAAAGCCTATAGTCTCTTACACGATGTAAGTCATCATTTTTGCATTGCGTAAAAAGTTTGAGGCTTATAGCTATTGTAGTTTCTGAGAAATCTTTGATGAAACATTTAGTATTCGCCTTTATGGAAGAATGAACGAACAAATGAACACAGAAGCTGATAAAACCCATTGTCTCTTAGACGATATTATTAAGCATTATTGCATTGGATAATAAGTTTGAGGCTTCTAGCTTTTATAGTTCCTGGGATAATTTAAAATTCGCCCATATGACGAGATAGAAGAATGAAAGAACAGAAGAAAAAATAAGCCTAGAAAAACCATTGTCATTTACACGATATAAGTCATTATTATTGCAATGCATGCCAAGTATGAGGCTTCTGGCTTTTATAGTTCCTGAGATGTCATTGATGACATTTAATGTTACAAGAAACAAAAAACAAGAATCGTTTTCAAAGTCGGTTTGCATAATATGAGAACATTAGCTGAAAAGCTATTTACCGACTGAAAAACAAGAAACATAATATACGCAAACACATAAAGTAGAAGTGGAGGCAATGATCAGGAATCGATACAATTAGCCCACAGCTCCCATCAGAGACACCATAGGGAAAGAAACACAAACATGAAACAATAGACCCTAATGGAAAGACCAACAGCGGAAAACAAAACGGAGAGTTACTTTCCAACAAAATGGCCAATAGGCTATCCAAAATAAAATAATCTAAGCGAAGACTTTTCAAAAGTTGAGGTCCAAACACAGTCAGCACAGAATAAGCCTGGAAACGGTTTTACTTGCCAAATTCCTGTAGGTACAATGAAAAAAAGTGCCCAAAAATAGTATTAAAATATACAGCAATCGAACTGGAATGTAAATAAAACAAACAGACTGGAGATGTTGGGTGGCTGTAGAGCCTGCCAAAAGAGGGGGGATTAAGAAACTGAGAGAATACGATCAAAAAGTGCAACCGCCCAGGATATTAAAACACCCACGGCTACCCTCCGGGGTTTTAAAGAATAAAAAATCTCTTACATGCGGTAAGGGAGCTAAAACACTCACCGCCCCAAAAGATTCAAGCAGCAACCTCAGAAGGAAAAAAAATACAAACTAGCATGCAAATTACAAGTAGAAGTACAAATTAACACGTTCAGACACAATAACAAAAACCATGACGACACAAAGCGGTAACAAAAAGCATGACGACATAATACAAAGGACCTCAGCATACAGAAGGGAACCACTAAATGCATGGTAATTAGAGAACACACAGACAAAAACGCAAAACTCTCATAAGCAGGTTTATAAACACAAAGCACATTTACAGCTTGGGCCGGTCCATGTGCACAACATCCTATCAAACTCTTTATAGCTCTCTACAGCCCTTAAATCATTTGAGCCCCGCCAAGCGAATTTGTGTCTTCGAGCATTCCGTCATGACAAATTTTAACTGCGCATGCCCAGCCATTCAGAGGAGCCAGGGATATGGCTTTCTGTCTGAAGGTTCCTCTTGATTCACTGCTTGTATGAGCGAGCAGCGAAGGTTCTGGCGAGACTGCGCGGATGCGCAGGCTCGCCTGAACCTTCGCTACTCGCATAGGCGATAAGTACCAAAATCGCTTGACGGGGCCCATTTGACAAGCTGTTCCAGACATGTGACCCCTCAAACCTGATCGAACGCTTACCGCAAGCCACAATACGAACCATATGTACCTCTGCTATATTCTGGTTTCTAAAGAATAATAAGAATGTTTAAAACAAACTAGGTCTGTAATACAAGCAGTAAACATTTAACAGATTCAATTGTAATTCTGGAAAGTGTTGGCTCGTTTTAGCAGACGTTTTTCACTTCTGAAGAGCATAAAAATTATACTTTATGGTCATGTCAGAAAGTGTGTGAAGCTCTCAACTTTCTATTTGACAATATTTACATAAGATTTGGTGCCAAGTTATTTAGACAAGTTGTGGGTATTTCGATGGGTAAAATTGCGCAGCACTTGTGACTGATTTGTTTTTGTTTTGTTATGAGAGAGACTTCGTGATGTCCGTTTCTGCTGAAAACCAGTCTGAAATCATTGAAGCTTTTAGCTCCACTTTTAGATATTTGGACGATTTATTAAATATTGATAATACCTATTTTGATGGTTTGATCAGTCAAATTTACCCCCCAGAACTTCAGTTAATTAAAGCAAATTCTTCTGATACCGAGGCCCCGTTTTTGGATTTACATATATCTATTGTAGATGGATTTGTTTCGTGCAAAATGTATGTTAACGGCGATGATTTTGATTTTGAGATTGTAAATTTTCCTTTTTTGGATGCTGATGTTCCTCATGCGCCACCATTTGGCGTTTATATTTTGCAATTAATTCGATTTGCCAGAGTGTGTAGTCATGTAACTGACTTCAACACTTGTAATAGATTGTTAACGGCTTAACTTCTGAATCAGGGTTATCGGTACCATAAACTACGTAAAGCCTTTTCAAAATTTTATATACGTCATTCTGATTTAATTTCAAAATTCAACACAGGACTGCAACAAGGTCTATCGGAACCCGAATTTTATGGTGACTTAGTATATAAATTCAGAAAAATATATAACCGCATTGACTTGAGCACCCAATTTCGTAAAATCATTCTTCGATATAAAAAGATTGGGTACAACATAAATGTTATACGACAGACTGCATGGTAATAAACCCAATCACGGTTGACAACTGCTTCCCTCTTTAATTGCACGCCGGTGGGTGCGGCCTCAGATTCTATAACGGTTCCAACGTAAAGGCTTATTGAGAATTTGAGAGGTCTAATTCAAGGTAATGTTGGTTGGTGCCTGATGCTCTATCTCTGGTCGGGCCCATCGGAGTATAACTTTTTGGTTTCCTTTTGCTCCAGCATTTCAGTGGTTTCTTGCTGTCGAGTACTCATCGTTGTTTCATCTCGGAGGTTATTTGATTATTTGTGTTCACGGAGATGTTGCACTGATGATCGCGACGGAAGTAAGGTCGAGGATTGTGGATTGTGGCCACGTAAAATCGATTAAAGCACCCTCCCGCCCCAGTGGAATGCGTTTCCGCTGACCGTTCCAAGGCGATTCTTCTGTCGCGGTTTATTTTTGTTATGGTTTGTCTTTGGGTGTTTGTGTCGCTTATATTATTTTATTTTGGGTAGCCTATTGGCCATTTTGTGGGAAAGTAACTATCCTTTTTGCTTTCCGTCATTGATGTTCCCATTAGGTCTGTTGATTTATGTGTGTGTTTCTTTCCCTTTGGTGTCTCTGGTGGGAGCTGTGGGTTGATTGTATCGATTCCTGATCATTGCCTCCACTTCTATTTTTCATAACTGTCATTAAAATCATTAAAGCTATTCTGGCGCTCCTATACTGTGTCTAACTTCTCAGTGTTGGATTTTGAGCAGAAGTGTCAGACAAGTGGACAATAATTAAAATTGGACCTGACAAGGATTTAAAAATTAAAAGCATAATTTCAGTATTTAAAATTTTTCTAAGCCTTAAAAGTACATATTGACCTGTATGGTGAGAAAGAATGATGAAAGAACGCATGAACAAATAAGCCTAGATTGCCCATTGTCTCTTACACGATATAAGCCGTTATTAATGCATTGCAAGTTCCAGGCTTCTAACCTTTATAATTTTTGTGAAACTTTGACGAAAAATTTTAAGAGCAATTATAGAGAAATTTGAAATATTCTTAGTATTAAGTCGGGTGAAAGCAGACACAAAGAGGGTCATTTGATTGAAAACCGCACTAAAATTCACATTCAACCTTAAGTCATGTTCATTTATATTTGAGGCATACCTGTTTTCCTCTAAGGGTAACCACCCTTGAATTTTCTTTGATTTAGACCCACAAAGCAATATTATGTGATTTCACAGTGTCTCTAAAGCTTTTTAAAAATAATTTTAAACAACCATGTTTTCAATTTTGCAGTTGCCTCATAAGTTTTTCACATGCCCTTTGATTACTGTGTATGTTGTTCATAGGTTAGGATAGAAATGGAAATTGGAAATGAGAAATTAGAAATGAGAAATTAGATTCCGAAAATTAAACTCTAAATTTAAATTATGTTTTTTTTTTAATGTTAAATACCACCATTTACTTCAAAATTTCATTTGTACGTGCATTTTAAACAGCTCAGTAAGTTCTATACGTTATTTCATCCACTTACAAATACGGAGACTGGAATTTAAATATTTTTAATAAATTATTTGAATGTTAAAGTTAATAAGATTTGAGATTGAAAATATGAGAAAACTGGTTTAACATATCAGTTGAGATCGGTTCACATAATTCCAATTGGTGATTATTGTAGCAGTAGTAGTAGTAGTAGTAGTAGTAGTAGTAGTAGTAGTAGTAGTAGTAGTAGTAGTAGTAGTAGCAGTAGTAGTAGTAGTAGTAGTAGTAGTAGTAAAGTTCTGGTGTTTTGCTACTCCATGGTCCCACGGACTTGCTCCATAGTGGCACTGCAAGACGATAGGTGATTATAAAGTTCCTATAAAACACAATATATTTCATATTTAAAAATTTAAAAAAATTAACGTACATCTATGATTTTACAGAACACCACATTATATTAAAAGTCCTTTATCATGATAGTGACTAAAAGCAAATTGCTTCAGGTAAGTGAAATCTGAAACCTGAATCAAATTATCTTTATTTGTTTCTGAGATATTGCAATTCGAAGTCTGAAATATTTTCAAATATATAAAAGTCTCCATATGATGACTTCTCTTGAAATAAATATTCATGAAGTATTTTATGATGTCATAGTTGACTTCCAATTCTTTGAACTTTTTAACACTCAATATATCTAGTGTTTTACAATCATCATTAATTACTTAGGCAACTGATAATATCAATGAAATTCATCTCAGACAAAACTCAGAAACATTTTCTTCTAATTTCAAATCTACATGTAAGGCCTATAAATATAAATCAAAATTCACTGAATAATATATAGAAGCCTCCGAGGTGTAGTGGTGACGCTACTCGCCTTGTAAACCAGGGATCGCAGAATCGATCCCGGGCTTCTCCAGACTTTCGGATGAGTCTATAAACCGAGGTCCCGTCTCCGTATGACCTTAGCTATTGGTGGGACGTAACACTCAAACACTCACTCACTCAAATAATATATTTAAATAATTTAAATTTCAGATTACACGTTTGTATGTGGTTATAGGACATGCAAAAAGCATTTTTTATCAACTTAACTAAAGAATTTATGAATGCACTGTTTGTTTTAAACCGTTTAAAATTTCATTTAAAACTTAAATAAATAAACATTTTAATTTAGAAATGAAAATTAATTAGATGCGCAGCCATCAGTGGACATAAGAAAAAGTATAATGAAATCATAGAAATTGAGAATATGGCAGTTTTAAAGTTAATTCAAAAAGTTAATATCCATTATGATGTCACAAAATATTGCCTTGTGGGTCTAAATCAACCAGAATTCAAGGGAGGTTACCCGATGTGGAAAATAGGTACGTACAAGATATAAATGAGCATAACTTTGAAACAGATGGGAATTTTTTCTTGCGGTTTTCTGTTAAACGATCCTCTTTATGTATTCTTTTTGTATACTTACTTCTAGAAATATATAAATTTTCGTGATAAATGGCCTTTAATGAGACAGTTTGAAGCTGTTCTGTTTCCATGTAATAATCTCGGAGACTAATAAAGATATTTTGATTCAGTTTTCGGCCTTCGATTCCTTGAACCCATTTCTTCTTAAATTTAATGGATTTCTACACCTTTGTATATGATCTTTATATGGAGAGAAAGAAGAATGAGAGAAGAGATGAAAAAAAACTTATGTCATCATAATGAGGCTTCTACAGAGAAAACAAACTTGAATAAAAGAATAAATAAGCAATCGATACAGCCAGGAAAAATGTTTGTACTACAACAATTATGCCACCCATATTCTGTCCATATACAGATGTTTAAGAATCAAACACTCATTGTTGCCAATATTAACTCAAATAACATTTACTTATCTAGACAATTTTAACCCTTATCTTGCTGTTCACGACAACCCCTATCTTTGCAAACAGTCACGGATCCAGATCAGATGGCTTCTGATCAGGATCTACACTGTTTGGCATTTAGTTTATGAATTTGTAGCAATAAATTACATCAGGTAATTTGATTGGTTGATATACAGTAATGGGTGTGGCTTAAATGAATATTCAGCAAGATAAGGGTTAATCTTGCTCATCTTGAGCTCTTTGAAAAAGGAAACAAAAAAAAAAAAACGACACATACAAGGAAATGTGACAGACACGGTAATTACTGCCAGTCTGTTTTACGTGTATACCAAATTGAAAGATTCAGGCGCATAAACTTTTCAAGATATACTAAACATTGTTGCGAAACGGAAGAACAGGAGAAGAGGAGAACGGATGAATGGACAGATGTTAACCATTAGACTCCACTTTCTCTCTTTTTTAAGCGGGAGTAATAAGGTCCATCATCTGCCTGAATTAGAGCGGTTTAGGGTCACCATGGCTCTCTTGTTTCTTGTGAAGGTTCATTTCTATCACGAAAGCACGCCTATATCCTTTTTACCCCACTTGAACCCGACTTTTATATAGTAAAACTGGGGTTCGCCAGGGTGTACATTATTTTCTTTTTTCTGCTCAAAAACATAGATTGTGGTTTCTCGTCGAGGCGGTTCTAACGAGTTCACACAATCTATGTTTTGGGCAAAATCAGTATTTTTATCTGAAAATGTTAATTTTTTTTGTTGAAAATTCTTCAATATACAGTAGAATTCCAACATAAAAATAAGACAAATTTGCTTTTAAAAAATAAGGTATATTTTCTTTGTTTTTTCAACACTCAGTGTGCTCTTGTAAGAGTCCACCTTTGGGACTGTTCAAAAGTAGTCTTAAAGACCATTTCTGAACAGTCCGAAAAGTGGTCTTAATGTAGGAATTTTATTGTATTTGAATAGGCTTGTTTTCGTAGTGGGGAAAAGTATCCCCTTAGCTGGACTATAATTAGAAGAGAAAGCCTTCATTACATTAACGTGTCCGTGCGAGACTGCTGCGCAAAATATTTCCGCATAGTCATGTTTATAACATGTGTCAGCATTTTTTTTTCTTCCAGTTTTGTTGACAATAAGAATATGCGCATATCAAAATGAGTGCACAATTAAATCTGACATAAAATGAAAGTTTGGTTTAACATTAATAACAACAACTGTTTTGTTGTTTATTCTTATTCAACAACCAAGTGGCGTCGTCTTCAAGTTGTAGTTCATTAAAGTGCAGGTCCGGGAGCAAGAAAGTTAGAATAAGAATAATAAAAAAGAATCGGATGTCCTTGAAGAAAACAAAAACGTTTAGAATTCATGACGCCACGACTCATATTTAAACTTGATGCGCATGTGCGGAGAATCAGACTGTCACCATGGGACATATCTACAGACTTTGCCTCTTGCTAGGAGCGTTGTTGTCCTTTGGGAACTGTTCTTCTATCCAAGAGACTTATAAACGAATTTTAAAAATTCCGAATAAAGTTTTCGATGGGGTAAGTAAAGCTCTTTGTCACTTGGTCGGCCCCCGCCCATCGGGGCTTGAAGAAATATATGGGCTGCATGATGCATCCACGAAGAGCTGAATTCCGACCGCACCCGAGTACTGGTAAACCGCTTTGAGGATCTAAGCCTGCACAGGCAAAGCGATGCGAGTTGGACCGTCAATGCTTATAAACCCTATTGGTTTCATTGGGCGACAGGGCTTGAGATGTCATTTCATCTAAGTGTCGGGTAAAAGTCCCATAAAATTGGAAGCAACGTCTCCAGAATGACCTATATAGTGTTGACGGGGACGTTAAACATCAAATCAAACAAACAAAACTTTGTCACTCGGACCCAATATTATATTTGGTCCGAGTTCATCAACGCAATAATGTGTATTTAGGCTGAAACTGCAAACCCTGAGCAAATACTAACCTCAATAAATTCTATAGTCGAACTTCAATGGCTCGAACACCTTTGGGACCACGAAAATCTGTTCGAGACAGGGGTAGTTCGACCCACTGAGGGTCACTGCCAGGAGGCATAACGGTGTAAATTTTGGAATATCTTTTCGGTGTTCTATATTAAAAATGTCTGCTTTGTGTATTCATTAGAAACGCCTCGTCGAGGCGATTCTAATGATTACACACAGTATACATTTGCAAGATAAAAGTCGAAAATCTCCTTATTTATCCAACACTACTTCTTATACAAAGGAATTCACTAGGTTCTCAAAAGTGGGTTCGAGTTATCCATTGTAAACGAGCCATTGGCGTTCGAGGGATCGATGTTCCACTGTAATTATGATAACTATTATTTCGTTTTTGTTATATTATTATTATTATTTTTATTATTATTATTATTATTATTATTATTTATTACTGTTATTATTATTTTTATTTTTATTAATGTTGTCATTTACTAATTTAGATAGTCATTCAGTCGTTTGTTCGATCATTCGTGCATACGCTTTAATTATTGAGATGTTTGTTTATTTGTTTATTTGTTTGGTTGGTTGATTGTGTGTTGCTTTATTTTTTATCTAGTGTGCTAAAATTTTGCTTTTCAATCATTACAATAAACTAATAAAGTTTGCGTTCAAAATACATGTGCCTAGAAATCAACAGTAAAGCCCGCCATACGGTTTCTTTTTTCGCTTTGGTTTTACGGCCCTTTCTTGATTATTTCACTCATATCGAGCCGGTCGTTAATCAGGGGCGGACAAAAACCGGAGTACCCGGAGAATCCGTTACAGAACTTGGCGTCTCACACCGCCATTCGAATTGTGTTGTGCAAGAAATCGCTTAAGTATTATTATTATTATTATTATTATTATTATTATTATTATTATTATTTTATTATTATTATATTGATATTATTCTTCAGAGCTCGGAGCTATTTTGTACGGCACAGCCAGTGGAAGCTAACCAGTATTTCAGTAAGTTAAGATCATTAAACTTTTACCTTTTTCTAGGCTAATCAGCAGACGACAAATTGTTGATTTTCTTATTTTTTCACAAAAAAAAGAACAAAACAAGACTTGACATCTCATGCATTTTGTCTCCACAGGAGACAATTTGTATGAGATGCCAAATTCTGTTTTCTGGGAAAATAAAAAAAAATGTTTCAAACTGTCGTCTGCTGCGAAAAAAATATACCCAGCATGCAGAGCGTTTAGAACGCAATAAAGGCTTCCTGCTAACGTCAGAAAACTGTAAACATTTTTTGTTTTCTTAGCCAAGACTAACGGTTATTCTTATTTTTTCGATAGAAATACGGATTTTCTTAAGAAATATATATCAGCTGCAGCAGAGATTTGTTGAGTAATAAATCGCATTTTGGAGTTTTGTTGTAAAGTAGACCAAATTGCTTGCTTGCATTGTCTACTTACAATCATGGACTCGACATACTGTGACTTATTAGCTCACCTGACCGAAGGTCATGGTGAGCTTTTGTGACAGTAAGATGTCCGGCGTCGTCGTGCGTCGTCCGTCGTCCGTCGTCCGTCGTGCGTAAACTTTTTCTTGTGAACACACTAGAGGCCACAGTTTTGGTCCAATTATCATCAAACTTGCTCAGAATGATAATCATGACAATATCTCGGTCAAGTTCGAATTTGGGTCATGTCGGGTAAAAAAGTAGGTCAGTAGGTCAAATCATAGAAAAACCTTGTGAACACTCGAGAGGCCACAATTTTGGTCCAATCATCATCAAACTTGCTCAGAATGATCATTGTGACAATATTTTAGTGAAGTTTGAATATGGATCATGTCGGCTTAAAAAGTAGGTCAGCGGGTCAAATCATAGAAAAACCTTGTGAACACCCTAGAGGCCACAATTTTGGTCCAATCATAATCAAACTTGCTCAGAATGATCATCATGACAATATCTTGGTCAAGTTCGAATATGGGTCATGTCCGGTCAAAAAGTAGGTCAGTAGGTCAAATCATAGAAAAACCTTGTGAACACTCTGAAGGCCACTGTTTTGGTCCAATTATCATGAAACTTGCTCAGAATGACCATTGTGACAATATTTCAGTCCAGTTCGAATATGGGTCATATCGGGTTAAAAAGTAGGTCAGCGGGTCAAATCATATAAAAACCTTGTGAACACCCTAGGGGCCACAATTTTGGTCCAATCTTAATCAAACTTGCTCAGAATGATCATCATGACAATATCTCGGTCAAGTTTGAATATGGGTCAAATGGTTCCGGTCCGTTGCACATCTAGGTCACAGGAGCCAGAAACAGATTTTTTTCACCAAAAACTTAAAAAATCTTCTTCTCTGAAACCACAAGGCCCAGGTCTTTGTTATTTGGTATGAAGCTTCATCTAGTGGACCCCTACCAAGATTGTTCAAATTATAGTGCTGGGGCCAAAAATGCCCCCGCACGGGGGCCCTTTGGTTTTACATAGGCTTATATAGGGAAAATCTTTAAAAATCTTCTTCTCTGAAACCACAAGGCCCAGGACTTTGATATTTGGTATGAAGCTTCATCTAGTGGACCCCTACCAAGATTGTTCAAATTTGAGTGCTGGGACGAAAAATGCCCCCGCCACGGGGCCCTTTGGTTTTACATTGGCTTATATAGGGAAAATCTTTAAAAATCTTCTTCTCTGAAACCACAAGGCCCAGGTCTTTGATATTTGGTATGAAGCTTCATCTAGTGGACCCCTACCAAGATTGTTCAAATTATAGTGCTGGGGCCAAAAATGCCCCCGCCCCAGGGCCCTTTGGTTTTACATAGGCTTATATAGGGAAAATCTTCAAAAATCTTCTACTCTGAAACCACAAGGCCCAGGACTTTGATATTTGGTATGAAGCTTCATCTAGTGGACCCCTACCAAGATTGTTCAAATTATAGTGCTGGGACAAAAAATGCCCCCGCCACGGGGCCCTTTGGTTTTACATTGGCTTATATAGGGAAAATCTTTAAAAATCTTCTTCTCTGAAACCACAAGGCCCAGGTCTTTGATATTTGGTATGAAGCTTCATCTAGTTGACCCCTACCAAGATTGTTCAAATTACAGTGCTGGGGCCAAAAATGCCCCCGCCCCGGGGCCCTTTGGTTTTACATAGGCTTATATAGGGAAAATCTTAAAAAATCTTCTTCTCTGAAACCACAAGGCCCAGGTCTTTGATATTTGGTATGAAGCTTCATCTAGTGGACCCCTACCAAGATTGTTCAAATTTTAGTGCTGGGACAAAAAATGCCCCCGCCACGGGGCCCTTTGGTTTTACATGGGCTTATATAGGGAAAATCTTTAAAAATTTTCTTTTCTGAAACCACAAGGCCCAGGACTTTGATATTTGGTATGAAGCTTCATCTAGTGGACCCCTACCAAGATTGTTCAAATTTTAGTGCTGGGACAAAAATGCCCCCGCCACGGGGCCCTTTGCTTTTACATTGGCTTATATAGGGAAAATTTTTAAAAATCTTCTTCTCTGAAACCACAAGGCCCAGGTCTTATATATTTGGTATGAAGCTTCATCTAGTGGACCCCTACCAAGATTGTTCAAATTATAGTGCTGGGGCCAAAAATGCCCCCGCCACGGGGCCCTTTGGTTTTACATAGGCTTATATAGGGAAAATCTTTAAAAATTTTCTTCTCTAAAACCACAAGGCCCAGGACTTTGATATTTGGTATGAAGCTTCATCTAGTGGACCCCTACCAAGATTGTTCCAATTTTAGTGCTGGGGCCAAAAATGCCCCTGCCCCGGGGCCCTTTGGTTTTACATAGGCTTATATAGGGAAAATCTTTAAAAATCTTCTTCTCTGAAACCACAAGGCCCAGGACTTTGATATTTGGTATGAAGCTTCGTCTAGTGGACCCCTACCAAGATTGTTCAAATTATAGTGCTGGGACAAAAAATCCCCCCCTGCCACGGGGCCCTTTGGTTTTACATAGGCTTATATAGGGAAAATCTTTAAAAATCTTCTTCTCTGAAACCACAAGGCCCAGAACTTTGATATTTGGTATGAAGCTTCATCTAGTGGACCCCTACCAAGATTGTTCAAACTATAGTGCTGGGGCAAAAAATGCCCCTGTCCCGGGGCCCTTTGATTTTACATAGGCTTATATAGGCAAAATCTTTAAAAATCTTCTTCTCTGAAACCGCTAGGCCCAGGTCTTTGATATTTGATGTGTAGCTTCATCTAGTGGACCTTTGACAAGATTGTTCAAATTTTTGCCTTTGTTGATGTTTGGTATGAAGCTTCACCTTTAAGACCTCCCTCAACATTATGTACATTAAAGCCCTGGGGCCAATAATGGCCCTCTCTGGGGCCCACTTGTTACACTATGGATCAGGTGAGCGATCCAGGGCCATCATGGCCCTCTTGTTACTCAACAAATCACACGCTATATATCTGATCTATTTCGATTCGAACACTCTAAAAATCGACGATAATTAAACTCTTCCAACCTTTCGCCATTGTTTAAAGAAATTGACTGTATCATATTCACCATATTTGCATTATTTGCTGGCTCCCAGCTTGCACATTGTCAATATTGGAAAAACAGGTAACCAGACCCCCCCCCACCTTTAAAGGTCGGGGGGGGGGGTCTGGTTACCTGTTTTTCCAACACTGATAACCTTCAGACTAGGAACCAGCAGATAATGCAAATAAGGTGAATACATTCGTGTCCTTTTGTAATGTTGAAATGCGAAAAAAAGAATAATAATAATAATAACGTGCCACCGTCTAACGTCAAAGAATCCCCAAGCGACGTCATAACATTGCGATTTTTTTTTTTTTTGTTGCATAATGAATCACAGTTTGTGTTCCCCTCATATGCTCATGGGGATCAGCTTTCGATTTTTTTTTCCAATTCACTTGATGTAAGTTTTACCCACAGAAAACCCATGTTTCAAGAACACTTCGAAGCCCGTGATCAGAAGACGCGTTTTGCGGCGTTTGCTCTCATTACGATAACACATCCATGTGCTATAGTAGATTTTTCAAACCTCAAAAACGGTAATTTTTCTGATGAAAATTTGTGATATTTTTCTTATTCATACTCCAAACATAGGTTTTGGGTGCTCGTTAGAACCGCCTCATGGAGGCGGTTCTAACGAGTACCCACAACCTATGTCTTGAAGAAGAAATAATGGAAATAATGTTGACCCCCGTAAACCCCAGTTTTCTCTATAGAAAGTGGGGTTTAGCGGGGTCTTTATTTTACGGACTTGTTCACGTGATGTGGATACACATTGACGCCAGGGGCTAGGTGCCCAAAACTAACAACATCGTTAGTTAACATGTCGTTAAAACTTTGATAATTAAATATGGTAGATATGCCATTTTTTTCAGCAAAAATACCAAAAAATTTCAATATTAAACTTGCTAGAACAGTTAACAATATGACCATTAACGAGCTAAGCTAACCATGCTATGAACAACTGGCTCCAGGTTTGTTTAACGATACGGTAACATACCTGTGGAATTTTTGTCAAGCCTAACGTCGCCGTTGTTGTTGATGTTTGTTGATTGCGTCCCGGATGTACAATGCTGGATTTGTGTAAACAGTGATATGGGCCCCGTCAAGCGATTTTGGTACTTATTGCCTATGCGAGCAGCGAAGTTTCAGGCGAGCCTGCGCATCCGCGCAGTCTCGCCAGAACCTTCGCTGCTCGCTCATACAAGCAATGAATCAAGAGGAACCTTCAGACAGAAAGCCATATCCCTGTTCGCTTGGCGGGGCTCATATGATAACCCTCTATAAGCAACACAAATTCGCTTGGCGGGGCTCATATGATAACCCTCTATAAGCAACACTTTGACGTCACAGCAACCAGAATAGCACGGCTATAATTAGCCCTCTTTACCTGGATTTCGTAAAACCAGTGATAACCACGTTGAGATCAGCAATGTAAACTTACTGCGCTTTGTAACGTTTGATCGACTGTCAAAACAATCGAGCAAAAATACTATGTAGACCATTTAAGAAATGAATTTTATTTTTCTGCTGTACATGAAAGTATGAACGCAGTGGGTCGCGTGCAAAGTAAATGAACCCGAAAGGGTTCATGTAAACTTTGCTAGCGACCCGCTGTCGTTCGTACTTTCATGAAAAGCAGAAAAAGTTGATATTTTTTATATTTACATTCTTTGCTCCTCATCACTGGGCGAAAAAAATACTTATATGGCAGACTTTCAGAGCTGAAAAACATTTACACGCTGTTTTTTTTTTTTTCCCTATTAAAAGAACGGAACGGCGTTGACGTCACCGACGCCCGTAGATAACCATGAATAAGACTAGCGTCACTTGACGTCACTGAAAATCATGTGACTCGATGTTTTCATGGAAGTAAAAACTACCTTGTTTTCTATAGGTTTTCATCAGGCTTCATACTGGAAATGTAAATATATGTATATGCCTCTGGATTCAACTGAAACATTGACAACGTGTACAAACCCAGCTCAGCAGAACCTTACATAAAATCATATTGGCCCCGTCAAGCGATTTTGGTACTTATCGCCTATGCGAGCAGCAAATGTTCATGCGAGCCTGCGCATCCGCGCAGTCTCGCCAGAACCTTCGCTGCTCGCTCATACAAGCAGTGAATCAAGAGGAACCTTCAGACAGAAAGCCATATCCCTGGCCCCTCTGAATGGCTGGGCATGCGCAGTTAAAATTTGTCATGACGGAATGCTCGAAGACACAAATTCGCTTGGCGGGGCTCAGTCTTGTTTATGCTATTCTTGAACGGAGCAGAAGCCGTGATAAAACAACAAAACCCATGTTCAAATCATGAAATTCATGTACATGTGCTGTTTGAACATGGGTTTTGAACTTTTGATATCACAAGATGGACCTCGCTTTGTTGACCCTACGTTGAGTTACGTAACGTTATCGCTTTGAACGTAGCATTTTAAGATTTTAAAGATAACGTTAGGACGTCGTTGTGGCACTGACGCCATTGTAATGAATGCCTACCTATACCAAATTTAGTAACGCAGAGGCCTTTCTGTTATTTTCGTTTCCGTTGCGTGAGTTGCGCCGTTGGAATAGAAAGTTTTGCAAGAAATAATTATAACGCATGTTTATTTCATTGCATTAACATTTGCCGTGCCCCCTAGCGGCCTGTGTTTAACACCTTCCTCGGGGCCCGGCATATGTTAATGCATGAAAAAAGGATGGTGACCCCAATATTGCTAAATATACTCCATGTAGAAAAAGTACATTCGTTCATTCATTCATTCATCCATTCATTCATTCATTCATTCATTTGCATGTTCATTTGGGCCCCGTCAAGCGATTTTGGTACTTATCGCCTATGCGAGCAGCGAAGGTTCAGGCGAGCCTGCGCATCCGCGCAGTCTCGCCAGAACCTTCGCTGCTCGCTCATACAAGCAGTCAATTAAGAGAAACCTTCAAACAGAAAGCCATATCCCTGGCCCCTCTGAATGGCTGGGCATGCGCAGTTAAAATTTGTCATGGCGGAATGCTCGAAGACACAAATTCGCTTGGCGGGGCTCATATGTTTATGCTATTCTTGAATGGAGCAGAAGCCATGATAAAACAACAAAACCCATGTTCAAATCATGAAATTCATGTACATATGCTGTTTGAACTTGGGTTTTGAACTTTTGATATCACAAGATGGACCTCGCTTTGTTGACCTTACGATGAGTGACGTAACGTTATCGCTCTAAACGTAGCATTTTGACATTTTAAAGATAACTTTAGGACGTCATTGTGGCACTGACGCCATTGTAATTAATGCCTAACTATACCAAATTTAGTAACGCAGAGGCTTTTCTGTTATTTTCGTTTCCGTTGCGTGAGTTGCGCCGTTGGAATAGAAAGTTTTGCAAGAAATAATTATAACGCACGTTTATTTCATTGCATTAACGTTTGCCGAGACCCTAGCGGCCTGTGTTTAACAGCTTCCTCGGGGCCCGGCAAATGTTAATGCATGAAAAAAGGATGGATGACCCCAATATTGCTAAATATACTCCATGTAGAAAAAGTGCATTCGTTCATTCATTCATTCATTCATCCATTCATTCATTCATTCATTCATTCATTTGCATGTTCATTTGGGCCCCGTCAAGCGATTTTGGTACGTATCGCCTATGCAAGCAGCGAAGGTTCTGGCGAGCCTGCGCATCCGCGCAGTCTCGTCAGAACCTTCGCTGCTCGCTCATACAAGCAGTCAATCAAGAAAAACCTTCAGACAGAAAGCCATATCCATGGCCCCTCTGAATGGCTGGGCATGCGCAGTTAAAATTTGTCATGACGGAATGCTCGGAGACACAAATTCGCTAGGCAGGGCTCATTTATTTATTTACAGTTGACTTTCAGCCCATCATAGACCGAGTAGAAGTAATTCATCACATGACTGTAGTTGTTTGTGACGAGGTCTTCTCCAAGGATTATGTCTGGTAAGAAAGAAAAGAGCGGCAAAATAAATAAATACACGATCAAATGACTCGAGGTACCAATTCAATACGCCGTATCAAAGCTGCAGACCACCCTCTCTGATGAGTTTCTAACATCGCGTTAACAAACATTCCCTGAAATTGTCTCAACTTTATCTAGGTACAGTAAAATTCATATATTAAGACCTCCTTTGGGACTGTTTAAAAGTTGTCTTTAAAAACCACTTTTGAACAGTACCAAAGGTGGTCCCTGACCAGAGGACACTGTATGCAGAAAACACGAATAAAGAATAAATGCATCCTTCTAAATAAGCTCTTAAAAGCATAATTATGTCATTGCACGCTACAATTATGAAACATTTAGATAGGCATGCGCCTATAAAACAAGAAGAGTAAAATCAAAACGACTTCCAGACTGGTATTCCCGAGAAATCGGCGAGGCACGTATGGCTAGAGACATATTTAAGCGGCATAAAAGTTGGGTCGAATATAAATTTTATCGCAACAAAACCAGAAATCTAATTCGGAAAGCTTAATGCCAACATTTCAAAGATTCTATCGAAATCTCGAGAGATACAAGCCGCATTTGGAGGCACATAAAGATGTAAATAATAGTGCTGCAGCAAAATCCAAGATTTCCATATGGGTCCAACCGGAAGTACAAGATTTATTGTCATATATCAAAATTTTTGTCTTGACTTGTAGATTGTGAAAACCAATGTTGCCAAGTCTGATTTTTGGTGCGGGCCGATAAATTTTGGGTCAAAAATGGAGTTTTTGTTAAAAAATCGCGAAAAACTGGAATTCTTGTTTTATGCGGCCTTAGCCCACATGAAAGCGACATTTTCGGCATTTAAGGGCAGAATGTGTTTTAAGGATACAAACATGACATTTTTTTAGCAAATTTAGAAAAAAAAATGGGTCAAAAATGGAGATTTTGTTTAAGAAAATCACGAAAAAATCCCGAAAAACTGGAATTCTTGTTTTATAAGGCCTAAGCTAACATGAAAACGACACTTTCGTCATTTAAGGGCGGAATTTGTTTCAAGGATACAAACATGACATTTTTAGCTACTAGTTCATATTTAATTTTTATTTTTTTCGATTTTATTTTTGTCCAACGACGTAATGTAAATGTCTAAATGGGTTAGATTTTTGCAGAGGTATATGACCATTGTAATGTATATTAATATAACAGATATTTCAAATGTATTTATTTATTTATTTATCAAACAATCATCAACCAGCAAACTCCACAATAGAGGCTTCTAATGGATCCTCATAGGCATCAGGTAAAAAACGCCCACAAGCGTACTGTAGATTTTATAATACAGATTTTCGTAAGGACATTGCCCTGGTAAGAACCGCCTAATTGTGTCGTTACTGCGAACTGAATATTAACGAACAGTCCACCATCTTCATTTGACTTTTGCTGCAAAGGCGTGTTAACGGTATACGATCATATTTGTAGCGTTGTGTTTATTGACGCTGTGTCTATTTTAGTACCCTACAGATATTTCGCGCGCTTTCATCGAAGACGTGCTATTGGTCGTTTGTACTGATTGTACCGACGTTTTTTCTAGTCGATTTCTTATCAACTAGAAATAATAAGCTTCGTTAGGTTCAAACATTCACAAATTGTTGCGAACTTGTATCGTTTGTGCTGATTAAACGTGTTTATTTCCAATCTCTGCAATGGAGCCAGAATTTGATCTACATACTAGATCAAAGCGGCTGAAAAGCAGCGAATTTGACCAGTCAACCTGTCTGTTTTGCCAGCAAAAGTTTAGCGACCCAGCTGATGCTGTAAAGCCTGATACAAAGCGCAAAACTGCCATTGATAACCTGTTCGATGCGTGTAGACTAAGGCTGGACGAAATAGGCAAACGCCTGTTAGAAACTGAGGATGAAATTCGCCAAGGAGTCGTGACGTTTCAATACCATAGGAACTGTCGAGCAACATATACTAGCCCTGATCATATCAAACGTTTTGTTGCAAAACGGCAGTGACTCCAGGTCCTATTGTGGCGACTGAAGCCCAAAAACCGCGTCTCACCCGCCAGACAAGTGGTACCCATGGGTTCGAGTGGCAAAAGAACTGCTTCATATGCGGATAAGCTGTTCTGCTAAAAAGAAATCAACATGGTCAATGGTTGAGACCTCAATTAACATAGGCCAGCCTGGAAAGGAATCCATGTATTCAAAGGTTTTGAAGGCAGCTCAGGACAGAAATGATGATAAAATGTTGGTTCGTTTAGGGGAAGTTCCTAATGGAGACTTAGTAGCAATTGAAGCGAGGTATCACAGGCAGAAAAACTGCTATAGTACCTACATAAACCCAAGAAATGTAAGTTTTTCGCAATCCAGCACAGCTTCAATCTATGACAAAGCTCTGACTTCCCTTATTGATGAAATAACTCCAGATATTAATGAGGATAAAGTGTTTCTTCTTTCAACCATTCTATCTAGGTTTCAGGAATATTTATTAGAATTGGGTATAAGCACAGAAGAAGCCCAACTGTACACATCACAAAAACTTAAAGCCAGGCTTACCAGCAAGCACCCAGGTTTATCATTTATTCCACAACCAGGGTACTCTGATCTAGTTTGTTCTTGTGATATTTCTGTTGGAACTACTCTCCGCAGAGCCAGCGAATTGGCTACAGTTCTGCGTGAAGTTGCCGACGTTACTGGCCCCTCGGAACCAGAAACCGCTTCACAAACAGTGGATGATGAAATACTTCTACACCAGGCTGCAGGTATCATTCGGAGTCGTATTATGCAAACAAAGAAGACAGGCAATGAATATTACTCATTTGAAGAGATGTCTCTTGAAGCTGAAAAAGAATTCATTGACCCACTTCTGTACAAATTAATACTTTGGGTTACCTGTGAAAATGCCTTCATGGCAGGCTCTGATATTTCAGGTTTCGAACTGGTTCCGTGTTGTCTGCATATTGCTTGTGATATAATAACTGCTGCCACCTCTATTAACTCTCCTAAGCATTTCGGATTGGCCGTGTTTCTAAATAACGAATTCGGAAGTAGGAAATTAATAGATACAATGTTCAACATGGGTTACGGTATATCTTATACTGAGCTGTGACAATTCATCACATCTGTTGCTGTTTATGTGAATTCCATGCAGGTACCATCACCTCTTGGGTCATATTTACCACCGGAAATTATCTCCGCTGCACGAGATGGGAATTTTATAGTTGCCTCAGCTGACAACTGGGATCACAACGAACGCACAGTAGATGGCAAACGGACTACTCATGCAATGACGAGTATTCTGGTGCAAGCCCAGGTGAATGAGACACTCTCTGCCACACGAATAGAGCGTGTATCAAGCCGAACACTTGATACATCACAGTTAACCAGTGGTGAATTCAGCCAAATTCAAGAATATAAAAAACCCACCAAAAGACCAGAGCCTGTTTTGTTACCACCAGCGAAGCTAAACGAACTTTCAACGTCAGAAAGTGTGCAGTACCTTTCCTCCATGATGCTAGAAACCATTTACAATATTTCCAGGAGCAGTATGCTCTGTGCGGACAGGACTGATCCACATGTTGTACCACCATGGAAGCAATTCCATTCTGCTCTAACCCCTGATTCTGAACATATGGTATCTCGAGTAGCCTTTAATCCTATCATAATGGCACCTCCCACTGACCTCAGTACAGTCTACACGACCCTCCTGCGGTTGAAGGAGGCGGCTCATCTTCTTGGTCAAGAATACATTCCAGTTTTCTTTGACATGGGGCTACTTACTAAAGCTCTCGAAATCACTTGGGCCAGGCGGGAAGAATTAAAGAGTGTTATTCCGTGTGAAGGTGGAATGCATCTTCTGATGTCTGTTTTTTCTGCTGTGGGATACTTGTATGGAGATGCAGGACTAAAAGATTTACTGCATGAATCAGGTGTGTTTGCAGCAGGAACAGTGAATATGATGCTCGCTGGCAAAGACTTTGACAGAGCAATGTATGGTCTAAAATTGGTAGATGAAGCATTGCATGTTAGATTTTATAGACAGTTTCTGATCTGGTGCGAGCACGCTGAAAACGAAATTCCAGAGAAACTGAAGCAGTTAATGGACAACCTTGCTATTTCTATGACCGAAGATAATCTGAATGCTACTGAACACTGTCTTGCAGAGCTTGAAATTGAAATTGCCAGCACACTTAATCCAATGGTTGAAGAATTTCGTGCTGAAGGAAGATCGGTTTCACCAACCTTCAAGTTTTGGGAGGACTTCCTAAGACGTGTATTGCGGCCAGTTAAGATGTTCATCAGCGCTACAAGAAAGGGCTGCTGGGATGTCTATCAAGAAACAAAGATGCAGCTTTTGCCATTCCTGTTTGCAACAAACCGTACTAATTATGCACGTTATCTTACTGTCAGCCTCTTCTTGAAGAAACGCTTGCCTGCAGAGGTTCTCAGCAGCTTTGAAGAAGGCAATTTTGTCGCCAAACTCACACCTGGAAAATTCAATTCAGTTTGGCTGGACTATACTATCGAAGCCACTGAAAACAAAACGCTGAAAGGTAGTGGTGGTATAATCGGCCTTACTCTCAGAGGACCTGCTCTTGTCAGGTGGTTTATGGCAAGGCCAGTGACATCGCAGTATGCCTTTAAGTTTAAAGAAAAGGTTTTGTCATCTAAGGGTAGCGAGAAAAGGCCTAAATATACAGATAAAGCCGCAGAGAAAAGGTGGGATGAAGATGTTAGAAAGCTTGGCGAAATGTTTGACTCTTCCTTTATCGATCCATTCGACTTGACTGACGCACCAGCACGCCTAGTCAATATCGCAACTGGTGCTGTTGCTTCGCCCGCTATCGAGGAAAGCATGGTAAATGCTCTTGATACAGGCGCTTCAATGCTAACTAAGTTTGTTGGAGAAAGGCTTGTGGAACCCAGTACAGAAGCGGATCGAGGGAAGAAAAGCCTGTATGACAGCTTACCGAGATCAAAAGTCAAAACCATGACAGGAATGAAAAGGTCTGTGAAAGTGAAAAAGCGTGCTGTAACAATGGATGGCGAAATCATGTACCTTCGTCTCCTTGCCGTTAACTCACGGAAAAAGGTACCATTGAGTAGAGTTATGTCATTTGAAAACGCACCTGTTCCTTTGAGTATGTTTACAGAGGATGGAAAGATGATAACTTGCGTCAAATCTCAGTTGGTTCCCTGCCTTGAAGGATTAGTTGAATCAGAAACGATAAATACAATACCGAAGTGCGATGCGTTTATATTTGATGGCCATGCTTGTATTCAAATGATGAACATACCACAAATCTCTGAAGCAGTAACCTTTGAGGAGATGGCGAGTCGGTTCTTTGCCTTTGTTCTTAAAACAAGTAAGCTCTCAAACAACGGCAACTCGGTGGCACAACTGCACCTTGTGTTTGACAGATATCTAAAAGACAGTATCAAAGGACAGACAAGACAAAAACGCATTGCAGCATGCCAGGGGAATATCCATCGGGTGAGACCTGATATTCGCATTCCCGCAAACTGGAAACAGTTCCTTGGAAATGAAGAAAACAAGACCAGTCTCGCGGAATATTATTGTTCCTACATGTGTGATAATAATGCACTCCTTACTGTTGATCAAACACTGACAATCAGCGGAGGACAGGGCCAAGAAACAGTTTATGCAGATCATACATCTGTTTCAGATTTGCCGGAGTTGAGGTCCAACCAAGAGGAGGCAGACACAAGAATCATTATGCATGCAGTTGAAGCTGCGCGTAAGGGAGCTGAAACAATAGTCGTGTCAAGTCCAGACACTGATGTACTTGTGCTCCTTTTGCACCACCGCACGCAAATTGAAGCTGAATGCATATATTTCCTAACAGGGCGAACAGGCAAGCATGCCTCTTTGACAAGATACATTCCTGTCCATGACATACACAATCTTTTGACCTTACCACAGCGACAATTACTCCTTCTTGTTTATTGTTTAACAGGTTGTGATACCACCAGTTCCTTCTTTGGCCATGGTAAGAAATCGGCATTCCGCATACTGAAGCAGAAGGCTGACAGTTACGTTGACTTAGCAACCCTGGGCACGACCTCAGAACTGACCAGGTCACAGTTTGTTCAGTGCATGAAATTCGTAGGCTCTTTATATGGCAAGAATAATTGTGTGTCGCTGAATAGCCTGCGTTGTGAAAAGGCCGGAAAGAACATACCAGGAAAGAAACTCCCACCCACAGAGGATAGTTTTCGTCTACATGTCCGTCGATGTGTCTGCCAGCTGATGGTTTGGCGCAATGCTAACATACCAATGCATGACACCATTGATCCAGTCG
Organism: Lucinisca nassula; assembly: GCA_963580285.1. Classification (NCBI taxonomy): domain Eukaryota; kingdom Metazoa; phylum Mollusca; class Bivalvia; order Lucinida; family Lucinidae; genus Lucinisca; species Lucinisca nassula. The sequence goes on along the minus strand of OY757019.1, from coordinate 91,117,646 downwards.
AATTCGGATACGAGAAAGAACAAGAGACAGGAATCTTACAGCCACAACTGATGTGTCAGTCTCCTGCAGCACCAGAGTTATTGAATGACATTGTTTGCATGTGTCCTTCCAACAACTGTTTAGAAGACTGCACCTGCTTATCAAACGGTCAAGCATGCACTTGGGCCTGCAGTTGTGAGGCTTCTACAGAAGATATTGATGAAAATAACTGCACAAACCCTTTGACGCTGGAGGCATGGGGAAGTCAAGCAGTTGATACCGACAGTGATTGATTTCAATCAACTGAATCTACACTATTAAACCCAGCAGTTCTCCTCACAGTACGCGTAAACATGCACATACTTGTTTGACAGATTAGGGGAGCAACGTATACTAGTATTTTCTTTAAGAGCATGTTTTCTGTAAAGCAGAGTAGACAATGTTCGGTTTGCTAAAGTCAAAGACCAGTTTATGGAAGATATATATTTCAATTGCGACCACAAACACTGCTTAAATACCATGTTGTTCTATTTAGTTTAACAGTACACAGTATATTAATTGTAACGCTTAAATTATCAAAGTTAACCCACGAAATAGGTTTTGAGGTGCTTACCATAAATTTGCTAGCGATACTTATGTAAAATACTTGCAAACAAAGTAGAAGTAAAACAACTTACATTATAGGTATTCACATTTCGAATTGAAGTTGTTGGAAAATGCCGGTCAGTCATTTGTTAAATCTGCCAAGTAAATGTTGTTTTGACAGTTTGTCGAAACTATGTATGAATATGCAAATGAGTTAATTTGCATATTGAATGCTTAATGATAAATATAATTTAGTAGTGTTAATTTGATACCAAAGATTTTAGTCCATGTTTCACTCAGGCAGAGATACGATTAACTCATTACCTATTCCCCATTATGTAAATTAAAAACAGTGTATTTCCATATACACGGTACAAATTGAAATCTCAGAAAGGCTTTTTTAGTATAGAAGTATTTAACTGTATTAATTTGACCAAAATAAACTTCTTGGTCCGCAATAAAAATCTTCTGGTATAATGAATTCTTTAAAAAGAACATGTTTCCACCATTTCCGATTTTCACATATTTTCGTTAACCCCCCTTATGATCAACCATCAAAATCTCAGCCCGCACCCAATTGCCAGCTTGGCAACATTGGTTTTCGTAAACTAGATGCCCAGACGAAAATTTTGATGTATGTTGCCAAATGTTGTACTTCCGGTTGGACCATCTCATAAACTAAGCGACTTATTGCTGGTCTGCTGCAGCACTATAATGGGCATACTTCATCTGGCCAGATTCTACCATATGAATTAACTATCGAAGGGGAGAATATTACTGATTCTGAAACAATTGCAACGAAATTCATCAATAACAAAGATCCTTGAAAACACAAATTCCAGTGCTAACGAACTGGATGTCACCAAACTCGAAGACTTTATCAAGGACCAAGTACCTGATAATATTAGCTTTAACATCCCTTTAATAACTATTGACCAGGGCACTTCATACATCCGCCTCCTAGATCCCACCAAGTCAACTGGGCTAGATGGTATTGGCGCTAAAATTACCAAGCTAGCCGAAAATTGTTTATCCCCACATATAGCTGCACTAATCAATAAAAGCATTATTACTGGAACATTTCCCTGTCAGCTTAAATATGCAAAAGTTCTACCAGTCTATAAGACTGGTTCAAAGGCAGACCCTTCCGACTACCGCCCAAACTCAATATTGCCAACAATATCCAAAATAATTAAAAAAAAAAAAACAACATGTAAACAAACACATTATGAATTACCTTAATAAATATAAATTGATACATGAAAGCCAATCAGGTTTCTGCTGCTCTCATTAAACTACCCGGCCAATGAATGTCCTGTCGATAAAGGGGATCTCGTCGGGGCGCTCCTTATTGATTTCCGTTTTCCGTCGTAGACCATTCAATATTAATGAAATAATTGTCACTATACAAACTTAGCGAAACGTCTCAACAGTGGTTTAGATCTTATTTAACCGAGCGGAAACAAACAGCAATGCATGGTCAAGAGCAATCCAGCTTCATAGAGATAAAATTGGGAGTTCCCCAAGATTAAATCCTTGGGCCCACATTATTTTTGCTGTTTATAAACGGCCTACCACTTTTCACAAAATTCTGGTTTTCTGACTTTTATGCGGACGATGCTACCCTCCACACCCATAGTAACAGCCCTGCAACTATTGTATCTAACTTACAGACTGACGCTGACGAAGCCAAAACATGGGGTAAACAAAATAAAATGCATATCAATTTTATCAAAACATCCTGCATGTTTATTGGGTCAAGACACAAATTAAATTAATTGCCTCAAATCAGTCGAAATATTGATGGCCATGTCTCCCAATAAAAGCTGCCCGGCTTGCTTATTGACGACAAGCTGACTTGGTCGCCGCAAATAGATATTATCACTCCAGCGCTTCCGTCAAAAATATCCCTTCTGCGACAACTAGCAACATATGTCTCAACTGACGTCCTTAAAACATTTTATCAGGGTTATGTCTTGCCTCTTATCGACTATGGGTCTGTATCATGATCGGGGACGTCTTCAACAAATCTCGACCGGATATATATACTTAAACTACAGAAACGTGCTGCTCGTATTATTTTGCGTGCTGTCTGCAACTATGTTTAAAGAGCTGGGATGGCAGCCTATCAACAAGCGCGTCATCTACAATAAAGTTGTGCTTACGTACAAAGATTTAAATGACCTAACACCGTAATATATAAGTAATTTATTAAAACCAGTCTCGGAAACACAAGGTCGTACTCTATCATCAGTCAATGGCACCCTAGTAACTCCAAGATCCCGCACATCACTTAATACAGGGCATTTTCAACCTCAGCTCCGAGACTTTGGAACACGCCTCCTATTTCGGTCTAGACAGTATCCTTTCAGTTGTATATGTATATGCTACGCCATGTTATTTTGTTTGATATTTGTATGTAATTCTCATTTAATACTTTATGTATTCTGAGAAAATAAAGATGTGTTGAGTTGAGTGTAAGAAACGCAACGTCAATAAGTTCTTTAGTTCATAGTAATTTGTTTTAGTTCAATTGCGATGGAAGCTTCAAGCTTATTGAATCGCTCTCGAACACTCATTCCGGATTTTTTCAGCAGTGACTATTACACCACTGTTGCCCATCTGCACCTGGGTGGAGTGAGGAAGTGTCATTACGTGTCTTGACGAAGGACACACCTCGATACCGGGTGCCGGATTCGAACGCACAACATCTCGATCATGAGTCGAACGCGTTAACCACTGCGCTATCGAGGCTGACAAATAAGTTCTTTCAAAAACAGTCTTAAGGAAATTCTCTGACTCTAATAGTCGTACACGATTTTGTCTAAATAATACCTGTCTGTTGTATACTTTTAATACTAATACATGTATTTGACTTTGCGCGCCCATTCGTAATTTTAACAACCATAATATTGTGTATGTTTTTAAAGTTTTAACACCCACAATCCGTATGGCTGCAAATTGACACAACAGAAATAGAGTCGGGCTTACAGGTTTCCATGTTTCCGACTGGGCTCGGGTGTCGGGGCATGCTGTTTGGAATTGGTTCCGCCACATGCTTCCCGTCTTACTGAGCTCAGCTTGGGCTGGAATCATTCTTGTGTGCGACGCGACTCCTGTCCTGACAAAACTGTCATGGATTCATTGATTCGATTGTCGAATTTTGAAAATATCTGAGGGTCACTGATGAGGCCTAATTGGCCGAAACTATCTAGTCTGGCCCAGAAAACACATACACTCCATATTTTTCAGTTCTGTGGTGTATGCCTTGCTTCCAAAGGATAGCCCTTTTATAGAACATATTTCACTTCATTTCAACTGGTGTATGGAAATGTGTGGCGGCGGTAAAACGTCTCCGTGCCCTACATCATAGTATAGATTATATTTTCTTGTCCTTTGGGATCATTGATTCCATTGTGGAATTTTGATAATATCTTAGGGTCACTGATGAGGCCTAATTGGCCGAAATTAGCTAGTCTGGCCCAGAAAACATGTGCACACCATATTTTTCGGTTCTGTGGTGTATCCCTTGCTTCCAAAGGATAACCCTTTTATAGAACATATTAAAGGGGATCACAATTCTATAGGCATGATTTCGTGATGGAAATTCAACTTTATGGACCTTATGGTTGCTACTATGTTGGATCTGTCCAACTGAAAAAGGGGTCTACTCTAAAAGGGGAAGAATTTGCTCCTCAAGGGGTCTATTCTAAAAGGGAAGAATTTGCTCCCCAGTAGCAAATTCTTTCCTTTAAGAGTATAACCCTTAGACATATCCAAAGAGAATCTACTTTTGCAGGAGTAGCCCCACCACCTTAAGGCGTATATATTTCCCTTATGGGGAACTTATAACAGCCGCAGTCATTTTCGCAAATTTTACGTCTTGCAATGCCATTATGGAGTAAGTCCATGGGGCCATGGAAACGAAAAACAACAGAACATAACTATATACTGCTACTCACAAAGTGTGGCTGGCTGCGGTAGCTTAGTCGGATGCAGTCTGACTGGTGATAAGGAAGACTCGGATTCGATACCTACCGGGGTCGGCAACATTCTTTCGTGGAGATTGATTATGAAATCTTTTCTATGGTCATTCTCTCCCTTCCGCTGATTCAGGAAGGGCAGGGGTCAGTTTTGGGCGACAGAATGTGCCCTGAACTGGTAAACCGCTTACGGATAAGCCTGCTCAGGAAAAGCGTGGATAGGTACACTGGCAGGCCCAAACATGACCCAAATCAGTGTTGACTGGGCCGTTCAATACAAATAAACAAAACTTGCAAAAGTTTACTTCACACAGATAGGAACAGATTTATATAGTCTGAACATCTTTCGGTACGCTGATAGCTCTAATAATACGTATATGTAAATGTTGGAATGACAGAGAACGTTATTTTTCCTCATTTATAAAGATCGCTGGGTGTAACGGGCCTCCGAGGCCTAGTGGATAAGAGTGCTGACTCTTAATCATTAGGTCCCTCAACGCTGTAGGTTTGAGCATGGCTCAGGTCACATAATGAGAAATGTGTATGTAGTAAGGCTAAGATGTGAAGATATGCCTTAAGTTTCGAGAATTACTGTCCACCAAATATTAACAGAGTTATGACCTTTGAAAAATTCGGTTTACATTTCCGTTTGGTTAAGTTTTGTGCTATACATGTGTAAACCATATGTAAGTTACATTTAGTTTATACTTGCTATGGCGTTAAACAATTTACCACAGAATACGCATCACTACCTACCCCTCCTGATACAAAGGTCACAGACTTCGAAATTTTATATACACGTTTTGTATTAAAAAATAGAAGTGGAGACAATGATCAGGAATCGTTACAATCAACCCACAGCTCCCATTAGAGACACCAAAGGGAAAGACACACAAACATGAAACAACAGACCCTAATGGAAACACCAACAGCGGAAAGCCAAAATGACAGTTACTTTCCCATAAAATGGCCAATAGGCTATCCAAAATAAAAAAAAACATAAGCGACACAAACATCCAAAGACAAACCATAACAAAAACAAACCGCGACAGAAGAACCGCCTTGGAACGGTCAGCGGAAACGAATTCCACTGGGGGGCTTAAATCGATTTTACTTGGCTACAATCCTCGCCCTTGCTTCCGTCGCGATTTAGACAAATAATTTGCTTAGTCCGCATGAAGGCCTCCAAACTTCACACAAACCATAACAAAAATATACCACGACAGAAGAACTGCCTTGGAACGTTTAAAGTTTATTATTTTTATTAAAAAATGCATTAAGTGGGATAATGATATCAGCTGGCTCAAATCAGAATGTAGACTGACAAGACCAAACCTATTGGATGCTTTTTGAAAGCAGCCAACTTGTTTTATATATTTCTGCTCCGAGACACCGGTCTTGTGGGTACTCGTAAGAACGGCCTCAATGAGGCGGTTCTAACGAGCACCCACAACCTATGGCGTATAAATAAGGGAAATATCACAAATTTTCATCAGAAAAGTAGCCGATTATGACGTATGAACGAATGCACTGTCTCATGGTTTGTTTGTTTGAAGTTTAACGTCCCCGTCAACACTGTTAAGGTCATTTTGGAGACGTTGCTTCCAATATTGTTGGACTTTTACCTGACATAGAGATGAAATGACATCTCAAGCCCTAACGCCCAATGAAACCAATAGGGTTTATAAGCATGGACAGTCGGACTCGCACTGCTTTGCATGGGCAGACTTAGATCCTCTAAGCGGTTTACCAGTACTCGTGTGCGATTAGTTTCAGGTCTGTGTGGAAGCATCATGCAGCCCATTTATTTCTTCAAGCCCCGATGGGCGGGGGCACTTTCACATGGATGTTTTCGCTACTTAGCTGACATGTGCAGCTTAGGAGGCCTAAAAAAGAAAACTAAAAAGATTAAGTTTAGAGCGAGGGGGTTTGGGGAGACCATTTATATATCAGTTACACCCTATACTAATTGCGTTGTAACCCCTTGACCTGATAAAGATATGCTATCTCAAGACAAGTTAGCTTTATTAGAAGAACGTGACATTTTCACTTTTATGAATGAACCTAATATTTAAGGCTTTTGGAAAAAAATGGCAAACAGTAATATTATTGTTGGAAAAAAAATGGAAAAATTATATGAAAAATATCATGGGGAAAATTACGGTATATGTTCTAAATATAAAGACCGATTATTGCACACCGAAATGTCGGGGCGCACTGAGGACAATCGATAACTGATCGTAAATTGCATATCTAAAAGTTGTTCAAGGGGATAAACTGATCAACAGAATACCAGATTCTTGTCTTTTGATATCAAGTTTATCAGGCTCGGCTTTGAGAACGCGTTTAGAATCGCTCGGCAAGCCTCGCGATTCTACTCGCGGCTTCGAGAACGCGTGTAGAATCGCACGGCAAGCATCGCGATTCTACATGCGTTCCCGAAGCCTTGCCAGATAAATTTGATATCAAAAGACACAAATCTGGTATTCTCTATCTTTCTTCTCCACACAGAAATTCAACACAGCATACGGTCAATTAAGGGGAATGGGAACACCTGGCAGATTTTTCCGCCATTTTCAAAGGGAGACAACGTTCGGGACATCCTGGTCGCTTTTCCATAACCCCTGTCCCATTGAAAAAGGGTCTACTTTTAAAGGAAAGTGGAGCAAATTCTTTCCTTTGAGTGTTGACCCACCTTGACCATGGAGACAAAACTTCTTTTGCAGGAGCTGTCGCCCCTGAAGGTGTTCCCATTCCCCTTTAAAAAGGTTCTTTTATTTCCTATTGCAGGGATTGTTCAGAAGGCCGAAAGTGTAAGGCTGGAACTCCGCAAAGAGTGGGAGTCTTCACCTGGGGGCGAAACTCTGGAGGATGGACACTACCACCAGGTTTAGTACTTAAGAGGGTTTGTGGCGGTGGTAGAACGTTACACATTTTTTACGACGTGAAAGCATAGCCTGAAAAAATTCCCGCCTATGCTGGAATTCGAACCCGAGCCGCTCGGGTGATAGTCCAGTGCTCTAACCGCTGAGCCAAAGAGTCGACTCAGAGAGTGGTTATAAACCTAGAAGCTATCTATATGATCTAGCAAGGTAGATAATGGAAGAGAGGTAACACACCCCATCTTCAAGGAAGTCATCATTTATGATGACGTGAAGGATGCCAACTTCGGCACGAAGCCAATTCTGGCATGTAAAGTCCGATCTCGGACGAGACCCTATCTTACGACGTGAAAGCCGTAACAAAGGAAAGAAGCATAGCTTGAAAAAAATCCCCGCCTATGGTGGGCTTCGAACCCGGGCCGCTCGGGTGATAGTCCAGTGCTCTAACCGCTGAGCCAAAGAGTCGACTCCCTGACGCACTTGACTTGATAGATTTTGTAAGGTAACCGGGCGCTAAAAGCACATAGGGGCTACCCCCATCTCGCTAAATGGGATTAGTTTATGAACTGCTCTTCCAAGGGCCTCCAATGTTCTCCCTGACGCAGTTGTCAGAGAGTGGTTATAAACCTAGAAGCTATGCATATGATCTAGCAAGGTAGATAATGGAAGAGAGAGAACACATTCGTCACCAAAGTGTTATAATAGCACTGCAATTTCTTGCATAAGGAAATCCATAGTTTCAGCTTGGGATAGAAATTCTGTTCTAACCCTGCTGTTCTTACCCAGAATCGAATATTCCCGCGTTTTTGAAAAATTCACCGGTTGAAGACGACCTCATATGCGCCGCCGTTAAGGTTGACGTCACAGCACGTTACGTGACGCCACTAAACATCAGTGAAGTGTCATCATAATATGGCGGATGTCGGCAACCAAAGTGACTGCACCATTAAAAATCCACCATTATGCAAGACAAAGAATCCTGTATGGGTGCGAGGGGTGGACAGAAAAATCAGTCCCTCGGGATCACTGTCCGTCATCACTCGGCAAGCCTCGTGATGCCGGACAGTGACCCTCGGGACGGATTTTTCCATCCACCCCTCACAATCATGTCAGATTCTTCTATTCTGTTGCTGGCGCAATCAGACAAGAGAAAAATCTGCCTTCAACAGTTCATTAGGCCACAGTCTCACTGTGTCGTACTGAGGGCTACGTTTTACTACATTTTGATTAGTCTCTCCGTCACGTACTACTGCGTATTTTAAAACGTAGCAGAACGACAATAAACGTAGTAAAACGCAGTGAAAACGAACTACATACGGCTATATATGGCTACATAGGACAAAGTCTCTCTGTCACGTGTTACTGCGTATTTTAAAACGTAGCAGAACGGAAATAAACGAAGTAAAGTGTAGTGGAAACGAAGTACATATGGCTTTGTTTATACTACATACGTGACGTAGTTAAGTTTGCCTTGAAATTTTCAAACCATACGTGACATTTCGATATAGGTAGCGTATACCCAGCAAAAACATGTAGTAAAACATAATAAAACTAGAGCGAGCAGCCGATTACAAGCCATCGCAAATCCCCACGCTTTGCCACATAGCAGACGTGACCTTTTGATCCCTTGAGATGGCCCCTTTGGGCGGAGCCAATATAACGTCCCTCTCGCACAGGAAGACATGTAGGAAGTATGGTTGCATTCCGGTCAGTGGTTAAGCAGGAGATAGCGTGACGGATGGGCGGACAGACAGACAGACAAACGGCGGAGGCGTTCACAATATCCCCAAACGCTTTCTTTAAAAGCGTGGGGATAATAAAAAGCCATCATAAATACTAGAGCGATGACAAAGTTTTTTTTAAAAATAGCCGCAGTGACCTTGAAAGTCAACTCGCTCGAGATATTGTCATAAGGAACATTTGTGTGAAGTTATATTGAAATCAATCAAGAAATGTAGGCGCTAGAGCGATGACAAAGTTTTTTTTTCTAAAATAGGCACAGTGACCTTGACCTTGAAAGTCGAACTCGCTCAAGATATTGTCATAAGGAACATTTGTGTGAAGTTATATTGAAATCGGACAAGAAATGTAAGGCGCTAGAGCGATGACAAAGCTTTTCTAAAAAAAGCCACAGTGACCTTGACCTTGAAAGTCAAACACACTCGAGATATTGTCAAAAGGAACATTTTTTGTGAAATCATATTGAAATTGGTCAAGAAATGTAGGCGCTAGAGCGATTACAAAGTTTTTCTAAAAATAGCCACAGTGACCTTGACCTTGAGGCCACAACCTTGAAAGTCAAACTCGCTCGAGATATTTTCATAAGGAACATCTGTGTGAAGTTATAATGAAATCGGTCAGGAAATGTAGGCGCTACAGCGATAACAAAGGTTTTTTTCTTCTAAAAATAACCACATTGACCTTGACCTTGAAAGACAAGTACACTCGAGATATTGTCAAAAGGAACATTTGTGTGAAATTATATTGAAATTGATCAAGAAATGTAGGCGCTAGAGTGATTACAAAGTTTTTCTAAAAATAGCCACAGTGACCTTGACCTTGAGGCCACGACCTTGAAAGTCGAACTCGCTCGAGATACTATCATAAGGAACATTTGTGTGATGTTATATTGAAATCGGTGAAGAAATGTAGGCGCCAGGGCGATAGCGTGACTTTTACAGTGTAGTTACAATAGCAGACGTGACCTTTTGACCCCTTGAGCTATAACGTCCCTCTCGCACGCCCTCACCATGTAAGAAAGTCATGCAGCAAATATGGTTGCATTCCGGCCAGTGGTTAAGGAGGAGATAGCGTGACGGACGGACGGACGGACGGACGGAGGCGTTCACAATATCCCCGAACGCTTTTTTTAAAGCGTGGGGATAACGTAGACGATACGTATTACACTACTAATTACTTACGGTTTCCTACGCCTTAATATGTTTTACTACATTTTATTATACGTTTTATTATGTTTCCGTAAGTTTTGGCAGGTACTGCTCGGTGTCACTTCCCCTTTAACCCACTCAGTACAAGAAACCCCTTGGGGGTACCTTTGCAGACAGTGCAGGCCGTAATCGGACGCACAGAACGCGGCGTCTGATCAGGGCCTACACTGTTTGCCAAAAAATAAGCCATTTTCGAATATATTTTGAAGAAAACAAACCTGACACCCCTAAATTTTGAAATGGACTCCTGCCATATATAAGGTGGAAGATTCCATTTGGCACCTAAAGGGTTAATAACGAAGCCAAATTAATGTATCTCGATACGTGATCGTGTGAGCGGGGCCTTAGCCTAACAACGTGGCATTTAGATGATATGGTACGTCAATCAGCCTGCAAGACCATTGGGGCTTGTATAAATAAATTTGGCTGCTTGGTGATTCCGCGCAGCACTGAAACCGACCAAACTGTGTTTGTTTGTTTGATTTGAGGTTAAACGTCCCCGTCAACACTGTCAAGGTCATTTTGGAGACGTTGCTTCCAATTCTGTAGGACTTTTACCCGGCATTGAGATGAAATGACTTCTCAAGCCCTGTCGTCCAATGAAACCAATAGGGTTTATAAGTATGGACGGGCCGACTCGCACCGCTTTACCTGGGCAGGCTTAGATTCTCTTAGCGGTTTACCAATACTCATGTGTGGGTCGGTTTCAGCTCTGCGTGGAAGCATCATGCAGCCCATATATTTCTTCAAGCCCCGATGGGCGGGGGCCATTATAAACCGACCAAACTTGAGTACTAGTTAGCCGTTGAGAAGGTTCAAGTCTGTCCAGGAAAAGAGATGCGAGTCGGACCGCTCCTTTCAAACCCTAGTATAGTTTCTTTGTTTGATAGAGCTTGAGATGTCTTGTAATCTCAATGCTGGGTAAAAGTTTCACATAAATAGGAATCAGCCTCTCCGAAATGACCTAATTAGTGCCAACAGGGACGCAGAACCTCAATATAAACAGCCTGCAAAAGGTCTGACTGTTTTTGGTTCGCTTAAGAAAGCCTTTCAGTCGCGTTTCGTATAAAATTAAGGCAAGCTTTTAAAAGAATGTATAGATGGGCGGTTCTTCTGTCGCGGTTTATTTTTGTTATAATTTGTCTTTGCATGTATCTTTTTATTTTGGATAGCGATTTGACCATATTGTGGGAAAGTAACTGTCATTTTGGCTTTCCGCTCGTGATGTTTTCATTAGGGTTCCGTATTTCTTACACTTTTATGTCTCTGATGGGAGGAGTTGGATAGTTGTATCGATTCCTGATCATTGCCATATATGTTCATTTCCATGGATGTGTACATTGGTGTTCGTTTACCATTAAGACGCTGAGAAAAAAATATTTCTAAAAATGTCGTCTGCTTGTTTGCAAAAAAAAAAAAAAAAAAAAAAAAATATTTGAAGGCAACCAGCAGACTGCAAAGCAGACGACATTTGTCGTAATTGGCATTTTATGGGTTAAAATTATCCAGTCGTCTTGACGCACACACACATTAAACATTTTGTACATGAAAACACCGTTGCTTAAAACTACAGACAGGCTTTAAATGATTTTAACAGTTAGCAATAGATAAAAACAGTTAGGATGTCAGTCTGATCAGTTTGAACGGTCAGCATGTTTGAAACTGCTAGATTTTAATAATTTTGCTTGTACACGGGTTTGAAAAATTTGATATCAAATGACACCAATCTGGTACTCTTTTTGTAAGTTTATCCCCATGTACACTTTTTGAACGATGCAATTGCGATCAGTTATCGATTGTCCTCGGTGCATCTCGGTGTGCAATAATCGGTCCTTACATTTATTGTCTTTTAACCGTATTATTTCCTGTGCTATTTTTTCATAACTTTTTCCAGTAATGATGTCATTATTTACCAATTTTTCCAGTAGCTGGGTTCATTCTTCATAAAAGTGCAATGTCATGATGACCTGATAAAGCTCACTTGTCCAGAGATAGCATATCTTTATCAGGTCAAGGTGTTAAAATGCAATTAATATAAGGGGTAACTGATAAAACCTGTCTCAAGATTTTGCTTGTACGCTGGCTCGGATACACAGACTAGAAAATCTTGTCATTTGGATATAAAAACCAGGGCCGGAGGTTATAAAACTTTTTTCATGCTCAACTCACTTGAGCACGAAATTGTTAAATTACAAACAAATAAGGCAATTTGTCTGCTCAGATCAGCAAAGAATATTGTTTATCCTGCTTGTAAATATTAAAATGCCAACATTAGTTGGCATTTTAAAATTTATAAGCAGGACAAACGCAAATGAGTTGAGTATGAAAAAAAAAATACGTTATAACCGCGAACCAAGAGGTATCATACTATCCAAGCTCCGAACAGAAAACATGTTTAAAAGACAACGCTGACTTGCAGATTTGTTGTTCGTGCATCGCAAAAATACTTGATATCAAGTTTATCAGGCAAGGCTTTGAGAACGCGTGTAGAATCGCGAGGCTTGCCGAGCGACTCTACACGCGTTCTCATAGCCGAGCGTGATAAACTTGACTTCAAATGACACGAATCTGGTATTTTATTTATCTGTTTATCCTATCGTACACTCTTAGAATGGGCAATTTGCGATCAGTTATTGATTCTCTTCAGTGTTTCCCAACCTTCCGGCAATAATCGGTCGATCTGCTGGCCGTATTTTTTTAAGTAAGTTTTAAAAATTTTCCAGTAATAATAACAGTTTTGCCATTTTTCCAGTAGACTGGTTCATTTATTAAAAGAGCAATGTCTCGTGGACCTGATAAAGTTCACTTGTCCTGAGATAGAATATCTTTATGAGATCAAGGTGTTACAATGCAATTAGTATAGGGAGTAACTGATAACAGGTTTTCCCATGCCGTGGCCTATATGTATTTCAAACCTCTTTCAGATACCGGTGTGCTAGTTGGAGCTTCGAAGCAATACATCGTCTTTAACGTCCACAGCGGACATATTGTGGACAGTAAGTAATGTACAACATTTGTGGTCATTACGAAAACACGCCTATAAAAATACATCGTAAATTTTACCGCCAAAAAGAGAAATTTTAAACTGAAAAATGAGGCGTTTCTAACGAGTACCCACAATCTACATTTTAGAGCAGAAATAAGAAAAATAAGGTTTAGCCCTTTAAACCCCAGTTTTACTACATAAAAGTGAGGTTCAAGTGGGTCAAAATTATATAGGCGTGTTTTCGTGATGAAAAAATTAATTACGCATCTCAATGAAATACTCCCATTATCCTGTTTTGCTGAAAAATATTAAAAATTACAGCAATGAATTTTAGAACAATATGTATACATCCACAAAAAGAAACACACTTTGTAAAGATTGGGAAGCGCCTTAATCAATGTTCTTATGATAAAAAATACAAGTTTGCTGACATAGTCATACATCTACGTAAAGTCGATTTTGTCGATTTATTTATTTATCTATTTATTAATGTATTTATTTATCATTTATCTACAGAAGATGACACTACCCAAAGCGGCATAGAAGTCACCTTACGATCGACAAGGTATACTGAATAAAAAACACGCCTTTACAAATACATTACTACCGGCCTCAGTGGCTCAGTCGGATGCGCGTCTGACTGGTGATCAGGAGGACGCGGGTTCGACTCCCGCCGGGGTCGGCAACATTCTTTCGTGGAGATTGATCATGAAATCTTTTCTACGGTCATTCTCTCCCTTCCGCTGATTCAAGAAGGGCAGTTGTCAGTTTCTGGCGAAAGAATGTGCACTGTACTGGTTAACCGCTTACGAATAAGCCTGCCCAGGAAAGTGTTGATAGGTAAACTGACCGGCTCAAAAATGACCTAAATAGTGTTGACTGGGCCGTAAAACTCCAAATCAAACAAACAAAACAAATACATTACCACCTTTATCGCCGAAAAAAATGAAAATTTCATGATGAAAAATTGTGATTTTTTTTCTTCTTATTTCTGCTCAAAATATAGATTGTGGGTACTCGATAGAACCGCCTCGACGAGGCGGTTCTAACGAGTACCCACAATCTATATTTTAGAGCAGAAATAAGAAAAATAAGGTATACCCCCGGAAACCCCAGTTTTACTATATACTATATGGGGTTCAAGGGGTCAAAATTATATAGGCGTGTTTTCGTGATGACATTGAAAATTGAAATGGAAAGACACTTTAAAGATGGTTCTTAAATTACATGTGAGGTTATTTTTAAGAAATGAATTTTATTTTTCTGCTGTTCATGAAAGTATGAACGCAGTGGGTTGCCTGCAAAGCAAATGAACCCTAAAGGGGTTCATGTAAGCTTTGCTAGCGACCCGCTGTCGTTCATACTTTCATGAAAAGCAGAAAAACTTTGCACCTCATCACTGGGGAAAAATGCCTATAGTGCAAACTTTTAAAGCTGAAAAATATTTACAGGTTCTTTTTCTTCAAACGCGGAACAGCGTTAAGGTCACCAAACGCCCGTTGAGAACGATGGTTTAGACTATCGTCACATACGTATTTACATTTCCAGTGTAAATCTAGAAAATAGTGAAGTTCATATTACAATCAACGCATCGAGTCCCATGATTTTCAGTGACGTCAGTCTAAACCATTGTTGTCTGCGGGCGTTGGTGACGTACACGGTCTTTGGGGTTCTTTTACTTTACTTTACAAGCGACCCACTGCTTTCTTACTTTCATGAACATCATTTCTTAATTGACGTCACTGAAAATCATATGACTCGATGCGTTTATGGAAGTATGAACTACAGTCGAAGGGACCAAAGAAATTACTTCAAATAATAGCCCTGTGGTAAAAAATGGCCCCACTCTGGGGCCCACTGGTTTTACATAGGATTATAATTGGTAAACATTCAAACCAGAAGGAAAAGATCTTTAATATTTGGTATGCAGCTTCGTCTAGAAGACCTCTGCCAAAGTTGTTCAAATTGTAGAACTGGGGTCAAAAACTCGTTTAGCATAGACTTATTTAGATTTAGGGGAAAACTTAAAAAAAGTCCTCTTGTCTAAATCCGGAAGGCCCAGGCACTTAATATTTGGCATACAGCTACATCTAGTGGACCGATACCAATATTGTTCAAAATATAGCACAACCTCCTAGGGGTCCACCGGTTTGACACGGAGGAGTTAAAACGGGGATCATTAAAAATCTTCTTGTCCGACACCAGGAGGCCCAGGTCTTTGACATCTGGTATGCGGCTTTGTCTAATAAACCTCTATCGAAGCTGTTCAAATTATAGCCCTATGGTCAAAAATGGCCATGTCCCAGGATAGACACATATAGGGAAAAACTTAAAGAAATCTTGTCTGAAACGTGAAGGCTCGGGCACTTGATATTTAGCACCCAGCTACATTTGTGGATCTCTGGCACAGATTATTCAAATACATTAAAGCCATCGGGCCAAAAATGGCCCCGCCCTGAGACCCACTGGTTTTACATAGAGTTATAATGGGGGAAGCTTGAAGAGTCTTCTTGCCATTAAACAGAAGGTCCAGGTCTTTGATACTTGGGATACAGCTTCGTTTAGTGAACCTCTACCAAAGTTATTCAAATTATAGCCCTGAGGCCCAAAATGGTCCCGTTCCAGTGGTCACCCGTTTAACATAGACCCATATGGGTAAAAACTTTAAAAATCTAGTTGTCTGAAACAGAAAGGCCCAGGCACTTGATATTTGGTATACAGCTACCTCACCACAGGACCCACTGGTTGTACATAGAGTTATAACGGCACACCTTAAAATCGACTGTCTTAAACCTTCAAGGATTGTGGCCGCGTAAATTCGATTTAACCCCCACCCCCTCTCCCGACCCCAGTGAAATTCTACACTTGTTCTTCTGGCACGGTTTATTTTTGTTATGGTTTGTCTTTGGGTGTGTGTGTCGCTTGCATTTTTTGTTTTGAATAGCCAATTGGCCATTTTGTGGGAAAGGAACTGTCCTTTTGCCTTTTCGCTATTGATAATTCCATTAGGGTCTAGTTATTTCATGTTTGTGTTTTTTTCCTTTGGTGTCTCTGATGGGAGCTGTGGGTTGATTGAATCGATATCTGATGATTGCCTCCACTTCTCTTTTGATATTTGTATGTAGCTTTTGGTAGTGAAACTCCGCCAAAGGTGTTCAACTGCTAGCCTCGGGTGTTCAAAATTCTAGTCGTTTGATTACTATGTTCTCTGAGAATGGTATTGGTCTAAATCATGACAGAACAGAGGACGGTGATTATTCACCTTTTGCATTATCTGCTGGTTCCTAGTCTGAAGATTATAAGTGTTGGAAAAACAGGTAACCAGACCCCTTGACCTTAAAAGGTCAGGGGGGTCTGGTTACCTGTTTTTCCAATATTGACAATGTGCAAGCTGGGCGCCAGCAAATAATGCAAATATGGTGAATGGCCATGAAAATCATTTACCTGGCAGATTTTTCAGCCATTTTTCAAAGGGAGACAACTTTCGGCACTTCCTGTTCACTTTTCCATAAGCCCCGTCCCATGGAAAAAAGGAGTCTACCCTTAAAGGAAATAATTTGCAGGAGCAAATTATTTCCTTTAAGAGAATTTGCAGGAGCAAATTCTTTTCGTTTAAGAGTTGACTCCTTGTGACATGGGAGACAAAATTCTTTTGCAGGAGTTGCCTCCCCTGAAGGTGTTCTCATTCCCATTAAGTCCTCCGGTGAAATACATTTTACTGACCGTTCCAAGGCGGTTCTTCTGTCGCGGTTTATCTTTGTTAAAGTGTGTCTTTGTATGTGTGCATTGCTCAAATCTGTTTTATTTTGGATAGCCGTTTGGCCAGTTTGTGGGAAACTAGATCTATCTGTTAGTTTAGCTTTCCGCTTGTGATGTTTTCATTAGGGTCTAGTTACTTCATGTTCGTGTTCTTTCCCTTTGGTGTCTCTGGTGGGAGGTGTGGGGTTAAAAGAATCTTATATGGGTGTGAGGGGTGGATAGAAAAATCCGTCCCAAGGGTCACTGTCCGGCATCACGAGGCTTGCCGAGTGATGCCGACAGTGATCCCGAGGGACGGATTTTTCTATCCACCTCTCACATCCATATTTGATTCTTTTTCTTGCATATCTTCCATTTCTTAGCGCGGAATTTCAATGCTGCAGTCACTTCGGTTACCAACGTCCACCATATTGTGTTGACACTGCATGAATGTAAAGTGACGTCACGGATCGTGCATGAATTCAACCTTAACGACGGCACACACAAGGTCGTAATCAACCAGTGCATTTTATATCAAACACGCGATTATATTCGATTTGGGGTCGGGACACCAGGGTCAGAACATAAATTTCTTTCCCAGTTTAAAATCGCGGATTTCCTTGTCTGTTGTGCAAGAAAACTGTATCGATTCCTGATCATTGACTTCACTTCTATTTTTGGGGTCAAAATGGCCCAGAGGTCAGTTGTTTAACATAGACCCATATAGGGAAAAACTTTAAACATCTTTTCTGAAACCAGAATTAAGGCCAGGTATTGGATCTTTGGCTTTATCTAGTGAACCTGCTTCTATAGCCCTGGGGCCAAAAATGGCTGCATCCCACTGGTTTTACATGGAGTTATAATGGCAAAAAACCTATAAAACACTTCTTGTCTGAATCAGAAGTTTAAGGTTTTTGATATTTGGCATGCAGCTTCGTCTAGTGGACCTCTACCAAAGTTGTTAAAATTAAAGCCGTTTGGGTAGAAAATGGTCTCACCCTCGGGGTCGCTTGTTTAGCATAGACCCATATAATGAAAAAAAATAAAGTCTTCTTATCTGAAACCAGAGGACCTTGGCATTTGATATTTGGCATGCAGATACATCTAGTGGACCTATACCATGATTCTTGAGACCAAAAATGGCTCAGTCCCGGGGCCTGCTGGTTTTACGTAGAGTAATAAGGGGAAAACCTTTAAAAATCTACTTATCTTAAACCAGAAGGTTTTATATGCAGCTTCGTTAAGTGGAACTCTACTAAAACTTTCAAATTTTATATGTTGCTCTTGAGTACAAAAATGGCCTCATACTAGGGGTCACTTGTTTAACATAGACCTATATAGAGAAAACTTTAAAAAGTTGTCTAAAACCAGAAGGTCTATGCATTTCATATTTGGCATGCAGATACATCTAGTTGAACTCTACCAAGATTGTTCAGATTATAGCCCTTGGACCAAAAGGCCCACTGGTTTTAAGTTGACTTATAATGCGAAAACTTTCATTTTAACAATCTTCTATTCTGAAACCAGGAGGCCCAGGTCTTTGATATTTGTTTGTAGTCTCATCTAGTGGACTTTTAGTTATGGCCATGGCCCTAGAAACTGTTCAGATCCCCACCCCTAAGCCATATATGCTATTGTTCTCCATGGTAAGACACATTCATTAACAGCAACCGGGGATTCTCCAGGGATTTGCCCCCACCCCTATCCCCCATGCCCTTTCATATAAGTCTTTTTCTCATAAACATTTAAGATATAGGAGAAACAGAAACATTTAAGATCCCCACCCCTTTACCATACATACGAGGACTGTTCAAATATGAATGCAACTAAGCACATAAAAATGATTCCGTGATAGATTTCGATGAAAAATTTATTTCGTCCCCTCAAAGTATTCCCCTTTAACAGATATACAAACTTTCAGTCTTCTGATCCAATCATTGAATGCATTTTGGTAGTCTTTTCGAGGTATACTATGAAGGCACTGGAATATTGCAGAACCGAGGTGTTTGCGCTGTACAAATTTTCGACCAGAAAGTTATTTTTTCAGCCGCGGGAACAAAAAAAGTCAGACGGGGCAAGGTCAGGGGAATACGGGGGGGGGGGGGGGGAAGGGAGTTCAACAACCTTTTCCTGCTTCAGATTGTCTTGCACAATGAACGCCTTGTGCGATGACGCATTGTCATGTAGCAATCTGACATTGGCCAAACCAGTTGCGGGTCTTCGTTCTTTGAAATATTTCTTCAATTTTCGAAGAACTTTATTCTTGTAAAACTTCGCATTTACAGATTTGCCTTTAGGCACAGCAACCTGAATAGCAGGGCCCTGATTTGAAAAGAATATGGCATACATTACCTTCTTGACGCTCATGGTCCGCTTTGCAATGCATGGTCTTTTGCAATACTTTGTTGCCCATATTTTGTTCTGAATCTTTCGTTTTGGCTAAAAAAAGTGAACCCATGTCTCGTCACCTGTGACGACATTAGCGAAAGACCGTGCATTGTTATTTGGAAACTTTTTAAGTAGCTTCTTGGCGCACTGAACGTGTGTCTTTTTCTGCTCATCTGTCAACAGATGGGGAATCCATCTAGCACAGATCTTTCTCATTTTCAAATCCCGTTTCAGAATTGTATGAGCTAGCTGCTCCTAATGAGATGCCAACCATACTAGCTATTTGCCTAGTGGTGTATCGTGCATCGGTAGCAACTATTTCTTTCACTCTAGCAACCATCTTGGCAGATGTTGCTCTTTTCGGCCGACGATCATGTGGTGCATCTTCTGTTGAGTCTAGCCCACAGCTGAATTTCTTACACCAACGAAAAACTGTCGGTAAAGACATTTCATTATGCCAATAAACCGAACATATTTCATCAAAAATGTCTTTGCACCGTATACCAAGAATTCTAAATATAGAACCGTATTTCAACGGCGTACTCTGACCTTCTTCCAACCATGTTTTGTATTAGTATACAAGAGTAGACAGTGTTTATCGAACGATATACATGGCTAAAGTCAACGGATTTTAACAGGTTTGGTATCAATGTATAGGTAAAATGTTTTTCTACGCTGTGATATTTATTTCCAGGTGATTTTCGCATTAGTGCATGAGAAAACGTTCTACTTGCATTCACATTTGAACAGTCCTCGTATATTGCTGTTCAATTCAGTGACATGGACCACCTTTTGGACTGTTCAACAGTGGCCTTTAAGATGAGTCTCCGTATGACCTTAGCTGTTGATGAGACGTAAAACTCAAACATTCACTCACTGTGGTGACTCAGGGATATGTCCCGCCCCTCCAGCTCATATCTTGGAAGTCATTAAGATCACCACCCCTTAAACATACATATTGCTTCAAGCAGTCCACTTGTGTGAAACTTTAATATTACCCATGTAAATCTCTGAGATCAGATGAGCGATAAAAGACCATCATGGTCTTCTTGGTTCGAATTTAGAGTGTAAATATTGTGTTATTTCAATTTTAGACCCCAGTTTGAATGTGGACTTGCTCTTCTTGGAAGCACGGGAAGGCTGCCGCCACATGTTTCAGGTAATAAAGCTGCAAGAATTGACTTTGGCAACAATAAAAAATATATTACAGTCAGAAGATTAAAGACTCGGATTCATGGCGACTCTTCATTAGTAAACTAGAAGTGGAGGCAATGATCAGGAATACAATTCACCCACAACTCCCATCAGAGACACCAAAGGGAAAGAAACACAAACATGAAACAACAGACCCTAATGGAAACATCAATAGCGGAAAGCCGAAAGGACAGTTACTATCCCACAAAAAGGCCAATAGGCTATCCAAAATAAAATAATATAAGCGACACAAACACACAAAGACATACCATAACAAAACAAACCGCGACAAAGTAAACAATGAAATCCGGAACATTATGATGATTATCACAAAGCCCCAAATAAGAGGGAGGAATCCACATTATATTTTTCTTTTTTACTGCACGAAAACGTATGTTGTGGGTATACTCAATAGATACGAAGCATCTAGTGAGTCTGATAGAAATAAGAAAAATAATATCAATAATTTTCAGAAAGCACCTAATCTAGAACTTTGTTATCACAAAGTACCAAAAATGGCAACTATAGTCACAGTCACATTGTCACGTGTTGCCGATGGCTATGTTTTAAAACCTGGCATCGGCAATAAAGTATTGCATACGGCTTTATATGGTTATATAAGCCACAGTCTCATTGTCACGTGTTGAGGGCTAGGTTTTAAAACCTGACATCGGCAATAAAGTATTGCATGTGGCTTTATATGGTTATATAAGCCATACCGATAACCCTGATTAAGTATTGCATACGGCATTTATTATGGTTATATAGGCACAGCTCATTGTCACGTGTTGAGGGCTAGGTTTTAAAGTAGAAGTTGAGGCAATGATCAGGAATCGATACAATTAACCCACAGCTCCCATCAGAGAAACCAAAGGGAAAGAAACATAAACATGAAACAACAGACCCTAATGGAAACATCAATAGCGGAAAGTCAAAAGGACAGTTACTTTCCAACAAAATGGCTAAAAGGCTATCCAAAATGAAATAATATAAGCGACACAAACACCCAAAGACAAACCATAACAAAAATAAACCGCGACAGAAGAACCGCAATGGAACGGTCAGCTGAAACGAATTCCACTGTAGGGCTTCAATAGATTTTACGTGGCCTCACTCCTCGCCCTTACTTCCGTCGCGATTAAGACAAATAATTTGTTCAGATCGCATGAAGGCCGCCTAACTCATCAGTGCAACATCTTCGTAAACACAAAAATCAAACAGCCACAGAGATCAAACAACGGTAAGGACTCGACAGCAAGAAACCACTGAAATGCTGGAGCAAACACAAACCAACAGTTAGACTCCGATGGGCCCGACCAGAGACAGAGCATCAGGTACCAACCAACACAAGGCTTTACGTTGGAACCGTCATAGAATCTGAGGCCTGACCCATCGGCGTGCAATTAAAGAGGGAAGCAAACATGTCAACCATGATTGGGTTAACTACCATGCATGCCATCTGTCGTATTATCTTTTTATATCGAAGAATGATTTTACGAAATTGGGTGCTGAAGTCATTGGGGTTGTATATTTTTCTGAATTGATATACTAGTCACCATAAAATTCGGGTTCCGATAGACCTTGTTGCATGAGAGATTTAAGTCCATATTGAATCAGAATGACGTCTATAAAATTTTGAAAAAGCTTTTCGTAGTTTATGGTACCGATAACCCTGATTAAGAAGTTTAGCCGTTAACAATTTATTACGAGTGTTTAACCTGGCATCGGCAATAAAGCATTACATGTGGCTTTATATGGTTACATAAGCCAAAGTCTCATTGTCACGTGTTGAGGGCTAGGTTTTAAAACCTGACATCGGCAATAAAGCATTGCATGTGGCTTTATATGGCTATATAAGACACAGTCTCAGGTGGAGTAAGTTAATTGTATCAATTCCTGATCTTTGTTTTATTTCCTACTTTTTATATGGTTATATAAGCCATGCCGATAACCCTGATTACGAAGATTAGCCGTTAACAATTTATTACGAGTGCTTAAACTGGCATCGGCAATAAAGTATTGCATGTGGTTTTATATGGTTATATAAGCCACGGTCTCATTGTCAAGTGTTAAGGGCTAGGTTTTAAAACCTGGCATCGGCAATAAAGTATTGCATGTGGCTTTATATGGTTATATAAGCAATGCCGATAACCCTGATTACGAAGATTAGCCGTTAACAATTTATTACGAGTGCTTAAACTGGCATCGGCAATAAAGTATTGCATGTGGCTTTATATGGTTATATAAACCACAGTCTTATTGTCACGTATTGAGGGCTAGGTTTTAAAACCTGACATCGGCAATAAAGTATTGCATACGGCTTTATATGGTTATTTAAGCCACCGTCTTATTGTCACGTGTTGAGGGCTAGGTTTTAAAACCCGACATCAGAAATAAAGTATAACATACGGCTTAATATTGTTATTTAAGCAACAGTCTCATTGTCACGTGTTGATGGCTATGTTTTAAAACCTGACATCGGCAATAAAGTATTGCATACGGCTTTATATGGTTATATAGGCCACAGTCTCATTATCACGTTTTGAGGGCTAGGTTTTTAAAACCTGACATCGGCAATTAAGTATTGCATACGACTTTATATGGCTTTATAAGCCACAGTCCCATTGTCACGTGTTGAGGGCTAGGTTTTTAAACCTGGCATCGGCAATAAAGTATTGCATACGGCTTTATATGGTTATATAAGCCACAGTCTCATTGTCACGTGTTGAGGGCTAGGTTTTAAAACCTGGCATCGGCAATAAAGTATTGCATACGGCTTAATATGGTTATATAAGCTACAGTCTCATTGTCACGTGTTGAGGGCAAGGTTTGAAAACCTGGTATCGGCAATAAAGTATTGCATACGGCTTTATATGGTTTTATATAAAGCCACAGTCTCATTGTCACGTGTTGAGGGCTAGGTTTTAAAACCTGGGATCGGCAATAAAGTATTGCATACGGCTTAATATGGTTATATAAGCTACAGTCTCATTGTCACGTGTTGAGGGCTAGGTTTTAAAACATGGGATCGGCAATAAAGTATTTCATACGGCGTTTTATGGTCATATAGGCCACAGTCTCAGTGTCACGTGTTGAGGGCTAGGTTTTTAAACCTGGCATCGGCAATAAAGTATTGCATTCGGCTAAATGTGGTTATATTAGCCACAGTCATACTGTCACGTATTGAGGTATAGGTTTTACAAGGTATTTTTAAACGTAGCGGAACGGCAGTAATCGAAATAAAACGTAGTGAATATGTGTGTTTGTTTGTATTGGGTGTATACTGGCCCAGTCAACAATATTTTAGGTCATGTTTGAGCCGGTCAGTTTACCTGTCCACACTTTTCCTGGCCGTAAAATGTCTCCACGCCCTACATCATAGTGTAGTTAATATTTTCTTGTCCTTTTGGATCATTGATCCCATTGTGGAATTTTGAAAACATTTGAGGGTCACTGATCAAGCCTAATTGGCCGAAACTAGCTAGTCTGGCCGAGAAAAAATATACACTTCATGTTTCCATTTCTGTGGTGTATTCCTTGCTTCCAAAGGATAACCCTTTTATACAACATATTATACGTAAGCGGTTAACCAGTACAGTGCACATTCGATAACTGTCCTTCTTGCATCAGCGGAAGGGAGAGAATGACAGTAGAAAAGATTTCATGATCAATTTCCACGAGTAGTGAATAAGGCTATATATGGCTATGTAACACGGCAAAAAAAGGCGATTTTCTATCTTTATTTTTGCCGCGATTTTCGGCAATTACTTTTTTTATATTTTGATTTTCGATCAGTACATCCAGCGAGAACATCACGTGAACAAGTCCGTGAAATGAACACCACCTTAAACCCCACTTTATATAGAGAAAACTGGGGTTTACGGGGGCATAAATTATTTTCTTATTTCTGCTCCAAGACATAGGTCGTGGGTACTCGTTAGAACCGCCTCAATGAGGCGGTTCTAACGATTACCCACCACCTATGTTTGCAGTATAATCAAGAAAAATATCACGGATTTTCACCAGAAAAGTAGCCATTTTGGAGATAAGAAAAATGCACAATGTCGCACCGGTTATCGTAATGAGGTTGAAGAGGAGAAGCTCCACCAACTTCTCGTTAAGGATTCATCTTGCTGGATTGTACACCTTTTGCTGTAATCAGATGTGTTTTTTTTTTACAATTTTTTAATTTTTCGATAAATACTAAGTCCAATTCTGTCACTCACACTATCGAAATGAAACCACATGACCAACCTATCTGAAATAGGCGCATTGGGGTCGGGTACACTTTTATTTCTTTTAATAGGTATAGATTCGAAATTTCGACTTAGCATCTCGAAATTTCGACTTAGCTAGTCTGACCCAGGAAACATGTACACTCCATATTTTTCAGTTCTGTGGTGTATTCCTTGCTTCCAAAGGATAACCCTTTTAAAGAACATATTTATCTTCACTACAGCTGGTGTGTGGGAATGTGTGGCGGTGGCAAAACGTCTCCCTGCCCTACATCATGTAGTGTAGATTATATTTTCTTGTCCTTTGGGATCATTGATTCCATTGTGGAATTTTGAAAATATCCGAGGGTCACTGATGAGGCCTAATTTGCCGAAACTAGCTAGTCTGGCCCAGAAAACATGTACACTCCATATTTTTCAGTTCTGTGGTGTATTCCTTGCTTCCAAAGGATAACCCTTTTAAAGAACATAGTTACTCGAAATTTCGACTTACTATCTCGAAATTTCGACCTAGTAACTCGAAGTTTCGACTTAGTAACTCGAAATTCGACTTAGTATCTCGAAATTTTGACTTATTAACTCGAAATTTCGACTTAGTATCTCGAAATTTCGACTTATTAACAGCAATTTCGACTAAGTATCTCGAAATTTCGACTAAGTATCTCGAAATTACGACATAATAACTCACATGCAAAATTAACGTGTCTCAATGACTAGGGCCATAAACCATTGCCTAGATTTTCTTATGTCGATATTTGAAACGCGAAACAAGATTAATGAGTTTGAATTTACTTTTTTACTTGCATAATTTATTTATTTATTTATTTATTTCAGATTATCTGACAGACGCAGCATGTGAATGGTCTTTCAACACCGAAGTGAAGATAATCACTTACAATATACACACTCACGCTTTGGGTAAGGTCATATAAACACATATGAGCCTGCGCATGACAAAACCTACAATAAGAAAGGTGTGACTAGCAGAGACTCAAATCAACCTGGTCACCCATCCTCTATGACAAGATCTTTTGCTTATGTCACTTTGCATGGATATATGTCAATAGTTGGTAAATGCGACCAGCGAAGACTCTGATCAGACTGGTCGCTCAAGCCTTCTTGTATTGTTGTTTTTTTTTTTTTTTTTTTTTTTTTTTTTGTATTGTTTAACGCCCCTTTCAATATTGTTTCACTTATATCGAGCCGATCGTTAATCAGAGGTGGGCGAAACTGGAGTATCCGGAGTAAAAAAACACACCAGACCTTCCGTTGCAGAACTTGGTGTCTCACATATATCCCGAGCCAGGCTCGAAATGACGCCGTTGATGTAATAAAAACCGTGTGACCACACGTGTAATAACACTTTGCCGCCGCGGGGCTAAGTACCGTTATGTCGACGAACATGTCAACCATGCATTTTTTGCGAAAAGAAAAAGAAAATGTCAAATTTAAAGGCAATAAAATCCAATTTTAAGTGGTCATATGAACAACAGAATCTTACACTCGTGGTCATTTCATATGAAATTTAAAATCCTTAAATTTCGAAATCAATTCCTGCTTTTATATAAGTGGCGTGATTATTTCTGGAAGTCACAAGTTAGATTGGAAACATAATCCAAATATTCTGTTTCAGGAAAGGCCGTCTCTGGCTACATTTACAGAAACAATACATGGATAGAAATTGGGAGGGGAGATCCCATGTATCCAGAGGTAAAATTCCTTCTTAAAACAACATTGCCGTGAGGGCAATTATAGTATCCAATGTCTTATTTTGAAATAAGAGATAAAAGTTTGTTTGTTGTTGTTTTCTTTTTTCTTTTTTTTTTTTTTTTTCTTTTGTTGTTGTTGTTGTTTTTGGCGTTTTGTTGTTGTTGTTGTTGTTTGTCACATTCTACATTCAGATTCAAAAAGTCTAACGGATTAAGGCCTTAACAGATTTACGACGATCAACGCATTTCGTTTCTCTGGGGTTTTCGGGGTCGCCGGACTTTGTTTAGGTTTCCATTATGGTCTGGTCGCTTAATGTTTGTGTTTTTTTTCCCCTTTGGTGTCTTTGATGGGTGGAGTAAGTTAATTGTATCGATTCCTGATCTTTGTTTTACTTCTACTTTGAATAATCGACGATCTACTGTATTATTTCCGGGCCGGATATACGATAGGAATTTCGCAAAGAAAAAGCGAAGAAACCGAAACAAAAACATTCCAATTGACAAAAGGAGTTGTTTCTTGGTTTCACTTCTGTTGCTGCTGAAAACATGTCAGGTATTGATTGGTTATGTTAAGCTCGGCCAATCAATTATGCTCTTTCAAAGCAGTTTAGGCTTTAAATATATCTGCAGACTCGCAGCGCATCATGACCGTTAAAACTGTAGACGTAACCAGATTACAAATGCGTAACGCACATGAAACAATCTGGTTTAAACGTATTTTATTGCTCATATACATGTAAGTTACTAGCAAATGGGTTGGGCCACAAGTTCTAACAACATTAATTACAGCCCGTCCCGTACAAACTACACAATTACCAGCAATAACAGATGACAATGTGTGTTTCAACCCAATCACAAAATAGATTTTTTTTTTTTCAATTTTTTCACACAATGAGAGAGAGAGAAGGGGGGGGGAGTACCCGCTTCCAGACGAGATATTGTTTAAAGTGTTGTTAAATTATAAATATACTGGTTATCCCTGTGAACCATGTGCAAAACGACATGTTTCCTTGATATAACATTGTACACTTTTGAACAAGTCTTTGTTTTCATTTTCAGTAGCATTTGCCTTACCATAAAGTACAACTTGACAATTCAGAGGGTGAAAAATTCTGGTTGCCTGAAAAAGATGAACTCATGCATCGGCTTACTTTGGGCATTGAAATAAATAGTGTTCTGCATCTTCTGCTACGTGTCCACAATCACAATGGGCAACTACTATTAAATGCTTATTGCAACGGTCATAATTAAGCTCGCTACATTTGTTGCATATTCGTGCATGATTAATCGAAAGATGTCTGCTCCCAGATATGAGATATGATGGTACAGAAGGTATCACAAACAAATGAGCTAGAACAGCCGTTTTAAAAGAAGCGATAGTGGCAGGGAGATTATTCCCCAGAGATATAGATGCTGGAACAAATGATCTAGAAAACAATGAAACAATCATTGTTTCTCTTCGGGTGCCTCAGAAGCACTTGGTCATGTTTAACTTGTCTGACCCAGAAAAACATGTACACTTTACAGTTTTCGGTTCTGTGGCGCATTGCTTGTAGTTTTTCGTGAATATTGAGACGACTAACCCAGACTTAAGACTTGAGCTCAAATAGAGGTCCTCATGGCCTGGAATGATGATTGATGCCCCTTTTACGCAATTAAGTTATGATGTCGTTGTTGTTTTTTTTTGTTGTTGTTGTTGTTGTTTTTCCGAAACATATTTTACAGACACGTTCTTAGAACCTTTTTTATCTGAGTGGAGTGTGGGTTTATCAGAAAGCAGTAAGATTCCTTAGATTTCCTAGTCCTATATTAAGTCGGTTTTTGTTTGATTTAAGGTCTAACGTCCCCGTCTTCACTGTATAGGTCCTTTTGGAGACGTTGCTTCCAATTTTGTGGGACATTTACCAGACATTGCGATGAAATGACTTCACAAGCCCTGCCGCCCAATGAAACCAATGGGGTTTATAAGCATGGACGGTCTGACTTGCATTGCTTTGCCTGGACAGGCTTAGATCCTCTAAGCGGTTAATTACCAGTACTCGTGTGCGGTCCGATAGAGCTCTGCGTGGAAGCATCATGCAGCCTATCTATTTCTTCAAGCCCCGATGGGCGGGGATCGATCTTGAGTCGGTCTCTTACCTTTTCCTCGGTTAAGTGGATGGCTACATTTAGATTTTAGCTAAATCCTTGAAACTATGTCGAATAAATAATTATTTATTTAAGCAGATGTATGCTTTCACAAATCTACATCATACGTCGTGCAGTTTTATCTTCGGATAAAGCCTGCTGTTGACTCGGAGTTCGTGTTTGAAATGTTAAGGGTAA
Organism: Lucinisca nassula; assembly: GCA_963580285.1. NCBI lineage: Eukaryota > Metazoa > Mollusca > Bivalvia > Lucinida > Lucinidae > Lucinisca > Lucinisca nassula. The sequence continues at coordinate 91,088,694 of OY757019.1, read as the reverse complement.
GGACAGCGGAAAGAAACAAACAGATTTGATTGTATATCGAAAGGGAACAAAATACAGTCTTTCACACACCTTCCAAAAAATATGGCAACTGTAAAGTTTACTTGGGGTAAAATTCGATGGACCGTCGATAGTACAAGTATTAGCTTTTTAAAAAAAAAAAAAAAAAAAAGCCCGAGTCTGCGCTTCGCACATATTCTTAATTTGTGTAGTCATAGGATTGCAAAGTCAATAACAAAGCTGTTCATTTGTATGTTGTAATAGTGTGCCAGTAAATATGGTAGCTTGTATATTTGCCAAAGATTCCAAAAGTTGATTCCAGTTTCATATATAAACGTAACTAGCAAACTTGTATTATCTATCTATCTATTCATCCTGCACCACCTTCTTGTGAGAAGTATGTGCAGCTTCGCGTTTGTGTCACGTTTTGGGTGTGGGAATTCCATGTTATATCATGGCTGATTTCAAGTCCCAGGTATTTGGCATGATCAGCCTCCTGAAGGTCTTGGCCATGAAGAACGTATGGGTGTTTGATGGGGTGTCTGGAACCGGAAATGTGCAGGATCTGTCATTACCCGGGTTGAAATCCTATTTCCTTTCCAAAGTTTCAAATTCTTGGGAGAAGAACTAAATAAGTACTTGTGCTTTCGTTCTAATCCCAAACTGAATCTACTTGTCTCATATTGTAATGATGTTACTGCTATAATAAATATGATTAAACCAAATTACTGGAGGTCCGTCTGCAATTTTTTAGAGTTATTTTCGTTTGACAGCCAAACAAATTTGACAGCCAAATAAATCGCAGTATCGTCTGCAAAAAGCCTGACGTGTGAGTGGATCTGCTACGGGAGTCAGTAATGTATAGGAGAAACAGGATCAGTCCCATGACTGATCCTTTGGGACCCCCCCCCCCCCCCCCCCATTGTGACCGGAATATGGGATGAGGTTTCCCCTGCTAAGGCTATGCATTGGGTACGGCCAATGATACGACGGCCATCGTCAGCTGAACTTTCTAACAGGGAGATATAGTCGTCGCAGAATGTCTCCAGATCTTTGCCATCATCGGCATCATTGCCACTGATATGTAGACCGGCCCCGATAGCTCAGTTGGTAGAGTGTCCGCTCCGGGGAACGGGAGGTCTCGGGTTCGATCCCGGGCCGCGACATACCAAAGTCGTTAAAAATGGTACTAGCTGCTCCTCGTTTGGCACTCAGATTTACGGGGTAGAGCTAGGACTGGTCGATCCAGTGTCAGGATAATGTGACTGGGTGTGGTATCATGTAATGTGTCTGGGACATGATACTTCAGTGAGGCAGCACTATAAACGTGAGCATTGAGCTCCCTGTCGCAACCAGACACCGTCGTGATATGACTGAAAAATTGTTGAAAGCGACGTTAAACCCGAATTCACACACACACACACACACACACACACCACTGATATGTAGAATAATAGTTTTTAATTTTTCGAGATTATAGGCACTAAGTTTATCTTTAAGAGATACGCTGTCGCCCGTGAGAAAGATCTCACTGTCGTATTGGGTTTAAGTCTCCTTTCCAAAAAGAGTTATATAACCGGAAAGACTTCAGCGCCCAATTTCGTAAAATCATTCTTCGATATGTAAATGTTATACGACAGACTGCATGCATGGTAGTTAGCCCAATCACGGTTGACAACTTTGCTTCCCTCTTTAATTGCATGCCGGCGGGTCAGGCCTCAGATTCTATGACGGTACCATCCCGCCCCCTACCCCCCCCCCCCCACCCCCGTGGAATTCGTTTCCGCTGACCGTTCCAATAATGCGGTTCTTCTGTCGCGGTTTATTTTTGTTATGGTTTGTCTTTGGGTGTTTGTGTCGCTTATATTATTATATTTTGGATAGCCTATTGGCCATTTTGTGGGAAAGTAACTGTTCTTTTGGCTTTCCGCTATTGATGTTTCCATTAGGGTCTGTTGTTTCATGTTTGTGTTTCTTTCCCTTTGGTGCCTCTGATGAGAACTGTGGGTTAATTGTATCGATTCCTGCTCAATGCCTCCACTTCTATTTTACGACAAATAAAGTCGACTATTTTATGTTTTATCATATGACGTCGCGTCTGAGAATGTAATAACGCCATGTTATTAGCGTTTACTAATGGCGGAATATATTCATTTTATAAAACAATAGTGAATTAAATGCGTTCTAAATGCCATAGGATAAATTAAATCTTGCACTCGTGTTCATTTATTGAATTCGCTGAAGAAAATGGATAAAATGCTCAGCAGGCCAAGGGTCTGCCATAATAGCATCAGCTAACGCGATGCTGGGTTGTCGTGTTGTGACAAATGTTTAACATAATAGCATCAGTGACATGGGGCTGGGTTGTCGTATTGAGCAGGACAAGTGTTTAACATAATAGCATCAGCTGACAAGATGCTGGGTTGTCGTATTGAGCAGGAAGTGTTTAACACAATGGCATGAGCTGACATGGGTTTTCGTGTTGAGAACAGCATCAGCTAACATGATGCTTGGTTGCCGTATGCAGCAGGACAAGGGTTTTATATAATAGCATCAGCTGATATGATGCTGAGTTTTCGTATTGAGCAGGACAAGTGTTTAACATAATATCATCAGGTTGCATGATGCCGGGTTGTCGTATTGAGCAGGACATGTGTTCAACATAATAGCATCAACTGACATGATGCTGGGTTGTCGTGTTGTCGTGTTCAGCAAGACAAGGGTTTAACATAACAGAATCAGCTAACATGATTTTGGGTTGTTGTATTGAGCAGAACATGTGTTTACCATAATAGCATCAGCTAACATGATGCTGGGTTGTCGTATTGAGCAGGACAAGTTTTAACATAAAAACATCAACTGACATGATGCTGGGTTGTCGTGTTGAGCAGAATACGTGTCTAACATAACATACGTGTCTAACATAATAGCATTAGCTGACATGATGCTGGTTTGTCTTGTTCAGCAGGACAAGTGTTTATCATAATAACATCAGCTGAAAAGCTCAGAATGGAAAGAAGTTACTTCCGGAGTTCCCCAGGGATCTGTCTTGGGACCTGTACTCTTTATAATTTACATTAATGACTTACCAGACCAAGTTCAGAAATATTGCAAAATGTTTGCTGATGATTCAAAGTTGTTTTCGGCTATTGAGAAGAAATCGGATCAAGAAGAACTACAAGAAGATGTATTTAAGTTATGTAGATGGAGTAAAGACTGGTTGCTAGAGTATAACATTGATAAATGCAAGTATATTCATTATGGCAATGTTAAGTTTGACTTTGAGTACAAAATGGAAGATAAGGACAGTGTAATTAAACCTGTGTCACAAGATTATGAAGAAAAAGACCTTGGAATTATTTTTGAAAACAACCTGAAGTTTAATAAACATATAACAACGACAGTAAACAGAGCAAACAGACTTCTTGGGATGGTTAAAAGAACATTTACTTTCATGAACAAAGACTTATTTCTCACAGTGTACAAAAGCTTGATAAGATCAATTCTGGATTATGGGTCTCCTGTCTGGAACCCCAGTACGAAGAAATATAAACAGTTACTTGAAAATGTACAAAGAAGAGCCACGAAAATAGTTCCCGAACTGAAAGAAGTGAGTTACCAAGAGAGATTGCGAGCACTGAATTTGCCATCCTTAAATTTTAGGAGGAGACGATATGATCTTATTCAGTTATTTAAAATTGTCACAAATATCGAGGATACAAGCATAGATAAGTTTGACTTATCTTTTAATGACAATACAACAAGAGGGCACATATTTAAGTTGCATAAGCCACGGTGCAATAAAAGTTTCAGACAACAGACTTTCCCAATTCGATGTATCGATGATTGGAATTCTTTACCAGAAAATGTCGTGGAAAGTGAGACCGTCCTGAGTTTCAAGTCCAGATTAGATAGAGTATGGTACAACAGAAGATTTGATTTGGATTCAGTGTATTGATGCAACCGGAACTGGTATTAAATTTTAAGAAGACCTAGAGGAGGAGTTGACAAGCCTTTAAATAGGCTTACACCACTCCGACTATGGGGTATGAAGGGTATGAAGGTATGAAGACATGATGCTGGGTTGTCGTGTTGAGCAGGACAAGTGTTTAACATAATAACATCCGCTGATTCGATGCTGGGTTGTCGTGTTGAGCAGGACAAGTGTTTAACATAATAGCATCAGCTAACATGATGCTTGGTTGCCGTGTTCAGCAGGTCATGGGTTTAATATAAAAGCATCAGCTGACACGATACTGGGTTGTCGTGCTGAGCAGGGCAAGTGTTTATAGCATTAGCTGGCATGATGCTGGTTTGTCTTGTTCAGCAGGACAAGTGTTTTGCATAATACCAACAGCTGACATGATAATGGGTTGCCAAATTGAGCAGGATATGTGTCTAACATAATAGCATAAGCTGACATGATGCTGATATGTCGTATTGAGCAGGACATGTGTTTTTACATAATAACATCAGCTGACATGATGTTGGGTTGTCGTGTTTAACATAATAGCATTAGCTGACATGATGCTGGTTTGTCTTGTTCAGCAGGACAAGTGTTTATCATAATAACATCAGCTGACATGATGCTGGGTTGTCGTGTTCGGCAGGACAAGTGTTGAACTTTATAGCATCAGCTGACTTGATGTTGGGTTGTCGTGATGAGCAGGACAAGTGTTTTACATAATAGAATCAGCTAACATGATGCTTGGTTGCCGTGTCCGGCAGGACACGCGTTTTAATATAATAGCACCAGCTGACATGATGCTTGCTTGTCGTGTTGAGCAGGACAAGTGTTTAACATAATAGCATTAGCTGGCATGATGCTGGTAGGTCGTATTGGGCAGGACAAGTGTTTAACATAATAACATCAACTGACATTATGCTGGGTTGCCGTATTGAGCAGGACATGTGTTTAACATAATAGCATCAGCTGACATGATGCTTGGTTGCCGTGTTCAGCAGGACCATGAATTAACATAATAAAACATCAGTTGATATGATGCTTGGTCGCCGTATTCAGCAGGACAGTTATTTGACGTAATTGCATCAGCTGACCTGATGCTGGGTTGTCGTGTTCAGCAGGACAATGATTTAACATAATTGCATCAGCTGACATAATGCTGGATTGTCGTATTGAGTAGGACATGTGTCTAACATAATAGCATCTTCTGACATGATGCTGGTTTGTCGTGTTCGGCAGGACAAGTGTTTAACTTCATAGCATCAGCTGACATGATGTTGGTTTGTCGTGTTGAACAGGACAATAGTTTAACATAATAGCATCAGCTAACATGATGCTTGGTTGGCGTGTCCGGCAGGACACGCGTTTTAATACAAGAATTCCGCCGAAGGCTATGTCGCGCCTGTGGGGGTGCAAAGTCATCGAACCATGATATGTAGGTCAAGGTCAAACATAGATGTTTGCTCAAAAGATTCATTTCTCAAATGCAAGCTCGTACTCAGTATCATTCATGAAGCTCTATTAATTCTTGAGGAATGAACTTAACCATTAGGGTGAACGCTATGGTGGTCGCAATATTTTACAAAGTCAGTTAACCATGAAATATAGGTCAAGGTCAAATATGGATGCTTGCATTTAAGTTGCCATCCCCAGATACAAGTTTGTACCAAGTATCATTAATAAAGCTCTTCTAGTTCTTGAGAAATAAACTTAACCATTAGGGTGAACGCTAGGGTGGTCGCAATATTTTACAAAGTCAGTGAACCATGAAATGTAGGTCAAGGTCAAATATGGATGCGTGCATGTAAGTTGTCATCCCCAGTTACAAGTTTGTACCAAGTACCATTAATGAAGCTCTGATAGTTCTTGAGAAATAAACTTGACCATTAGGGTGAACGCTAGGGTGGTCGCAAATGTTGACGCCTTGACAAACGGACGGACAAACGAACGGACGAACGAACGGACGGAAAACCGGGCGCCTATATCGCGCCATGCTAATAGCAGACGCGACAATAATAGCATCAGCTGACATGATGCTTGGTTGCCGTGTCCCGCAGAACAAGTGTTTAACATAATAGCATCAGCTTATATGATGCTTGGTTGCCGTGTCCCGCAGAACAAGTGTTTAACTTCATAGCATCAGCTGACATGATGTTGGTTTGTCGTGTTGAACAGGACAAGTTTTTAACATAATAGCATCAGCTAACATGATGCTTGGTTGGCGTGTCCGGCAGGACACGCGTTTTAATACAAGAATTCCGCCGAAGGCTATGTCGCGCCTGTGGGGGTGCAAAGTCATCGAACCATGATATGTAGGTCAAGGTCAAACATAGATGTTTGCTCAAAAGATTCATTTCTCAAATGCAAGCTCGTACTCAGTATCATTCATGAAGCTCTATTAATTCTTGATGAATGAACTTAACCATTAGGGTGAACGCTATGGTGGTCGCAATATTTTACAAAGTCAGTTAACCATGAAATATAGGTCAAGGTCAAATATGGATGCTTGCATTTAAGTTGCCATCCACAGATACAAGTTTGTACCACATACCATTAATGAAGCTCTATAGTTCTTGAGAAATAAACTTGACCATTAGGGTGAACGCTAGGGTGGTCGCAATATTTTACAAAGTCAGTGAACCATGAAATGTAGGTCAAGGTCAAATATGGATGCGTGCATGTAAGTTGTCATCCCCAGTTACAAGTTTGTACCAAGTACCATTAATGAAACTCAGATAGTTCTTGAGAAAAAAACTTGACCATTAGGGTGAACGCTAGGGTGGTCGCAAATGTTGACGCCTTGACAAACGGACGGACAAACGAACGGACGAACGAACGGACGGAAAACCGGGCGCCTATATCGCGCCATGCTAATAGCAGACGCGACAATAATAGCATCAGCTCACTTGATGCTTGGTTGCCGTGTTCAGGAGGACAAGTGTTTAACATAATAGCATCAGCTTAAATGATGCTTGGTTGCCGTGTCCCGCAGAACAAGTGTTTAACATAATAGCATCAGCTAACTTGATGCTGGTTGCCGTGTTCAGGAGGACAAGTGTTTAACATAATAGCATCAGCTTATATGATGCTTGGTTGCCGTGTCCCGCAGAACAAGTGTTTAACATAATAGCATCAGCTAACTTGATGCTTGGTTGTCGTGTTCAGGAGGACAAGTGTTTAACATAATAGCATCAGCTTATATGATGCTTGGTTGCCGTGTCCCGCAGAACAAGTGTTTAACATAATAGCATCAGCTAACTTGATGCTTGGTTGCCGTGTTCAGCAGGACAAGGGTTTAATATAATAGCATCAGCTGACATGATGCTTGGTTGTCGTGTCCCGCAGACAAGTGTTTGACATAATAGCATCATGTCTTGCCATATCATGCTGGCATGATGCTGGGTTGTCATATTGAGCAGGACAAATGTTAAACATAATAGCATCAGTTGACTTGATGCTGGGCTGTCGTATTGAGCAGAGGGTCTCCACCAACTAGGAAGAAATATACATGTATTTCGAAAATACATTACATACAAATCATACTGCCAAAACAAATTAATATGAAAAATTGTGATACTATTTCTGCTCCGCGTGCACAATTTACATGTATATTTTAGAACAGAATAAGAAAAATAAGGTTTTGTCTGATTTCTGCTCAAAATATACATTGTGGGTATACGTCAGTACATGTCAGAACCGCCTCATATATAAATCAATTTTTCTGTATAAAATGGAGATTCAAAGGGGGTCAAAACGCTTTGCATTATTGTCTACGCCAACGGGCATAGACAATCTTCAGGATGAGTATTTAAGTAGTTCGATCAGGTACCATGGTTAACCAGTGGTTAACAATAGTGTGATCGAACTCAGTCTGGTAGCGGTCTGGTAGCATGGCGGGAAAATGTGACGTCACTCTGGTCGAACCAGACTAAAGCGTGGGTTACTCTGGAAGATACGTCACACCATACGTAACAAAGATGGCGGCGAAAGGCGCGAACACTAATGTCCGGGAATTCGCCGGGAAATGGCCGGGAATTGTTCGGGAAATGGGGGGGTAGTGGTGCGTTATCCCTAATATCTCCACTTCGGGTGGTCAGAAATTAATAAAATTAGTATCAAATAAATTTTAAGCTCCATTCTAAAATATTATTAAACAATATTTTTCATTTTTAACAGATTAAGGGTCCATTTCTGAAGTTGAATTGTCCGAGAATTTCCCGGAAAAATTAACTTAAAAAACTGACACTAAATTGTTAAAAAAAAAAAAAAAATTGTGATCTTTTAGAGTGGAGCTTAAAATTTTATTTGATACTAATTTTATTAATTTTTGACCACCCGAAGTGGAGAAATTAGGGATAACGCACCACAAATCCCCATTTCCCGGAAAATTTCCGGACATTAGTTTGCACCCCATGTTTGTCAAGACTGCTTCTATTCAAGAAATAGAGGGTCTGTGTACCAGTCAACAAAACATCTACCAGACGTCGTTCGATCACACCATTGAAATAACATGAAAATCATGGGAAGAACGTGCACAATTTGACTTCCGCTTCCATGGTCTTGTAGATGATCGAACTCCCTCTAAGAAAAAGACTGTTATTTCTATTAGCATGTCATCCGTGGTATTGTCTACGCCCGTGGGTGTAGACTACGTAACGTTTACTTTTGCTCAAGAAGCATTAAAGAAAAGGTCATTACTGACTGAATGCTATATTCTATTGACTGGGCATCATTGTTATTTGGTATAATGATTAAAAATCGGGATTGACCGGAACACTAACGTAAGCTTATCACACCCTGTTCGCATACAAAATAAACATGTTTTCTGGGATCACATGATGTTGACTTCCCATCGATGCTCCAGTGCATTTATTTCTGTTGGTTTTCAATAAAAGAAGGCAGATACATCTGACCTGCTGATTATTTTCGTTTCCTTGTACGAGTGGTTGTCATACTAAAAGATTATAGTTTTGCTCATGTATGAAACTGGAATCTTTGGCTATTCTACAAGTTTCCGTATTTACGAGCACACTTATACATGAACAGCTTTGTCTTTTGACTTTCCAGTTATTTGACTACACAAATTATGTGTGCTAAGCGTAGACTCAAGCTTTTTGTAAAAGCTAATACTTGTATTTCCCTTCTAGTAAAGCAAACTATTATGAGGCGCCGTTTTACTATAATTTCCCTATTTATAGATATCCATAAATATTTATGGATATCCATAAATTGAATAAGTGATATCCACAATTCGAATTATAGATATCTTTAATTATTTTGGATATCCATAATTATTTTTGGATATCCATATTTATTCATGGATATCCCTATTTCGAATTAATGATATCCATAATGCGAATTATGGATATACATAATTCAGTCTCAATTAATAATATCCATAAATCGAATTTTGGATATCCATTATTCGATTTATGGATATCTATAATTCGAATTATGGATATCCATATGTATATCATTAGCTCACCTGAGCCGAAGGCTCATTGGTGAGCTGATAGTATGGCCAGGCAAAAATTCTGTGTGTGTGTGTGTGTGTGTTCACATTTTCAAACGTCTTCTCCTCCGGAACCGCTGGGCCGATTGTAGTCAAATTTCATGTGGAGGCTCCATGGGGTGGGGGAACGAAAGTTTGCATTTTTGGTCTAGGTCACATGACCAAGATGGCCGCCATGCCCATATATGGTAAAAACCCTTCGAAAATCTTCTCCTCCGGAACCACTGGGCCGATTTGCATGGAACTTGGCATGTAGCACCTGGGACATGGGCCCATCATAAATTGCATAAATGGTGTCCCTGGGATGACCTTGACCTATTTTACGCCAAGGTTAAATTTGGTAACATGGGCATTTGTATGGGAAAAAGTAGAAATGTCTGATATCTTGCAAACTGTTACAAATAATGCCACTAAACCATATATATTCTTATTCCTTATGATGAGGCGCATTAAGTGACATGGATTTTGGGCCCCTGGGGCCCCCCGGGGGGGGGCATGCCCCACCCCCTTCTTTGCACAAAATGCTTAATATCTCGGAAACGGTTAAGATCCCCACCCATAAACCATATATATTCTTGTTCCTTATGATAAGGCGCATTCAGTGACACAGACCTTTGGACATCAGGGTATCGGAGGGTCCCCGGGGTGGCATGCCCCACCCCCTTTATTGCAAAAAATGCTTAATATCTTGGAAACGGTTAAGATCCCCACCCATAAACCATATATATTATTGTTCCTTATGATAAAGCGCATTCAGTGACATGGACCTGTGGAACCCCGGGGCCCCGGGAGAGGAGGGGCATGACCCCCCCCCCCCCGTACCATATATTTTCTTGTGATAAGGGGCATTTAGTTACATAGATCTTTGGACACCGTAGGTTAAATTGAGGGCCTCACCCCCTTTAGAAATGGTTAAGCATTCCACCCATTAACCATATATTTTCTCCTGACCTTTTAGCTCATCTAAGGCTTTATCTTGGCTAAATATAACTGAAAATTCAAACTCAAAATTTTCCAACTGATCTTCAAGGGTCAGGAATGTGATTAAGGACCACTTGGTCATACAGCCAAATGCTAAAAATAATCAATGCTTGCTGTCAGGTGAGCGTCTTCAGGACCATTGGTCCTCTGGTTAATTCGATTTAGGGATATCCATACATCGATCTGGATTATAGATATCCATAAATCGAATTATGGATATCCATAATTCGATTTATGGATATCAATAATTCGAATTACGGATATCCATTATTCTGCTTATTTATGGATATCCATATATCGAATTATGGATATCTATTAATATGGTTTAAAAAATAGTTAAACGGCACCCCATATACTATTACTTCTTTTCACGTTTGATGCGGTACTAATAGCACAGTTTATATTTGGATATCTTCCTTTTTCAGCGTATTATGGACATAAGCCACAAAAATCTCTACATTGGCCCAGGAGATATCATAGTAAGTATTGGCAACTATTTGTTAACTCGACCACCTGAAGATTAAGTAAATTAAACACAACGTTTGCCTTTGGTGACAAAGAATAAATTATAGAAAGAAAATAGGTGTCTCCGTTTAGCTGAGATAAAAGATAAGTTCTATTATTCAAAACACACACACGCGCACGCACGCACACACACACACACACACACACACACACACACACACACACACACACACACACACACACACACACACACACACACCTTTGTTATACTGAAAAGAAATTTATAGGCTTTTGATTGGACAGCAATTATTGTCCATATACCGCGTGAGCAAACTCTCGCGCTTGCCTTTGCTGAATTCCTATGTCCGCCCTCTTTGATTTACTGCAGTTTTCAAGAATTATAAGCACAATAATTTCAAGCCAATAAATAGATCAATATTTATCTTTCATTCGGCACTTTATTTAATTGTTTTCCGTTATAAAATTCCATTCTAACATAACGTAAACATTTTTCAAGTGCGCATCGTGATCAACGTAATGCATGCAGAAGGACGCGTTAGATGACGTCACATTTATACAGGCATAACGCAAACACGCCTATACAAATACAGTGCCACCTTTATCGCCGAAAAAAAATGAAAATTTTATGATGAAAAAATGTGATATTTTTCTTCTTTCTGCTAAAAATATAGATTGTGGGCACTCGTTAGAACCGCCTCATCGAGGCGGTTCTAACGAGTGCCCACAATCTATATTTTAGAGCAGAAATAAGAAAAATAAGGTATACCCCCGGAAATCCCAGTTTTACTATATAAATGTGGAGTTCAAGGGGGTCAAAATTATATAGGCGTGTTTTCGTGATGCATGTCTGGTGACGTCCGCTACAAACAATCCTTTGGAAAACATTGCAACAATGTACAAAGTGTCGTCAAAAAGCTGTGTGTAGGAATCGGATAAAATGACCTCACACCTCCCAGTGAAAAAAGCGCCCACATACAAAATCTAAAAAAAAATGCTTCCAAATGTGGATTACCGACTAAAAAGGCGTGTTCAGGTATTTGTAGAGAATTTTGAAGGGCAGAGCAAGTCAAAAGGATTTTAACATTTGCAGTAGGCCAAAGGAGAAACAATGAAAGTGACATTACTTTTTTAACAGCCCTCATAGGGCCTATGTAATATTTTTTTTTACATTTCAGGCTAGTCGATGTACTTACGAAAATCCGCAAGACAGATACGTTAAGTTCGGGTCAGTATGCATATAGTTTATTCTAACATTGTTCGCATCACGACAACACACCTATATAATCTTGACCCCCTTGAACCCAACTTTTATATAGTAAAACGGGGGTTTGCGGGGGTAAACCTTATTTTTCTTATTTCTGCTCTAAAATATAGATTGTGGGTACTCGTTAGATGAGGCGGTTCTAACGAGTACCCACAACCTATATTTTGAGCAGAAATAAGAAAAATATCACAATTTTTCATGATAAAATTTTCTTCTTTTTTTTCGGCGATAAACGTGGCAATGTATTTGTATAGGCGTGTTTGCGTAATGGCCTATATAGCCAATGGTTAAATCCTGTGATTTATTGACTGACAAATCACTTGGCGAAAAAAGAGTGACCCGTAAAGCCGCCGTTTTATGACGTTTTGCGACGTCGTTTCCTTGACGTAAGACGGAGTAACGTCTTAGTACGTGACAAAATCAGGTAACTGCACGTGTTGCAGTCAAACATGTTGGTGGGATTTCTCATATTTCATGTCCAAACAATGGCGGAATGTTGAATGAATATTTTTCATGTGACGTCGAGAATGTAATAATGCCATGTAAGAAATTCGATAATCCACACAGTATATTTTAGAGCACAAATAAGGCTTCTTTATGTTGGTTGGCGCCTGATGCTCCGTCTTTAGTCGGGCCCCTCGGAGTCTAACTGTTGGTTTTCTTTTGCTCCAGCAATTCTGTTGTTGTATGCTGTCGAGTCCTCAACCTTGTTTCATCTCTGTAGTTTTTAGCTCACCAGAGCCGAAGGCTCCGGGGGAGCTTATAGGATAGGCATTTGTCCGTCGTCGTCGTCGTCGGCGTCGTCGTCGTCGGCGTCTGCGTCGTCGTCAACACTTTCAAACGACATCTCCTCTGAAACCACTGTGTCAATTGCGCCCAAATTTTATCTGTAGCATGCATGGGCTGGGGGATTGAAAGTTTGTGTTTTTATGAAAATCGGCTGTTTAGTTTGGTTGCTATGGAGACTTAGAGCTCCCATAGACTTATAATGGGGAAAATTGAAAAATCGCATTAACTGCCAAGCCTTTGCAGATATTGGAACAAAACTTTCATAGAAATGTTCCTTAAGCAATCTAGTATCTACCATATGATTTTAGGCCTACTGCTCATTTGTATTGGTTGCCATGGAAACCAAAATGAAAAAATAGAAAAAAAAAATACTTAAAAAATCATCTCCTCAGAAACCGTATGCTCTATGAGGCTGAAAGTTTATGGAAATATTCACCATATTTGCCTTTACAGGTTTTGTGTTTTTTATGAAATTCGGCTCTTTAGTTTGGTTGCTATGGCAACTTAGATTTTCCATAGACTTATAATGGGGAAAATTGAAAAATGGCATAAACTACAAAGCCTTTGCAGATATTTTGACAAAACTTTCATAGAAATGTTCCTTTAGTAAACTTCTCTCAGCCATATGCTTTTATGTCAACCTGGGGGTCCAGTAGGTTGTGCCGGGGCCATGCCCCGCCCCCAGTACTTCATAAAATGACTTATATCTCAGAAACCTTACAGATCCCCGCCCCTACACCATATATATTCTTGTTCCTATTGATAAGACGCATTCAGTGACACCAACCTGGAGGTCCTCCGGGATGTGCCGAGGCCATGCCCCACCCCCTCCACTTCATAAAAGAGCCAATATCTCGGAAACCATTCAGATCCCCACCCCTAAACCCTATATACTCTTGTTCCTTATGATAAGACGCATTAAGTGACATCAAACTGGGGGTCCCCCGGGATGGGCCGGGGCCATGTCCCGCCCCTCCATTTCATAAAAGGCCCAATATCTCGGAAACCTCACAGATCCCCACCCCTAAACCATATATATTCTTGCTCCTTATGATAAGACGCATTCATTGACCCCAAATTGGGGGTCTTCCGGGGTGCGCCGGAGCCATGCCCCACCCCTTCACTTCACAAAAGGCCATATATCTCAGAAACTGTTCAGATCCCTACCCCTAAACCATATATGTTCTTGTTCATTATGATGAGACACATTCAGTGACACCAACTTGGGGGTCCCCAGGGATGTGCTGGGGCCATGCCCCACCCCTCCATTTCATAATATCACAATATCTCGGAAACCTGACAGATCCCCACCCCTAAACCATATATATTCTTGTACCTTATGATAAGACACTTTCATTGACACCAACCTGGGGGTCTCCCTGGGCCTTGCCCCACCCCTGCACTTCACAAAAGGCCTTATATCTCAGAAACTGTTCAGAGCCCCACCCTTAAAAACCATATATATTCACCTTCCTTATGATAAGGCACATTCATTGACACCAGCTTGTGAGTCCCCGGGGCATGCCCGGGCCTTGCTCCACCGCTTGACTTCATTAAAAGCCACATATCTCAGAAATAGTTCAGATCCCCACCCCTAAACCATATATATTCTTGTTCCTTATGATAAGACTCATTCAGTCACACCAACTTGGGGGTCTCTTTGTGCTGAGGCAATGTGCCCCGCCCTTCCACTTCATAAAAAGCCATATATTTCAGAAACCATTCAAATCCCCACCCCATATTCATATATGTTCTTGTTCCTTATTATTAGCACACCTACTGTAGGGGTGTCCGCAGGGGCCAGTCCTCTCCTTTCCACTTCGATATAATTCATGAAAGGATATCTTGGAAACCGTTCAGATTCCCACCCCTAAACCATATATATACTTGGTCCTTATGATGAGACACATTTAGGGACAACAATCTTGGGCTTTCCTGGGAAAGACAGGGCATGCTTCAACCCCTCCACTTATATCTCCAGCCATGCAGATCCCCACTGCTAAACCATATATATTCTTGTTCTTTGTGATAAGACACATTTAGTGATACCAACCAGGGCTCCATTGGGTCCATGCCCCACCCCCTCTACTTCATAAAAGCCTAATTTTCATATACTGAGTCCACATTGATGCTCATTTGGATATGGAGGTTCACTTGGCAGATTAAAATGATATCATGTTAAAATACATGGCTGCAATTTGGCAGTGCCCACCTGAGCTCTGGTGAGCATAGTGGCCCATGGGCCTCTTGTTATTTATTTGTATGTTCTCGGAGATGTTACACTGATGAGTTAGGAAGCCTTCTGGTGTCTGGGAATGTGTGGCGGCCGTAAAAAGTCTCCCTGCCCTACATCATAGTGTAGTTTATATTTTCTTGTCCTTTGGGATCATTGATTCCATTGTGGAATTTTGAAAATACTTGAGGGTCACTGATGAGGCCTAATTGGCCGAAACTAGCTAGTCTGGCACAGAAAACATGTACACTTCATATTTTCTAGTTTTTTGGTGTATTCCTTGCTTCCAAAGGATAACCCCTTTATAGAACATATTCATGCGGACTAAACAAAATTAGTGTATACCGCGACAAAGGTAAGGGCGAAGATTATGGCCATGTAAAATCGATTTAAGCCCCCCACTGACCGTTCCAAGGCGGTTCTTCTATGGCGGTTTATTTATTTATGTTGTTTGTTACTACTTACTGTGTGTATCACTTGTGTCTTTTTATTTTGGATGGCCATTTTGCCATTTTGTGGGAAAGTAACTGTCCTTATGGCCATCCTTTGTTTAGGTTTCCATTATGGTCTGGTCGCTTCATGTTTGTCTTTCTTTCCCTTTGGTGTCTTTGATGGGTGGTGTAAGTTAATTGTATCGATTTCTGATCTTTGTTTTACTTCTACTTTACCCTGTAAACCCTAGTTTTACCATATAAAAGTGGGATTCAAGAGGGTCAGAATTACATGCGCATGTTTTCGTAATGTAAAATCAGACTTCATCATATTCTTGTCACTGATGAAGCCTAATTGGCTGAAAATAAAAACTTGTACACTCCATACTTGTCAGATCTACGGTGTAAAGGATAAGCCTTTTATTGAACATATATAACGTCACTTCAGCTGGTATTTAAGGAATGTGTGGCGGCCGTTAAAGGTCCCCCTGGCTTTCGTTATTACATTTTCTTGTCATTGATTCCCTTTTGGGGATATGAAAATATTTGAGGGTCAATAATAATAATAATAATAAATAATAATAATAATAATAATTAATAATAATAATAATAATAATAAATAATAATAATAATAATAATAATAATAATAATAATCGACCTTATTTATAGAGGGTAACACATTTAGTAAACTAGTACTAATCTTCCATGTGGCCCTCTTTTCCTGGGTAGAAACCAGTACTACGCAATGTGGATAAAGTCTCTTGCTCAAGGAAACAACACTGCCGCTCGTGGGGATCGAACCCGGTACCTCTCGTTCCCGAGTCCGATACTTTACCACTGCACCACATGTGGAAGTAGTTCGCGTCACAAAGTTTAAGAACGCGTTTTTCAGCAAGTAAAGGGCCGTTACTCATTCGCAGATGATAGGATCAATTTGAAAATTGTGTTAGGCACCCCTTTACCGCACAAGGAATGCATGTGAATATATTTGAGGATCACTGATGATGCATAATCTGCCGAAACCAGCTAATCGGACCCAGTAAAATTTGTACACACGACAGTTTTTGTTTATTTGGAGTATTTCCATTACGAAAACACGCCTATACAAATACATTGCCAGCACCCGTAGGAGGGCATATAGTTTTTGCACTGTCCGTTTGTTTGTTTGTGCGTTTGTTTGTGCGTTTGTAAGTCCGCACTTTTTTGTGATGCAAACTTCTTCCACATTTCTTCACTGATTCAGCTGAAACTTTGCACGTGCATTCCAATTTTCACGTTGATTCTATAATCCGTGACGGAGTTACGGCCCTTAATTTTCTTAAAAACGCGTTCTTAAGCCTTGTGACGCGAACTGCTTCCACATTTCTTCACAGTTTGAGCTGAAACTTTGCACATGCATTCCTTGTGAGGTAACGGGGTGCCTAACACAATTTTCAAATTGATCCTATCATCTGCGAATGAGTAACGGCCCTTTACTTGCTGAAAAACGCGTTCTTAATCTTTGTGACGCGAACTACTTCCACATTTCTTCGACAATTTTGTTAAATTTTGCATATGCATTTACAATGATATGTAGATGTGCCTAACACAAAATTCATTCTGGTCGGATGAAGCGTTCTGGAGTTATGGCCCTTGATTTTCTCAAACATGCGCTAAAAATCTTATGACGCAAACTACATCCAAATTTCTCCACCGATTGAGCTGAAACTTTGCACATGCATTCTTTGTGAGGTGAAGGGGTGCCTAATACAGTTTTCAAGTTGATCCTATCACCTGCGACGAAGTAACGGCCCTTGATTTCCTGAAAAAACGTGTTCGAAAGCCTTGTGACGCGAACTACTTCCACATTTCTCCACCGATTGAGCTGAAACTTTGCACATGCATTCCTTGTAAGGTAAAGGGGTGCCTAACACAATTTTCACGTTGATCCTATCATCTATGAAGGAGTTACGGTCCTTTATTTCTGAAAAAAAAAAAACGCGTTCTTATACCTTGTGACGCGAACTAATTCCACATTTCTTCGACAATTTTGTTAAGTTTTATGCCCCAGTGGGAGGGTATATAGTTTTTGCACTGGCCGTTTGTTTGTGGGTTCGTGTGTGGGTTTGTGGGTTAGTCCGCCCTTTTTTCCTCAAATTGGCTCCCACGGGGGCATTGCTCACTTATAGTGGCAGCTCTTGTTTCTTGTTGTTTTCCATTTTAGAAAAAAAGGTTTATATTTCTTGCAAATATTTCAGATTTTACAAATTTGTCAATGACATCAAATGTTTACAAAAAAATAAATATAGCATATCTTATGCCGGGGATTTAGAAACAAAACAACCAGTATCTGTTGTGTATAGTTTCTAAAAAAAGGTATTTTTACCAGCTCCTTAACCCTTATCTTGCTGTTCACGACAACGCCTATCTTTGCAAACAGTGTAGATCCAGATCAGATGGCTTCTGAAGAAGCCATCTGATCAGGATCTACACTGTTTGGCATTCAGTTTATGAATTTGTAGCAGTAAATTACATCAAGTAATCTGATTGGTTCAAAGTCAGAAATGGATGTGGCTAAACTGAATATTCAGCAAGAGAAGGGTTAATTACCGATTTATCTATGAAATGATTGTCTCTTATTTCTCCGTTTCCAATCACCACTCCATAGAACAATTGCAGCTTTGAAACAGCTGCGTCCTAGGACGAATTTGAGACTGGTTTGGGGCGTTTTCGGTTCCGCAACGTCGTCGGTGTTTTAAGTTTGGTCTCCCCTATTTGATTTAGCTCCTCTCCGCAAAACAAATAAGTAGAAGATCTTACTCTTGCGACTGCGCATGCAACAAAAAGCACGTCTGCATCAAAATCTAGCTTAGAGATCCAGTCAGTTTTATGGCGACTGTCAAAGAAAGGCGATATATTTATTTTCTGAAACCAAAATGACTTAACTCCTCTTTCTTAGTGTAAACACTCCAGCTTAATGACAAAATGTATTCTTTACCAGGGCGATCTTAATCGCACTATGTGTATTGTCTAATGCCATGTGCTATTAATAGATACGAGCGTCATTGCTCAGCTATAGAAAGATGCATTGGCGAACTACATTCATAATCTTGTGCATGGGGAATCTCGTGTAAAAGTTATTAGTACTGAAATATAAACAGGAGAACAGGTGAGTTCATTAAATAAATTGAAAAACCATACAACTGTTAATATAAAATGTCATGGGCAGTTAATTTTTAGATATGAGAACCGTTTGAAACTGTTTTGAATATGGTACAATATTTTCACGCGGACGTTTGATTGGCTGTGAATAGGCAGCTTGAATTAAGCCAAAATGTCAGTCTACTGTTAACAGGGCCGACTTTGATATGATGTGGCAATGTCGTATCGATGTGGGTCCGTAAAAGGGGGTTGTTTGTGCTCGTTGGGTACCTGTACAATAATACCAACCTGGGCCCAATTGTTCAAAGCATCGTAAGCTTAACGAGCTCGTTAGTGATCAAAATTCTATCGTTCTATCAAGCAAAACACCGAATATAGTGGTGTTTGGCAGAAAAAAAATGTGAGCAGATTTTGCATTTGCAAAATCTGCTCACATTTTTTCTGCAAAAATATTACCGTATTATAGTTGCCATTTTAAATAATCAAAGTTTTGACGATACGATATTTAACGGCATCGTAAGTTTTGACCAACTGGGCCCTGAACAGATTTTTGTTTGTTTGTTTGATTAAAAGTTTAACGTCCCCGTCAACACTGTAAAGGTCATTTTGGAGACGTTGCTTCCAATTTAGTGGGACTTTTACTCGACATTGGGATAAAATGACCTCTCAAGCCCTGTCGCCCAATGAAACCAATAGGGTTTATTAGCATGGACGGACCGCCTCTCACCGCGGTTCCTGGACAGGCTTAGATCCTCTAAGCGGTTTACCAGTACTAGTGTGCGAACCGGATTCAGGTCTGCGTGGAAGCATCACGCAGCCCATATATTTCTTCAAGCCCCTATGGGCGGGGCCGACCCTGAACAGATATGTTCGCGCCTGAAATGACTTTTATTCCGTTCTATTTCAGACCTGGCGCCAAGGATGAGATGTGTAATTTCTATATCCACTATTCGTACCCAGCTGGTTCGAACAATCAGGTGAGACATGTGGAATGTGCTTGGGATGCCGAAACCTTTCACTGGGATGACTACTTCCCTACTATTCCTGTGAATGCCAGTAACACACAGGACTCGGATCAGACCGTCTTCATAAAGAAGTATCACTGGACACGTCACAGTTATTAGAATACGTTATACGTTACAGTGATACAATGAAAAAATGTAACGCTGTGAGTTATTAACTGATTAACACTTCCGGCGGATGACAGTTAATAACTCAGTAGGCACACGTCGCCAGGGCAACGTCAAATCAACGTCGGTTCAATGTCACGAAGTTGTACCGACGTAGATGTGACGTTGCATAAACGTCATGTGCCTGCTGGGTAAGTTTGTGCATCCTGTCGGAGCAGGATCACTGTTCACATAAATGGTGATCTATTTAATGACGCCAGTGGATCATAGCCGTCCTTAAAAACGGTAAGCATCTTGGATTCATAGGCGTCAGTTGGCAACGCTGCATCAGCATCGATGCGACGTCAACGACGTTGATGCGACTTTGACTAAACGGTATAAAGCCGATCAGATCAGTTAGATAAGTGAATTTGAGTCCATGCGTTTGCTATTTTCTTAAAAAAATGCTTTCTGCATGAGGTGTATACTGTATACTTGCATTGAATCAATTATTTTTATTTTGTAAAACGATTTGTATACACTATTATTAATTGATTATCCTGTATTACACCAAGTAAACCAATATTCAAAAATCATAAATCATGTTTTTAATTGCGTCAATTAATAAAATTGTCATTAATCAAGTAATTTCGTTTTGGCCAAGTTACAGGTCCTCGGTCAGCTGTATTGGCCTCGGCCTTCGGCCTCGTGCCAATACAGCAGACCTCAGACCTGTAACTGGGCCAATACGAAATTATTTGGTTAATAACATTATAATCATATAGCTTACAAACTCTGTGTTTCTACTCAGAATGCACAAATTACAGTGTACAATGAATTGACAGTCTATATAACCATGATAACTGTACTAAACATTGTTCTTCTACATTACAAATTGCAAATAAAACAAGTCAAGTAAAAGTCGAAAACATTTATGGGACGCCAGCAAGGAGTCGTTTTCGCGCACATGCGCGCAGCGAAGACTCAGGTCAGCCCATACACCCGCACTGTCTGATCAGTCTTTGCTGTGTACTTTATGAATGTCCATTCATCAATGTCCATTCATCAGAGGTTTCTCCATTAAACTGTATAGTAACCGAGTAAATATTGAAGCTGATTTAAGGGGAAATTGAGACCTCTTCGGGGAGGCAACTCCTGCAAAAGTATTTTTGTCTCCCATATCAATAGGGGTCAACTCTTAAAGGAAAGAATTTACCCGAGGAGCAGATTCTTTCCTTTAAGAGTAGACTCCTTTTCTCGTTGGACAGAGTTTATAGAAAAGCGAACAGGAAGTCCCGAAAGTTGTCTCCCTTTGAAAAATGGCGGGGAAAATGTGCCAGGTCTTGCCATTCACCATATTTGCATTATTTGCTGGCTCCCAGCTTGCACACTGTCTATATTGGAAAAAAGGTAACCAGACCCCCTGACCTTGAAAGGTCAGGGGGGTCTGGTTACCTGTTTTTCCAACACTTCTAACCTTCAGACTAGGAACCAGCAGATAATGCAAATAAGGTGAATTCCCCTAAAGTCTTCGCTGAACGCACATATTGCAAGACCGCTTTTCACTTGGCGCGGTCCATAGTGATTGTGTTAGGGTATAACGACACATCAACCTTGCCCGGGGTCATTTTGTGTCGTCTCCTAAAGAAAGGGAGAAAAGAGGAGATGAAAGTGAAGGACAGGGAGAAAGAGGAAATGTAGGCTATAAAGTGTAGAAAACTGAAGAAATAACAACATTTCCCCTTCTACTCATACCTGCTGTAAGGACAGCACACCTTGCCAAACTGTGGTATCAAAACATCAAGACAACAGACATTCCCAATTCGTTGTATCAACGATTGGAACACGCTTCCAGGTGAAATAGTTGAGTGTGAAGCAGTCTCGAGCTTTAAAACAAAGTTAGATAAGCTCTGGAGTAGTTAGATCAAGATTTTAGGGGACCGGAAACCTTACCAATTAATAAGACTTTTAAGAAGAAGTCGACAAGCCCAGTGGGCTTACACCACTTCTATCAAAGGGTATGAAGGTATGAAGTAAGCCAATTGGACGCCCCAGTGACGCAAGGATAACCCAGCCACATAAAATACGAATGTTATCGTACACGTAAAACAAGTATTAGCTTTTACAAATGCTTGAGTCTACGCTCAGCACACATTCATTTGTGTTGACATACGATTGGGAAGTCAAATGACAAAGCTGTTGTTTATGCTGTATTAGTGTGCCAGAATATATGGAAACTTGTATAAGAGCCAAAGATGCCAGAAGTTGACTCCGGTTTCATATACAAACAAAATTACCAATCTTTTACTATGACAACCACTGGCACTAAGGAAATGAAAAATCAGTAGAACAGATACATCTACCTTCTACTGAAAACAAACAAAATAGATGTTACTTTATCATGGAAGGGAAGTCAACATCATGTGAAACCCAGGAAACATGTTTATTTTGTAAGCGAAGAGGGTGTGATAAACTTACAGAAGAGTTCCAGTCAGTCCCAGTTTTTAACCCTTATCTTGCTGTTCACGACAACCCCTATCTTTGCAAACAGTGTAGATCCAGATCAGATGGCTTCTGAAGAAGCCATCTGATCAGGATCTACACTGTTTGGCATTCAGTTTATGAATTTGTAGCAATAAATTACATCAAGTAATTTGATTGGCTGATAGACAGAAATGGGTGTGGCTTGAATGAATATTCAGCAAGAGAAGGGTTAATGATTGTGACAAATAACACTGATGACAGTAAATAGAATAAAGCATTCAACCAGTCGACCTTTTCTTAAATACTACCTTAGTTAGTTAGCAGTCTATGCCCCAGAGCGTAGACAACAACGCGGATTACATGTTTTCAACATTCATGACCTTTTCTTAAATGCTTCCGGAGCAAAACGTATCCTTAAAATTTGCTTTTGGAGCAAAAGTCATCCTTAAGTGATTCGCTTTGAACATGAATCGATACAATTACCTCAAAAACCAAAGGGCAAAGAAACGCCAACATAAATCGCCCCCGCCAATCGGGGCTTGGATTTGATTTTTTTCTTCGTTTGATTTGAGGTTTAACGTCCCCGTCAACGCTGTATTTGTCATTTTGGAGATGTTGTTTCCAACTGTGTGGGACTTTCACCCGACATTGAGATGAAATCACATCTCAAGCCCTGTCGCCCAATGAAACCAATAGGGTTTATAAACATGGACGGTCCGACTCGCGTCACTTTGCCTGGGCAGGATTAGATCCTCTAAGCGGTATACTTTCAGCTCTGCGTGGAAGCATCATGTAGCCCATATATTTCTCCAAGCCCCGATGGGCGGGGGCGATCGGGGCTTGGAGAAATAGAATGGGCTGCATGGTACTTCCACGCAGAGATAAAACTGACCACACATTATATAGTACTGGTAAACCGCTTAGAAGGACTAAGCCTGCCCAGGCAAAGTAGAGTGAGTCCAATGCCGGTTTGGTTTCATTGGGTGGCAGGGCTTGAGGTGTCATTTCATCTCAATGTCGGGTAAAACTGAGTCCCACAAAATTGGAAGCAACGTCTCCAAAATGACCTAAATAGTGTTGATGGGTACGTTAAAGCTCAATTAAAACAAACAAATACCAACATAAAACCAACATAAAACCACTTCACCGTGAAACGTCACTAGCGGAAAACCAAATGTCCCACAAAATTGCTAAACGGCTAATCAAAATTAAAATATGAGCCCCGCCAAGCGAATTTGTGTCTTCGAGCATTCCGTCATGACAAATTTTAACTATGCATGCCCAGCCATTCAGAGAGGCCAGGGATATGGCTTTCTGTCTGAAGGTTTCTCTTGATTCACTGCTTGTATGACGTGCAGCGAAGGATCTGGCGAGACTGCGCAGATGCGCAGGCTCGCCTGAACCTTCGCTGCTCGCATAGGCAATAAGTACCAAAATCGCTTGACGGGGCCCATATATTAGCAGACTAGCAGTACATACATGCAAAATAATAAACAAAAATTGTTTTACGTGGCCACAATCCTCGCCCTTCGTTCGGTCGTGGTCTAGACAAATAAAATATTTTAACCTTTTTTATGCCCCCCCTATTCGAAGAATAGCGGATTGTCAGTGAGTGTTACCCCTGTCCGTCCATCCGTCCGAATAGTGGAAGGTCAATTCAGTGTTACCCGTGTCCGTCCGTCCGTACGTCCGTCCCACTTTGTGTCCGGGCCATAACTCCTAAACCGTATGGAATATACAGGTTTCTGCATGGCAATTAGACGATGTGTCATGCCCGTCCGTACGTCCGTACGTCCGTCCCACTTCGTGTCCGGGCCATAACTCCTAAACCGTCTGGAATATATTTATGAAACTTTACAGGGGTATGCATGGCAATTAGACGATGTGTCATGAACAAGGAAGACAACTCTTGCTTTTTTGTTTTTTAATTATCTGCCCTTGACTTAGTTCATTATAGTAAACTGTGTCCCGGCCATAACTCCTAAACCGTATGGAATATATTTATGAAGCTCTACAGGTGCATGCATGGCATCGAGTCGATTTGTAATGAACAAGGACGACAACTCTTGCTTTTTGGTTTTGAATTATCTGCCCTTGACTTAGTTCCTTTAGAAAATTGTGTCCGGGTCATAACTCCTAAACCGTTTGGAATATATTTATGAAACTTTACAGGTGCATGCATGGCAATGAGACGATGTGTCATGAATAAGGAAGACAACTCTTGCTTTTTTGTTTTTTTTAATTATCTGTCCTTGACTTAGTTCCTTATAGTCAACTGTGTCCGGGCCATAATTCCTATAACGGATGGAATATATTGATGAAGTTTTACAGGTGCATGCATGGCATTACGACGATGTGTCATGAACAAGGAAGACAACTCTTGTTCTCTTGATTTGTTTGTTTGATTTAAGGTTTTACGTCCCCGTCAACACTGTAAAGGTCATTTGGAGACGCTGTTTCCAATTTTGTGGGACTTTTACCCGACATTGAGATGAAATGACATCCCAAGCCCTGTCGCCCAATGAAACCAATATGGTTTATAAACATGGACGCTCCGACTCGCGACGCTTTGCCTGGGCAGTCTTAGATCCTCTAAGCGGTTTACCTGTACTCGTGTGCGGTCGGATTCAGCTCTGCGTGGAAGCATCATGCTACCCCTCTATTTCTTCTAACCCCGATATGAGGGGGCCGCTTGTTCTCTTGAAAAGGATATCTACCTTAATAATAACTTCATGCTATACCTGTTACAATTCGGCCCCGCCCATCGACGCTTGAAGAAATAGATGGGCCGCATGATGATTCCACGCAGAGCTGAAACCGACCGCACACGAGTACTGGTAAACCGCTTAGAGGATCAAAGCCTGCCCAAGCAAAGCGGTGCGAGTCGGCCCGTCCATGCTTATAAACCCTATTGGTTTCATTTTGCGGCAGGGCTTGAGATGTCATTTCATCTCAATGTCGGGTAAAAGTCCCACAAAATTGGAAGCAATGACCTTTACAGTGTTGACGGGGACGTTAAACCTCAAAATACCTGTCACAATTACATATAAACCCTCTTTCTGATGTTATTTTGGTGGGGGCATCCGTGTCCTATGGACACTTTTTCTAGTTTTAATATGAGCCGTAGCAAGCAAAAAATGGCCATCGAACATATACGCTCAGCGAAGACTAAAAGCAACTAGCATACCCACTCAGTTAACCTTTAACCTTTACCCTGCTGTAGGCAACACGCCCTATCTTTGCAAACAGTGTAGATCCAGATCAGATGGCTTCTGAAGAAGCCATCTGTTCTGGATCTACACTGTTTGGCATTTAGTTTATGAATTTGTAGCAGTAAATTACATCAAGTAATTTGATTGGTTGATAGACAGAAATGGGTGTGGCTTAATTGAATATTCAGCAGGTTAAAGGTTAACACTCTCTAGGCTAATTCAACAGACGACAAATTGTTTCTCCCAGGAAACAGGACTCGACATCTCATGCAAATTGTCTTTTCCCGAGATGTCAAATTCTGTTTTCTGCGAAAATTGGAACAATATTTTAAAATGTCGTCTGCTGCGAAAAAAAATACCCAGCATGCGGAGCGTTAAAATACAAACCGTCTGTGCCTGTTTGAAGAAACTTTAGATCAAGAAACATCCATTTGGCGCACAGCGAAGACGCCGATCAGACTGCGTGAATTCGGAGTATGCACTGGGTGCATTTGCTCGAAACCCCCTTTTCGCCTGAAGCAACGCGAATGATTTGCTTTTCCTCCCCATTTTGTGGTTGCTCTTACAGAAAACTACGAAAATTTATTCTATAGAGACAAAATTCTTTCCTTGAATCAAAGTACTGAAAGTACTGAGGAAAGTTGATTTATGAGGAATATAATTATTATGATAACAATGCCAGTTGTAGATCAAGCATTTATCTAGACATTTTGTGAGGGTTAAACAATTCGACGAAGAAAATAAAAAAGATTCATCGATTGTTTTGAGTTTAACGACAGGATCCTTGTGGATCATTTTGTCTTCTCCAAGAGAAAGGGGGTAAAGACATGGAAGAGATAGCAGAGGAGATGAAAGTGGGGGACAGAGTGAATGGAAATGTAGAAACAGAAGAAATTTCAACGCTCACCATCTACCGTTACCTGCTGCAAGGACAGCAGGCTTTGCCCAAATGTAAGTCAGTATCAGCTGGACTCCCCATTGACACAAGATACACATCACCTGTGCCTCACCCAACTACCCCAACGAAGAAAAAAAGGAAGAAAGAAAGATAAACGTGTCTGCTAATTTCTTCATGGTTTGTAAATTAGCTCAGTACATTCTGTGCTTGTCCCATCTGCTAAAAATCTTTCAGACAAGTTCTCCTAGCAGGCACATTACGTCTTAGCAACGTCGCATCAACGTTGCGTTGATACGACGATGCACATACGTTGTACAGCCGCTTGGAGCTGTATTCCTTCGGAAAAGGAGAATAACTTGGACGGTACAAAAAAGATTTGATTTAGACATTATAACCCTGATCAGACTGCCAAAGGCGAATTAAATTACGTTTATTCCAGATAAAAACATGCCAATAGTTTCAATACTGGGACATTCGGAAACAGTTAAGACATTATAACCCTGATCAGACGCCGCGTTTAGCGAACATCGACTGCCCAAGGCGAATTAAAATACGTTTATTCCAGATAAAAACATTAACCCATAAATGCCAATTGTTTCAATACTGGGACATTCGGAAACAGTTAAGACAGATTAGAGGCCACAGAATGTAGCGTCTGATCGATGTCTTCACTATTTGCTAAATGTATGGAACTTGATTTAAAACTCGCAGCTTACAATGCACGTTTTGTAATTAGAGCTCTCGAAAGCAGGTAAATAACTGTGTTTGATGTCGGTCAGTTATGGGTTGTTTAAGTCGGTCACTGATAATCACAGAGAAGCGAGCTAACCCTTTTAACCCTGTAGACCTGTGCAGACGCCGAGGTAGAATTGCACTGTATCTATGCAAAACTTGTAGATCCTGATAAGACGGCACTTAGCTAGCACGTCTCGCCAGAATCTACATGTACACTGATTAATTGCCATCATGTCAGTGAACTAATCAGAAATCCCTTTCTATAAGTATATATTTAAAGCGAGAAGAGTCCTGTTCAGAAACTCAGGGATGAAAGAGTAAAACATAAATATCATCGGAAAGCGAGTAGGAAAATAGTCCTAGAGTATTGTTTTCTGTTTAGAATATGTCTTTTGTGCCAATTTATATTCAATCCGTATAAAGTCTCGAAAAATAAAATATTTTGAAAGACGTTCCATGCCTGCAAAATCCGTTTTCAAGAGTTCCTTTGGACTATTTTATGCAGCGAACGAACAGCGGAAGTGGAATAACGCGGTCCAGTACCGGAAGTAGAAATGCAGTGACATAGAAACTTGATTTTATAAATCAACTTTCAAAAATCTGCTATCTTTCAAAGGGAGATAACTGTCGGGACTTCCTGTTCGCTTTTCTATAAGCCCTGACGCACTGAAAAAGGGGTCTACTTTTAAAGGAAAGAGTTTGCTCGTCAGTTGACCCCTGTTGACGTTGGAGACGAAAATATTTTTGCAGGAGTTGTCTCCCCTGAAGGTGTATCCATTCCCCTTAACCATTTATACTAAACAAGCGGTGGAGAGGCGGATGAGGCGGCCCCAGTACAAAAACAGACGTGTTCAAATGCAAAGAAGGAAGGTTCCACTTAAGAAAATCGGGATGTTGACAGTTCTAAAAACAGGGTGAAAACATTTTCTTTCTCAGTTCGGGCTTATAGAAACGTTCGGGTTCCGGACATTTTTCAAAGGGAGACAACTTTCGGGACTTCCTGTTCGCCTGGTACAGGCTAATTCACAAAAAAAGAAAAACAAAGAAAAACGCAGACATCTCTGAAAAGCTACAATTAAAGCTCACAGCATTCCAGAAGAATTACGATGAAGAGCAGAAATACACACATAATGGACTTTTATTGTGTGCCAATCTTCCGAGGTCACCCAGACGCTTTAGTTACGTCCCTTTGATAAGATTTTTCCCAGCACCGGTCATAACTAAATTCGATTTTTTTTTCTTTTTCCCGCGTTTTTCGGCCAGCTTTATTTTTGATTTTTGATCAATACATCCAGCGAGAAAGTTCTGGAGGAGACTTTGTTTGTTTGATTTGAGGTTTAACGTCCCCGTCAACACTTTAAAGGTCATTTTGGAGACGTTGCTTTTTGTTGGACTTGTACCCGACATTGAGATGAAATGACATCTCAAGCCCTGCCGCACAATGAAACCAATAGGGTTTATTAGCATGGGCGGGACGACTCGCACCGCTTTGCCTGGGCAGGCTTAGATCCTCTAAGCGGTTTACCAGTAGGCCTACTCGTGTGCGGGTCGGTTTCAGCTCTGCTTGGAAGCATCATGCAGCCCATATATTTCTTCAAGCCCCGATGGGCGTGGGCCGTCTGGAGGAGAATCTCCGCCAACTTCTCGTTAAGGACTCAGCCTCCTGAATGGTATATTGTTTGCTCTAATCAAAAGGACCTTTTACATTTTTTTTAATTTTTCGATATAATCTCAGTCCAATTCTGTCATTCACACTATCGAAATGTAAGCAAATGACTAGTCGATTTTTTTTTTTATCTTTTTGTCGCTTTTTTCGGCGATAAGTTCTTTATTTTAGTTTTTTTTGGTCAACATTTCGATAACCCACCCGTGCGACATAGTGCATTTTTTACATCTCCAAAATGAGTAGTTTTCTGATGAAAATCCGAGATATTTTTCTTATAAATACTGCAAACATAGGTTGTGGGTGCTCGTTAGAACCGCCTCATTGAGGCGGTTCTAACGAGTACCCACAACCTATGTCTTGGAGCAAAAATAAGAAAAATACTGTATACCCCCATAAACCCCAGTTTTCTCTGTATAAAGTGGGGTTTAATGGGGTGTTCATTTCACGGACTTGTTCACGTGATGCATATCCAGCAAGAAAGTTGTAGAGGAGAAGCTCCGCCAACTTCCCGTGAAGGAGTCAGTCTCCAGAATTGTATATGTTTTGCTCTGATCAGACAATTTTTTAATTTTTCGATTAAAACTAAGTTCAGTTCTGTAACTCAAAACTGGAAATGTAAACAAATAAGAATAAAAATCAAAAATGAGTTCCTTTAAGAGCAATGAAAATATTCATAAGAAAGAAGATGGGTCATACTACGTAGTTTCAGCTAATAAAGCCTCATCAGTGACCCTGTAATGATCCGGCAACGAAAGCCAGAGGAAGCATATTGCAATTTTGCGAATTTCGAATTGGCAGTCGATTCAAAGACTGATACAAATCAAAATGAGGTCCAAATAATTAAAAATCTGTCTAGAATTTGAGTCTAAACTAATAATTTATTTCTGATTTCTCAGAATATTCACGCTGATCTCAAAGGACCAAAAGTAAAATATAAACTGCACTGTGGTTGATGTACGGGGTTGAAGCCTGTTTAAAACTAAATCTCATTACGAAAACACACCCGTGCGACAAAGTGCATGTTTTCACATCTCCAAAATGGCTACTTTTCTGATGAAAATCCAAGATATTTTCGTTATTTATAGTACTAACATAGGTTATGGGTGCTCGTTAGAACCGCCTCATTGAGGCGGTTCTAACGAGTACCCACAACCTATGTCTTGGAGTAAAAATAAGAAAAATAATGTTTACCCCCGTAAACCCCAGTTTTCTCTATACAAAGTGGGGTGTAAGGGGGTGTTCATTTCACGGACATGTTCACGTGATGTATCTCCATCTGATTACAGCTCTGCTCAGATCAGTAACTAAGGGTTATGAAACCTTTTTGAGAAGTTGGCGGAACTTCTCCTCTTCAACCTTCTCGCTGACTGTGTTGATCAAGAAGTTATACAGAAAAACGCGGCAAAAAAAAGATAAAAAAAATCGACTTTAGCCTACTTGAAACGATATCTACATGTATATATGGATAAATCCCGTGCAACCAACGAAGCGTCCAACTGAAGGGACGTTGTACAAAGCACTGGAGTGTATGAACTACGGGGTTTAAGGCAGAGACAATACAGATCCTACAGATTTGATCTATATTGTTTAAATATTAAACAAGAGGACCAAGATGGTCCTATATCGCTCACCTGAGCTAAAAGATTCAAAGTTTCAGGAGGTGCCAACCTTTACTGAAAGATTTATGGGAGGACAAGGTGATGACCCGGAAAGCATTTTCTGCAAATCAAGTCGAATGTAACACTATGATAAATGGGCTGACCTCACCGGTTTTCAAACTCATTCACTATGAAAAATGGGCCGACTTGGCCGGTTTTCGAACTCATCCGAGTTTTTATCCCCAGTCACATTACATATAAGTTTCGGGCCGCGACATACCAAAGTCGTTAAAAATGGTACTAGCTGCTCCTCGTTTGGCACTCAGATTTACGGGGTAGAGCTAGGACTGGTCGATCCAGTGTCAGGATAATGTGACTGGGTGTGGTATCATGTAATGTGTCTGGGACATGATACTTCAGTGAGACAGCACTATAAACGTGAGCATTGAGCTCCCTGTCGCAACCAGCCACCGTCGTGATATGACTGAAAAATTGTTGAAAGCGACGTTAAACCCGAATTCACACACACACACACACACACACACACACACACACACACACACACACACACACACACACACACACATAAGTTTCAGAAAGATCCGATCAAAACTGAAGGAGCTTCGGTGATGACAATGTAACAATAGGAATTTTCAGCAATCAAAGGGACATAACTCTATGATAAATGGGCCGACTTGGTCAGTTCTCATGCTCATCCGAGTTTTTATCTCCAGTCACCTTACATATAAGTTTCAGAAAGATCCGATCAAAACTGAAGGGGCTACGGTGATGACAATGTCAAAAATCGGCATTTTCAGCAATCAAAGGGACGTAACTCTATGATAAATGGGCCTACTTGGCCGTTATTTGAACTCATCCGAGGTTTTATCCCTAGCCACTTTACATTTAAGTTTCAGAAAGATCCGATGAAAAATGAATGGGCTACCGTGATGACAAGGTCAAAAATCAGAATTTTCAGCAATCAAAGAGATGTAACTGTATGATAAATGGACCGACTTGGCCGGTTTTCGAACTCATCCGAGTTTTCATCCCCAGCCACCTTACATATAATTTTCAGAAAAAATCCGATCAAAACTGAAGGGGCTATGGTGATGACAAGGTCGAAAATCGGCATTTTCAGCAATCAAAGGGACGTAACTCTATGACAAATGGGCCGACTTGGCCATTTTTCGAACTCATTCGAGGTTTTATCCCAAGGCACCTTACATATTAAGTTTCAGAAAGATTCGATCAAAACTGAAGGGGCTACGGTGATGACAAGGTCAAAAATCGGCATTTTCAGCAATCAAAGGGACGTAACTCTATGATAAATGGGCCGACCTGGCCGGTTTTCGAACTCATCCGAATTTTTATGTCCAGCCACCTTACATATAAGTTTTAAAAAAATCCTATCAAAACTGAAGGGGCTACGGTGATGACAAGGTCAAAAATCGGCATTTTCAGCAATCAAAGGGACGTAACTCAATGAAAAATGGACCGACTTGGCCGGTTTTCGAACTCATCCGAGGTTTTATCCCCAGCCACCTTACATTTATTTTTCAGAAAGATTTGATCAAAACTAAAGAAGCTAAGGTGATGACAAGGTCAAAAATCGGCATTTTCAGCAATCAAATCAGTAACTGTATGAAAAATGGGCCGACCTGGCCGGTTTTCGCACTCATCCGAGTTTTTATGCCCAGCCATTTTACATATACGTTTCAGAAAGATCTGATCAAAACTAAAGGCGATACGGTGATGACAAGCATTTGCCCATTGTAAGTCTATGAGAAATTGGGATTGCCATAGCAACCAAAGTTTTTATTCAATTTTGATAAAAAGCTAAATTCTTCGTTGCTCCATTCAAGGCATGCTACAGATAAGAAATGATTGAGATCAGCTTGCAGGCTTCACCAGTAATTGCGACTTTTTGTTTAACTCTCGAATGTATAAATTGTAAATGAATGACCCTCATAACTTTCAAAACAGACGACAAATCGACAAACCAAAGCACAAAGGCGTGACTAGTGGAAACAAATTTGGCACAAGGTTGAAATTGCAATTTGGCACAAGATTGAAATCGCAGAAATCTCCATCTGATTACAGCTTTCCTTAGATAACTTAGTGTTACATGTGGGTTTACGGCGTCCCGCAAACCCGCATGCTGACAAGACGACCAAGGGCGATCTTTGACAGGTGAACCGGCAGCTGTGGGGTAAGGCACAAGAAAGATGTTACAATGTATATACAAGACATAAATTATTAACAGTTACTATATACATGTACAACAATAGGAACGCTAAACATTACATTTATTTGCTTCCATAATCAATTCACGACGTCCGTCCCGAAGGCAAAACTACGTTTTTTGCTCGGGCCGGTGACGGTGATTGTTATATAGAAGCAAATAACAAAATACACGATCAAAAATAAAAAAACGACTGTCCAGGAAAAATATAAGTCCACTTGGGGTGAACTGCGTCGACGCGCTGGTGTACTGAGAATTTAAATCATGTCGACTTCTTTCACTGTCAACTTGACTATCACCGTCAACTTGACTATCACCAACAACTTGATTATTCACCGACAACTTGATTATTCACCGACAACTTGATTATTCACCGATAACTTGTCGTCATTTTATGGTCTCGACGGTCTGTATTACGGTTCTGCCCGCCTCTGCAGGGCATCTGGACCAATACGTCGTACCAATACCTGCTCCTATTGACCAGGGAGTCATCTGACATTGGGCCTGCAAATGATAATAATCAACTAAAATACGGTTCACGAAAAGTATACACTATAACATGATCCCTGCCCCGGAGAAGTCTGAATACGTTCATGCATAAACCGTTACTGCGCATGCGCCGACCAGACAAACAGGCTGATCAGCACATGCGACAAATAACCGCGCAGCAGAACTCAACTTGACTGTGCAACGAAATATCAGCACCTAGCGCTTGAAACAAGAATACTCAAATTATGCTTCCTTACTGAGCACTACAGAAATCAATTAATGCTCACTACAACTGAGCATAATACTCAGTAAATTCGTGCTCACTACATTAGCCCAGGTAAGAGGCAATTGAACAGACCGCGCCTTTGCGCTACCTGGTCACTCGCCAATTATAGGAAACATAACAAACTCCATTTCATATCCTTCTCCGTGACACGGCTCACAAATATAGCTATTCACAAACTCATTACATTAACAGCTAGAAATTAAAACAGGAAGGTTTTTTATCTATTCTACACAACATCTCTCAATGTTTCACAGGGTTCAACACTGTTTGCCGTACATTCTTTCCGTATTTAGTAGGCACAACGTCAGAACCGCCTTCGCGACGCTGATGGCGTTGCTGACGTCATCCACGCCGCTCAGGCCGTTATAACGTGCGGCGACCAAATACCCTAACTTATCATCTGGTTCTTAACATGAACATATATGTACAAACAGTTTTCTTAAACAGAAACGGCATCATTACAAATGAACTCGTAATTCTTCTTGAACAAAATTATTTCTACACAACATGAACATGCTTGCAATATCAATTCATCATGGTTCATCATCACGGATAATCCGACAGGCTCTTGTCTACAAGTTCGCCCTGGTGATGAAGATATGGTTAAACCCGTCTTAATTTTACGTCCCCTCAACAACTGATGTCACATAGAGACGGGACCACGATTTTCTAACCAGCGATAGTCAAAAGTTATGGATCGAACAAATGACCCGACGTTTATAAATATATTTTACAAAATGGGTCTATAAAAGCCTAAAAGAATCTAGAATGACCGAGTTTCTGAGTTTTACGTCTCATCAACATCTAGGGTCATACGGAGACAGGACCTCGCTTAAAAGACTCATTCGAATTCAGGAGAAGCCTGGGATCGATCCTGCGATCCCCAGTTGGTAAAGCGAGTAGCATAATCACTACACCACAGAGGCTTCCAAAGTGAATCCAGAATAGGCTTCATAAAGTTGGGGTATACTAGAAGAAAACCCCTCCAAAACCTACAAGCATGTTCATACAAAAAATAATACTAAGCATAGACCAAGATGCTTCGTATGGCTCGTCACAATGTTGTGTGTGTACACTTTCACAATTGACCTGCTGCTGGTATAAGGTCCATTTTGCAGGGTATTTATATCTATGAATACTACAGAAAAATCATGCATACCCGTGCTAGCTCGCTAAAATTGTGACAAGTAAAGATACTATCCACAATCATAGCAATATAGCAAATTTCAGCAGATCATTGATCTCCGTTACAATTGCATTTCCCTTAGGGAAAAAGATGAAACCTCCCTTCAGATCAATTGTATAATTCCCATCAGTACGAATACCCACAACATTGTGACTGGTATGAGAAATATATATCGCACAATTTGGCGCTTGGCGACTTTTTAGGCAAACTATATAAAAATCAGCCTTAAAGCGGCCAACTGTATGGTGAATGATTTCCCCACAAACCACTGATGCATACATCGTATGATATGTGCACGATTTGTGCGTGGAGCGGCATATTTTGCCTACAGTATTTCACCTAAAATATTTAGTCGCGCTGCTTCGTCATATACTTACTAAAAATAATTTAGATGTGCATAAGCACCAGAAAGTTTTCCTATTCCATCTCGTAACACTTAGTGGCATGAAACCTTTTTGAGAAGTTGGCGGAGCTTGATCGCAAAAAGTCTCCCTGGTCTTCTTCATAGTGTAGTTTATATTTTCTTGTCCTTTTGAACCATTGATTTCATTGTAGAATTTTGAAAATATCTTAGGGTCACTGATGAGGCCTCAATGACCGAAATGTGAAATGTCAAAAGAAAGAATATGTAAAATAATGTATTTTTCTGTTGTAAAATTCACTAGAAAATAAATTTATGAAATATTACAAATAAGAGCTTGCAGGCAAACATTAACCTAATACCCGAGGCCGACGCCATCATATCTCAAATGGTATCAGGGTTATGGAGCGGACTCGATACTGATAGCAACTGCTATATTCAAAGTTCAAAAGGCAATAACTCCAAAAGTAGGAAAATCTGAGTTATAGTTTATATGTTCTGCACGTTGTCTCATGGTGTTCTACATATCTGTGAAGTTTCATGGCAATATCTCAAATGGTATCGAAGTTATGCAGCGGACACGAAACTACGATAAGAATGGCTATACATGTTCAATGTTCAAAGGGCAATAACTCCAAAAGTAGGAAAATCAGAGTTATGGTTGATATGTTCTGCGCGTCGTCTGATAGTGCTCTACATATCTGTGAAGTTTCGGGAAAATATCTCTGGTATCAGAGTTATGGAAAGGACACGAAATTGATAGCAACAGCTATATTCAAAGTTCAAAGGGCAATAACTCCAAAAGTAGGCAAACAGAGTTACGATTCATATGTTCTTCACGTCGTCTCGTGGTGCTCTACATATCTGTGAAGTTTTATGGAAATATCTCAAATGGTATCGAAGTAATGGAGCGGACACGAAACTATGACAGAAATGCCTATTTTCAATGTTCAAAGGGCAACAACTCCAAAAGTAGGAAAATCAGAGTTACGGTTTATATGTTCTGTACGTCGTCTGATAGTGCTTTACAATTACATATCTCTGAAGTTTCGTGAAAATAGCTCAAACGGTATTAAAGTTATGGAGCGGACATGGAACTATGGTGCGCTGTCGAACGGACGTACGGACGGACACTTAAAACTTCGGAGGGTATAACATAAAACCCCGCCATTTTTTGAATGGCGGGACATGAAAAGCCCTGTGGTGAACGGGAGCGGCGAAAAAGCAAGTAAGGATAAACTGGAAGCTGAAGTTTCGGGTCTGCACACAGGCGGCTTGGTTCTGTATGGTCGCTTTGAGCCAGTATGCCAAACTGAGTGACTGGGCAGACCTTTTTGTGGATCGCACTGTTCACTCCTTTAGCATGGGGAAGGGGCTAGAAAAGATGCCCTAAACAACAACCATTGGCTGGTTGACCGCGATCAGTGTAGATACCATTTAGCGGTCGAGCAACAAAGTAGAAGACAATGGTGATGCCTTCGACAATCGGTGCATGGCATGTGCCCGCCTTGATGGACAGTGCTGTATCAGGCAGACCACGGCGAAGAACAGCTCTAGTTGGTAGAGTACTTCGTCGGTACAAAGTCGAGATTGCAGCTCTGAGTGAGACTCGCCTTGCAGAGGAAGGGCTATTAAAAGAAGCTGGTGCTGGTTACACGTTCTGCTGGAGAGGACGCAAGAAAGAAGAGCGGTGTGAATCAGGGGTGGGTTTCACCGTCAGATCACACCTTATCAGCTAGCTCCAAGGAATTCCAAAAGGCATAAACGCGGAGACTTCCCTTATCGCAACTATTGTAAGTGCCTGTGAACCCAAAATGACCAACGAGATTCTATGCTGATCGGGATTCTGTAATTTCTGCTACACCCGGATAGACAAATCCATCCTCCAGGGACACATCAATGCTAGAGTGGGCACATACCACCAAACCTGGGAAGAAGTGGTTGGGGCTGAAGGAGTAGGAAGTGCAATAGGAATGGCCTTCTCCTTTTGTGGTAGTGAGCAGAGCATAACTTGCTGATCACTAACAGTCTTCCAACTGCCAAGTCGCAACACGACATATGTCATAGTTCGAAGGAAAGACAGGCAGGATGTCAGCGTGACAAAGACTATATTTGGTACAGACTGCTATACAACCAAGGGAGATGATTGTGACCTACCCGCACCCCACCCCCCCCCCCCTTCCACACACACATCCGACATACTTTTACTGACCGTTCATATGCGGTTTATTATTGTTATAGTTCGTCTTTGCATGTATGTATTGCTTATATATTGTTATTTTGGATAGCCATTTGGCATAACCGTCCTCTTGGTTTTCCGCTTGTGATGTTCCATTAAGGTTTAGCCCTTTTTGTGCCAAATAGAATCTTCCTCCTTAAAAAAAGCAGGAGTTTATTTCAAAATTAAGGGGTGTCAGGTTGTGTTTTCATCAAAATTTATTTGGAAAATGACTGAACTTTTAGCAAACAGTGGAGGCCCTGATCAGACGCCGCGTTTTGCGGCGTCTGATCTGGGCCTGCACTGTTTGCCAGGGTTCCCGGTTTGGGGTTTCCGATACTAAATGGGTTTAGTTATTACCTGTTCGTGTTTCTTTCCCATTGGTGTCTCTAACGGGAGGTTTGGGATATTTATATTCTGACCATTGCCTTCACTTCTATTTTGTTGCCAGCGAACTCAATCAACGAATTCCGCCTACATGGCGACCAAAAAGCAAGAAAGCGCCCATGAGACTGGGCGTCCCTAGGCTGATACAAGACCGCAAAAGCCAAAATAGAAGTAGAGGCAATGATCAGGTATCGATACAATTAACCCATAGCTCCCGTCAGAGACACCAAAGGGAAAGAAACACAAACATGCAACAACAGACCTAATGGAAACACCAACAGCGGAAAGCCAAAAGGACAGTTACTTTCCCAAAAAATGGCCAATAGGCTATCCAACATAAAATAACACGAGCGACACAAACACCTAAAGACAAACCATAACTAGAATACTGTCGATGGCGCGCCATCGCAAATCCCCACGCTTTCTACACAGGGGCCAAGTACAAAAACCCCTCACCCTGGGCCCTAATTTGACCCCAGGGTCAAAATATTACCTGTATTATATTCTACTAATCATGCCCTTCAATTTGATATGCCACATGACTATGTTCCAAAAAACTTAAATTTTGACCCTTTGACCCCTCCCCCAGGGCTCCAATCTGACCCCAGGGTCAAAATTTTACTTGTATTGTATTCTACCAATCACCCCCTGCAATTTGATATTCCATATGACAATAATCAGTAAAATTTGAATTTTGACCCCCTGACCCCCCCCCCCTCCCCCAGTCCGACCCCTTGGGCATGACCCAGGGGTCACAGCCAAAATCTCGTCCAATATGTGTTACATATATCATTAATCATTACTTATGCAAAGTTTGGTT
This sequence comes from Lucinisca nassula, assembly GCA_963580285.1. Taxonomy (NCBI): domain Eukaryota; kingdom Metazoa; phylum Mollusca; class Bivalvia; order Lucinida; family Lucinidae; genus Lucinisca; species Lucinisca nassula. Next base: position 91,050,202 of record OY757019.1, on the reverse strand, counting down.
TTAAAATCTATAAAATTGAAATTGAATTTAATTGATATATGACCTTTTGACCCTTCCCCAAGGCCCCTGGGGACGGGGCCAAAAATAAATGTGACGTTGCACGCCCTCATCATGTAAGGAAGCTGTGAACCAAATTTGGTTACATTCCGACCAGTGGTTAAGGAGGAGATAGCCGGACAGACAGACGGACAGACAGACAGACGGACGGACGGACGGAGGCGATAACAATATCCCCACTTTTCGTTGAAAAACGTGGGGATAACAAAAGTAAACCGCGACAGAAGAACCGCCTTTGAACGGTCAGCGGAAACGAATTCCACCCGGGGTGGGGTGGGGTGGGGTGGGGGGGGGGGCTTAAATCCGTTTTACGCGGCCACAATACTCGCCCTTATTTTCATCGCACATGAAAGCCCCGAGGCTTATTTCCAATGGGGTCCATTTGGGTTGGAAAAGAAGTCAATGAAATCCAGTCCTTTGCAGATAGAAAGGATATGAAGAAGTTCTTTGATGCACTAAAGACAGTCCCCAGAGTTCATGAATAACCTCTCTTCTTGGTGCAGATGGAACTAGTGTCTTCTGCGTGTCAAAGAGGCTATCTTGAAAAGATGGGCTGAGCACAATAGTTGTGTTCTTAAATCTATAGTGAGTGAGTGAGTGAGCGTTACGTCCCACCAACAGCTAAGGTCATATGGAGACGGGACCTCGGTTTAACGACTCATCCGAAAGTCTGGAGAAGCCCGGGATCGATCCTGCGACCCCTGGTATACAAGGCGAGTAGCGTAACTACTGCACCACGGGGCTTCTCTCTTAAACAGACTACAACAGATGGAATGTAAGATGCTGATTGACAAGTTCCCAGTCGTTTCTGAAACAATGAAAGCAATCTGACGAGGCTCCGTGATCAGATGCAATACCTGCTGAGATCTACAAAGCATGGGGTACTCCAGTTGCAAAGAATTTCACATTATGTGGAGAAAACGATGTCATCCCTCAAGAATTCAAGGGTGCGTCAATTATCCACGCATACAAAAGGAAAGGAAACCTCAAGTCTGTGACGATCATCGTGGCATATCTTTATTGTCAATTGCCGGGAAGGTCCTTGCAAGAGTCCTATTTAACGGACTGAATTAACACCTTGAACAGTCAGGGTTTCTCCAGAAAGCCAGTGTGGATTCAGAAAAGACAGAGGAACAATTGTCATGATCTTAAAAGCAAGGAAGCTTCAAGAGAAATGCCAAAAATAGAACATGGACCGCCACAATGATCTTTGTCGACCTTACTAGAGCATTTGACAGTCAATCGTGAGGGTCCTTGGAAACTTATGGCCAACTAAATTCATAACAATGGTGAGGCGGTCCACAATGGTATGCATGCACGGGTCCAAAATGATGGTGAATTTTCTGATCCTTCCCTGTGACAAATGGGGACAAGCAAGGCTGTGTACTAACCCCAACACTGTTCAGCACGATGTTCTCTGTCATGTTCACAGAATAGAATAGAATAGAATAGAATAGAATAGGATTTATTCCACAAGGGGCCCTAACCGGGCATAAGTCATATATACAAACATACAACACATGTATCAATAAATATTGCACAACATATGCAAACATGAATACCACTGGTCGTTGAGCCTCAAACCCCAAACAAGCCAATAAAATACCTCATCAACAAACCCCTGAACAAGTGGAATCAGTCCTACACAGACAGCTCCCCTTTCACTATATAAAACCGAATCTGTCCGTACAAAACTGACCCTCCTGACACCAAACACTTCAAGTCCCATTGATAAACAGGCGCTGCAAGTAACCAATCTTGTAAATGTCCGGGGCTCAAATACCGGTGAGGAGTACCTGAAATAAAACATATATATGTACATAAATGCTTTTAGTGACCTACTAATTGTTTGAAAGTGACTTTATTGGTTACTAGACTGTTGTTTCCTAACTTCAAAACAAGCAAATATGTGACTTGAAAGTTTTTGTATGATATCAATATCCTCATTTGCCATTAACCACATGAATTTGCTTTCTTCATTTAAATCTTTAAAGTTTTTGCATTCTTTTTCAATATATGAAAACAATTTATGTCGCTCAGTTGAATACTTTTGGCATTTAACTAAGAAATGGAGTTCATCCTCTGTTTCGTTTTTGTTGCAATATTTACAAATTCTCTCGGTGGCTTTTATATTTCTATACCTTCCCCTCTCAATTGCTAGTTGATGCGCACTAATTCTGAACTGAGTGAAACACTTTCTTACATCCCTATTTTTGATTGCTTTTAGATATATCTCTTTTTTAAAGGTAGATATATAAGTGTAATAAGTACGTAATTTTCCGTGTTTAACCACCGCTATCTCTTTAATCTGTTTTTCCCAATATTGCATTGATCGTTTGATTAAATTAGATTTAATAGCATCTATACTAACTGTTTCATCAGTATTAAGCTGATCTAAAATGTACTTTAACCCTGTGTACCAACATTGTTTGCCATTATCGTGTAATTCCTTACTTGTCTTTAAAGTTTGAACTAAAAGACTATTGCTATCCATTGCTTCAATTCTTTTAAAGTACTTGATGATACCACATATTATATCAATAAAGTAAGGCGTTCATGGATGGTGACAGTAGTATACTTATTATGTAACGTTTTGATGGGGAGCTTTTTAACCTTAGCCAAAACCCATGGTGCAGACAGAGGTGCTAGATGAGTTCCTCTGTGCTGATGACATAGCAAAGGTAGCTCCAAAAATGAGAAGATGAAAAAAAGAGTGTTGTTCAAATATCTGACTCCCGTGTTAGCTATGACCACACAACAGCATCAAAAAGACTGAGGTGTTTTATCAACCAGCACCTGACCAGCCTTACAAGGAGCCCACTATCATAATGAAAGGTCAAAGGATGCAAATGGTAGAAAAATTCACCTACCTTTGGAGCACATAGTCAAGGGTCGTGCACATTGATGATGAAGTCAATGTCAGCTAGTTCGTGGTAGTGTTTGGGATCGGAGTTGAATCAGACTTGACCAACCTTCATGCGGACGGAACAAGTTATTTGTCTAAATCGCGACGGAAGTAAGGGAGAGGATTACGGCCGCGTTAAACCGATTTAAGCCCCATTCCCTATGGGATGCCGTTTTACTATTGAATCCATTTTTAGAGATATCCATAAGTCGATTTATGGATATCTATAATTCGAATTATGGATACCCATAAATCAAGCCGAATAATGGATATCCATAATTCGAACTATAGCTATCCATAAATCGAATTATAAATATGCGTAATTAATTCAGAGCGATTTATTGATATCCATAATTCGAATTATGGATGTCACTAATTCCAATTATAGATATCAATAAATCAAAATATGGATATCCATTATTCCGCTGATTTATGGGTATCCATAATTCCATATTTCGAATTATGGATATCCATAATTCACCGCAAAAGCCTTTGGTTTCAGTCATTATTTATTGTATTTATTTGACAAGACGAAATATGGATATCCATAAATAGAATTATGGATATCCATAAATTTTGTTTGTTTGTTTGATTTGAGGATGGGCCGAATAATGGATATTCATAATTATAATTATCGATATCCATAAATCGATTTGCATTATGGATATACATAAATTGAATTATGGATATCCATTATTCGATTTATGGATATCCATAATTCAGATCGATTTATGCAAATTTTATGGATATCAATACAGCCCCCCCCCCCCTCACCCCCCCCCCCCCCCCCCCCACCACACACACACACAAACACGTAGAATTCGTTTCACTGACTGTTCCAAGGCGGTTCTGTCGCGGTTTATATTTGTTATGGTTTGTCTTTGAGTGTGTGTATCGCTCATATATATTATTTCTGTCTTGGATAGCCAATTGGCCATTTTGTGGGAAATTAACTGTCCTTATGTTTCCATTAGGGTCTAGTTATTTCATATTTGTGTTTCTTTCCCTTTGTTGTCTCTGGTGGGAGCTGAAGGTTAATTGAATCGATTCCTGATCATTTCCTTCGTTTCTATTTTGACACAAAGTTCAGTTTACAGAGTTGTGTAATATGGGGTGCCGTTTTACTATTTAATCCATATTTAAAGATATCCACAATTCGATTTATGGATATCCACAAATCGAGTTATGGATATTCATAAATCAGCCGAATAATGGATATCCATAATTCGAATTATAGATATCCATAAATAGAATTGTGGATATCCATAATTCGATTTATGGATATCATTAATTCAGAGAGATGTGTGGATATCCATAATTCGAATTATGGATATCACTTATTCCAATTGCACGACCCGCATAAAAAGCGACCGACTGAAGTCGGTTGATTTTCTAAGAGTGCCCTAATATCACCGTGTCATTCTGTCATTCGGTCATTCTGTCAGTCTGTCAGTCTGTCTGTCCGTCCGTAACCCGTTTGTGAAAATTGGTGATAGTGACTTAACCGCTTGGAATATTGAAACAATTTTTGGCATACTGATAGATATCAATGAGATCTAACCAATGAACATGCGAAATATTACATTCCATTTAGTATAGCCTCGCCGAGGCGAAAAATGTGAACATTTTCGAACTGCTTCTCCTCGGAAACCGTTGGGCCGATTGAAGTCAAATTTCAAATGGAGCCTCTATGGGATGGGGGAAACCAAAATTTGCTCATGGGGTCCAGGTCACATGACCAAAATGGCCGCCAAGCCATATATGGTCTGTCTGTCTGTCCGTAACCCGTATGTGAAAATTGGTGATAGTGACTTAACCGCTTGGAATATTTAAACAATTTTTGGCATACTGATAGATATCAATGAGATCTAACCAATGAACTTGCGAAATATAACATTCCATTTAGTATAGCCTCGCCGAGGTGAAAAAATCGTAACCCGTTTGTGAAAATTGGTGATAGTGACTTAACCGCTTGGAATATTTAAACATTTTTTGGCATACTGATAGATATCAATGAGATCTAACCAATGAACTTGCGAAATATTACATTCAATTTAATATAGCCTCGCCGAGGCGAAAAATGTGAAAATTTTTGAACTGCTTCTCCTCGGAAACCGTTGGGCCGATTGAAGTCAAATTTCATATGGAGCCTCTATGGGATGGGGCTAACCAAAATTTGCTCATGGGGTCCAGCTCACATGACCAAAATGACCCCCAGCCATATATGGTCTGTCTGTCTGTCCGTCCGTAACCCGTTTGTGAAAATTGGTGATAGTGACTTAACCGCTTGGAATATTGAAACAATTTTTGGCATACTGATAGATATCAATGAGATCTAACCAATGAACTTGTGAAATATTACATTCCATTTAGTATAGCCTCGCCGAGGCGAAAAATGTGAACATTTTCGAACTGCTTCTCCTCGGAAACCGTTGGGCCGATTGAAGTCAAATTTCATATGGAGCCTCTATGGGATGGGGGAAACCAAAATTTGCTCATGGGGTCCAGGCCACATGACCAAAATGGCCGCCAAGCCATATATGGTAAAAACCCTTCAAAAATAGTCTTCTCCAGAACCACTGCGCAGATTTCCACGAAACTTGATAAATGGCATCTGGGACGTAGGCCCATCATAAATTGCTAAAATGGTGACCCTGGGTTGACCTTGACCTTCTTTGTGCCTAAGTCAAACTTTGACACATATGCTTTTGTACTGGAAAATGTGAGAATGCATTTTATCCTGCAAACGATTCAAAATACAGTACTAAAGTATAAGATATATTTTTGCTCCTTACGATAAGGCGCATTTATTGGGGGAACCGTTTTAGGTCCAGGTCACATGACCAAAATGGCCGCCATACCCATATATGGTAACACTCATAAAGCTAAAAGCATCCGGCGGGTCGTGCACTTCAGCTGAAGCACTGGTTATGGGTATCAATAAATCAAAATATGGATATACATTATTCGGCTGATTTATGGATATATATAATTCGAATTATGGATATCCATAAATCGAATTATGGATATCTATAAATCGGTTAAGGATATCCATATTTCGAATTATAGATATCCATAATTCACCATAAAAAGCCTTTTCAGACATTTTAATTGTATTTATTTGCCAAGACGAATTATGGATATCCATAAATCTAATTCATAAATGTATCGAATAATGGATATCCATAATTCGAATTAATGATATCCATAATTCGAATTATGGATATTCATAAATCGAGCTGAATTATGGATATCCATAAATCGAGCTGAATTATGGATATCCATTAATCGAATTATGGATATCCATTATTCGATTTTGGATATCCATAATTAGAATTATGGATATCTATAAACCGAATAATGGCTATCCATTATTCGATTTATGGATACCTCGAATTATGGATATCTATAAGTCGAAGAATGGATATCCATAATTCGATTTATGGATAATTCAAATTATGGATATCCATAAATCGAAATCGCCCCCGCCCATAGGGGCTTGAAGAAAAATATGGTTTGCATGATGCTTCCACGCAGAGCTGAATCCGGTCCGCACACTAGTACTGGTAAACCGCTTAGAGGATCTAAGCCTGTCAGGGAACCGCGGTGCGAGGCGGCCGTCCATGCTAATAAACTCTGTTGGTTTCATTGGGCGACAGGGCTTGAGATGTCATTTCATCCCAATGTCGGGCATAAGTCCCACAAAATTGGAAGCAGCGTCTCCAAAATTACCTTTACAGTATTGACGGGGACGTTAAACCTCAAATCAAACAAACAAAATCCATAAATCGAAAAATGGATATCCATTATTCGATTTATGGATACCCATAATTCAGATCGATTTGTGGATATCATTAAATAATTATGATAGCCATAATTCGAATTATGGATATGGATATCTATAAGTAGGGAATAAATAGTACAATGGCGTCCCATAGTGTACTTATATGCATGCGAAAACGTGGTCCATACAAGCTGTCTTAGAAACCTTTAAAGATTGAGTCCTGAAGGTGCGTGAAGTTAGCAGGAGAACATTTCCAGCCGGAACTTAATCTCCTGCAGTTCCGGCTGGAACTGCTCTCCTGCTAACTTCACGCACCTGAGTCCTGAAAAGAATGTAGCGGCAAAGGTCTTTTTACCAGGATGCCTGGGAACATTGCTCTGTGGAGAAATGGGCAAACGCTCCCATGTTGGCCAGGAGAAGCGTTACAAGGACACCCTCAAATCCGCCCCCAAGGCCTTCAACATACCAACCGTGAGAGTCGTGGGAAAAAATGCACTGGACCCAGCAAAGTGACGAGGCCTCATCAGAAAGGATGCTAGGAAAGGCCTCGATCATTAAAAAGAATCACGAAACCGCAGAACTAAGGAATCGCCAAAAGAGCTGTCTTCCTCTAACATCTGTTGCTGGCAGTACAGAGCTCTCAAGCCTTGTAGCCCAATGAAATCAATAGGGTTTATAAGCATGGACCATCCGACTCGCACCGCTTTGCCTGGGCAGACTTCGGTTTACCAGTACTCGGGTGCTGTCGGTTTCGCATCATGCAGCTCATCTATTTCTTCAAGCCCCGATGGGTGGTGGCCGTCTTGGTTCAACCATAAATAGTAACTTTTCGGGAAGATACATCACGAAAACACGCCTATATAATTTTGACCCCCTTGAACCCCACTTTTATATAGTAAAACTGGGGTTTCAGGGGGTATACCTTATTTTTCTTATTTCTGCTCTAAAATATAGATTGTGGGTACTCGTTAGAACCGCCTCGATGAGGCGGTTCTAACGAGTGCCCACAATCTTTATTGTGATATCACAATTTTTCATCTTAAAATCTTCATTTTTTGGCGATAAAAGTATCAATGTATTTGTATAGGCGTGTTTGCGTAATGAATGCTAAACTAAGATGGTGATTCAAAATAAGCAAACTAGGGAGCTTTGTTTTTGAGCCACTTTGACTACTTCTGTTCAGGTTTGAGTAAAAGTTAAAAACACAAATTACAAGTCGCCCAGAATAAGGTTGTCAGGTTTATCAATCAATTATAGGACCAAGAATTAGAGTCACAAATAAAATGTAATGTGAATTAAATCTACTAAAATGTCTTCATTCACAAAATCATAGAAAGTATCACGGGGATGAAAAAAGAACATGGCTTGACCGGGACCCTATGACATAAAAGGATCAAGATTATTAGGACACAATTTCTGTCCGAAATTAAAGGGCTTTAGTTGAAGAGACATTGCCCAATCACATGTCGAGATCCAGTGACTCAGTGTGGACTGTCCGTCGGCGTGAGGCCAGTTAGCGTTGCAGCACGCACATGACTTGCCGGTGGAGAGATCACCTCTCTCAGCTGTTGCTTTATGTGAGCTCTTCCACTTGTGACCCGAGCGAGGCTCGAACCACAGCGGTGAGATACCTAATGATCAAGAGCGCTGAATCAGAGGAGAGAGAGAGAGAGAGGGGGGGGGGGAGACACACACACACACAGGCATCTTCTGAGCCAAAATCTTGACTTCTTTTCCAACCCAAATGGACCCCATTGGAAATAAGCCTCGGGGCGTTCATGCACTATCAGTGGGTTATCAAAAACGGGCCTCCGTGGCCTAGTGGTTAAGAGCTTTGAATCTTGATCATTTGGTATCTCACCGCTGTGGTTCGAGCCTCACTCGGGTCACATGTGAGTGACGCCAAGTTCTGCAAAGGAAGGTCAGCTGGTTTTTCTCCGGGTACTCCGGTTTTCGCCCACCTCTGATTAACGATCGGCTTGATTTAAGTGAAATAATCTTGAATAGGCCGTGAAACCAAAACCAAAAGAAGGGGGGGGGGGGTATCAAGAACATATTTATTGAATTTTAAGACATGTTGTATTCATTATACATGTATTTTATCAGTATCAAATATTTTGGCTAGATCTATTCGATTATTTCGACAGCTGAATGTGCTGATGATTGTGTAGCTTAATTTACCTCTTTTAGGATCACAGGCCCGGACCAGGGGCTTAACCATAACCAAAATATTATTGCGCAAAACAAGAAAAATCTTTGGAGAACATCATTCTTCGAGATGGGGCTACTCTTTAAGGAAAGAATTGGCTCCCGAGGGGAGCCAATTCTTTCCTTTAAGAGCAGCCTACTTGAAGTATTCTTACTTATATATAATATGTAATGAAGAGTACTATTATTGAGGTGCTTTTTGTTCATTGCAAACTTATTACATTATGACACGCGTAATGGGCTTTACGCCTATGCGGACTGTATATGAATGTTGTTTGACATATCACCGGTAACAATTCTGACTGAACAATGAAAACTTTTTAACGTCAATCTTAGATTCCGATGGAAAAAAAAAAGAGAAAAAAATTGTTAGCATGTTGTTCAGAAAAGTTTGACATATCAGACATGTTAAAGCAATACTGACGACCCATACAACCACGTGGTTTTTCCGCCATTATTGTTTACAATTTCTCGCAAGACAAACACGAGGCTGTATATTTTTAGTCGTGACTTCAGTAAGAATGAATGAAAAAAGTTTTCATGTGTCAAAATTGTTTTTTCCACGGCGTCAGTATATATTCATGAACTTTCTATGTAATGTTTCACACCAGACTCTTTCACACGGGGTCATTTCGCATCCTTGACCTATATCGAAAGTAGACCTGACATTTTGGTTCTCGGTACAATGCAATGCCGCAATGCTGTAACAGAGGAACAGGTGCGCGACGCAATTGCTCGCCGGAAACCAGAAAATTGCACCGAGGAAATTTTGCCGTGATGACGGGCTAGATTTGACAGTTTTTCAAACAATATTCAGCACTTACAGACCTACTCAAAAAGGGGATCGTGTCTTAGACGGTAAGCTTACAGATTAGTGTATCATACTGTGGAATTAATTTTCGAAATCATGTCGTTTTTCATTGACCTTTTTTGAAACTTGTGCGCTGAATGAAGTGTGTTTATATGACACATGGTTCTCGAATTTTGGCAGCCAGGCGTCGTTAGCTTTCATAATTAGATGGCTGCAGCGAACAGCTGATTGTTACCTGCTGCATTTCTTGTACAGAGGTGTGTGTGATATGGAAATTCTTCATCTCTCTACAGTTTTATGGGAATCTAGAGGATAATTTATGCTGATTTAAGGGTTTACCGAAGTACAAAAAGTGGGTGGGGTACCCCTCAACATGACTTTTCTTTTCAGCCAAAACACGGAGTCGGAGAAAAATTTTGAATATACTGGAAAGTAACACGTCTTCAAACATAACATTAACTAATAAGCAATTATCAAACTGCTTGTAGGTTTACACAGCCGATGCAAAAAATGAGGGTGACAGCATTTGCGCTCAAAGTCATATTTACCTAATTTTTCAGGACCTAAAATGTACAGTGTACTGTTCTTGGAAGGGTGAACTACAATGTCTTAGAGTATTACTAACCAAAATTGTCTCCTGTCTAAGAAATATTTGTGCCACCACGAGATATTTTTCATAAGTTGTTTGGTCGCCATTTTTCATTCATGGGATTTGTAAACAAAATATCAACACTTATTTGGAAACGCATATCGCCAAATCGGCTCGACGATGTAACATGACAACTATGCGCCGTGAAACAGGAACCCTTCCTGCATAGTTCTGTGCAAGTTTAAGTATTTTACAAACTTACGATTAATCATCCATCAGGTCAATTTTATAGTCATTTTTTAATCATAACAGCTGATTGGAAACATTTGTTGTTGAGCATGAGGAAGTCATGGCTTTATCACATAAATATTACTACGCCTCAAGCGGCGCTAGGACAAAACATCGGAAAAATTCAGATATGTCCTCAAAGTTTTTGTTGTTTCATAAATCTAAATGACTTTTGTGCTTAAATTGCTTAAAATTGTTCTTGAATAAATGGTAATTCTTCAAAAACATGAATATTTTGGGACTATATTTTTGCGTTCGTGTCACCAGATATGGAAGTCCTTAGGTGTTTCGATTCCGGGACGTTTCGCCCCCAAACCATTTCCTCCCCTAGTCGTTTCGCCCCCCAAGACGTTTCCTCCCTGGTCGTTTCCTCCCTAGTCGTTTCGCCCCCCCCCCCCCCTGGTAGTTTCGTCCCCCTAGTCGTTTCGCCCACTTTTTCCTGTAAAACTAAGTTTCACTTTTATAAGAGGTGAGAAGAGATAACTATTTAAGAAGCATCATCGCCCTGTCACGTCGCCTAAGGATAACTTGTCCTTAGTTACCGGCCGTAACCGGGCCTTAAAAGTGGCCACTCGGAGAGATGTGACTAGGACTTGTTACACTAAAATCATTGAGGCTGTTTTCTTCAAAAACAGCCACCTTAACCTCAATTTATATAGAGAAAAATGAGGTTTACGGGGGTGTTCATTATTTTACTTATTTCCGTTCAAAGTCATGGGCGGTGGGTACTCGTTAGAATCCTCCCAATATAGCGGCATTAACAAGAACCCACAAACCATGTTTGCAATATATAGCTTTACGAGTACTTTGTCTGGTCTGAAAAAAAAAATGTTATAACTAAAACAGAGTACAATTAACAAAAAATAAGAAGAAAAAAAAAATAAAGTAAACACCAACATTAAATCAAACACATGAACGTGTAACTTGAGTGATAAATAAATCAATAAATCATTCCACTGACCGTTCCAAGGCGGTTCTTCTGTGGCGGTTTATTTATGATGTTGTTTGTTACTTACTGTGTGTATCACTTGGCCATATTGCCATTTTGTGGGAAAGTAACTGTCCTTATGGCCTTCCTTTGTTTAAGTTTCCATTATGGTCTGGTCGCTTAATGTTTGTGTTTCTTTACCTTTGGTGTCTTTGATGGATGGAGTAAGTTAATTGTATCGATTCCTGATCTTTGTTTTACTTCTACTTTATCTGTCCCACATAGGCGATGCTCCCATCGCTCACACAGACACACATATCACAAGAAATAGAATGGCGGCGGCCATCTACTTCCTTCTGACATGCGATACATAAAACAGACATTATTCTACTTCAAGAGACTTTGATAAACGTATTTGACGAATTCAAAGATGTATGGTGCTGGGATGTTTGGGCGAAGCTTATATATTCCTATCTTCGGCGTTTGAAATATTTTCTAGAATTTAAAGATAAACCAATTGTGACAATTTTACCAACCGTTTTTCAACCGTTGCTGGCCGACACTGTTAAAGAACCAACCGACCAATTTAAAAACAATTATTGTTTCATAGAGCACGTGCTTTCGCACCTAACCATTAATCTTTGCTGACCGAGTCTGTTGACGGACCAACCGACCAATTTAAAACAAAAACCTGTCAAGGTGATTAAGCGATAATTTAAGACATTTAACTTGAAAAGAGCTTTCGCACCTAACCATTAATCTTTGCTGACCGAGTCTGTTGACGAACCAACCGACCAATTTAAAACAAAAACCTGTCAAGGTGATTAAGCGATAATTTAAGACATTTAACTTGAAAAGAGCACGTGTTTTCACACCTCGTCATTAATCGCATCAGTTGCGTGATTAATGTGTCAAATCAAAAATACAGGTAATACTTATCATAATTTCTTTAAATTACATGTTCTTCTCTCACTCTTTCTCTCCCTTTGTCTCTGTCACACATGGAGATAATAAATTTTATATATATATATAAAAAACAAAATAAGAAAATATTTTGGGGGCGAAACGACTAGGGTTGGGGGGCGAAACGACTAGGGGGGAAACGACCAGGGGGGAAACGTCTTGGGGGCGAAACGTCTTGTTACCGGTGTTTCCGGTTTCATTGACAAGCCTTTGAAAAAAAAAACATGTTAAAAAATTTCACAAATTTTGCACTGTAGACATGTGAATCAAGGTAAGCATTTATAAAGAGCCTTAGATTATGGATTTTGCTGTAAGAATGAATAGGTTCAAGAGTTCGATTGTCGAAAAAACGCCACTTATTTGTGTTTCAACATCTAGTCTAATTTACGTTATTGATAGTAAACCTATACCTCGTGACCAAATGTAAACATGTATGGTGGTCAATCGAAGATGGCAGTTATGCGCTCTCTGCAATTATTTTGTGGCATACTGTCAATGTTGTTATAATTAAAATATGTGGCCCTGAAAAGGATACATAGTTCTCTAAGGAAAGAATTTGCTCCACAGGACCAAAATTGTTCCTTTTCAATTTAAACACTTATTGATAAGGGAGACAAAATAATTTGGCTCCTTTGAATGTGTATCCTTTCTTTCTACTTAAACTGCGATCGGTCACATCTGACCATTACTCGCAGGTGTACATTACATGCACACCAGGTTTGCAGGATGAAAGCCTACACAGTAATCATCACCCCCCCCCCCCCCCACCCATCTGGGCTTGAAAAAATAAATGGGCTGCATGATGATTCCACGCAGAGCTGAATCGGAAAGCACACAAGGACTGGTAAACCGGTTTTATAGAGAATCTCAGCCTGCCCAGGAAAAGCCGTGCAAGTCGGACCCTCCATGCTTATTTATAAACCCTTTTGGTTTTCTTTTTTTTCTCCCAATACTGTTTTCGGTCGATTCTGACCATGATAACAGGTTTGGGGTGTGGCACAAAAAGTTTTCAATCCCCATCCCAAAAAAAGAGCTTTGTGACACTGCCACCAGCAGATTAAAACTATTTACAAGAAGTCATCAGGGGAAGGAATCCATACCTATCCCCTGCCCAACCCTATGATATTATATTTTGGCCTGAAACCCATCAACTGTCTAAAAATAGACAGCTTCGATTGTAAGTTGCAATTGTCTCTTAAAACCATCCATGTAAGCATTAGGACGGTGATACTGAAAGGGATGGGGCCTGGTTCTCCTACATCCTCCAACAGCTCCAGATAGGTACCTACTCTTATTTATAAAGGTTTCTTTGGGCGACAGGGCTTCAGGTGTCATTTAATCTCAATGTCGGGTAAAAGTCACACAAAATTGGAAGCAACTTCTCCAAAATGACCTATATAGTGTTGACGGGGACGTTAAACTTCAAATCAAACAAAACAGTGACATGAAAACAAGGGAGACAACTAAAACTTCCAATGATTCAGTTGTAGCAGCTGCAGCAGTTATTGTCCACCATACCTTTTTTCTAGACTACTTTTTGGCAACAAATATGTCTGGAAATTGTATTATTTTGATACACAGTATGGGCACAAATTTGCTGTATACTCTACTGTGGAATATTTTTGAGCAATGACATTCTCACACATTGTAGTAGAATAACCTATGAACCTATTTATGCAATTTTATTTGTCTATATTACCATGGAGAATATGTATGAACGCAAATGGATTGAAGCACATAAAGAGAGGTATGTTTTTCTCAATAATTCCTGAATTTCTGAAAAAGTTCTAATAGGACATGTGAATAAGTTGAAATAAACTATGGGCCAAGTAACTTTTCAAAAAACTTGACAGTTTTGCAAAATTCAATTAAACAAATTTTGAACACCACACCATTACCCCACCCACTTTTTGTACATTGGCATCCCCTTAAACCGTATTTTTAGTAAATTTCAAGGCCACCCTGGTCGCTGCCTGACACCGTCTGTGAGCCAATCAAATTCTAGGATGTATTGCATCCAGTATCTTAGCTTTAAAAGTCAAGGTTTAGGCAATAAATTTTGCAATTGCCCAATCCATTTTTGGGGTTGGATAGATGATGTACTGTACAATAAAGGATCATTGAAACATTTCATTGCCATGGTCAGGCATAGTAGCAGATGTCAGTGACATTTCACAATAAACCACAGGGGTCCCTTTTAGGAAGTGACAGAAAGAGGTCTCCAGTGGGGTATTCAGTCAAAATACCACCTGCTGTAATTTCTATATTTTACCGCAGTGATTTTATGGCATTTTTTTTATCTTTTCTCATTCAATGACATGTCAGACACCCTAAAAGTACCACAGATTTTAAATAGTTCCCCCCAAAAAGTCAGTTTTAGAAGTTATTGCTAACGCGGTGCGAGGCGGACCGTCCATGCTAATAAACCATATTGGTTTCATTGGGCGACAGGGCTTGAGATGTCATTTCATCTCAATGTCGGGTAAAAGTCCCACAAAATTGGAAGCAACGTCTCCAAAATGACCTTTACAGTGTTGACAGGGACGTAAAACCTCAAACGAACAAACAAACTAAATGGCATACACCCCCAAAAACCAATGTTTTTCCTAAAATCCAGCAAAATAGTAAACTTTCACTTGAAATTCTAAGTTTCCGACAGATTGGTCCGTTAGGCCTAAAAAACTGTTTCTGCTAGCATGGGTACAGAGGGTATGGGTTGGTCGCTAAAACTTTATTTTTTGTCATTTTTTTATTTGATTTGACATTAAAACATTCAAATAATGAGGTTAA
The DNA here is from genome assembly GCA_963580285.1 of Lucinisca nassula. Lineage (NCBI taxonomy): Eukaryota > Metazoa > Mollusca > Bivalvia > Lucinida > Lucinidae > Lucinisca > Lucinisca nassula. The sequence goes on along the minus strand of OY757019.1, from coordinate 91,034,879 downwards.
AAGCATCAAGGAAGCAAAAGAACAGGTCTTAAATTATTAATTTTGCTAGTTTGACAGTTTTATGAGTTCTCATGATCATCAAAAGTGGAAAATATTATGGTTGGTAGGTAAGAAAATCTTTTGACGGCAATAAAAATTGCAGGGTCAGCCTTTTTTAGACCTTCATAGACACACAACAAAAATAGATATCGTATTGACCCGAAGGAATGGGGACAGATAGGCCTGAGCAAACATTGCAGACCCATGGTTCAGTTGCAGTCTGATCCCTGTCTACACTGTTTGCCATTCCGTCCGCACCTTTTGGGTACCTTGCTGGATTGTGAGGCAAATTTTTAGCTCACCGTCACGTAGTGACAAGTGAGCTTTTGGGATCACCTTTTGTCTGTCATGCGTGTGTGCGTCAGTGCGTGCATAAACTTTTTCTTCAAACAACATCTCTTCCTAAACCACTGATCAGATTTTGACCAAACTTGACAGGAATGATCCTTAGGTGGTCCCCTTTCAAAATTGTTCAAATGGTTCCGGTCTATTGCACAGTCAGGTCACAGAAGTCATAAATAGATTTTTTTCACCGAAAAATATTCTTCTCTGAAACCACAAGGAACAGGTCTTTGATATTTGGTATGAAGCTTCATCTAGTGGACCCCTACCAAGATTGTTCAAATTATAGTGCTGGGGCCCAAAATGCCCCCGCCCCGGGGACCTTTGGTTTTACCTGGACTTATATAGGGAAAATCTTTATAAATCTTCTTCTCTGAAACCTCTTTAGAAGCCTACGTGTTTTAGTGGTTAGGCTACTCGCCTTGTAAACCAGGGATCGCATGATCGATCCCGGGCTTATCCAGACTTTCGGATGAGTCTTTAAACCGAGGTCCAGTCTCTGTATGACCTTAGCTGTTGGTGGGATGTAAAACACTAACACTCACTCACTCTCTGAAACCTCAAGGCCCAGGTCTTTGATATTTGGTATGAAGCTTCATCTAGTGGACCCCTATCAAGATTGTTCAAATTATAGTGCTGGGGCCCAAAATGCGTGCCACCCTCCCCCGCCCCAGGGCCCTTTGATTTTACATGAGCTTATATAGGGAAGAAAATTCTTTAAAAATCTTCTTCTCTGAAACCGCAAGGCCCAGGTCTTTGATATTTGGTATAAAGCTTCATCTAGTGGATCCCTACCAAGATTGTTCAAATTATATTGCTGGAGCCAAAAATGCCCCCGCTCAAGGGCTCTTTGGTTTGATATACCGTATTCGCCCTAATTAGCACACATGCTCCTATAAGCGCACACCTAAGCTAATTTTGAAAAGGAAATGCATAAGCGCACACTTTACAGTAACCTCCCCCTGGAAGCTCTCACAGTAAATCGATAAAAATAACTTACCGTAATCGCCCTATTTACCGCACCGTGCGCTTAGTTTTTTCAAAATCGTGTCAAAAAATCGTGGTGGAAAATCAACCTATTAAGCGCACACAAATTAAAGTGTGTATTAGAGCTGTCGAATGAATTTGACAGAAATGCAGTTGCTTTGCCTTCACTGTTGAAGAAATAACGGTAAGTATTTATAGATTTCCTGTGAAAGCTTCAATGGGAGGTTACTGTAAGGTGTGCGAATATGCATATTTTTTTCAAAAATAGCTTTGGTGCGCGCTTATAGGAGCATGTGCGGTAATTAGGGCAAATACGGTAGTTATTTCTTCAACAGTGAAGGCAAAGCTTAGTATCCTTTTCCGTCCCATTAAATATCAGTATGCATCATCTGGGAAGCTATTGTTTTCGCATCGAGTGTGCGCTAATTAGGAAGATTTTTTACTGTGATTTTTTAACACGATTTTGAAAAAAATTAAGCGCACGGTGCGATAATTAGGGCGAATACGGTAGACTTATATAGGGAAAATCTTCTTCTCTGAAACCACAAGGCCTTGGTCTTTGGTATTTGGTATGAAGCTACATCTAGTGGACCTCTACCAAGATTGTTCAAATTATAGCCCTGAGACCAAAATTGCCCCCGCCTCGAGCCCTTTGGTTTTTAGCTCACTGTCACGTAGTGATGAGGTGAGCTTTTGGGATCACTTTTTGTCCGTTGTGCGTCCGTGCGTGCGTGCGTAAACAATTTCTTCAAACGACATCTCCTCCTAAACCACTGATCGGATTTTGACCAAACTTCACAGGAATGATCCTTAGGTGGTCCCCTTTCAAAGTTGTTCAAATGGTTCCGGTCCGTTGCACATCTAGGTCACAGGAGCCAAAAATAGATTTTTTTCACCGAAAACTTAAAAAATCTTCTTCTCTGAAACCACAAGGCCCAGGTCTTTGATATTTGGTATGAAGCTTCATCTAGTGGACCCCTACCAAGATTGTTCAAATTATAGTGCTGGGGCAAAAAATGCCCCCGCCCCGGGGCCATTTGGTTTTACATGGGCTTATATAGGGAAATCTTTAAAAATCTTCTTCTCTGAAACCCTAAGGCCCAGGTCTTTGCTATTTGGTATGAAGCTTCATCTATTGGACCCCTACAAAGATTGTTCAAATTATAGTGCTGGGGCCAAAAATGCCCCCGCCCCGGGGCCCTTTGGTTTTACATGGGCTTACATGTATATAGGGAAAATATTTAAAAATCTTCTTCTCTGAAACCGCAAGGCCCAGGTCTTTGATATTTGGTATAAAGCTTCATCGAGTGGATCCCTACCAAGATTGTTCAAATTATATTGCTGGGGCCAAAAATGCCCCCGCTCAAGGGCTCTTTGGTTTGATACAGACTTATATAGGGAAAATCTTCTTCTCTGAAACCACAAGGCCTAGGTCTTTGGTATTTGGTATGAAGCTACATCTAGTGGACCTCTACCAAGATTGTTCAAATTATAGCCCTGAGACCAAAATTGCTCACGCCTCGAGCCCTTTGGTTTTTAGCTCACCGTCACGTAGTGACTAGGTGAGCTTTTGGGATCACTTTTTGTCCGTCGTGCAACCGTGCGTAAACAATTTCTTCAAACGACATCTCCTCCTAAACCACTGATCGGATTTTGACCAAACTTCACAGGAATGATCCTTAGGTGGTCCCCTTTCAAAGTTGTTCAAATGGTTCCGGGCCGTTGCACATCTAGGTCACAGGAGCCAAAAATAGATTTTTTTTCACCGAAAACTTAAAAAAATCTTCTTCTCTGAAACCACAAGGCCCAGGTCTTTGATATTTGGTATGAAGCTTCATCTAGTGGACCCCTACCAAGATTGTTCAAATTATAGTGCTGGGGCAAAAAATGCCCCCACCCCGGGGCTGTTTGGTTTTACATGGGCTTATATAGGGAAATCTTTAAAAATCTTCTTCTCTGAAACCCTAAGGCCCAGGTCTTTGCTATTTGGTATGAAGCTTCATCTAGTGGACCCCTACAAAGATTGTTCAAATGATAGTGCTGGGGCCAAAAATGCCCCCGCCCCGGGGCCCTTTGGTTTTACATGGGCTTATGTAGGGAAAATATTTAAAAATCTTCTTCTCTGAAACCGCAAGGCCCAGGTCTTTGATATTTGGTATAAAGCTTCATCTAGTGGACCCCTACCAAGATTGTTCAAATTATAGTGCTGGGGCAAAAAATGCTCCCGCCCCGGGGCCCTTTGGTTTAACATGGGTTTATATAGGGAAAATCTTTAAAAAAATTCTTCTCTGAAACCGCAAGGCTCAGGTCTTTACTATTTGGTATGAAGCTTCATCTAGTGGACCCCTACCAAGATTGTTCAAATTATAGTGCTGGGGCCAAAAATGCCCCCGCCCCAGGGCCCTTTGGTTTTACATGGGCTTATATAGGAAAAATCTTTAAAAATCTTCTTCTGTGAAACCACAAGGCCTAAGTCTTTGATATTTGGTGTGAAATTTCATCTAGTGGACCTCTAACAAGATTGTTCAAATTATAGCCCTGGGGCCAAATATGCCCCCACTCCAACACCCTTTACAAAAAATGCCCCCGCCCCTGGGCCCTTTGGTTTTACATGGGCTTATATAGGGAAATTTTTAAAAATTTTCTTCTCTGAAACTGCAAGCCCATGTCTTTGATATTTGGTATGGAGCTTCATCTAGAGGAGCTCTACCAATTTTGTGCAAATTATAGCCCTCGGGCCACAAATGCCCCCGCCCCGGGGCCCTTTGGTTTTACATGGAATCATATACAGTCAAACCTGTCTTGAGAGACCACCTTTGGGAAGAACAAAAAGTGGTCTCTCAAGACAGGTGGTCTCTTAAGGCAGGGAGGATAAATCAAGATGTTTTTTTTTTTTTAAATCACCATATGCAATTTGTGGATCATTATTGAAATATATACATTTACCTGCAGAAAAGCGTTCCTTCTAAAAGGTTATTTTAAAATGAATTTAAAAAAAAAAAAACAACTGAATATTAATTTAAATGTATGATAATGAGAAAACTGAATTCAAAAGATTTTGGTAAAAAGATGTTTTAAAATGAAACAACTAATAAAAAAAAGATTACACGAATATGTTCAAGTGGGGGTGGTAGTTTGCCCAGATACCGATACAAGTCAGGCTGGTAGTTTGCTGAGCCGCCGATACAAGTCGCAATGACAGTTTGTCCAGACGACCGTAAAATTTGTTTGGTATTTTTTTTTTCGCGCCTATTCAAATGCTAAGTCGTGTCACTCATTATGACCAAACAATCTAATTAGTGTTAATCAGTGCATGTATTGATTATAATTGGCAAACAATTAATATTAATCCCCTCACTTGTCAGAATCAGTGTCATAATTTTGGTTTCAAAAGACAACATGAAGGGAGATAATTATTGGCACTGGCGCACCGGTGGATCTTCCAGTGTCATAGTAAACTTATTTGGTTGCACACGGCAGGGAAATTTTAAAATTTGGACGTTTTAAGTTGTCGTTGGTCGCGTTGGGCAGTTGGGTGCTCAGGACAGGTAATTAAACATTGAAAATGGCTTGGGAGGATTGCATGATGGTCGTTCAAGACAGGAAATCGCTTAAAACAGGTGGTCGCCCCCGCAGGTTCAACTGTAGAGATAATCTTTGAAAATCTTCTTCTCTGAAACTGCAAGGCCCAGGTCTTTGATATTTGGTATAAAGCTTCATCTTGTGGACCTCTACCAAGAATTTTCAAATTATAGCCCTGGGGCCAAAAATGCCCCCGCTCCTGGGCCCTTTGGTTTTACATAGACTTATTTAATGAAAATCTTGAAAAATCTTCTTCTCTGAAACCACAAGGCCTAGGTCTTTGATATTTGGTATGAAGCTTCAGCTTGTGGACCTCTACCAAGATTGTTCAAATTATAGCTCTGAGGCCAAAAATGCCCCCGCCTCGGGGCCCTTTGGTTTTACATAGACTTATATAGGGAAAATCTTGAAAAAAAATTCTTCTGTGAAACCATAAGGCCTAGGTCTTTGATATTTGGTGTGAAATTTCATCTAGTGGACCTCTATCAAGATTGTTCAAATTATAGCCCTGGGGCCAAAAATGCCCCCCGCACCGAGACCCTTAGTTTAACATAGACTTATATAGGGAAATCTTTAAAAATCTTCTCTGAAACTGCAAGACCCATGTCTTTGATATTTGGTATGGAGCATCTAGTGGACAATTATAGCCTTTGTTGATATTTGGTATGAAGCTTCACCTTTTTAGACCTCCCTCAACATTATGCACATTATAACCTTGGGGTGAATAATGGCCCTCCCCGGGGCCCACTTGTTACTCTATGGATCAGGTGAGCAATCCAGGGCCATCATGGCCCTCTTGTACATAGACTTATAGTGGGAAAATCTTCTTCTCTGAAACTGCAAGGCCCATGTCTTAAATATTTGGTATAGAGCTTCTCTAGTGGACCTCTAGCAAGATTGTTCAAATTTTAGCCCTCGGGCAAAAAATGCCCCCGCCCCGGGGCCCGTTGGTTTTACAAAGAGTTATATAGAAATAATCTTTGAAAATCTTCTTCTCTGAAACTGCAAGGCCCAGGTCTTTGATATTTGGTGAAGCTTCATCTAGTGTACCTCTATCAAGATTGTTTGAATTATAGCCCTGGGGACAAAAATGCCCCCGCCCCGGGGCCATGTGGTTTTACATATTTGGTATGAAGCTTCATCTAGTGGACCCCTACCAAGATTGTTCAAATTATAGTGCTGGGGCCCAAAATGCCCCCACCCGGGGGACCCTTTGATTTTACATTGGCTTATATAGGGAAAATTCTTTAAAAATCTTCTCTGAAACCTCAAGGCCCAGGTCTTTGATATGTAGTATGAATCTTCATCTAGTGGACCCCTACGAAGATTGTTCAAATCATATTGCTGGGGCCAAAAATGAAAACTCTTTGGTTTTACATAGACTTATATAGGGAAAATCTTGAAAAATCTTCTGCTCTGAAACCACAAGGCCTAGGCCTTTTATATTTGGTTTGAAGCTACATCTAGTGGACCTCTACCAAGATTGTTCAAATTATAGCCCTGAGACAAAAAATGCCCCCGCCTCAGGCCCTTTGGTTTTACATAGACTTATATTGGGAAAATCTTTAAAAATCTTCTTCTCTAAAACTGCAAGGCCCATGTCTTTTATATTTGGTATTGAGCTTCATCTAATGGACCTCTACCAAGATTGTTCAAATTTTAGCCCTCGGGCCAAAAATGCCCCCGCCCGGGGCCCTTTGGTTTTACATAGATTTATATAGAGATAATCTTTGAAAATCTTCTTCTGAAACTGCAAGGCCCAGGTCTTTGATATTTGGTGAAGCTTCATCTAGTGGACTTCTATCAAGATTGTTTAAATTATAGCCCTGAGGCCAAAAATGCCCCCACCACGGGGCCATTTGGTTTTACATACATGTAGGCTTATGTAGGGAATACCTTTAAAAAAATCTTCTCTGAAACCGCAAGGCCCAGATCTTTGATATTTGGTGTGTACTGTGTAGCTTCATCTATTGGACCCTTCCAAGATTTTTCAAATTTTCGCCTTGTTGATATTTGGAATGAAGCTTCACCTTTTTAGACCTCCCTCAACATTATGCACATTATAGCCCTGGGGTCAATAATGGCCCACCCCTGGGCTCACTTGTTACTCTAAGGATCAGGTGAGCGATCCAGGGCCTTCATGGCCCTCTTGTTTAAAATTCTAGGAGAATTACAGCAAGCCCTAGATACAGACAAATTGTAGGATTTTTATGGTACTGTTTGAGCAAAAACAAAAATGACAATGTTCAAAAGAGGGGTAAGAAAAACATGACATATCACACTAAATCGATTTTGTGATATCACTAATTCGATTTTTTGATATCACAAATCGCCTCTATTTAGTGATATCAGTAAACAGAATTAGTGATATCAATAAACAGAATTAGTGATATCAATAAACAGAATTAGTGATATCACTAATTGGATTTAGTGATATCACAAAATAGGGGATTTATAGTAAAACGGCACCTCATACCTACGATGGTCCGTTACTGTAAGGGAAATTGTGCACATAGTAAGCCATATATAAAGCAACACTTTATCTTAACCCATTTAGTACCAGAAACCTTAAAACAGGTACCCTGGCAAACAGTGCAGGCACAGATCAGATGTCACAGAACGTGGCGACTGATCAGGGCCTCCACTGTTTGCAAAAAGTTCAGTCATTTTTAGCTCACCTGTCACGTAGTGACAAGGTGAGCTTTTGTGATCACTTTTTGTCCGTTGTGCGTGCGTCCGTAAACAATTTCAAATAAGTATATCTCTTATATCCCACGGTCAATCTTGATCAAATTTCATTTGAAGCATCATCAGATAGGGGGAAAGGCTGCATAAGGTTTTAGGGCAGATCAGATTGGAATTCTGGTTGCCATGGCAACATATAGCTCCCATAGACTTACAATGGAGAAAAACTTAAAATATCTTCTTCTCTGAAACTACTGGGCCCAGAGCTTAGATATTTAGTTTGTAACAATGTCAAGTGGTCACCTTCATAAATCCTGCCAATCATGCCCCTGGTGTCCAAATTGGCCACACCCCGGGGCCCAAATTGGCCACACCCCGGGGCCCTGTAACTCCTATAGACTCATAATGAAAAAAAAAAGCTTCAAAAATCTTCTTCTCTGAAGCCATAGGGCCCAGAGCTGAGATATTTAGCATGTAGCAACGGCAAGTGGTCACCTACATAATTCCTGCCAATCATGCCCCTGGGTTCCAAATGGGCCACGCCCCGGGGCCCCTTCGCTCCCATAGACTCATAATGGAAAAAAGCATCTAAAATCTTCTTCTCTAAAACCACAGGACCCAGAGCTTAGGTATTTAGCATGTAGCAACGGCAAGTGGTCACCTACACAATTCCTGTCAATCATGCCCCTGGGGTCCAAATTGGCCACACCCCGGGGGCCCCTTAGCTCCCATAGACTCATAATGGAAAAAAGCTTCAAAAATCTTCCTCTTTGAAACCACAGGGCCCAGAGCTTAGATATTTAACATGTAGCAACGGCAAGTGGTCACCTACTTAATTCCTGCCAATCATGCCCCGTGGGTCCAAACGGGCCACGCCTCGGGACCGCTTAGCTCCTATAAACCCATAATGAAAAAAAGCTTCAAAAATCTTCTTCTCTGAAACCACAGGGCCCAGAGCTTAGATATTTAGCATGCAGCAACAGCCAGTGGTCACCTACATAATTCCTGCCAATCATGCCCCTGGGTTTCAAATGGGCCACGCCCCGGTGCCCCTTCGCTCCCAAAGACGCATAATGGAAAAAAAAGCTTAAAAAATTTTCTTCTCGAAACCACAGGGCCCAGAGCTTAGATATTTACCATGTAGCAACGGCAAGTGGTCACCTACAAAATTCATGCCAATCATGCCCCTGGGGTCCAAACGGGCCACGCCTCGGGGCCCCTTAACTCCTATAGACTCAGAGTCTATAGGAGTTAAGGTCACTCATAATGGAAAAAAGCTCCAAAAAGCTTCTTCTCTCAAACCACAGGACCCAGAGCTGAGATATTTACCATGTAGCAAAGGCAAGTGGTCTTCTACACAAATCTTGCCAATCATGCCCCTGGGGTCCAAATGGGACACACCCCGTGGCCCCTTAGCTCCCATAGACTCATATTGGAAAAAAAAGCTTCAAAAATCTTCTTCTCTGAAACCACGGGGCCCAGAGCTTAGATATTTAGCACGTAGCAACGGCAATTGGTCACCTACATAATTCCTGCCAATCATGCCCCTGGGTTCCATTTGGGCCACGTCCCGGGGCCCCTTTGCCCCCATAGACTCATAATGGAAAAAAGCTTCAAAAATCTTCCTCTCTGAAACCACAGGGCCCAGAGCTTAGATATTTAACATGTAGCAATGGCAAGTGGTCGCCTACATAATTCCTGCCAAACATGCCCCTGGGGTCCAAATGGGCCACGGCCCGGGGACCCTTAGCTCCCATAGACCCATATTGGAAACAAGCTTCAAAAATCTTCTTCTCTGAAACCACAGGGTCCAGAGCTTAGATATTTAGCATGTGGCAATGACAAGTGATCACCTACATAAATCCTGCCAATCATGCCCCTGGGGTCCAAATGGGCCACACCCTGGGACCCCCCTTGGCTCCCATAGACTCATAATGGAAAAAAGCTTCAAAAATCTTCTCTGAAACCACAGGGCCCAGAGCTTAGATATTTAGCATGTAGCAACGACAAATGGTCACCTACATATTTCCTGATAATCATGCCCCTGGAATCCAAATGGGCCACGCCCCGGGGCCCCTTAGCTCCCATAGACTCATAATGGAAAAAAGCTTCATAAATCTTCTCAGAAACTGTGAAGCACAGAACTTAGATATTTAGTATCTAGCAACATAAAATAGCTAGCTACATAAATCCTGCTAACCCTGCCCTTTGGGGTCAAAATTGGCCACACCCGAGCTCATCAGCTGAAACCATAAGGCCCAGAGCTTAGATTTTTAGTATGTAGCAACGTCAGGTGGCCACCTACATAAATCCTGTCAGTTATGCCCCTGGGATCGAAATTGGCCACCACCAGGGCTTTTTAGCTTCCATAGACTTACAATTGGAAAAACTTCAAAAATCTTCTTCTCTGAAACCACAGGGCCCTTATAATGAAAAAAACAACAACTTAAAATGGGGAATTTTTTTTTTCAAAAATCTTCTTCTCTGAAACCATAAGTCCCAGAGTTTAGGTATTTAGCATGTAGCAATGTCGAGTGGTCGCCTACATGAATCCTGCCAATCATGCCACTGGGGTCCAAATTGGCCAGATCCTGTGGCCCCTTAACTCCAACAAACTTATAATGAAAAAAAAAAGCTTCAAACATATTCTTTGAAACCATGAAGTACAGACCTTAGATATTTAGTATATAGCAACACAAAATGGTCGCCTACATAAATCCTGCAAACCATGCCCTTTGGGTCAAAATTGGCCAAGCCCCAGGGCTCATTAGCTCCTATAGACTTATACTGGAAAAAACTTCAAAAAATCATCTTCTCCAAAACCATAAGGCACAGATTTTCTTTGATTTGAGGTTTTACATCCCCGTCAACACTGTATAGGTCATTTTGGAGATGTCTCTTCCAATTTTGTGGGACTTTTACCCGGCATTGAGATGAAATTACATCTCAAGCCCTGTCGTCCAATGAAACCGATAGGGTTTATAAGCATGGACACTGCTTTGCCTGAGCTTTGATATTTAGTATACATATGTAGCAATGTCAAGTGGTCTCCTACACTAATGATTTTCTGGTACACAGGTGAGCGATATAGCAGGGATTTTCCTACCCTTCATAAACACACACTGGTAAAGGCAAGCGCGCAGGGTAAGGAACAAACACACCGGATAAGGAAATTTTTCCACTCAGGATAAAAAAGAAAATGGCGGAATGGGTATCACATGACTTTTTTGTGCAGGTTTGTTGTTGTTCTAGATCTCGTGTTATGGTTACTTATCAATACAGCTACTCACATTAGCTTCACAGAAGACACATATTATTCTCAAATTTATTTTCGATGGTCCGAATTCGACAGTTACATCCAGTCAAACGGAGAACCGGACACAGTGGAGCTACTCCACCGCGAAATCTCATTATTTTACATGAAACGCTCTTCTGGGAAGATGGCATGCACTTTTTAGCTCACCTGACCGAAGGTCATGGTGAGCTTTTGTGACAGTAAGATGTCCGGCGTCGTCGTCCGTCGTCCGTCGTGCGTAAACTTTTTCTTGTGAACACACTAGAGGCCACAGTTTTGGTCCAATTATCATCAAACTTGCTCAGAATGATAATCATGACAATATCTCGGTCAAGTTCGAATTTGGGTCATGTCGGGTAAAAAAGTAGGTCAGTAGGTCAAATCATAGAAAAACCTTGTGAACACTCGAGAGGCCACAATTTTGGTCCAATCATCATCAAACTTGCTCAGAATGATCATTGTGACAATATTTTAGTGAAGTTTGAATATGGATCATGTCGGCTTAAAAAGTAGGTCAGCGGGTCAAATCATAGAAAAACCTTGTGAACACCCTAGAGGCCACAATTTTGGTCCAATCATAATCAAACTTGCTCAGAATGATCATCATGACAATATCTTGGTCAAGTTCGAATATGGGTCATGTCCGGTCAAAAAGTAGGTCAGTAGGTCAAATCATAGAAAAACCTTGTGAACACTCTGAAGGCCACTGTTTTGGTCCAATTATCATGAAACTTGCTCAGAATGACCATTGTGACAATATTTCAGTCCAGTTCGAATATGGGTCATATCGGGTTAAAAAGTAGGTCAGCGGGTCAAATCATATAAAAACCTTGTGAACACCCTAGGGGCCACAATTTTGGTCCAATCATAATCAAACTTGCTCAGAATGATCATCATGACAATATCTCGGTCAAGTTTGAATATGGGTCATGTCCGGTTGAAAAGTAGGTCAGTAGGTCAAATCATAGAAAAACCTTGTGAATACTCAGGAGGCCACAAGTTTGGTTAAATCATTAATCTTGCTCAGAATGGTCATTGTGACAATATCTTGGCTAAGTTTGAATAAAGGTCTTTTCGGGTCAAAAAGTAGGTCAGTAGGTCAAATTAAAGAAAAAACTTGTGAACACTCTAGTTTTACATAGACTTATATAGGGAAAATCTTTAAAAATCCTTTTCTCTGAAACCACAAGGCCTAGGTCTTTTATATTTGGTATGAAGCTTCATCTAAAAGACCCCTAACAAGATTATTCAAATGATAGTGCTGAGGCCAAAAATGTCCCCGCCCCCGGGCCCTTTGGTTTTACATAGGCTTATATAGGGAAAATCTTTAAAAATCTTCTGCTCTGAAGCTGCAAGGCCCAGGACTTTGATATTTGGTATTAAGCTTTATCTAGTGGACCCCTACCAAGATTGTTCAAATTATAGTGCTGGGGCAAAAAATGCCCCCGTTCCGGGGCCCTTTGGTTTTACATGGCCTTATATAGGGAAAATCTTTAAAAATCTTCTTCTGAAACCGCAAGGTCCAGGACTTTGATATTTAGAATGAAGCTTCATCCATTGGACCCCTACCAAGATTGTTCAAATTATAGTGCTGGGGCCAAAAATGCCCCTGCACTGGGGCCCTTTGTTTTTACATAGACTTATATAGGGAAAATCTTTAAAAATCCTTTTCTCTGAAACCACAAGGCCTAGGTCTTTTATATTTGGTATGAAGCTTCATCTAAAAGACCCCTAACAAGATTATTCAAATGATAGTGCTGAGGCCAAAAATGTCCCCACCCCCGGGCCCTTTGGTTTTACATAGGCTTATATAGGGAAAATCTTTAAAAATCTTCTGCTCTGAAACTGCAAGGCCCAGGACTTTGATATTTGGTATTAAGCTTTATCTAGTGGACCCCTACCAAGATTGTTCAAATTATAGTGCTGGGGCAAAAAAAGCCTCCACCTGGGGCCCTTTGGTTTTACATAGGCTTATATAGGGAAAATCTTTAAAAATCTTCTTCTCTGAAACCGCAAGGCCCAGGACTTTGATATTTTGTATGAAGCTTCATCTAGTGGACCCCTACCAAGATTGTTCAAATTATAGCCCTTGGGCCAAAAATCCCCCTGCTCAGGGGCCCTTTGGTTTTACATAGACTTATATAGGGAAAATCTTTAAAAATCTTCTTCTCTGAAACCGCAAGGTCCAGGACTTTGATATTTAGAATGAAGCTTCATCCAATGGACCTCTACCAAGATTGTTCAAACTATCGCCCTTGGGCCAAAAATGCCCCCGCTCAGGGGCCCTTTGTTTTTACATAGACTTATATAGGGAAAATCTTTAAAAATCCTTTTCTCTGAAACCACAAGGCCTAGGTCTTTTATATTTGGTATGAAGCTTCATCTAAAAGACCCCTAACAAGATTATTCAAATGATAGTGCTGAGGCCAAAAATGTCCCCGCCGCCGGGCCCTTTGGTTTTACATAGGCTTATATAGGGAAAATCTTTAAAAATCTTCTGCTCTGAAACTGCAAGGCCCAGGACTTTGATATTTGGAATTAAGCTTTATCTAGTGGACCCCTACCAAGATTGTTCAAATTATAGTGCTGGGGCAAAAAAAGCCTCCGACTGGGACCCTTTGGTTTTACATGGCCTTATATAGGGAAAATCTTTAAAAATCTTCTTCTCTGAAACCGCAAGGCCCAGGACTTTGATATTTTGTATGAAGCTTCATCTAGTGGACCCCTACCAAGATTGTTCAAATTATAGCCCTTGGGCCAAAAATGCCCCCGCTCAGGGGCCCTTTGGTTTTACATAGACTTATATAGGGAAAATCTTTAAAAATCTTCTTCTCTGAAACCACAAGGCCTAGGTCTTTTATATTTGGTATGAAGCTTCTTCTAAAGGACCCCTACCAAGATGATTCAAATTATAGTGCTGGGGCCAAAAGTGGCCCCGTCCCGGGGCCCTTTGGTTTTACATAGACTTATATAGGGATAATCTTTAAAAATCTTCTCTGAAACCACAAGGCCCAGGACTTTGAAATTTGGTATGAAGTTGCATCTAATGGACCTCTACCAAGATTGTTAAAATTATAGCCCTGGGGCCAAAAATGCCCCCACTCTGGGGCCCTATGGTTTTACATAGACTTACATGGGGAAAATCTTCAAAAATCTTCTTCTCTGAAACCACAAGGCCTGGGTCTTTGATATTTGGTATGAAGCTGCATCTAGTGGACCTCTATCAAAATTATTCAAATTATAGCCCTGGTACCAAAAATGTCCCCGCTCCGGGGCCCTTTGGTTTTGCATAGACTTATATAGGGAAATCTTTAAAAATCTTCTCTGAAACTGCAAGGCCAAGGCCTTTGATATTTAGTATGGAGCTTTATCTAGTGGACCTCTACCAAGATTGTTCAAATTATAGCCCTGGGGCCACAAATGCCCCCACCCCGGGCCGGGGCCCTTTGTTTTTACATAGATTTATATAGCCCTGGGGCCATTTGGTTTTGCATAGGCTTATGTAGGGAATATCTTTAAAAAAAATCTTCTTCTCTGAAACTGCAAGGCCCAGGTCTTTGAAATTTGATGTGTAGCTTTATCTAGTGGACCTTTGCCAAGATTGTTCTAATTATAGCCTTTGTTGATGTTTGGTATGAAGCTTCACCTTTAAGACCTCCCTCAACATTATGCACATTAAAACCCTGGGGCCAATAATGGCCCTCTCTGGGGCCCACTTGTTACACTATGGATCAGGTGAGCGATCCAGGGCCATCATGGCCCTCTTGTTTTTTAGTTGAGGTTGCGGTTTTACATCCCTATCAACACTATTTAGGTCATTTTGGAGACGTTGCTTCCAATTTTGTGGGACTTTTAGCCGACACTAAGATAAAAGGACATCTCAACCCCTACCACCTATAGAAACCGCTAGGGTTTAAGGAGAGGCCCCACTTGCATCACTTTTCCTGGGCAGGCTTAGACCTAAGCAGTTTATCTGTATTCAAGTTTGGTCAGTTTCAGCTCTGAGTGGAAGCACCGTGCAGCCCATCTATTTCTCCAAGCTCAGATGTGTGGGGGTGAAAGATTATGAATTAGAAAATGTACATGATTGCAACGGCAACAATATAAACCAAGAAATATCAAAGTTTGATTCTTCGGTAACTGCTTTTCAGATTTTGTTAGAGCAAGGTATGAAGAATAGGTACACCAAAAACTCCAAAAATGTTTTGTTTATATGAATTTACATGTACATTATTTTTCCTTATTATGGATTAAAACTTGGGATTGTGGGTACTGCATAAAATGTGCTATTTTTAGCTCACCTGTCACGTTGTGACAAGGTGAGCTTTTGGGATCACTTTTTGTCCGTCATGCGTGCGTGCGTCTGTAAACTTTTTCTTCAAACAACATCTCCTCCTAAACCACTGATCGGATTTTGACCAAACTTCACAGGAATGATCTTTAGGTGGTCCCCTTTCAAAGTTGTTCAAATGGTTCCGGTCTGTTGCTCATCTAGGTCACAGGAGCTAAAAATAGATTTTTTTACTGAAAATCTTTAAAAATCTTCTTCTCTGAAACCGCAAGGCCCAGGTCTTTGATATTTGGTATGAAGCTTCATCTAGTGGACCTCTACCAAGATTGTTCAAATTATAGCCCTGGGGCCAAAAATGCCCCCGCCCCGGGGGCCTTGGTTTTACATAGGCTTATATCGGGAAATCTTTAAAAATCTTCTTCTCTGAAACCGCAAGGCCCAAGTCTTTGATATTTTGTGTGAAGCTTCATCTAGTGAACCTCTATCAAGATTGTTCAAATTATAGCCCTGGGGCCAAAAATGCCCCTGCCCCGAGGGCCTTTGGTTTTACATAGGCTTATATAGGGAAAATCTTTAAAAATCTTCTTCTCTGAAACCACAAGGCCCAGGTCTTTGATATTTGGTATGAAGCTTCATCTAGTGGATCTCTACCAAGATTGTTCAAATTATAGCCCTGGGGCCAAAAATGCCCCAGCCCCAGGGGCCTTTGGTTTTACATAGGCTTATATAGGGAAAATCTTTAAAAATCGTCTCTGAAACTGCAAGGCCCAAGTCTTTGATATTTGGTATGAAGCTCCATCTGGTGGACCTCTAACAAGATTGTTCAAATTATAGCCCTGGGGCCAAAAATGCCCCTGCCCCGAGGGCCTTTTGTTTTACATAGGCTTATATAGGGAAAATCTTTAAAAATCTTCTTCTCTGAAACCACAAGGCCCAAGTCTTTGATATTTGGTATGAAGCTTCATCTAGTGGACCTCTACCAAAATTGTTCAAATTATAGCCCTGGGGCCAAAAATGCCCCCCCCTGTGGGCCTTTGGTTTTACATAGGCTTATATAGGGAAAATCTTTAAAAATCTTCTCTGAATCCACAAGGTCCAGGTCTTTGATATTTGGTATGAAGCTTCATCTAGTGGACCTCTATCAAGATTGTTCAAATTATAGCCCTAGGGCCAAAAATGCCCCCGCCCCGGGGCCCCTTTAGTTTTACATAGGCTTATATAGGGAAAATCTTTAAAAATCTTCTTCTCTGAAACCACAAGACCCAGGTCTTTAATATTTGATATGAAGCTTCATCTAGTGGACCTTTACCAAGATTGTTCAAATTATAGCCCTGGGGCCAAAAATGCCCCCGCCCCGGGGGCCTTTAGTTTTACATAGACTTATATAGGGAAAATCTTTAAAAATCTTCGTCTATGAAATTGCAAGGCCCAGTTCTTTGATATTTGGTGTGAAGCTTCATCTAGTGGACCTTTACCAATATTGTTCAAATTATAGCCCTGGGGCCAAAAATGCCCCCGGCCTCTTTGGGCCTTTGGTTTTACAAAGACTTTTAGGGAAAATCTTTAAAAATCTTCTTCTCTGAAACCGCACGGCCCAGTTCTTTTATATTTGGTGTGAAGCTTCATCTAGTGGACCTCTATCAAGATTGTACAAATTGTAGGCCTAGGGCGAAAAATGCCCCCACCTGCAGGCCCTTTGGTTTTACATTGGCTTATACAGGAAAATCTTTAAAAATCTTCTTCTCCGATGGCCCAGTTCTTTGAATTTGGTGTGTAGCTTCATCTAGTGGACTTCTACCAAGATTGTTCAAATCATAGCCCTTGGGTCAGAAATGCCCCCGCCACGGGCCCCTTCGTTTTTACATTGTCTTATATAGGGAAATTTAAAAAAAAATCTTCTATTCTGAAACTGCAAGGCCCAGGTCTTTGATATTGGGTGTGAAGCTTTATCTAAATTGTTCAAATTATAGCCCTAGGAAATAGAAGTCAAGGCAATAAAAACCTTTGAAAATCTTCTTGTCTGAAAGCAGAAGGCCAAGGTCTTTGATATTTGGTATGAAGCTTTGTCTTGTGGATTTCTACCAAGATGGTTCAAATTATAGCCCTGGGGGCAAAAATGGCCCGCCCCGGGGACCCCAAGGTTTATTTAGACTTATATAAGGAAAACGTTTAAAAATCTTCTCTGAAACCAGAAGTCTCCATTTTTTTTATATTTCGTATGAAGCTTCACCTTTTAGACCACTACCAAGATTAATCATATTATAGCCCGGGGCCAATAATGGCTCTCCAAGGGCCCCACTTGATACCCTATGGATCAGGTGAGCGATCCAGGGCCATCATGGCCCTCTTGTTAATTTTATTTTCCTATACAAAAACTCAGATTTCCAGTTGATTTTAAGGCACCGAAAAATATAGTTCTCAGGGTTTTCACTAGGATTTTAAAAGTAGGAGTCCAGGACTCCTCTTTTATGAAAAGTAGGAATCCCAGCCAAAAAGTAGGAGTCCCACTCCCCAAAAGTAGGAGTCCCAATTTTTTCGTTGTTAAATCTTTAACCTGTTTACTATGTTAATGAAAATGGCCATGGTAAGGGGTAACTTCACTTTTTGACTGCCCAGGAAATGTGAGGCTTTATTAGCCAAAACTTGTGCGGTTTGGCCCATTTCAGTTTGTTAGAATGTGTCCATTGATTTTTAGGGATTCATTCTTTATGTACTTAATTGTGGCTGGTGTTGTGCCATGTGGCGGCCGTAAAAGTCTCCTCATACATCATCATAGTTTAGATTTTATACTTTCTTTTAAGGTCCTTTGAGATCATTGTGCATATTAAGAAAATTTACTGGCCCACTTCAGGTTGTTAGAATATAAATGTGTCCATTGGACTTAGAAATACATGTACTTATTATTTTTAGCTCACCTGAGCACAACGTGCTCATGGTGAGCTATTGTGATCGCCCTGCGTCCGGCGTTCGTCGTGCGTCGTCCACAATTTGTTTAAATGACATCTCCTCCTAAACTAATGGCCAGATTTCAAAATAATTTCACAGAGATGTTCATCTTATTGCCCTCTTCAAAATTGCTATTTTCGTTCCGCTCCGTTAAACAAGATGGCCGCCAGGGCTAAAAATAGAAAAATCTTTAAACGACATCTCCTCCTAAACCAATGGCCAGATTTCAAAATAATTCCACAGAGATATTCACCTTATTGCCCTCTTCAAAAATTGCTATTTTCGTTCTGCTCTGTTAAACAAGATGGCCGCCAGAGCTAAAAATAGAAAAATCTTTAAACGACATCTCCTCCTAAACCAATGACCAGATTTCAAAATAATTCCACAGAGATGTTCATCTTATTGCCCTCTTCAAAAATTGCTATTTTCGTTCCGCTCCGTTAAACAAGATGGCCACCAGAGCTAAAAATAGAAAAATCTTTAAATGACATCTCCTAAACAAGTGGCCAGATTTCAAAATAATTTCACAGAGATGTTCATCTTATTGCCCTCTTCCAAAATTACTATTTTCGTTTCGCTCCGTTAAACAAGATGGCCGCCAGAGCTAAAAATAGAAAAATCTTTTAACTGACA
Organism: Lucinisca nassula; assembly: GCA_963580285.1. Lineage (NCBI taxonomy): Eukaryota > Metazoa > Mollusca > Bivalvia > Lucinida > Lucinidae > Lucinisca > Lucinisca nassula. Next base: position 91,016,079 of record OY757019.1, on the reverse strand, counting down.
TCTCCTAAACCAATGGCCAGATTTCAAAATAATTTCACAGAGATGTTCATGTTATTGCCCTCTTCAAAAATTGCTATTTTTGTTCTGCTCCGTTAAACAAGATGGCGCTAGAGCTAAAAATAGGAAAATCTTTAAATGACATCTCCTCCTAAACCAGTTGCCAGATTTCAAAATAATTTTACAGAGATGTTCATCTTATTGCCCTCTTCCAAAATTACTATTTTTGTATGGCTCCGTTGAACAAGATGGCCGCCAGAGCTAAAAATAGAAAAATCTTTAAATGACATCTCCTCCTAAACCAATAGCCAGATTTCAAAATAATTTCACAGAGGTGTTCATCATACATGTATTGTCCTCTTCAAAAATTGCTATTTTCGTTCCACTCTGTTAAACAAGATGGCTGCCAGAGCTAAAAATAGAAAAATCTTTAAATGAGATCTCCTCCTAAACCAGTGGCCAGATTTCAAAATAATTTCACAGAGGTATTCATCTTATTGCCCTCTTCCAAAATTACTATTTTCATTTGGCTCCTGTTAAACAAGATGGCTGCCAGAGCTAAAAATAGAAAAATCTTTAAATGACATCTCCTTCTAAACCAATGGCCAGATATCAAAATAATTTCACAGAAATGTTCATCTTATTGCCCTCTTTCAAAATTACTTTTTTCGTTCTGCTCCGTTAAACAAGATGGACGCTAGAGCTAAAAATAGAAAAATCTTTAAATGACATCTCCTCCTAAACCAATAGCCAGATTTCAAAATAATTTCACTGAAATGTTCATCTTATTGCCCTCTTCCAAAATTACTATTTTCGTTCTGCTCCATTAAACAAGATGGCCGCCAGAGCTGAAAATAGAAAAATCTTTAAATGACATCTCCTCCTAACCCAATGGCCAGATTTCAAAATAATTTTACAGAGATGTTCATCTTATTGCCCACTTCCAAAATAACCATTGTCTTTCTGCTCCATTAAACAAGATGGCCACCAGAGCTAAAAATAGAAAAATCTTTAGATGACATCTCCTCCTAAACCAATGGCCAGATTTCAAAATAATTTCACAGAGATGATCATCTTATTGCCTTCTTCAAAAATTGCTATTTTTGTTCTGCTCCATTAAACAAGATGGCCACCAGAGCTAAAGATAGAAAAATCTTTAAACGACATCTCCTCAAAAACCCATGGCCAGATTTCAAAATAATTTCCCAGAAATGTTCATCTTATTGCCCTCTTCCAAAATTACTATTTTCATTCCGCTCCGTTAAACAAGATGGCCACCAGAGCTAAAAATAGAAAAATCTTTAAACGACATCTCCTAAAACAATGGTCAGATTTCAAAATAATTTCACAGAGATGTTCATCTTATTGCCCTCTTCAAAAATTGCTATTTTTGTTCTGCTCTGTTTAACAAGATGGCAGCCAGAGCTACAAATAGAAAAATCTTTAAATGACATCTCCTAAACCAATAACCAGATTTCAAAATAATTTCACAGAGATGTTCATCATATTGTCCTTCTGTTAAACAGGATGGCGGCCAGAGCTAAAAATAGAAAAATCGTAAAAATCTCAGGTGAGCGTTTCAGGGCCATCTAACTGACCTTGCTGGAAATAACCCTCACAGGCTGAAAGGGCCGTAAGTCCCGATCATTCTTCTGAGTGCCAGTCTATTAGAACAGCGTTTCATAATGAATGTTCAACAAAAAAAAATCAAATCATGCTCGATATATGTATTAATTAGATTTCAATTATTAATGGGTTTAGGTCTTGCAATTACCAAGTGCATAATTTAATTAGATGACGCCAATATGTTGATAAAATTTATTTTCTGTCTTTTAATTTATTTTACAGTATGATATTATTTATCTTTTTTCTTGAAAGCACAGAGTCTAAGAGCCTGGAATTCTGTCAAGTAGTAAAAGAATTCACTCTTTTTCTCAAGGGGAACAACTCGAAAATCTCGTCTCTTGAGTTAAGTTTGGCTTTGTGAAAGGTCATTGTGTCGGATCCTTTTTTTTTTTTTTTGTTTGTTTCGTTTTTTTTTTTGTTCTTTTTTTCTTCGGTAAACTTGTTTGCTTGAGGAACTAAAATAATGTTGTTTCAGACCAGTTCAGATTAACAACCGAATCACATAATTAAACTGTGATCAAATAATTAAATGGAGAATTATCTGTATCAGAATATTAACATCGAAGTTGACTATGCAAAAATTAATTAATCGCACCGATTCATGGATAGTTTTACTGATTATGAATATTTAATTTATATAAGATCTGCCCACTTCATGTGTGACAACTGTCTTCAAGACGCTTCCGCCAATCAAAAATTATTGAGTTCAGTCAAGCCACGCCTCCAACGTCGAGTGAAGCGATATATATGCGTCTTTTTAAGATACAAGAGTCTGTCACACGCATTAATTGCTTGACCAGTTAATGATCGGTAATGTGTGAACACCTGTCACCTGTTTAACCGGGTTAACTACGGCTTAATAATCAAGTAAATAACTATGTTACCACAGGTTTGGATGACACGTGGCGGATTATAACTGTTGTTTTATTGATGCTACCAATCATGCTAATTACACGTGGCCGACTTCAGACTTCAACACCAGTAATCCGATTATAAAAGTGGTCGTCCCGTGAGAAAAAAACATGCCTCCGGCGGACTCGGCTTTGGGAATTTTTATGCGTCCCGGGACGCAGATTGGTATATATATTTTCTTCTTACAAGTTGTGCTGCAGTATTGTCTACACTACATATTTTTGTGTAAGTGTTTACTCCCAATCTAATCTCTTTCTCTTTCTCTGTATCCATGTAAATGACATCCAAGGGTTTAGTAAAAGACTCTAGGATCTTCTGTTTCCTTTAGACAACCTCCAATTTTACCAGTTAAAGAGTTAATCCAATGACATACAGCAACTAGATTTCCACATTTTATAACCAAGTTTCTATTAATCCGTTCTGTGATGCAAAGCCATTGTTTTTCAATAGACCTGGAGTAGCACAAATTGGGAGTAAGAAGGGATTTCCATTTTTGTCGCACCTTCTGGCAGAGTGCGACATAGGAGTCCGCTTTTCTGTCCGTGCGTCCGTCCGACCGTCAACAATTATGTCGACCCTTGCGATCTCCTCAACTATAGATGCTGGAACCATCAAACCTTGCATAATGTTTCTCCTTGACATGCCCACTCAACACGCACCTTGACCCGGTGACCTTGACCTATATTTCACGCTCCAGTGACTTTGACAGATTTTACGTCAACCCTTGAGATCTCATCAACTATAGATGCTGGAACCATCAAACCCGGTGACCTTGACCTATATTTCACGCTCCAGTGACTTGGACAGATTTTACGTCGACCCTTGCGATCTCATCAACTATAGATGCTGGAACCATCAAACCATGCAAAGTGTCTCTCCTTGACATGCCCACTAGGCACCCACCTTGACCCGGTGACCTTGACCTATATTTCACGCTCCAGAGACTTAGACAGACTTTACGTCGACCCTTGCGATCTCATCGACTATATATGCTGGAACCATCAAACCTTGTATAGTGTTTCTCCTTGACATGCCCACTCAGCACGCACCTTGACCCGGTGACCTTGACCTATATTTCACGCTCCAGTGACTTAGACAGATTTTACATCGACCCTTGCGATCTCATCAACTATAGATGCTGGAACCATCAAACCTTGCATAGTGTTTCTCCTTGACATGCCCACTCAGCACGCACCTTGACCCGGTGACCTTGACCTATATTTCACTCTCCAGTGACCGACAGATTTTACGTCGACCCTTGCGATCTCATCAACTATAGATGCTGGAACCATCAAACCTTGCATAGTGTTTCTCCTTGACGTGCCTTCAACTTCCAGGTAAGTCTCGTTTAACTTTCCAATTCTGGAACCAATCTACACATTCGAATCATTGGAGTTTTCAGAGCCCAAATCCCTAGAATTCTGAGGCTTGAAATAAAAACAATCCCATACTTCTATTCATATTTATATGGATTATTGTGGTATAAGACAATATTTTCTCCAAAACAAAAACCATCATGAAATGAAATTTCAATCATCATATGTATAAAGAGAAAATAAGTTCTTAAAATTATTCCAGAAGAAACCATTTTTCTTAAGCCAAAAAACATCCAGAATTATTTATTCCTTCATTAACGTGACGAGAAAAATGATTTCAAATGACGATAAATAGTCCGAAATGTTACTAATATATCTAAACTACTATTCCAAGAATTTACATGTAACTTAAATTGACTTCATGGCTTTAGTAAAAGCCAACAATCTGTCACGAGTCTTACTCTATTTACCTATCCATTTAGTATACTGTGTCATTATTCAGTGGTCTCATATAAAATTTTCTAAATGTACTGTCTTTTGACCATCCTGCAGTGCGAATAATGGTGTCAATAGGCACCTTCCCCACTGCCGCACTCGTAGAGGCACTTCGAGTACTGTGGGGTAAGAACACTTTCGTATCAATCCCTGCTACCTTCAGCGCTAATTTAATCCACCGAGCAATAGTACTTTTTGTGGCAGGGGTATGTGGTTTTTGTGTAATCACAAACAATTTCTCTGCTTTATTTTTCACTCTAAGCAATTTTGTTTTGTTTAAATACACTTGTATGCAAGAAATAACACAAATATTCCGATTCTTAGAGAATGGTTCAAAATACATTTCCTGTAAATGATTATTTGGTTTAGATTGCTTAAGAAGATCTTTTACACGTATTTTCATGAAGTTCTCCGCAATTTCGATATCACTGAGAGTTATAGACCACAAGGTCTGACACCTCTGACCTGTAGTTAATGCTAACAATGTAGCCAATTTTACAGACAATAGTTTTAAATTTAAATCCAAGGTATTTAATGAATTTAAATAGTCAATAACCACTTGAGTATTCCAAGTATTTACATAGCGGGGTAATGACGGCTTTAAATTGAAAATCCCCATCATAAAATGTCGAACCAAAGGGTACTTCCCTAAGTCCCATTTATGTAGCAGCGCGAATAAAGAGGACAACATCGACTTAGCTGTATTCACTGAGCTATAACCTAAATTGCTGTTAAATAAACTTGACAGATATGCCAAAATGTCATTCACAGATGGTTTAATGACAGCAATCTGTTGTTCACAACAAAATTGCACCCATCTTTTGAAATGCGACCCATACTGTTTTGCAGTACTTTCTCGCCATGAGGATGCGATAATTCTGGCAGTTTCTTTTGATATTCCTGCACCTTCAAGATATCCCTTGACAACCTGAAAGCCACCATTCTCATTGTTGTCAGTCGATGAGCCTTCCTCTGTTTGGGTAGGTACAGTAGATGATCTACTCTGGGCAGTATGAAGCTGTCTGCTGAAACCAATTTCAACAGGTGTGGAAACCAAGTTTGTGTTGGGAACAGCGGCGCCACCAGGATTAATTCGGCTTTGTCTTCTACTACTTTCTGAATCGTCTGTCCCAAGCAACTGAAAGGAGGAAAGGCAAAATTTAATCCATTGTTCCCTGTTATTGAAAAGGCATTAACTGCGTATGCCTTACTATCTGGCAAATATGACGCATACATAGGAAGCTTGTGATTTAATGAGGATGCAAATAAGTCTATGCCGCATATTCCCATTTTTCTCTGTATCTCGGTAAACACTGTTTGATCCAAAGACCATTCCATATCCTCATTTAGTCTTGCACCTGCTCTACTGAGCTGATCTGCTCTAATGTTCCTAAATAGAAGTGAAGGCAACGATCAGGAACCGATACAATTAACCCACAGCTCCTATCACTGACACCAAAGGGAAAGAAACACAAACATGAAATAACTAGACTCTAATGGAAACATCAATAGCGGAAAGCATAAAAGGACAGTCACTTTCCCACAAAATGGCCAATTGGCTATCCAAAATAAAATAGTGTAAGCGATACACACACACAAAAGACACACTATAACAAAAATAAACCGTGACAGAAGAACCGCCTTGGAACGGTCAGTGAAACGAATTCCACTGGGGGGCTTAAATCGATTTTACGCAGCTGCAATCCTCGCCCTTACTTCCGTCGCGATTTAGACAAATAATTTGTTCAGTCCGCATGAAGGCCTCCTAACTTATCAGTGCATCATCTCCGAGAACACAAAAATCACACAACCACTGAGATGAAACAACGTTGAGGACTCAACAGCAAGAAACCACTGAAATGCTGGAGTAGAAGAAAACCAACAGTTAGACCCCGATGGGCCCGACCAGAGACAACCCCGGGAATATGAAACACACTTAACCACAATTTTCTTTCTTCACACCACAACCATATTTCTCTAGCTAATTTATTCAGATGTCTTTTCCTTCCCCCCATTTTTGACAGGTGCTTGATTGCTACTGTATTGTCCAGGAACATGTGAATGTGTTGATTTTCTTCTTCTGAACAAAATGCCTGAAGACTTAAGAAGGCTGCTTTCAGCTCTAAGTAATTAATGTGGAAATCTTTCTCATTATCACTCCACATTCCACTAATTTCTAAGTCATTTGTCACATCATGGCCCCCATACCCTGATGTGGAACTATCTGTTTCTATACGTCTTTGGGGTGGTCCATATGAAATTTGTTTAAAAGTCCTTTCTACATTCTCAACCCACCAGACCATACAATCCTTCGAAACCTGCGAAAGCTCCATTTCCGCATCAAAATCCCCTTTTGAGGTTTTAATTGCTGCATCTTTTTCAATTTCCATACTTTTATAGTGAGCAGCTGCATATGCCACCCCAGGTTCAGCCGCTACCATTTTCCCAATTAGCCTTGCAAAATCTCTTATGACTATGGTTTGTTTGTCCAATAATGACAAGCATAATGTTTTAATGGCTGAAGCTTTCTCCGGGGTTAACCGAACCGTCATGTCTACTGAATTAATCGTAAATCCTACAAAGTCAATGCACTGAGTAGGTACAACCACTGACTTTTCAGGATGAACCGTCAATCCTAAATCATCCATAAGTACTACTGAATCTTTAATGTTCTTCTGACAGTTTTCTTTAGTATCACTTTGCAACAGACTATCATCAATATATGGCACATTGCTGTGACCAAGTTTTCTCAAGGTTGCAAACACTACTTTGAGCAATTTTGTAAATATTCTCGGCGCTGGGGACAAACCATTTGCCAAGCAAGAAAATTCGCACAACTGTCCTTGCCAAGTAAATTTCAAAAGTTTGCGACTTTCCCTGTGAACACCGACTGAAAAGTATGCATCCTTTAAGTCAATTTTCCCGAAATAACACCCTTTGGTTACCAATTGTAAGGCATGTTTTAATGTCTCCATTTTAAAATGAACCTTCTCAATATGGTCATTCAAACGACTAAGATTTAGTATCATTCGGTATGTTCCATCAGATTTTGGTCTAACAAAAATGTGTGAAATTATCTCCCCTTGTTCATGATTGGATTCTTCTATGACTCTCTTACTATACAGTTTTTGAACCAACTCATTTACAACAATCTGCTCTTTCCCATTAAACTTTATTTCTTTCCTGTTGCACATATCACATGGTTCAGTCTCAAATGCAATCTGAAAACCATCCTTAATAATACTTAGGAGTAATTTGTCAGTTGTCAACTTAACCCAGTTTTCAAAATAGTTTGATATGTTCCCAGCCTTAAAATTCTCAGGTTTGTGTTTCAAAGAAGATAAATTCACACTTACATCAACACTGCTATCTACTGTTTCTGTTCGTCGGGCTTCTTGTGAAACTTCTTGTGTGCCGACTGATACATGTACACCGGCCCCGATAGCTCAGTGGTAGAGCGTCCGCTTCGGGAATGGAAGGTCGCGGGTTCGATCCCCGGCCGCGCCATACCAAAGGCGTGAAAAATGGTACTAGGAGCTCCCTTGGCTGACGCTCGCATTATCAGGGGTAGTCCTAGGAAGATAAATGAAGGCAGGTAAGTATTTGTTAGAGGATACTTTGTTTGTCGCAATAAAAGCTCTACAGAGCTTATGTTATTTGTTTCGAATATGCGACGTTAAATAAAGCTTCTTTATCTTTATCTTTTTAATGTCGGCTCTTCTTCCCTAAAAAAGACACATCTTTGTCATAGCTGTAGGGGTAGTTGTAGAATTGCCGTTGCTGTTTGTACTTGTCATGTTTTTTGTATGGACCTCCTTTTGTCCCAAACTGTGTATTTTTGTTCTTTGGCCTGTCAGTTTTGAATTTGCTTAAATCTTTCCCTACTTTCCTCATCTCATCCATAGTTTTAATTTGTTTTTCCAATTCATCACCCAACAAGTTGTCTGTCAAGGGGGTGGAATCATTACATAACTGTTTGTATTTATCAGTAACCACACCCCTAAGTTGCTGTCGCCTTAAGTTTGAGATGTCCCTGTGAGCATATGAACACAGCTGGAAAGCACTCTGTGCTAATCTGAACTCTTCCCCTCTGTCGGTCTCAAGTAGCTTGTCCATTAGTGAAACAAGTGGAATCAGTCCTTGATTTAGGTATCTTTGAGCTACTTGGAAAGCCTTGTCAACCTCTTTGGTGGTCTTTTTCATGTTTGGGGTCAACCATAGTTCTTTATTAATCTTCGGCACAATCAGAGCTTCACAATTATCAGGTCTATTGAATTTCTCACATAACTCTTTTGCTACATTTCTGTCAATTTTTGACCGAATACCTGAATTGACCACTTTGGCCAGAGTTTCATTAGCATCCCCAGCTGATTTTTCAAAGTCATCAGATTTCAATGATTCAATGATTTGATCATTAGACAGATCTCTGTAAAAGCTTTCCAAAACAGTTTAGATTTTGAAAATATCTTTACTAGGAGGAAAGTTATGATTATTTAAAGACCAGATTTTTCGGCTGTTTTTTAGAATTTTTTCCTATACAAAAACTGTGATTTCCAGTCGATTTTAAGGCACCGAAAAATACAAAGAAAGCAGTTATTTTGGTGCAGAATTTTTGTTTTTAGAGGTATATTGATGAAATTTGGCCCTCTGGTGTAAAAATTCATGCGGATTCTGATTCTGCACTCTATTTTGATCTAAAACATAGGTAAAGCCCTCAAAATTGTGTGTAAAGCATGCAACCCCCAGTGGAAAAAATTCTAACAATCGGCTGAAATTTACTTTCTCCGTATTTTCTGACTGGAAATTGACAAATACATTAAAATTTTATTAAGAATGTCAAATATTATTTTATTAGCCATATATACTGAAATGATACAACATTTGAAATAGTCGTAGAAAAAAAACTGGTAGCATAAGCATTTGCTTAGAACAAGAATAGTTGATCAATATTAAACTCGTTCAAATTTCATATTCTGTCCAACGGTAGATGCTGAATTTACCTGCATACAATCTGGATCCAAATTGTGTTTTTAAGTTATAATACTTTTTCTTGTTAAAAGCACATAATAACATAGTATAAGATATATCTGAGCACTAATTTTTCAACATTAAACTTAAAACTTTCATCATTCTTCGTCATTGTTCTTCCACAATTGTTTCGTATTCTGACAGTTTTCTGGCGTAAGATCAATAGCTTCACAAAAAGGGCCTGCGAACTGCTTTTCCATTTTTGAAAGTATAAATTTGTTTAAAAAAAGAATAATAAATTTCAAGTGCAAGTCAGTCCAAAACACAGATTGTTGTTCATTTTCTATTTGACAAATTTCCAGCACTCAAGATGATGGGGCCATTTTTAAGCTGTTCCCTCTGTAACTGCCCATTAAATGTCTTTAATACTGATTTCCTTTGCATGTGGCTGGCCTTTTATAATCCTACAGTATCTGGAAGATAATCAAAATGGAAACCTTACCTTTAATCTAACCTTTTCATTAAATGAAAAACAATAGTTATATTCAAATCAGTTTCAGTATGTAGTTTTGTACCTGTGGGTCACAGAAGACATGTAAAAATTTGAAAAATACAAAGTTACATTTTCTTAAATTCTGATATTATAATAAATTTAAAGTGTAAAAAGAAACAAAAAGTGCAGATTGAAAATGTTTTATCACTTTAGGGTTTGTTATAAATGTTTTTTGTAAGAATATCTTTCAAGAAAATTTATTCAGGTAAATAGGTGTATTGGAAATCGCTATAGTAAGCTAATCCAATATGGCTGGCAGGGACAGACGTTTGAAATTTGGATTTTTTCCAAATTAATTAAACTTTGATGCCAAATCCTCTGCTTATTTCTTAGCCTGTTTTAATGAAATAAACATTTTTAGAAACTTCAGAGCATGTAGAATGTGAAACTAGCTGCAACACCTAAAATTACCTCATAATTTTCCAAACAACCATGATTGACTTTCCCCCTCTATAACTTTACACAGGATGACATGATTTAGGTGTTGCAAACACTTTCATAATCCTTAATCTTTTATCTGATTGGATAATCAATTTGTGTAATTGTAGCTTAAAGGATAAGCAGAGGAAAGTTGTTTGTTGATGCATACCCTTTTAGGTGAGGGGTCAAAATGTGCTACTAAAGTAGTTGAGTGATAATTACCCAGTTTTTGTCGCACCTGCTGGCAGGGTGCGACATAGGAGTCCGCTTTTCCGTCCGTGCGTGCGTGCATCCGTCCGTCAACAATTATGTCGACCCTTGCGATCTCATCAACTATAGATGCTGGAACCATCAAACCTTGCATAATGTTTCTCCTTGACATGCCCACTCAGCACGCACCTTGACCCGGTGACCTTGACCTATATTTCATGCTCCAGTGACTTAGGCAGATTTTACGTTGACCCTTGCGATCTCATCAACTATAGATGCTGGAACCATCAAACCTTGCATAATGTTTCTCCTTGACATGCCCACTCAGCACGCACCTTGACCAGGTGACCTTGACCTATATTTCATGCTCCAGTGACTTAGATTTTACGTGGACCCTTGCGATCTCATCAACTATAGATGCTGGAACCATCAAACCTTGTATAGTGTTTCTCCTTGACATGCCCACTCAGCACGCACCTTGACCCGGTGACCTTGACCTATATTTCACGCTCCAGTGACTTAGACAGATTTTAAGTCGACCCTTGCGATCTCCTCAACTATAGATGCTGGAACCATCAAACCTTGCATAGTGTTTCTCCTTGACATGCCCACTCAGCACGCACCTTGACCCAGTGACCTTGACCTATATTTCACACTCCAGTGACTTAGATTTTACGTCGACCCTTGCGATCTCATTAACTATAGATGCTGGAACCATCAAACCTTGCATAATGTTTCTCCTTGACATGCCCACTCAGCACGCACCTTGACCCGGTGACCTTGACCTATATTTCACACTCCAGTGGCTTAGATTTTACATCGACCCTTGCGATCTCATCAACTATAGATGCTGGAACCATCAAACCTTGCATAATGTTTCTCCTTGACATGCCCACTCAGCACGCACCTTGACCCGGTGACCTTGACCTATATTTCACGCTCCAGTGACTTAGACAGATTTTACGTAGACCCTTGCGATCTCATCAACTATAGATGCTGGAACCATCAAACCTTGTATAGTGTTTCTCCTTGACATGCCCACTCAGCACACACCTTGACCCGGTGACCTCGACCTAAATTTCATGCACCAGTGACTTTGACAGATTTGACGTAGACCCTTGTGATCTCATCAACTATGGATGCTGGAACCATCAAACCTTGCATAGTGTTTCTCCTTGACATGCCCACTCAGCATGCACCTTGACCTGGTGACCTTGACCTATATTTCACGCTCCAGTGACTGAGACAGATTTTAAATCGACCCTTGCAATCTCATCAACTATACATGCTGGAACCATCAAACCTTGCATAGTGTTTCTCCTAGACGTGCCAACTCAGCATGCATCTTGACACAGTGACCTTGACCTATATTTCACGCTCCAGTGACTTTGACAGATTTTACATTGAGCCTTGCAATCTCATCAACTATAGATGCCTGAACCATCAAACCTTGCATAATGTTTCTCTTTAACCTGCCCACTCACCAGGCACCTTGACCTGGTGACCTTGACCTATATTTCATGTTTCGGTGACTTTGACAGATTTTACGTCAACCTTTGCAATCTCAGCAACTATAGTTGGTAAAGCCTTCAAACCTTGCATAATGTTTCTCCTCAACATGCCCACTCAGCACGCACCTTGACTTGATGACCATGACCTATATTTCATGCTTTAGACTTTGACAGATTTTATTTTCATCAGCAATAGTTGTAAGAACCTTCAAACCTTTCATAGTGTTTATCTTGACATGATTCAGACTAAGAAAAGTTCTATATTTGTAATTTATGTGCTAATGCAGTCCCACTGACCTTGCCTCATGCAGGTGCGACACCGCCTTCCGTGGAATTCTTGTCTAATAATTATATAATGACAAAATTGTTATTTCTAAACACATTAATTTGAAAAATATATCATTTTAAAGACAATTTTATTGGCTTTTTATTGATATATAGGTTTTTAATGTGGGATTAGTGTGAAAGTAATAATTGGATGTTTTTCAACACTACACAGGTAAAATTTCTATATTCCTAATCTGATATTGTGTTTTGCTGGGGATGCTAGTTTCATTTACCTTTGGCCCTACAACTTCCGTTTTCTCAAACTCCTGGCCCATAGCAATAATTCCATATTGCTACTCACTTTGACAGATTCTTTGCCTACTCTGTCCGTACCATTATTTTTTGTCCCATCTTCCTTATGAACTTTGTCACTCAAAACTGACTGAATCTCCATATGATTCTCCTCTTCATCCTCTGAAGAGGATTCACCAAAAATGTCCGATTCAGATGAAACATCCTCCCAATCCGACATTGAATGGAGTTTCCGTTTCTTACTTCCTCTGGTGTACTCCCCGACGCTACGTTTTCCGTGTTCGATCGGCGAGTATCGATCGCCTTTGTCAAATTATCCACCCGATTAGCAAGAGATGTGATTGACTGTTGTTGTTGCTGGATCAGCTGTTGATTCAGCATCATCTGTTGTTGGAATAAGGCGAAAGAAAATCACGAATTTCCATTTCTGGACAACACTTCCGGGTTCGCCTCGTTCTGAGATCGGCCATTGTGCGCGATCCCAGAATCATCCTGAGAAATAACAACATAGGTAGCGTTATCTGTAGCAATGGGGCCCTCGAGGGGGTTTCCCCGGTCACTTTTGCTGGCTGTTTGATCCATCAATTTTGTCTTTCCAGCATTCAAAACTGCAAGTAAAGAACAGTTCCAACCACCTTGCTTTCAGCTTCGATGGTAAATTCCACTCCTATGGTGGAAAAAACGGTAATTATACACCGTTACAACTGGCACTTCCCGCCATTCTTTCCTGCAAGTCTATGAGTTCTGATTACTTGTGCTGTAGTTAATGATATTTTTCATTGAATTTCACACTAATATCACGATAATACACACACTAATTAATTCCAAATAAATTAAGCCACTGATTTTCCACAATGGAAAGGTTGGAAAAGTCCGAAATTTCACTTTAAACTAATAAAAACATTCCCTAAATTATCTTCCATTAGCGTCCATTGTAGGTCAATCTCGTTCTGAAGTTAGCGTCACGTGACAGGTCAAAGTTCACTCCAATGATTCGAAATTCCTTCCGTCCGTCCGTCGTCCACACTTTCGAACTTGAATATCTCAGTGACCAGCCAGCCAATCTCGATCAAATTTTATGTGCAGCATCACTGGGTTGGGGGATTGATTGCATAGGCTTTTGGACCAGTTCTGTTCAGAACTGTGGTTGCCATGCAGGGGTGTAAAATTCTCTCAAAACTTACTCGCCCTTATGGTCTGAATTATTCATTTAGATGCTAAAAATGAAGAAAAAGTGAAGAAAGTTTTGAAAATGTCACTCGCCCTGCCTTAAAATTTACTCAGGCGGGCGAGCGGGCGAGTGGAATTTTACACCCCTGCCATGGAAACAAAAAGGTTCCATAGACTTATAATGGGGAAAACGACGTCTCCACTTTTTCTTGGCCATTTCTGATAAGATCTTCATCAAACTTGCAGATAACAAGAAGAGTCATACAGTCTACGCTAAGTTCGAATTTGGGCCGCACAGGTCGAACGGCATTGGAGTTACCTGCCCTTGAGCATAAATATTAGTGAAAAATGGTGTCTCCAGCTTTTCTCAGCCATTTTCGATCTGGTCTTTTTGTAACTTTTGGCAAACGAGGACAAGCATAGAATCTCAGACGAGTTCGAATTTGACTTGAATCTGACGACAGGTTTTCCAGTTACATCCCCTTGAGTGTGAAAAAATTTCCCATAGACTTACAATGGGAAAACGACATCTCCAACTTTTCTCGGCCATTTCTGATCCGATCTTCATCAAACTTGCAGATAACCAGAAGAGTCATACAGTCTACGCCAAGTTCGAATTTCGGCCGCACAGGTCAAACGGCTTTGGGGTTACCTGCCCTTGAGCATAAATAATAGTGAAAAATGGTGTCTCCACCTTTTCTCAGCTGTTTTTTATCGGATCTTTCTGAAACTTTTGGTAAACGAGGACAAGCAAAGATTCTCAGAGGAGTTCGAATTTGGCTTGAATCTGACAACCAGTTTTCCAGTTACATCCCCTTGAGTGTGAAAAATTTTCCCATAGACTTACAATGGGAAAACGACGTCTCCAAATTTTCTTGGCCATTTCTGATCCGATCTTCATCAAACTTGCAGATAACCAAAAGAGGCATACAATTTATGTCGAGCTCGAATTGGGGCCACGCAGGACAAACGACTTTGGAGTTACCTACCCTAGAGCATCAGTATTAGTGAAAAATTATGTCCCTCTTTTTCTCAGCTGTTTTTGATCTGATCTTTTTGAAACTTGCAATAAACAGGGACAAGCATAAAATCTCTGATGAGTTTGAATTTGGCTTGATCCTGACAACCAGCTTTGCAGTTATATTTCATTGAGCATTAATGCAGATAAGTAAATTTGCCTGTAATATATCTCAGCAAGGAATGAAATTATTTTGTAGATATTTGCTTAACAGGCAAAGGAGGACAGGCAGATTTGTTCCACTTCACATCAACCTTGTCAGTTTCAGCCTTCCTTGTTTTTCCTTCTTTCATTCATTTTTGAGTCCCAGATAAGTACAGTGTTTGTCAATTTTGATTTTTTCGTCAAAGATTTCTCAGAAACAATGCAAGCTAGAAGCTTCAAACAAGGTACAATTAACAACAATGACAAGCTGTATCATGAAAGAGACAATGGACTATTTTACTCTTTTGTTCCTTTTCTGTTTTTTTTTTTAGCTCACCTGTCACGTAGTGACAAGGTGAGCTTTTGTGATCACATTTCGTCCGTCGTCTGTGCGTCCGTCCGTGCGTCCATGCGTCCGTAAACAATTTCTTGTCCGCACGATAGCATTTTCATTTATGATTTGATTTTAACCAGACTTGCACACAACTTGTACTACCATGAGATCTGGATTCCTTTCTTGAACCAGCCATGTCCCATCATGTGTTACAGAGTTATGGCCCCTGAAAAAGCAAAAATTGCCTATTTTGGTCTTGTCTGCATGATAGCTGTTTCATTTATGATTTGATTTTAACTAAACTTGCACACAATTTGTACCACCACAAGATCTTTGTTTCTTTCTTGAACCAGAAACCAGAAGGCCCAGGTCTTTGATATTTGGTATGTATTTTTGTCTAGTGAACCTCTACCAAAGCTGTTCAAATTATAGACCTGGAGCCCAAAATGCCCCCGACCTGGGGCCCACTGGTTTTACATAGACTTATATAAGGAAAAGCTTTAAAAATCTTCTTGTTTAAGAAAAACCTTGTTATCCCTCTAGCGAATACATTTATTAATGAATTTTAATAACTTCACACAATCGTTGGCTATATTATCTTGAACAAATTCGACTTACAGTGTCCTGGGCTCAAGGTCAAGGTCACTGGCTATTTTTAGAAAAACCTTAACATAGCTCTTGTGCCTACATTTATCGATGGATTTTAATATAACATTCCACAAATGTTTGATATGTTAATATCTTAAGCATATTTACTTTCAGGGTGCTCGGGAGACAGGGTCAAGGTGACTATGGCTATTGTATAGAAAAACTTAATCATCGCTCTAGTGCCTACATTTATTGATGGATTTTGATATAACTTCATTCAATTGTTGGATATGATATTATCTGGAGCAAGTTCGACTTTCAAGGTCCTAGCCTCAAGGTCAAGGTCACTGGGGCTATTTTTAGAAAAACATTGTCATTACTCTAGCGCCTACATTTAGTGATGGATTTTGATATAACTTCACGCTAATGCTTGGTATAATAATATCTCTATTAAATCAGACTTTCAGGGTCCTGGGTTCAAGGTCAAGGTCAACGTGGCCTTTGATACTTGGTACATAGCTTCCTATGTCTTAGCTCAGGTGAGCGATATAGGACCATCATGGTCCTCTTGTTTGTTTGTTGTAGACATACACATGATAACTCAGATTGTTGCAAATACGATTTAAGGAAAATTTGAAATTAGAAGGCCCACAGTGAGAAATCCTAGTTCAAATTTCAATACAACGCCCACAGGCAAGGAGGTGGGTACAACGCATATGATAAGACACAAATTTTTTCGGGGAAAATGGTTGTTGTATGGTCGTAGCAGGCGGTCATAGCACTAGTAAATGTCCATCTCAGATTAGATTTTCCGATATTAATAATTAGTCCTACATAGTTTAAAGCATCAATTGTTAGGGCCCCGCACTGAAAGTGTGGGTGCCCTATAGTAATCACTCTGTCTGTCCGTCTGTCCGTCCACAAATTTCTGATAGCGCTGCCGGGGCCCTAGTCAGTTTCACTGACAGCTCTAGTTACCTTTAGGAAACGTCCAAAGTTTGTGTGCATTGTCTTGGCATGCGCATTGCTGTGGTTCTAGCAATATAATCATCCCCTATGAGGGATAGATGGATTGGGTTCATCGCGATCATGAATTAAAGAAATGATGTATTTGTCCATGCAGTATTTCTGGTAGAAAATTTCTATGCTTGTTCTTTTGGCTGAATATACGGTAGATAACTTCACCAAATTCGTGAGACATACCTATTACATTGCCTGATATGATTTGACTTCTTTTTGACCCTCCTCTTCAGTGTGCCACGTTTCACTTGCTAACAGGCGTCGTTAATGGAAACATACACAGAAACGAGTTGTTTCGTCTTCAAGTATTTTCAGAATAACTTGACGTTTGATGTGTCTGTATTGAGTTAATACGAGCATTGTGACGAAAATAGTAAGAAAAGTGTGATAAAAGTATACCCATTCGAAAGAAAAAGACAGTAGAAAGTGCCCTTAGAAACCCGGTTTCAATTGGCGCATTAATATATCAAGTAGCACCAGATGTACACTAAGGGAGTCATATCTTGTTACCCCACCCACTTGCGTTATCATGGAGCTACATGTATACGAAAAATGAAAAATTACAGGATCAAAATGAAACAGGTATCAAATTATTCCTTGGTTTCTAACTAAAAACAAATGAGTAATAACAACATATATTTAGCTTTACTATGAACAGAGTTAAGGCAATTTTATGTTGACATTTCTGATAATGACCAAAAATTAATTTATGAAACAATAAACACAGAGTTCACAGTTCATTTTTTTTATATATTTTCACCACATGTTAACATATCAAAACTGTATCTGTATACACAATATAAAATATGTACAGGAAAGAATAGGCTATTATATTTTGAAAGCCATAAAGGTGACAAATTTTGCAATTTTGGTCAAAATCAGCTGGGGGTAGGGGTAAAGTCATGGTGAAAACACCGTATTTGTGAATGACCAAACATTTTATTGATTTGTTTTTCTTTGAAGCTGTATCTTTTCATATAACTTTCTTTTGGCTGTCAATCACCATACAATATTTACGAAACAAATATTCCTGCCGCGTGCCTTGGGGGGGGGGGGGGGGGGGAGAAAAAATTGGAGATCTTAACAGGCCCTTTGTACGCAGTTCGTCGTCGGATATAAGGCAAATATTGTTTGTTTGATTTGAGGTTTAATGTCCCCGTCAACACTGTAAAGGCCATTTTGGAGACGTTGCTTCCAATTTTGTGGGACTTTTACCCGACACTGAGATGAAACAACATCGCAAGCCCTGCTGCCCAATGAAATCAATAGGGTTTATAAGCATGGGCGGGTCGACTCGCACCGCTTTGCCTGGGCAGGCTTAGATCCTCTAAGCAGTTTACCAGTACTCGTGTGTGGGTCGGTTTCAGCTCTGCGTGGAAGCATCATGCAGCCATCTATTTCTTCAGCCCAGATGGGCAAGGCAAATATTAAAGTATGTACATGTATTGGTAACTGAATGATTATGCCGGCCTCGGTAGCTCAGTCGGATTCGCGTCTGTTGGTGATCAGGAGGGCACGGGTTCGACACCTGCCGGGGTCGGCAACATTCTTTCGTGGAGATTGATTATGAAACCTTTTCTACGGTCATTCTGTCCCTTCCGCTGATTCAAGAAGGGCAGTTGTCAGTTTCTGGCGAAAGAATGTACAGCGTACTGGTTAACCGCTTACGTATAAGTAGAAGTAAAACAAAAAAAGATCAGGAATCGATACAATTAACTTACTCCACCCATCAAAGACACCAAAGGGAAAGAAGCACAAACATTAAGAGACCAGACCATAATGGAAACGTAAACAAAGGAAGGCCATAAGGACAGATACTTTCCCACAAAATGTCCATATGGCCATCCAAAATAAAAAGACACAAGTGTTACACACAGTAAGTAACAAACAACAACATACATAAACCGCCACAGAAGAACCGCCTTGGAACGCCTTGAAGCCTGCCCAGGAAAAGTATGGATAGGTAAACTGACCGGCTCAAAAATAACCTAAAATAGTGTTGACAGTGCCGTTAAACTCTTAAAGAAACAAACAAACCAAGAGGCATTACTGAAAAAAAACCCAAAACATTTAAATGTTAATTTGCACAGGACATTATATTAGCCTTGCCAAGTTGTCCTACCCAATATATTTTTACGGACCACATTCTCCTTGGCCGAATTCTCCTAGGTCAAATCGTCCGGGCCAAATCGTCCTAGATTCATAGTGTATTTGTGTGTGTGTGTGTGTGGGGGGGGGGGGGGGGGGTACATTGCTAGAACCAGAGCAATGCACATGCCAAGACAATGCACAAAAACTTTGAATGTTTCCTAAAGATCACAATTGGTGCTTTAAACTATGTAGGACTAATTATTAATATCGGAAAACCTAATCTGAGATGGAAATTTCCTAGTGCTACGACCATGCAACAACCATTTTCCCTGGAAAATTTTGTGTCTTATCATTTGCGTTGTACCCATTTCCTTGCCCGTGGGCATTGTATTGAAAATTGAACTAGGATTTGTCACTGCGTGCCTTCTAATTTCAAATTTTCCTTTAATCGTATTTGTAACAGTCCGATTTATCACGTGTATGTCTACAACAAACAAAAAAGTGCATGCCATCTTCCCAGAAGAGCGTTTCATGTAAAATAATGAGATTTCGCGGTGGAGTAGCTCCATTGTGTCCGGTTCTCTGTTTGACTGGATGTAACTGTCGAATTCGGACCATCGAAGATAAATTTGTGAATAATATGTGTCTTCCGTGAAGCTAATGTGAGCAGTCGTATTGATTAGTAACCATAACACGAGATCTAGAACTACAACAAACCTGCACATGTGATACCCATTCCGCTATTTTCTTTTTTATCCTGATCGAAAAAATTTCCTTATCCGGTGTGTTTGTTCCTTACCCTGCGCTCTTGCCTTTACCAGTGTGAAACAGGGTCCAGGGGCCATTGGGCTTGGGAAAAACAGCTCCCTAATATTTAAAGTTGGGAATTTAAATCAGCTTTAAATTTTGGTTCAATTTTCATGAAATTTTCATCAAAATGTAGCACTAAATCAGAAATTGGGAAATTTGTTGTAAAATTTGGGAATATCTGTCTCTAAATTGGGGAAAAATAGGGGCCGATTACCGGCCCCAAATTTGCACTAGGAAAATCCCTGTATAGGGCCATTGGGCCCTCTTGTTCTAATAAATTTTGATGAAAACACAACCTGACGCCCCTAAATTATGAAATGGACTCCTGCTATATATAAGGAGGAAGATTCGATTTGGTACAAAAAGGGTTAATGGTTCCTGCTTGCTACAAACAACCACCGTCACTAAATACCAGTGGTTGGAATTCCCACTGGTATTTACCAATAATTTATATCTTCCTGCAAAATATGATTTTTATGTTATTACATTGAAAAGCACTATTAATATTTGTGTAATTTTGCAACATAACACCCCATACATACATTTATATATCGAAAGTCTTGCAAATGGGTATATTGGGTGTGTTTCAGCCCTGCCAGAGGACTCATTAGGTGGCTTTCTGACAACCACAACAGTTTTTATCTTTTGTTAATAAAAGCAAAGCTCATGGCTAAAATACAATGTCTTTAAGCACCTCAGACCACTGGTACTATGTGTTTTGCATGCTTTAGTGAAATGATTCAAATTTTTGGAGAAATACAACAACTTTTTTGATGTCTGATGCACTACTTCTAGTGCATATTTTAAATGAAAGTTTGTCAAGTCATGTACTAAACAAGTGAGAATTTGAATGTGAAGACAGCAATTAAAAGAACACAAGTAAGCCTAATGGTTTCTAAAATAATCTACAGGTACTCTCCGAAGTATTTTTATTTTCATGGCAAGTCAAATGCTGAAAGTTACAAACTAATATTTGGGAATCACATGTTTGAAAATAAATGAAATACAAATTTTAAACACGGCCCCCGCTCATCTGGGCTTGAAGAAATAGATGGGTTGCATGATGCTTCCACGCATAGCTGAAACCAAACGCACACGAGTACTGGTAAACGAGTCGGACCATCCATGCTTATAAACCCTTTTGGTTTCATTGCAATTGGACAACAGGGCTTGAAATGTCATTTCATCTCAATGTTGGGTAAAAGTCCACAAAACTGGAAGCAACATCTCCAAAATGACCTATATAGTGTCGACAGGGATGTCAAACCTCAAATCAAAACAAACTAGAATCGCGCAGTCGATGGCACGCCATCGCATATCCTCACGCTTTTTTAAAGATACGCCACTATTATATAAGTTCTCAATTGCAACTCCCACCCAATCTTAAGATCTAAATTCCGAAACTGTCATGCACTCCTCAGACCAAAGACCTATCAGTTTCCAAAGTTTCATGTTTCTATCTGAAACGGCGTAGGAGTTATCCGGTAATCGTTAAAAAGGGGGTTATGTGGGTGAAAATCCAAGTTTTTGACCTGTTGACCTCAAACCTGACCCTAGGGGTCAAATTTTGATTGTTATGTATTCTACTCATTATGCTGTTCGATTTGATATGTCACACGACCAGGTTCTGAAAACTTTGATTTTTTACCACCTGGGCACCCCACCCCCTGGCCTGGCCCCTAGGGGTAGGATCAAAATTCCGAAAGTGTCATGCACTCCTCAGACCAAAGACCTATCAGTTCCCAAAGTTTCATGTTTCTAGCTGTAAAAGTGTGGGAGGAGTTATCCGGTAAGATGGATGGATGGACATACGGCCGATGGAGACAATTACAATATCCCCACTTTTTCTTCGAAAAGCGTGGGGATAATAAATAAAGTTTTAAGGATGGCCCCTAGCCAGACCAGGCTGCCATGAATATATGAATAGTTTTATTCTCCCCAAACTTCGGGTTGCCGCCAAGATTTTAACCATTGACCTGCTGAATATTTATATACATGTATGCCACACCCACTACTGATTGTCAACCAATCAGATTACTTGATGCAAATCATTGCAACAAATTGATAAACTGAATGGCAAACAATGAAGATCCTGATCTGATGGCTTCTCCAGAAGCCATCTGATCTGGATCTGCATTGTTTGAAAGGTCAGACATATCCAGGCTCAGCAGGTCAAGGGTTAAGGAACAAGTGACTGAACCCATCAGTTGATACACACCTGTAATATTCTGCAGTGGTACTATGGAGGGTGAGGCTGAGAAGAGAGATGTGAGGCGCCCAATGAATGCCTTCCTGATATTCTGTAAGCGTCACCGGAGCATGGTAAGGGAGAAGAACCCTGACCTGGACAACAGAAGTGTAACACGCATCCTGGGTGACCTGTGGGCCAACTTGAAAGAAGATGAGAAATGTGTTTATACAGACCTTGCAAAACAGGTATAATCCCTGGAACCTTTTTCCCACTGATCATGACAACTCCTACCTTTCCAAACAATGTAGATCCTGATCAGATGGCTTCTAAAGAAGCCATCTGATCAGGATCCACCCTGTTTGTCATGCAGTTTGTGAAATGAACAAACACTTAAAATCAAGTACTTTGATTGGTTGATAGCTAGCAATGGGCACACACACACACAATGGGCACAAGCAGACACACACAGGCACTGGGTTGATTTGTCATATATTCTGGGTTCAGGGCCAGGGGCCCATAACTCCTTGAGTTAAATGTGCATTAGTGATAGATTTTACAGTTTATCATTAATGAAATATACTCAGATTCACTTTTAGAATTTTGATTTCTTTAGTTTAAGACAAAAATTTTTTGGACTGATAAATAAGGTATTCTAAAGTTGTCACCGAAGCATGGGTTTGTTTGACACAAATACAGTTTGATTTTTATGATGTGCCAGTGCAGAATGCAAAATATTGCAAAATAATCGTAATAGTGATCACAATGTTTTTAGCACTTTCTTTACTGTCATTATAAGGGCTGAATTCTTAGAGCCAGCAAAACATTTCATAAGAACAAGCCAGTGTGTGTGTGTGTTTCAGTTTTACGTCCCACCAACAGCTAAGGTCATACGGAGACGGGACCTCGGTTTAAAGACTCATCCGAAAGTCTGGAGAAGCCCGGGATCGAACCTGCGACCCCTGGTTTACAAGGCGAATAGCGTAACCACTCGACCATGGAGGCTTCCTAAGAACAAGCCAGTAAGTAATGTTGATCGTCATCGTGCCCTCGGTATGGTTGAAGGTGGGCTTTCATACCGCCAAGTTGCAGAGCATATGAGTTGTTTGCACACTACAATTGCTCAACTGGTTGAAATGCACAGCGCTACGGGGTCTGTGGACGATAGATAACACCCTGGACGTGAATGTGTTACTACATGTCAGCAGGACTGATACATTGTTTTGAGTCATTTGCGCCACTGATTGAGGACGTCTATAGAAACTGCCCAGGAGACAGTGGGAACTCATAACCTATGCATAACTGGCTTAACTGTACGGCGGCATCTCAAGGAAAGTAGTATTTCTAGCCATAAGACTGATAGGGGGACGTTTTGACGACAGAATGTCAAATCAGTCGCTTTAATTGGTGTTGACAGCATATCCAATGGACACAACAGCGTCAGCATGGTTTACTGTTCACAGACTAGTCCCGTTTTTATGTTGAAATGTTTTATAGGCGGCATTAAGGATGGCATTGACGTGGGGAGCGTTTTCAAGACAGTTGTGTTAAACAGGTGTCACAATAGGGTGGTAGTAGCGTAATGGTGTGGAGAGGGATCACATAGTGCCACAAAACCCAAATCATCATTGTTGATGGCAAATTGCCGGTACATTGCTACATGGATGAAATCTTAGAGCCCGAGGTGGTACCGTTCTTACACAGTAATGGTGCCGGCCTCGGTGGCTCAGTCAGATGCTCGTCTGACTGGTGATCAGGAGGACACAGGTTCGACTCCCACAGGGGTCGGCAACATTCTTTTGTCATTACGGTCATTCTCTCGCTTCCGCTCACAAATGACCTAAATAGTGTTGACTGGGCCATTAAACTCCAAAACAAACATACACACACAATAATGGTGACGTTTCAACAAGACAATGCACATGCTCATTCTGTGAGGCTAACCATGGACTTTTTCAATCAAAATGATGTGTCTTCCTTGGCCTGCATTTTCGCTGGATTTAAACCCAATTGAGCACATTTGGGACCAGCTCCGAAAACTGGTAGAGCCAATGTCAATGTGCCAATCAACCGTCAACAGCTTGCCATGGTGGAACAGGAAGCAGGAAGAAAGGGACGGCATCACAGAAGACCATATACAGGATTTAATTCGAAGCATGAGGCGTCGATGCCAAGCAACACTTGATGCTAATGGTGGACCTACCTGGTTTTAAGATATATATGTGATTTTGATTTTTCGGGTGTGTGAACTTATTCGAGTCTCTGTATCTCTGCATCCAATGGAACAGGTACTTCTGTAGTGAGTCTGTGGATAAGTTAGTGATAATTCATTAAACATGATCAAATGCAGGAAATATTGTGAATCAATTAAAATTTGAGGTATAGTACTAGTGGTGCGTTTTTAGCTCACCTGTCACGTAGTGACAAGGTGAGCTTTTGTGATCACTTTTTGTCCGTCGTGCGTGCGTGCGTCCGTAAACAATTTCAAATAAGTATATCTCTAATACCCCATGGTCAATCTTGATCAAATTTCATGAGAAGCATCATCAGGTAGGGGGAAAGGCTGCATAAGGTTTTGGGCTGATCAGATTGGAATTCTGGTTGCCATGGCAACATATAGCTCCCATAGACTTACAATGGGAAAAAATTAAAATAACTTCTCTGAAACCACAGGGCCCAGAGCTTAGATATTTAGCATATATTAACAGCCAGTGATCACCTACATAATTCCTGCCAATCATGCCCCTTGGGTCCAAATTGGCCACGCCCCAGGGCCCCTTCGCTCCCATAGACTCATAATGGAACAAAAAGATTCAAAAATCTTCTTCTCGGAAACCACAGGGCCAAAAGCTTAGATATTTAGCATGTAGCAACGGCAAGTGGTCACCTACATAATTCCTGCCAATCATGCCCCTGGGCTCCAAACGGACCACGCTCTGGGGCCCTTTAGCTCCTATAGACTCATAATGGAAAAAGGCTTCAAAAATCTTCTTCTCTGAAACCACAAGGCCCAGAGCTGAGATATTTGGCATGTAGCAACTGCAAGTGGTCACCTACATAATTCCTGCCAATCATGCCCCTGGGGTCCAAAAGGGCCACGCCTCGGGGCCCCTTAGCTCCTATAGACTCATAATGGAAAAAAAAAGCTTCAAAAATCTTCTTCTCTGAAACCACAGGGCCCAGAGCTTAGATATTTAGCATGTAGCAATGGCAAGTGGTCACCTACATAATTCCTGCCAATTATGCCCCTTGGGTTCAAACGGGCCACGCCCCGGGGCCCCTTAGCTCCTATAGACTCATAATGGAAAAAAGCTTCAAAAATCTTCTTCTCTGAAACCACAGGGCCCAGAGCTTAGATATATAGCATGTAGCAACAGCCAGTGGTCACCTACATAATTCCTGCCAATCATGCCCCTGGGTTCCAAATGGGGGATGCCCCGGGGCCCCTTCGCTCCCATAGACTCATAATGGAACAAAAAGCTTCAAAAATCTTCTTCTCGGAAACCACAGGGCCCAGAGCTTAGATATTTAGCATGTAGCAACGGCAAGTGGTCACCTACATATTTCCTGCCAATTATGCCCCTTGGGTTCAAACGGGCCACGCCCCGGGGCCCCTTAGCTCCTATAGACTCATAATGGAAAAAAGCTTCAAAAATCTTCTTCTCTGAAACCACAGGGCCCAGAGCTTAGATATATAGCATGTAGCAACAGCCAGTGGTCACCTACATAATTCCTGCCAATCATGCCCCTGGGTTCCAAATGGGGGATGCCCCGGGGCCCCTTCGCTCCCATAGACTCATAATGGAACAAAAAGATTCAAAAATCTTCTTCTTGGAAACCACAGGGCCCAGAGCTTAGATATATAGCATGTAGCAACGGCCAGTGGTCACCTACATAATTCCTGCCAGTCATGCCCCTGGGTTCCAAATGGGCGATGCCCCGGGGCCCCTTCGCTCCCATAGACTCATAATGGAACAAAAAGCTTCAAAAATCTTCTTCTCGGAAACCACAGCGCCCAGAGCTTAGATATTTAGCATGTAGCAACGGCAAGTGGACACCTACATAATTCCTGCCAATCATGCCCCTGGGTTCCAAACGAACAACCCCCCGGGGCCCCTTAGCTCCTATAGACTCATAATGGGAAAAAGCTTCAAAAGGCTTCTTCTCTGAAACCACAGGGCCCAAAGCTGAGATATTTAGCATGTAGCAATGGCAAATGGTCACCTACATAAATCCTGCCCCTGGGGTCCGAATGGGCCACGCCCCGGGCCCCTAAGCCCCCATAGACTCATAATGGAAAAAAAGCTTCAAAAATCTTCTTTTCTGAAACCACAGGGCCCAGAGCTTAGATATTTAGCATGTAGCAACGGCAATTGGTCACCTACATTATTCCTGCCAATCATGCCCCTGGGTTCCAAATGGGCCACGCCCCGGGGCCCCTTTGCTCCCATAGACTCATAGTGGAAAAAAGCCTCAAAAATCTTCTTCTCTGAAACCACAGGGCCCAGAGCTTAGATATTTAGCACGTAGCAACCGCAAGTGGTCACCTACATAATTCCTGCCAATCATGCCCCTGGGGTCCAAACGGGCCACGCCCCGGGGCCCCTTAGCTCATTTAGACTTATAATGGAAAAAACGCTTAAAAAATCTTCTTCTCTGATACCACAGGGCCCTGAGCTTAGATACATGTATTTAGCATGTAGCAACGGCAAGTGGTCACCTACATAAATCCTGCCAAACATGGCCCTGGGGTCCAAATGGGCTAGCTCCGGGGCCCCTTAGCTCCCATAGACTCATAATGGAAAAAAGCTTAAAAAATCTTCTTCTCTGAAACCATAGGGCCCAGAGCTTACATATTTAGCATGTAGCAACGGCAAGTGGTCACCTACACAATTCCTTCCAATCATGCCCCTGGGGTCCAAATGGGCCACACCCCGGGGCCCCTTAGCTCCCATAGACTCATAATGGAAAAAAAGTTTCAAAAATCTTCTTCTCTGAAACCACAGGGCCCAGAGCTTAGATATTTAGCATGTAGCAACAGCAAGTGGTCACCTACATAATTCCTGCCAATCATGCCCCTGGGTTTCAAATGGGCCACACCATGGGGCCCCTTTGCTCCCATAGACTCATAATGGAAAAAGCTTCAAAATCTTCTTCTCTGAAACCACAGGGCCAAGAGTAGGGCTGGCTAATCGGAGCTGAAAAGATAATCAATTATCAGTCCTGTCATTGCGATCGATAATCGATTAGTAATCGCTGAGGTTTCTGTCGTAATTTTACCTGTCTGGCTTTCTGTCTGAGCATGACTCTTACCATATGTTGCACTTT
The DNA here is from genome assembly GCA_963580285.1 of Lucinisca nassula. Classification (NCBI taxonomy): domain Eukaryota; kingdom Metazoa; phylum Mollusca; class Bivalvia; order Lucinida; family Lucinidae; genus Lucinisca; species Lucinisca nassula. The sequence continues at coordinate 90,988,801 of OY757019.1, read as the reverse complement.
ATCATATGTATATTTGAACAGACATGCCTGAGCAAACAGTGTAGACCCAGATGAGACGCCGCATTCTGCGGCGTCTCATCAGGGTCTGCACTGTTTGCCACTCATCCAGCTATTTTAGGCATAACTTTGGGTAGTAAATTGTACCTATCAAGCAATCGATTAAAAGCAAATCAGAAATGATAATCATTTTTGTGGAATTTATCGATCGATTAATCGATTATACGATTAATCGTGTCAGCCTTAGCCAAGAGCTTAGATATTTAGCATGTAGCGACGGCAAGTGGTCACCTACATAATTCCTGCCAATCATGCCCCTGGGGTCCAAACAGGTGAGCGATATAGGGCCATTGGGCCCTCTTGTTATTGAATCTGAGTATACAGGCATATTGATAATTCTGTAAAGTTGAAACTTGGTACACACATGATCCTTGAGCTGATGTATTGTGTATACTGGATGCAGGGCCAAGACTCCATAATTCTCTGATAGGTTTTACAATATATTTACCATTAATGAAAATTTTCCTTATAGATTCCTCAGGAATTGTGAAAGCTTGGTAGTTGGTACACACATCATCAGTACTGATGTATCGTGTATATCGTCAGAATCAGGGCCAACAGCCTATAACTATTGGAGTTACATCCCTTGATAGGTTTTACAATTTGCCATTAATGAAAACTTTTGCCACACTTTTCTCAAGAATTGTTGGGCGTTACAAAAGTCACTATAAAGCAAGCCTCCATATTTGACCTTGACCTACATTTAACGGTTTACTGACTTTTCACCCCCACAGGCATGACCTAGTCTTCAGGGGAATTCTAGTTGGAAAAATATTCTGGGCCTTGTTATTCAATATGCTGTATTTTAACCCATTGTATACCGGCGGACTCTTCCATTGTTATATGTTGGACAAGTCCATTTGTCGTTTAAGGAGTATCAGGTTATTTTTGGCTCACCAGAACCGAAGGCTCGGGGAGAGCTTATATGATAGGTATGTGTAGTTGTGCATCATCGTCTGTCGTCTGTGTCAACACTTTCAAACATCTCCTCTGAAACCACTGGGCCATTTGCACCCAAATTTTATCTGTAGCATACTTGGGTTGCTTGTTTTTTTATGAAAATCGTATCTGTAGTTTGATTGCTATGGCAACTAAGAGTTTCCATAGACTTATAATGGGGAAAATTGAAAAATATTCATTTATTGCCAAGCCTTTGCAGATGTTTTGAAAAAACTTTTTATAGAAATGTTTCTAGAGTTAACCTCTCTCAGCCATGTGTTTTTATGCCAACCTGGGGTCTCCCAGGTTGGGCCGGGGCCATGCCTCACCCCTAAACCATATTCTTGTTCCTTATGATAAGACGCATTCAGTGACACCAACCTAGGCTGAACCCAACCCATAGGGGCTTGAAGAAATATATATTGGCTGCATGATGCTTGCACGCAGAGCTGATTCCGGCCCGCACACTAGTACTGGTAAACTGTTTAGGGGATCTAAGCCTGTCCAGGAAACGCGGTGCGAGGCGGACTGTCCACGCTAATAACGCCTATTGGTTTCATTGGGTGACAGGGCTTGAGGTGTCATTTCATCTCAATGTCGGGTAAAAGTCCCACAAAATTGGAAGCAACATCTCCAAAATGACCTTTACAGTGTTGACGGGGACGTTAAACCTCAAATCAAACAAACAAAGCCACCAACCTGGGCGTCCCCCAGGATATGCCCAGGCCACTCCCCACTCCCCCACTTCATAAAAGACCTAATATCTCAGAAGCCTTACAGATCCCTACCCCATTACCATATATATTCTTGTTCCTTATGATAAGACGCATTCAGTGACACCAGCCTGGGGTGCCCCGTGCCATGTCTTACCCCTTACTTCATTAAAAGTCACTCAGAAACTGTTCAGATTCCCACCCCATAAGTATATATACTCGTGTTCCTTACGATAGGACTCATTCAGGCACACCAACCTGGGGCTCTTTCTGTGCTGCTTGGGCAATGTGCTGGGGCTATGCCCAGCTCCTCCACTTCATAAAAGGCCATAAATCTCGGAAACCATTCAAATCCCACCGACCCCGATAGCTCAGTTGGTAGAGTGTCCGCTCCCGGGAACAGGAGGTCACAGGTTCGATCCCGGGCCGCGACATACCAAAGTCGTTAAAAATAGTACTTGCTCAGATTTACGGGGCAGGGCTAGGACTGGTCGACCCAGTATCAGGATAATGTGACTGGGTGTGGTATCATGTAATGTGTCTGGGACATGATACTTCAGTGAGGCAGCACTATAAAAGTGAGCATTGAGCTCCCTGTTACAACCAGACACCGTCGTGATATGACTGAAAAAATGTTGAAAGCGACGTTAAACCCGAATTCACACACACACACCCATTCAAATCCCTACCCCATAGGAACCATACAGATCCCCAATGCTGAGTCATATAGATTCTTGTTCCTTATGATAAGACGCATTTAATGATACCAGCCAGGTCGCCATTGTGTCCACCACCCTCCCCATCTACTTTATAATATAAAAGGCCTAATATTTCAGATACTGTTCACATGGGTGCTCATTTGGGTATGGGGGTTTGTTTTGTTTTGGAGACTTAATAATTGGTAGATGTTAAAAGATATGGCTGCCATTTGGCAGTGTGCACTTGAGCTGTGGTGAGCATAGTGGCCCATGGGCCTTTTGTTTCATTTTTGGACAGGTTTTTCAAGGAAAAATTCCGTCCATCAGAATAGTGATGTCCGTGGGGGGGGGGGGGGGGGGGGTAGGTTTTTCAAGGAAAAATTCCATTCCGTCCATCAGAATAGTGATGTCTGTGCGGTGGGGGGGGGGGGGGGGGGGCATCATCCCGGTTTACCTTTTGGTTAACTTTTTTCAAAAACCCGTCCGTAATTCCATTTGGCGTTTTTCTTGTTTATTTATTTTTAATGAAAAATCCTCTTAGCAAACAATGCAGACACTTATCAGATGCCGTAGATCTGGGTCTGAACTGTCTGCGAGCGTTCTGGCCCAGTACCCTTTAAGGCTTTTCCTGTCTAAAATTGGTTTAAGCATAACAAACTTATAAATGGTCAACACATAAACTATTCCAGTGATAACTAATAAGACCCACTGTATAAATCCTAACAATTCGGACACCTCGAGGACTTGCGTTAATTCTCCTAAAATTTTAACAAATTTGTTTCACGATCCTGCAAGCAGTCAAAAAGTGCAGACGGAATGGCAAACAGTGTAGACCCTGATCAGACTGCTCCTTCAGGATCATTACGGTACACATACTTTTTCAGCCGAAATATTAAGAGCTTTTTTTCTGCATACAAAATTGTTGAATATTTAACATAATCTTATGATAAATTCATTTATAGCTTTAATACCGGCCCCCGCCCATCGGGCCTGCACTGTTTGCCAAGATACCCCTTAACGCATGCAAACAGTGCAGGCCCGCATGCAGCGTCTGATCAGGGCCTGCACTATTTGCTAACAGAATTTTCCATAAAAAATAGAATAAAAACAAAAAAGTAGGCCTGACACCCCTTATATGACAAATGTTTGTTTGCCGTCAACACTGTATAGGTCAATTTGGAGACATTGCTTCCAATTTTGTGGGACTTTTACCCGACATTGAGATGAAATGACATCTCAAGTCCTGTCGCCCAATGAAACCAATAGGGTTTATAAGCATGGACGGTCCGACTCATACAAATTTGCCAGGGCAGGCCCTTATATGACAAATGGACTTGTCCAGCATATAGCAATGGTCCACTAGTCCTAAATGGGTTAAATACAACAGTTTATTTACATGTATCTTTCAGTATAAAGATGCCTTTATGAAAGCTAATCCAAACTACAAGTGGCATAACCCTGACAAGGCTCCACCAGCTCAGAAGATGATCTCCTCTAAACCGGGCAGCTTGAAAGGGTTTCGCGCAGAAATCGACCTGCTGCGGGAAGGCTCAATAATGCCGGGAAAATTGGCAGGTATATTTGTGGCTACTGGAAGCCTTAACCTTTAACTGCATTTGTAAATGTTGTCTGTTTATGTCATTTGCTGCATCTTTTTGGAAACTTTTTATAAATATTTTTTGCATACAAGCCAACAGTATGGACCAAGATCAGACTGCTCCTAGAGCAGCAGTCTGATCTGGGTCCATGCATTTTTAAATGTCACCTACAGACGACAATTGTTGTGATTGACATCTTATGGGTGACCATGTTTTGGACAAGGGAAAATGTGTCTTTCCATGAATGTACAATGAAAGACCGAGATTGGGACCCAGTTGTTTAAGCATTATTAGCTTAACAAGCTTGTTAGTGCTCAAAACGTTAACTGTTCTGGTAAGCAAAATACCTAAAACTGGTATTATTGCTGAGAAAATGTGAGCTGCGTTTGCAATTGCAAAAGCTGCTCACATTTTTTATTCACCGTCCGTAAACTTTTTCGTTTCCGGATAACTTCTCCTACAGTTTTCATCCGATTAACCTGAAACTTTGTAGCTAGTAAGACTATGAGGTGGGCATGTGCGTAAAGTTTCAAGGTTAACCATACACCAAATATTAATAGAGTTATGTCCCTTTGAAAATTGTGGTGAACATTTTCGTTTCCAGATAACTCCTCCTACAGTTTCCATCTGATTAACCTGAAACTTTGTAGATAGTAACTCTATGAGGTGGACGTGTGTAAAGTTTCAAGGTTAACCATACACCAAATATTAATAGAGTTATGCCCCTTTGAAAATTGTGGTGAACATTTTCGTTTCCGGATAACTCCTCCTACAGTTTCCATCCGATTAACCTGAAACTTTGTAGATAGTAAGGCTATGAGGTGGACATGTGTGTAAAGTTTCAAGGTTAACCATACACCAAATATTAATAGAGTTATGCCCCTTTGAAAATTGTGGTAAACATTTACATTTCCGGATAACTCCTCCTACAGTTTTCATCTGACCGACTTGAAACTTTGTAGATAGCAAGACTATAATGTGGAGATATGTGTGAGGTTTTAAGGTTAACCGTACACCAAATATTTATAGACTTATGCTTCTTTGAAAATTTGGGTAAACATTTTCATTTCCGTACAACTCCTCCTACAGTTTTCATCCAGTTAACTTGAAACTTTGTAAATAGTAAGACTACAAGGTGGAGATGTGCGTAAAGTTCTGAGGTTAATCATACACCAAATATTTATAGAGTTATGCCCCTTTGAAAGTTTTGGTATACATTTTCATTTCCGGATAACTCCTCCTACAGTTTTCATCTGACCAACCTGAAACTTTGTAGATAGCAAGGCTATGATGTGGAGATATGCGTAAAGTTTCAAGTTTAACCGTACACCAGATATTTATAGACTTATGACCAGCTTGTGATCACCATGTCATCAATACCCTTGGAGACATATTGATGGTACTTTGTACAGAAATACATGAGCTTAAGCAGGCATGTCATGTGCAAGAACCAGAATTCTGAGTGCCCTGGTTTATTAGTTATCTCCCCTGACAGTATATATAATCTTGTGATGGCCATAACTGCAATACTTTTGTGATAATTGCTGGTTTAATTCTGCTGCACTTTCTATTGGTGAACAATCTTCTAATGGCAATATTGGCTTTTGGTCGAGGGATTTGCCATCTCTTCTGATGGCTATTTTTGTGCCAGAAACCCCAAAATGGGTAGTTGGCAAACAGTGCAGGCCCAGATCACACGCCGCAGAATGCGACGTCTGATCTGGGTGTGCACTGTTTGCAAAACTTTCAGCCAGTTTCCAAATAGATTTTGAAGAATACACAGCCTGGCACCTTTTAATTTTGAAATGGACTCCTGCTATATATAAGGAGGATGATTACATTTGGTACTAATAGGGTTAATCAAGGCTATGGTCCACTAAATATTAATAGAGTTATGCCCCTTTGAAAAATTCTGTAAACATTTTGTTTTCGGATAACTCCTGACATTTTAGATCCGATTATGTTGAAACTTTACATACAGTAAGACCATGACATGGAAAAGTGCATATTATTTTAAGGTTACAGTCTGTTAAATATTACCAGAGATATACCCCATTAACAGATTTTTCTAAACATTACATTTCCGGATAACTCATCTTACATTTTACATCAGATGAACATGAAACTTTCATATAGTAAGCTAACGCTGTGGAACAGTGCATATTTTTAGGTTACAGTCTGCCAGATATTTCCAGAGTTATTCCCCGTTCACAGATTTTTCTAAACATATTTAGTTTCTGGATAATGCCGCTCACATTTTACATCTGGTGAAGCTGAAACTTTACGAATAGTGAGACTATGATGTGGAGCAGTGCATATTTTTTCAAGGTTATAGTCCGCCATTTATTGCCAGAGTTATGCCTTTAGTATTTTTAAGTTATGGTCCACCAAATATTACCGACCATGAAAATTTGTTGGAGACAGGTATTTTGAGCCATTGAGGGTCATTAATAGTGCCAGGTAAGAATATATGGAGCACATATTGTTCCTTGGTTACGTTCCACAAACCCAAACTTGTACAACAGTCAGTATATATATGCTCCATCTTACTAATTGCCACAGGCGTATTATGTCCCGCTTGTGGAGCTCTTGTTCAGCAAAAATACTAGTATATTTGCCATATTAAATTATATAAAAGTTTTAACAGTATGTTAACTAAAGAGGTTGTTAGTTTTGGACAACTAGCCCCAGATCGGGACCCAGTTGTTCAAAGCATTGTTAGCCTAAGAAGCTTGTAAGTCATCAACATGTTAATCTAATGATTAAGAGTCAGCATCCTTAATGCCTAATTCCCAGGTGGTGGAAGGTGGTGAGGTGAAGGTGTCGTTAATCTATCAGCTGATATTGGCTTACATTTGGGTATGACCTGTTGCCCTTACAGTTGCTTCTGGAATTTTTTACATACTTTTCTATGTATGTTTTATGAAAACTCAAGGAAATATTCCCCAAAGTTATCATCTCTGTTTTAGATCCATCAAATATGGGAGGCCTGAGTCTTCTGTTGATGGCAGGTCAACAGGATGCTGGAACCAGACATGATGACTACCAGTTCAAAGTTCCTGAAAGCAGAGAACCAGTTGCTGGTATCCAGTCTACCAACAGAGTCACTACAGCAGACAAGGGACCAGTATCTGAGACAAGAAAAACTAATCAAAAAGCAGTAGAGGATTCTGTAAACAGAACAATTTGTGAAACTGCTTTGCATTATTCTGAGATGTTTGCTTTCCAAGGTCATGCCCAAGGCCAGCAGAACCCTCAGGGAAATGTCACATTACAGTCAGTTGTTCAAAAACATGTTTCCTCTACTACAGACGGAGATAAAGTAGACCTGAAAGGACAAGTTCAAAGCAAAGTTGATTCTGAAAATAAAGTGCCATTAAACAATACCAGTATGGGTGGTGCAGGTGCTGTTACAGTTAAGACTGTAAAAACTGAACCACATAATGACATTGTGAATGGTTCCAATGTTCAAACAACAAACACAGAAATATGTGCAACTTCAAATCTGCTAGAATTAGCTGAGGTGAGTGTAACTCAGAGGGTGGGGGATTGTGGGGGTGGGGTGGGGGCAGTACTTGTGTACTTTAACTGGCTGGTATTCATTGTCCCACCATGGTGGTTGTTCTTTTTATTAATTTACTATTTTTAGCCTAAATGCATTTTCCTGCCTGCTTAAATAAATTAATGAAATCTCCAAAAAGCTTAAATAAATTCATGAAATCTCCAAAAACGATGTAACAGACTCCATTTTGTCAAAAATTAAACTGTTGAAAACAAAATATATCAAGTATGGGAAGTTCCAAGGAAGTAAGTTCTCTTCCCCCATTCCCAGTTGAACATGTTCCATTTATTTTCATTTCGCATTTCTTGTCACGGATTTGATCAAGTCTATGTGCTCAAAATTTAATAGAAAGTTTGCAGTAAGTGATCAGAAAATTTTTTATATCCTGCATCAAAATCAGTAAAAGAATAAAAATGTGAAGTTGAAGCCAGCATGTAATCTACAACACTTATTGCAGTGTTTGCAACTCAAGTTGTCCTGCCATTAATATCTTTGAAAAGTCTACCATTAAGTACAGGTCTACTTTGAGTGTAACAAAGATCAATGAGAGAAGTTCCGAATCAACTGAATGTTTCGTCTTTTGACTTCCTAACTATATTAAAAGGGCCATTGGGGGATGTTGTCACCAAAGAAAAACTGCACATCATCAGAGGAAACAAAATCTTGCAAATCTCCAATGTGAGAATGTAAATCTCCTGCCAAAGAAAGGTCTGCATCAGAGTGTTGCAGTTATTCTTTGTTATTGTTTATTTTCATTTAAGCACATTGTCCATTCTGTACCTGCTGACTGACAGAAGGGCGTTGGTCATATACCTATTTAAAAAGCACAGGCTTCTTGTCCTTTGGGATCATTGATTCCATTGTGGAATTTTGAAAATATTCGAGGGTCACTGATGAGGCCTAAATGGCCGAAACTAGCTAGTCTGGCCCAGAAAACATGTACACTCCATATTTCCAGGTCTGTGGTGTATAACCCTTTCTTGAAAATATTTATCCAAGTATTAGTCATGAAATATAGAAATGGCCTATCATAACATAGGAAGGCCTTAGTTACATTTTTCAAGAATGGAAACAGGTTTGTTCACACTTAAATTATCTTCAAACAATTATTTAACCCTTGTCCTGCTGAGCCCGGATATGCCTTATTTTCCAAACAATGAAGATCCAGATCAACTGGCTTCTGACGAAGCCATCTGATCAGGATCTACATTGTATGCCATTCATATTGTGAATTTGTTGCAATAATTTACATCGAGTAATCTGATTGGTTGATAATCAGTAGTGTGTGTGGCAGATTAAAATATTCAGCAGGACAAGGGTTAATCTCTTTTTCTGTTTCTCCTTTCACAGATGTGTAGTGATGCCCTTGGTCACAATAAGACATTTACGCGACAAGTTCAAGACAGCGATAAATCAACTCTGAAAAGTGATGAACACTTCAAAGCAGAAACAAAAAAGCCTAGTTCTTCAGTTTATAAAGGAATGCTTGCAGAAGCTCTTTTAGACACTTGCAGCAAAGGAAACTATACAGGTTTGTTGCAGAGGAATAACTGTACTGTGAAAGCTAATTCAGATGCACCTGCATTAAATGATATGCCTTGGTTCAGAAAGGTAGAGTCTGGTAGAGTTGCTGGTGGGAATGTTACAAAACCTTCTGTCAAGCTGGAAAGAGATGGAAATAATACTGATACTGTTTTGAAAACAACTGTTCCTGAAAAGAGTGAAATTTCAAGGATTTTAGTAGCAGATGTAAAGAAAGAAGAGATTACAGATGAAGAAGAATCTGCAATGGTTACATGTGGAAAAATGGTCGTTAACCACATCATTGATAAACTGTATCTTTCTGATCTGGCAACTGCAGCCAGGAAAGCTGCTTTAGATAGGCAAGACAAAGTTGAACTCCATTCAGAAATTCCCAAAGCTCCAGAAATACCATTGACTTCACTTAAGCCACCAGAAGAGGTCAAAGACACATCTGATTTAGCAACAGTAGCAAAGTACAGTGTTTCTGAGAAACAGATCACAGAAAGTGAGCAAAGTAGATCTGAAATTCTTGGCAATAATGGTGCATCTAAAATGTCTGATGAAAATGGTGGGATTAAAGGTCCTGGTCAAATAAAACCTGCCTCTGCTCCCAACAAAGCAGACAAATATGTCAGCAGATCTTTGAAGGACAAAATTTTAAGTAGAGTTATGAAAGAACAAAGTCTTGAAATGTTAGAGAAAACAGACAACAATGAAATTAAAAATAGTAAAAGTGAAGGCGCAGAAAATAAAAATATTGCAAAAGAGGATGGTGAGCCAAAAGAAACAGAGGTGAAAACTGAGGCAAAGATAGCTGTTAATGAATCACATGTTGTTAATCGTAAAAGAACTATTTCTCAGAATTCAAACAATTCTAGTTTGGAGGATGCCGAGTTAGATGATAGGGATGAATATCAGCCAATAAGAAAGTCTAAAAGACGCAACCGTGGACAACGATACCAGGAACTTATAAATGAAGGAATTATTCAGCCATCTAAAGAAAGAATGGCTGCAATACTGCATGATAACAAAAACAACAGGTAATTTTTATGGATATCTTTTAGTTTTACACAGAATCCTCGTCATAGAAACAGATCAGATGAGTATTTGGTGATAAATAACCCTTTTTGGACCAAATGGAATCAGTCTTCAACCTTATATATAGCTCAAGACCATTTCAAAAGTTAGGTGTTCTTCAAAATTTATTTGGAAAATGGCTTAATATTTTGCAAACAGTGTAGGTCCTAATCAGATGCCGCATTCTGTGGCGTCTGATCTGGGTCTGCACTGTTTGGTATTTATGGTACAAAATGGGTTAAAGGATAATGTTGTCAGTTCTCCCAAAAAGTTATGTTGTGGTATTCATTTGAACTGCCTCGGCAATGCAGTTCAAATAAATACCCGAAACATTGGTTTAGTTTGCAAAATAGAGAAATTATCCTTCAGTTTCTACTAAATACCCCTGTACCTGCTTCTTTGCCTTGTTAGGGCCCCGCACTGAAAGTGTGGGTGCCCTATAGTTATCACTCTGTCCGTCCGTCCGTCTGTCTGTCTGTCTGTCCGTCCACAAATTTTTTCCTACTCCTCTGATAGCGCTGCCGGGGCCCTAGTCAGTTTCACTGACAGCTCCAGTTACAATGACAGTTTTGGTCCTTAACCCTTCTCTTGCTGAATATTCAGTTTAGCACCTGTTCATAAATAATACCACTTTACTTTTTCATAACTACTATCCAATTATGAGCTTGCCAATTTAATGATCAAAAGCAATTAAGCACCTTTATATGATAACTTGCAAACAGCCTTTGAAGTTCTGTTATTTTATACATTTAAACTATTATTGTTTACAAAACAGGCAAGAACTAAATGTTTTTATTTCTTTCTTTTTTTTTTATTGGATATATTCTTTTTTTTTTTTTTCTCTCTTCTTTCTTACTTATTCCATATGTTTATGTATACTTCTATATTGTTTATACACCTCAACCTCGTTATAACACGGAACTCCGGGTCCAACCAACGGACCGTGTTAGTTAACCGAATCGTGTTATAAACGCCGACCGTATTGTATTTGCCACAGATCAACCATTGACACAATGGTGTTCAATACTTTACCAAACATGATGATGTGCGGTCCGGTTAATGACCGTATTTCCCGACTAAAATGTGTTTAGAACTAAACAATGGCAGTAAATACCATGTCCCATCAAGTCAACTTTAATCAAAACCAGCTGATAAACCATGTTTAATATCCAGAAATCGTCGGATCTGACAGAGAGTATGACGCCATTTTGAAAGCTGGTTCCGGCCAACTTTGTTGTAACCGAGCGTCCGGAACCGTACCGAACTACAGTACCGTTAATACATTTCAATGGTGAAATTACCGGGTTAGGGTTCGGAACAGAACAATGATCAACGCTTACAAGAAATTTTAATTACTTCCCTTGAAATGTCTTACCCTTAATATTTTAGCCATTTGAAACGATTTTTAATGGCGCACATGTCTTTGAATGATTTTTTTACCGCGAAAATCGATCTTGAATATGTTTTATCATTTGCTTTTAAGCTGGAATAAATTTGACTTTCTTTTACATGCGGCTCTAGAAAATGAGTTTTATTGCAGTTGACCGATCACATTGTCTGAGCAGTGATCCTTAACAGAGCCTGATAAATATTTTTTCCGGTTGCGTAACTGAATTCTTTAATCTCTTTATCTCACTATTAAGCCAACACTTTTGATTGTGCCGATGGCAGTTCATGTTTATCATGCGTGTCAAGCTAAACAAGTTTATATACTGTATATTCAACTCTGCGGGAGGCCTGCAATAAATATCAAAAAGTACCGTTATAAACCGTGTTAGCTACCGTGTTAGCTACCGTATTACCGCAGTCAAATGTGAGAGGAAAATAAAGTTGTTGTGCTTAAATAAAAATCAAAAATGAGTTCCTTTAAGAGCAAAGAAAACATTCATAAGAAAGAAGATGGGCCATACTACGTAGTTTCAGCTAATAACGCCTCATCAGTGACCCTGTAATGATCCGGCAAAGAAAGCCAGAGGAAACGTACTGCAATTTTGCGAATTTCGAATAGGCAGTCAATTCAAAGATTGATATAAATCAAAATGGGGTCCAAATAATTAAAAACCTGTCTAGAATGAGTCTAAACCAATAATTTATTAAGTTAAAACCTGATACAATCCATGGATAATATTTATATATTATGTTGGTTGGGGAAAATTTGGGGTCCAAACCAAAACCGTGTTATATCCGAATTCGTGCTGTAACGAATCGTGCTATAATGAGGTCCGGGTGTATATCTATTTTATATATATTATACTGCAAACTTAGGGCCGCACATCTGACAACCCTGTATAACTTGGGTTTTTCGTCATTTCTAACCAGTCCATAGCCTTACACACGGCCCTAAGAGAGAGCAACATGAACTAGTATGCTCTCGGGTGAGACAGAGAAATCTCAATTCGCAGCCGAAATTGGCATTGATTCCTCTGCAATTTTATGCCCAGTTTCGATCTGGCGTTCAAAATTCTAAATTACAGTGCTTCTACTTTACTTAGGGGAAGGCACTGGCAGTTCAGCATGACTCACATTTCACTGAATCTGCCGCGTTTTGCAGCCCAGAAGCACTCAAACTTTACGTCCTGTTGTGGGGCAATGCTAACGCGCCTGACCGTAGCGGACGTAAAATGCTTAAACTTTACAATACAATACAATACAATACAATATTCAGTTTAGCCACACACATTTCTGACTTTGAACCAATCAGATTACTTGATGTAATTTATTCTTACAAACCCATAAACTTCTTCAGAAGCCATCTGATCTGGATCTACACTGTTTCGCAAGATAGGGGTTGTCGTGAACAACATGATAAGAGTTAACATTTAAGCATAAAGAATTTACCCCGTAAAGAATCCCAATATGGAATGATTGTGTAGGAAGTAAAGGGTCTCTCTCCCTTAATTACACCAGGAAATAAATATTGTAAGTGCCTTGTTGAGGTGATTCAAACAAGTATCCACAACTTCTTGAATATCTGTTACTGAAAAAATCCTAAAATTTCGGACACCTTGAGAACTGGCTGTAAATCTTCTAAAATTTTAAAAAGATTGTTTCACGATCCAGCAAGGAGTCAAAAAAGTGCAAATAGAATGGCAAACAGTGAAGATCCTAATCAGACTGCACCTTCAGGGTCTGGGTCTGCACTGTTTGCTTGGGCCTGTCTGTCCCAATACTTACCGGCCCCGATAGCTCAGTTGGTAGAGTGTCCGCTCCGGGGAACGGGAGGTCTCAGGTTCGATCCCGGGCCGCGACATACCAAAGTCGTTAAAAATGGTACTAGCTGCTCCTCGCTTGGCACTCAGATTTACGGGGTAGAGCTAGGACTGGTCGACCCAGTGTCAGGATAATGTGACTGGGTGTGGTATCATGTAATGTGTCTGGGACATGATACTTCAGTGAGGCAGCACTATAAACATGAGCATTGAGCTCCCTGTCACAACCAGACACCGTTGTGATATGACTGAAAAATTGTTGAAAGCGACGTTAAACCCGAATTCACACACACACTGTCCCAATACTTGGAATCATTATGGTAATCCATTTATACTGAAATTGAAATAAAATGAGTTTTGTGGTAGTAGGAAAGGTTGGTATAAAGAGAGTTTTTTGTATAAACAGGCTTCCTCACAACAAGGAAGAAAGACGATAATTTAAGAATGCTCTTCCATATACATACATGTAGATTTATAAATAGAAGTAATGATGTACAGTATAGGCCAGCTCCCATGCACTGTATGTCGCACTGGAGTGGGCAGCAACAGTATCTTTTGTAATGGCTGCAAGTTCTGGGTGCACAAGAAATGCAGTGGGCTTATGTGCTTGATAGAGGACCCTGATTACAGGTGTACACGATGCCAAGGAACTGCACGACCCTTAGATGGCAGACCACAGAAAGAAGTCCAAGTCGGATCCGACAAGTTGGAGGTTGTACACTCAGTGGCCATAAATGAGATCCCAAAATGGCTGACAAGAAATGGGAGAAAAATATGGTCTGAAATAATTTCAATTTCCTACCTAATTACAAATCGTACTCAAATGCTGTTTAGCCGATATCACTAATTAGGGTATATGTTTACATCAGCACTTAGTAAAATGATGATGTCATCAGTTGCCATGGCAACACCAGACAGCATACAGATTAGCACCTTCCTTTTGAAAAATCAGGGTAGGTGTACTAAAAGAGTTATAAAATTATCAATTTCTGATCTTTTTAAATACAAATTGGTAGAAATATTGGCAACATACTGTAAAACAATCTGATTGTGTATAATCTTACCAACCCGGGGCCCTTTGGTTTTACATAGACTTATATAGGGAAAATCTTAAAAAATCTTCTTCTCTGAAACTGCAAGGCCCAGGTCTTTCATATTTGGTATGAAGCTTCATCTAGTGGACCTCTACCAAGATTGTTCAAATTATAGCCCTGGGACCCAAAATGCCCCCAACCCGGGGCCCACCAATTTTACATAGGCTTATATAGGGAAAATCTTTAAAAAATCTTCTCTGAAACCACAAGGCCCAGGCCTTTAATATTTGGTATGAAGCTTCATCTAGTGGACCTCTACCAAGATTGTTCAAATTATTAGCCCTGGGGCCAAAAATGCCCCCGCCCTGGGACCTTTTGGTTTTACATAGACTTATATATGGAAAATCTTTAAAAATCTTCTTCTCTGAAACCGCACGGCTCAGGTCTTTGATATTTGGTATGAAGCTTCATCTAGTGGACCTCTACCAAGATTGTTCAAATTATAGCCCTGGGGCCAAAAATGCCCCCCGCCCCAGGACCCTTTGGTTTTACATAGGCTTATATAGGGAAAATCTTTAAAATCTTCTTCTCTGAAACCACAAGGCCCAGGTCTTCGATATTTGGTATGAAGCGTCATATAGTGGAACTCTACCAAGATTGTTCAAATTATAGCCCTAGGGCCACAACCTGGGGCCCTTTGGTTTTACATAGACTTATATAGGTAAAATCTTTATAAATCTTTTTCTCTGAAACCACAAGGCCCAGGTATTCAATATTTGGTGTGAAGCTTCATCTAGTTGGCCTCTATCAAGGTTGTTTAAATTATAGCCCTAGGGCCAGAAATGCCCCCGTCCTGGGGCCCTTTGGTTTAACATAGGCTTATGTAGAGAATAGCTTTAAAAATCTTCTTCTCAGAAACTGCAAGGCCCAGGTCTTTGATATTTGGTATGAAGCTTCATCTAGTGGA
Organism: Lucinisca nassula; assembly: GCA_963580285.1. Taxonomy (NCBI): domain Eukaryota; kingdom Metazoa; phylum Mollusca; class Bivalvia; order Lucinida; family Lucinidae; genus Lucinisca; species Lucinisca nassula. The sequence continues at coordinate 90,973,423 of OY757019.1, read as the reverse complement.
CCTCTACCAAGATTGTTGAAAAATTATAGCCCAGGGGCTAAAAAATGCCCCCGCCCCGGGGCCCACCAGTTTTACATAGGCTTATATAGGGAACCCTTTGGTTTTACATAGACTTGTATAGGGAAAGTCTTTAAAAATCTTCTTCTCTGAAGCCACATGGCCCAGGTCTTTGATATTTGGTATGAAGCTTCATCTAGTGAACCTCTATCAAGATTGTTTAAAAATCTTCTTGTCTGAAACTAGAAGGCACCGTTCTTTGATACATTTGGTATGAAGCCACTACCAAGATTATGCAAATTATAGCCATGGGGTCAATAATGACTCTCCTCGGGGCCCACTTGTTGCCTTATGGATCAGGTGAGCGATCCAGGGCCATCATGGCCCTTTTGTTGAGGGGTAAGGGTGGTGTTTGATTTTACGGCCCTTTCAGTATTTCTGCACTTATTTCGAGCTGATGGTTAATCAGAGATGGGCAAAATCTGGAGCATCCGGGGAAAAAACACCTGATCTTCTGTTGCAGAACTTGGTGTCTCACTTAGATGTATCTGAAGAATTCTCTAAGCACTCGAGAGCCAGCTCAAATTACCATAAAAAATTCCAAAAATTCTGACACCTTGAGGACTTGCTGTAATTCTCCTAAAATTTTAACAAGTTTGTTTCATGATCCAGCAAGGAGTCCAAAAAGTGCAGGTGGAATGGCAAACAGTGTAGACCCTGATCAGACTGCTCCTGTTCTGGGTCAGCACTGTTTGCTTAGACCTATAATCTGTCCCTATACTTAGGATCATTACAGTAGCAATGTTAACCCTTGTCCTGCTGAGTATTTTAATCTGCCAAACCCACTATCTATTATCAACCAATCAGATTACTTGATGCAAATTATTGCAACAAATTCACAATCTGAATGGCAAACAATGTAGATCCTGATCAGATGGCTTCGTCAGAAGCCATCTGATCTGGATCTTCATTGTTTGGAAAATAAGGCATATCCGGGCTCAGCAGGACAAGGGTTAAGCATGCTATCTGTTTTCTCCAGTAACAGAAGTTTCCCTGTACAGTTATCACAGATTGGAGGTCCTGAAGACTCTTTTTTGCATAAAATCCTATTTATCATATGACGTCGCGTCTGAGAGTGTAATAATGTCATGTAATAAATTTGATAATCCACTAGTGGATTAAATATGCAAATTAGAAAGATACGCCCCGTAACGTTACATATACGGCGTCATTAATGACGTCGCCTTTACTAATGGCGGAGTATTGACATTTTTGTAAAACAATCGTGAATAAAATGCGGTTTAAATAAATATCATATGATAAATAAAATCTTGCATTCGTGTTCATGTATTATTGAATTTATTAAACTCGTTGAGGAAAAGGGATAAAATGCTCGGCAAAGCCTCGCATTTTATCCCTTTTCCTCAACTCGTTTAATAAATTCAATAATACATGAACACTCATGTAAGATCCTCTATGTCAACAATTTATTAAACTCGTTGAGGAAAAGGGATAAAATGCTCGGCACAGCCTCGCATTTTATCCCTTTTCCTCAACGAGTTTAATAAATTCAATAATACATGAACACTCATGTAAGATCCTCTATTAACATAGCTGTTTGTAGCTATTCTTGAATGGACAGCCTCGCATTTTATCCCTTTTCCTCAACGAGTTTAATAAATTCAATAATACATGAACACTCATGTAAGATCCTCTATTAACATAGCTGTTTGTAGCTATTCTTGAATGGACAAGAAGCCATGTTCAAATCTTGCAATGAACATGGCCATGTTCAAATCTTGAAATGAACATGGGTTTTTGAACTTTTAATATAACAGGATGGGCCTTGCTTCGTTTGTGTTACTTTGAATGACATAACATTGTTGCTCTGGTCATAGCAGTTTTATCACCACAGTCTATGTTTGGACTCGGTGAGGTGGTTCTAATGAGCACCACTATATGTTTGGATTACAAATAAGAAAAAATATAAAAAAATTGCAGCTGAACGTTCTAGAGATAACAAAGATCATGTCATTTTAGGACATATTATGTTTTATTATAATGGTTCACTGTTTCAGCGGAGAAGTGGAGGATTTTCAGAGCATTGACTCCAAAATCTTGCCGGAGACGGCCATTAGACGTATCAGGAAGAGAACCATCTCAGAATCTGATAAAGGTAGAGTTATGTCCCCTGAGGAAGCGAAAAGGTATAAAACTGGGTAAGTTTTTGTTGCCTCTACTTATCCCTTATCTTGCTGTTCACGACAACCCTTATCTTTGCAAACAGTGTAGATCCAGATCAGATGGCTTCTGAAGAAGCCATCTGATCAGGATCTACACTGTTTGGCATTCAGTTTATGAATTTTTGCAAGAAATTACATCAAGTAATTTGATTGGTTGATAGACAGAAATGGGTGTGGCTTAAATGAATATTCAGCAAGATAAGGGTTAAGCAAACATGAATGACATGTATATGTAGAAAGAGACTATCTAGACTAGCTACTACATATACTGAGATAGAAAGTTTCAAAAAAAGGTGAAAACTGCTTACCTTTAGGGTCATAAATCATTATGATAACACACCCGTGCGACACAGTGCATTTTTTCACATCTCCAAAATGGCTACTGTTCTGAAGAAAATCTGTTATATTTTTCTTATTTATACAGCAAATATAGGTTGTGGGCGTTCGTTAGAACTGCCTCAATGAGGCGGTTCTATCGAGTACCCACAACCTATGTCTTGGAACACAAATAAGAAAAAAAAATGAATATCCCGTAAACCTCAGTTTTCTCTGTATAAAGTCAGGTTTTGGGGGTGTTCATTTCACGGACCTGTTCAGGAGATGTATCATGCTGTGGCTTTCTGTGTCTCTTTGAAAATCAGTAAAAGTCTCAGGCGGATTATTGTCTCGCTCAACATACCACTATAATGTCACTTGAGAATACCTGTGCATTGTACCAACTGTCATGCTTGATTCCCTGACAAGACGAAACGCTGTGGCAGAAAAATTGGTCACAGTGAGAATCGAGATCTATAGGAATGTTGCACTGCCTTTACTGCATGTATTTGGTATTTCATATTCTTCTTTTTCTTTTCTCTTTGATAGCATTGCATTGCATTGTATGTTGAGGTGATTTCTTGATGATTTACGACTAGCCACAGGGTTTCATATTTTATTTAATGTTTAGCACTCTGGGTAAAAAAGATCAGCAGACTACCTTTTAAAAATATCTCTCGTATTTTAGCTAGAAAACATATTTTGAAATTCATGCAAATTGTCTCCTATGGAGACAATTTGCTTGAACTGTTAAAACCTGTTTAAGAAAAAATAAGAAAAATAACATCAAAATGTTGTCTGCTGAATTATCCAGGGTAATGGTAAAAAACAACAACAACAACAATAAAGAGAAAACAGTAAGATTGATGAATATGACTTCAGGGTTCAGGAGCTAGACTACAGATCATGTTCAATATGTTTTAACCCTTAAACTGTCGAAAATGTCGTCTGCTGAGTCTTCTTATAAACTTTGTTAAAAAAAATGCATACATACAAACAGTGTGGACCCAGATCAGACTGTTCCTAGAGAAGCAGTCTGATCTGGGTCCACACTGTTTGCAAAAATGAATTTTGAACTATCCGGCAGATGACAAAGCAGATGACAATTGTCATGATTGGCATCTAATGTTTTAGAATATCTCCAGATAAGAAGGAACTATGAGAATAATTTGGGGATATTTTTCCTATTTCTCCTTTAAAACATGTTAGAAATGGGTGATTGAGGTATGTCTAACAAGTACCCACAACATAGCTTCAAATAATAAATATGCTAAAATATCCCTGATCTTTACCACTGTCAGGGCTAATTCAGCAGACGACAAATTATTGATATAATTTTTCTGACAAATTGACTTGTCAAACATATAGCATTCGAAGAGTCCACTAGCATTCAGTGGGTTAAAACAAGTTTTCCTCAAAGCTTGTGTTGTGTGCAAACAGCTGAACTACTTAACCCTTGCCCACTCAGATACGTGTTTTTACGTGTCTGCACCCCACCTCCATTTTAAGCCCCAGAAGCACCTAAAATCTGCATTTCCTACCCCTGGATAGTAATGTTTGCTTTAATTAGGATTTGTTGGCCTAAAAAGTGACCTGTTTTTTCGCGAGCCTCCCCACTAAAAAAAAATTCAGCCATTTACCAAAAAATTTTAAAAATAATGCAACCAGTCACCCGTAAAATTTGAAATGGACTGTGCAATACATGTATATTTGGAAGATTCCTTTTGGTACTAAATGTGTTACTATGAGGTGTGTTTGCAAAGACCTTACATTTTGGTAACCACATTGTTAAAAAATGTATACTTTCTTTCTTTCTACTAATACTGCGATCGATCACATCTGACCATTACTCTCAGGTGTACATTACACATGTACATACCCACCAGGTTTGCAGGATGAAAGCCTACATAGTAATTAAGGTAGGGGCCTTTAACCTGCTCAGGGGATGACCCTCCCTGCACAGGGGGCCTCCAGTTAACATCCTCATCTGAAGGACGGTGCACTTTATGACATTCATCCCTGCAAATAATGCCAATGGAGCGTGTTAGGACACTGAAATTTTATCGCCGCTGGCAGGGATCGAACCCGGGACCTTTAGCTTCAGAGGCAAGTGCACTAAACACTGAGCTATCACGCTGCAAACTTACTTATACACTAACATCATGTGCACCCAGCAATAACTTTACACAGTCTGTATATACGTGCATACTGATCAGACTCTAGCTATCAACTAAAGTCAACTCCAAGAAATAAATGTTGGGGATATTTGTTAGAATCATGTCAGTGAGGTGATTATAACAATTGTCAACAACATTTTTATCTTTGAGTACTGGTAATTAGATACCCAATATACTACTCCGCAATGGGATTCTTTATGGTGGCGAATTCGCTGAAGCGGCAGATTGTTAGAGTGTTTGAGTTATACATCTCAGCAACTGCTAAGGTCATAGGGACATGGGACCTCGGTTTAAAGACTCATCCGAAAGTCTGGATAAGCCCGGGTTAGATCTTGCGACCCCTGGTTAACAAGGCGAGTAGCATAACCACTACACCACAGAGTGTTAGGGAACGGATATTATCGTTATAGCAAGGGTGCTCTGTACATACAAAGCTTTATCAGACAGACAGGAAAAGCCCTTTTTTGAGTGGATATGCGGGCAGATACCTGTATGCTGTCCTTGTTCAGTTGATCAATAATTGTAGATATGAGCTCATGATTTGATTTACATTACAACAGACTGACAAACAGTGATTTATCACTCAATAAATCACTGCTGCAGCTGATCAACTTATTCATTATCAATCACAATGACAGCACTAAAAATTAATTATCTTTTAAGAACTGATTATCCAGCCCTAGAAACATATGCGGCGATTCTATCAAATACCCGTAACATTCAATGTTTATCTCTTATCTTGCTGTTCACGACAACCCCTGTCTTTGCAAATAGTGTAGATCCAGATCAGATGGCTTCATCTGATCAGGATATACACTGTTTGACATTCAGTTTATGAATTTGAGGGAATAAATTACATCAAGTCATCTGATTGGTTCAAAGTCAGAGATGGGTGTGGCTAAAATGAATATTCAGCAAGAGAAGGGTTATATGTTGACATAAGAAGAATTATCCCAACTTCTCCTTGTCTCGAACTATGCTTGTGGGACTTCACCTATGCATGTCAGATATATGTTTTTTCAGTGATTTTGATCTGGAAGCCCACATTGCCACTTTACCGGCTTGCTGCATAGAAAATCTGAGTAGGAAACGGGGATTTGCAAGACAACGACATTCTAGTGACACTTGTCCAAACAGGAAACCAGAAGTTCCTGAAGAGCCAGGTACCAGATTTATTGTTATATTTTCAAATATAAAATTTTCTAATATGAAAAAAAGTCACAAGATGCACAGCAATGAAAATCTTGAAAAAAATGTCTTTCCTTAAGAGAGTGGCTACCATTTAAAGCAGGGACATGAGCAACTGCCATGATCTGGTGATTGGCTTTTTAGCTCACCTGAGCTGAAGGCTCACAGGTGAGCTTTGAGTATGGCAAGGCTCAGTTGTCATTCTGTACACTGTTGTCTGTCAACATTTTCTTCTCCAAAACCACTGGGACGATAAAAGTCAAATTTCATGTGGAGCATCCTTGGGTTGGGGGAACAAACGGTTAGTTGCAGGGTCCAGGTCACATGACCAAGATGGCAGCCATGCCCATATATGTTGTGGGTATTCATTAGAACCACCCAACTAAGCAGTTCTAATGAATACCCACAACATAGGTTTTAATGGAGAATTTACAAAAACTATCCTTCAGTTATCACAAAATTCTCAAGTAAAGTATTTTGTGATAATTGAAAGATAGTTTAACTTATTTCTTCATAACTGACAAAAACTATCCTTCACTAATCACAAAATACCTACCTTACCTGTTGCTAGGTTGATTATTTTTTATTTTTCAGCTGTAGTAATAGATATGGAGAAGACTGTGTCCCTGCCTCCCCACATAAAGATACCAACTCCTGAGAGAAACAAGGAACCAGTGACAGGAAGCAGGAAACGTAAAGCCAGGAAACACAGCATAACCCATCTTCTACCAGCTCCTGCCTATTCAGTGCTCCCTAACAGTGAGTACTAATCCTAACCGATTTTAGCTCACCAGGGCCGAATGCTCCGGGCGAGCTTATGGGATAGGCAGTTTGTCATCATCTGATCTTGTATGGCATCAACACTTTCAAACGATATCCTCTGAAACTACCAGGCCCAAATTTCATCTGTAGCAGCTTTGGGTTGGGGGATTGCAAGTTCGTGTTTTTATGAAAATCAGCTTTTTAATTTGGTTGCTATGACAACTTTAGAGTTTCCATAGACTTATACTGGGGAAAATAGAAAAATGACATTTACTGCTAAATCTTTGCAGATATTTTGACAATTTTTTTTATAGAAATGTTCTTTGAGTAAATTTCTTTCAGCCATAGGGGGTCCCAGGGCCATGCCCCAATTCCCCTCCACTTCATTAAAGGCCTTATATCTTAGAAACTGTTCAGATCCCCACCCCGAAACCATATATATTATTGTTCCTTGTGATAAGACACATTCAGTGACACCAATTTGGAGGTTCCCTGGGTGTGCTGGGCCATGCCCCACCCCCTCCACTTCGTAAAAGGCCCAGTATTTCAGAAACTTTTCAGATCCATACCCCTAAACCATATATATCCTTGTTCCTTATGATAAGACTTATTCAGTGACACCAACTTGGCCTCTCCTGAGGTGCGCCGGGGCCATGCCCCATCCCTTCACTTCGCAATAGGCCAAATGTCTGAGAAACTGATTAGAGCCCCACCCCTAAACCATATATATTCATGTTCCTTATGATAATAGACATTCAGTGACACCAACATACCAACATGGGGGCCTCTGGTGTTTCCTGGGTCATGTCCCGGGTCATGCCCCACCCCTCCACTTCATTAAAAGCCATATATCTCAGAAACCATTAAGATCCCCACCCCTAAACCATATATTTTCTTGTTCCTTATGGTAAGACTCATTCAGTCGCACCAACCTGTGGGTCATTTTGTGATGGGGCAATTTGCTGTGGCCATTCAGACCCCCACCCCATAGTCCCATATATTCTTGTGCTTTATGATTAGACACGCATTCAGTCACACCAGCTTGTGGGTTTCTCTCCCCTCTATTTCATAAAAGGGCCTCATATCTCAGAAACCATTAAAATCCCCTCCCCTAAACCATATATGTTCTTGGTCTATATGATAAGACACATTCAGTTACAACAATCTTGGGCTTTCCGGGTACCCTGAGAGGCCATGCCCTGACCCCTCCACTGCCTAAAAGGCCCTTTATCTTTGGAACCATGCAGATCTCCACCACCGAGTAGTGGTCAATTGTGACAGATCACAGTAATAAGAGAAAGAAAGATTCATCAGAATGGAGAAACTGACCAAAAAAAGATTTCATGATCAGTTTCCAAAAAAGAAAGTTGCAGACCTTGCAGGTATCGAGCCCACAACCTTTTGGTCAGGCCCCAAGGTTATAAAAGTTTTTTCATGCTCAACTCACTTGAGCATGAAATTTGTGATGCTCACAAATTTTAAATGCCAACAATTGTTGGCATTTTAAAATTTGTGGGCAGGACAAATAACATTCTCTGCAATCTGAGGAGGAAAAATCGCTCAACTTCTTAGTATTTAAATTTTTATGAGCGTCACAAATTTCATGCTCAGCTGAGTTGAGCATGAAAAAAGTTTTATAACCTCAGGGCTAGACTGACAGTTTCTCTTATGACTGCTTATAAATTTTCATGTATTTTAGGTAAAACTGACTCTCCCAAAGATTCTGCAGAAGATACTTCTAGTCATACAAGTGATCAAGAACAAAGTCAGCAGTATTCCCCAGCTATGTCTCCAGGGCAGCAGACTGTCTCCCTTGGTTTGGATCAAAAATGTTTACAGTGTGCAAGCACAGAGAACCTTTTCACAAAACTTGGCAGAAAAGATATTTCAGGAAGTTTTCCCTGTGAAATGACATCTGTGGAAGACCCCAGTTTGACTGTGCAGACAAACGAGGAAGCTAGATCTGAAACTGGTTCTGAATGTATTAAGACAGGAATGGAAAACAGTTTGGATTCATCATATTTTTCTGGTAAAGTTATAGAATTTGAGAAAGAGAGTAGGGAAAAAATTGCAGATTCAAACAAAAAAGATGGCAGTATTAACAGTTCTGAGATGGTTAAAAATACTGAAATGTTCAAATGTGGTTCTGAATCTAAAGAACTGTTTTCTGAAGGCCAAGAAGCCATTGATCAATACAAAATTGAAAATCAGTCTGTGTCAGAAGATGGTCCTGGAAGACTGGTAAATGTCAACCAGTCAAGTGTTGTGAAACCAGGTGACCTGTTAAAGGAGGGTGGGATTTTGTATTCAGATGACTTGGTTATCGATAAAGCAAACCCATTTATTAGTTCAGAAAGTAATGAACAAGTCAGTAATACCCATGTTCATAACAAAGGAAGGCTGGTTGGGAAGAAAGTGGGTGAACCAATTCTGGACAAAGATGGTATCAGTATTCCACGTCAAGACTCTTATCTCCAGAACAAAGAGAATGTTATTCAAAAAGAACCTGTGACATTACCAGGTGATTGTGATATGTCTGTTAGGGTTGATTTAGTGCATTCTGACAAACACTGGCCAGGTGATATGTTGAAAAGAACTTTAGAGCAAGGGCAGATAACTGCTGACAGTGTGAATCTGTTCGTTGTCTCGGAAGGCTGTGATAAAATTATAACAAGTGCTATTAATGCAGACGCAAAAGATGTGAACTTTAACTCTAAGGTGCAATCTCATTAAACTGACTGTTTTCTTTCATTAAATTTTAAAGCAGATGAATTTGAGCAGTAGCAGACGGCATTCTGAACTACTTCTCACAAACCGTACGATCATGTGAACAAGTTCATGAAATGGACACCCCCTATACCCCATTTTGTATAGAGAAAACTGGGGTTTACGGACTATACATTATTTTTTTCTGCTCCATGACAGGTTGTGGGTACTCATTAGAACTGCCTCAATGAGGCAGTTCTAACGAGCACCCACAAACTACGTTTTCAGTATAAATAAGAAATATCACAGATATTCATCAGAAAAGTAGCCATTTTGGTGATGTGAAAAAAATGATCTATATCACATGGGGAGTTTTTGCTAGACTTGAGGCTAGGAATGCTGACTGTAAACCCGTTAGACCAGCACAGATGCCCATACAAACAGTGTAGATCCATATGAGATGGCTCAAAATGAGTTATGTCCTTTAATAGGAGCTACACTGCTTGACTTACTGTAAAAGATAATTGATGAAATCTGCATGTAACAAGAATGGATATATGTCGAAATTCAAAGATGAAAAATGCCATCAAAATTAGAAAAAAAGCATGTATTTGTTGTTTGCTAATGCTGCTCCAACATGCTCAAGGTTGTATTGAGAACTATTTTCGGATGCTCTTCATTTATTAAAGGAAAACAACCACAAAAATTAACTTTCACTTCAGAACAAAGGTTTTGAGGAGACAAACGTTTTGCTACAAGTTTTATGAAAATTGACCAAGTGGTTTAGAAGTTATGACCTTTTGAACATTTCGCAAATTCTGGTTTTTTTAGTCCAGAACGAGGCTGTGAGTAAATGACGTCATAAACTCACAATTGGAAAACTTTCTCGTGCAATAAAACAGCAATAAATAGTTCAGTATGCATTCTATTTATTCAATGCGATGATAATTTACTGTTTTTAAGTACAAAATCTGAAAAGTATGCTGTAAATTATTATTTTTCTATTTTGGTCACGTGACTAGATTAACGAAATTGTAAAATGTTCAAAAGGTCCTAATTTCAAAACCGCTCAACCGATTTTCATAAAATGTACCAAAATGTTCGCCTAATCCAAGGCAATATTTTAAAGTGACATTTAATTTTTGTGGGTGTTTCCCTTTAAGTGGCTTTACCATAGCTTTGCATAGTTAAGTAGAACTTATCTGATACCATTACTTAGTATGTGAGTGAGTGTTTGAGTTTTACATCTCACCAACAGCTAAGGTCATATGGAGACGGGACCTCAGTTCAAAGTGTGTGTGTGTGTGAATTCGGGTTTAACGTCGCTTTCAACAATTTTTCAGTCATATCACGACGGTGTCTGGTTGCGACAGGGAGCTCAATGCTCACGTTTATAGTGCTGCCTCACTGAAGTATCATGCCCCAGACACATTACATGATACCACACCCAGTCACATTATCCTGACACTGGATCGACCAGTCCTAGCTCTACCCCATAAATCTTAGTGCCAAGCGAGGAGCAGCTAGTACCATTTTTAACGACTTTGGTATGTCGCGGCCCGGGATCGAACCCGAGACCTCCCGTTCCCCGGAGCGGACACTCTACCAACTGAGCTATCGGGGCCGGTCTCAGTTCAAAGACTCATCCGAAAGTCTGCAGAAGCCCGCAGGATAGATTCTGCCATCCCTGGTTTACAAGGTGAGTAGCGTAACCACCACACCACGGGGGCTTCTTACTTTGTGTGTACATGTAAAGTTTAGGGTTCCGTTGTTTGATAAGGTAAGCGGGGTTATCCACATAATATTTTTCTTATTTTGGCTTAAAAACATAAGTTGTGGGTACTCATTAGAAGCGCCTTGATGAGATGCTTCTATTAAGTATCCACAACATATGTTTTCATGCATAAATTAGAAAATATCAGTACTTTTCTGATGAAAGAAGTACCTTATCTGGAACTTTGCTAGTGTAACAAATTTGATAGTGGCTAAAGTTTCAACTGTTCAAGCAAGTTTAATACCTATACAGTGGTATTTAGAAGCCTCAGCAGTGGTTATGCTGCTCGGCTTGTAAACCAGGGGTTGCAGGATCTATCCCGGGCATCTCCAGACTTTCGGATCAGTCTTTAAACCAAGGTCCCATCTCTGTTTGACCTTAGCTGTTGGTGAGACTTAAACCTCAAACACTCACTCTGACTCTCACAGTGGTATTTTTGCTGCAAAAATGTGAGTATCCAGCAAAAAAGGAATGTAAATGCAGTATTGATTAATTGATTTAAGTTTTCAGATGATCTTTGTAAACTTTGTACACCTGGGTCCTGAGCAGGGCCCAGTTGTACAAAACAATGATAGCCAAACTTATTTTTTGTTAGTGGCCAAAATGTTAACTTAAATACCAAGTAAAACATCTATTACTGTGGTATTTTTGCTGCAGAAAATGTGAGTAGTTTTTGCAAATGCAAAAGTTACTCACTACTAAGGCTGACACGATTAATCGTATAATCGATTAATCGATCGATAAATTCCTCAAGAATGATTATCATTTCTGATTTGCTTTTAATCGATTTAATTGATAGGTACAATTAACTACCCAAAGTTATGCCTAAAATGGCTGAATGAGTGGCAAACTGCAGATCCTGATGAGACGCAGCATTATGCGGCGTCTCATCTGGGTCTCCACTGTTTGCTCAGGCCTGTCTGTTCAAATATACATATGGTAAAGTGCAATATATGGTAAGAGTCATGCTCAGACAGAAAGCCAGACAGATAAAATTATGACAGAAACCTTAGCGATTACTAATCGATTATCGATCGCAATGGTAAGACTGATAATCGATTATCTTTTCAGCTCCGATTAGCCAGCCCTAGTTAAACCCCAATGCAATGTTTTGAACAAGTGGGCCCTGATCAGTATCTTCATACACTGTGTTTAGCTTGATAGCGGTGAGCAGATCAGTAACATACGTATACTTGCAGCTGTTTTGAAAGCCCAGTTCTTCAAAGCTAATGAAGTGATTAGTTAACGTTACATTATAACTTCATCCATTCAGTATGGCACCAGTCTCATAATTTTACTAATAAAGCTGTGAGTACCAAAAAATTCTAAAAATTCAGACCCCTTGAGGACTTGCTATAATTCTCCTAAAATTTTAATATTTGTATCACGATCCTTCAAGGACCTGGTATGGCAAACAGTTTTTCAGGAGCAGTCTGATCTGGGTCTGCACTGTTTGCTTAGACCTTTATGTCCCAATACTTAGGAAGATGATAACTATTGGCGTTTTGCTTGTTTTCAAATCTGTCATTGTAAATTGTACATGTACTGTTCGAATTGACTTGTCAAATGACTAAATATTGTTTAAACCAATACTTAGGATCATTACGTTAGCAGCTACTCATTTATAGTTTTTTCATCAAAAGATACACCATAACTTCATTATAACACTGTTCATTACAACACGGTTAAGGATATAACATGGTTTCAAGATGGATACCAAAAAGTATAGATTATATAGAAAAATGACCATAAATGGTCATTTTACTGTATTATCTAAACATTTTTGATTGGATATAACACAGTTGTTCAAGTAATGCAGTTTCTGCCTTGGACCCCAACAATAGTGTTATAAAGAGGTTGTGGTGTATTTTACAAGCTTACAAGAAGAGCTAATGTTTAGACAACTTACGGGTTCCTTTAAGCTTGTGAGGCTTTGAACAACTGGGCTCTGTGGCCTGAACAGCTGAGCTCAGGAGCCTGAACAGCTTGGCTCAGGGGCCAGTTATTCAAAGCACTGTTGGTTTAACCAGCTTGTAAGTGCTCAAAATGTAAAGTTTTCCAGCAAGCACAACCTCTTAGACTGTAATTATTTCTGGAAAAATGCAAATGCAAAAGCTACTCAGATTTTTTCAGCAAAATATTAACATATTTGCCATATTTTAACAATATGTTAACAAACACCTTATTAGTTTTGAATGACTGGTCCAGATTGTTCAAAGTCTTTTACAATATTGGCAGTATAGGTCCTGAGCTTTGTATCTTTACATGGTTTGTTTGTTTGAGTTTGATGGCTTGGGCAACACTATACAGGTTATTTTGAGCCAGCAAGGTTAAAAAACCATACTTCCCATACAGTTTGTTTGTTTGTTTGATTTGAGGTTTAACGTCCCCGTCAACACTGTAAAGGTCATTTTGGAGACGTTGCTTCCAATTTTGTGGGACTTTTACCCGACATTGAGATGAAATGACATCTCAAGTCCTGTCGCCCAATGAAACCAATAGGATTTATTAGCATGGACGGTCCGCCTCGCACCGCGGTTCCTGGACAGGCTTAGATCCTCTAAGCGGTTTACCAGTACTAGTGTGCGGGCCGGATTCAGCTCTGCGTGGAAGCATCATGCAGCCCATATATTTCTTCAAGCCCCTATGGGCGGGGGCCGTACTTCCCATACAGACCTATACATAGTGATTAACCAGTATGGTGCACATTCTTCCCCAGAACCTGGCAACTGCCCTTCTTGAATTAGTGGAAGGTTAGAGAATGACTGTTGAAGAGATTTTATGATCAATCTCTCCACAAAAAAAAGATTGCCAGTCCCCCAACAGATATCCAACTGACGACCTCCTGATCACTCATCACTGATCAGATGTGCATCCGACTGAGTTATAAAGCCCGCAACTGAACAGTAAGCCTGTTGCATGTTTGGCCGTTAAGCACATTTCTGTTTAACCCTTAAGATGCCCAGAAAAAAATTCATCTGAAAATGTTGTCTGTTAATGTAGTATGCTGTGTATTTGTGTAAATCTTTCTAATTTTTACTTTTGGATACAGACAAACAGTGTGGACCCAGATCAGGAGCAGTCTGATCTGGGTGCACACTGTTTCCAGTTATGACTTTTAATGTAATCAGCAGAAGACAGAGCAGACGACAATATTTGTGATTGGTACCTTCAGGGTTAAAAAATGAGCAAGTCCTAAACTCTAGATATGCAGGAGTAAACAGGATAATTAAGGGATCATTTTCCTGATCCGTTCAAACTGGTTCCCGAGTCATCAGGAAAAATTTTCCATAACTGCAGATATTGATATATTTTGGATCAAATATGTATGTTGTGTGTACTTACTAGAATCGTCCAACGAGGCAGCGCTAATGAGTACACTTGACACACCTTTATTTGAAAGAATATTGAAAACATATCTCTAATAAGTCTTCTGGCGTGTTATCAACAACTCTTGGTAGCTCAAACTACCCGTCTCAAACATATTTCATGTTCCCAAAGCTGTTTGGGCCATTAAAGTTTTCAGGGTGTATGTTTTAGGGAGAAATACAGTAAATATATGGTTAGCATCTTGGATAGTAAGATATAATCGGTGAGCCTTAGACAGTTTTAAAGCGTGAGCTTCAGGGAGCCCCTATAAAACTGTTGCAGAGAACCAATTATATTTTATTTATTTAAGACACTAATCATGTATTTAGTTTATATTGCAGTCAAAAAAAAATCATACCGTTTTACAATAATTTAGCAAATTTCTCCAAAAAACACTGCAGACAGTGTAGCACCACATTCAGTGCCATGGTGTGCACAGCAAACATAATGTTATGTCAATGAGTGCAATGTTTGTGACGTCACCACGCCAATTTATAGTAAACGTTTTTCTTCTCTTTACATTCTGTATGTAAATCTGCAAATAAATAGTTTATTTCAACTTTTGAAATTGCTTTCGAGGTTTCTACCCAACGGCAGGATCAGTGCGCAATTATTCCAATGGACCATTCAAACCATGAAAGCCAGAGAAGGTGAGAATCTTCCTGAAACGTCTGAAAATTTATTATGCCACAGCCATTCGAAGAATGGTGGAAAGGCCATATAGTGTTGCCCCTGTCCGTTCGTCCGTCCGTGCATCCGAAACTTAAACGCAGTCAATAACTTTATTTCTGGATGGATTTTGAAATTACTTTGTAGAAATGTTAACCATCATGAGACAATGTGTCATGTGCAAAACCCAGGTCCGTACCTCCCAGGTCAAGGTCATACTTAGAGGTCAAAGGTCAAAAAAAGGGTCCGAAACTTACAAGCAGTCAATAACTTACTTATTTCTGGATAGATTTTGAAATTACTTTGTAGAAATGTTAACCATCATGAGACGATGTGTCATGTGCAAAACCCAGGTCCGTACCTCCAAGGTCAAGGTCATAGTTAGAGGTCAAAGGTCAAAAAAAGGGTCCGAAACTTAAATGCAGTCAATAACTTACTTATTTCTGGATGGATTTTAAAATTACTTTGAAGAAATATTAACCATCATGAGATGATGTGTCACGTGCAAACCCAGATCCATACCTCAAAGGTCAAGGTCATACTTAGAGGTCAAAGGTAAAAAAAAAATGGTCCAAAACTTAAACGCAGTCAATAACTTTCTTATCTCTGGATGGATTTTGAAATTATTTGGCAGAAATGTTGGCCATCATGAGACAGTCTGCCTCACACAAAACCAAGGTCCTTACCTACAAGGTCAAGGTCATACTTAGAGGTCAAACATGAAAAAAGGGTCCAAAACATAAACACGGTCTATAATTTTCTATGGATGAATACGAACATAGACATATTTTCAGGCTGGGGCATCCATGTCCCATGGACACATTTCTAGTTTACAAAAATATAGCAAAGCTAATAACTTGTCATTTGGTTGTTTTACCGAGTATATAGGGTTGCCTATTATTGTTTACACCTGCAAATTAGATAACCTTCACTGGAGGTATTATAGGTCAATAAAAGGTATTATAGGTCGCTACCGGTTATAGCGTGCAGTTATTTGACCCCGTTTATTATTAGGTTATAGTGCAAACAATTTAACCTGAATCTGACCTCTATGCAAGGAATAAATTAGTAATTGTTATCGCCTATTACGTCGGCTTTCGTAAACTTCTCGTGAATTTTTGGCATCACTTGAATAGCGGTCCATTTACCGACCTCTATGTATTGTATAACAATATTGCCAAAAATTTGGAAACTGACCAGGACAAATACATGCATTCAGTCGGGTGTGAAATTATGTTAATAGAGTTCACCAGTCTCAGGTCAATTTGTTCGCACTATACTAGAATGGCTGATTGTGGTATAAAATTTTTTTTTCAAAATTATCCTCATTTATCATATGAGGTTTCATCTGAGATGTAATAAATGCCATGTAAGAAATTCAATAATCCACTAGTGGATTAAATATGCAAATTGGTTAGGTATGCTCCGTAATGTTACATGAACACGATCCTTAATGGCGTCAGGTTTACTAATGGCAGAATATTGACATTTCTATAAAACAGTCGTCATATGATAAATAGAATCCTGCATTTGTGTTCATGTATTTTTAAATTTATTAAACTCATTGAGGATAAGGGATAAAATGCTTGGCACATCCTCGCATTTTTATCCCTTTTCCTCAACTCATTTAATAAATTCAGTAGTACATGAACACTTATGTAAGGTCCTCTATTTCTTTTCCTTATCAGGAGCTAAAGTTCTAGTGGCTTCTACAGTTTAAGTGGTTGATTTTGCAGTTATAGTGGTTGTTACAGTTCTAGTGATTGATGTGGACAGTTCTAATGGTTGACTGGATCACCATGTGTCTTATTGGCTATTGTTATTGTTGCTCAGTTGTTAAATATCCATTTAAAGTTGATGTTATTTACTTCTTGTTGCCATATACATGTAATGACAGTAAACAAAAGAATAAAATGTTTTTCTGTGTTAGTCTAAACTTTTAAGTTGTCAATATAGATTGATGTTTTATCATGGTTATATTGATGCTTGCAAATATGACATTAACCCTTTTTGTACCAAATGGAATCTTTCTTCTTACATGTAGCAGGCAGGAGTCCACTCCAAAAGCTAGGGGAGACAGGTTGTGTTGTTTTCATAATTAATTTGGAAAATAACAACTTATTGCAAACAGTGTAGGCCCTGATCAGCCGCCGCATTCTGCGTCTGATCTGGGCCTGCCATGTTTGTCAATTTTTGCAGAATTTCAGGGTTTCCAGTACAAAATGTGTTAAGGGGGATGGATACAGCTGGCCCATTTTCGGATAGTTTTCAAAAGGGAGAAAACTTTTGGAACTTTCTGTTTCTTTTCTTATCAGCTGAATCCTTCTGTAAAAGGGGTCAACTTTTAAAGAAAGGAATGTTACTCTGGAGGAGCTAATTTGTTCCTTAACCCATTTCATACCAGAAACCACAAAACGGGTAATTGGCAAACAGTGCAGGCCCAGATCGGACGCCACAGAACGCCGCGTCTGATCAAGGCCTACACTGTTTGCAAAAAGTTAAGCCATTTTCCATGTAAGTTTTGAAGAAAACACAACCTGACACCCTTTAATTTTGGAATGGACTCCTGCTATATATAAGGAGTAAGATTCCATTTGGTACAAAAAGGGGTTAATGCGGTCTACTTTTAAAAGAAGGAATTTGTTCTTGTTTCGCTTGAATATTCTTTTATTGGGTCTACTTTTAAAGAAAAGAATTTGCTCCTGAGGAGCAAATTCTTTCCTTTGAGAGTAGACCCCATATGGACAAAAGATACAGAAATTACTTGCAAAAGAGATTCGTCCTCCACTGAAGGTGTGTCCATTCCCATTGTTTTTCATGACACTGATTATCTGTGATTTTAGCTGTATTGCAAACGAATGTTGAATGTTTGACGATTGATCTGAGATATTTTTCTTGTTTTTCTATGGAAGTGTTAAGGGGATTGGATTCACTTTCAGTGGGAGTCACTTGACGGATGGCCTTGGCCAAGTGATCGTGAGCATCATTTCCATAACATGAGGCATAACACCAAGTTCTGTAATAGAAAGGTCAGGAACCAGTTGTTCAAAGCCTCATTAGCTTAACAAGCTCATTAGTTGTCACATTTTAAAACTGTTCTAGCAAGTACAATATCTTAAATTTTGGTATTTTTGCTGAAAAAAAAATATGAGTAGCTTTTACATACGCGAAAGCTACTCACATTTTTATTCAGCAAAAATTTAGAATTTTCGCCGTACTAAATGATCTACAGTTTTAACATTTCGTTACCTAATGAAATCATTAGTTTTGAACAACTGGCCTCAAATGTATAGCAATTTTTCACCCACCTGATTAGCAGTGTACTAGATATAAGTGAAATAATCTTGGAATGGCCGTAAAATCAAAATGAAAGGAGCCAGAACTTGTTTCCCTTATCAGTATAGGCCTTTCCTTTAAAACTGAGTACCAGACGTTTTCTTTAAGAGAAGACTCATTTTTTTAAAAAAAAAAGGACGCAATTTACAGGAAAAACAATCAGTTGCATGTTAGTGTACAGTGTTGGTTCAGATTAGGCAAATCACAGACTTTGCTTTGTATTATGTTTTAACTAGACCTAACCCTTATCCTGCTGAAAACGACAAGCCATAACTTCACAAACAGTGTAGATCCAGATCAGATGGCTTCTGAGGAAGCCATCTGATTAGGATCTACACTGTTTGTCATTCAGTTTGTGAATTTGAATGAGTATATAAAATCATGTAGTTTGATTGGTTGATAGTCAGGAATAGATGTGGCAAAATTAATTTATTCATAGGATAAGGGTTAAATAACTGTGCACTGGCATGTTTAAAAGTCATCATGTTTTTGATTTCACAGAAGACGTTTCTAGTTGAAAATGTATTGGTAATTCACAGTACTTGTTCCCAGCTGTGTAGTCAGATAGTGTGGCTGTTCTGTTACTTTGACATGTCAAATAACCGAGACTGCATTGTTCAAAGCATCGTTAGCTTAACCCTTATCTTGCTGAATATTCATTTAAGCCACACCCATTTCTGTCTATCAACCAATCAAATTACTTGATTTAATTTATTGCTTCAAATTCATAAACTGAATGCCAAACAGTGTAGATCCTGATCAGATGGCTTCTTCAGAAGCCATCTGATCTGGATCTACACTGTTTGCAAAGATAGGGGTTGTCGTGAACAGCAAGATAAGGGTTAAAAAGCTTGTTAGTGGTAAAATTTTTAACTGTTCTAGCAAATACAATAACTAAAATTTTAATAGGCTTCTGTTTTGTTGAGATCTAGATACTGCACCGCCCATAGGGGCTTGAAGAAATATATGGGCTGCATGATGCTTCCACGCAGAGCTGAATCTGGCCCGCACACTAGTACTGGTAAATGACTTAGAGGATCTAAGCCTGTCCAGGAACCGCGATGCGAGGCAGACAATCCATGCTAATAAGCCATATTGGTTTCATTGGGCGACAGGGCTTGAGATGTCATTTCATCTCAATGTCGGGTAAAAGTCCCACAAAATTGGAAGCAACGTCTCCAAAATGACCTTTACAATGTTGACGGGGGCGTTAAACCTCAAATCAAACAAACAAAAAAAAAAGAGATACAGATAAATTTTTAAAAGAATCTTATAATTGATTATAATAAAAATCAACTTTAGACACATTTTGAAGCTTAAGTCAAATAAGTCATGTTGTAATGGAATATTAGATGTTTATTAGTTTGGAGTGACATGTATACATGTAACTGTGATTTTTCAATTTTATAGGTAGCTCAGAACAAATAGTGCAGACTCTGATCAGACTGCTGCTGAAGGGCAATCTGATCAAAAGTCTTCACTGTCTTGCAGTCCAAATGCAGGCTTTTTGGGATTTTACCGGAATGTGAAATCAACTTCTAATCATTTTAAGGATGATTACAGAATAATGTTGAGTTAACCCATAAAATGCCAATCACGACAATTGTCGTCTGCTTTGCCGTCTGCCGGTTACCTTAAAAGTAAATTTTTGCAAACAGTGTGGACCCAGATCAGACTGGTCCTGTAGGAGCAGTCTGATCTGGGCCCACACTGTTTGCCTGTATGCAAAAAATATTTTTAAAAGTTTGCAAAAAAATTCAGCAGACAACATTTTCAGATGTAGTTATTCTCGGTGTCTCAAGGGTTAATATTTGGGTCAGTGATGATATTCTCTTTGATTTATATTTTTCTGTGATTTGCATAAATTTGCAAGTGCTGCAATAAGTTGTCACGAAAATAGTTTAACCGTTAATGCACCAAGTGAAATTATTTAGCAGAAAGTATTTGTCTGTAGAAATTGAAAATCAGTCTTGACATTTAATGTGAATTGTCTGTTTTCAGATGGTTCTCATGAAAAGTCAAGCCTGTTTTTTTTTTCTCTAAAAAAAAAAATAATAAGAAAACAAAAATAGAAATTACATTTGCAACAGCCAGAGATATATGAATTACTGTGCATAAATAAATAATTGTGGTAAAGCTGCTTATTATCATATTGACCCTTTTCTCGCTGAATAATTTGTTAAGCCACACCCATTTCTGATTTTGAACCAATCAGATTACTTGATGTAATTTATTCCTACAAACTCATAAACTGAATGTAAAACAGTGTAGATCCTGATTAGGGATCTACACTGTTTGCAAAAGTAGGGCCTGATAAGGGTTAGGTTAGAACTTTATTAAAAAAAAAAAAAAAAAACAGAATTACAACACACAGTATTTGCAAATATTTTTTCCTATTTTAGAGAAAAGAAAGGGCTTGATAGTGCATGTGAACTGACTGTTGGGTAGAAATGAAATTTCATTTAATTGTCTCTGAAAAATTATGAAAAGGTATATTTTCATCTGCTCTAGCATTTTGCTTGGTGCTTTTAGTGTTAATGTTTGTCATAATGTCATTTCAAGTTATTCGTATTGTACATGTTATGTCATATTTTTAATATTACATCGTTATGGCAAGTGATAATGGTTATAGTTTTAACACTTATCCTGCTGTTCACGACAACCCCTACATTTACAAACAGTGTAGATCCTGATCAGATGGCTTCTGAAGAAGCCATCTGATCAGGATCTTCACTGTTTGTAATTCAGTTTGTGAATTTGAATGAAAACATTATACAGTCTACAGTCATTATACAGACTTCAAATGACTGGAACTCCTGAAGAAGCAGTCTGATCAGGCCCTCGGAGTCTAACTGTTGGTTTTCTTTTGCTCCAGCAATTCTGTTGTTGTATGCTGTCGAGTCCTCAACCTTGTTTCATCTCTGTAGTTTTTTGATTTGTATGTTCTCGGAGATGTTACACTGATGAGTTAGGAAGCCTTCATGCGGACTAAACAAAATTAGTGTATACCGTAACAGAGGTAAGGACGAGGATTATGGCCATGTAAAATCAATTTAAGCCCCCCAGTGGAATTCTTTCCACTAACCGTTCCAAGGCGGTTCTTCTGTGGCAGTTTATTTATACTGTTGTTTGTTACTGTGTGTATCACTTGTGTCTTTTTATTTCGGATGGCCATTTGGCCATTTTGTGGGAAAGTAACTGTCCTTATGGCCTTCCTTTGTTTAGGTTTCCATTATGGTCTGGTCGCTTCATGTTTGTGTTTCACTCCCTTTGGTGTCTTTGATGGGTGGAGTAAGTTAATTGTATTGATTCCTGATCTTTGTTTTACTTCTACTTTCTATACTGTTTGTTATTACGTCTCCAAATTTTGGACTCTTTGTTGGATTGCGAAACAAACTTATTACAATATTAACCCATTTAGTAACAGAAACCCCAAAACGGGAACCCTGGCAAACAGTGCAGGCCCAGATCAGACGCCGCAGAATGCGGCGTCTGATCAGGGCCTCCACTGTTTGCTAAAAGTTCAGTCATTTTCCAAATAAATTTTCATGAAAACACAACCTGACAGCCCTAAATTTTGAAATGAACTCCTGCTATATATAAAGAGAAAGATTCCATTTAGTACAAAATGGTTAAAAGAATTACTGCTCTAAGTCCTCAAGGTGTCCGAATTTTTAGGATTTTTATGGTAATGAAATCATTCAATTAACAAACTGCTATACAAACAAGGTAGATCCTGATCTAGACTGTTTGCAAAGGAAGCAGTGGATAAGGGTTAGCCCTTGTCCTGCTGAGCCCGGATATGTGTTATCCTCCAAACAATGTAGATCCAGATCAGATGGCTTCTTCAGAAGCCATCTGATCTGGATCTTCATTGTTTGTCATTCAGTTTAAGAATTTCTTGCAATGATTTGCATCAAGAAATCTGATTGGTTGATAATCAATTGTGGGTGTGGCGTATTTAAATAATCAGCAGGTCAAGGGTTAAGAAGCTCATGCCGATGTTTATTCTACAGGGTTTGGTATGTAAATTTATCTAAGGAAGCATGCCCCCGCCCATAGGGGCTTGAAGAAATATATGGGCTGCATGATGCTTCGACACAGAGCTGAATCCGGCCCGCACACTAGTACTGGTAAACTGCTTAGAGGATCTAAGCCTGCCCAGGAACTGCGGTGCGAGGCGGAACGTCCATGCTAATAAACCCTATTGGTTTCATTGGGCGACAGGGCTTGAGATGTCATTTCATCTCAATGTCGGGTAAAAGTCCCACAAAATTGGAAGCAACGTCTCCAAAATAACCTTTACAGTGTTGACGGGGACGTTTAACCTCTAATCAAACAAAATCATCAAAGTGAGTGGATGTGTTGCATACCAAATTCAGGTCACTGACCTAAACCTCTGACCCTGATCTATGATCCCATTTTACGAAAAAGTATGTTTGGGCCATTACACACTAGTCGGGGACTATGGTTTTAGAATTCAATTTCTGATTGAGCTCTGCCCCTGCCTTATGTATTTAAAAACAAAGGAGAAAATGTTCCTGTTTTTTAGCCTCTGAAGTTTTAGGATACATAAATACATTTATAATATGATGTGGTGTTTTTCATCACTTGTACATGCACAGTGGATTTAGAAATTTCATGCAAATGATACTGTAAAAAAAAAAATGAGGACTTGACGATCCCGCAAGGAGTCCAAAAGGTGCAAGCAGAATGGCAAAAGGTGAAGATCCTGATCAGACTACTCCTTCAGCATACTTAGGATCATCACAGTAATACAAGCCCTAGAAATTCCTTCAATTAACCCTTCTCTTGCTGTTCACGACAACCCCTATCTTTGAAAACAGTGTAGATCCAGATCAGATGGCTTCTGAAGAAGCCATCTGATCAGGATCTACACTGTTTGGCATTCAGTTTATGAATTTGTAGCAATAAATTACATCAAGTAATTTGATTGGTTGATAGACGGAAATGGGTGTGGCTTAAATGAATATTCAGCAAGATAAGGGTTAAGTACACAGTCGGGTGTAACCATTTACTTATGTCCACTTTGGTTCTACTACACGTATCGAAAGCCAGCTTAAGAAGCAAACATAATAAAATATAGATTTCAGTGACATACATAAAGCACCATTCTATCATGGAAAACCCATTCAGTACCAGAAACCCCTAAAGGGATGCCTTGGCAAACAGTGCAGGCACATATCAGATGCTTCAGAACATGGTGTCTGATCAGGGCCTACACTGTTTGCAAAAAGTTAAACCATTTCCAAAATAAATTTTGAAGAAAACACAACCTGACACCCCTAAATTTTGAAATGGACTACTGCTATATATGATTCCATTTGGTACTAAAAGAGTTAAACATGTTTAATCATGCCCAGGAAACCCAAAAATGGGATACTGATAAACAGTGTAGGCCCAGATCAAACACCGCAGAAGACGGTGTCTGACCAGGGCCTACACTGTTTGCATAAAGTTCAACCATTTTTCAAATAAATTTAAAAGCTAACACAACCTGACACCCCTAAACTTTGAAATGAACTCCTGCTATATTTAAGGAGGATGATTCAATTTGGTACAAAATGGATTACTTACTGCCAGTTGGTAAAAAAAAATAGTGTGTGCTTATCAGAACATGTACGGTAATTACAGCGAATATGGTATATAACGAACATCTTCGATATCTGTCTAGCATTCTGACACAAGTAACTTCATGTTTTTGTTGCCATCATCATCACCATCATCATCATCACCGTCAGTTTAATCGCTCATAGCTGTAGATAAGGAGTAATGATGTTAAATAAAGGTTTCTTGTTGTCAGGAACATAGGTTGTGGATGGTCTAGCGATAAAGAGAATAGACTCTTGGACATAAGGACTCATCTCTATGGGTTCAAGCCTTGCTTGGGTTACATGCGAGATGCCAAGTTCTACTGTGGAAGGTCAGGTGGTTGTTCAGGTTTCTGCCCACCTCTGATTTATGACCAACTTGATATCAATAAAATAGTCTTGAAAGGGCTGTAAAACCTTAATCAAAAAAAAAAAAGGAGAGAAAGAACAGATTTTGGGTGCTTGTTATAATCGCATATTGAGATGATTCTAACAAGCACCCACAACTTGTTTTAATGCTCTGCATGCTGGGTATTTTTTCAGCAGACGACCTTCTGAAATATTGTTCTTATTTTTCCCAGATAACAGGATTTGACATTTCATGCAAATAGTCTCCTGTGGAGGAGACAAATTGCATGAAATGTCAAGTCGTGTTTTCTGGGAAAAATAAGAAAAATATCAAAACATTTTTGTCTGCTGAATTTGCCCAGTGGGTTGTAAAGGTTAAAGGAGAAATACAGTAAGAAAAGATAATTCCCGTTTACCTTATCTCGAGTTATGATCACTGCTTTAAGCTTTCATCATCATCATCATCATCATCATCATCATCGTTGCTGCTGTGAGCTTTACGTCTGAGTGATATTTTTTCTGTATATCAGGCATAATGTAGATCAGTAGAATAAATTGAAATGATGACATGTTTGTTGTGGTCACTGACTACCAGTATGATACTAAGATACCGTAATGTTCCTAAGTATTGGGACAAATGGTCCTAAGCAAACAGTGAAGACCCAGATCAGTCTTCTCCTGAAGGAGCAGTCTGATCAGGGTCTACACTGTTTGCCATTCCATCTGCACCTTTCAAACTCCATGCTGGAAAGTGAAACATTTGTCGGAATTTTAGGAGAATTACGATAAGTCCTCAAGATGTCCAGGCCCAGATCAGACGCTGCAGAACGCGGAATCTAATTACAGGGCTTCCACTGTTTGCAGAAAGTCAGCCCGTTTCTAAATACATTTCTAAACAAATTTTAACTGGCACCCCTTGGTTTCAAAATGGACTCCATTTCAAAATTTAGGGGTGCCAAGTTGTGTTTACTTGCAAAAACGTCTGAACTTTTTGCAAACTCTGTAGGCCGCAGTGAAAGATGCCGCATTGGGGTTTCCGGTACAAATTGGGTTAAGAAGCAAGCCAACAAAAGAGAAAACTTTATTCTTCAGAAACATTAACAGAAACTGCATGAAACATTAAGAAAATCAAAGCACTGACAGAACTGGTGGGTCAATCTGATCTGGGTCTTCATTGTTTGTCAACCCAACTCATGAATCCTGATTCTATTGATACAAGCGGTGTTCATTTAACCCTTAAAACACTGAGAAAATCTACATCTGAAAATGTCGTCTGCTTATGTCGTCTGCTGAATCTTCTAGCAAATGTTTTAAAAAAAAAAATTGCATACAGACAAACAGTGTGGACCCAGACCCAGGAGCAATCTGATCCGGGTCCACACTGTTTGCAAATAAAAAGGACTTTGAAAGGAACCAGCAGGTGACAAGGCAGACGACATTTGTCGTGATTGGCATCTTATGGGTTAATGTTGTCATTGGTGTTAGTGATCCCATTCACATTTTGTTTACTTCAACCCTTTGAAGTACAGTCGAACTTCAATGGCTCAAACACCTTTGGGACCATGAAAATCTGTTCGAGACAGGGGTAGTTCGAGCCACTGAGGGCTAATGCCAGGAGGCATAACGACATACTTTAGGACATCTTTTTCTGCGTTCTATAATGAAAATTGTATGCTGTGTGTACTCATTAGAATCGCCTTATCGAGGCGATTCTAATGAGTACACACAGCATACATTTGCAAGATAGAAGACGAAAATATCCTAACTTTTACTCTCCCTATTTCTTACGAACAGAAATTCCCTAGGGACTCAAGAACGGGTTCGACTCAGCCATGGTAAATGAGCCATCGGTGTTAGAGCCATCGAAGTTCTACTGTATTCTCCCTTTGATGGAAACAGGAAATCCATTCTGTAAAGGCAGAGAAGTAGGCCTTTTTAAGTATACCCTGAACACACTGGTAAATTACACTACCAAGTGAGATTCGAGATTCGAGATTCATAACCACAACCAGAAAGGGTTTTCTTTAGTAAAGGAAACGGGGGGGAAAATATCGCAGGGACTAAGTTCTGGTGAATAAGGTGGATGAGAGACCTGAACTATCTTTTCCTCTTTCAAGAAGTCTTGGACAAGAGCATACTAATCATAGTCTTGTGAGCAGATGCATAGTCTTGGATACGACACAGGCCTCTTAAACCAGTTGCAGGTCTATGTTTTTCATAATGTGCCTACAGTGTTTGAGAACACACAAGTCTTATAAAAATCTTCTTCTCTGAAACCCCAAGGCCACGGCCTTTGATATTTGGTGTGAAGCTTCATCTAGTGGACCTCTATCAAGTATGGTAAAATAATAGCCCTGGGGCCAAAAATGCCCCCGCCCCAGGACCCTTTGGTTTTACAGAGACTTATATAGGGAAAATCTTTTAAAATCTTCTTCTCTGAAACCGCAAGGCCCAGCTCTTTGATATTTGGTGTGAAGCTTCATCTAGTTGACCTCTATCAAGATTGTTCAAATTATAGCCATAGGTCCAAAAATGCCCCCGTCCCAGGGCCCTTTGGCCCAGGTCTTTGATATTTGATGTGAAGCTTCATCTAGTGGACCGCTATCAAATAGCCCTGGGGCCAAAATTGCCCCCGCCCCGGGGCCCTTTGGTTTTACATAGACTTATATAGGGAAAATCTTTTAAAATCTTCTTCTCTGAAACCGCAAGGCCCAGGTCTTTGATATTTGGTGTGAAGCTTCATTTAGTCGACCTCTACCAAGATTGTTCAAATTATATCCCTTGGGCCAAAAATGCCCCTGCCCCGGGCCCTTTGATTTCTCATTGACTTAAATAAGGAAAATCTTAAAAAATCTTCTCTGAAACTGCAAGGCCCAGGCCTTTGATATTTGGTGTGAAGCTTCATCTAGTGGACCTCTATCAAGTTTGTTAAAATAATAGCCCTAGGGCCAAAAATGCCCCTGCCGCAGGGTCCCTTGGTTTTACATAGACTTATATAGGGAAAATCTTGTAAAATCTTCTTTTCTTAAACTGCAAGGCCCAGGTCTTTGATATTTGGTGTGAAGCTTCATCTAGTTGACCTCTATTAAGATTGTTCAAATTATAGCCATGGGTCCAAAAATGCCCCCGTCCCGGGGCCCTTTGGTTTTACATAGACATATATAGGGAAAATATTTAAAATCTTCTCTGAAACCGCAAGGCTCAGGTCTTTGATATTTGATGTGAAACTTCATCTAGTGGACCGCTTTCAAGTTTGTTAAAATAATAGCCCTGGGGCCACAAATGCCCCCACCCCGGGGCCCTTTGGTTTTACATAGACTTATATAGGGAAAATCTTTTAAAATCTTCTTCTCTGAAACTGCAATGCCCAGGTCTTTGATATTTGGTGTGAAGCTTCATCTAGTTGACCTCTATCAAGTGTTCAAATTAAAGCCATGGGTCCAAAAATGCCCTGCCCAAGGGTCCTTTGGTTTTACGTAGAATTATATAGGGAAAATATTTAAAAATCTTCTTCTCTGAAATAGCAAGGCCCAGGTCTTTGATATTTGATGTGAAGCTTCATCTAGTGGACCTCTATCAAGTTTGTTCAAATAATAGCCCTGGGGTCAAAAATGCCCATGCCCCGGGGCCCTTTGGTTTGCATAAACTAATACAATGTATACGGAAAATCTTTAATGAAGGCTCAGGTCTTTGATATTTGATATGAAGCTTTGCCTAGTGGTCCGCTATCAAGATTGTTCAAACTATAGCCTGGGGCCAAAAATGCCCCCTTCTGGGGGCCCACTGGTTTTACTTAGACTTACATAGGGAAAATCTTTATGAATCTTCTTGTGTGAAACCAGAAGGCACAGTTCTTTGATATTTGGTATGAAGCTTTGTCTAGTAGATCTCTACCAAGATTGTTCAAATTACAGCCCTGGCGCCAAGAATGGGCCCACCCCGGAGCCCAACTGGTTTTACATAGACTTATAAAGGGAAAACATTTGAAAATGTTCTTGTCTGAAACAGAAGGCCGAGGTCTTTGATATTTGATAAGAAGGTTCATCTAGTGCACTTCTACCAAAATTGTTCAAATTATAGCCCTGCGGCCAAAAATGGGCCCACTTGTTTTACATAGACTATATTGGGAAAACCTGTGAAAATCTTCTACCAAGATTGTTCAAATTGTAGCCCTGGGACCAAAATTGGGCCCACACGTTTTATATAGACTTATATAAGGAAAACCTGTATACATCTTCTTGTCTGAAACTACAGTAGAAGACTCCGGTCTTTGATATTTGGTATGAAGCTTTAACTTTTAGACCTCCCTCAAGATTATGCAAATTATAGCCCTTGGGTCAATAATGGCCCTCCCCAGGCCCATTTGTTGCACTATTGAACAGGTGAGCGATCCAGGGCCATCATGGCCCTCTTGTTTTTTTGGTCAAGAGATGAGGGACCTATCATGCACAAATCTTCCTAAGTTTCAACTCCGGAGTCAAAATCTTATGAACTGTCCCTGATGGAAAACTAACACTATCAGCGATTTCTTTCACTGTGAACCTTGCCTCTTGTTTGACCATATCTGCCACAGCAGCAACATCAACTTTTGTAGCAGCTTTTCTTGGCTGGCCTGCACCGGCCTCATCAGTTTTGACACCTTTACATTTTTGTGCCACCTGAAAATTGACATTTTAGAGACAAGAGATGTTCCATGTATATGACAAACATTCAGACCAACGCAACCTTCAATGTAGGCCCTAATTTCAAAGCTTGTTTTGTTTTTCATAAGGGTTGAGTGTATATGACTGAATCAACTTGAACATTCAATAACTTCTGAAAGACTGAAAGTTCATCCTACAGAGGACCCGCATTATAACGACAGTATTTGTTCTGTATTATTGTGCCGCTACAATGAATTTACCATTATAAAGACTCCCAGTTAGGAGTACCGTATTCGCCCTAATTACCGCACATGCTCCTATAAGCGCACACTAAAGCTATTTTTGAAAAGGAAATACATAAGCGCACACTTTACAGTAACCTCTCCCTGGAAGCTCTCACAGTAAATCTATAAAAAAAATTACCTTATTTCTTCAACAGTGAAGGCAATGCTTTTGTATCCTTTTCCGTCCCATTAAATATCAGTATGCATCATCATGGAAGCTACTGTTGTTGCATCGAGGGTGTGTAAATTAGGTAGGTTTTTCACCATGATTTTTTTACACGATTTTGAAAAAACTAAGCGCACGGTGCGGTAATTAGGGCGAATACGGTATGATAGGTTATAAAAGGTCTTTTCCACATCGTTACTCAAAGAAACAAATGTTAATAGACATTTGTTAGAATCGCCTATTCTAACAAATATCTATAACATTTGTTTCTTGGAGTATTAAATCACAAGAATCTTTTATAACTATGGATTCTATTTGGGCATTTCCAACCCAAGTGAAGCCCAAGCCGCTCGGAATTGAGGCTAAACCTTGAGCTAAGAATTCATTCCATTGAAATTATTGTTATAACGAGTTTTGCCGTAATAACGAATGTCGGTATAAAGAGGGTTGACTATTATAGAAAATCACACCCCAGTGAAATCAATGCAGTTTCCACTTTCTCCTTACAGCCACGCGGTATGGTTGACCCTCAGTGACACAATTAAATGAATGTCCCTCACAACCCTCTTTCACTGCATTCTGACCTCACAGCAATAAGAATACCATGGCTATTTTCTGTAAAGAACCGTTAAATGGATTTCTTACAAATCAGTGAGTGTCACATGGACATCAACAACGAACAACTACTGTGCTTAAAGGGGCTCTTACACTGTCACGATTTTGGCCACGACTCACCACGATATTTTAAATTGTGGTAAATTGTGAACAACGTCGTAGAGAAGTTGGCAGAGATCTTGAGGAATCGTGGTTGATCGTGATAGTTCGGGAGTGACCACGACTGTTTTGGACATGTTCAAAACATTTGTGACGAGTCGGCATCATTTTTCAAAGCATAGAGCTGTCGTCGTGGTAATCGTGGCCAATCGTGAATAATCGTGACTGAATTCTACCACGATTGAGCTACAACGAGACAAGATCATCTATGACGCCTCTACGATTCTGTTGCGACTGCCGTACGATCTACTACGATATCACGACGACTGCTCACGACAATGCAAGATTCACCAGGAATGCACTCCAGTTGATGACGACGCTAGCACGATTTATCCCGACGTATGACACTGTACACTTTTATATACCCAGATCGTTATAAATCCTGACGAGTCGGGAGAAGTCTTGGTTATTCGTGAGTAAATCGTATCGAATCCTCCATGATCGTACTGAGTCTTTGATCATCGTGCCAATTCGGCCTTGGTCGTAGAGCAGTCTTGCAGGGAGCGTGAGAAATCGTGTATGATCATCTTGAAGCAATCGTGGTGCAGTCGTAGAAGAATCCTAGAGGATCGTAAGACATTGTGGTTGATCGTGGAGGATCGTTGCAAATCCGCTCCATTATCATACAGCAATCGTGATTGTTTTAAAATATACAAAGTATATGAAAATGACATTCAACGAAAACATAGCACTCTAAATCTAATACACGACAACCTCAATGAGTACACTGATCTTTACATAAAAATAGAAGTGAAGGAAATGGTCAGGAATTGATACAATTAACCCAAACTTCCCATCAGAGACACCAAAGGGAAAGAATAACTAGACCCTAATAAAAACCAAAAGGACAGTTACTTTAAACACAGATTTGTATATAACATGGTTTAAGGACTGATCCCAAAAATTTTTAGATAATGTATTTAGAAAAATGTCCATAAATGGTCATTTTGCTATATATTACCATAAACGGTCATTTTGGGTGGCAATCTATTTAGTAGTTTAACCTTCAGCACTCTACAGGCTAATTAAGCAGAATACAAATTGTTGATACCCAGAAAACAGGACTTGAAATCTCATTCAAATTGTAAATAAAAATATCTCAAAATGTCATCCGCTGAAAAAATACCCAGCATGCATGCAAGCATGAAAATCAGATTTCCTCTATTTTATGGCTTCATGTTTGAGTTCCACCTTAGTTCTCTCCCTTCCACCACAGTTTCAAATTCAAGACCTTCAATGTTTTTGGCTGTCCATGTTGGGTAATTTTTTTTTCAGCAGACATTTTAAAATATTTTTCTTATTTTTTCTCTGAAAACAGGACTACTGCTAGACATCTCATGCAAATTGTCTCCATTGAAGACAATTTGCATGAGATGTAAAATCCTGTTTTCTGGGAAAATTAGAAAAATATTTCAAAATGTCATCTGCTGCCAAAAAAATACCCAGCATGCAGTGTTTTGATAAGAATAATAAGTCTTTAAAACTTCAGGGGCCATCATTCTGTTCAAAACTAACGACATTCAAATTTTCTTCACAGGTCATCATTCTGTTCAAAATGAACGGCATTCAAAACTACTTCAACAGCCATCATTCTGTTCAAAACAAACAACATTCTAAACCAACATTGTAAAATTTATTGTTACCCACATTTACATGGGGCAAATATGTTAACCCATAAAATGCCAATCACAACAACTGTCATCTGCTTTGTCGTCTGCCAGTTACTTATGAAAGTCATTTAGGAGCAGTCTTATGAGGGTCCACACTGTTTGCCTGTATGCAAAATTATGTTTGAAAAGTTTGCAAGAAGATGCAGCAGACAACATAAGCAGACAACATTTTTAGGTGCAGTTTTTCATGGCATTTTAACCCTTTACATGCGGGAAACCCTAAAGGGGTACATTGGCAAACAGTGCAGGCCGAGATCAGACACCGCAGAACGCGGCCTCTGATGAGGGCCTCCACTATTTGCTAGCAGAATTTTCCCTCAAAAATGGAATAAAAATGAAGCAATAGGCCTGACACCCCTTATATGACAAGTGGGCTTGTCCAACATATAGCAATGGAAGTGTCTACTAGAATACAATGGGTTAGGCTTAATGTGTTTGCTGTAAAAAATGTGGGCAAGCTACTCATATTTTTTCAGCAAAATTATCAGAGTATTTAACCCTTTTTGTACCCCTAAATGGATACTTGGCAAACAGTGAAGGCCCAGATCAGACGCCCCAGAATGCGGCGTCTGATCAGGGCCTCCACTGTTTGCTAAAAATTCAGTCATTTTCCAAATAAATTTCAAGCACAACCTGACACCCCTAAATTATGAAATGGACTCCTGCTATATATAAGGAGGAAGATTCCATTTGGTACAAAAAGGGTTAATAGTGTACTTGCTGGAACAGTTAACAGTCATCAGCTGGGGAGTCAGTACAAACTTCCACAAAATTGGGTCTCATGAAAACACACCAATTTTCATTGAGATGACATGACATCTCAAGCCCTGTCGCCCAATGAAACCAATAGGGTTTATAAGCATGGAGGGTCCGACTCGCACCACTTTGCCTGGGCAGGCTTAGAACCTCTAAGTGGTTTACCAGTTTGTGTGCGGTCGGATTCAGCTCTGCGTGGAAGCATCATGCAGCCCATCTATTTCTTCAGGCCCTGATGGGCGGGGGCCGCAGAAAATTCTGTTAGCAAATAGTGCAGGCCCTGATTAGAGGCCACATTCTGCGGCGTCTGATCTGGGCCTGCACTGTTTACCAAGGCACCCCTTTAGGAAGGGGTTTCCTGCATGCCATCACGTGAACAAGTCCGTGAAATAAAGACCCCCTTACACCACACTTTATATAGAGAAAACTGGGGTTAAGGGGGTAAACATTATTTTCCTTATTTCTGCTCCTAGACATAGGTTGTGGGTACTCAATGAGGCGGTTCTAACGAGCACCCAAAACCTATGTTTGGAGTGTAAATTAGAAAAATATTACACATTTTCATCCGAGAAGTTACCTTTTTTGAGGTTTGAAAAATGAACTGTTTCACAAGGATGTGTTATGGTAATGAATGGGTTAAAGTTACAAATTCAGAGAAGAAATCAGAAACTACATGGGCTATATATGAAAAATAAGTGGGCCTGTCAAGAAAATTCATTACAAAAACAGGCCTATATAAATACATTCTAACTTTTACTGCTGAAAAAATGAAAAAATTTTAAGATGAAAAATTATGATATTTTTCTTATTTCTGCTCAAAATATAGATTGTGGGTACACATTAGAACCACCTCATCGAGGCGGTTTTAACGAGTACCCACAATCTATATTTTAGAGCAGAAATAAGAAAAATAAGGTTCACTCCTATAAACCCCAGTTTTACAATATAAAAGTGAGGTTCAAGGGAGTCAGAATTATACAGGCGTGTTTTTGTGATGTTTCCTAAAATAAACTTCCATGATAAGAACGAACAACTAGACAATCACTAAAGGTGATGAATGCTCCCCACACCCCCCTCCACACACACACACACACACACCCACCCACTCCCCGCCTCACTAGATGAGTAATTTGTTTGATGGCACACATTCTAACTAAACTAGAAATTGCATTACTCTGCAAATAACACAGTTTAAGTCGTTCACAGGGACACAGTTCTGAAATTAGGGGTGGATCAGAAACCGTTTTTTTTTTTTCAAGAAAAATATTCTTTATGTACCACCACCTTATGTTTCACCAAAACATGGGTCTCTTAACTCTTATCCTCTGTTCACGACAACCTTTTTTTTTTTTTTTTTGCAAACAGTGTAGATCCAGATCAGATGGCTTCTGAAGAAGCCATCTGATCAGGATCTACATGGTTTTGTCATTCAATTTATGAATTTGTAGGAATAAATTATATCAAGTAATCTGATTGGTTCAAAGTCAGAAATGGGTGTTGCTAAACTGAATATTCAGCAAGAGAAGGGTTAAGCGAAAATAAACCTCTTACAAACAAAAGAGCAACAATATTTGAATCACCATTAAAAACCAATATACATGTTACAGAACAATTACAACAAAACATAATGAGCTCTTGTCCTGCTGAACAACCCTAGCTACTTTTGCAGACAGTGTAGATCCAGATCAGATGGCATCTTAATCAGGGTCTACACTGTTTGCCATTCAAGATGCAAATTTGAATGAATACATTATATCAGGTAATTTTATTGGTTGATAGTCAGAACTGGGTGCATCAAAATAAATTTATTCAGCAGAACAAGTATTATGGAAGTAATTAGTTTTGCACAGGAATGCAATTAAATTGCCTCCCTTTGCAAAATTCATAACTTCCCTAGCATTCATCACAGAAGGGAGGTAAATTCTGTATCATTACAGAACGTACAGTGAAATTCCACTTAAAATTAAGACAAATTCTGCTTTAAAAGGCATATTTAGTAGGTTGCAGTTATTCTTTGTGTTTTCTGCCTACAGTTTCCTCTGGTCAGCGACCACCTTCGGAACTGTTCAAAAGTGGTCTTAAAGACCACTTTTGAACAGTCCCAAAGGTGGTCTTGATAAAGGAATTTTACCATAATTTACAAAATAAGAGTTACAGGACTGTCTTTGATTTTTCTCCTGTCATTAATATCTTTACCAAATGAAGCATTTGTTTGTCCATGATCTTTCATATCACTTTCATCATCATCATCGTCTTGTGCAAAGTATTCTTTAAGTTTCAATAACTCACTGTTAAGCATGATGTTAAAATGCTCATTTTCCCTTTCTGTCCTCTCAAACTGATTTCTTTTCTTGTCCCTTGATTTACGTTTTACATTTGGACTGTGAATTTTCTTTTCCTCAAATGTATGTTTGGGACTTTCTGTACCTTCATTACCAGAAACTGGAGCTTGACCGTCTTCATTCCCAGTTATAGCAGCTTCAGAATTTGGAGCCTGCAATTTTTCACTGCCAGAAAATTGAGCTTGACAATTCAGAGCTTGTACATCATCATTACCAATAATTGGAGCTTGAATATCTTCCTTCCTTGTAGTTGGAGTTTGAAAAATTGGAGATTTAAAATCTTCATTGCCAGTATGAGCTTGAAAATCTTTCTTGCCTGTAATTTGGACTGGAATGTTTGGGGTTTTATAATCTTCATCAAGAGTAAGTGGTGATTGAAAATCTATCAACCTTGCATCTTGCCGCCATTTTCTTCCATCATAGGATCTATCAAGTGACCTATGTTTTGGGTTTTCCTGATTTTCTAGTTTCTTTTTCTCACTGTTAATGGAATATAAGGAGCTGTATGTGTTATATTTATTTATGGTTTTATCTGAACTGGTACTATTTTGTTTGACAGCACTGAAACGTTGATCCCCAGACTTATCCTCACCAGGTTTGTGTAGTGGTGGATGATTGAATAAATTTGCCAGAGGTACCTTTGGTGGAATTTCAGGCAGAGGTTTGGCTATTGGAAACTTCTTCACCCTTCTTAATGACACAGAATCATTGATACTCTTTTCATTCTCACTCGAGCTCAGTATGCTGTCTGCATAGTTTAGAACTTCATAATAATTTGAACTGTTTGTGTCATCAGTTTTCTCACTTGGGGATGTCTTGGTTTTCAGTTCTAGCACAATTTCCCAGGGATAAGTTTCTTTAGTGTCAATGTCTTTCTGAGAATAAGGCACACCTTTTCCTGGATTATTTTCACCTTTCTCCATCATATAATATTCTATGTCTTTGTCAGATGTAACATCCAATAAATCATCACTCTCCCCTGTATAAAAATCTTCTAGATATAGTTTATTGGTAGCATCTGGATCTTTAGTTTCTGGTAGTGTTATCTCTCTCCCCTTTAGAAAATTATGCTGACCTAGATCATCGGTCTTGGTCTGACCTTTACTTACACTTCCAAATTTAGGAATGGCAGCATGTTGATTTCCTTTCTTCTGCTGGACAGAAAAGAATCCATTTTCCAGGACTGGTCTATCTTTCGCCAGCTTTCCTCCCCGGAAAGTGAAGTTATCTGCCAGTACTTCATCAACATTTTGAATACCAATGCATGTCTTTGGGCGTCTCACTCTAAGCTGTATTTGCAACTCCTCATTACAACATGGCAGCCCACAAGTATGTCCAGGTGGATTATGGGAATATGGTACCATATCAGGGTTTTTCTGCATGGTTTTGTTGTGTGGTTTTGGTATCATTGGTCTTCTCAAGGTCTGGAGAGCTGGAAGCAAGTATGGTTTCAAGGTCCAGTGCTGTGAAAAAAAGATATCAGAAAATTTGAGTCACAATACAAAAAGAGATTTTAATACTGCCATTAGTAAAATCTTGTGATATATTGAGTGATAAATCGCTGAGCGAAAGAGTGCACTGTGAAGAGCTGCCTTTTTATCCCATCATTGATACCTTGATGCTAGATGGTTTAGCGTTGTTTTCTTGTATCATATATATTATGAAAAGTGATACAGTCAGTTATATTGGTGAGATTCCTTTAAACAATGGTAGAAGATAGGAAGCATCTGAAAGAATTATTAGCATTTTGGTCGACTTTTAGTGTGTTGGAGCTCTTAAAATAAGAGCCTTGAATAGTTCAGTGATATATCACAGTTTGAAGGTCAGTTGTAAGTTGACAAATCACTTGTGCTACATGCCCATGATCTGATCTGGTCCTTACAACTGACCTCCAAGCAGTGATATATCACTGCAATAAATCACTGCTACAGCTGATCTTTTTCTTAAAGTGTAGACCTTGATAAGACTTGAGGAGCAGTGTTATCAGTCTACACTCTTTGTCACCATGTCACTTCAACAGATGATGTCACCTGTGCTTTCTTGCCCAACAAACCTAAGTCAGTACTCAAATTCATCTATTACGCCAAATCACTGGATGAAAAAATATTTTTAAATTCATTAATTAATTACAATTAAATTCCTGAAGAAAATCCATCTTGAGTCACCTGGGTAGGAATGACCCATCCAAGGAGTTGGAAATTCAACCATATACATCCTGGTTTTGAAACTGAACCTTGACATTTCGAAGTGTCTCCAAAATTGACAGACTGAATGAAAAGTCATGCCCTGATGGACAGAAAAATATACATTCTTAATTTGCTATATGAGTCAATATTTCAAATATCCTAAGTAGTGGGAGGGACAGGCCTAAGCAAATAGTGAAGACCCAGATCAGATTGCTCCTGAAGGAGCAGTCTGATCAGGGTCTACACATTTTGCCATTCCATCTACAGTTTTTGGACTAAAAAAATTGTTAAAAGTTTAGGAGAATACAGCAAGTCCTCAAAATGTCTGTTTTTATTATTTTGGGTTTAAATGACATGTCAAGCCTTGTGGGTCATTTTGTGTCATTTCCCAAAGAAAGGGAGAAAGGAGATAGAAGAAATAGTAGAGCAGACGAAATTGAGGAACAGGGGAGATAGAGGATAATGGTACAGTAGAGAAAGATGAAGTAATAACACCCCCCCCCCCTCTACCCCTACCTGCTGCAAGGACAGTGGGTCTTGCCCAGCTGTAATCCAATATCAGTTGGATGCTCCAGTGATGCAAAATACATGTTACCTTTGCCTTACCCACTCACCCCAACAAAATGTTTGAATTTTAAGAATTTTTATGGTAAATAAGAAATAAACATAAAACTTAAACAGACCAAAAAGAATACAGTACGCAAACACGCCTATACAAATACATAGCCACCTTTATAGCCAAAAAAAAGAAAATTTTATGATGAAAAATTGTGATATTTTTCTTATATCTGCTCAAAATATAGATTGTGGGCACTCATTAGAACCGCCTCATCAATATTTTAGAGCAGAAATAAGAAAAATAAGGTATACCCCCGGAAACCCCAGTTTTACAATATAAAAGTGGGGTTCAAGGGGGTCAAAATTATATAGGCGTGTTTTCGTGATGATGTACAAATACATTACACAGTTTAAACTACAATGGACACAGCTTCATAGATAGACTGACATGCCACAAAGACAATGACAAAGGGAGAGGAGAAGATAAAAATGACTGTTTAACCTTAAAGCACCAGCAAATAAGGCTTGACATTTCATCTGAATCATCTCAATAGTCTACTCAGCAGATTAGTCACATGTAATGTCAAATACAGTCGAACTTCCATGGCTCGAACCCCTTTGGGACCATGAAAATTTATTCGAGACAGCGGTAGTTCGAGCCACTGAGGGTTACTGCCAAGAGGCATAACCCGATACTTTTGAACATCTTTCAATGTTATATAATGAAAATGTTTGCTGTGTGTACATCTTTCAATGTTATATAATGAAAATGTTTGCTGTGTGTACTCATTAGAATCGCCTCGGAGGCGAT
Source organism: Lucinisca nassula (assembly GCA_963580285.1). NCBI lineage: Eukaryota > Metazoa > Mollusca > Bivalvia > Lucinida > Lucinidae > Lucinisca > Lucinisca nassula. The sequence goes on along the minus strand of OY757019.1, from coordinate 90,934,737 downwards.
TCTAATGAGTACACACAGCATACATGTGTAAGATAACAGACCAAAATCTCCTTAATCATCCCCCATCATATCTTATCTTGAGGATTTCCCTAGGGGCTCAAGTAGGAGTTCGACCCAGCCATGGTAAACGAGCCATCGGTGTTCGACCCATCGAAGTTCCACTGTATGCTCTATAAAAGGGTTATCCTTTGGAAGCAAGGAATACATAACAGAACTGAAAAGTATGGAGTGTACATGTTTTCTGGACCAGACTAGCCAGCCTCGACCAATTAGGCCTCATCAGTGACCCCCAAATATTTTCCAAAACTCCACTATGGAATCAATGCTCCCAAAAGACAAGAAAATATAAGCTACACTATAATGAAGGGCAGGGAGACTTTTTACGGCCGCCACACATTCCCTTAACCCCAGCTGCAGTGATGTTAAAGATGTTCTATAAAAGGGTTATCCTTTGGAAGTAAGGAATACACCTAAAGGAGCAGTCTGATGAGGGTCTACACTGTTTGTCATTCCGTCTGCACCTTTTGGACTCCTTGCTGGGTCTTGAATCAAATTTGTTAAACTAATTAGGAATAACAGCCAGTCTTAAAGGTGTCCGAAGTATGGAGAGTACAGGTTTTCTGCGCCAGACTAGCCAATTGGCAGTTTACTGGTTGAGATCTTCAGACATTTTTACAACGAATACTAAGTTACTTACCTTAGGCTCTATGCTCGAGCCAAGGGATATCCTTGACAAATATGCTGAAACTTTATATCTTAATAAGTTGGATACATTTCCACAGATGCAATGTTCTGTTTTCATTGACTTCTATCTGCCTATGGCCATATGAAACATGTGTTACACCAAGAAACAGCCTTCAGCAAACTTTTTTCGTTTTCTCATATAACGTCACTGTTATTTAGTGGATAACGTCATGTGACCACACGTGTACGATGGTATCTGGTGTAACAACCCTGTGTTTTCTATTAAAATTCTGAAGTTTTTTGCAAATAAAATCAGATTTGAAATTGCTTCCGGTTTATGATACACAGGATCTTACACTCGTGGTCATTTCATATCAAATGTATGAAACTCGCCAAAGGCTGAGTTCATAATTTCATATGAAATGATCACTCATGTAATATTTTTTATTAGTACTGAAATGAACCTTCCATCAAGACAGAAGTCCATTTCGAAATTTAGGGGTACCATGTTAGAATGGCAAACAAAGTAGACCCTGATCAGACTGCTCCTTCAGGAGCAGTCTGATCTGGGTCTGCACTGTTTGCTTATGCCTGTATGTCTCAATACTTTGGATCATTACTGTATATTCGTGTTTGCACACCTTGTCAACCAGGATGTTGACTGTTCCAAATTTCATTAAAATGGCAGTGTGGGGATTAAACTATAAGGTTTTGCTTAAGCAGTAGCGAGCATTATTCTTACACAAGAAACTGACAACTGTCCTTCTTGAATCAGTGGAACTCAATTTTAGCCCTCAAGCTGGAATTTTTAGGCAATCCTTAAAAAAACTTTGGTTTGCTGTGCTCCTACCTACCCACACAGATTGCCCCTACCCACCCCCGCCCATAGGGGCTTGAAGAAATATATGGGATGCGTGATGCTTCCACGCAGAGCTGAATCCGGCCCGCACACTAGTACTGGTAAACCGCATAGAGGATCTAAGCCTGTCCAGGAACCGCGGTGCGAGGCGGACCATCCGTGCTTATAAACCCTATTGGTTTCATTGGGCGACAGGGCTTGAGATGTCATTTCATCTCAATGCCGGGTAAAAGTCCCACAAAATTGGAAGCAACGTCTCCAAAATGACCTTATCAGTGTTGACGGGGACGTTAAACCTCAAATCAAACAAACAAAAACAAAGATTGCCCCTACCCAAAAAATTATATTACCATTCTGAGGAAAAGATTTTTTTTTTTTTTGAACTCCTGATTAAACTCAAATTTAACATACTAAGCCAAATTTCAAGAAGATGACAGTCTCTTTTTTTTTCAGAGAAAATCAGGCTTGACATTTCATTTGAATGGTCTGCTAGTTGAATGGTCTGCCTAGCAGACCATTCAAATGAAATTTCAAGCCTGATTTTCTCTGAAAAATCAGAAAATATTGTATTGTGCTTTAAGGGTAAAATATCTTTTCAGATCTAAAAAAAAAAAAAAAGAGACCTACCTTCCTACCCACCTCATATATGATGGGTAGCAGCACAGAAAACAAAAAAAAATTTTAGGATGGCCTTAGTCCCATAATGTAAATATAACTTATTTAACATTCATTGTAGTTACATATGAAAAACATGGGGTCACAGGTATTTAAGTGAAACCTTTGCTTAAATGTTTTGGGTAGCCTTTTCATGCAAATAGCAGAGACTGATCAGGGGCCAGTTGTTCAAAATTAACGATGTTGTTAGTTAACGTATCGTTAAGACTTTGATCATTTATTATGGCAAATATGCTAATAATATTTTTCTGTCCCAAGACATAGGTTGTGGGTACTTGTAGAACCGCCTCAATGATTCAAAGTCTGGAGAAGCCCTATGACCCCTGGTTTATAGTGCAAGAAGGTTAACCACTACACCTCTGAGGCTTCCATGTTCAGTGATAAAAAGCTTGAAATTTCATGTGAATCCTCTCCCAGATAATTCACATGAAATGTCATGGCTGATGCATATTTTTTCTGGAATAATGGGGATTAAATGATCAATCAGAAAAATCTCAGCTGTTGCATTAAGCTCCTTAGCATATACTGATAAACAGATGTTTCGGAGTATAGTTCTGAGGCAATGTAACACTCTGCACTTATTAGTTTTTCCCTCAGAGGGGTGTGGGGAGCAAAACCCATGACATCTCAAGCCCTGAAATGACATCTCAAGCCCTGCCATCCAATGAAACAAATAGGGTTTATAAGCATGGACGGGCCGGCTCGCACCGCTTTGCCTGGGCAGGCTTAGACCCTCTAAGCGGTTTACCAGTACTCGTGCGCGGGTCGGGTTCAGCTCTGCGTGGAAGCATCATGCAGCCCATATATTTCTTCAAGCCCAGATAGGCGGGGGCCAGTTTGTTTAATTTGAGATTTGCGATAACGTCCCCCGTCAACACTGTAAAGGTCATTTTGGAGACGTTGCTTCCAATTTTATGGGACTTTTACCCGACATTGAGATGAAATGACATCTCAAGCCCTGCCGACCAATGAAACCAATAGGGTTTATAAGCATGGATGGTCTGACTCGCACCACTTTGCCTGAGCAGGCTTAGATCCTCTAAGCAGTTCACCATTACTCGTATGCTGGTCGGTTTCAGCTCTGCGTGGAAGCATCATGCAGCCCATCTATTTCTTCAAGCCCCGATGGGCACTTGCGCAGTCATAGTTCTTTTAACCCTAATCTTGCTGTTCATGACAACCCCTGTCTTTGCAAACAGTGTAGATCCAGATCAGATGGCTTCTGAAGAAGCCATCTGATCAGAATCTACACTGTTTGGCATTCAGTATATGAATTTGTAGCACTAAATTACATCAAGTAATTTGATTGGTTAAAAGTCAGCAATGGGTGTGGCTTAACTGAATATTTAGCAAGAGAAGTGTTAAAATTTCTTATCTAAGACCCTGCCTCTATCAAATTCTCAAAGCTTATGTATAGAGAATCTTACAGGAGTGGTAATATTCTGTTTATCACTTGTTACTTATCCTTGTTACTCCCCCTAATCTGGAGCTTTTGTTTTTGTTCGAGTTGAGGTTTTATGTCCCCGTCAACACTATTAAGGTCATTTTGGAGACATTGCTTCCGAATTTGTGGGACTTTTACCAGACACTGAGATGAAATGACATCTCAAGCCCTACCGCCCATAGAAATCGCTAGTGTTTAAGGAGCAGTCCAACTCACATCACTTTTCCTGGGCAGGCTTAGACCCAAGCTGTTTACCAGTACTCAAGTTTGGTCGGTTTCAGCTCTGCGCGGAAGCACCATGCAGCCCAATCTATTTCTTCAGGCCCGATGGGCGGGGGTGCTTATCTGGAGCTATGATTACTGTTACTGTTCATAGCCCAAGATAAGCCCAAGATAAGAGGGGTATCCACACATTATTTTTCTTAATTCTGTATGAAAACATACCTTGTGGGTACTCAGTAGAAGCGCCTTAGCGAGGCGCTTCTAATGAGTACCCACAACATGTTTTCGTGCAGAAATAAGAAAAATATCAGTACATTTCGGATGAAAAAAGTGTCTTATATGGAGATATGGCTATGGGGAGAAACACTGCTATAGAAGACATCAGGACAGCTGGTGTAAACTGTATAAAATTGCGGGAGTCTTGTCGGAGAACCGCCCCGCACCCCCCCCCCCCACCCCCACCACAATGAGGAATTTCCAACTATAGTAAAACCTGGCATAGTAGCCACCTATGTTAAGCAAGCAACCTGTCTTAAGCAAGCATGCATTTGGTTCCCCAAGAAGGCAAATGCATTAAAATTTGCCTGTATTGAGCAAGCTTCTGTCTTTGGTTAACTTAATACAGGTTGGACTGTTTACAGGAAAGAGATGAAGTACTGACAAAGTTTTAACCCTTGACCTGCTGAATATTTATATATGCCACACCCACTAATGATTATCAACCAATCAGATTACTTGATGCAAATTATTGCACCAAATTCATGAGCTGAATGACAATGAAGATCCTGATCAGATAGCTTCTTCAGATTGAAGGGCATATCCAGGCTCAGCAGGACAAGGGTTAAGGGTCTTTCAAAACTATTTCTCAAGTATAAATGCTGAATGTTAATCAGAGAAGGGAAAACACTGGAGTACCTTGAGAAAAATCACGTGACCTGATGTTGCATTGTGTAGCTCCTGCATGTGACCAGACTGAGGCTTGAACCCACAGAATCGAGAGACCAAATGTTAATAACCAATAGATGCACATCCCCTACCAAGCACAGCTCAATAGCAACTTGCACGATCCGAGAAGCAAACACCAGGTAGGACCAGAAATGTTTTTAGAACAAAACTATGTTCTACCCTATGTCATGTGACCTTGAAAATAAGGATGAGGTCACCAAGATCTAATCAAACCTTTGCTAGTTTGTGATAATATATTGTACCAATTTTGACCAATATTCATCAATTTGTTCATGAGACAGGGTGCGGACAAGCCTATTTTTCCGAAAACTGGTGATGTTTGGGAGCCTGTGACCTTAAAAATGAGGTCAAGGTCACTAAAATCTGACCTAGTCTTTAGCAGGTTGTAATGGTATATTGTACCATATTTGACTAAAGTTCATCGATTCCTTTTTCAATGAGTTTTTTTTTTTTCCCAAGTGGACAGTTTTTGGGAGCCTAAAGTCACCAAAATCTAAGCAAACCTTTGGTAGATTGTAATGACTTGACCAAATATCAACGTTTTTTTCATGAAACAGGCTGCAGACAAGTCATTTTTTGGGCACAAAATTGAGTTTTCTGGAGTCCTTAACCTTGAAAATGAGGTCTAGGTCACCAAAATATAAACATACCTTTGGTAAATTGTAGTGATATATTGTACTAAGTTTGAACACAATTCAGCCATTCGTTCATGAGATAATGTGGAGACGAGCCATTTTTGGCCAAAAATTGAGTTAAACCCTTTTTGTACCAAATGGAATCTCCCTCCTTATATATGGCAGGAGTCAATTTCGAAACTAAGGGATGTCAGGTTGTGTTTTCTCCAAAATCTACTTGGGAAATGACTGAACTTTTAGCAAACAGTGGAGGCCCTGATCAGACGCCGCATTCTGCGGCGTCTGATCTGGGCCTGCACTGTTTGCCAACTACCCGTTTTGGGGTTTCTGGTACTAAATGGGTTAAAGGAGCTTGTGACCTTGAAAATATGGTTGTCACCAATATCTAATCAAATGACAGTTTTCCTGAGCCCGTGCCCTTGAAAATAAGGTTAAGGCCACCAAAATCTGATCAAATCTTAGTAGGTAATGATATATCGCACCAAATTTGACCAAAATTCATCAATTTGTTCATTAGGTAGGGTGCAGACAAATCATTTTTGGCCCAAAAAATAAGTTTTTAGGAGCCCGTGATCTTGAAAATGAGGTCAAGGCCATCAAAACCTAATGACTATTTTCCCCATCCTTGTGTTATAACCATGCAAGTTTTGTCAGAATCCATTGCTCCAAACAGGCTATGCCAAGGCTGATGCACCCCCTCCCCCCACCCTGACCCACACCCACACAAGCTTGATAATTATGTGCAAACACCAGGACCCTGTTGTTTTAAGCTAACCATTAAAGCTTCAATCCTTCAGTATGAACAAAAAATTCTGCTGAAAAAAGCAGTTTTTGCAAAAGCTTCATTTTTGTTCAAAAATACCATAATGGAAAATCTACTCAAAAATTACTACTGCATTAGATCTCATTTGTTTAAAGAGAGCCTACTTGTACCCATAACATTTGTTTTTGTCCAGATATAAGAAACATATCAATACTTTTTGGATGAAAAAAAGCTATGTGCAATCCAAAAATGGTTCAACCGAGAGCGGTGAGAGACATGGAGATTAACTCTTTTTGTACCAAATGGAATCTTCCACCTTATATATGGCAGGAGTCCATTTAAAAATTCAGGGGTGTCAGGTTGTGTTTTCTGCAAAATTTATTCAGAAAATGGCTGAACTTTTTGCAAACAGTGTAGGCCCTGATCAGACGCCGCGTTCTGCGGCGTCTGATCTGGGCCTGCACTGTTTGCCAAGGTACCCCTTAACGGGTTTCTGGTACTGAACTGGTTAAGTCAACAATCAAAACCATTGGGCTATGTGTCATTTCACTGGATATTAAGGCCTTTGTATGTCACTTGACTGGTCATTTTGATTTTTCTCAATTTTGCACGATTTGTGTCATACCTGGCTACACATTACGATAACACACCCATGCAATATAGTGCATTTTTTTCACATCTCTAAAATGGCCATTTTTCTGATGATAATCCTCGATATTTTTTTTATAAATTCTGAAACAGGTTGTGGGTGCTCGTTAGAACCACCTCATTGAGGCGGTTCTAACAAGTACCCACAAGCTATGTGTTGGAGTCAAAATAAGAAAAATAATGTATACCTCGTAAACCCGTGTTTTCTCTATATAAAGTGGGGTATAAGGGGGTCTTCATTTCACGGACTTCTTCACGTGATGAAACCCTGAAGACATTTTTATCAGGTAAAAGCTCATAGCATGCAAAGACTAGAAATGCATCCATAGGACACGGATGCCCCCGCCTGAAAATATGCCTATGTTCGTATTCATCCATAGAAAGTTATTGACCGTGTTTAAGTTTTGGACCCTTTTTTCACATTTGACCTCTAAGTATGATCTTGGAGGTAAGGACCTTGGTTTTGTGTGAGGCAGATTGTCTCATGATGGCCAACATTTCTGCCAAGTAATTTCAAAATCCATCCAGAGATAAGAAAGTTATTGACATTGTTTAAGTTTCGGACCCTTTTTTGGACCTTTGACCTCTAAGTATGACCTTGACCTTGGAGGTACAGACCTGGGTTTTGCACGTAACACGTCGTCTCATGATGGTTAACATTTCTGCTGAGTAATTTTAAAATCCATCGAGAAATAAGGAAGTTATTGACCGTGTTTAAGTTTCGGACGCACAGACGGACAGGGGCAAGGCTATATGCCCTTTCCACCATTCTTCGAATGGCTGGGGCATAAAAACTAGATGGGAAATAGAATGATAAGCCAACAACATAGTAAAGGGCTTTTTATCTTTATTCATTTGTCATATAAAAAGATATTTTATCATAACAAATAGAGCATTATTATTATTATGTTTTAGTTAACTAAATCTAGATTTCATCTTTTATACAAAAACATGTTACTATAGGCAGCAATACAAATTCATATTATGACAAAGTATTACAAACACATAGATTTAACATTACTGTGAAAACATGGACCTCTTACATAACATTGCCCATCATAGCTGTTTGGGATAAAACATACCGAAAAAATCCTAAGAATTCGGACACCTTGCTGAACAGTGCTGACCCTGATCAGACTGCAGTCTGATCTGGGTCTTCACTGTCTGTCCCAATACATAGGATCATTACCAAATTTTCATTGTTTATCCTTATATTTTTTTTTTTTCCACCTTTACCTATAAAATTATTTATTAATTGACTATCCTGTATTGTTCGGAGGTCATCCGTAATAACAATGAGGTCAAAAATCAACAATCATGTTTTTAATAGTGTCAATTAATAAAATTGTCATTAATCAAGTAATTTCGTATTGGCCAAGTTACAGGTCCAATATGAAATTACTTGATTAATAACATTATATTATCAAAGGTGGACAAAAACTGGAGTATAAACTATGTTCAGTCCAAACAGAGTGAACAGTGTCGTGAAGAGGGTTTTTATACACATGATATAACTGTTAACTCTTATCCTGCTGAATATATTAAGCCACACCCTTTTCAGGATATAATGCATTCATTCAAATTTGCAAACTGAATGGCAAACTGTGTAGATCCTGATCAGATACTTCTCAATCTGGCTCTACACAGTTTGCAAACGTAGGGGTTGTCGTGATCAGCGGTTTAAGTGTTAACCCTTTTCTTGCTGTTCACGACAACCCCTATCTTTGCAAACAGTGTAGATCCAGATCAGATGGCTTCTGAAGATGCCATCTGATCACGATCTACACTGTTTGAAATTCAGTTTATGAATTTGTAGCAATACATTACATCAAGTAATTTGATTGGTTGATAGAGAGAAATGGGTGTGGCTTAAATGAATATTCAGCAAGATAAGTTAAGGGTTAATCAACTGGCCCAGAAGAGAAGCATAATATGAGAACAAGGTTGGAATTTTGGTGGGCATATTGTAAAACCTAGTATGGAAATGGAGTATGACTGGCATGAACAGAAACATTTGATTTTTAATTTTGTTTTACAGTCTTCACAAGATTATTTATTTATTATTTATTTATTTATAGTGAGCTGATCAAAAAACTGGTGTATCAGTTAAAGACTTAATTTCTGTTTGGCAAGAACAGAAATAAAGCCATCATCATGGAGGACTACCCTTAAGAAGTAAGGATAAACCCGGCTTTTGTGTGTGTGTGTGTGTGTGTGTGTGTGTGTGGGGGGGGGGGGGGGGTGGGGGTTCAAGATTATTTCAGTCATATCCAGTTGATCCTTATTCAGAGGTAGGCGAAAACCTGAGAACCAGGAGAAAAACCACCTGACCTTCCAGTGCAACCAGCATACATACTTTTACCATAATATTTCTTCAACATTTGGGACTTTGTTTGTTTGCTTTCCTATAGACCGTGGCCTGAGGTGCATTTTTTTTTCCTTTAAGAGCCGACCCCTATTGATAAAGACATATTTCTGAAGGAGTTGCCTCCCCTGTAGGAGTATCTATTCCCATGAAAAGGAAGAGACTTTCAATTCAGCCCAAGTCCATTCTGTATTATTCCAGACCAGATTTTAAAATATACCAATTTTGATTATGATAATCACAGATGCAGTTTAGTAACTAAGGTTACTGTAAAAATCCTTAAAAATTCGGAAAGCTTGAGGACTTACTGTAATTCTCCTAAAATTTTTAACAAATTTGTTTCAGGATTCAGCAAGAAGTCCAAAAAGTCTAGACTGAATGGCAACCAGTGTAGACCCTGATCAGACTGCTCCCAGCAGTCTGATCTGGGTCTATACTGTTTACTTAGGCCTGTCTGTCCCAATATTTAGGATCATTACAGAATTGCACCGACATTGATGAATATCTAAGGACACAAGTATGTTTTTTTTTTATTGTTTTGTTTTTACGGCCCTTATAAGATTATTTCACTTATGTTGAGCCAACATTTAATCAGAGATGCGCGAAAACCGGAGTGTATCCCAACAAGGAACAATATTTATCCCTATCAGTGCAATGACTTTTTTATTATTATATATATATTATAAATATTTTGCATCATTAACAGTTGTTTTTGCCTCAAAATATGCATTTTATGCATGCATAACAGATTGTTCATGTGACGTCACTGCCATAAGACAAATCCTCAGATGCAACATAGCCTAACGGTAAAATTTAAAGGCATCCAATCAGGTTAGTGTGCAGATATTGAATTACGAGTACATTTGACAGCCGATTGATTTTTCTACACATATTTCTTATCATTCAATATTTTTAGCTATATCTCCTCATTGCATAAACATCCCTTTGCAATTTAGTTCTGCTATGCAACACATTTTTCTACATTGGCATGTTTATATTAACCCATTTAGTACCAGAAACCCCAAAACGGGTACCCTGGCAAACAGTGCAGGCCCAGATCAGACGCCACAGAATGCGACATCTGATTTAGGGCCTCCACTGTTTGCTAAAAGTTCAGTCGTTTTCCACATCAATTTTGATGAAAACACAACCTGACACCCCTAATGAACCCCTGCTATATATAAGAAGGAAGATTCCATTTGGTACAAAATGGGTTAATAAAGGCACTGCCATGTTATCGAACTTGTGCAACAGGATATGGCAAATGCTATAAGAAATGATTCAAGTTTAACCCTTATCTTGCTGTTCACGACAACCCCTATCTTTGCAAACAGTGTAGATCCAGATCAGATGGCTTCTGAAGAAGCCATCTGATCAGGATCTACACTGTTTGGCATTCAGTTTATGAATTTGTAGCGATAAATTACATCAAGTAAATTGATTGGTTGACAGACAGTAATGGGTGTGGCTTAAATGAATATTCAGCAAGATAAGGGTTAAACAAGGTTTAAGAACAATTTATTTGTGAAAAAATATACCACAGTCAAGTCCACATTACATTACAAACAGCAGGAGTTACCCTGTGCTCAAATGACATAATATAATGCATCACTATGATGATAATGAATGAAAGAATGTCAGATGATGACAACGATGGTGATTTGGTGGTTGTGATGATAGTGATGATGATGACAATGGTGATGATGATGACAATGATGGCTAGGATGATAATGATGAAAATGATAATGATAATGATGACACTGATGATGATAATGATTATGATGACAATGATGATGATAATGATGATGTTGTGGATGACAATACAAAACAAATACAATAAATGCTGGAGCAAACTGATGACCAACAATTACATATACATGTACCCCATTTCTCAAGAAGGGGTTGTCAATAAAGTTGGCTGGTCCGACCAACCATTCAATTTCTGGCCTAGTTGACTTTCATGACTTCAGATGAAGAGTAACAAGGATAACATTATCAGGTTTTTATTTGGAGTATTATGGCCCTTTCAAGATACACTCAAACTTCAATGGCTCAAACACCTTTGGGACCTCAAAAATCTGTTTGAGACAGGGGTAGTTCGAGCCACTACGGATTACTGTCAGGAGGCATAACGACATCTTATAGACATCTTTTCGGTGTTCTATAATGAAAATGTATGCTGTGTGTACTCATTAGAATCGCCTCATCGAGGCGATTCTAATGAGTACACACAGCATACATTTGCATGATAAACGACTAAAATCTCCTTAATTATCCCCCAATATTTCTTATGCAGAGGATTTCGCTAGGACTTAAGAATGGGTTCGACACATCCATGGTAAATGAGCCATCGATATTCGAGCCATTGAAGTTCTACTGTACTTTCACTTAAACTGAGTTGATCATGAATCAGAAACAGGTGAAAACCCGAAAACCCAGCGAGAAATGACTGACTTACAATATTTTTGTAATATGGGCTTTGAGAGTTAGTGCTTTGGATGCTGGGTATTCTTTTTTCAGCAGACGACATTTTGAAATATTTTTCTTACTTTTCCCAGAAAACAGAATTTGAAATTTCATGCAAACTGGGAGACAATTTGCAGATGTCAAGTCCGGTTTTCTGGGAAAGTGAGAAAAATATGTATCAACAATCTGTCATTTCCTACATTGGCCCAGAGAGTGGTAAATTGTTTGTTTGTTTGATTTGAGGTTTAACGTCCCCGTCAACACTGTAAAGGTCATTTTGGAGACGTTGCTTCCAATTTTGTGGGACTTTTACCCGACAGAGATGAAATGACATATCAAGCCCTGCTGCCCAATGAAACCGATAGAGTTTACAAGCATGGACGGTCCGACTCTCACACTGCTTTGTCTGGGCAGGCTTAGATCCTCTAAGCGGTTTACCAGTACTCGTGTGCGGGTCGGTTTCAGCACTGCGTGGAAGCATCATGCAGCCCATCTATTTCTTCAAGCCCCGATGGGTGGGGGCCGAAGAAAGTGGTAAAGGTTAAATATTATTGTAAAACTCTACACTGTGGCTGCTTAACTCAGTTTCTCCATTAAAACATACATTCTTGGAACTTGTTAGAATCGCCTCAATGAGGCGATTATTGAGGCGATTCTAACAAGTACCCACAACATATGCGTCTAAGGACAATGAAGGAAAATTTACCCTCATTACTCAACATGACATATTAGGTGAACAGAAAAACCTGGCATATTTTCTGCCCCTTTTTTGCAGGGGGCTGGGGGTCGGGGGGGGGGGGGGGGGACTTTTAGAATTCTGTTTGCTCTCCTTTGAGGCGAGTCCCTCAGAAACAGTATCTACTTTTAAAAGAAAGGAATTTCTTGCTCTCCATTAGCAGTAGACCCCAACTGATAAAGGGGACTAAACGTTTTTCAGAAAGAGTTCCCCCTGCAGATGTAGCTATTCTCCCTAATCTTGAAGATGCCAATCACAAAAACTGTTGTCTGCTTTACTGTCAGCTGTTACTTTAAAATTCATAGTTGCAAACAGTGTGGACCCATATAAGATGGCTCCTTTCGGAAGTCTGATCAGGACCCGGCTCCTTTCGGAGCAGTCTGATCCGGGTCCATACAGTTTGCCTGCATGCAGAACAATTTTTAATAAGTTAAAAAGAAGATATGGCAGACAACATAAACAGACAAATTTTTCTGATGCAGTTTTACATGGCATCTTATGGATAAAGTCTGACTCCCGGTTAGGAGGGAAATGATGAAAATTTTGGAATGATTTTTCTTATTTCTCCTTAAAAACATGTTTTGGGTATTCATTAGAATTGCCTAATAGCGGCGATTCTAACAGATACCCTATATTTTTGAAAAGAAACAAAATTATTCCTTCACAATCCTCATTCCTCTCTCTTATCTGGAGTAATGTCCCTTAGGAAGAATATATGATGATATTTCTGGGTTATTTTTCTTACTTCTCCATTACAAGAGGAACCTGGGATCCTGAATAACTCACTCAGGCTTGTTAACCTTCACCATTCTCTAGGCTAATTCAGCAGACGGCAAATTGTTGATATGTTTCTTATTTTTTCCAGAAAACAGGACTTGACATCTCATGCAAATTGTCAATTTGCATGAGATTTCAAATCCTGTTTTCTGTAAAAAAAATAGGAAAACATTTCAAAATGTCGTCTGCTGCTAAAAATATCCAGCATGCAAAGCGTTACTAGCCAATATACATGCTGGTCAGCAGGATGGAGCTCTTATAGCCTTCATATAAGGTTAGTATTTTGTGATAATTGAAGGGTAGTTTTCCTTATTTCTCCATATAAACCTATGGTGTGGGTATTAATTAGAACCACCTCGCCAAGGCGGTTCTAATGAATACTCACAACATAGGTTTTTGGTTTTTAAAGAGAACTAACAAAAATTATCCTTCAATTTTCACAAAATATGAACCAGCTTAACGAGGGAAATTTCGGGATGATTTTTATTATTTGTCCACAAAATCATTAAGTTGTGGGTAATTAATTGGACAATACAATAAAAGTTTTTAGGGTTAATTTTTCTAATTTCTACATAAAAATTTAAGTTGTAGCTGCTTAGCAGAATCGCCTCAATGAGGTTTTCTAACAAGTATCCACAACATATACTTCTGACAACAAAATAGGGAAAATTATCCCTTTTTTAAAATTATCTTTGTGAGGCCACCTTATCTGCAGCTCTGAAAATAAATTGGATGACAATATAATATTGATAAACTGATTATCTCAGTTATCTAAAGAACCATTAATCATAAATTTCATGACACAAAAATATGATTTAAGTCTTATGGGGAATTGATACACCTGGCCGATTCAGATTTTTCTCATGTTTATCAAAGGGAGACAACTTTCGGGATTTCCTATTTGCTTTTCTACAAACTTTGTCCTGCGGCAAAAAGGGGTCTACTCTTAAAGGGAAGAATTTGCTCCTGAGGAGCAAATTCTTCCCTTTAAGAATTGACCCCTATTGACATGGGAGACAAAAATACTTTTGCAGGAGTTGCCTCTCCTGAAGGTACTCCTCATAACTAGCAGATGGTTTTGCTGAAGTTTATTTTTTCTTTCTCATTTTTTCAGAGCAAATTAGTCTTGATATGAGATATGAAATATTAGATCTTATTTGTTCTGAAAAATAAAAATAAAATTTGACACTCCTCTACTCGTCCTTAAAGGGTTAAGACTTTGTGATGTAAAATATTCTTAACCTTTAAGACGCCGAGAAAAACTACTGCTCTTGTTGTCTGCTGAATGTTTTTGCAATCTTTTAAAAACGTTTTCACATACAGGCCAACAGTGTGGACCCAGGTCAGACTGCTCCTAGAGCAGTCTGATCTGGGCCCATAGTGTTTGCAAAAAATTACCTTTCAGTTAACCGGCAGATGGCAAAGCAGATGACAATAGTCATGATTGGCATTTTATGGGTTAAACATTAATTTATAAGTAAATTCATAGCCCCAGATAAGGTGAGATATCCACAGATCATTTTTCTCATTTCTGCACGGAAACGTGGGTACTCATTAGAAGTGACCTGCCAAGCCGCTTCCAATAAATACCCACAACATTTGTTCTTATGCTGAAATAAGAAAAATATCAGTACTTTTTGGATGAAAAGAGCTACAACTGAAGATATATTAGGATTTTTTTCTTTGAGTTAGCTCCCTTGCATAAGAAAATGAGAACAGAATCTTATAATATGCATGAAATAATTTCTTTACAGTGTAAACTAGAGCTGTCAGAGGATCTGACTATAGCCCCGCTATAGCGCTATCAGAGGAGTAAGACACATTGACTCTAAAAGCTTTTAACCTATCAGGGGAGCTTTCTTAGTTCCAGAGAAAACTTTAATATTTTTTTTTTCTTTGCTGGGGAGATAACCCCAAGAGTAATGTTGTTGGCCATTATTTACTTACATCCACCTAATGTTCATGTTTATACAAAGTTTCAGCTTTCTAGCTTACTTAGTACCTGAGAAAACTGTATCGAAAATATTTTTCATGGTTTGATGGTTAGAAAAGTGAAATGATTTTTTTACTTGCAGAAAATATCCTATCAGGGGAGATAACTCCAAGAGTTATGGGCCTTTGGCCATTATTTTGGTAAGGGCCATACATCCACCCACTTTTCATGTTCATACAAAGTTTCAGTATTCTAGCTTTCTTAGTTCCTGAGAAAACTGTCACCAAACCTTTTCATTTATTAAAAAAAACTATACTATCAGGGGAGATAACTCCAAAAGTAATGGGCCCTCGGCCATTATTTTGGTTAGCTCCCTATATCCACCCATTGTCCACATTTATGCAAAGTTTGAGGTTTCTAGCTTCTTTAGTTCCTGAGAAAACTGTGACCAAACATTTTCATTTAAAAAAAACCTATATTTTCATTTATTTAAAAAACCTATCAGGAGAGATAACTCCAACAGTTATGGGCCCTTGGCCATTATTTTGGTAAGCTCCCTATATCCACCCATTGTCCACATTTATGCAAAGTTTGAGCTTTCTAGCTTCTTTCGTTCCTGAGAAAACTGTGACCAAACATTTTCATTTAAAAAAACCTATCAGGGGAGATAACTCCAAGAGTTATGGGCCCTTGGTCATAATTTCGGTAAGGTCCGTGGAGGCACCCATTGTCCACGTGTATACAAAGTTTTAGTTTTCTAGCTCTCTTAGTTTCGGGGAAAACTGTGACGAAAAAATAACGGAATAACGGAATTACGGAATTACAGAATTACGGAATGACAGGGCAAATCCAATATAGCCCCACTTTTCAAGCGGGGCTATAAAAAAATGGCAGAAAAGATGTATAAAGCACCACTGAATCTCAGTGAGAACCAATCACAGAGCTTCTCTGATGTATTGCTGTAGTTCATAACAGACTAAAAGGATTTCCTCACAATGAGTTTTGCATTATCATTTCATTCATCCCATATAATATCCATCCATATAAGATGTCTGTTTACTCACTGTCCAGAGTCTGATATTTACCAACACATATAAACCTCCTTATAACACTGTTCGTTGTATACATTACGAAAACACGCCTATAAATACATTGCAACCTTTATCGCCGAAAAAATGAAAATTTTAAGATGAAAAATTGTGACATTTTTCTTATTTCTGCTCAAAATATAGATTTTGGGTACTCGTTAGAACCGCCTCGATGAGGCGGTTCAAACGAGTACCCACAATCTATATTACAATCTATATTTTAGAGCAGAAATTAGTGAAATAAGGTGTACCCCTGCAAACTCCAGTTTTACTACTATAAAAGTGGGGTTCCAGGGGGTCAAAATTATATAGACGTGTTTTCGTGATGAGAGTTGAAGATTATATTGAAACATGACCATAAATACATTTCTGTCTGGATATAACATGGTTGTTATACTGAACATAGCAACAGATAAGGAGCATATTTTATAATAATTGAAGGATAGTTTTTCTTATTTCTGCAAATAAACCTATGTTGTGGGTATTCATTAGAACCGCCTCGTCGAGGCGGTTCTAATGAATACCCACAACATAGGTTTTTAAGGATAATTGACAAAAACTATCCTTCAGCTATCACAAAATACCGGCCTTATCTGTTGCTATGCTGAAAATGCTTTTCTGTTTTGGACACCAACTAAAGTGTTATAACAAGGTTGTGGTATATCCCATACACAACAACTCGAGCTGAATATAAACTGAGCCAATCAGTCGCAAAGTCCACGCTGATATCTGGTAACACACCATGAAACTTCCAACAGCTTGCAGCTAGTAGCATAAAATATATCCCAATTTTCACTATGTTATAAATTATACCTCCAACATGGAGTCCACAAATACCTGCATGTCCATTCTTAATGGCATACTCTGGGTAAGGTATTCTCCAGCAAACATCCTAACAGAGGAGCATGTTTTTCCTCCACTGAAACACTGCACACGAGGGGTGGTGCGAGAACAAAACCACTTTTATGAATATCAAAGAGAAATCTAGCGCACTTGTTTCTCAGCATCCTTCAAATCCCACTTTTAATGTTATGTCCACATAAAATGTTATGCCCACATGTAAACGTTATGTCACATTAAAGTGTAGCTTCATTTTCAAAGGGAGACAAATAAAGCAGAAGTGTTTTCCCTCAAACATTGGCTAGTATTTAACCTTTACCACTTTCTTGGCTAATTCAGCAGACGACAAATTGTTGATATTTTTCTTATGTTCACAGAAAACAGGACTTGACATCTCATGCAAATTGTCTCCAAAGGAGACAATTTGCATGAAATGTCAAATCCTATTTCTTGGGAAAATGAGAATTTTTTTTTCAAAATGTCGTCTGCTGTGAAAAAATACCCAGCATGCAAAGTGTTAAGGAAATTTCTTTCCTTTAATCTTTATACTGCTGCATAAATTTCTAGAGCAGACGACAATTTGACAATAAATAAGGCTTGACATTACATGTGAATCGTCTGCTGGGCAGATGATTCACATGTTATGTAAAGCCTTATTTTCGCTGAAAAAATACACTCTGAGAATGTCATCTGCTAGCCGTCAAAGGGTTAACAGTAGCCATTCATAATATGAGCAGAAATGCCTTATTTTCACTGAAAAATACACTCTAAGAATGTCGTCTGCTAGTCGTGATTAGCTGTCAAAGGGTTAACAGTAGCCATTCATAATATGAGCAGAAATGCTTCTGTGTTGTCTCCCTTGGATTAGTATTTCTTATTCAGATGCAAAATGATAGAGTTTGAACACTGTTCATCTGAGAATGTTTTCTTCTCTCTCTTCTGCTGAACTGAACTCCACTTTATAATTCCGTCACATTTGAACTTTTATTGCATTCAAATCCAGACACGAAACATCTCCATTATATGGCCATTTTAAAATTATTTTTTTGCCATTTGAGAATATATTATTTGATTTCATCTATCGGAAGACTGAAAACGGTTTACGGTAATATTCTTCTCCTCCCTCGGATCAATCAGCTGCCTTTTGAAAGTATATTACAATCACCATAGCAACAATACAGGAAACTATTCCTTTTATATTTGACAGTTTCTATAGCAACTATGGTTTCTATAGCAACAATATATAAAGTATTCCATCATGCACCATGCAAGCCCACAGGGTAGAGAAAGGTCAAAGTCACATGATCACAAAAGGCACAGAGAATGGAAGCACGATATCGATGGTTTTCTCACAAAACTTGAGGCAAGAATTGTATCGTAACTAAGTTGAAATAAGGCGGGATGGTTTTCACATATATCATACAACAACTTCATATATAACCTTTTTCGGTTTTGCTGGGTCTGGTGTTGAATATCCACTTTCATTTCCACTACCAACACTCCCACCTTCACGTTTATGAGTCTCTTCTGGTATGTTTATAAACTGTTGCGGGTCTTTTGTTGGTGTTCGAGGTGATCCATTAAATGACATATCTGAAAGTAAAAATAACTGAACTGAATCATCTGTTAACAGAATTGATACTTTATTTCATTCTGAAAGCAGATAGATATATATATATATATTTTAATGTACTGTGTTTTGAATATGCATTTTTTTAATAATAAAGAACAATGTATTTCAGCCAGCTGCTTATGATCTTTTCTGTTTTCCAGTCTGCTTCTGAACCCACCTTCAAAATTGAAATTTTGCAGCACAAATAGCTGACGGGGAGAAGTGTTGTGAATTAAAATATTCAGTATGGTGTGAGTTAGCTAACGTATATTTTGATTTGTATCCTGACCAAAGAGTTAAAGAGTTTGTGGTGAAAATGTCAGAAAGATGTGAAAATACGTACCGCCTTGTTTATCGAAGTATGGGTCACCGCTGAGATCTGAAATGACAGAAGGAAAAAGGAGGTGCAATAAAGCAAGTTTCAGCACAAAATTTCTACCCAATCAAATGGACAATTTCATGTATCATACCAGTATATATTATAATCTACAGGATACTCATCATAAGGAAGGAGGACAATTTGGAAATACAGGTAATTTTTCTTATTTCTTCATAAAAACGTACTCGTACTTGTTGTCGGTACTTGTTAGAATCACCTCAATGATGGCCGGCAAAGGCTCCATGCTGGCAGTTTTCGATAATACGTATAATAATTGTTACAGGCCCTGTGTACATTAAACAGCTTATAAACCCATTGTATGCTAGTGGACTCTTCCATTGCTATATATTGGAGAAGGCCATTTGTCATATAATTGGTGTCAGGCCTATTTTTTCATTTTTTTTTTCATTTTTGATGGAAAATTCTGTTGGCAAATAGTGTAGGCCCTGATCAGACGTGGCATTCTGCGGCGTCTGATCAGGGCCTACACTATTTGCCTAGGTTCTCCTTCAGGGGTTTCCCCCACATTAACTATGCATGCATGATCAGAAAAGATTGAGATCACTGGGCCACATCAACCACATCTTCCTGTATGCCAGGATCCACACTGATGACACTCTTGCAACTTGCAAATGTGCAGTCTGATCAGAGTCTTTGTTGGTCCCTCATGCCAACTAAACAGGCCGTCCGGCAACATAGCTTACTTAACCCATACAATGCCAATCACAACAATTGCTGTCTGCTTTGTCGTCTGCTGGTTACTTTAAAAAAGTCTTTTTGTAAACAGTGTGGACCCAGATCAGACTGCTCCTAGAGGAGCAGTGTGATCTGGGTCCACAGTGTTTGCCTTTATGCAAAAATATTTTTAAAAAGTTTGCAAGAAGATTCAGCAGACGACATATATAAAGCAGACGACACTTTCAGATGCAGTTTTTCATGGCCATCTTGAGGGTTAATACTAGACATGGCAAGACACCGCATGACTCAGGTAGACAGGAAACATCCTACAGGTATAAATATTTACATGACATAAATGCAAGATTGACATGCTATTAAAAGGTCACCCAGTACAAAAATATAAAGACAACATATTCAATATTTCTACCATATAATCATATTTAAGGGAGGTAGATACTACGGGCATATCCAGCATATTTTTTGGCCTCTTGTAAATTTACAAATGAGTTCCAGTTTGGGTTCCTATAAACTGAGCCCATCCCAAAGTGGGGTCTTCTCTTATCCTAAGGAGCAAACTCTTTTCTTTAAGAGCTGACCCCTATTAATCAGGGAGACAATTTTTTTTTGACATATTGTCCCATTTAAAGCTGTATCCATTCCCCATAACGACTACAGAATAAAAAGTTTCAAGAAAGGGTTTTGTGTAGCCTGTAGTGTTTCTAACAAAGATAAAGTACTGCTCCTTGACTATTTTTCTGCACATATGGAACCATCAGGGCATTCACTTTTTTGCTAAAATTCACCAATTTTAAAAAGTGAACTAAAATACAAACACAACACATTTGCGGCTCAGGACGGCGGAGACTACATTGCCAACATTTTGAAATTTATGCACAGAATAATTTTCATGCCAAGGTGAGTTTGGCATGAAATGTTTTATAGCTCAAGGCCTTGGCCAGAGGTTTTAAAACTTTTTTCATGCTCAACTCACTTGAGCATGAAATGTGACATGCTCATAATTGTTAAATTACAACAAATGAGGCAATTTGTCTGCTCAGATCAGCAAAAAAATGCTGTTTGTCCTGCCTATAAATTTTGTCCTGCTCATAAATTTTAAAATGCCAACAATTGTTGGCATTTTTAAATTTATGAGCAGGACAAATTTCATGCTCAAGTAAGTTGAGCATGAAAAAAAGTTTTATAACCTCCGACCCTGATTCTGACAAAGAGGCAACTCTTACTGATATAGAGTTTGTTCTATTTTTAGCAGTGGAAGAAAATTTTGTCTATCCCACAGGCTGAGACAGCTCATGTGTGACATCAAGAATGATGTCACAATTCTTACATTCATAAATGATGTCATTTATGATGTCATTCATCCACCGCCATGTAAATGTCGAATGACATTTGAAAAAGGTCATTACGATCTGAAACATTAAAGAAAACTAGAGCTGTCAGAGGATCTGACTATAGCCCCGCTTCAGCGCTGTCAGAGAAGAAAGTTATTTAAGCTGCAGAGAAAACAGTTATGAACAAGAAATAACTGTTGAAAATTTTACATTATCTGGAAAAACTCTAAGAGTTGTGAGCCCTTGTCCCTCATTTCAATGAGCATGATACATTACCAGAATGTCCATGTTTATACTAAATTTCATCTTCCATTTTTCAATGTTCAAAGGGTAATAACTCCTAAAGTAGGCAAATCAGAGTCAGGGTTCCTGCGCTCTGCACATTGTCTCATGGTGCTTTACACTTGTGTGAAGTGTCATGAAAATATCTCAAATGGTTTGTGAGTTATGGAGCCGACACAGTCAAAATTGCCTTTTTAAAAGTTCAAAGGGCAATAACTCCTAAAGTAGGCAAACCAGAGTTATGGTTCCTGCACTCTGCACATCATCTCAAGGTGCTTTTCATTTATTTGAAGTTTCATGAAAATATCAGAAACGGTTATGGAGCGGACATAGTTAAAATTGCCATTTTTTAATATTCAAAAGCCTATAACTGAAAAAGTAGACAATCCAGAGTTTGGGTTCCTGCGCTCTGCACACGTAATATGGTGCTTTACATTTGTGTGAAGTTTCATAAAATTATCTCAGACGGTTTTTGAGTTATCGAGCAAAGACAGCTAAAATTGATATTTTTCAATATTCAAAGGGAAATAACTCAAAAATTAGGCAATCCAGAGTTATGGTTCCTGCACTCTGCACACCATCTCATGGTGTTTAATGTTTGTGTGAAGTTTCATGAAAATATGTGAATGGGTTTTAAAGTTATGGAGCGGACACGAAAATTGTTAACAGACACAGACAGACACACAGACAGACACACAGAAAATACGAAAACCAGAGTTATAGTTCTTGCGCTCTGCACATTGTCTCATAGTGCTTAACATTTGTGTGAAGTTTCATGAAATTATCTCAAACGGTTTTCGAGTTATGAAGCGGACACTGTTAAAATTGCCATTTTTCAATGTTCAAAGGGCAATAACTCCAAAAATAAGTAATGCAGAGTTATGGTTCCTGCGCTCTGCACATCGTCTCATAGTGCTTAACATTTGTGTGAAGTTTCCTAAAAATATCTCAAACGGTTTTCGAGTTATGAAGCGGACACAATTAAAATTGCCATTTTTCAATGTTCAAAGGGCAATAACTCCAAAAGTAGGCAATCCACAGTTATAATTCCTTCGCTCTGCACATTGTCTTATGGTGTTTAACATTTGTGTGAAGTTTCATGAAAATATGTTAAGCAGATACAAAGTTATGGAGCCAACACAAATTAACGGAATCACGGAATTACGGAAAATGTTCAAAGGGCAATAACTCCAAAAGTAGGCAATCCACAGTTATAATTCCTTCGCTCTGCACATTGTCTTATGGTGTTTAACATTTGTGTGAAGTTTCATGAAAATATGTTAAGCAGATACAAAGTTATGGAGCCAACACAAATTAACGGAATCACGGAATGACAGAAGGACATGGCAAATCCAATATAGCCCCACTTTTTCAAAGCGGGGCTATAACAAGAGACAAGTTACACATAGCCCAAGATAAGAGGGGGATATATCCAAATATTATTTTTCTTATTTCTGCACAAAAACAGATTGTGGGTACTCATTAGAAGCTCCTCGCTAAGGGGCTTCTAATGAGTACCAAGAACATACATTTTTCCACAGAAATAAAATATCTGGGGCCAGTTCTTCAAAACTTACGACGTCGTTATTTAACGAATCATTAAATCTTTGATCATTAAATATGGCAAATATGCTAAAGTTTTTGCTGAAAAAATGTGAGCAGCTTTTGCATATGCAAAAGCTGCTCACATTTTATCAGCAACAAATAACAAAATTTTAGATATTAAACTTGCTAGAGCAGTTAACAATATGACTGCTAACGAGCTCGTTAAGCTAACGATGCTTTGAACAACTGGGCCCAGTACTTTTAGGATGAAAAAAGTACCCTATCTGGAGCTATGATTGTAATCAAACAGTTTTATGCTGTGGATAAGAAAAATAATCAAGCATATATCTCGAAAGAAGAGTGAGAAATCAAAACCTTTGGGTCAACAGAAAAAGCCATAAAATCGGTAAAACCTCATTTCAAACTTTATTTGCTCATCCCCGGGTTTGAATTTCTCTCTCTGCATGGGAGATAAATGTCAGATTCTATTTATCCACAACATAAATATGTTACATCAAGAAAACACGTCTATATGATTTTGACCCCCTGGAACCCCACTTTTATAAAGTGAAACTGGGGTTTGCAGGGGTATACAATATTTTTCTTATTTCTGCTCAAAAACATAGATTGTGGGTACTCATTAGAACAGCCTCATCAATGCGGTTCTAACAAGTATCCACAATCTATGTTTGACGAGGCAGTTCTAACGAGTTTCCACAATCTATGTTTTGAGCAGAAATATGAAAATATCGAAATTTTTCATCAGACAATTTTCATTTTTCGGTGGTAAAATTTACAATGTATTAGTATAGGCATGTTTTCGTAATGTTAGAGAGAGATAACAGAAAGTGTCCTTCAATTATCCTACGACATGAGTATTAGACACAGTTAGCCTGTTAGATGTGATGTATACGCACATGTTTTGATAAAATGGTGAAAATGATGATGAAAATGAACCACCAAGCCAAAATTCATTGGATCAATATCCTACTTATTTCTTGCCAAGTTATCAAGCCACTGGAACTTACTAGCAACATTTCCAATGTTAGACTCCCTTCTTTTATGCTCTAGAATAAATTCTGAGTAGGCTGCAATTTTTGCAATAGGATTAACCATGAAAGCACTACAAAGAATTCACATAGCAACGGATAAGGTTGGTATTTTGTGATAAATGAAGGATAGTCTTTGTCACTTCGTCATAAAAACCTATGTTGTGGGCATTCATTAGAACCGCCTCACCGAGGCGGTTCTAATGAATACCCACAATAGAGGTTTATATGGAGAATTGACAAAAACTATCCTTCAATTAACACAAAATTGGAACCTTATCAGATCTGTTGCTATGAATTCACAGGTAACCTAATTGCTTTAGAATAATTTTTCAGAGAATATAAGGTTTTTGACACTTTATGTGCATCTAAGACTATTCACATGTAATGTCAAACCCTATAAAATAAGGTTAGACACTTTAAGTTCACATGAAAAGTCAAACCTTATTTTCTCTGAAAAATAAAAAGATGGGAAATGTTACCGCTATATGCTTAAGTCATGATGGCTGCTAAAAGTTTGCATAGAAACAATTAAGGTGGGTCTTTGGTGATTATTAAAGGATGCTTTTTGTCAGTTCTCCATAAAAATCC
Source organism: Lucinisca nassula (assembly GCA_963580285.1). Taxonomy (NCBI): domain Eukaryota; kingdom Metazoa; phylum Mollusca; class Bivalvia; order Lucinida; family Lucinidae; genus Lucinisca; species Lucinisca nassula. Next base: position 90,910,151 of record OY757019.1, on the reverse strand, counting down.
ATGTTGTGGGTATTCATTTGAAATGAATACCCACAACATTGATTTATGGAGAAATAAGGAAAATTACCCTTAGTTACCACCAAATATCCATCTTATTCTGTTTCTGTGATCTGAAAGGTCAGATCTTCTTTAAATCTAAAACAATGTTTTGAAGTTTGGCTTATTTTGAGCTTGGTAAGGGGAGATAATGGGTGATGAAAAGTTGACTTACTTGCATTTCGTCTATTCATTTCATGTTCAAATTGAGGGTCATAGTTCTGTGAATCATATGAAGTGTCTACATTGAAATGAAAGTGGGAGGGGTAACCATTTCTATTGTCTACTTGGAGGCCATCTGAAAATAAGGTTGCAAGGGGAGGTCACTCTCAATGGTAAATTTTTTCTTGTTACTGAGACTAAATCTTGTTTAAATTTTATTATATACATAGATTTATTTGAATATTATATAGAACAGGCCTCATACTGACCAAGCTTTTCCATGCCTGAAATACCTGATTCTGCCTCATCCTGCTGAACACAACAACCATTATCTTTGCAAACAATGTAGATCCAGATCAGATGGCTTCTGAAGAAGCAATCTGATCGGGATCTACACTGTTTGTAATGCAGTTTGTGAATTGAACAAGTACATGTACATTATATCAAGTAATTTGATTGGTGAGTAGTCAGAAATGGGTGTAATAAATAATTTTATTCAGCAGTATAAGCATTAAATCTTTTAAACAGAATATTGGAGGAAAAAATCAATATCTAAAAAGCCGGAAATCAAGAAAAATCAAGACAGATATCAAGCTCTAAAAGCCTGAAATCCTGCATATGCCTGAAAAATATGAGGCCTGATAGAAAGATATATTTTAATTTCTATACTATAGAAAGATATACTGAACTTTCAAATGATTCATTTAAAATCCTGAACCCTTAACCCTTTTTGTACCAAATGGAATCTTCCTCCTTATTTTTTGCATGAGACCATTTCAAAATTTAGGGGTGTCAGGCCCTGATCAGACACCCCATTCTGCGGCATCGGATCTGGACCTGCACTGTTTCCAGGGTACCCGATTTGGGGTTTCTGGTACAAAATGGGTAAAATATATATATAAAAAAACTTTCTTTGTTTGATTTGAAAATTAACGTCCTCTATAACACTGTAAAGGTCATTTTGGAGACGTTGCTTCCAATTTTGTGGGACTTTTACCGACATTGAGATGAAATGACACCTCACGCCCTGCCACCCCATGAAACCAATAGGGTTTATAAGCATGGACGGGCCTACTCGCACCGCATTGCCTGGGCAGGCTTAGATCCTCCAGGTGGTTTACCAGTACTCGTGTGCGGGTCGGTTTCAGCTCTGCGTGGAAGCATCATGCAGCCCATCTATTTCTGCAAGCCCCGATGGGCAGGGCCTAATGTACAACCATACAATTTTGCCTATGCATCGAAGTTCTGAGCTACATTCACAAGTAAATCAGAAGTTACAAAACTCTGAAACTAATCCTAGACAATTTTAGCTTCACCATAGAAAAAGTGTCAATTTCTTGCAAGTTTCATTAAAAGTAAATATTCAACATCAGACAGAATCAATATCATTATACAGAAATGAAACTTAGTATGTAGAAAGCAGATCAGGTTAAACTCAATCTAATCTTCTGATATTTAAATAAATACATTGGTTGCTATGGTAACCAAGCTTAAAAGCATCATGCCATTAATGAAAGCATTGAAGCCAGATAAATATGTAAATAAATCCATGTATAATATAATTTAAAGTGAATTTCATGATTAAAGGCTAATGTCTTTTCCCTAACTTCATGTAATATAAAATCTTATGAATATAGATGTTTAATTTTCTTGATTTAAGGATGAAAAGCTGGGAAATGCTTATTAATTGCAGTCTTAAGCATTAAAGAAAAAACAAATCATTATAAAAACATGCCTATACAAATGCATTGTAAACTTTACTGCTGCAAAAATGAAAATTTTCAGATGAATTTTTTTTTATTTCTTATTTCTGCTCCAAAATACTCGTTAAAACCACCTCGCCCAGTTTTACTATATTTAAGTGGGGATCAAGCAGATCAAAATTATATAGGCTTGTTTTCGTGATGAAAAATTGCATAACAGACTCTTTTTTTTTTTTTTTTTTTTTTCAGAGAACAATGAATGTTCCAGCGGGCGCTTCAAATGAAATGTCAAGCTGAAAATCAAAACAAAAAATATATAAATAAAAATGACATCTGCAACAAGTGCAATTTATGATTTACAGGTTAAGGCATTTCTGCAGGAAGTGCTTAGAATAGTGAAAAATATGCATCTTGGCAATGTGTCTGAATGACTAAATGCAAGTGTCTTGATGATTTATGAAGGCTTCAAAGGTTATGCTGCATCATTTGATGTAACAGTAAAAACTAAAGCATGATACACATGACAAAGAAGTGACACAGAAATTAATAAATGCATAGATGTAATGAAACATGCGTTTGGTGCCGTGCAACTAATCATGCTGAAATGTAATGGAACATGCGACTGTGCAGCGTAAAAAAATCAAGCTAACATGCTACTTGCATGCATCTATTACTGACTGTAGTGATCCTAAGTGTCGGGACAGACAGGCCTAAGCAAACGGAGCAGATCCAGATCAGACTGGGAGCAGTCTGATCAGGGTCTACACTGTTTGCAATATTCAGATTGCACTTTTTGGACTCCTTGTTGGATAGTGAAACAAATTTGTTAAATTTTAAGGAAAAATTGCAGCAAGTCCTCAAGGTGACCATTTTTTTTATTTTTTTTATGGTAGTCAAACAAACTATACTAAGAAATCACTACGAGGTGATTATCAACAACATTATATGGAAATTATCCCTTATTATCCGCATTCCTCCTCCTTATCCAGAGCTGGAGACTTTGTTTGATTTGAGGCATAACGTCCCAGTCAACACGGTATAGGTCATTTTTTGACACGCTGCTTCCAATTTTGTGGGACTTCTACCCAACATTGAGATGAAATGACAGCTCAAGCCCTGTCGCCCAATGAAACCAATAGACAACTAATTGACATTTTTTTCTTATTTTTCCATGAAAACAGTTTTGACAATTTCATGCAAATTGTCTCTAATGGAGACAATTTGCATGAAATGTCAAAATCTGTTTTTCTTGCTAAAATAAGAGAAATATTTTGAAATGTTGCCAGCGGAATTTTTTACCAAGAATGCTAAGCACAAACCCATTTTGTACTGGAAACCCCATAAGGGGTGCCTTGGCAAACAGTGCAGGCCCAGATGAGATGCCGCAGAACGCGGCGTCTCATCAGGGCCTACACTATTTGCAGGAAGTTCAGCCATTTTCCAAATCAATTTTGAAGCTGCCACAACCTGTCATCCATAAATTTAGAAATGGACTCCGCCTATATAAGGAGGAAGATTCCATTTGGTACAAAATGGGTTAAATAAATGATTATGGTAATAGTGCAAAGAAGCAACGACTGGTGGTATGGGGGGAAGATGCAGTGAGGTGAGTGGGGTCAGGTGAGGTGAGTGGGGTCAGGTGAGGTGAGTGGGGTCAGGAGGACACACAGTGGGTGGGGGCTGTAAACACTCATGGAGTTTTTTTAGTTATACTCACATGATATATTACTCAATGCTAAAGAAGGCTGTGGGTTAGTCCCTGAGTATTGGTTAGTTCTTGTTAGTGTTCCATTGTTACTATGGCTACCATGACCTTGACCTACTTCTAAGGGTACCATACCTGTGTTTTCATAAGGTCGTTGTGGTTGTTTCTGAGGTATGACACCGTTGCCTTGTTGGACTGTTCTTGGACTGTAGGAAGGGGAGAAAATAAAGTACATAGGCACAATGATTCTAATGAACACACAAAATATACCTTTTTAACCCTTATCTTGCTGTTCACGACAACCCCTATCTTTGCAAACATTGTAGATCCAGATCAGATGGCTTCTTCCGAAGCCATCTGATCAGGATTTACACTGTTTGGCATTCATTTTATGAATTTGTAGCAATAAATTACATCAAGTAATTTGATTGGTTGATAGACAGAAATGGGTGTGGCTTAAATGAATATTTAGCAAGGTAAGTGTTAAGGTAGTAAAACAACATATTTATCCTACGTATTCTGACACCTCAACACCTTACCATACTTGTTCTAAAATTTAAACAAGTACAATTCACTTATTGCATGGATGCTGTGTCAAACAGTGTAAAACCTGATGAGATGCCACCATCTGGGTCTACACTGTTTGCCCATGCCTAGTAGACCCTTGAATTATCCCCCACTCTAATGCACTTGCGTATGTAATGCGACATCTGATTGAATAACCTCAAAACTTTGCGGAAACCCGACATCACGTAAAGTCCCCTTTCATTGGCTGGCATTTTTCATTTTACGCAGCTCACAGCCCTTAAAGGTTTGTGCAAAACAGTACAAATTTTAACAAAACAACCGAATAAGTACATTAAACTGAGGATAACTGTATTCAAAATTGTCATTTGGGGAGGTGAATCGTCAGTTTTACGGTCGCAAATTCTGTTTTACGGCTCTGCATCAGCTACTCACATATTTTCAGAAAAAAAAAATGTAAGCATAATTGCAATAGTCCCTGATCAGTTTTAACAATATGTTAACTAACGATATCGTTAGTTTTGAAAAACTGGATCCTGCAAGATCTTAGCTTTCTATCTGCAGCCACAATGATGAGAAACCCTTGAATTTTAAGAGACAGCCTACTTATACCCAAATGATTGAAGGCTTAATATGCAGTTACAGGGTTTGTCCTTCCTACAGTGCATAAAGTGTCGACTGCAACGGACAACTACTCAACTTGAATCAACGGAAAGGAGAGACTCACCAGTTTCCCCCGTTTTACAGTAATCACCCAGCAGGCACATGTCATAATTGTGACATCACATCAACGTCGGTGCGACGTCTTGATGTTCATGCAACCTCACATCAACGTCGGTGCAACGTCGACATTGATTTGACGTTGCCATAGCGATGTGTGCCTGCTGGGCAGTTCTAATCATGCACAACTTCTGCCCAGGGGTACTCATCATAATCATCAGATTTCTTATTTGCATTTCATGGCCCTTTTCAAGATTATTTCATTAATCTGGTGGGAGAATACCGGAGTACCCAGAGAAAAACACCCAAAATTTTGTTGCAGTAGTTAGCTTTTCACAAGGGACCCAAGCAAGGCTTGAGCCCACAGCGGGAGACATTATGTTCAAGAGACTTAGACTATGGAGGCCTGTGTATGCCAGGTGTTAACCCTTGTTCTGCTGAATATTTAAATATGCCACACCCACCACTGATTAACAACCAATCAGATTACTTGATGCAAATTATTGCAACAAATTCACAATCTGAATGGCAAACAATGTAGATCCTGATCAGATGGCTTCTTCAGAAGCCATCTGATCTGGATCTACATTGTTTGAAAGGTAAGGCCTATCCGGGCTCAGCAGGACAAGGGTTAATTAATATATTATACAATCAACTTACCTATGCGGATCTTGTTGCTGATAATCTGGAATAAAATAAACACAATGTGAATGTATTTGTACTGTTACTGTCCCCAGAAAAAAGGGTGTATCCACATTTCTGCATGTAAACATGCGTTGTGGGTACTCATTAGAAGTGCCTGAGGCACTTCTAAGGAGTACCCACAACATGCTTTCATGCAGTAGTAAGAAAAAGATCAGTATTTTTCATATGAACAAGAAAAATGCCTAATGGCATTATGGACGGGTTTTTTTTTTCAGTATGGTTAGGATGGTGGTGGCATGGGTGGGGTAGGGTGGGGTGTGCTGGTGTGGGGTAGGGTGGGGTGGAATGGGTTAGGAGTCGGGTGGGATGGGGTGGAATTTGTGGTGGGGTGGGGTGTGGGGTGTGATGGGGTGTGGTGGGGTTGTGGGGTGGGGTGGGGTGGGCTTGGGTGAGGTCGGGTAAGGTGGGGAGTGGTGGGATGGGGTTGGGTTGGGGGTGGATTGGGGTTGTTTTGGGATGGGGGTGGGGTGGGGTTGTGGGGTAGGGTAGGGTATGCTAGGGTAGGGTGGGGTGGGTAGGGTATGTATATAAAACTAAGTATGCATGTATGTACAGAACAAATGCAATATCCTAACCCAGTAACAACTTTTTGTGTTGGTGTGTGTGTGGGGGGGGGGGGGGGGGGGGGGATTTGTTTATGTGTTTTACGAAGAAAATAAAATAAAGTTTTTTCTATTTTTAGCTCTATTTTTAGCTCTAGTGGCCACTGATTTTAGCAATTTTGAAAAAGGGTCACCTAATGAACATTTCTGTAAAATAATTTTGAAATCGGTCCCAGGAGGAGATGTCGTTTAAAGAAATTGTTGACGGACGACGGACATCAACTCACCTTGAGCACTTCGTGCTCAGGTGAGCTAAAAAAAGAACGAAAAAAAAAAAAAAACAAAAAAAGAAAATTCCATGCCTGTGCATGCATGTATGTAGTATTACTAGCAACTATCAGGGGAGGAAGATAATAATTGTTCATATGTGTTTATGGAGAGTGAGTGAGTGCTTGAGTTTTACGTCCCACCAACAGCTATGGTCATATGGAGATGGGACCTCGGTTTAAAGACTCATCCGAAAGTCTGGAGAAGCCCGGGATCGATCCTGTGATCCCTGGTTTACAAGTCGAGTAGCGTAACCACTACACCACAGAGGCTTCTATGTGTGTTTATGGAGAAGAAAAGAAAAATAAAGAAAAAAAAGAATGAAAAAAGAAAGAAAAAAAAAAAAAGAACAGAAAAAAAAAAAAGAACAAAAAAAAAAAAAAAAAAATGTCTCCACCGGGGTTTGAACTCACGCCCCTCAGATTCATAGTCAACAATAGGATCCGTAGTCCAGCACTCTATCCACTACACTGGCATTTGAAAAAAGGTTAACCAAAAGGTAAACCTGAAAAACGCAAGTTTGAAAAATGACAATTTCCGCCAAAATTTTAGTCTTTTGCGCCATTTATGGATAATACATGAAAGCGGTACCTCCACTTATGCATCAGTCCTGATATTAAAACAATCTGCTGCAGAATAGATGAAAAATATCACTTTGAAAAAAGGTTAACCAAAAGGTAAACCTGGGACGACGCCCGCCCGCCCGCCCGTCCGCCCGCCCGCCCGCAGGACGCCCGCCCAGCCGGACATCGCTATTTTAAGAGACGGATTTTTTTTAAAAAACCCGTCCAAAAAGTATGGCACCCAGAGTCCTGGTTCTTGCGCATGACACACCGTCTCAGCCTTGTGAACAAGTGTGCCAAGAACCATCAATGAATCTCAAAGGGTATAGGAGTTATGGCCATCACAAGGATGCGTTTATGGATGGACGGAAGGACGGACGGATGAACAGACAGAAGGACGGACGCCAGGCTGATCGCTATATCCCCCAAACCTTTTCGGTCGGGGGTTAAAAATGTATTGATTATATAATGTGAGGGTGCTCACACATTTTTTGTTTGTTTGTTTTTTGTTGCTTTTTTTTTAATATGAGTATATTTGACATAAGTTGATAACTTATCATCAAAGTTTTAATAATATGTTAACAAATGACCTATTTAGTTTTAAACAAATGAACCCAGAATATGAAGCACTTACATGGATCTGTAAGCTCCAGAATGTGTCTTGCTATGTTTTAGGACAAACGTGAGATCATCTAGTGCAGCTTTCTTCTTGTCTTGAAGAACATATAGCAGATGACGGTGCCAGTATGCATCAAGTAGCAGTGGCTCTAGCTCTATAGCTCTGAAAATAGACATGAGGAAAACCATGAGAAAAAAGCCCTAAAACCTTATTCCTATGTTCATGACGATTAAAAAGAGAAACAATCAGGAATTGATAATATCAGACTCCAAATTCTTCCCACAATATCACTAGGAAAAGAAGTCAAAACATGGAGTGACGACAGTAAACAAAATGGACAACAGGTAAACCAAGTCAGTGCTCTTTCCCAAACAGGCGGTGACCCAGAATATCCAAACCTAACTAAAAAGGAGCAATATACATAATGGGGGAAAGAATCAGCATCAGGAACATGACAAACATTAAAGTGGAAGGATAAACGTAACTAACCATTAACCGCTTGACACTTATGACCCACAAAGAGGGTTGACGCGTCGTTAAACACAAAATCATCATCATCACAAACATAACTAAAAATGAACAACCAAAAAGGGGGAAGAATCAGAATAATCAAAGTAACAACATATATGATTAGGGAAAGAATCAGAACCACCAACATAAAACATGAAGGAACCACAGCAAAAGCACCGACATGGAACTGTCAGTAAAATTACTGGTGGGTTTAAGTTAACTTTACAGAATCCCAACCCTCATCCATCCTCACTTTTGCAAACGGTGTAGATCCAGATCAAACGGCTTCTGATCAGGATTGTAGATCCAGATCAAACAGCTTCTGAAGAAGCCATCTGATCAGGATCTACACTGCTTGACATTCAGTTTGTGAATTTGAAGGAGGAATAAATCACATCAAGTAATCTGATTGGTTCTAAGTCAGAAATGGGTGTGGCCTAAATTAATTATTCAGCGGGATAAGGGTTAAAATTCGCTGACACGTATTCTTCAAATGTGTATGTGCAGCTATGTGTGCAGCTATGTAACAAGGACAGAAGCATGACTTCTCATCACGTGAACGAGTCCATGAAATGAACACCCCCTTACACCCCACTTTGTTTAGAGAAAACTGGGGTTTACGGGGGTAAACATTATTTTTCTTATTTTTACTCCAAGACATAGGTTGTGGGTACTCGTTAGAACCACCTTAACAAGGCGGTTCTTACGAGCACCCACAACCTATGTTTGCGGTGTAAATAAGAAAGATATCATGAATTTTTGTCTGAAAAGTTGCCATTTTGGAGATGTGAAAAAATGCACTATGTCTTACGGGTGTGTTATTGTAATGCTTGCAAGAAGCTTCCTCAGAATGTTTGTGATATCTATCAAATGTCTTTTTTCACATCAATGGTTAGATCATACCAAAAGGCAGAACACTTAATTCTGGAGCTATAATAAGACACCAGAAGGCCATAAGTACATGAATATATATATTATTCATCAATGTTAGAAGCCTTACACTTCTTTCGCAGAGAAAAAAATCTACCCTCTCTTTTCTCTAAGAATGAGGGTCCTCTCTCTTCTTTAAGAGAGAGCATAGATTATTTTTTTCTATGAAACAAGTGCCTGTGACTGTACAAACAAAACAAATACCTTGTCAAGTCCTCTTCTGCAGCTTTTAGGTAGCCAATCTGGAAAAAATGCAGGACTTTTTGAGAAATGAATCCAGAAAAGCGTGTAAACGGGGAATGAATACACATTCCGGGGAGTCAAAGCTCTCAAAAATATTTTTGTCTCCATCCATAGGAGTATAGGAGCTTTTTTCGTGACGTACTTCCGGTTCTAAAAATAGAACTGGAAAAGCCCTGGCCGTCATCTGTCGTATTGCTTCAAAGGCAGTGGGACAGATAAAGTGTTAATTACAGCGTAAAACAGTGGAATTTTTTTAAACTTTTGGGGAATTCTAATGTAAGATAGTGGGAGAAACACCGATATGCTGCCAGATGTGAAATTTCTCATTACTAAAATGATATATTGTACATACGATATCTCTCTCTCTCTCTCTCTCTTAGCGCACCAGCAATTAGCGAACGCAGGCAAATGTAAATTACAGTTTGTCGTTAAATGACGCTACGTCAACTGACATGTAGCGTGTCAACAACTTCTTGTCTACACCAAACCAACTTCAAAGCGTTGCATTGAATTTGACATTGCAACATCGATGAAACGTCACAACGTTGGCGATAATACGGCGTTGCTTTATAAAATGTCATTTGCCCAGTGCTCGGACCCATCAAGACTTAGTGGGATTGGAACATTAAATTCAAAACAAATGCAGAACATTCTTTCAGAGCATAAGAATGATAAACACTCCTTCGCAAGTGCAAGATTTTACAGTAAAATCTGGTAGATTTGTAGATTGGTTCAACCTGCCCAGCCCTTAAGTCTACATTAACCCATTTGGTACCGGCAACGCCAAAAGGGGTAAGTGACAAACATTGCAGGCCCAGATCAGATGCCACAGAACGCCACGTCTGATCAGGGCCTACACTGTTTGCAAAAAGTTCGGCCATTTTCCAAATAAATTTTGAAGAAAACACAACCTGACACCCATAAATTTTGAAAATGACTCCTGCTATAAATAAGGAGGAAGATTCCATTTGGTACAAAAAGGGTTTTGGGCTTCTTGGATACAGGGATCAGGCAAACCATCTCAACAGTCACGTGCCATTGAAGTGAGTTGGAGTGGTTGTCGATGGCATGACGTCGAGCCAACGTTGACTCGACGTCCGTCTGTAAGTCCTCTCATTGGTTGTTTTCTTTTCTTCAACTGTCAGTATGTTTATTTGTCTGTCTAACAGTCCATCCGTTCGTCTGTTAGTCAGTCATTCAGTCAGTCAGTCTGTCTACTGTCAGTTTGTCAGCCAAACCTCCCTCTCTCTGTGTCTCTCTCTCTGTGTCTCTCTCTCTGTCTCTCTGTCTCTCATGCCAACGGTCATGTGACAATGAAGTGAGTTGGAGTGGGTGTAGACGGCATGATGTCGAACCAACATTGACTCAACGCCCCTCTGTCAGTCCACTCATTTGTTTATTTCGACTGTCAGTATGGACATTTAAATTGATAGATAGATAGATAGATAGATAGATAGATAGATAGATAGATATAGATAGATAGATAGATAGATAGATAGATAGATAGATAGATAGATAGATAGATAGATAGATAGATAGCGAATAAAACGAAAGTTACGTAGAAACTTATTTTGTGAATAACGGTATCTCAAGCCATTGTCATGGGTCATTCGTGAAGAGATTTTCGTAAATTAAAAACGGATTTTGGATAAATGAATTTCGGTAATGAAAGTAAAATATCATTCTTTCTCTCGAGGCATTATTTCAATGAAAACGGGTATATTTTCTCTCAAAATGTCTGAATATTGTTAGCATTTTAAGTTCCGCCAATACATTTGAATAGCGATGGCCGTTTCAATTGACAGTCAGTACTTTGCGCATGCGCAAGAATGACGTCATAAACAGAATTCCTAAAACCTCCTATATTCTTAAAGGAGCAAATCCTTTCCTTTAAGAATAGACCTTTTTCCTTACAGGAAAGTATACAGGATGTCCCAAAATTATCTCCCTTGTCAAAAAATGGTGCTTAATATGACAGGTGAATCCATTCCCCTTAATTTACATCATCATACTCTGGGACAATATAGCCATTTATTTTACACCTAGCAGTGAAATCAATGCATATCTGAAACAAATAAAATTTATATATTTACACTGTGAAAATATGATAAATGTGAAGTATGACATTTTCATATTGTGTAAAAATTACATGACCAAGCTATTTTCACAGTAGCAGCTCGGACTACTTTTTGGTATATTGTTTGTATAAAATCTCCATATGACCTTTGCTGTTGGTGGGACATAAAACTCAAACACAAACCCTGAATTAACCCTTGTCCTGCTGAACATGACAATCCCTAACTTTGCAAACTGTAGATCCAGATCAGCCATCTGATCTGGATCTATACTGTTTGACATTCAGTTTGTGAAATTGTAGGAACAAATTAGATGAAGTAATCTGAATGGTTCACAATTAGAAATGGGTGTGTCTAAATTAATCATTCAATTGGATAAGGGTTAAAGTTAAAAGCCAGTACCTTCCTGTACAGTGCTCCCCTGCGGCAGTAGTCAAAGGCTTTGGGTTTAGGACCTTCATTCATCTCCTCTGTCAACTTCTCTATCTCCTCTCCTATGATCTGAAATCATAAGTTTCAGAATTTTACATCAGAGCAGGATATCTATCTGGCCCCCGCCCATAGGGGCTTAAAGAAATATATGGGCTGCATGATGCTTCCATGCAGAGCTGAATCCCGCCAGCACACTAGTACTGGTAAACCGCTTAGAGGATCTAAGCCTGTCCAGGAACCGCGGTGCGAGGCGGACCGTCCATGCCAATAAACCTTATTGGTTTAAATGGGCGACAGGGCTTGAGATGTCATTTCATCTCAATGTCGGGTAAAAGTCCCACAAAATTGGAAGCAACGTCTCCAAAATGACCTTTACAGTGTTGACGGGGACGTTAAACCTCAAATCAAACAAACAAACAAAAGGATATCTATCATACCATATGTAATCATGTGTACAGTCCAACCTGTATTAAGCAAGCACCTCTGGGATATTCAAAAAGTGCTTGTTTAAGGCAGGTGCTTGCTTGGTTTAAACAATATTTATTCATTTCATTTCGACAATTCAATTCGAACAGTACATGTACAATTTACAATGACAGGATTTGAGGATGCTTGCTTAACACCGGTGAATTTAATGCATTTTCCTTTTTCGGGAACTGAATGCCTGCTTGCTTAAGACAGGTTGCTTGCTTAATAGAGGTGGCCACTAAGACAGGTTTGACTGTATATTAATTATGCATGTTGTGATGTGAAAGGAGAATTGCTTGTGGGCAACCAGAGAAAATTGAGATCAGCTATACTTCATCACTATTTTTAGTACAAATGATGGAATTTGTTAATATGCAGAACACAAGTACACCACAACCTCTTTATAACACAATTAATGGGGTCCAAAGCAGAAATAGTTTCAGTTAAACAACTGTGTTATTTCCAAACAAAAAATGTGTAGATTTTATAGAAAAATGACCATTTATGGTTGTTTTTCTATATAATCTACACACTTTTGGGATCCATCTTGAAATCTTGTTATATCTAAACGGTATTATAATGATCTGTGTTATAAGGAGGTTGTGGTGTACCAATTAATTTTCTGGAAATGAACAAAATGTGAATATAGGGATCAACCATGGTTTTTCATGCATTAACATTCGCCGCGTCCCGAGGAAGCTGTTTGAACATGAGGCCGCAGGCCGAATGTTCAAATATCTTCCAAGGGATCCGGCAAATGTTAATGCAATGAAATAACATGGATGATCGTTGTTCTTGCATAACTTATGATTCCGAAAGCAAATTTTGACGAAAACGCCCCAAAACTCCATTTAAATTCCATACAAACTCTTCAAATGCGACAGGCACAGGCAAGCCAAAATGGCGGCCAGTTCAGAATGTTGTTTACAATGACGTTGTCATGCAGTAACCCTCTGACGTCATCATAGAACCATAAAACGCTAAGTTCAGGGCGATAACGTTACGTCGTTCAACGTAACGTAAACAAAGCAAGGCCCGTCTTGTGATATCAGAAGCTCAAAATCCATGTTCAAACAGCACGCGAATTTCATGATTTGAACACTGTTTTTGCTGTTTGAGCACGGCTTTCGGTCCATTTGACAATGGCTTCAAACAGCCATGCACATAGGTTTTTATGCAAGAATAATATTTTATAGCTAGCCAAATAGAACGTTCAGTACTATTTGGCTAAGAGATAAATGGATTACCGTTAACCTATTTTATACCGAATGAAATCTTCGGCAGTCTAAGTAGGTTTTTAGAAATTTATTTAGAGAATGGCTTTAGTCTTTGGCCCAGATCAGACAGCATATTCTGAGGCATTGGTAATCTGAAGTTTGGGTCTGCACTGTTTGCCAGTGTCCTGTTTGGGGGTTTCCTATACAAAATGAATACATAAAGGTAACTGGTCAACTCGTACCTAAGTCAACTCGTACCTTAGTCAACTCGTACCTGTTTTTGGTCAACTCGTACCTGTTCTTTGGTCAACTCGTACCCCCAAGTCAACTCGTACCTATCTTGGTTAACTCGTACCCCGGGTAGGGTACTCTAAATTTTGCCTGCTGCATAGGTTGGGACTTTTTTGGGGGGGGGGGGGGAGGTCAAACTTTAATATTTTCTTGTTTTTTTTTTTGGGGGGGGGGGGGGGTTTAGAAAATAATGGTATTTTTATGGGTACTGGCCATTTAGCAGATATTTTGTTGACGGTGGGGGTGCGGGTCACTTCTAAAACTGACTACTTTTTGGGAACTTTCAGAAATTGTGGATTTATTATTATTATTTTTTTTATATTTTTATATTTTGCTTTAAATGCCTAGGGTAATTAGTAATTTTGACACATTCCACTCATATCAGATTATTATACGACAGAAATAAGTAAAATCACACGTTTTTAACTAACAGAAAGGAAGCCAGTTTAATTCGAGGATAAATATATACATTTTTTTTTTTTTGGTATGCTAGAATTTGCAGATATTGTTTGGGGTATTGATGACATACTGGATGGACATTTTGTTCAAACATAGTCATGTTGCGCATCAAATCAAAGATAATTAAGAGTAGAATACAGTGGTGCAAAAGTTTGCCCGAAACATGTCTTGGGGTACCCGAAGGTCAAAAAGAATTATTTTGGGCCCTTTTATTGCAACATGATTTTCACAGCGCGGGGATATGCGATGACATGCTATCGACCTGCTCTAGTTATTATTATTGTTATTATTTTTCGCACTTAATAAACACAGTAAATTAATAAATGTGTGGAAAAAAAAGATTATCGATACTAAATTAATCTAATTGTCCTTAATTAAAGGCTGATCTTAATTCCTTTGATTTTGTCGATGAGAGGCGGTTTAAGGTTTGAGAAAACTTAATGACACGCAGGAATTTTAAGGTCAAATGTATGTGGTAAGGTTATTGATGGACGTCAGCATGCCGTAAGCTGCGATATCTTTGGCCGTTGGCAGCATCGTCTTTGCGGGACATGTAATCTGTTTGTTTGTTTGATTTGAGGTTAAACGTCCCCGTCAACACTATAAAGGTCATTTTGGAGACGTTGCTTCCAATTTTGTGGGGCGTTTACCCGACATTGAGATGAAAAGACATCTCAAGCCCTGCCACCCAATGAAACCAATAAGGTTTATAAGCATGGACGAACCGACTCGCACCGCATTGCCTGGGCAGGCTTAGATACTCTAAGCGGATTACCAGTACTCGTGTGCAGGTGCGTGGAAGCATCATGCAGCCCATCCATTTCTTCAAGCCCCGATGGGCGGGGGCTAGCAGGACATGTAATACAAATTTAATCTATTAGCTATATTTAGACTAGTGAACATTTATTTAGTGATATAAGTCCGTGTAACGAACATCCCCCTGAACCCCAATTTGTGCAGAGAAAATTAGGGTACAGGGGTAGGCTTTGTTAATACGAAAACAAGTGTATTCAAATATAATTGAAAAATTTACCAACAAAAAAAATGCAGATTTCCAGATGAAGAAAAAAAACTGACATTTTTCACATATCTGCTCAAAACATAGATTTGGCGTGCTCGTTAGACAAGCCTCGACGAGGCGGTTATAATGAGTACCCTTAATCAACTACATAGTGCCCATGAGGTTAACAAGTCAGTTTAATGTACACCCATGTCTTGATATAGAGAATACTGGGGTTTACAGAAACTATCATCATAGACGTTGATAGAAAGCCCAAAAGGATTTGTTGAGAATAGGGCAACATAGATTGTATGCACTCGTTAGAGCGGTTCAAATTAACGGGCACCCATAAACTATGTCTATAATATAATTCAGAAAATAAAAATCATGGCTGCATGGATATAGGTCCAGACCTTTGAAAGGCTCCATTTTAGCGCATGGTCAAATTATTGTATCAAATGCACACACTATATATCGTCTTCATCTTCCAGAAAAGGGTCAGGAGTCTTCATAGATTGTAAAGTTGACCTGTATATAGGTGTACCAAAGTTCAACCTATCCAAAAATAAATTTTTAAACTACGGTACGAGTTGACTTAGGTACGAGTTGACTAAGGTACGAGTTGACCAAAAACAGGTACGAGTTGACTAAGGTACGAGTTGACTTAGGTACGAGTTGACCAGAAACCATACAGAAATACCGCAACCTATTTTCCCAGAAAAGTCTCAGTCTGAACCACCTAACCCTTTGGAACATTAATCTACTAGGAATATTGACTATTCTGCTACCATAGTAATCTAGAGCAAATTTTAATAAGATCACACCCCAACCTCTTTATAACACTACTGTTGGGGTCCAAAGCAGAAACCATACTGGTTAAACAACCTACTTATATCCAAACAAAAATGTATGGATTATATAGAACAAGAGCACTGCATGCGGGTGCCAATGCTCGGCTGCAGTTTCTTTTAGTTAAACAAAAATTCTAAGTCGAAAAAGGGGCATAACTGTGCCAAAAATATTTTAAGGGTTACCTCACCTATTGGTATGAGTTCCCCTTTTCATAATGAACAACTTGTCCGAGTTTCAAGTAAATATGTTCAGTAATGACAGAGATATTACAAAATGTCCAAGTTTTTGCATGACGACGACGCAGACGACGAGAGCTATGACAATACCTCGTCGTTTTCTTCGAAAACAGCCGAGCTAAAAATGGTCATTTTTCAAAATAATCTATACATTTTTGGTTTAGATATATTTTAGTTTAAACATATTTATTTCATCTACATCATATACATAGCATATAAACAAATTCACATATATCAAGTTGGATTGGAATGAAAACAAAACAACTAATTTAGTTCTTCTCTTTGGGATCCCTCTCAAAACCAAGTTATATCCAATAATGTGTTATAATGAACAGTGTTATAAAGGTTTAAGTGAACATGTACTTCACTTTACTCAACTGCAAAGTGGTTCCACTCTGCTGGAACTTGATGACCATTTTGAAATACAAAGAAACTTTGATGCATCGCTTATGTTCCAATTGTTTTCTTGTCCCTTTGTATGTATAATTGTAGTTTCAAAGCATCACTTGCTTAACCCTTGTCCTGCTGAGCCCTGAGCCCCGATAGGCCTTACCTTTCAACATTGGAGATCCAGATCAGATTGCTTCTGAAGAAGCCATCTGAGCAGGATCTACACTGTTTGTCATTAAGATTGTGAATTTGTTGCAATAATTTGCATCAAGTAATCTGATTGGTCGATAATCAGTAGTGGGTGTGGCATATTTAAATATTCAGCAGGACAAGGGTTAACAAGCTTGTTAGTGGTGATTCTAGTTAGTACAATATCAAATACAGTGTTTGTTTTTTTGTGCGGGCTTAAATAATGCAAGCAGCAATTGCATCTGTAGGACAAATTTTAAGCTCAACTGAGTTGAGTAGGAAAAAAAGTTTTATAACCTTGGCGTGGATTCCAAGAACAGTATTGTTATAAAATGGTTGTTTTGAATTTAAAATTATGCCAGCCACCAAAACTTTCATAACTGTCTAAGACCATCAATAAAGTAAATCTATCCCTCTTTTTAAGGCCACCTGTAAAGTACATCTATCCCTCTATTTAAGGCCACCAGTAAAGTAAATCTATCCCTCTATTGAAAGCCACCAGTAAAGTAAATCTATCCCTCTTTTTAAGGCCACCAGTACAGTAAAACTATCCCTCTATATAAGGCCACCAGTAAAGTAAATCTATCCCTCTATTTAAGGCCACCAGTAAAGTAAATCTATCCCTCTATTCAAGGCCACCAGTAAATAGAATCTAGCCCTGTATTTAAAGCCACTATAAAGTAAATTTATCCATCTATTTAAGGCCACCAGTAAAGTAAATCTAGCCCTCTATTTAAGGCCACCAGTAAAGTAAATCTATCCCTCTATTTAAAGACACCAGTAAAGTAAATCTATCCCTCTATTTAAGGCCACCAGTAAATCTATCCCTCTATTTAAGACCACCAGTAAAGTAAATCTATCCCTCTATTTAAGGTCACCAGTAAAGTAAATCTATCCCTCTATTTTAGGTCACCAGTAAAGTAAATCTATCCCTCTATTTAAGGCCACCAGTAAAGTAAATCTATCCCTCTATTTAAGGCCACCAGTAAAGTAAATCTATCCCTCTATTTAAGGCCACCAGTAAGTAAATCCATCCCTCTATTTAAGGCCACCAGTAAGTAAATTTATCCCTCTATTTAAGGCCACCAGTAAAGTAAATCTATCCCCCTATTTAAGGCCACCAGTAAAGTAAATCTATCCCTCTATTTAAGGCCACCAGTAAAGTAAATCTATCCCTCTATTTAAGGCCATCAGTAAAGTAAATCTATCCCCTATTTCATATAACTAACAAAAGTAAAAAGAGTAATACCCAATATAGTTCTCTAGCCTGAAAAGGAAGGTTCGTTAAATATTGATATATTGTCTTTTCTTAAAGAAATATAAAGTCAATTTGTTTGTTTGTTTGTTTGATTGAGGTATTAACATTCAAGTCAACACTATTCTTCATTTTGGAGACGCTGCTTGCAATTTTGTGACATAGAGGTGAAATGACATCTCAAGCCCCACCCCCAAATCAGTTAGGAGATTCTGACAAATATCTACAATATTGTTTCTTGGAGTATTAGATTACCAGACCCTTTCATGCTATGGACTCGATATTTTCTCATGCCATTCATATGGACTCATATGGACATACAGAAAAGCAATGTACACTGCACCTTAATTGTTTGCACATGGCCAAAACATATTTCTCATGCCATTCATATGGACTCATATGGGCATACAGAAAAGCAATGTACACTGCACCTTCATTGTTTGCACGTGTCCAAAACGTATTTTCTCATGCATACAGAAAAGCAATGCATAGTTTTTCAGTTATTTATTTTTCTTACCTGGTATACTTCGAGATTGTCATCAGATTCACAGATAGGTTCAATGTAGTGCATGTCTTCTGGAACAGAACTGCTCAATGAATCTTTCCTGAAAAAAAAATCCTAAAATTATTCAAAACAACTCGACTCATCTTTATTTGCAAATGACATAATATTTGACAATGAGAACATGAAATTTGCCCATGAAAGGCAGAAATAGACAAAAATGAAAACAGCAAATATGAGATACACACAATGATAAAGTAATCAGACCTGCACTTGGTCAAGGAACCTGCTGAGCAATATTCACTTTCTGCTAAAAGTAATAAAGCTGACTGCCACAACTGACTTTGAGATATAGAATCCAAGCAAGTGCAAATTAAATGGAATAGGTCAATTCAAATGCATCAAATACATTCTGGACACCCGAACTGGTGCCCCTAAAACACTGAACCTGCCAAAAACATGGATCTGGAACTACTTTACTGCAATGGATTAGGAGCAGTGTCAATGCCCATATTTGGCAATTGTTGCATAGAAGTACACACAATTATGCAAATTTTGATTACCTCCTACTTGTTCAAAACAAGTGATATATTATAAGAATCTTACATGGGTGTGAGGAGTGGATGGAAAAATCCGTCCTGAGGGTCACTGAGGGTCCCGAGGGACTGATTTGCCTATCCACCCCTCACACCCATGTAGGATTCTTTTTCTTGCATACCTTTCACTTCTGTGCGTAGGTTTTTAATACTGCAGTCATTTTAGTTGCAGACGTCCGCCATATTGTGATGACACTACAGTGATGTTTAGTGACATCACATAACGTGCTGTGACGTCAACCTTAACCACGGATCATATGAGGTCGTATACAACCAGTGCATTTATCAAACACGTGAAAATATTTGATTTTGGGTAAGACACCAGGGTTAGAACAGAATTTCTATCCGAAGAAAAAACAAAGGATTTCCTTATCTGGTGTGTAAGAACAAATTATCTTCCTTGAAAGAAAATACTAAGAGAGTTGAAATAATCAAGTCATATTTATCATTTTCTGCTGAAAGTAATAAAGCTGACTGCCAATGATGATTGGCTTTGAGATATATATGCAAAGTCAGTGCAGATTAAATGGAATAGCTGAATTCAAAAATACTCCATAAAAGTGGTTGTCTTAGAAAGATACATTCTGGTTATTTTATTGCAGCATTTTTTGACTTGGGGTAATGGACTAATACATGTACAAAATAACACGTAAAACCATTTTAGTACATAAAATTAACCCCTTAGAAGCCAAGAAAAAGCACATCTGAAAATTTTATCTGTTTATGTCATCAAATATATTTCCTTGCAAACTTTTTAAAAATATTTTTGCATACTTTTTAAAAATATTTTTGAATCCTTTTTAAAAATATTTTTGCGTACTAGCTCCTCTAGGATGTCTGATCTGGGTCCACACTGTTTGCAACAATGACCTGTCAAGTAACCAACACACAACAAAGCAGACAGAAATTGTTACACGAATAATCGCATAATCGATCGATAAATTCCACAAAAATGATTATCATTTCTGATTTGCTTTTAATCGATTACTTGATATGTGCAATTTACTACCCAAAGTTATGCCTAAAATAGCTGGATGAGTGGCAAACAGTGCAGACCCTGATGAGACGCCGCATTATGTGGCGTCTCATCTGGGTCTACACTGTTTGCTCAGGCCTGTCTGTTCAAATATACATATGGTAAAGTGTAACATATGGTAAGAGTCATGCTCAGACAGAAAGCCTGACAGGTAAAATAATGACAAAAACCTTAGCGATTACTAATCGATTATCGATCGCAATGGCAGGACTGATAATCGATTATCTTTTCAGATCCGATTAGCCAGCCCTAGTTGTGACAGGGATTTTAAGGGTTAAAATAACCTTTTTCGTTTCTTTTCTTCCTCCATTTTTTCCTCTGTTTGTTCTTCTGTAATTACTTCTTCGTCTGTGTAGTCTGAGTCTGATGGTGTTGGTGGAAATACTTCATCAAACCAATGGTTCCAAATATCTCTTACCCACTCACGAGTGTCATCTTCCGACCTAGAAGATAAATCATAAGCTTTCGAAGTTAATGGAAAAAACAAGCTGGGTAAAGAATATTACTTGTCATACACTAATGTGACTGAGTGTGATTTTTCAGAAAACTGCTTTCTGTCATTTTTTTTCTCAAATAATGATGGCTCTTTATCAGGATTGGTTCGAAATTCAGAAGTCCCTCGGTAGTTCTTTATATACATGCAGAGAGCTATTATTTAGGGATAATTTAGGGCTGACAATTTAGCGAGATTTTTCATATTTCATTTGGAAATGTATATTGTGTAACTGATTATAGTCAACTAGATAAAGCAATTCTAGTGAGGAGCAAAATACCCTTAATAAGATGTTCAAAAAGATATCCCTGAAATATCCTTATTATGCTATGCTTGCTTGCCTGCACTGTGTTTAACCCACAGTGGCCAGAACTATCTCTTCATTAGTCCGAAAGTGTTTGTGCCATTAAAGTTTGACTGCAAGTTCGAAAATATATCAAGACATCATTTTATTCCATGACTCATAGCCAGCCTCAGTAGCTCAGTCAGATGCACCTGACTGGTGATCAAGAAAACATGGGTTCGATTCCTGCTGGGGTCTGCAATATTCTTTCGTGGAAATTGATCATGAAATCTTTTCTACAGTCATTCTCTCCCTTCCACTGATTCAAGAAGGGCAGTTGTCAGCTTCTGGCGAAAGAATGTGCACTGTACTGGTTAACCGCTTATGTATAAGCCTGTCCAGGAAAAGTGCGGAAAGGTAAACTGACCGGCTCAAAAATGACCTAAATAGTGTTGACTGTTGGTTGGTTTGTTGATTTTAGGTTTAACGTCCCCGTCAACACTGTAAAGGTCATTTTGGAGACGTTGCTTCCAATTTTGTGGGACTTTTACCAGACATTGAGATGAAATGACATCTCAAGCCCTGTCACCCAATGAAACCAATAGGGTTTATTAGCATGGACGGTCCGCCTCGCACTGCGGTTCCCGGACAGGCTTAGATCCTCTAAGAGGTTTACCAGTACTAGTGTGTGGGGCGGATTCAGCTCTGCATGGAAGCATCATGCAGCACATGTATTTCTTCAAGCCCCTATGGGCGGGGGCAGAAATAGTGTTGACTGGGCTGTTAAACTCCAATACAAACAAACAAATCCACAAGTCATAACTTTCCTCAGCATACTTACGAGAGGCCTTTTCTAGTGCCATATTCCTCAAAGTTCAGAAGGTTGGGAACGCTTCGTCTGGTGCCTTCTCGGATACGACTGCAAATATACAAGGTGATCAATTAAAGGTTTTATTCAAAACTATCCACAGGATATAAAATCTTTCAAAATCAAATACTCATTACCATATTCAGTTATCTTGGATAAGAAGTGCCTTGAACACTATCCTGGAAGGAAGACTAAATACATCATCTTTCTGAAATGTCACTATTGACTCATGTCTCAGCCTCAAGCCTTTTTTGAAATCTAATCAACCTTTATCCCGCTGAACATGACAACCCCTGCCTTTGCAAACAGTGTAGATCCAGATCAGATGGCTTCCAAAGAAGCCATCTGATCAGGATCTACACTGTTTGTGAACTGAAGGAATACATTGTGTCAAGTAGTTTGATTGGTCGATAATCGGAGCTGGGTGTGGCAAAATTAATTTGTTCAGAAGGATAAGGGTTAACCTTTTCTACTCTGTAAACACCATATTTAACCACTTTTTAATGGCCTTAAAGTCTTGTAAATTATTTACCCATCAGATGCCAATCACAACAATTGTCGTCTTGTTTGTTGTCTGCTGGTAACTTTAAATGTCATTTTTGCAAATAGTGTGGACCCAGATCAGACTGTTCCTCTAGAAGCAGTCTGATCAGGGTCAACACTGTTTGCCTGTATGCAAATATATGTTTTAAATGTTGCTAGAGGATCAGAAGATGACATTTCAGATGCATTTTTTCATGGCATCTTGATGGTAAATTATGTATTTTGGCCACAAATACCTTTGCTCAGAAGAAAAAAGAGTGTTGAACCTGATCAGACTGCTCATTTAAAAGCAGTCTAGTTTGGGTCTACATTGCTTTCTCCGGCTTATTTTTATGACTTTTTGGTGCTGAATATTAAGGTTAAAATGGTTTTTGTTTGTTTGAATTGAGGTTTTATGTCCCTGTCAACACTATATAGGTCATTTTGGAGACATTGCTTTCAATTTTGTGAGACTTTTATCTGATATTGCGATGAAATGATATCTCAAGCCCAACCGCCCAAACAAACTTATAGGGTTTATGTGCAGGGATGGTCCGACTCCCACAACTTTGCCTGGGCAGGCTTAGACCTTATAAACGGTTTACCAGTACTCATGTGCAATGTGTAGTCCGTTTCAGCTCTGCATGGAAATATCTCCAAGCCCGGATGGGTGGGGCCCAAGGTAAACATGGTAAGTACAGACCTACACAAACTGTGTAGATCCAGATAAGATGGCTGACAATATGTCATCTCATCAGGATGAACCCTGCTTGCCACTTGTCATTGATTTTGACAAAATACCTCTATTTACCGGTACAAGAATGGACATGCATGAATTCAAAGATAGCAGAGTCTATTTCAGAAATTCAGGGGCGGAAGGGTTAATATTTCAGCTTATCTGGATGTATACTGTTTCCAGAAATAGATATGTCTGGGTTCAGCATGAAGAGGGTTAACTGAAAGATTTTTTATGGCTGAAATGAAACAGCTAAGCACTCTGAGCTCTTTTTACCACAAATATGTAGTTCCCAAGATACAATGACACCAAAATGTTTAGAATATACAGATAAATGGTGAATTTGTACTTTTTAGTGGAACAAAATTTTTTTTGGGGGGTGGGGGGGGGGGGGGGCACTACAAAATGTTGGATTAATACAGTTATTACTACATAGAATGCTCATTTGTCTATCAGTTGTCAAGTGGTCATTTCAAATCTTTTTTTTTTTTTCAACAAGTCTTTTCATGGTGCATTTCATTAATTTTAAATGAAATAACAAGAAATGTAAGACTGTATTTAATATGATGATTTTAAATGGGGTTTTTGTTTCCTAAAACTGACATTTCTTTTTCCACCTTGTCATGGATACGGCCACATCATATGCTTTCGAACATAAAAATATTTTCGCTTGAATATCATAATAAAATTCTGTCTACTATACCCAGACACTCTGAGCTCCCTCTCTATCTGTCGTGGAATTTTCAGCATGGATTCAGATCTCACTAAGGCTCTTGGCTTTTTACTCAAGAATCTTTCAATGTCATCAAGTCTGGCCATAGTTACTGGCTCCTTCTTTTTCTTCTTTCTGAAAACAGAATTAAGCGGAATCAATGGAGCGTGATAGCTGTGGAGCGTGATAGCTCAGTGGTTAGTGCACTTGCCTCTGATGCTAGAGGTCCCGGGTTCGATCCCAGGCAGCGGCGATAAAAATTTCGGTGTCCAAACACGCTCCACTGGCATCATTTGCAGGGATGAATGTCATAAAGTGCACCGTCCTTCGGATCGGGATGTTCACTGGAGGCCCCCCTGTGCAGGGAGAACCATCCCCTGTGCAGGTTAAAGATCCCTACCGTAATTACATGATTACTGTGTAGGCTTTCATCCTGCAAAACCTGGAGTGTATGTAATATACACCTGCGGTAATGGTCAAATGTGACCGATGCCGTATCAGTAGATAGATAGATAAAGCCATAAGGGTAATGGGAACACCTGGCAGATTTTTCTGCCAATTTTCAAAGGGAGACAACTGAAAAAAAGGGGTCTACTCTTAAAAGAAAGAATTTGCTCCTAAGGTGCAAATTCTTTCCTTTAAGAGTTGACCCCTATTGACATGGAAGACAAAAATACTTTTGCAGGAGTTGCATCTCCTGAAGGTGTATCCATTCCCCTTAAGACATTCCACTTGACATTTACCAACATTCTTTTTTTTTTCTTTTTTTTTCCATGAAAATCAGGCTTGTCATTTCATGTGATTCACCTGCAATGCAGATGATTAAATCATTTGTCATGCAGATAAGATAATTTAAATGAAATGACAAGCTCAGTTGTCTACAAAATATGAAATGAAATAGAATGTAGTCTACTTTGCAACTATTAAAATTTGGTGCATGTACATTTTTGGCAAAATAATATGCTTTCATTGCATGTCTATAAATTTTCTTTCTCAGCATAAAATTTCTCCTGTATGAGGATTTATAGCATAAATTTTGGTCAGTTGGTTGGTCAGTCTGTCGACCGTTCTGTTGGTAGGTCAGCAGAATTGTACCTGTTGTAATTAAGCAACTCTCTTTAGCAAATACAAAATGCTTCACTTAATGTCAGCTTCACTGTGAAAGAGACAGACGAATAATTGAAATATTTAAGAACATTTTATTCACATATGACAGAAATGTAGCTTACTTTTTTGGCAAGAGAACATAAGCTCTTCCTGCTGCTAAAGCCAGTTCTGCTGGGGTTGGTTCCTCTGAAATTTACAGAAGATGTGATGTAGAAACAAAATAAAAATCGATCATTACAGAAAGATGCACTTCATTTCTTGCAGATCAAGCCATGTGTAATTTTTTTTAAAAAAATAAAAAGGCTGCATGTTCTTTGCACAGGAGATATGCGAAATGTAGTCTCAGAATATACAATCTCAAATCAGAATGAAAATCAGAAATGTAGCACAGTCTGTAAAGGTAACAAACATTTCAATGGCATCACGAAAACACAACTATATAATTCTAACCCCTATGGACCCTACTTTTATATAGAAAAACTGGGCTTTACAGGGGTAAACCTTATTTTTCTTATTTCTGCTCTAAAATAAAGATTGTGGATACTCATTAGAACTGACTTGATGAGGCAGTTTTACTGTGTACCCACAACCTATATTTTGAGCAGAAAAATGAAAAATATCACAATTTTTCATCTTAACTTTTTTTTTTGGACAGTAACATTTACAATGCATTTGTGTGTTTTCATAATGGTAGCTGATGTTATCATGTACAAGACAGGTCACTGTTTGAATAGACATCTGTAAATGTCTACAGGTTTGAAAATAATTTTTTCTCTCTAATCAGTAAAGATTACCAATTTATTCCTGAAAGAAGTAGGTCTCTTTTTTAAAGGGCATCCTCTTGTTGAAAAGAAAAACAAAAATTTCAAATAGTGGTGTCTCTTGTGAAATGAATCAGATTTTGAAAACAGGAGTTTAAGAATCCATCCATGGTAAAAGTTCGAGTCAAATCTGAAAAGTTGGATTCAAATCCTGGTAAGTTGGAGTTTAAACTTAAAAAAAAAAACACAAAAAAACTTGAAGTTATGGACTCTGTGAATGACAGAAAGTTGGCCAGGGCCCAATTGTTTAAAGCTACATTAGCTTAACGAGCTCGTTAGTGATCAAAATGTTAACTGTACTAGCAAGTACGCTATCGAATACTCTACTATTTTTGCTGAAAAAAATGTGAGTAGCTTTTGCATTTGCAAAAGCTACTCACATTATTTTTCAGCAAAAATAAAATTAGTTAATGATCAAAGCTCTAGCAGTATTTTGACTAACTACGCTGTTACTATTAAACTTCAAGGGCCAGGTGTATCAAGTTGCCTTAAGTAAGGAGTTACCTTTCTTGGCAGCAAGAACTTGCAGGGCGGTAGGTTTGTACTCTTGTGGTTCTACTCTCTGGAACAATGGAGAAAACATATTGTCAATTATAAAAAAAAACATGTGTAATGGTTATTTTGTACCTATCAGACGATAAAAATCCATAAGATATACAGTATTACAGTGAAATTTCAATTGCTCGAACACCTTTGGGACAATGAAAATGTTTGAGAAAGGGGTAGTTCCAGCCACTGAGGGTTATTCACAGAGCTATGTCAGGAGGAATAATGCTTACATAAAGTAATGGTATGGTGTGTGTACTCATAAGAATTGCCTCACTGAGGCAATTCTAATGAGTACACACAGCATAACTTTTCATAATAAAATATCTTCCTAAATCATACCTCAGGAGGCATAATGCTTGCATAAAGTAAAGGTATGATGTGTGTACTCATCAGAATTGCGTCATCGAGGCGATTCTAATGAGTACACACAGCATACCTTTTCATAATGAAACATCTCCTGAATAATACCTAACTATTTCTTTTCAGGACCTTTGGAAACAACTTTCTAATGAGTACATACAACATACCATCATTGTCTCATCAAGGCATTTCTAATGAGTACACACAGCATACCTTTTCATAATAAAATATCCTCCTAAATCGTACCTTACTATGTCTTTTCAGGACTTTCGGAAACAATTTCCTAGGGACTCAAGAATGTTTTCGAATCTGCCATGGTAAACGAGCCATCAGTGTTCGAGCAAACAAAGTTTCACTGTATGAGCCAGGGCACAGCAAAAGCTACAATAAGACCTGTATGACCAGCAAAGACTCAGATCAGTCTGAACATCTACCTAAGAGGTTTCAAACACCCTTTTTCTGATACCCCTCACATACCTCTTTTCTGATAGCCCTCACATACCTCTTTTCTAATACCTCTTTTCTGATAGCCCTCACATAACTCTTTTCTGATAGCTCTCACATACCTCTTTTCTGATAGCCCTCACCTCTTTTCTGATAGCCATCACATACCTCTTTTCTGATAGCCCTCACATACCTCTTTTCTGATAGCCATCACATACCTCTTTTCTGATAGCCCTCACACACCTCTTTTCTGATAGCCCTAACACACTTCTTTTCTGATAGCCCTCACATACCTCTTTTCTGATAGCACTCACCTCCTTTCTGATAGCTATCACATACCTCTTTTCTGATTGAACTTACATACCTCTTTTCTGATAGCCCTCACAAACCTCTTTTCTGATAGCCCTCACATACCTCTTTTCTGATAGCCCTGACATAACTCTTTTCGGTTAGCTCTTGCATACCTCCTTCAATATCCCTCACATACCTCTTTTATGCTAGCCCTCACATACCTCTTTTCTGTTAGCCCTCACATACCTCTTTTCTGACAGCCCTCACATACCTCTTTTCTGATAGCCCTCACAAACCTCTTTTCTGATAGCCCTTGCAAACCTCTTTTCTGAGTGCCCTCACAAACCTCTTTTCTGATAGCCGTCACATACCTCTTTTCTGATAACCCTCACATACCTCTTTTCTGATAACCCTCATATACCTCTTTTCTGATAGCCCTTGAATACCTCTTTTCTGATAACCCTCACATACCTCTTTTCTGATAGCCCTCGCAAACCTCTTTTACGATAGCCCTCACATACCTCTTTTCTGATAGCCCTCACATGCCTCTTTTCTGATAAACTTCATAAACCTCTTTTCTGATAGCCCTCACATACCTCTTTTCTGATAGCCCTCACATACCTCTTTTCTGATAGCCCTGCCCAAGGTATAAAACTTTTTTTCATGCTCAACTCACTTGTTCATGAAATTAGAAATGCTCATAATTATTAATATACACCCGAACCTCGTTATAGCATGATTCATTACAGCACGAATTCGGATATAACACAGTTTTGGTTTGGACCCCATATTTTCCCCAACCAACATTTATAAATATTATCCAAGGATTCTATCAGGTTTTAAGCACAACAACTTTATTTTCCTTCCACTTTTGACTGCGGTAATACGGTAGCTAACACAGTCTATAACGGTACTTTTTGATATTTATTGCAGACCTCATACAGTATATAAACTTGTTTAGCTTGACATGCATGATAAACATGAACTGCCATCGGCAAAATCAAAGGTGTTGGCTTAGCGAGATAAAGAGATTAAAGAATTCAGTTACGCAACCGGAAAAAATATTTATCACGCTCAGTTAAGGATCACTGCTCAGAAATTTCAAACATCGATGCAGGATGTGATCTGCAATAAAACTGATTTTCTAGAGCCGCAAGTAAAAGAAAGTAAGATTTATTCCAGCTTAAAAGCAAATGATAAAACATATTCATGATCAATTTTGGTGGTAAAAAAATCATTCAAAGACCATGTATGCATTAAAAATCGTTTCAAATGGCTAAAATATTAAGGGTAAGACATTTCAAGGGAAGTAATTCAAATATCTCTAAAGCACTGACCATTGTCCGGTTCCAAATCCTAACTTGGTAATTTTACCATTGAAATCAATTAATGATACTGTAGTTCGGTACGGTACCAGATGCTCAGTTACAACAAAGTTAGCCTGGAACCAGCTATCAAAATGGCGGCATGCTCGCTCTCAGATCGGATGATTTTCTGGATATAAACATGGTTTATCAGCTGGTTTCGACTAAAGAAACTTGTTTGACTTGATGGGCCATGGTATTTAGTGCCATTGATTAGTTCTTAACACATTTTAGTCGGGAAATACGGTTATTAACCGGACCGCACATCATCTTGTTTGGAAAACTGTTGATCACCATAGTGTCAATGGTTGATCTGTGACTAATACGGTCGGCGTTTATAACACAATTCAGTCAACTAACAAAGTCCGTTGGTTGGACCCAGAGTTCCATGTTATAATGAGATTGAGGTGTACAAACAAATGAGGCAATTTGCCTGCTCAGATCAGCAAAGAATGTTGTTTGTCCTGCTAATAAATTTTAAATGTCTTTTAAAATTTATGAGCAGGACAAATTTCATGCTCGAGTAAATCGACTCAATCGAGCATGAAAAAAAAAGTATAACCTGGGACCGGGGTCACAGTAGCACACTCATATGATCAGTGATGATGCACAGTCCGATATGAGTCTTTGCTAGACACACGAGTCATTTCTTATTTTGTCTTGCACTGGCTCAGATACCTTTGTTTAATTTCCACACGAAATGGAGTTTACATAATGACATAAGTGAGGTCCAGACCTATTATCGCCCTCTCCAAGATGTGCAATGTAAGCACAAATTTTCTTAGGAACTTAACCATAGTTTAACAAGAGCTTGATACGTATATAGACACATAAATTTAATTGAGAATGGTAAATTCTATGATCATTTATGAACCAGTAGTCATTGACTATATCAGTTAAACTGCAAATCATCAATCTCCTCTCTGGCTTTCTTTTTAAGCTGAATGAGTTTCCAATTTTCGAATGTTAATGTAAATTAAGAGCTCCTCATTAATCTTTACCACTCTCTAGGCTAATTTAGCAGAGGACAAATTGTTGATATTTTTCTTATTTTTTCCAGA
Source organism: Lucinisca nassula (assembly GCA_963580285.1). Taxonomy (NCBI): domain Eukaryota; kingdom Metazoa; phylum Mollusca; class Bivalvia; order Lucinida; family Lucinidae; genus Lucinisca; species Lucinisca nassula. The sequence continues at coordinate 90,880,252 of OY757019.1, read as the reverse complement.
AAACAGGACTTTACATCTCATGTAAATTGTCTCCATAGGAGACAATTTACATGAGATGTCAAATCCTGTTTTCTGGGAAAATTTGAAAAATATTTCAAAATGTCACCTGCTGTGAAAAAATACCCAGCATGCAGAGCATTAATGGGTAACAAATACACCTTCAGGGGTGGGAACTCTTTCCAGAGTGGTTTTTTTTCTGTCTCAGGTGAGGCAACTCTTCATTACGATAACACACCCGTGAGAAAAATGGCGTCTATCTTAACTGTAGAACTAACATTTTTCAGATGAAAATGTTTGATATTTTCCTATTTCTGGTCCAAATATAGATTGTGAGTGCTCATTAGGGGCAGTTTCAGTGAGTACCCACAATCTATGTTTTTGAGCAAAAATATGGGTAATAATGAATACCCCCGTAAACACTAGTTTTCTCTATATAAAGTGGGGTTTAGGGAGATCTTCATTTCATAGACTTGTTCAGATGTATTTTTGTCTCCCATATCCACAACAGTCTACTCTGACAGGAGCATATTCTTTTCTGTAAGGGTAGACCCATTTTTCAGAGGAAATATCTTTGTAGAAAAGCAAACAGGAAGTTCCCAAATGTTGTCTCCCTTGAAAATATGGTGGCAAATATGTAGCTTTTCTGCGTAAGGGGAATGGATACACTTGGCGAAATTTTCCACCATTTTCAAAGGGAGACAGCTTTCGGGACTAGCTGTAAACTCTGGCCCATAGAAAAAGGGGTCTACTCTTAAAAGAAAGAATTTGCTCCCCAGGATGAAATTCTTTCCTTTCAAGCATTGACCCCTATTGACATGGGAGACAAAAATACTTTGCAGGAGTTGCCTCCCATGAATGTGTATCCATTCCGCTTAAGGCATAGAGTCCTAGTTCCAATCAGTATGTATCTTGCTACCTTAATTTCCTCAATGGCCTCCTCTTCCTGTGTCTGTGGTTCAACATCGGCTTGTTTCTGTCGTAACTTCATCTGTCGAATGTTTTGTTTCTGCAGCCTGATCTGTGTAAGAAATACAATAAATATCAAAATCTACAGTAAAAGGCACATTCAGTGGCATCCCTCTCAACAACAGCCACCTCCATATACCAGCCAGGTTTTGAACTCACAAAATTGTGGTCATCTCCCTGTAACAGCCAATTTTATATATTCCCACTGGCGGCTGTTGTAGACAGGTTGCACTGTAAATAAATATAATTTCCTACTACAGTATTTGGGTTTTTACTTCAATTTATGTTTATGGAGCCAATATAGTTGAAAACAGAGAAAAACTCTTAAGATCTTGTACTTTTTGTGGGACAACTTCTTATTTGTAACCAAACAAGACACAACAGCATAAAAATATTATAATTACTCTAAACAATGGAGTGCCTTACATACTAGGATCTCACTACAAGTCATATCAGTGTTACTCTGGCACTACAGCGCCATTACTTAGAATACTAATGCCATTTGTCAATGCTGTACCTCTTTCATGGCCATGTTATAATCCTGTGGCACCATAAGTGTGTCATCTTCCAACTCATCCATCTGGGGAGCTGATAATGACCGCCTGTAAGTGAAAAAAATAAATGAAAAGGTCACCTGGATAAGTTGAGGCTTTGCAAGTGAAAAAGAGGTTCTATGTGCATGTCCTCTCAGCGAAGTCTCTAATTAGTCTAAATACAAACTTAGTCACACTACAAGTTCCATAGACCCAGATAAGAGGGGGTATCCACATATTATTTTTCTTATTTCTGCATAACAATATATGTTGTAGGTACTCTTTAGAAGCGCCGTGTCGGGGCACTTCTAATGAATACCCACAACGTATGTTTTCATGCAGAATATCAGAAAATTTTCAGATGAAAAAAAGCTTTTGTCTGTTGGAATTCAGGTTTTACATCCCCATCAACACTATAAAGGTCATTTTGGAGATGTAGCTTCTAATTTTGTAGGACCTTTACCAGACACTGAGAAAAGATACCCTATGGCAAAGACAAACCAATAGGGTTTATATGCAAGGACTCCCACCACTTTGCCTGGGCAGGCTTAGACCTTCTAGACTGTTTTCCAGTACTCATGTGTGGTCAGTTTCAGCTCTGCATGGAATCACCGAGCAGCCACATAGAGGATATTTACTGGATACCAAAAATATTTCATTGAGTGTGTTGAAAACATCATAATTTTTACGAGTGCGAAGCACTAGTGAAAATTCCGATGTTTTCAACACATGAGATGAAATACTTTTGGTATCCGCTGAAAAAAATTAGTGTTCTTTTTATTTTATAATTTATTAGGACACTTACGGTAAATGATCGAACCGAGACGGTGACGTCACAATTTTGAACTGGCTAGATGACGTCACAAGTGTCAGTTTCAAAGCATAAACAAATCGCCATTTTGGATTAAAGAATACTTTTGAAGGTATGTTGCAGAATGCGTTGTGCTTATTTAAAGTCCATTTTATTTTTGAAGGCTCTAAGTGACATGCACCCGGGGCCAGCCACTGTGTCTAATCGATTCCATGTGTAGCAGTCAGTCGCGGTCGCGGTCGTTTTTTAACGTTGAAAAAAAAAAAAAAAAAAAACACGCTGATTTGAGCACAAATTTCCCTAGAAACTACTTCCTCGCACAAATTCAGTAAACTGGTAAGTCTTGTCCGTAGACCATTTGTAACAAAGACAGCTAAGCCTAAATCTGTGAGGGAGCCTTTAAATTGTGCCCGTGATATGTGTTGTTCAAAATCACAGCGCTGTTGTTGTCAGATATGGTGCCTGTTCATTCAAATTTAATGCCACACTTCAGAATATATTCTAAATGTATAAGGAATTATTATTCTTAGTAAATAAAAGGAAAAATTAACCTTTTTTTTTTTTTTCGACCAGAACGTAAACAAAAAAGTATTTCCGGCACGCAACAGTGAAATGATATAAATGGTATCAATCACAAGTGAAATGATACAATATCATTTCACTTGTGTTTGATATCATTTTTATTTGTTTCAGATATGCATTGATTTCACTGCTAAGTATAAAATAAATCTATTTCTCCAGGCCCTGATGGATGGGGGCCCACTTTATCTGGCCCTATGTTGTAACAACCTTCTCTGAAAGCATGAAGAAGCTTTGTGTCAACCTCCATCCATATGCTTACAGATAAGACTTTAATTAAACTGTGCAGATACACAGGCTGATCTGAGTGTTTGCTGGGCAAACATGCCTGCACTGCATGGCCCAACTAAGCACTGTCATGAACAAACCTGTCTTCAGGGCTTTTGACTAGGTAAGACACAAACCCTTCTGATCAGCTACATAGATAACCATAAAAGCCCTAAAAATTCGAACACGCAGTGAACGTGTTGTAACATTCCTAAAATTTTAACAAATCTGTTTCATGATCCAGAGAGGAGTCCAAAAAGTACAGACGGAATGGCAAACAGCAATGACAGTGTAGACCCTGATCAGACTGCTCCTTCAGGAGCAGTCTGATCTGGGTCTGCGCTGTTTGCTTAGGTCTGTCTGTACCAATACTGAGGGTCTGTCTGTCCCAATACTGAGGATCATTACGGTAGCAACAGTCTTGAAATTCTAGACAGAGAAAATAAAGAGGTTTTGCACAATCTAAAAAGCAAAATCTTAAATGTGGATTAGACTGCAAGAGTTTGTAGGGCTATCTATCCGATAGATGGTGCATGTCAGGATACTGAAATTTTATCATCACTGCTGGGGATGGAACCACTGCCGGAGATCAAACCTGGGGCCTCTAGCATCAGAAGCAAGTGCAAAAAAAGCTGAGCTGTCACACTCCTGTACATTATTTATACAAATGACAAATACATGCCATGGGTCAATTCAAATAAGCAGACATTACATTGTATAACTTATATTTTCAGAACTGGCACTTTTTCTAAAAGTTAATGGTGTGGTCCTCTAACTGGGAGGTGACTTTAATTAAGCAGTGTTGGCTTCCTATCTAATTATGAGCTGATAATTTTCAACCTCTCAAACCAATTCTTTCCCTGTAAAATAGTTCTGCACACTTCCTATCTACTGAGACAGCACCTGTGTGTTATACTTATGCATTCATATTAAAATTAAAGTGGAGTAAAAATATTTCTAATGTTACAAACTATAGATTGGAACTGTTACCAGAGAGGAACAGTCTCCTAGGAGGAACAGTTACAAAGTGGTGTGAGTCGGATCATCCCTTTAACCCTAGGCGTTTTTTGGGCAGTAGGGCTTGACATGTCATTTCATCTCAATGTTGGGTAAAAGTCATAGAAAATCGGAAGCAACTTCTCCAAAATGACCCACCTAATGTTGTCAGGGATGTAAAACTTCAACAAACCTGAAAGAAACAGTTATCTGAGAGGAACAGTTATCTGAGAGGCATAGTTACCTGAGAGGAACAAAGCAAGGAAATATTTCAGAATCATCTGGTTCTCTCCTGGCTTTGGCAGAGGTTGACTTCAGGCTGGCTTCCAGTTCTGCTTGTTCATCTTAGAAAAGAAGCAAACATGAATGATAATTGTGATTTAGTAAGGTTCAAATTTCGGGAAAAGAATTCACTCCAACAAAAAATAACTCCTATTTTTCACGTAAATGGCAAATAGAATCTTCTACCTTATTGTACCATATTCTACCTTTCCGTATTGGGACAGGTCTGTTTTAAATTTTCGGAGTGTCTGTTTTTGTTGTTGCTGCTGTTGCAACTTCTTTATAAAAAAATCTGTATTTGTGCTAAACAGCACAAGAAATTGTGTGTATTTTTAGCAGACACCACAAAAAATTCTGTGGTGGCCGATAATGGAGTACATTGATTGCCAATGTCTATTTTATGCGGTACTTGTCATAAAAGGGATATGATACATTACACAGAATGCTTTGTGTCCTAATTTTACAAACACAAAGAAAATAAAAGGATAGACATTAATACATGTATATCTGAAGGCCTGTGCTTGATGGAAAGTTCTGTCCTCTTATAAACTACATTTACCGTAATTATTCTAAGTATTGGGACAGACAGGCTTAAGCAAACAGTGCAGACCCAGATCAGACTGCTCCTGGAGGAGCAGTCTGATCAGGGTCTGCACTGTTTGTCATTCAGTCTCCACTTTTTGGACTCCTTGCTGGATCGCGAAATAAACTTGTTAAAATGTTAGGAGAGTTGAGCAAGTCCTGAAGGTGTCCAAATTTTTTGGATTTTTTTTTACAGTACATGTAGCATTTTGACCCAGTTTTGAAACTGTAATTGTCAATGACAGAACTTTCAGCTGACTTAGCCTGCAGATGGCTTGTATTGGGAGAATGTTTTATAAATTAAATTTTAAAAGACTTTTTCTATAGTCTCCTACAGTCAAGTAATGGAGGGGGAGGGGTTGGAGACAACAAAAGATGGGTTTATGTACATCTTGTACTAGCTACTGCACCTCATATTGAAAACAATTTGCAAGCTTCTATAACATAGCTTCATCAGACTAAACAAACAGTATCCATCCAAACATCTGAAGCCCCCGCCCATAGGGGCTTGAAGAAATATATGGGCTGCATGATGCTTCCACGCAGAGCTGAATCCGGCCCGCACACTAGTACTGGTAAACAGCTTAGAGGATCTAAGCCTGTCCAGGAACCGCGGTGCGAGGCGGACCGTCCATGCTAATAAACCCTATTGGTTTCATTGGGCGACAGGGCTTGAGTTGTCATTTCATCTCAATGTCGGGTAAAAGTCCCACAAAATTGGAAGCAACGTCTCCAAAATGACCTTTACAGTGTTGACGGGGACGTTAAACCTCAAATCAAACAAACCATCCAAACATCTAAGCAAATATATTTTTGTTTTCTTATTTTTCAGAGAAAATAAAACAACATGGGATACATGAAATTTCAAGCCTGGTTTTCTCTGACTGATGAGAAACAAAATAATAGATAATGATGTCTGCTCTGTAAGTTTGTATGGTGCTTAAAGGGTTGATACAGAGAGAGTACCAGGTTTGTGTCTTTTGATATCAAGTTTATCAGGCAAGGCTTCGAGAACGCTTGTAGAATCGCAAGGCTTGCCGAGCGATTCTACATGCGTTCTCTAAGCCGAGCCTGATAAACTTGATATCAAATGACACGAATCTGGTATTCTATTTATCAGTTTATCCCCTTCTACACTGTTAAATTAACAATTTACGATCAGTTATTGATGATCCTCAGTGCATACGAGCATTCTAGCAGTCGATATATTTAGTATCAGCTGACCATGTTTTCCAATGATATATTTTTTTTTCAGGTAATTTTTCCATTTTTCCCAGTAACAATAACATTTTTGTCATTTTTCCAGTAGTCCGGTTCATTCGTAAAAGTGCAATGTCACGTTGATGTGATAAAGCTCTCTTGTCCTGAGATAGCATATCTTTATCAGGTCAATGGGTTACAATGCAATATATATTGGGGGTAACTGATAAAAAGTAATGCTCTGTGAGTTAAGGGTTAAAGTACATAAGAATCTTGTTATTCTCTTCCTTCTGCTGATTCAAGAAGGGCAGTCTGGCGAAAGAATGTGCACTATACTGGTTAACGGCCCAGGAAAGTGTGAATAGGTAAACTGACCGGCTCAAAAATGACCTAAATAGTGTTGACTGGGCAGTTAAACTCCAATACAAAGAAACAAATATAAGAATCTTACATGGGTGGGAGGGGTTTATAGAAAAATCCATCACAAGGTTCAATGTAGGACATCATGAGGCCTATCAAGTGATGTCAGACAGTGATCTCGTGGGACAGATTGTACTATCTACTCCTCCCACCCATATAAGACTCTTTTTCATGCATACAGGTACCTTTCATTTCTGAGAGTGGATATTTTTAAAATACAGTTACTTCAGTTGTCGACATCCGCCATATTTTGATAACAATAATGTGGTGTCTTTGATGTCACTGTATGTACAGTGACTTCAAACTTAACAACATTACATGTGATGTCCTATTCAACCAGTGCATATAAAACTTGTGAAAATTCTCGATTTTTATCCTATCCCTGAGTAGGATAACCTGGGTAGGATAGGAATTTCTGTCCCATGGTTATGTCCAGGATTTCTTATCTGGTGGGCAAGAAATAATTTTAAATATTTTTTTTTTGCAGTTTCCAAATGGTTGAATCTAACATCAATGAGTCCAAAGAAAATCTTTCAAGCTTGATTCATTACGAAAACACGCCTACACAAATACAGTGTAAATTTTACTGCTTTAATTCTTCTAAAAAAACAATTTTTTTAGAAGAAAAATTGCGATATTTTTCTTATTTTTGCTCAAAACATAGATTGCGGGCACTCATCGAGGCAGTTCTAACGAGTATCCACAATCTATGTTGTAGAGCAGAAATAAAAAAAATAAGGTTTACCCCTGTAAACCCCAGTTTTACGATACAAAAGTGTGGGTTCAAGGTGGTCAAAATTATATAGGCATGGTTTCGTGATTCTTACCTTTAGCTAGACTATCTTCCTCTGTTTTGAGAGAAGCATAAGGGTTGATCCTGCCTTCTTTAATGTCCATTTCTCTCTGTCTCTTAGCAACAACATACTCTGTCAGATCCTCACATGACCTGTGTTCCCTTGTCAGGACTCTGGAAATACACAACACATTCAAATATATATTGGTAGACTGATTCATTCACCATATTTGCATTATTTGCTGGCTCCCAGCTTGCACATTGTCAATATTGGAAAAACAGGTAACCAGACCCCCCTGACCTTTCAAGGTCAGGGGGGTCTGGTTACCTGTTTTTCCAACACTGATAACGCTCAGACCAGGAACCAGCAGATAATGCAAATAAGGTGAATATGCTCTAATAAATTCATAATTTTAACCCTTTTTGTACCAAATGGAATCTTCTTCTTCATATACAGCAGAAGTCCACACCAAAATTTAGGGATGTCAGGTTGTGTTTTCTTTAAAATTTATTTGTAAAATAGCTGAATTTTTTGCAAATAGTGTAGGTCCTGATCAGATGCCGTGTTCTGCGGCGTCTGATCTGGGCCTGCACTGTTTGCCAGGGTAACATTTTTGGTACAAAATGGGTTAAAGTAAAATATCTATATTCTGTCAGACTTTTTTGTTCTTCTGTGAGCATTTTGTTTGTAGCTGACCTCTGAAAACTTTCCCAACTTTTCTTAACACTATACCACTAAATCCACTTATTAGGAAGACGTGTCATATAAGATCATGGGGAGTTATCCAAAATGTCCAAAATGACATATACATGTACAGTAAAAATACCACTCTCAAGACCACCTAAAATTATGTCTAAATCTGCTTTTAAAGCTTATTGAGAAGGTTTCAGTTATTCTTTCTTTGTATTCTCTACACCCATTGTCTCCACTTAAGAGACCATCTTTGGGACTGTTCAAAAGTGGTCTTGAAGCCCACAAGTCCTCCCAAAGGTGGTCTTAATACAGGAGTTATACTGAATATGTACAGACTTGTTATTGTGATCTTCCTATTCCTCTGATGATTTCTTGTCTTCATGTGAAGTACAGTTGACTCTCATTATCTCAAACTCTGATATCTCAAACAATGGTTTAAGTCAAATTAAATTTTGTGCACTGTCTTTAATTTTGGTATATGTTCCTCAGATTTCAAATCGTTTTATCTCAAACTTCTGTTATCTCGAACCAAATATTCCAGTCCCTTGGAGTTTGACATAACGAGAGTTGACTATATGTAAACACTATCAATCAATTCCCAAATACAAGTGAAGGTAGATATAATTAACCCACAGCGTCCATCAGAGAGAATTATCAACAATTAACCTTTAGCTCCCATCACAGCCTCATCACAAGCCATGAGGACAAATATATCTTTTCCTTTGTCAACATTTTCAGTTGTTGCAAATGATCCCTATCGTCTCTCATTTTTATTTACTTTTAGAGATATTTCCTTTCTACAGAAACATTTGCTACTGATGTGCACATTTCTAATGATGTACAGTCAAACTATAACCTTTATCCCACTGTTCACAACAACCCCTACCTTTGTAGACAGTGTAGATCCAGATTCTGAAGAAGCCATCTGATCAGGATCTACACGGTTTGATATTCAGTTTGTGTATTTGCATGAATAAATTACATCAAGTAATCTGATTGGTTAAAAGTCAAAAATGGATGTGGTTTAATTAATTATGCAGTGGGATAATGGTTAATAACTTGAACATCTCTGGGACCATGCATTTTTGATTGAGATAGGGGTAGTTCAAATTACTGAGGTTTACTCATATTAAAGCATAATGGGGCTCACATAAGGATATTTTACAATCTTCTATAAAATAAAAGTTTATTGCATCTACTCATTAGAATGGCCTCATTGAGGCAATTCTAATGACTGCACACAACATACCTTTTCAAGATAAAATCCACATATAATCCTAAATAAGGTTGTTTGTTTAAATGATTTGAGGTTTAATGTCCCCGTCAAAACTGTATAGGTCATTTTGGAGACATTGCTTCCAATTTTGTGGGACTTTTACCCGACACTGAGATGAAACGACATCTCAAGTCCTGGCGCCCAATGAAACCAATAGAGTTTATATCCATGGAAGGGCCGACTCTCACCACTTTTCCTAGGCAGGCTAAGAATCTCTAAGCAGTTTACCAGTATTCATGTGCAGTCCATGTCAGCTCGGCGTGGAAACATCATGCAGTCCAATCTATTTCTTCAAGCCCCGATGGGCGAGGGCCACCTAATTAAGGTTAAATTTCGCTATTAAGACCACCTAAAATTAAGACTAATTCTCCTCTAAAAAGCTTATGTCGTAGGTTGCAGCTATTCTTTTGTTGTGTTTTCTGCACACCTTGTCCTGTGGTCATGGACCACCATCGGAACTGTTCAAAAGTGGTCTTAAAGACCACTTTTGAACAGTCCCACAGGTGGTCTTAATATAAGAATTTTACTGTACATGGATATCTGGAGCTTTAGGAAATATTCTCAAGAGACTACTGAAAAAGTTCGGCTTAGCCATGGTAAATGAACTATCCGTGTTCGAGTTATCGAAATTTTACTGTAGCTACCTCTCTAAATGTTGTTGCTGCTCCTTGTCTTTCTCCACAATTTCTAGATCTTCCTCTTCTTCTTCACTCTCTGACGATTCCTCCATCATCTCCTGTAACTCCTTCTCCTGAGGTCCTGCTGTCGCTCTCTGGTACTCCGGGAACAGTACATCCTTCACCTTGGCCGGGGCTACGTCAAGTTTGGGAGGAGCTGGATCCCAGTACAGACGAGATTCGTCAGCTTTTATTGGCATGGAGGAACCTTCCACTGTAAACTGTGGCTGATCAAACTGTAAAACAAATGCAAAGCTCTAAGTATGACTGAGTATCAGAATAATGAGTCCCTAGGAAATTCTTCCAGAGCTCCAGATTAAAGTCAAAAGAAAAAAAAAAGAAAGGATATTTTTTAAGGGGGATGGGAATACTTGCCAGATTATTCCACCATTTTTCAAAGGGAGACTACTTTTGAGACTTCCTGTTCTCTTTTCTATAAGCTCTGTCTCATGGAAAAAAAGGTCAACTCTCAAAGGAAAGAATTTGCTCCTCAGGAATTCTAAAGGAATTCTTATCTTTTAGAGTTGACCCCTATTGGCATGAGACAAAAATACTTTTGTAGGAGTTGCCTCCCCTGAAGGTGTTCCCATTCCCCTTAATTTTATCTTTGTGCACTCATTAGAATCACCTCGATTCTAATTAATGCATACAACATATCTTTATGTTATAAAAAAATCAAGAAGTTATAGCTTAATCATTCTGACCTGACTCTATGAATAACCCTCAGAGGCTCAAACTAGCCCTGTACAAATTTTCATGGCCCCCAAAGAAGTTCAAGCCATTGAAGTTAAAGAATACAGTGAAAAGACTTTTGGGGCCATGAAAATTTGTTCGAGACAAGGGTAGTTTGAGCTAATGAGGGTTATTCATAAAGCCATGTCAAAAGAATAATGCTTAAATTAAAGAAAGGTATACTGTGCATACTCATTAGAATTGCCTCGTCGAGGTGATTTTAATAGGTACACAGAATATAAGTTTCCAACACACGACATACCTTTCAATAAGGAAACATCTTCAAACTTATACCAAACTATGTCTTGGTGGGTCTGGACCTATGGAAACAATTTCCTAGGGACTCAAAAATGAGTTCAAATCAGCCATGGTAAAAGAGATATTGGTGTTTAAGGGGAATGGGAACACCTTCAGGGGAGGCAACTCCTGCAAAAGTATTTTTGTCTCCCATGTCAATTTGGGTAAACTCTTAAAGAAAAGAATTTGCTCCTAAGGAGGAAATTTTTTCCTTTAAGAGCTGAATCCCTTTTTCCGTGGACAGAGCTTATAGAAAAGCGAACAGAAAGTCCCGAAAGTTGTCTCCCCCTGAAAAATGGCAGAAAAAAGTGCCAGGTGTTCCCATTCCCCTTAAGCCACCGAAGTTTCACTGGATATCACACTGACATTGAATGTAACTTTCAGAGTGGAAAAAAATAAACACTTTTTCCCATTGTCAGATGGTCAGTGGTCCTATCACTGTGCAGTTTTAATTCTCACTGAAACTGTATTTGTGACAGCATATTCTGCGATATACTGGCGGAAACCTGACATCACTACATAACTTTGCTTTACGTTTGTTTTTATGCAGCTCATAGTGCTTGCCTCTTTTGAGCAAAATAGTACAATTTTTAACAAAACAACTGAATAAGTTGCTTGAAAATAGGTATAACTGTATTGAAAATTGTCATTTGGGGAGGTAAATTGGGGGTTTTATGGGCTTAAATTCCATTTTAAGGCTCCACTGGCACGTCACCATAATCTAAATTTCCAATCGTAAAATCGCTGATTTACCTCCCCAAATGACAATTTTGAATACAGATATCCCCTAAGTAATACAAATTTTGTCATGCATTTTGTCATCTATACTTACAACTTGTTCAGCTCTCCATTGCCAAGCCTCTAATGTATCATCTTGTATCTTGGATTCCTCCACTTCCTGAAGAACTCTTCGAGCAGCGGCTGATATTCTCGCTTCACTGTCCGCTTTTTCTTCCTGTATACGAGACAGGCGTGATCCTGGCACCGAACTATCATCTATAGTGCTGGGTCCTGCACTTCCAAACTGTAATATTTACAAAGGAAAATATTACTTCCCACTTGTTTTACTTCAACTCTATACCAAATTTTCGACCCTCGAAAATTTGGTAAAAGAGTTGAAGTAAAACAAGTGGTTGGTTATTATTATTCCCTTATGGAAAAAATCTAAAATTGGAAAATATTACTGATTGGTTCAGTTTTGGAAATTTAATGGACAATCAACACTATTTAAGTCATGTTGAGCCAATCAGTTTACCTAACCACACTTTTCTTAGGCAGCCTTATATATATTAAAGCAGTTTACCAGCACAGTGCCAGAAACTGATAACAGCTCTTCTAAAATCAGTGGAAGGGAAAAAATGACTGTAGAAAATATTTCACAATAAATTTCCATGTTGCCGGACCAGGTGGTGATCAAGCCCACGACTTCCTGATCAACAGTCTGACAGGTTTCCAACTTAGCCACTGTGGATGGCTTAAAATATGACTGATTACTTGACTGAGGGAACAAATACCATATTCCTCCCATTCAGCACCCCAGGTGCTTCAAACATTAGAAAAAGAGGGGCGCTTATTAGAGACAAAATCTTACCAGAATGGAGAGTTTAAAACCCATTACACATGGTAGTTTTCAATTAGAATATGGTGGAATCATGACATATTAAGTACCAAATGGTCAACACAGACACTCTGTAATAGCAGGGAGTGTAGAAAGACCTTGCCTGATAAGATTTACAGCAGACTGATATGGCAATGATTCACGGGGCTCAAATCTTTACTTTAGGTAATCCAAAATATTTTTCCTCCGACAGCTGAAGGGGCACTTATCATTTTGTTCTTGGAAAAACAGTCAGGGAGCACTTATAGGAGCAGGCGTGCTAAATGGGAGGAATAAGGTAACAATAAAATGGTGTCCACAGAATACTTTTTCTCACTGTTTCAGTTATCTTATATCAGTAAGTAAATTGACCTCTTTTAAAAAGGAGACACATTGCATACAGAAACCTACTTTGACATGCAGAAATGGAAAAGACCAAACTTATCCCCCATCCACACCACCTACCCCAATGAGATGCTCATAAACCTTTTTACAATGTGGTTCATTACAACATGATTTCGGCTATAATACTGTTCCAATATGGATCACAAAAATGCATTGATCATATAGCAAAATGATCATAATTTTTCTGTATAATCTATTCATTTTTGCAAAAATGCATTGATCATACAGAAAAATGACCATAAATGGTCATTTTTCTATATAATCTATACATTTTTGTTTGGATATAACACTGTTGTTGAACTAACACAGTTTCTGCTTTGATCCTAACAACATAGTATAAATAGTTTGTGGTGTATCCTTACAAAATATACTAGCAAAATTTTTCAAAATGATGTTAATCTATTGTATGTGGGAAACCCCTTATGGAGTAACTTGGCAAACAGAGCAGGCCCAGATCAGATGCCGCAGAATGCAGCGTCTGATCACGGCCTGCGTTATTTGCTTACCGAATTTTCCATCAAAAATAGAATAAAAACGAAAATATATGCCTGACATCCCTTATATGACAAAAGGACTTGTCCAACATATAGCAATGGAAGAGTCCACTAGCATACAATGGGTTAATGAAAACCAACATACCCTGAATCTCTGTTCTGGCATAGCAAACTGGTATCTACTCGGTGTATGATATTTTCTCCCCAGGTTAGCAAACTCCCCTGGCAGCTGATACTCTGTCGTCACGGTACAGAAATGGTGGACATTCTTTGAGGGGCGTGTCTCTTCCTCATCTTCCTCTTCTCGCTTACGTTTCTCGGCAACAGGTTTCCATGCCGACAGGAATGATACAGATGTGGAGTAGACAGGTGCCTTTGAAGTCTGAAATATTACAATTGTAATTGGATGGAATATTTTTTCAACATGAAACAGCAATGAAAGACTTTTTCTGATCTACCATTGTATGGATCATGTTTTAACTCATTGTATGCAGGAAACCCCTAAAGGGGTACCTTAGCAAACAGTGCAGGCCAAGATCAGATGTCGCAGAATGTGGTGTCAGATCAGGGCCTGCACTATTTGCTGAAAGAATTTTCCATCAAAAATAGAACAAGAGGGCCCAATGGCCCTATATCACTCACCTGTGTACCAGAAAATCATTAGTGATGTTTAGAATGCCCATCAGGGCTGGAAGAAATATATTGGGTTATATGGTGCTTCCATGCAGAGCTGGAACCAACCGCACACAAGTACTGGTAAACAGCTTAGAGATTCTAAGCCTGCACAGGAAAAGTAGTGTCGGTTGGACCATATTAAACGAATTGCTATCATTGGGCAGCAGAGTTTTAGATGTCATTTCATCTCAATGCTGGGTAAAATTCCCACAAAACTGGAAGCAATGTCTCCAAAACAACCTACACTGAGTTGAGGGGGACGTTCAACCTCAAATCAAGAACAAGGAGATGTAACTGGAAAATCACTGGTCAGATTCAAGTCAACTTCGAACTCGCTCAAGATTTTATGCTTATCATCATCAATGGATTTTTGATTAATGTGCAGGTACAGGGTCCACATAAGTGGGCCCCCTTCCAGGTAGCTGGCTTGCTGCACGCATGGCAGATCTTACACCAGATCTCCAGGCCTATCTATCATGAGGATTGATAGCAGAGAGCTCCCATTCTCTGCAATCTCTTTCTATTAGCTGCTTCCAGGTCCTCTTGGGCCTTCCAGGCCCCCGCTTTCCACCTACCTGTATGTCACAGGCAGTCTTGACTGCACCGTTGGAGCGTTCCACATGTCCATACCAGCAGAGCCTCCTCTCTTTCAGGATGAGATCCAGGTCCTCAATGCCAAGACACTCCAGTAACTCACTGGACCTGATGGTGGCAGTGTCCTGTGGCTTGACATTGCAGATCTGTCAGATCATTGCCCTGTCATTCCGCTGAAGATGATGGAGGTTTGGCTTTGTCAATGGTCATGTCTCACTGGCACTGAGCATTGTGCTCCGCACACAAGAGCTGTACACAAGGCCACGTGTCTTGAACGAGAGGTGGGGGGAAGAGAGAACTGGTAGCAACTCCTTGAATTTCTTCCAGGCTGTTTTCACATGTGTTGTGGTTGAGAAGTCGCAACCACAAGCTGCTGATAGAATATCAACTAGGTAGCAAAAGGAAGCTACAACCTCCAACTTGTCGGATCCGACTTGGACTTCCCTCTGTGGTCTGCCATCTAAGTGTCGTGCAGTTCCTTGGCACCGTGTACACCTGTAATCAGGGTCCTCTATCAAGCGCTTGAGCCCACTGCATTTCTTGTGCACCCAGAAATTGCAGCCATTACAAAAGATACTGTTGCTGCCCACTCCAGCGCGACATACAGTGCATGGGAACTGGCCTGTACTCTGCAGGAGGTCCACAACTGAACCACAGATCATGATCTTTGTCTTTCCTGCATTCACTCTCAGCCCTTTCGCCTCAATTGCGTCTTTCCAAGTTAAGAGCCTCCTGACACATTCTTCAAGGGATTCAGCTATGATGACAAGGTCATCAGCATACAGGTCCTCCCAGGGGACTCCAGAGCGGAACTCGCATGACAAGGCTTCAAGCACAATGATGAAAAGCAGTGGGCTGAGAACAGAGCCTTGATGAACACGCACCTTCACTTCGAATTCTTCACTGTAACCATCACCAACACGGACACGGCTCCGAGCATTAGCATACATCCCTTACAATCTACGTCGAGTTCGAATTTGGGCTGCACGGGACAAATGGCTTGTCCTCTTTACCAAAAGTTACAAAATGATCCAATCAAAAACGGCTGAGAAAAGCTGGAGACACCATTTTTCACTTATATTTATGCTCAAGGGCAGATAACTCCAAAGCTGTTTGTCCCGTGCAGCCCAAATTCAAACTCGACGTAGACTGTAAGCCACTCCTGGTTATCTGCAAGTTTGATGAAGATCGGATCAGAAATGGCCTGATCAGCCAAAAAACCTTATGGAGCCTTTCCCCCTACCTGATGATGCTTTTCATGAAATTTGATCAAGATTGGCCATGGGGTATTAGAGATATACTTATTTGAAATTGTTTACGGATGCACGGACGCACACACGCATGAAGGACAAAATGTGATCACAAAAGCTCACCTTGTCACTACGTGACAGGTGAGCTTATAAAAACAAAGTAATAGGCCTGGCACACCTTATATGACAAATGGACTTGTTCAACATATAGCAATGGACGAGTCCACTAGCATACAATGGGTTAATTCACCTAGCACATCAACAGATAAGTTGGGTATCTGGTGTTAACTGAAGGATAATTTGCCTTATTTCTCTGTATAAACCAGTGTCGTGCTTAATCATTAGAACCACCTTGCCGAGGTGGTTCAAATGAATATTGACATTGTAGGTTTTTACGGAGAACTGACTAAAATTATCATTCAATTTTCAGCAAATACCCACCTTATCTGTTTCTATGCCTAGAAAATGTACTTAAACATCTCTATAACACTGGTCATTACAACATGATTTTGGATATCACACAGTTTAAAGAGGGATTCGAAAAATATGTATTGTAATGATCCTAAGCAGTCTGATCAGGGTCTACAGTCTTTGCCATTCCCTCTGCATCTTTTGGACTCCTTGACGGATCATGAAACAAATTTGTTAAAATTTTTGGAGAATTATAGCAAGTTCCCAAGGTGTCCCGATTTTAAGGGTTTTATGGTTGAGCATATAGAGAAAAAAAGGCATTTTTTTTTTCTATATAATCTATAAATTTGTTTTTGGATTTAATATGGTTGTTTAACTTAACATGGTTTCTCCTCTGGATCCCATTAACAGTGTTATAAAGAGGTTGTTCTCTTAAAAATCCAACTTGCAGTATTAAAAAAATAAATGACTATTTTTAGGGGATATGTAGCTCTTCAAGTCGACATTCAAAGCTGGTGAATATGTCATTATTATTCACAATTTAAATTACATATAAAAAGAGTATTTGATTGGCATCCTGGGCCCACTGTTCACAATATTATCAGCTTAACATACTCACAAAGGGGCTGTTAAATGTTTTAATAAGTGCAGTGCCTTATACACTTTTATCATATGCCGTCGTGTCTGAGAGTGTAATAACACCATGTAATAAATTCGATAATCCACTAGTGGATTCAATATGCAAATTAGGCAGATACCCCCGTAACGTTACATGTAGGACATCCTTAAGGACGTCGCGTTTACTAATGGCAGAATAGTGTCATTTTTATAAAACAATCGTGAATAAAATGCGTTTTGGATGTCATATGATAAATAGAATCTTGCATTCTTGCTCATGTATTATTGAATTTATTAAAAACTCATTGAGGAAAAGGGATAAAATACTTGGCAATGCTTCGCATTTTATCCCTTTTCCTCAACTCATTTAATAAAGTCAATAATACATGAACACTCATGTAAGATCCTCTTTGTATTTTTTGTTGAAAAATCTGTTAGTCTTCATATTTTTTCAGTAAAAACCTTAGTATACCTGCGCTACTGAATGAAAAAACAAGAATTCTGCCGAAGGCTATGTCGCGCCTGTGGGGGCGCAAAGTCAGCGAACCATGACATGTAGGCCAAGGTCAAACATAGATGCTTGCATAAAAGTTGCCATTCTTAAATGCAAGCTTGTACTAAGTATCATTAATTAAGCTGTAATAATTCTTGAGAAATGAACTTAACCATTAGGGTGAACCCTAGTGTGGTTGCAATATTTTACAAAGTCAGTGAACCATAAAATGTAGGTCAAGGTCAAATATGGATGCTTGTGTTTAAGTTTCCATCTCCAGATACAAGTTTGTACCAAGTATCATTAATGAAGCTCTTATAGTTCTTGAGAAATAAACTTGACCATTAGGGTGAACGCTGGGGTGGTCACAATATTTCACAAAGTCAGTGAACCATGAAATTTGGGTCAAGGTCAAATACGGATGGTTGCCATCCCCAGATTCAAGTTTGTACCAATTATCATTAATGAAGCTCTTATAGTTCTTGAGATCTAAACTTGACCATTAGAGGGAATGCTAGGGTGGTCGCAATATTTTACAAAGTCAGTGAACCATAAAATGTAGGTCAAGGTCAAATAGGGATGCTTGCATTTAAGTTGCAATCCCCAGATACAAGTTTGTACCAAGTATCATTAATGAAGCTCTTATAGTTCTTGAGAAATAAACTTGAACCTCAGGGTGAACGCTAGGGTGGTCACAATGTTGACGCCTTGACAAACAGACGGACGGACGGAAAACCGGGCGCCCATATCGCGCCATGCTAATAGCAGGCGCGACAAAAATCAAACATATGCAAACAATCCTCTTTATAATAGTGTTCTTTATCACACAGTTTTGGATATAGAGGATTTTACAGAAGTGTTCATGTACTATTGAATTTATTAAACTTGAGCATTTTATCCCTTTTCCTCAATGAGTTTAATAAATTCAATAATATAAAGCCTTGCATTTTATCCCTTTTCCTCAAGGAGTTTAATAAATTCAGTAATACATGAGCACGAATGCAAGATTCTATTTATCATATGACATTTAAAACGCATTTTATTCACGATTTTAACAAAAATGTCAATATTCTGCCATTAGTAAACGCGATGTCGTTAAAGACCTCGTACATGAAACATTACGGGATGTATCTAGCTTATTTGCATATTTAATCCACTAGTGGATTATCGAAAATATAACATGGTGTTATTATATTCTCAGAAATGACGTCAAATGATAAATAACACATTTAAACGACCCTAAAAATGTATACATGTACCGGTGCCGTTAAAATCCTAAAAATTCAGACACGGTGAGGGCTTGCTATTATTCTCCTAAAATTTTAACAAATTTGTTTCATGATCCCGGAAGGGGTCCAAAAGGTGCAGATGGAATGGCAAATGGTGTAGACCCTGATCAAACTGCAGTCTGAACTGGGTCTCCACTGTTTGCTAAGGCCTATCCGTCATTACGGCCTATACAGAAAAAAATGCTGTTTAACTAACATGGTTTCTGATTTGGACATGACGATATTGATTATTAATTGACTATCCTGTATTGATTTAAGGTTATCCGTATTAACACCAGATTAACCAATATTAACCGGAGGTCAAGTGATATTAGGATGAGGTCAAAAATTAATAATCATGTTTTTAATTGTGTCAATTAATAAAATTGTCATTAATCAAGTAATTGCGTATTGGCCCAGATACAGGTCTGAGCTCTGCTGTATTCTCGGCCTTGATTAATTTCATAATATTATAAAGGGTTTGTGGTGTATTACAAGTTTAACAACACATTAACCAACACTTGCGTAAGCTTCAAATAACTAGTCCAGTTTGTTCATACCTTAAATCCAGGTAGATTTGGATGTTTTCCTTCTAGGACCTTCTGCTTTCCCTCCACACCTACTAAGTCTTCATGCGTCACATCTGGCACATTTAAGTCCTCCCAAGCCTAAGAAAAAAGATTCACATTCTTAAACATATATTATCCAGCAATCAGGGGCCAATTGTTCAAAACTAACAATGCCAATAGTTTACATATTGTTAGAAGTTGGAGCATTTAATGTGGCAAATATGCTATTCTTTTTGCTCACATTTTTTCAGCAAAAATACCTGAGGCCAACTGTTTCAAAACTAATGATGTTGTTAGTTAACATATTATTAAAACTTTGATCATTAAATATGGCAAATAAACTAATATTTTTGCAGAAAAGATGTGAGCATGTTTTCAGCAAAAATACCTGAGTATTAGATACTGTACATACTGGAACAGCTTACAATTTCACCACTAATGAGATCATAAAGCGAACGATGCTTTGAACAACTTGGCCCAGAGTATTAGAATATGTATTTGCTAGAACACTTTCCAACATTCTGACCACTAACAAGTTAATTAACCCATTGTATAGGGGTGGGGTGTTAAAGGGGTATGCGGTGTCTGATCAGGGCCTGCACTATTTGTTAACAAAATTTTCCATCAAAACTGAATAAAAATAAAAAGAAAATGCCTGACACCCCTTATATGAAAAATGGACTTGTCCAACATATAGCGATGGAAGAGTCCACTAGTATACAATGGGTTAAGCTAACAATGTTTGAACAACTGGGCCAAGAAGAGCTTTTTGGTTAAAGCAGAATCATAAACTCTCAACCGGTTTTGAAAATATTTTGTCTCCCATATCAACATGATCTACACTTAGAGGAGTAAAGTTGCAAACCCTTATTGAAGGGGTCTGCCAATACTCAGGAAGCTGCGGGTTCGATCTCCTCCAGGCTGGCAACAGTCTTACATGCAATTTGATCATGAAACAATTTCTACAGTTATTCTCTTTGGCTGATTTAACCCTTATCTTGCTGTTCACGACAACCCCTATCTTTGCAAACAGTGTAGATCCAGATCAGATGGCTTCTGAAGAAGCCATCTGATCAGGATCTACACTGTTTGGCATTCAGTTTATGATTTTGTAGCAATAAATTACATCAAGTAATTTGATTTGTTGATGGACAGAAATGGGTGTGGATTAAATGAATATTCAGCAAGAGAAGGGTTAAGAAGGCCTTTATCACTTTCTGGCAAAAGAATGTGCACTTTAGTAGTAAACCACCTATCAGAGTATAATTCAAATTCTCCATCATTATGTACATTTCGAGCCATTTGATTGGTTGAAATAAAATTTTCATACTTCGATAAATTCTATGAGCAAGAATCTCAGAACTTGAGTCTGTGAGTGATTAGCATCGATAAACTCCACAAAAATGAAATCCATTCCTATAATAAACCTGCCCAGGGCCCAGTTGTTCAAAGCATCGTTAGCTTAACGAGCTCGTTAGTGGTCATATTGTTAACTGTTCTAGCAAGTACAATATCTAAAATGTTGGAATTTTTGCTGACAAAATGTGAGCAGCTTTTGCGAATGCAAAAGCTGCTCACATTTTTTCAGCAAAAATATTAGCATATTTGCCATAATAAACGATCAAAGTTTTAACAATACGTTAACTAACGACCTTGTTAGTTTTGAACAACTGTCCCCAGGAAAATTGTTGTTTGATAAACTTAACGGTTCAACACGACCTTTTGACTGGGTCTCTTAACCCTTCTCTTGCTGAATATTCATTTATGCCACACCCACTTCTGTATATCAACCAATCAAATTACTTGATGTACTTTATTTCTACAAATTCATAAACTGAATGCCAAACAGTGTAGATCCTGATCAGATGGCTTCCAAGCCATCTGATCTGGATCTACACTATTTGCAAAGATAGGGGTTGTCGTGAACAGCAAGATAAGGGTTTAAACTCCAAGGAAAACAAAATACGTATTGGAGAGACTCAGAATACACAAACACTATTTTTAGTCATTTTTCTATATAATCTTTATTTTGGTTTTGATACAATCCAGCTTTAAGCTTACATGGAATCCAAAACAACAGCATTATAACCTTTACCCTGCTGTAGGCGACAATCCCTATCTTTGCAAACAGTGTAGATCCAGATCAGATGGCTTCTGAAGAAGCCATCTGATCAGGATCTACACAGTTTGACATTCAGTTTATGAATATGTAGAAATAAGCTGCATCAAGTAATCTGATTGGTTCAAAGTCAGAAATGAGTGTGGCTTAATTGAATATTCAGCAGGTTAAAGGATAAACAGGTTGCGATGTATTGTGAAAGACTTATGGTTTCATGACTATAGAGCCACTACGCAAAATACTACCATATTTACTGTATATATTCCAGAGACAATCCTGTGCAAACAGTGGAAACCCAGATGAGATGCCACAGCCAAGTAAGCATTCTACATAAATCTACAGCGGGCCGTTAGCGGCCCGTCAGGGTAGCTGACGGGCCGCTAATGGCCCGCTGTAGATTTATGTAGAATGCTAGCAGGGAGAACATGACGTTTCATCAGGGTCCACACCATTTGCCACACTCATCCAGCCATTTTTAGGCACAACATCAGGTGGTAAATTGTTCTTGGGTAAATTTTTGAACAAGTATGGTAGGGAGATGTGGTGTCTGAATTCCTAAGATTAATACGCTACCTTCTGTATATCAATCTGGGTCTCTTCTTCCTCTTCATCACTGAACCCCAGCCCTTGTAGGGGCTCTACCACAGGGGCTGCTGTAGAGGGAGGCACTGGAGGGAGTTTCTCTGCTTCCTGTAATAGCAACAGGAGTAAGTCTATAATTTTCATTTGTAATCTTAGTAAAACAGTGACAAAGAAAGGATACATGGAGGATCTTACATCAGAGGTCATTTCATATTATTTTGATGAAACGAGCCTTAAGCGAGTTTCATAAATATCATATGAAATGACCACTAGTGTAAGATTCTGTTTATCATATGACCGCTTTAAATTGGATTTTATTGCCTTTGAATTTCACCATTTTTCCACAAAACAATATATTCTTGACATGGATGTCGTCATGACCTTACTTAATCCTGCCAAAATGTTATTACATGTATGGTCATATGATTTTTATTACATGCCATTATCCACTGCTATTCAATAATCATGTGATAAATATGGTTCTGTCACAAGAAAAACTATTTTATGCCTTTTGTGAACAACAAGGGTGCTGATCAGACTGCACATCTGTGTTCACTGCCTGGATACTACAATACCTCTATTTTCAATATGAGCCCCGCAAACGAATTTGTGTCTTCGAGCATTCTGTCATGACAAATTTTAACAGCGCATGCCCAGCCATTCAGAGGGGCCAGGGATATGGCTTACTGTCTGAAGGTTCCTCTTGATCCACTGCTTGTATGAGCGAGCAGCGAAGGTTCTGGCGAGACTGCGCGAATGCGCAGGCTCGCCTGAATCTTCGCTGCTCGCATAGGCGATGAGTACCAAAATCGCTTGACGAGGCCCATAAATAAAATTTCAAGACTTTTGCTATTCTGTGTAGCTGAGAAGTTGTGTCTTAAAAGACAGTTTTTTTCATGACGGGGCTCAGACCTTTTGACGGATACAGTCAACCCGCTTTATACTGACATTGGATATAATGACAAAATTTGTTTTAACGACAATTTCAATTAAACGAATCCTTAGCTCAAGCTGAGATGGATTTATTGGGATATTGAAGAATATTGTAATCATTTAAGGGGAATGGGAACACCTTCAGGGGAGACAACTCCTGCAAAAGTATTTTTGTCTCCAATGTCAATAGGGGTCAACTCTTAAAGGAAAGAATTTGCTCCTAAGGAGCAAATTCTTTCCTTCAAGAGTAGACCACTTTTTCAGCGGGATAGGGCTTATAGAAAGGTGAACAGGAAGTCCCGAAAGTTGTCTCCCTTTGAAAGATGGTCGAAAAATGTGCCAGGTGTTCCCATTCCCCTTAATACTCAAAGAAACAAATGTCATGGATATTTGTTAGAACTGCCTCAGCAAGGCAATTCTAACAAATGTCCACAACATTTATTTCTTGGAGTAAGGAAGGGAAAAAGTCCTGAAAAATTATCTGTTGTACCACGTCTTGTTACAATTCTTTATAGCAAAACATTTGCTGCTGTCCTTGCAGCAGGTAAGTGTGGGGAGTGTTGTTATTTCTTCTGCTTCTATACCACTTCAATTCATTTTCCTCTTTCACCTCGGTCTCTCAATTCCCTTTACTAAATCTTCTATCTCCGTTCTCCCTTTCTTGAGGGGTGGGGGGTGGGCAATCTGTTCTATGCTGGCAAATTGCTGAATGTTTCAGAACTAGAAATTTTATATCTTCATTTCTTTTGGGTTCCAGCTCTTGGCAATCCATGTATAAGTGTCTCCGATTAAGCATAATTGGCTGAAACTAACTACTGCTCCAGAGAATTTTGACTGCTTATTTTCATTTGTGTGCATATGTGCATGCATGCATGCCTGTGCTTCAAAAGGCAATCTTTTAAACTGTATAATTTGGAGGATCACAGTCATATACACCAACCTCCTTATAACACTACCTTTGGGGTCAACAGCAGAAACCATGTCACTTAAACAAACCTGTTATACCCAAACACAAATACACCAAAACCTCTTTATAGCACTATTAATGGGGTCCAGAGAAGAAACTGTATTAAATTTTGTTAACCCTTGTTCTGCTGAATATTCAAATATGCCACACCCACTACTGATTATCAACCAATCAGATTACTTGATGCAAATTATTGCAACAAATTCACAATCTGAATGACAAACAATGTAGATCCTGATCAGATGGCTATCTACATTGTTTGAAAGGTAAGGCATATCCGGCTCAGCAGGACAAGGGTTAAACAACCTTGTTATATCCAAACACAAATATATAGATTATACAGAAAAATGACCATTTGTGGTCATTTTTCTATATAATCTATACATTTTGGGATTTATCTTTAAACTGTGTTATATCAAAATTGTGTTATAATGAATATTGTTATAAAGAGGTTAAGGTGAAGTTTAAAATATGGATGTTAGTGTTTCACTTAGAAAATTTACATGAACCCCATTAAGCTTCACTGGTAACTTATATAGCATGGCATGATTGGAAGATCAGCCTGTCCTTTGTAAATGTTTGCCATATTGACCACCAAATGTCAAAGGGTTGAAAAAATGTGGTCCAACGAGCTTCTGGTACACCACGTAAGCACTCTACAAACAGAGCTGTTCTGCAAGTGTGTAAGCACAAGCTGAAGTCTGATACCCTTCTGGCTTGCCTTCTGTACATCTGCGCTCCCAGTATCCTGCCATTATTTATCTATTTTTTGTTAGTTCATACTAAATTATTTTTTCTAAATTCCCATTTTATTGGAATTACATTAGATGAAACATTTAGTCTTTGTTAGAAGGAAATACATTATCTAGAACAATTTGTAATTTACACATTATTTGCCTGTACGTACACAATATGTATCTACCTATTTAAGGAGCGGAACTCTATAAGCTCTTGCTTTCGTTCTTATCCTTTCTATTGTTCACAAAATTGTATATATTTTGTATTTACTGTTTTTGTAACAGTAAATAATAGGGATTATCAACTAAATGATAATCCCATTTATTTTGTGCGAACAAACTGAATGGACTGTCATGAATGTGTCATGATTGCAGCTCCAGGGTGGCTTGACCTCTCATAATTAAGGTTTAAACAATGTCTGATCACAATTTCGAACTCGTCATCCACCATGACAGTTGGTCCAGGTTACTGGACGCTTGTACCGTGTTTGTTATTCAGCAGTCAAGCGTCTTTAGGACCAAACTATGGTTTGGCATCTTGCGCATGCTCAGGGAAACCTTTCTTTTCCGTTTTCAAATCCAGCAAAAGAAAGTGGTATTTTTTAAGAGGAATCTAAAACCCACCCATCCGCCGCTGTCGTTGTGATCTAATTGGCAGTCCAGGAAGTTTAATACCTGATACTGTCTTAAGTTCTTTTGATTTCAGGCTTGTTGGTGCCTCCTGGTGCTGAGGCTGGCATGTCCTAATTAAAATGGAGGATTCAAGACTCAGGATGGGGACTGTTATTCATGGCCACCTTATACCTTCACTGAGTGATACTACTGACTTTAAAGCAGCTGAGCTTGGGGGGCGGAATTTAGCATTTGATGGGGGGACGCTTTGCTTAGACAGCTGTTTGGTTGTAATGAAACTTTACGCCTTGAGCCTAGATTCCAAATACTGGTTTCTGGGAGCAAAGCTGAAGTTTGTTTCTTTCAGAACTTCTACTTGGACTGGGTGGCATCTCCTTCATGGAAGTGGTTCGCCATAACCTGAGGATATGTTCTTGAGCCTAGATTCCGGGTACTGGTTGCTGGGAGCAAAGCTGAAGTTTGTTTCTTTCAGAACTTCTTCTTGAACTGGGTGGCATCTCCTTCATGGAAATGGTTCGCCATAACCTGAGGATATGTTCCCCCTAGGGTCATACTCAAAAAATTTCTAAATTGCAAGTCATAAGTAAGGTTTACACGTGCAGCCGGGGCTATTTGAATATATATAATATGGGATGGATTACATGGTATGCATTGCATAATGCAGAAGATAGTATGGAATGCGTGTCAGGGAATGCATTTTGGAGTGCACATTACGGAGTGCTCAATGTCAAGATTAGTTGGAGTGCATAAATTGGAGTGCACAATAGTTTGTGCATAATGGTTGGGATAGAGTGGAGCATACAAATAGGATGTGCGCAATATCTGGATTGTTACAAAATTTGGAGCGTACAGCCAGGAAATGCGCAATATTTAGAATGCTAAAAAATTGTAAAGTGTACAAACAAGATGTATGCAATATTTGGAATACTTGGAGCATACAAATAGGATGTGCGCAATATTTGGATTGTCACAAAATTTGGAGCGTACAAACAGGATGTGCGCAATATTTAGAATGTTAAAAAATTGTGGAGCGTACAAACAGGATGTACGCAATATTTGGAATACTCTGTTACAAAATTTGGAGCGTACTATAGGAAGTGCGCAATTTTTGGAATGTTACAAAATCGTGGAGCACACATTTGGAGTGTGCGCATATTTTGGAATACTCAAAATTCAAAATTGGACTGCACAATATTTTAAGTGCAAACTAATTTAATAATTTGGTGCCCGTTTTTGTGCGAGCAAGGTTATACGCTGTCACTGCGTCCCCCCTTCGACCTGAATCTACTCTGTGTCCACATACTGCCAGATATTAATAAGACTGAAAAGTCAGACAACAAAACACAGTTTTATTGAAATAATGTTTTATTAACTATGTGAAAAAGGAGATAAATAAAAGTAGTTGTATCTATATATATTTTTGTTGTATGAGTGAGCATCCTTAATAAATATGTTTAAACCAATCTTACCTTTCTCTCTTCCAGATATTTCACAGCTTCCTTCTTGTCTTTCTCTGAAGTACAGGAGTAGATTACAAAAAGTGGATGAGAATTCTTATTTCTTCATTGAAAATGTAAGCATGAGCTGAACCACAAGAAAAAGGCCCTAAGCATTCTCTAATTTAAGAGTTATGGCCGATTTTTCCACCATTTTTTGAAGGGAGACAACTTTCAGGACTTCCTGTTTGCTATTCTATAAGCCTTGCACCAATGAAAAAGGGCTCTACTCTTAAAGAAAAAAATTTGCTCCTCAGGAGCAAATTCTTTCCTTTAAGAGTTGACCCCTATTGACATGGGATACAAAAATACTTTTGCAGGAGTTGCCTCCCCTGAAGCCGTATCCATTCCCCTTAAGTTCTTCAAATGTGTGAGCCTGTTTGAGTTTTACATCCAACCAGCAACTAAGTCATATAGAAATGGGATCTTGGTTTAAGATTCATCCAAACGTCTGGAGAAGCCCAAAATCGCTTCAAATGTGTGTGACGTCAACCAACAGAGCTATAGACAAAAATTTGCATGAAGCTACCTCAAGGCCTCCTCTTCAAATCAGTGAGCAGCAAGGTCTCTGGCAAGACTGTGCTAATGTAAAGATTTGCCGGAGCATTTGATGATTGCCTATACAATAAGTACCCCTTTCTCATGAGGTGGGTTAAAATTCCAATTTTCTGGTATGCCTTGTTTATTTTCAATTTATATCATACAATATTGTTAATTTTATTTATTTAATATTTTTACAAATATCCATATGTTTGATGCAAGCAGCAAATGCCATAGCATCAAATCTGCAGCTTCACTGCTCACCAATGTCCCTCTTTTATGAGACCAGTGGCAAAGCCATCTAACAAAAATACACATGATAAGAAAACTCTTTACACAATTATCTTTCTCTGAGATGGGGGACTGGATGGAGGCTACTCTTAAAGGGAAGAATCTGCTCCCAAGGGAACAAATTCTTTCCATTCAGAGCAGCCCCTCTAACGTGTTATAGAAAATGCTGTTTAGGTGATTTCTCTACAGCAAATATTATACATTATTAATCAACAAGTGTGTATACGATATACATACAGAGAAATTGGTCCAAATGATTCGGCTTTCATTTTTCCTCAAATAGTATATGCAAGATGACCTCTAGTAGTAAAAGCTTGACCCCTGACTTATATGAGTTAACAATGACCTGCCATCAAAATTGTAATTCTTGAACTTGATTGGCTAAGAAGCCATATTAACTAGAGTTGAAATCTATATTAACCCGAGGTGAAATCATATTGACCTGAGGTGAAATCGTACAAACCTGACGTGAAATCATCAGAAAGAATGCTTTATGACGATAATTAATAAAATTGTCATTAATCAAGTAATTTCATACTGGATCTGTAACAGGGCCAAGAAGAAATTTCTTGATTAATAACATTATATTATGTGCACATGAGATATGCCTAGCTAATAGGCATTACACCTATGGTAACTGGATCAAGAAATTTTAATTCTAATATCTTACCATCTTCTTTCAATGCTTCTTCTTCTTTTTCTTCCTGTATAGGCACTGGTTGTTCTGACCTGTCAGTATCTACAAAGAGAAATTCACCATTGACAAATATGTCACACTTGAAAAGGTTGCCCCTATAAAGCAATCACCTGTATTTAACTGTAAAATGCCTCAGAATTTGTGTAGAGCAGACTTTTAATCATTTTTACAGAAAAAAATAGGGCTTGAGATTATATGTAAATTGTCTGCTCAGCAGAAAATTCACATTTAATGTCAAGCCTTATTGAAATTCAGAGAAAATAAGGCTTGATTCCATATACTGAGGAGCAGACAATTCACATGTAATATCAAGCCATATTTTCACTGAAAAAGATATTTGTAAACCATGTCTCTAAATGCAGGAATTTAAGGTTAAAGTGCCAGAATTTCAAATCTGTCTGAAGACAAATACACAGAATCGTACATGCAAAAAGCAAGCACCTACTACTTTCCAAAGATACTTGCTTTATTGCATCTTCCACTGCTCAACAAAAGCTGCTCAATACAGGACATACAGCCAAATAAGTATTTATGTTTATAAAAGTGGTGAAATGAAGCTTACAATAAAATTTAAATACTACCAATCAAATATTAAAAATTATAGAAAGTATCAGAAAAATGCAAAACCAATCCACATCAATGAAAGGATTAGCAACTATACCTAGAAAATGTTCTATCTACTATACCCTTATCCTGCTGTTCACAACAACCCCTACTTTTGCAAACAGTGTAGTTCCAGATCAGATGGCTTCTTCAGAAGCCATCTGATTTGGATCTACACAGTTTGTCATTCAGTTTGCCAATTTAAATGACTATAATATATCAAGTAATATGATTGGCCGATAGTCAGAAATGGGTGTGACAAAATTAAATATTCAACAGGATAAGGGTAAAGTCGTTATTAGGAAAGAATCAATGGTGCTCAAATAAATATGACTGAAAGTATTCTTTTTAAGGTAAATATGAGACCCCATCACAATAAAACCTGTCTTTGGGTTTTTGAAACAAATCTAACTGCTCAACTCCACAGACTAGCAAGAGTCCTGAAATAAGTATTGGGACAGATAGGCCTAAGCAAACAGTGCAGACCCAGATCAGACTGCTCCTGAAGGAGGAGTCTGGTCAGGGTCTTCACTGTCTGCCATTCAGTCTGCACTATTTGGACTCCTTGTTGGAGTATGTAACAGCAAGTCCTCAAGGTGTCCGAATTTTCAAGATTTTGGCTATTTTTCTTATCACTCCATTAAACCATATGGGCCCCGTCAAGCAATTTTGGTACTTATCGCCTATGCGAGCAGCGAAGATTCAGGCGAGCCTGCGCATCCGCGCAGTCTCGCCAGAACCTTCGCTGCTCTCTCATACAAGCAGTGAATCAAGAGGAACCTTCAGACAGAAAGCCATATCCCTGGCCCCTCTGAATGACTGGGCATGCGCAGTTAAAATTTGTCAAGACGGAATGCTCGAAGACACAACTTCGCTTGGCGAGGCTCATATGATGTTGGAACTTGTTTAAATTGCCACATTGATGTAGGTGATTCTAAAAAGTACCCACAACGTATGTTTCTAACAAGAAATAAACAAAATCAACTCTTGTTTATTCTTGTTACCCCCCTATTCATTATGAAAACACACCCGTGCGATATAGTGCATTTTCCATATCTCCGAGATTGCTACTTTTCTGATGAAAATCTGTGATATTTTTCTTATTAATAGTGCAAACATAGGTTGTGTGTGCTCGTTAGAACCGCCTCATTGAGGCGGTTCTAACGAGTACCCACAACCTATATTTTCGAGCAGAAATAAGAAAAATAATGTTTACCACGTACACCCCAGTTTTCTCTATATAAAATGGGGTGTACAGGGGCATTCATTTCACGGACTTGTTCACGTGATGATCTAGAGATAGGTATACCAATACCATATATACATTTTGGACATCTAGCACTACTAGGATGGGAAAGAAGAAAATTTCTAAAGGTTTCACCAATAAATAGCAAGTGAGAGTGCCTACATCATATAACAGGAAAACTGATATCTATATATACATATTCCACCACGTGACAATTTTTCGGACAAACATTGCGATGATAAACATGTTTTGTTAGGATTTCGTGCAATACACACTAGACTGGCACAAGATTGTTTGTTCGAAATTAATGATTCCCTTGAGCGCAAAGAAATAGCCTAGTTATAAATAGGTCAAATGTGCCAGAAAATCGATCCCTATTGTCTAGTATGTCAAAAATACTCTCAGAATATAGACACTGAACATTAGCTATTTTCATCTTGCATTTTTGTGAACTATATACATTTTCAAAATGTCAGTCCACAAAGCTCTTTCACAACCTTGCAAACTGGTACAAATACCTGTGCAAAACAAGGTAGATCCTGACGAGCTGGCTCTAAATGAGTCATCTCATCAGGATCAGCACCATTTGCCATACTCTTCAAAAATTTAACTACTGAAATGATCCTAAGTATTGGTATAGACAGGCCTAAGCAAACAGTGCAGACCCAGATCAGACTACTCCTGAAGGAGCAGTCTGATCAGGGTCTACACTATTTGCCATTCCGTCTATACCTTTTGGACTCCTTGCTGGGTTGTGAAACAAATTTGTTAAAATTTCAGTAGACTTACAGCACGTCCTCAAGGTGTCCAAATTTTTAGCAGTTTTACGGTATAATCTGTATTATAAGAACGGGCATGCCTGCATTCGAGGATGGAAGAGCCACTTTGGATTTATTTTGTTTGTTTGTTTGTTTGTTTTGAGTTTAATGCCCCAGTCAAAACTATTTACGTTATATTGAGCTTGTCAGTTTACCTATCCACACTTTTCCTGGGCAGGCTTATATGTAAGCTGTTAATGAGTACAGTGCACATTCCTTCACCAGAAACTGACAGCTGCCCTTCTTGAATCAGCAGAAGGGAGAGAAAGACCATAGAAAATATTTCATGATCTATCTCCATGAAAGAATGTTGCCGACCCATCAGGTATCGAACCCATGACCTGATCAACAGTCAGACACATATCTGACAGAGCTAACAAGGCCAGCTGTCCACTTTGGAAACCATGTGGTGTAAGGGCTAATACTAAACATGAGGTACCCATGAAAAGGGTAATATTCACAATCAAGTATGGCAGGTTGAGGAGCCTCTGCTATGTGTCTGGATCAGTCTGAACTAGGTCCAAACTGTCTACACTCTCTATTCTGTTGATAAACACTGCCATCGTATTTGGTACTCCTTTCACAGCCAGCTCAAACATATTTTACTTGTATGTTACTGAATCACTGCAACTGACAATTTCATTAGTCAAATCCATTAGCATACAGAACAGATAGAAACCTGAAAGACCAAGAATAGTCAAGGTGAAGGTGGGGATGGGCATACATGTGATAACTTTGCGATGACCATGCTGGAGATTGGGTTTTCATTTCCTGGAGATTGGGTTCTCCTTCCTGGAGACTTTTCGATGACAAGTTTGACACATCAATTTGATGCCTTTTTTAGGTAAAATTGAAAAAAAAAAAGTAAAAATAATCAAAGAACAAAAGTACAGCTCAGTTCATTTTTTTTCTATTTTACTCTTAAATAGAACAAAATTTAAACAAAAGTATATACAGTAAAACTCTTATATTAAGACCACCTTTGGGACTTTCAGGTCCTGACTTGCCCAACGGGCAAGTTAAATATTTTTGCAGTTGCCCAGCTCAAAATCCTACTTGCCCAGGATTTTGGAATTCAAAGAAGGGTGGATGCGGGGGGATAATGGTAACGACGACGATGACCAACATTAATAAATATAATCCAAGGTTTCTATCAAGTTTCAAGCACAACAACTTTCCATTAGGGTCTGTGTTTTGTGTTAACTTTCCATTAGGGTCTTTTCATGTTTGTGTTTCCCTTTGGTGTCTCTGATGGGAGCTGTGAGTTAATTGTATCGATTCCTGACCATTCCCATCACTTCTATTCATTTCCCTGTGTGCGGTAATACGGTAGAAAATACTGTTGTTGTCAAGGACAATAACGGTACTTTTTAAGTTAATTGCTGACATGTCATAACACCTTAATCGGTTAACTTTCCATTAGGGTCTTTTCATGTTTGTGTTTCCCTTTGGTGTCTCTGATGGGAGCTGTGAGTTAATTGTATCGATTCCTGACCATTCCCATCACTTCTATTCATTTCCCTGTGTGCGGTAATACGGTAGAAAATACTGTTGTTGTCAAGGACAATAACGGTACTTTTTAAGTTAATTGCTGACATGTCATAACACCTTAATCGATTATCAATTTAAGATACGGTTATATAAACTCATTTAGCTTTACACGCATAATTATCACGAGCTGCAGCCGATATACATGTAAGTGTTAGGGCAGAGAGATAAGAGATTAAAAAAATTGCAGTTTAGTTTACAATTTAATTATCCACCCACAAGACGAGGACACCCTCCATCCAAAACGAGCCCAAACTTTCACACCCGCCTTACAAGCAAGTTCAATGCTACCATTTTTTTCGACCCGCGATCGGTAAATGACGTCATCCGACCCAGCAACCCCACACGTGTTTAATGTCATTGTTTTATTTTAATGGGGCGTTTCTCTTTCATAAAAATCGTTTGGAACCAGTAAAACATATTTTCACGAAAGCTAGAGTTGGATAAAAAACAGCGCTTTGCACATCCCCGGAATTTCCGTGTCATTAACCAACATCAACATACAGATGCGTTTACACAAATGAAACCGTTTGACTTTTCCTACCAAGCGTCTGCTATTTGGCGCCAAACATAACCGTTCACGAGATAGTCAAATTGTCCGTTTTTATTTTGCATACATTTTCCGTTTGATGTAGCTAATCGTCTTAGGAGCGATTAAATCATTTTCACATTGATTTTGGATTAAAATTAATGATTGGGGGATAAACGCAAATTGGAGACTTGACCATATTTTCACACCTTGTCATGCGGGACATTGTAGCGCCGGAGGTACACACTACACCAGAAATTAAAGACACGCGCCGCAGATTAGCAATTTTATGACAGGGATTATAAATAGTGTCATAATTGAACCCTTACAAGTACATAGATTGTTTGTCTCTTAATTGCCGACACAGCAGGACAGTGCCGCAATTATGGTGATTAACTTACTGGTCTAGTTTTACCGTATTTAAGTACTCAAAAGGCTGACAGCTGTAGACACGATACCCGACCGGGCGTCGGTAGGTCAAAGCGCACCTACCCGGCGCGATTCGGACTTGTCCCGGGCGACCGCGCAATGGATTTGTCAGCCCCTGGACTGTGTCATATTAATCACCCATACCCTAAAAAAGATACCTATTCCATGTATAATGATCGCTGTAACAGATACCTTTATTAATGCGTGAATCACTTTCACACCTCAGTGCATCTTATTAGTGAATATACCGTTAAATCCAGCAGACTGACAGCGCTGATAATTACACCCTACTGTGAAGTTACCCATTTAAGTTAATCTTTTGTCGAGTCGGAACCCTTACATCCCGACGGATAAAAAATGGACGGTTCAGAAAAAAAAGTGAAAGGAAAATTCAGTTTCCGGGAGTTTTTTAGTTCTGTCCGGGAGCCCGGGAGATCGTGTCCATTTCCGGGAGCCTCCCGGATGATCCGGGAGATATCACATGTATGGATGGGGTACATATAAAACAGGTTTTATATAACTACAGTAAAACTCCGCTATTAAGACCACCAAAAATTGAGACTAATACTGCTTTAAAAAGCTTTAGAAAGTTTGAATTATTCTTTCTTTGTGGTTTCTGCATACAGTGTCCTCTGGTCAGAGACCACCTTTGGGACTGTTAAAAAGACCACTTTTGAACAGTCCCAAAGGTGGTCTTAATATAGGAATTTTACTGTACATGGCTTTTAGACTAAAGAACATTGCAGTAATACAACTGTATCTTTTATTCACCTTTTTTGCATTATCTGCTGGTTCCTAGTCTGAAGGTTATCAGGGTTGGAAAAACAGGTAACCAGACCCCCTGACCTTTCAAGGTCAGGGGGGTCTGGTTACCTGTTTTTCCAATATTGATAATCTGTAATCAGGGGGCCAGCAAATAACGCAAAAATGGTGAATATACTCCCAGTACAATGTAAGCTTGGAGATTATTACACAAAGCTTAGAGATTATAACATAGAGTTTTGAGATTATTACACAAAGCTTCAAGGTTATTGCAAACCAGTTTCAAACCTGTTATGTCAGTAGTCACCAAACTTTACCCCCTCATTACTGCCAGTCTTAAATCAGCAACCAACAGAACGAAACTAATGGTACAGTAAAGATTAGCCAAAAGATCTAATTATGTATATTCAAACATCAAATGTGTGCAAATGTATTTGTCTCAAACTCCACCACCCTGCTACATTTCTCTCCCCTCTCCTCCTGTAACTGACATTGCTGAATAATCTCCCATTATTTATTTTCCCTAATCTTGTAGAGAAGATTTCTTTTCTTTAGCTGCTGTTCTAGTGTTTTCAACTTAACCACAGCTTAGTCACACAGAGATGGGCCCTCAGTTAAGAAAAAATATTTAAGACTGACAGTAAAGTAGCAGGATAACAATTTAGTTTGGAACACGCCATACCAAGAACATAGGAGCTTGACTGCTCTGTTCCTGACCCACCCCCAGGGCTGGGGGAGGTCAGATATGGCGACTGAGCAGATGATACTGATGTAGATACAGAACGTCTCTCTTCTTCTGAAACTTTGGAATTTACATTACATTATGAGTCAATATGGAGAGTTGTTAAAAGAATGTAAAATAAACAGACACATACAAAGAAAAGTAAATTATGAACTATTATCTAGAATGTGAGTTTTAGTCCATAGTGCTACAGCAAGAGGGGAATGGTGGCCCTGGATTACTCACCTGAGCTCAAGTTGTTTCATAGCTTGTAGAAGTGATGGGGTCACTGATTTAAGAGAAGATTGAAGTTTCTTCTCTGCTTTTCATCCTGGTGGCCATATTGTTCAATGGAGCAGAAACATTTTACCAATCTTGGTAGAGAGTCACCTGGGCAACATTGCTGTGAAGTTTGTATGGAATTGGTCCAAGGATTTACAGGTAGCATGTATTGTCAGTTACAGATTTTTCTATTTGGTCAATGAAGTGGAACCAGTATAGTTATTTTGGTGCAGAGCCACCTTGGCAGTTTGTATGAAATTAGCCCAATAGTAAGGAGGAGATATCAGTCAAAGCAAATTTTTGACACCCTATGATAGACCACAAGGAGACAGACAACGGACATTGACCGATGAAAATAGTAGTCTGAGCACAAATTGTGCTCAGGTGAGCAAATAAGAACTGGTGTACAAAGCCAGAAATGAGCGTGTTATTAGACAAAATGTTAGCTGTGTTTAGCTGTTTTCATAAGTACAGTATCTACAGTGGTATTTTTGTAGAACAAAATGTGAGCAGCAAAAGCTCCTCACATTTTTTTTTTTTTCAGCAATATATTAGAATATTTGCCATATATTAAATAATCAAAGTTGTAACAATATGTTAACTAACTAACAACATCGCTAGTTTTGAACAACTAGCCCCTGATGTAACAATGGGCTTAACATTAGGATAGTAAATTACAACAGTGTCAAGAAACAAAGTAGTTTAAGACATGTGAACCTGGTGAACCATCACATTAACATGACTGTGAATGAACTCCCAACTATATCCCATTTTATATACAGAGAAAATTGGCTTTACAGGGGTACACATTATTTTTCTTATATCTGATCCAAGACATAGGTTGTGGGTACTTGTACTACATTTGATAGGTTTTGGGTACTTGTTAGAACCACCGCAATGAGGCAGTTCTAACAAGCACCCACAACCTACATTTGTAGTATAAATAAGGAAAACAACAAAAATTTTCATCAGCAAAATGACCATTTTGAAGATATGAAAGAATGCAATATGTCACATGGGTGTGAAAACGTAATGCGCTCAGATCAGTCTGTGTATTCATATGCTATGATCAGATTCTTGCTTTGCACTATATGATGGCCCAAAGCTTTGCAATTCAGTCAGGGAAAGATGAGGCTTGACTGAAAGGGTATGCAGTTCACTGAATCCCTTCTTAATGCACATCTGAAGATACATTTGTTGTTGCCCCCTCTCATGGCTTTTAGTAAAACATTCTCAGATCATTAGCATAACACCCGTGTGACATAGTGCATTTTTTCACACTTCCAAATGGCTACTTTTCTGATGAAATCCATAATATACTGCAAACATACGATGTGGGTGCCCATTAGAACCGCCTCATTGAGGCGGTTCTAATGAGTACCCACAGCCTATGTCTTGGAGCAGAAATAAGAAATATATACCCCTGTAAACCCCAGTTTTGTCTATAGAAAGTAGGGTTTAGGGGAGTGTTCATTTCATGGACTTGTTCACATGGTGTGAAAATATTCATTTTGATGACACACCATTGTGACATAGTGAATTCTTTCATGCTTGCATAACAGGAGTTTTTCTGATCAAAAGTTATGATATTTTTCACACAATCTACTTTTTCCTTCAGAATCATTAAAGAAAATAATGTATGCCCCTGTAAACTCTACTTTCCTCTGTATAAAGTGGGGTTTTACAGGCTGATCATTACATGGACTTGTTAATGTGATATTTTTCTTAAAGTTATCTCTGAATATAGATTGCAGGTGATTGTCAGAGCAGTTCTACCAAGCATTTAAATCGTAAGTGTTTTTAACAGAAAGAACACAAAGAATGTAAACTCCTCTTTTTCCTAATATCATGGAGTTTCCTGTAGGTAATCTCTGCATGCACATATCAACATTTAAAAATCATTTATAAGAAAAATGTGTGCGAATATCAGGGAAATTGATAAATTGGAAGCAGTTTGCTCTTCTTCCAAGGGGACCATTCTTATAAAAACGGGAATTCAAATCACTTCTTTTTAAAAACTCTCAAATATTACTTTTCAGCTTTTAAACTGCCAATCACCATGTTTGCAGAAGTCATTTTCAAATATTTTGTTCTAACTTTTCAGCAAAAAAAAAAGGATTTAATATTACATGTGCATTGTCTGCTGGGTTGATGATCATTTACATGAAATTTCCAGTCTCATTTTCATTGAAATTTAATGTAAAACTAGAATCGTGCAGTCGATGGCACGCCATTGCATATCCCCACGCTTTTTTAAAGATACGCCACTATATAAGTTCTCAATTGCAACTCCCACCCAATCTTAAGATCAAAATTCCGAAAGTGTCATGCTCTCCTCAGACCAAAGACCTATCAGTTCCCAAAGTTTCATGTTTCTATCTGAAAGGGCGTAGGAGGAGTTATCCGGTTATCGTTAGAAAGGGGGTTATGGGAGTGAAAATCCAAGTTTTTTGACCTCTGGTGACCTCAAACCTGACCCAAGGGGTCAAATTTTGATTGTTATGTATTCTACTCATTATGCCGTTCGATTTGATATGTCACACGACCAGGTTCTGAAAACTTTAATTTTTTACCCCCAGGGCACCCCACCCCCTGGCCTGGCCCCTAGTGATAGGATCAAAATTCCGAAAGTGTCATGCACTCCTCAGACCAAAGACCTATCAGTTCCCAAAGTTTCATGTTTCTATCTGAAACGGCGTAGAGGAGTTATCCGGTAATTGTTAAAAAGGGGGTTATGGGGGTGAAAATCCAAGTTTTGACCTCTGGTGACCTCAAACCGGACCCTAGGGGGTCAAATTTTGATTGTTATGTATTCTACTCATTATGCCATTATATTTGATATGTCACACGACCAGGTTCTGAAAACTTTGATTTTTTACCCCTGGGGCACCCAACCCCCTGGCCTGGCCCCTAGGGGTAGGATCAAAATTCCAAAAGTGTCATGCACTCCTCAGACCAAAGACCTATCAGTTCCCAAAGTTTCATGTTTCTATCTGAAACGGGGTAGGAGGAGTTATCCGGTAATTGTTAACAAGAGGCTCAATGAGCCTAAACCGCTCACCTGAGGAACTTAAGTTTTAACAATTCACAGACTTGACTACTAAATCTGCTAATAGAATCCAGCCCATTGACCCTTACAGGATATAAGTCATCATTATTGCATTGCATTCCAAGTTTGAGACTTCTAGCTTCTATAGTTCCTGAGAAATCTTTGACGAAAATTTAACATTGGTCAAAATGGAGAGAAAGAAGAATGAAAGAACAGATGAACAAATAAGCTGAGAAAGCCCAATGTCTCTTACACAAAATAAGTCATCATTATTCTATTGAATACCAAATTTGATGCTTCTAGCTTTTATAGTTCCTGAGAAATCTTTGATTAAAAATTTAACATTGGTCTATTATCTATATATGGAGAGAAAGAAGAATGAAGGAACAAATGAACCAGACTAGCTCCAAAACCTAATGCAGCCTTTCCCCTTGCCCAATGGTGCTACACATAAAATTTAAACAAGATTGGTCGACTGCCTTCTGAGATATGCTTCATTGAAAGTGTGGACGACGGATGGACGGACGACAGACGACGGACTCCGGAGCCTTGGTATACTATCAGCTCACTGGAGCCTTTGGCTCAGGTGAGCTAAAAATTCAAGTCGCTATTTCTGTCACAACATTTTCCCTACGTTAAGTCTATGGGCAAATTTTTTTGTCTCTCAAGGTCACGTAACTCCGAGGTCAATATTCCGATTCGGCCCAAAATCGAACTTAACCGAGATTTTCTGCCTGTCCTCGTTACCTGCAAGTTTGAAGCTGATATGAATAAAAATAAAGTTGCTATCGTGGTCACAACGTATTTTTTTATGCTCAAGGGCAGGTAACTCCAAGGCAAATATTCCGATTCGACCCAAAATCGAACTTAACCGAGATTTTATGTCTGTCCTTGTTACCTGCAAGTTTGAAGCTGATCTGAAAAAAATTCAAGTCGCTATCGTAGTCGCAACATTTTCCCTAATTAAGTCTATGGGCAAATTTTTTGTCGCTCAAGGTCACGTAACTCCGAGGTCAATATTCCGATTCGGCCCAAAATTGAACTTAACCGAGATTTTATGCCTGTCCTCGTTACCTGCAAGTTTGAAGCTGATATGAATAAAAATAAAGTTGCTATTGTGGTCACAACGTATTTTTTTATGCTCAAGGGCAGGTAACTCCAAGGCAAATAATCCGATTCGGCCCAAAATCCAACTTAATCGAGATTTTATGTCTGTCCTCGTTACCTGCAAGTTTGAAGCTGATCTGAAAAAAATTCAAGTCACTATCGTAGTCACAACATTTTCCCTATGTATAGTCTATGGGCAAATTTTTTGTCGCTCAAGGTCATGTAACTCCGAGGTCAATATTCCGATTCAAACTTAACTGAGATTTTATGCCTGTCCACTTTACCTGCAAGTTTGAAGCTGATCTGAATAAAAATAAAGTTGCTATCGTGGTCACAACGTATTTTTTTATGCTCAAGGGCAGGTAACTCCAAGGCAAATAATCCGATTCGGCACAAAATCGAACTTGACCGAGATTTTATGCCTGTACTGGTTATCTGCAAGAATGAAGTCGATCAGAAAAAAATTGACAGAGCTAGAGTGATGACAAGCTTTTTCCTATGTGAAGTCTATGGGAGCTAGATGTTGCCATGGCAACCAGAGTTCCACTCAGATCTGCCTGAAAACCTAATGAAGCCTTTCCACTTGCCCAATAATGCGACACATGAAATTTGATCAAAGTTGGCCAAGTAGTCTTTAAGATATACATTTTTGAAATTCCCATTAACCCTAATGCAAAAACACACAAGGGCAGGTAACTCCTAAGTGAATGATCCGATTCTGCCAGTTATCGAACTTGACCAAGATTTCATGGCTGTGCTGGTTATCTGCAAGAATAAAGCCAATCTGAAAATAATTGAAGCAGCTACGGTGATGACAACATTCTCCCCATGTTAAGTCAATAGGCAATTTTTTCAACGCTCAAGGGCATGTAACTCCTGAGTGAATAATCCGATTCAGCCCAAAATCGAACTTGATCGAGATTTCATGCCTGTCCTCCTTATCTGCAAGAATGAAGTCGATCAGAAAAAAATTGACGGAGCTAGAGTGATGACAAGCTTTTTCCTATGTTAAGAACGCTCAAGGGCACGTAACTCCTGAGTGAATAATCCGATTCAGCCCAAAATCAAACTTGATCGAGATTTCATGCCTGTCCTCGTTATCTGCAAGAATGAAGTCGATCAGAAAAAAATTGACGGAGCTAGAGTGATGACAAGCTTTTTCCTATGTGAAGTCTATGGGAGCTAGATGTTGCCATGGCAACCAGAGTTCCACTCAGATCTGCCTGAAAACCTAATGAAGCCTTTCCACTTGCCCAATAATGCGACACATGAAATTTGAACAAAGTTGGCCAAGTAGTCTTTAAGATATACATTTTTGAAATTCCCATTAACCCTAATGCAAAAACACACAAGGGCAGATAACTCCTAAGTGAATGATCCGATTCCGCCAGTTATCGAACTTGACCGAGATTTCATGGCTGTACTGGTTATCTGCAAGAATAAAGCCAATCTGAAAATAATTGAAGCAGCTACGGTGATGACAACATTCTCCCCATGTTAAGTCAATAGGCAATTTTTTCAACGCTCAAGGGCACGTAACTCCTGAGTGAATAATCCGATTCAGCCCAAAATCGAACTTGATCGAGATTTCATGCCTGTCCTCGTTATCTGCAAGAATGAAGTCGATCAGAAAAAAAATTGACGGAGCTAGAGTGATGACAAGCTTTTTCCTAACGCTCAAGGGCACGTAACTCCTGAGTGAATAATCCGATTCAACCCAAAATCGAACTTGATCGAGATTTCATGCCTGTCCTCGTTATCTGCAAGAATGAAGACAATCAGAAAAAAATTGACGGAGCTAGAGTGATGACAAACTTTTTCCTATGTTAAGTCTATGGGAGCTATTTGTTGCCATGGCAACCAGAGTTCCAATCCGATCTGCCCGAAAACAGTATGCAGCCTTTCCCCCTACCTGATAATGCTTCACATGAAATTTGATCAAGATTGGCCCACTGGTTCCGGAGATATACTTCTTTGAAAGTGTGGACAACGACGGACGACGACGGACGACGGACGCCGGACGCCGGCTCGTGGTATACTAATACCTCACATGAGCCTTCGGCTCAGGTGAGCTAAAAAGGGGGTTATGGGGGTGAAAATCCAAGTTTTTGACCTCTGGTGACCTCAAACCTGACCCTAGGGGTCAAATTTTGATTGTTATGTATTCTACTCATTATGCCGTTTGATTTGATATGTCACACAACCAGGTTCTGAAAACTTTGATTTTTTACCCCTGGGGCACCCCACCCCTGGCCTGGCCCCTAGGGGTAGGATCAAAATTCCGAAAGTGTCGTGCACTCCTCAGACCAAAGACCTATCAGTTCCCAAAGTTTTAAGTTTCTAGCTGTAAAAGTGTGGGAGGAGTTGTCCGGTAAGACGGACGGACGGACGTACAGACGACGAAGACAATTACAATAACCCCACTTTTTCTTCGAAAAGCGTGGGAATAAAAAATAACAACAACAAAAAAAAAAATACCATTTTCTGTGAAAATCTCTGTGGTGCTGTAAATTTAGCTTTATTGGTCATGTGGATAGCAATTTATTTGATACTTTAATGGTAGTGAAAACAATGCGTTTCTGAAACAAAAATAAAATTAATATTTTCACAGTGTCAAAATTTAAATGATATTTTCAGTGTGAAAGACATGACCATATAATTTTCATATTTGCAGCCAGAACTACTTTTTTGGTTTGTTTTTCGTATAAAATAAAAAGAAAGTTTCCTTTTTTTTTTTTCAATAAATAGTAATATTTCATCAAATGTGTTAAAAACATATTTCATGAAAACACCAGAAATTTTCACTTGTTACGAACAGC
The DNA here is from genome assembly GCA_963580285.1 of Lucinisca nassula. Classification (NCBI taxonomy): domain Eukaryota; kingdom Metazoa; phylum Mollusca; class Bivalvia; order Lucinida; family Lucinidae; genus Lucinisca; species Lucinisca nassula. The sequence goes on along the minus strand of OY757019.1, from coordinate 90,837,865 downwards.
TGTTCAATTACAGTACATTGCCAAAGTCACAAATAAAATAAAAATAAAATTCAAAAATGAAATATCTGCTACATTAGTGATTGGCACTTTAAGTGTGAATGATCTCTTTCCTACCTAGTTTTAATTCTGTTCCTTCAGCACCTTCCCCACCTGTAATTTAAAACACATATGAGCCAGTGGATGAGAAAACCTACCATAAGACCAGTGCGACCAGGACTCCGATCACCTGCCACCCACCCAGTACACAGAACCCTCGTTATAATGCCAGTATTTGTTCCCTAACTTTTTGCCATTAACCCATTTTGTACCGGGAACCCCAAAACGGGTACCCTGGCAAACAGTGCAGGCCCAGATCAGATGCCGCAGAATGCAGCGTCTGATCAGGGCCTACACTATTTGCAAAAAGTTCAGCCATTTTCCAAATCAATTTTGAAGAAAACACAGCCTGACACCCCTAAATTTTGAAAAGGACTCCTGCTCTATATATAAGGAGGAAGATTCCATCTGGTACAAAAAGGCGTTAAAATCAAATTTGCCACTCTAAAGAATCCAAATAAAGAGAACTGTAAAAATCCTAAAAATTTGGAGACCTTGAGGACTTGCTGTAATTCTCCTTAAAATTTTAAGAATTTTTTTCATGATCCAGCAAGGAGTCCAAAAGGTGCAGATGGAATGGCAAACAGTGTAGACAATGGCAAATAATGTAGACCATGATCAGACTGCTCCTTCAGGAGCAGTCTGATCTGGGTCTACACTGTTTGCTTAAGCCTGCCTGTCCCAATACTTATGATCATTATGGTAGATGATAGGAGATATAGAGCCTACTCCAAGAAACAAATGTTGTTGATATTTGTTAGAATGGCCTTTCTTGGAGTATAAAATACATTCTTGCACACCAGACAAGGAAATCCGTGATTTTACCCTGGGATAGAAATTTATGTTCTGACCCTAGTGTTACGACCCAAAATCGAATATAATCGCGTGTTTGATAAGTGCACTGGTTGATTACGACCTTGTGTGCGCTGTCTTTAAGGTTGACGTCATGCACGATCCGTGACGTCACTTTACATTCCTGCAGTGTCAACACAATATGGCGGACTTTGGTAACCGAAATGACTGCAGCATTGAAATTCCGCGCTAAGAAATGGAAGGTATGCAAGAAAAAAAATCCAATATGGATGTGAGGTGTGGATATAAAAATCCGTTCCTCGGGATCACTGTCCGGCATCACTCGGCAAGCCTGGTGATGCCGGACAGTGACCCTCGGGACGGATTTTTCCATCCACCCCTCACACCCATATAAGATTCTTATATTCTTGAATATCTCCATTAATCTGTCTCATGTTGAGCTTAGGATTCATTTTAAAATACAAACAGTTTTGTCATTACATGGAATGTTGGTATAAAAAAGGTGACTCTTTGACAGATTTGGTCTATGCAAAGTGAGATAAGGGAACTCTCCCTGAAGAAAGGGCATACAACAATTTCAATGCGACATCTCTATCCAAAATTTGACTCTTAAATTACACTATGTAACAGTGAGCTGGCTTTTTTACCTGCATTGCCAATACAGGAACCAGCAGTGTTGTATTTTAACCCAGTTTTCCCTTATAATGGCGGACAAAAACACAGCAGTGCAAAAAGATAGAAGCAAACTTATACTTGTAGTTTGACCTATGTTTTCCCTGATAATGATAATGAAATTATATATTGTCACATGGGCTGTCATCCATCGTAAAGCGGTTTTCTGAGAGTAAGTTATCCATATCACATTACACATAATTAACATGAGCATTAACCCATTTATATGGGAAACCTCAGAGTAGGTACAATGGCAAAAAGTGAAGGGCCATATCAGTCATTTACTTTTGTGATCATATACTGTAACACTTGTTGACTATTGAATCACTGGACATGATTTGAAGTTGACCAGAGAACACCAATACTGCTGAGTCAAAGCTGAGGACAATACTGGTGTTCTCTTGTCAACATCACATCATGTCAAATGACTCACTAGTATTTTTGGCACAAGCAATATACAGTCGAACTCCAATGGCTCGAATACCTTTGGGACCTTGAAAATCTGTTCGAGACAGGGGTAGTTCGAGCCACTGAGGTTACTGACAGGAGGCATAATGAGATACTTTTAGACATCTTTTCGGTGCTCTATAATGAAAATGTATGCTGTGTGTACTCATTAGAATCGCCTCATTGAGGCGATTCTAATGAGTACACACAGCATACATTTGCAAGATAAAAGACTAAAATCTCCTTAATTATCCCCCACTATTTCTTATGTAGAGGATTTCGCTACGGACTCAAGAATGGGTTCGACACATCCATGGTAAACGAGCCATCGGTGTTCGAGCCATCAAAGTTCTACTGTATTACTGTCCTCTACAAAAAAAAAAAATATATATATCTGTATTTTCTAAAAGGTTGACTATAGCAAGACTTGGGACAATAAATTCATAACTGGTGGATCGTCAGACCCGTCTTTGAAAATCAATGTTTGAGGGTGTTTTGCTTAGCACTTGAAAGGTAAACAAAGACACCAGCTTTGAAATTAAGGGGGCTATAGGATAAGACATTGACTTACTGACAAACACAACCATAGCATACAACATTTTTCAAACATTCTTTTTATATTTTATGAGGGTAAATAAGGCTTGACATTTCATATGAAACATCTGCAAGATAGATAATTCACATGAAATGTCAAGTCTGTTCTCCTGTTTAAGGGCAGATGATTCATAGGAAATGCAATTCAATCTGTTCAGGAAAAAAAGGCTTGGCATTTCAGGAGAATCATCTGCTTGTGGGGATGAACATGAAATGTCAAGCATTTCATGAGATTCATCTGCTATGCAGATGATTCACATGAAATGTCAAGCCTGATTTTCTCTGAAAAATAACAAAAGCAAATTAAATGTCATCTGCTTCATTTTTTTATGGCTAACTTACTGATAGGACTAGATCGCGACATAACCCTGTCCATAATTTCCTGAATTCTCCTGTCGGCATCTGAGGTCCTGGGAATAAGAAAAATAAACAGTGATTCTTACATGAGTTCTGATATCACGCCTAGTGCAAGAAATTGTTTTATTAATTGATTATCCTATATTACACAAGGTCAACCAATATTCAAAAATCATAAATCATGTTTTTAATTGTGTCAATTAATAAAATTGTCATTAATAAAGTAATTTCGTATTGGCCCAGTTACAGGTCCTCGGTCAGCTGTATTGGCCTCGGCCTTCGGCCTCGTGTCAATACAGCAGACCTCAGACCTGTACCTGGGCCAATACGAAATTACTTCATTAATAACATTAAAGTATAATTTTCCCATTAAATGAGCTTTTGGAATATGGAATGAGTTAGTATTTCTTATGCACATATGAAAATGTGAAACTTCTATCTTTTATACTCTTCATGTTGTTCTTATAAGTTTTGTTTGTTAGTTTTGGAATATGACCACCAAGTGGACACTACAGTCGAACTTCAATGGCTCGAACACCTTTGGGACCTCGAAAATCTGTTCGAGACAGGGGTGGTTCGAGCCACTGAGGTTACTGTCAGGAGGCATAACGAGATACTTTTAGACATCTTTTCGGTGTTATATAATGAAAATGTATGCTGTATGTACTCATTAGAATCGCCTCATTGAGGCGATTCTAATGAGTACACACAGCATACATTTGCAAGATAAAAGACTAACGTATCCTTAATTATCCCCCACTATTTCTTATGTAGAGGATTTAGCTAGGGGCTCTAGAATGGGCTCGACACATCCATGGTAAACGAGCCATCGGTGTTCGAGCCTTCCAAGTTCTACTGTATTTAGAACATATGGAGCTGATCAGTTTACCAGACCACAATTGACCACAATTTTTCTGTGCAGGCTTTTATATGAGCTGGTAACAAAACCGTGCAGTCTTTCACCAGAACAGCTCGCTGCCCTTCTTGAATCAGCAGTACAGAGAGAATGCATGACCATAGAAAAGATTTCACAATCAATCTTCATTAAAGAATGTTGCCAACAGGGCAGATGTCGAATCTCCGACCTCCTGATCAAGCATATCAGCCCAAGTTACCAAGACTGGTGTTCTTTACACCTGCAGATTTTACTGCCATTTTTCAAAGGGAGACAACTTTTGGGACTTCCTGTTTGCTTTTCTATAAACTGTCCCACGGAAATAGGAGTCTGCTCTTAAAGGAAAGAATTTGCTCTTCAAGAGCAAATTCCTTCCTTTAAGAGTTGACCCCTACCGACACTGGAGACAAAAATACTGAAGGAGTTGCCTCCCCTGAAGGTGTATCCGTTCCCCACAAGTGTTTGTAGCCTCAACTTTACCGTAAAAATCTTAAGAATTTGGACAACTTGTGGACTTGCTGTAATTCTCCTAAAATTTAATAAATATGTTTCACTATCCAACAGGGAGTCCAAAAAGTGCAGACACTATGGCAAACAGTGTAGGCCCTGATCAGACTGCTCCTTGGGGAGCTGTCTGATCTGGGTTTGCACTGTTTGCTTAGGCCTGTCTGTCCCAATTCTTAGGATCATTACAAATATATCATTAGTAAACAGTATAAAGACATTTAATTCTAATTATGGCGACATGATACATATCAAATATGAATGGATGCTACCCAAATCACATATTACTATTATTATCTAGAACAGATAGTTGTAGCTTTTTTTAACATTAGCCCTTTAAAGCTATGGAAAATTATATATCAGATGAAACCCAATTTTTTCTTTCTTTCTGGATCATTTGTAAATCGACCCAAAGTTGCTAAGCACAGAAGCTCCTCAGTGCTGATGTCCATGCGACTATCACTGATTTGTAGTAAATCCAGGTAACAGTTATTTATTGAAACTAGCTGTGCTATTCTTGTCATTATGAAGTCAGAGTGCTATGTAAAAGCAAGCTTATTGTAAAACATTGGCCCAGTGCATATGCTTGGAAATTTGTAAACAGTTAAGACCAAGATCAGATGCTGCAGAAAGATGAGTCTGATCAGGGTCTTAACTGTATGCATAAAGTACTTGGATTTAAGGGTTAAACAAAACAGCCAAATTCTCAATTCAGGACCACTTTCCCAACTCAGACACAATGAACCCAACAGACCTGGGAAAAAGGCCTGACACTTTAGGTGAATTGTCTGCACACAAGGAGATCCACATGTAATGAGAGGCCTTATTTTCTCTGAAATATGAGCCAGAGCATGATAAAATCTACAAGAAGGCTTGAGCGATCAGCGAGGACTCAGATCAGCCTGTGCATTTGCACAGTCGTATCAGAGTCTTTGCTGATCCCATGTACCTACTAACCGGCCCCGATAGCTCAGTTGGTAGAGTGTCCGCTCCGGGGAACGGGAGGTCTCGGGTTCGATCCCGGGCCGCGACATACCAAAGTGGTTAAAAATGGTACTAGCTGCTTCTCGCTTGGCACTCAGATTTACGGGGTAGAGCTAGTACTGGTCGATCCAGTGTCAGGATAATGTGACTGGGTGTGGTATCATGTAATGTGTCTGGGACATGATACTTCAGTGAGGCAGCACTATAAACGTGAGCATTGAGCTCCCTGTCGTAACCAGACACCGTCGTGATATGACTGAAAAATTGTTGAAAGCGACGTTAAACCCGAATTCACACACACACACACATGTACCTACTATAGGCTAATATCTATGCAAAGAGACATAAGCAAAAGGTCTTGTCATAGTGGATGGGTGCGCAAGTTGATTTGAGTCTCTGCTGGTCACACTGGTCTTATTGTAGGTTTTGTCATGCACCAGCTCATATAAGGAAAAAAAAAACAGTTTTGGAATGAGGTCTGATTGTCTTGATTAGTGCCAAAAGAGCTAAGCTGTCTACGAGTAAAATAATGCTAATGCCATCTGGCCGGTATTTTGTCATTGAAATTGACATGACATCACCAAAGGACATTATGTCTAAGCAACATGCAATTGCAAGCCCACATAAAGCATGCATAAGACTGTACAAAAATGTAACCACATCTACCAAGTGCTTCCAACAGTGAACAGATAATAATGATGATGCTGATGCTGATGACAACAACAACAGTGATGATTTGAGACCATGTCATTCTAGAATATCTGTGAAAATATGCTGAGCAGAAAAAGGGTGTACATGGATGGAAGAGTGGTGCAACAACAAATATGCAAAAGGAAGCAAACCTATATCCATTCTTAACCCGTTTTGTACCAGAAACCCCAAAACGGGTACCCTGGCAAACAGTGAAGGCCCAGACCAGACGCCGCAGAACGCGCCCAGATGCAGAACGCGGCTTCTGATAAGGCCATACACTGTTTGCATAAAGTTCAGGATTTTTCGAAATAAAATTTGAAGAAAATACAACCTGACACCCCTAAATTTTGAAAAAGACTTGTACTATATATAAGGTGGAAGATTCCATTTGGTACAAAAAGGGTTAATAGCAATCAATTGTGCCTATGCGATAAAACTGGAAAACCAATATCTACATATAGCATGTGCCACCATGTGATAATTTTTCAGACAAACATTGTGACTAAAGCATTTTCTACAAATCACATTGCATAGGCTGATTTGGATATCCAGCCATTGCAAAGGTTTCAGGATCTATATACATGTAATTTGTCAAAATATTGCAATAAACATGCTTTGTTAAGTTTTCATGCTATATACACTAGACGGACACAAGATTGTTTATCCAAAATTAATGATGCCCCTGAGTGTTAAGAATAGCCCAGCTATAAATAGCTCAAACCTGCCAGAAAATCGGTCCCTATTGTTTGCTTTGAATGAATGAATGAATAAACAAGAGGGCCCAGAGGGCCCTGGTTCGCTCACCTGTGTGTCACTGTATCGAGTACATTCTATTTTTAGCTCTTGTGGCCATCTTGTTCATCAGCAGAGTGATTTTAGCTTATATGGTAGGGAGTAACCTAGGCAACATTCCTGGGAACTTTGAATCAAATTGGCCTTAGGGTTTAGGGGGAGTTTCCGTTTGAATCAAATTTACAATATTTTTATATTTTTACCTCCGGTGGTCATTTTGTTCATCCGAGTGGGATTGTTTTAGCCTTTTTGGTAGAGGATCATCTAAGCAACATTGTCGCAAGGATCCTACATGCTAAATATGAAGGCTGTATCTCAAATGCTTTAAAAGTTATGACAAAGTAGGTCAAAGGTCAAGGTCATGGGTCAAAAGTTTTGAATGGCTGAGAAAACCTTGTCACAAGGAACATGCATGCCAAATATGAAGGCTCTATCTCATATGGTTCAAAAGGTATGATAAAGTAGGTCACAGTTCAAATATTTATGAGTGGGAAGCCCTTGTCAGAAAGAACCTACATGCCAAATATGAAGGCTCTATCTCAAACGGTTTAAAAGTTATGACAGAATAACCTACTGATCTACTTTTTGATTTGACATGACCCATATTCGAACTTAACTGAGATATTGTCCAGATGATCATTCTGAGCAAGTTTTATGATGATTTGACTGAAACTGTGGCCTCGTAGAGTGTTCAAAACGTTTTTCTATGATTTGACCTGCTGACCTACTTTTTGACCCGACATGACCCATATTCAAACTTGACACACATATTGTCAAGATGATCATTCTGAGCAAGTTTGATGATGATCGGATCAAAACTTGGGCCTCTAGTGTGTTCACAAGGTTTTTCAACAATCTGACCTACTGACCTACATAATGACCAGAAATGACCCATATTCGAAATTAACCGAGATATTGTCAAATGATCATTTTGAGCAAGTTTGATGATGATCGGACCAAAACTGTAGCCGCCAGTGTGTTCAGAGGGTTTTTCTATGATTTGGCCTACTGACCTACTTTTTTACCCGACATGACCCATATTTGAACTTGACTGAGATATTGTCACGATGATCATTCTGGGCAAGTTTGATGATGATCGGACCAAAACTGTGGCCTCTAGTGTGTTCACAAGTTTTTTCTATGATTTGACCTGCTGACCTACTTTTTGATCCGACATGACCCGTATTCAAACTTTACCCGGATAATGTCAAGATGATCATTCTGGGCAAGTTTGATGATGATCGGACCAAAACTGTGGCCGCTAGTGTGTTCACAAGGTGTTTCTAAGATTTGACCTACTGACCTACTTTTTGACCCTACATGACTCATATTTGAACTTGACCGAGAAATTGTCAAGATAATCATTCTGAGCAAGTTTCATGATGATCAGACCAAAAACTGTGGCCTCTAGTGTATTCACAAGGTTTTTCTATGATTTGACCTACTGACCTACTTTTTGACCCGACATGACCCGTATTCAAACTTGACCGAATTATTGTCAAGATGATCATTCTGGGCAAGTTTGATAATGATTGGACCAAAACTGCAGCCTCTAGTGTATTCACAAGGTTTTTCTATGATTTGACCTACTGACCTACCTTTTGACCCGACATGACCCGTATTCAAATGTGACCAAGATATTATCAAGATAATCATTCTGAGCAAGTTTGATGATGATTGGACATAAATTATGGACTCTAGTGTGTTCAGAAGGTTTTTCTATGATTTGACCTACTGACCTACTTTTTGACCCGACAACACCAATATTCGAATTTGACTGAGATAATATCAAGATAACCATTCTGCGCAAGTTTGATGATGATCGGACCAAAACTGTGGCCTCTCGTGTCTTCACAAGGTTTTTTTTTCGGATTTGACCTACTGACCTACTTTTTGACCCGACATGACCCATATTGGAACTTGACCGAGATTTTGTGGTGGTACAAATTGTGTGCAAGTTTATTTAAATTCAAATCATAAATGAAACATCTATCATGCAGACAAGACCAAAATAGGCAATTTTTGCCCTTTCAGGGGCCGTAACTCCGTAACACATGATGAGATATGGCTGGTTCAAGAAAGGAACCCAGGTCTCATGGTGGTACATGTTATGTGCAAGTCTGGTTAAAATCAAATCATAAATGAAGATGCTATCGTGCGGACAAGACCAAAATAGGCAATTTTTGCCCTTTCAGGGGCCGTAACTCCGTAACACATGATGGGATATGGCTGGTTCAAGAAAGGAACCTAGATCTCATAGTGGTACAAGTTGTGTGGAAGTCTGGTTAAAATCAAATCATAAATGAAGATGCTATCGTGCGGACAAGACCAAAATAGGCAATTTTTGCCCTTTCAGGGGCCGTAACTCCGTAACACATGATGGGATATGGCTGGTTCAAGAAAGGAACCCAGATCTCATGGTGGTACAAGTTGTGTGGAAGTCTGGTTAAAATCAAATCATAAATGAAGATGCTATCGTGCGGACAAGACCAAAATAGGCAATTTTTGCCCTTTCAGGGGCCGTAACTCCGTAACACATGATGGGATATGGCTGGTTCAAGAAAGGAACCTAGATCTCATAGTGGTACAAGTTGTGTGGAAGTCTGGTTAAAATCAAATCATAAATGAAGATGCTATCGTGCGGACAAGACCAAAATAGGCAATTTTTGCCCTTTCAGGGGCCGTAACTCCGTAACACATGATGGGATATGGCTGGTTCAAGAAAGGAACCCAGATCTCATGGTGGTACAAGTTGTGTGCAAGTCTGGTTAAAATCAAATCATAAATGAAGATGCTATCGTGCGGACAAGAAATTGTTTACGCACGCACGCATGCACGGACGGACGCACGACGTACGACGGACAAAAAGTGATCACAAAAGCTCACCTTGTCACTACGTGACAGGTGAGCTAAAAAAAAGCATTTTGTTTGATGCATTTCAAGCACAAACAATCTTTGTCAAATTGGACACTCTCAAATTCATCACTGTTAAATTTTCATCAGATCCTCTTTGTAACACCACTGTTAGGTCCAATGCAGACACCATATACAGCTTAACAATCATACTATATCCAAATAAAAATGTGCAGATTATGGTCATTTTCCTGTATAATCTATATATTTTTGGAGCCTTCTTTGAACTGTGTTATTCAAAAATAGTGTTACAGTGGACTACGTTACAAAGAGGATTAAGTGTATTAAACTGTAAATTCAACTTTTTCATTAATCCAATATGACCAAAATAGGTGCTGAATGGGACTGTTTACATGATCATTTTTTTCTCTCATATTTGACTGTGTAAATTTGACAAGATCTTTTGGTGACATGACCTATGCCTCTCACATGCTTGTTTTCTTTTGGAACCAGTGCACACACAAAAACTCTGTTAATTATATAAATAAGCATAATTATAATTGCATAATTATGAAATATTTGTGTAATATAAGTGTTCTGTCATATACTGCAAACAACAAAGCAAAAATCAGTCATGTACAACCTTGTCCCCACATGCACAGCTTACTTATTACTTAAGCTGATATGTAAATGATGAATTTTGTTGAACACAGTCATGTACATTTTGTATGTAGATCTAGCAAAAATACTACTCCCATGCTAGTGAATACTTACATTTGCATTCTGTGGCAAGCCAAAAAAAAAAAAAAAAAAAAAAACATGTATAAATACATAGCTGTCTTGTCAATTATTGTGAAAAAAGACCTAGAGACAAACTGTTACTGAAAAAAACAGAAAATGCACCAGAGATAGTAAGAGGAGTCATGGAAAGAGAAGGAATCTGTGGGTGCGTGTGTGTCATATAAAAAAAAAATCATTGTCAAAGTGTTTCAATAAAAATATTTTATATGTGTAACCTGAAAACGGGACACTGGCAAACAATGCAGGTCTAGATCATGGCCTTCATTGTTTGTAAAAAAAAAATCAGCCATTATTTTCTGAATAAATATTTACAATATCCTCTAAATTTTGAAATGAATTCCTGCTACATAAGGTAGAAGATTCCCTTCCAGTCTAAATGGTTTAAACTTGAGGAAAGCAATTACCTGCTGTCCCAACTGATTCATTAAGAGTATCAGAAATGCCATCACCTCACATAGATGCCTCTGCAGTGTAGTGGATAAGCTACTTGCCTCATAAACCAGGGGTCATGAGTTTGATTTCAGGCTTCACCAAACTTTGGGATGAGTCTTTAAACCAAGGTTCTGACTCCGTATGACCTTAGCTGTTGGTGGCACATAAAACTCAAACACACACATGCCATCACCTCACAATGGGAGAACATAACATTTTTTCATGGAAAACCAAAGAAACAATTAAGATACAAGGTCGCTTCAATTGCAAAACAAAAAACGTGATATACGTCATCAGCTGCAAAAAATGCGGTCTACAATACGTCGGGCAGTCCGGCAACACTTTCCAAGAACGCTTCAGGGGCCATATTGCGGACATAAGACAAGGCAATAACGTCAAACCAGTTTCCCGTCACTTTACGTCCGTAAACCACACGACAAACGACGTCAACGTCACGATTGTCGCCCAGACAACAGACAACCTCAACGTACGCTTGCGAACAGAAGAAACCTGGATCAGCAGATTAGGAACCAAGCACCCGTCGGGACTAAATCTCATTCAGTAAACATGGAGAAGCCGTTCACGTGCAGCACGTGCCACAAAAAACTGTCGACTATCGGAAATTTAAGAAGACATAACGAAGCCTTCCACTCATCAAACCGTGTCAAGATTCAATGTTGGCATTGTCCCAACACATATGCCAGACAAGAATCTGCTAGAAAACACGCCTATATTAAACATGGGGACACTGAGAGAAAAACCGTCAAAACCACTACAGGAAACCCACGCTGGAAACCAGAAATCTTCAAACCGGGCCCATGGAACCCGCCACCCGAGGCCAGGCCCAAGTCTGGGACTGTATACAAAATACAAATTCCGCCTGCATCAGAACAGAGTCATATCAACAACATCAAGCAACAACGAAGGATAAGCCGAGTCAACCCCTACATCCCCCTCACCGTAGACGAGGCCCTTGTCACCACCAGCAACGACGAATGCACACTAGCGAGACTAAACAGATTACAAGTAATGAAGGATCTGGAAATATCCCCCTCATCTTCTACGAGCACCATCACACAGGACGAGCTTAGACCAGAAGAAGAAGCATTGGACATAACTATCCCAACCATATATGGGATTTACCATACATCTAAAAACTAGAAACAATCTATTTACACTTACCTTTAATGATCTAAATTTTTCCACATCTATCTGCACTTTCCTACTTTCGTTTTCAATAGCTTACGACGTCACAGAGTGTCTTTATTTTTAGAACAATACATGTCACATGATCTAATTTATCCGTTTTTTAATACTTCAGTAAACTTTTCACTATGATGCTTTGTCTTGAAAAAGGTCTTGGTAGACCGAAACCGGTCGACAAATAAACACATAACGATAAAAAAGCCTGTTGTTTGGTTGTTCATTCTGTATTTCCTCTTATCCTCTGATTTTTTTATTTTGGTTATACAGGCCTTATTTCAATATCATTGAGCCAGTTGTTAATCAAAGGTTTGCGAAAAAGCACCTGACCTTCCGTTGCAGAACTTGTTATCCCTAATGTGACCACAGCGTGGCTCAAACCCACATAGGTGAAAGACCGAACCCTCTTATCTGTTATTATTTGCCCTCTTATTCCTGTGCAGAAGTCAGATCACACACACCTTGGCTACACTCAAATGAGGAGGCAAAGATGTGTGAGCACTTTGGCTTTAAGAAGGGTTGTTTTGAAAATGTCATATGCTAATCGTGCTAAGCAATAAATGGGGTTAAGCTAGAACTCAACCATAATCTTTTTGAGCTTTCGGTTCAGACTTATCTCCCTTGAAGTGATACTTACTGCCCTGTTCTAGACTGGCTTCTGAGCGAAGCTATGATTTCATCTACAGTTCTCTCTGTTCTGGGACCATCTTCCTTTTCATCTTTACCTTTACTCTTCTCTGAAATATACAACACAATCATGTTATAACATGGTTCTTTATAATACAATATTGGATATAACACTGTTGGAAGGCCGGCTTCAGTAGCTCAGTAGGATGCACATCTGACTGGTAATCAGGAGGATGCGGGTTCTATACCTGCCAGGGTCGGCAACATTCTTTCGTGGAGATTGATCATAAAATCTTTTCTACGGTCATTCTCTCCCTTCTGCTGATTCAAGAAGGGCAGTTGTCAGTTTCTGACGAGCACTGTACTGGTTACCTGCTTATGTATAAGCCTGCCCAGGAAAAGTGTGGATAGGTAAACTGACCGGCTAAAAAAAGATCTAAAATAGTGTTGACTGGGCCGTTAAACTTCAAAACAAACAAAGAAACAAACAATGTTGGAAGATGGATCCCAAAACTGTATAGCTTATATTCTAAGAAAATATTCTATAAATTTGATAGAGAAAAATTACCATAAATGGTTTTTGATTGGTTTGAAGTTCTAGAGTTTAAATGCGGCATGTGAAGTGGGTCTACACTGTTTGTAAAAATTTCAGCCATTTTACTGAATAGTTTTTGAAGAAAACACAACCTGACACCCCAAGATTTGGAAATTGACTCCTACTATATATAAGGAGGAAGATTCCATTTGGTACAAAAAGGGTTAACCATTCAACTACTAATCATGACTTGCAGAGTACTTTTTTTCATTTGTACAAGATATTCTAACCTTTCACTTTCTTGACACTATCTCTTCTCATGCCTTCTTTTCTGAACATGGATTTTCTCCTCATTTTATGTACAGGTTCACTTCCTGGTTCAGAGATTTTCTTAGCTTCATCTATTAGGTCCTGTACTGACTTGGCCTGGAAATAAAGTCAAATCTGTGTCACCGTTGTTTCATCTCTGTGGTTGACTGACGGAAGTAAGGGCGGGGATTGTGGCCATGTAAAATCGATTTAAGCCCCCCAGTGGAATTCGTTTAACTGACCATTCCAAGGTGGTTCTTCTGTCGTGGTTTATTTTTGTTATGGCTTGTCTTTGAGTGTGTGTACCGCTTATATTATTTTGCTTTGGATAGCCTATTGGCCATTTTGTGGGAAAGTAACTGTCCTTTTGGCTTTCCACCAGTGATGTTTCCATAAGGGTCTAGTTGTTTCTTGCTTGTGTTTCTTTCCCTTGGTGTCTCTGATGGGAGCTGTCCGTTAATTGTATCGATTCATGATCATTGCCTCCACTTCTATTTAGCTTTGACCTCCATATAACAGCCAACATGTTTCTACAAGAGGGCCCAGAGGGCCCTGGTTCGCTCACCTGTGTGTCACTGTCTCGAGTACATTCTATTTTTAGCTCTTGTGGCCATCTTGTTCATCAGCAGAGTGATTTTAGCTTATTTGGTAGGGAGTAACCTAGGCAACATTCCTGGGAACTTTGAATCAAATTGGCCTTAGGGTTTAGGGGGAGTTTCCATTTGAATCAAATTTACAATATTTTTTCTATTTTTACCTCCAGTGGCCATTTTGTACATCTGAGTGGGATTGTTTTAGCCTTTTTGGTAGAGGATAATCTAAGCAACATTGTCGCAAGGAACCTACATGCTAAATATGAAGGCTGTATCTCAAATGCTTTAAAAGTTATGACAAAGTAGGTCAAAGGTCAAGGTCATGGGTCAAAAGTTTTGAATGGCTGAGAAAACCTTGTCACAAGGAACATGCATGCCAAATATGAAGGCTCTATCTCATATGGTTCAAAAGGTATGATAAAGTAGGTCACAGGTCAATGTCACAGGTCAAATCTTTATGAGTGGGAAGCCCTTGTCAGAAGGAACCTACATGCCAAATATGAAGGCTCTATCTCAAACGGTTCAAAAGTTATGACAAAATAACCTACTGATCTACTTTTTGATTTGACATGACCCATATTCAATCTTAACTGAGATATTGTCCAGATGATCATTCTCAGCAAGTTTTATGATGATTTGACTGAAACTGTGGCCTCTTAGAGTGTTCAAAACATTTTTTCTATGATTTGACCTGCCAACCTACTTTTTGACATGACATGTCCCATATTCAAACTTGACACAGATATTGTCAAGATGATCATTCAGAGCAAGTTGATTGGACCAAAAATTGGGCCTCTAGTGTGTTCACAATGTTTTTCAACAATCTGACCTACTGACCTACATATTGACCAGACATGACCAAGATTCGAAATTAACCAAGATATTGTCAAATGATCATTTTGAGCAAGTTTGATGATGATCGGACCAAAACTGTAGCCGCCAGCGTGTTCAGAGGGTTTTTCTATGATTTGACCTACTGACCTACTTTTTGACCCGACAACACCCATATTTGAACTTGACTGAGATATTGTCAAGATGATCATTCTGGGCAAGTTTGATGATGATCGGACCAAAACTGTGGCCTCTAGTATGTTCACAAGCTTTTTCTATGATTTGACCTACTGACCTACTTTTTGACCCGACATGACCTGTATTCAAACTTGACCTGGATATTGTTAAGACTATCATTCTGAGCAAGTTTGATGATGATCGGACCAAAACTGTGGCCTCTAGTGTGTTCACAAGGTTTTTCTCTGATTTGACCTACTGACCTACTTTTTGACCCTACAAGACCCATATTCGAATTTCCCTGAGAAATTGTCAGGATAATCATTTTGAGCAAGTTTCATGATGATCAGACAAAAACTGTGGCCTCTAGTGTATTCACAAGGTTTTTCTATGATTTGACCTACTGACCTACTTTGTTACCCGACATAACCCATATTCGAACTTGACTGAGATATTGTCAAGATGATCATTCTGGGCAAGTTTGATGATGATCGGACCAAAACTGTGGCCTCTAGTGTGTTCACAAGGTTTTTCTATGATTTGACCTACTGACCTACTTTTTGACCCGACATGACCCGTATTCAAACGTGACCTAGATATTGTCAAGATGATCATTCTGGGCAGGTTTGATAATGATTGGACCAAAACTGCGGCCTCTAGTGTATTCACAATGTTTTTCTATGATTTGACCTACTGACCTACTTTTTGACTCATATTCAAATGTGACCATGATATTATTAAGATGATCATTCTGAGCAAGTTTGATGATGATTGGACATAAATTGTGGCCTCTAGTGTGTTCAGAAGGTTTTTTCTATGATTTGACCTACTGACCTACTTTTTGACCCGACAACACCCATATTCAAACTTTACTGAGATATTGTCAAGATGATCATTCTGGGCATGTTTGATGATGATCAGACCAAAACTGTGGCCTCTCGTGTCTTCACAAGTTTTTTTTTTCTGATTTGACCTACTGACCTACTTTTTGACCCGACTTGACCCATATTCGAACTTGACTGAGATTTTGTGGTGGTACAAGTTGTGTGCAAGTTTAGTTAAAATCAAATCATAAATGAAACATCAATCATGCAGACAAGACCAAAATAGGCAATTTTTGCCCTTTCAGGGGCAGTAACTCCGTAACACATGATGGGATATGGCTGGTTCAAGAAAGGAACCAAGGTCTCATGGTGGTACAAGTTGTGTGCAAGTCTGGTTAAAATCAAATAAAAAATGAAGATGCTATCGTGCTGACAAGACCAAAATAGGCATTTTTCGCCTTTTCAGGGGCCGTAACTCCGTAACACATGATGGGATATGGCTGGTTCAAGAAAGGAACCCAGATCTCATGGTGGTACAAGTTGTGTGCAAGTCTGGTAAAATCAAATCAAAAATGAAGATGCTATCGTGCGGACAAGACCAAAATAGACAATTTTCGCCCTTTCAGGGGCCGTAACTCCGTAACACATGATGGGATATGGCTGGTTCAAGAAAGGAACCTAGATCTTATGGTGGTACAAGTTGTGTGCAAGTTTGGTTAAAATCAAATCATAAATGAAGATGCTATCATGCAGACAAGAAATTGTTTACGCACGCACGGACGGACGCACGGACGGACGCACGGACGGACGGACGCACTGACGACGGACAAAATGTGATCACAAAAGCTCACCTTGTCACTACGTGACAGGTGAGCTAAAAAGGCAGCTAGCTAAAGTCAACATGTGCATTTTAAACAGAAAACTACATTTAAATAGGATTGTTCTATTATCAAAGGTCATAGAATCGAATTCAAAATGGCAATTTTTGAACACAGGTTTTGACAGTATACCATGAAAGGTTTAAATTAAAGGTAAAGGTGTCAGATAGCCTGGCCCAAGTCACTGGGGTATCCATCTGATACTGGCTTACAGTTGGACAAGGCCTGCTGTCCTTGCAGCTGGTAAGGGTAGGGGCAATGTTGTTATTTCTATTTTCTACACTTCCATTCATTTTCTTCATTCTCCTCTATCCCTCACTTACCTCTCCACTTCTCTATGTCTCTCTTCTATCTCTTTTCACCCTTTCTCTGGGAGCTGACACACAATGCCCCACAAGGGTTGATGTGTCGTTAAATCCAAAACAATCAATCAACAGCCCGGGCCTAGTTGTTCAAAGCTGCTCATATTTTTTCAGCAAAAATACTAACATATTTGCAATCAAAATCAATCAAAGTTTTAATGATATGTTAACTAACGACGTCTTTAGTTTTGAACAACTGGCCCCTAATTTTCATTGTGAATAGATAATTACAGTACTCACGATTTTCCACCATAAATACTTGCTAGAACAGTCAACAATTTGACCACTTACAAGCATTGCTAGAATGGTTTATAATTTGACCATTAGGGAACTTCTTACAACAGGGCAACCGGCAAGTTAGCAGTACGCCATATCCCGCCGGTTCATTAAAGAGCAGATACGTCAAAAAAACACTGACACGCCACACCAGAATTGACAAGTTTGTCAAAGTAACGGTAATCAATACTTAACATCACCATCCAATACCGGTTAACCCACAGGAGAGGGCGGAGCTAAGCAATTGTCAAAATCTACTGCTTCACGCTCCATATTGTCTGGACGCCACGGGTCATGTAAAAAAATCAATCACCAGTTAGCGTATATTCGCTGTGCAATGGAGACTCAGATCAGGCGCCACAGAACGCGGTGTCAAAGTACAACCAAAAAGCGCGGATTTTTAATGACATAGGCTACTCTACCGGTCATTCTATCGGCGTCTGATCGGGGTCTACACTAAAGTGGAATTTAGGGCTTGAACGAAAGTTTGGATCTCAGTCCGGGACTATTTTCCCAGCCTACACCCGGTGGCAGTCGGGGACGCTTCCCCTTTGCGCTGTTCGCCTTTGTCGTCCGCTCGCGACTGCCGACGACTGTCCGGTCTGATTTCATACATGTGCATACCTTTATCTATAATCTTGATTTAGTGTTGCTATGTCCTAGCGCTTAATTACTATTACCTAATATTTTAAATTAACCCTACTTTCACAAAACAACTTTGTACACAATGGTTCTAACATGTATCCACGATCTGTGTCGGATATCAGTTTTTCATCGGAAAATATTTGTTCTTTTCGGCGGTAGGGTTTGCAGTGTATTTGTATGGGGGCATGTACTCGTAATGAATATATCTGTTTACATTTTTGTATTGGCTGGTTAAGAGAGAGAGAGAGAGAGAGAGAGAGACGCATCTATAATATTTTATTACACTTACCACTCTGGAGTGAACATAATATCCCATTCATATTTTTCTTTAGTGTGTTGGCCACACGTCTGAACATTTACCAAACTACACATGCTCGTGCAGAACATGCTTTGTAACGGCCCATTTATTTTTCGCACGTTTCATGCTCTATGATTTTTTGAATGGAACATAGTTTACTGCATACGGACCAGTCTGAGCAAAACTTGCCGTTCTTGATAAAAAAAAACCTAGCTTTGCACATAGTGCAGATCCAGACCAGATGGCTTCTGAGTCTGATCGGGATCTGTACTGTTTGAAACTAGACAAAAGTGCCCAGTGGGGCACGTATACCCCCGGCCAGTGCCGAACTACAAAGGGAAATAACTCTAAAAGGCCTGACCCCTTGGCCCTTATTTTCTTTCCCACAATACAAGTAGTCATACTGATCATCTGTACAAAATTTCAAGTTTCTATGTGAAGCAGTTCCTGAGATATCTTTGACACAAAATAATTGTTTACGGACAGACAGACAGACAGACGGAAAAGACAAAAACTATATACCCCCATGGTATACGCCGGGGGTATAATTACATAAGTTATCTGATTGGTTTAAAGTCAGGAACGGGTGTGGTCGGACAAATAAAATAAATAATAATAATAAATGATGAAATAATAAGTTTGTTACAGGAAACTGTATGTTTGCACAACGTTTTGCTCCTCGTTAACATATTGTATATAATAACCCATCGCGAAAAAGCGCCTGTATGGGTTTGACCTCCTTGAACCCCGCTTTTACACAGTAAAACTTGAGTTTACAGAGGGTAAACCTTATTTTTCTTGTTTCTGCTCTGGGGCTGGATTGGGGGTGCTCGTTTGAGCCGCATCGATAAGGCGGTTCGTGCGGGCACCCGCGGTCTGTGTTTTGGGCAGAGATTGGAAAATTAACACCAATTTCTTTTCTTCGGCGATAGGGTTTGCAGTGTATTTGTATAGGCGTGTTTTCGCGATGCTGAGAGAAATAAATTTGGTTTGATTTTTGTTGCCATAGATTCGGCGCTGTTTCAGCGTTGCGTGCTCAAAACACACACATACTGAGAGAGAGAGAGAGAGAGAGAGAGAGAGTGAGAGAGAGAGTACTTATTTCATCTCGTAAAATTTAATGTTGCCCTCTGGTTGTTTTGTTTTTGTATGTGTTTTATTTTTTTATTATTATTATTTTTACTTATACTTTGCCGTCGAACGTTGCATATTTGTATCGCTCCTCTTGTAATCAGAGTGAATAAAAGATTTGATTGATTTGAATGTATTTTTTACACGAATCCTTGTAATTTATCCTCCTTGTGCAATTCCAATACATACAGAAATTGTCGGCCCCCGCCCATCGGGGCTTGAAGAAATAGATGGGCTGCATGAGGCTTCCACGCAGACTACACGAGTACTGGTAAAGTGCTTAGAGGATTTAAGCCTGCCCGTGCAAAGCGATGCGAGGCAGCCCGCCCATACTTATAAACCCTATTGGTTTCATTGGGTGACAGAGCTTGAGATGTCATTTCATCTCAATGACGGGTAAAAGTCCCACAGAATTGGAAGCAACGTCTCCAAAATGACATATACAGTGTTGAAGGGGACGTTAAACCTCAAATCAAACAAACAAACACAAATGGGCACAACAGGAAACTCAGTTAAAAAGTGGCTTTAGTGTATATTTAACCCATAACAACCCCTACTTTTGCAAACAGAGATGAGGTCCTACACTGTTTGCCATGCAGCTTGTGAATAATGTTAAGAAATTTTAATTTTTGGCAGTCAGCAATGGCTGTGGCTAAATTTATTTATTCAGCAGGATAAGGGTTAAGACTTGTTGGTTTTTCTGGGTTTCTTCTCTTTTTTACCGCCCATTTTTGTCCAGTTTCAAAATTTAAAAGGCTGGACCCATAAGGTCTCCTGGGAGCACGCAAAAATCCGCCCAAATATTTTACTAACCGTCGAGTCGAGCAATTAAGTGGCAAATATTTTTTGAGACTTTAAGTAGAATGCATACACCTTCAGGGGAGGCAACTCCTTCAAGCGTATTTTAGTCTCCCATGTCAATAAGGGTCAACTCTTAAAGGAAAGAATTTGCTCCTGAGGAGCAAATTCTTTCCTTTTAGAGTATATCACTATTTCGTGGGACAAAGCTTATAGAAAAGCAAACAGGAAGTTCCGAAAGTTGTCCCCTTTTGAAAAATGGTGGAAAATCTGCCAAGTCATTCCCCTCAGATTTCATGTCACCAATAACAAACTTTAATTGACCAATATTACTGCGTTTCTATTAGAATGTTTGTTTACTTGATTTGAGGTTTAACATCCCCATTAACATTATTTACTGCACACGAGTACTGGTAAACCGCTTAAGAGGATCTAAGCCTGCCCAGGCAAAGCAATGCGAGTCAGACCGTCCACACTTATAAACCCTATTGGTTTCATTGGGCGACAGGGCTTGTGATGCCTTTTCATCTCAATGCCTGGTAAAAGTCCCACAAAATTGGAAGCAACGTCTCTAAAATGACCTATAAAGTGCTGACGGGGACGTTAAACCTGAAATCAAACAAACAAAACAAACCTAAACAGTGTTGACGGGACGTTAAACCTCAATTCAAACAACACAATAATTATTTCTGTGATCGGTCAAATGAATATTGGAGCGTTTCCAGGTCACATTTAACGCTCCATGTTCGCAGGATGAAAGCATACACAGTAATCGTGTAATAACGGTATAAATCTTTAACATGCACAGGATGGGCCTCCCTGCAGGTGTAGGTGATCCGAAGTTAAGGTCCCGATGCGGAGGATGGTGTACTTTGTTGCATTCATACGGAGCATGTTCGGACACCGCAGTTTTATTACCGCTGCCGGGAATCAAACCGGGGGCCTCTAGCATCACAGGCAAGTGCACTAACCATTGCGCTACCACGCTTGATTCACTGTCGAGTGCCTGCTTGGCCACTTCACGAAAACATGCCTATATAATTTTGACCCCCTGGAATCCCACTTTTATATAGAATAACCGGGGTTTACAGAGGTACATCTTACTTTTCTTATTTCTGCTCATAATATAGATTGTGGGTACTCGTTAGAACCGCCACGATTAGGTGATACTAACGAGTATGCACAATCTATATTTTGAACAGAAATAAGAAAAATTCGATGAGGCGATACGAGCATCCACAATCAATATTTTGAGCAGAAATACACACAACTGTATGAATATGTCATTTTGGAGACGTTGTTTCCGATTTTGTGGGACTTTTACCCGACATTGTGATGAAATGACATCTCAAGCCCTGTCGCCACATCGAGGTTTTAACGAGTATCCACAATCTCTGTTTTGAGCAGACTATAGATTATCGGAGCGTGATAGCTCAGTGGTTAGTGCACTTGCCTCTGATGCTAGAAGTCCCGGGTTCAATCCCCGGCAGCGGCGATAAAATTTCGGTGTCCGAACACGCTCCATTGGCATCATTTGCAGGGATGAATGTCATGAAGTGCACCGTCCTTCGGATCGGGACGTTAACTGGAGGCCCCCTGTGCAGGAAGAACCATCCCCTGTGCAGGTTAAAGATCCCTACCGTAATTACATGATTACTGTATAGGCTTTCATCCTGCAAAACCTGGAATGTATGTAATATACACCTGCGGTAATGGTCAAATGTGACCGACGCAGTATCAGAAGATAGATAGATAGTGGGTACTGCTAGTTAGAACCGCTTCGATGTTTTAACGAGTATCCACAATCTCCTTTTCAGCAGTATTGAAAATCGATTGTAACATAAAGTGACAGCGCTATTGTCCCGCCCACGCTTTTAATGTTCAAAGACGGTTGTCAATCATCTCAAATACCAGTTCAGAAGCATGTGATGGAGAGTTCAAAACGGTGCTACAAAGCTTTCGGCACGTATTTGATATTCGTCTCAAACAACATCAAAAGTGCGTCTGAGAGAAGGCCTAGTGCTAACTTGCCGGTTGCGTTGTTGTAAACCAGCCATGCTTTGAACAACTAGGCCAAGAATGACAAGAAACAACTTACAGCACTTGACAAAGCCCCACTCCTTCTGCCATCCTCAGCAGTACCCGGGGGTACCAGTAGCCCCTCTTCCACTTGTTGACCAACAATAGTCTGTACATTCTCTAGGTCTTTGTCCATACCAGCAATGGCGTCATCATATTTACTGTAGACCTTCTCATCAGGTAACACTATTTCTCCACTCTTCAATGACGAGGCTATACTATGTGCACTCCTTACTGCAGGAGTAAAGAAAACCATTTAGAACAGAAAATTTGGTATATCAAACCTATTTCTATTGTTATTCTCTCCCGTCCACTGATTCACATATAAGCCTGCCCAGAAAGTGTGGATAGGTAAAATGACCTAAAATAGTGTTGACTGGGCCGTTAAATTTCCAAAACAAACAAACAAATATCAAACCCATTACAGTGAAACATGTTAGCTCGGTGGTTCTTGCACTTACCTATCATTCTAGAGCCCCCACCCCATTCCCGGCTGCGGTAATAAAATTGCGGTAGCACATGTTCTCCACTGGCATCATTTGTAAAAGTCTGTATACTGTCCTTCTGATCAGGACGTTGTGCACTGTCCTTCAGATCGGGACATTAACTGGAGGCCACCCTGTGCAGGGAGAACCATCCCCTGTGCAGGTAAAAGATCCGTACGATAATTACATGATTACTGTGTAGGCTTTCATCCTGAAAATCTGGAGTGTATGCAATGTACACCTGCACATTATCCTCATGAGTGTGTGTTGCAGTATATATAGAAAGAATAGGAAAATAATTCTATGATTCAAACACTGAAATATATTCACCATGGCAGAGTTGAACCCATCCTTCAGTCCCTAAGGAATTCTTCCCACACATGTTCTCCAGATAAGAATTATTGAGAGATAATTTAGGGATTTTTTACAGTGTAAAATGTATGCTGTGTGAACTCATCCCTTCAATGAGGCATTTCTAATTACGGTAATGATACTAAGTATTGGGACAGACAGGCCTAAGCAAACAGTGCAGACCCAGATCAGACTGTTCCTGTTCACTGTTTGCCATTCAGTCTGTACATTTTGGACTCCTTGCTGGATCATGAAACAAATTTGTAAATATTTTAGGAGAATTACAGCAAGTCCTCAAGGTGTTCGAATTTTCAGGATTTTTACAGTACCAAACAGTGAAACTTTATTGACTAAACACTGAAAGCTTGTTTACTGTACCTGAGTCAAACCTGTATGTGAGTGCCTAAGGAATTCTTTCTATAGCTCCTCGTAACAATTACTGAGAGATAATTTAGGGACTTTTTTGTGAAATGTATGCTGTGAGTACTCATTAGAATTGCCTCAATGAGGCAATTCTAATGAGTACACACAACATAACTTTATATTAAAGAACATGAAAAGCAATATCTGTTTCCCATTATGCACCCCCCAACCCTCACCGACCCAACCTAGGTAACCCTCAGCAGCTAAAACTACCCCTGCCTTGAACCAATTTTCAAGGTCCAAAAGGTGTTTGAGCCACTGATGCTAGATAATGAGGATAATTAAAGAATCATTTTTGTTAGAACTTCATAACTTGTGCTGCGGGTATGTGTATGAATCTACACAATGAAGCAAACTTGAATCCTCTTCATGAAGCGATTCTAACAAGTACCCACAACAGAGGCTTCTGAGGAGAAATAAGGGGAATTATCTCTCAGCTATATCTTTGTTACTCCTCCTTACTTAACCCTTCTCTTGCTGAATATTCATTTAAGCCACACCCATTTCTGTCAATCAACCAATTAAATTATGTGATGTAATTTATGGCTACAAATTCATTAACTGAATGCCAAACAGTATAGATTCTGATCACATGGCTTCTTCAGAAGCCATGTGATCTGGATCTACACTGTTTGCAAAGATAGGAGTTGTCGTGAACAGAAAGATAAGGGTTAATCAAATCATAGAGAGCACTAGTTGGTGCTTTGTCTCTTGACTATAGACTGGAACAAAAAGTCAAGAACTGAGACTTTACCTTGACTATAGACTGGAACAAAAAGTCAAGAACTGAGACTTTACCTTGACTATAGACTGGAACAAAAAGTCAAGAAATGAGACTTTACCTTGACTATAGACTGGAACAAAAAGTCAATAACTGAGACTTTAACTTGACTATAGACTGGAACAAAAAGTCAACAACTGAGACTTTACCTTGACTATAGACTGGAACAAAAAGTCAACAACTGAGACTTTACCTTGACTATAGACTGGAACAAAAAGTCAACAACTGAGACTTTACCTTGACTATAGACTGGAACAAAAAGTCAAGAACTGAGACTTTACCTTGACTATAGACTGGAACAAAAAGTCAACAACTGAGACTTTACCTTGACTATAGACTGGAACAAAAAGTCAAGAACTGAGACTATACCTTGACTATAAACTGGAACAAAAAGTCAAGAACTGTGACTTTACCTTGACTATAGACTGGAACAAAAAGTCAAGAACTGAGACTTTACCTTGACTATAGACTGGAACAAAAAGTCAAGAACTGAGACTTTACCTTGACTATAGACTGGAACAAAAAGTCAAGAACTGAGACTATACCTTGACTATAAACTGGAACAAAAAGTCAAGAACTGTGACTTTACCTTGACTATAGACTGGAACAAAAAGTCAAGAACTGAGACTTTACCTTGACTATAGACTGGAACAAAAAGTCAAGAACTGAGACTTTACCTTGACTATAGACTGGAACAAAAAGTCATGAACTGAGACTTTACACTGTTTAGTTTAAGCCTTGAATGCCAATATTTCAAACAAACAGTTGAGACTCTGATCAGATGCTGTGTGATGCAACATCTGATCTGGAACTACACTGTTTGCCAATACTGCATTTCACAAGCCTAGTCCATGTCTTACAGATAACAAATCCTATAATGTCACAAGGAGAAGAAAAGGTCTTAACAAACCATTAACTGGATTTTGTACATGGTGAGCTATAGTCACATGGACAATAGGAGGTGGGAAGCTTCCATAGTTAGTAACTTTGGGGCCAGTGCAAATGTAAAAGTTGCTCTCATTTTTCCAGCAAAACTAACACTAGATAATGTACACAGTGGAATTATAACAATTTGACCACTGATGAACTTGTTAAGGTAACAATGCTTTGAACAACTGGGCCTGGATGAGATGCTGTGAATGCATCCCATCCACCCAATTTCAGACACAACATTGTGTAGTAAATTGCATTTGTTCAAATTTTAGAACAAGTATGGTACAGAGATGAGGTGTCCAAATACTTATGGTAAATATAGTTACAGGTAAATGCAACAGGAAGAAAGCCAATATATAAAAAAACATACCTGTTCCTCGTAATCTTCTCTTGACAGTTGGTGGGTGTGGTTGTCTGGAAGGTCTGACAGACAAAGACATCTTCTGTTGAGTTCCCTCAGAACCAAGAATTGCTGGCTTCTTCTGTGGCTCTTTTGGTTTTGTGACATCCTCTCTCATATCCTCCGCTGCCTCTTCCTCATCAGGTGTCCTTGGGGACTGTGGGGTCTGGGGCCTTGCCTGGTTTGCCTACAAGAGTTATCCCCCTCTCATGAACAATTAAGCAATGACAAGCAAAAACTATTCTTTGGACAAGTGCTCCCAGTGAAGATTCAAATCAGCCCACCCAGCAACTCATTTGATAGTCTAACGTCAATGGCTTTTTTCTAATACCATAAAAGTCCTGAAACTTTGGACACCTTAAGAACTTGCTTTACTTCTCCAAAAATTTTAACAAATTTGTTTCCCTATCCTGCAAGGAATCCAAAGGTGTAGACAGAATGACAGTGTAGATCCTGATCAGACTGCTCCTGTGATTCCTTTATTTTATGGAAGATTGAAATGATATCTTTTAACCATCCCCATTATGTCTCATGGCCTGGTGCTATTATTAACCCTTAACCTGCTAAATATTTAACTAGAGCTGCCGCCTAACGGGCGCCAATTATACCCCCGCATGCGTTGTCAGACAAATTTTTACAAGTATTTGACATTGAGGAAGGTCAACGTAAAGGTCAAGGTCAGGTTTGTGTATATCAATCTTAAGTACTAGTGGCAAGGTGTGTGGTGTGTGAATATTAAAGAAATCAGTCAAAGAATAAGGAAGTTATGAGCAATGTTAAAGTTTTTTGTAACGGACCGACGACGACGACAAATTTTTACAAGTATTTGACATTGAGGAAGGTCAACGTAAAGGTCAAGGTCAGGTTTGTGTATATCAATCTTAAGTACTAGTGGCAAGGTGTGTGGTGTGTGAATATTAAAGAAATCGGTCAAAGAATAAGGAAGTTATGAGCAATGTTAAAGTTTTTTGTAACGGACCGACGACGACGACAGACGACAAGCTGACTCCTATATACCCCCTTCAAACTTCGTTTGTGGGGGTATAAATATGACACCCCCACCACAGCTTATCAACGAATCAGATTTCTTGATGCAAATCATTGCAACAAATTCATAAACTGAATGACAAACAATGAAGATCCTGATCAGATGGCTTCTTCAGAAGCCATCTGATCTGGATCTACATTGTTTAAAAGATAAGACATGTCCGGGCTCAGCAGGACAAGTGTTAACCCTGAGGAATTAAAACTATTCCGATGGAAAACAAATTTTCATGTTTTTTTTTTTTTTTTTTTTTTGGGGGGGAGGGGGGGGGGGGGGTGGGGGAGGCGGGATTAGGCCCTTTCAAGATAATTTCACTTATTTCAAGCAGATTATTCATCAGAAATCAAATACTGGAGTAGCCTGAGAAAACTGACAGATTCAAAAATGACCTAAAGTAGTGTTGACTGGGCCATTAAACTCCAATACAAACAAATCAGTTGATGTTTTTGTAATCAACTTGTTGCCTTAATCGATGGTATTACTTCGCTTTTGAAAAGCTGATCCTGGAGAGGGAGAAAAAAACGAAGGAGTTGGGGAAAAAAATATTCCGGGGGAAAAAAAAAACTAGACTAAGTCAACTTCTCTTTCCTAGTCTGGTAAGGCAAAGTTCTCAAACTTCAGACAAAGAAGTCGCTTGAATCTCCCCCTCGGTTGATCCCTGCACTTGGCAAAATTTTCATTTATCACTAACACCACTAATGAGTTTTTTAAGGGGAATGGGAACACAGGGCAGATTTTTCCGCCATTTTTCAAAGGGAGACAACTTTTGGGACTTCCTGTTCACTTTTCTACAGGCTCAGTACCAGGTAAAAGTCCCACAAAATTGGAAGCAACGTCTCCAAAATGACCTTTACAGTGTTGACGGGGACGTTAAACCTCATATCAAACAAACAAAACAAAACCACCAAAAAGGGGTCTACTCTTAAAGGAAAGAATTTGCTCCTCAGGAGAAAATTCTTTCCTTTAAGAGTTGACCCCTATTGACAGGGGAGACAAAAATACTTTGGCAGGAGTTGCCTCCCCTGAAGGTGTTCTCATTCCGCTTAAGCTAATGTACATGTAGCTTTGCAGATCTGGACCCAGCAATTTTCACCGTACCTCTTCCATTTCCTCCAATGCAACATCTCTGGACTCTGCGATTGGTTTCCCCTCCATCACAACTTTTAATCCTGGAACACTGGCACATGTTCTTGTTGGTACAACTCCAACAGACGTCACCCGGGGCTTCTGCATATCTGAATACAAGGAGAGTAAAACCTGTCTTAGCGGCCACCTCTATTAAGCAAGCAACCTGTCTTAAGCAAGCAGGCATTCAGTTCCCCAAAAAGGCAAATGTGTTAAATTTCACCTGTATTAAGCAAGCACCTGTCTTAAGCAAGCACATTTTCGTTATCCCTTTGGTGCTTGCTAAATACAGGTTGGACTGTATAGCTGAGGTACAAAGTCAATATCCTGTAAAATTCAAGATTCAAGCCAACCTGTACTCAGGAAAAAGAGTACTCAGCATTTTCCAATTCAGCCAGCGCATGACAAAATCTACAAGAGGTCTTGAGCGATCAGCGAAGACTCAGATCAGCCACAGCATTCACGCAGTCTGATCAGAGTTTTCGCTGATCGCATGTACCAACTATAAGCTAATATCTATGCAAAGAGATATAAGGTAAAGGTCTTGTCGTAGTGGAAGGGTGCCGAGGTTGATTTGAGTCTCTGCTGGTCACACCGGTCTTATTGTAGGTTTTGTCATGCGCCGGCTCAATTTATATTCTGTAAATGCATGTGTGCAGCCAACTAACAGGCCTCATACTGACCAAGCTTTTCAAAGCCTGAAAGATCTGATTTTGCGACCTTAACCCTCATCCTGCTGTACATGACAACCATTACCTTTGCAAACAGTGTAGATCCAGATCAGATGGCTTCTTCAGAAGCCATCTGATCAGGATCTACACTGTTTGTAATGCAGTCTGTGACTTGAATACATTACATCAAATAATTTGATAGGTGAATAGGCAGAAATGGGTGTAGCAAAATAATTTCATTCAGAGGATAAGTGTTCAATAGTCATTTTAAACAGAATATAGGAGGGAAAATCAAAATCTAAAAAGCCTGAAATCAAGAAAAAAATAAGAAACAATCAAGCCCTAAAAGCCTGAAATCCTGCATATGCCTGACAAATATGAGGCCTGACTAATAGAGCTAGCCACAATAACTGCCTGCATGAAGCAACCTCAAGGTCTTCTATACATCGCATTTGAAGCAAATTGTTCACGTTTTTCTGTTTTAATCTAGCGGCCGCTTTGCTCATCAAAGCAGAACTGTTTAAACAATTTTGGATGAGGATTACCTTAGCAACATACATATGAAGTTTGAATGATACTGGCTGAAGGGTATGGGTGGAGTTGTTGTTTAAAGATTTTTCTATTTTTAGCTCCCTGGGCTATCTTGTTCATTGGAGTGGAATTATTTGAGCTATTTTGGTAGGGAGCCTCCTAGGCAACATTCTTCAGAAGTTTGAATCAATTTTGCCCAAGGGATTAGGAGAAGTTAGCAAAAGCTAGTCACATTTTCCAGCAAAAAAAAAAAAAACTTTTTTATACTACACTTTTTACACAGTTAAAATTGTAACCACTAATGAGATCATTAAGCTAATGATGCCTTGAACTACTGGCCCCTAACCAGCTATTGTATGGTCTGGATCATCTCTGTATAATTAATTATTAATTGATTATCCTATATTACGCAAGGTCAACCAATATTCAAAAATCATAAATCATGCTTTTAATCGCGTCAATTAATAAAATTGTCACTAATCAAGTAATTTCGTATTGGCCCAGTTACAGGTCCTCGGTCAGCTGTATTGGCCTCGGCCTTCGGCCTCGTGCCAATACAGCAGACCTCGGACCTGTACCTGGGCCAATACGAAATTATTTGATTAATAACATTATATTAATAATTAATTACCTTGTGTTGTGATAGTTTCCTCCCTTGCATAGGGATACTTCTTAACTCCCTCTCTATCAAGCTCTTTCACATTACCAAACCTGTCCAGTGGGTTGTATGGAGGAATATTAGGTAACAACTGGAAAGATGGCTGAAAGTATTGAAGATGAAACTAAGAATATAGTTTTTGTTTCTCTTCATTTAACAAAAGGTATTTAGCCGGCCTCGGTAGCTCAGTTGGATGCATGTCTGACTGGTGATCAGGAGGACACAGGTTCGATACCTGCCAGGGTCAGCAACATTCTTTCGTGGAGACTGATCATGAAATCTTTTCTACTGTCATGCTCTCCCTTCTGCGAAAGAAAGTGCACTGTACTGCTTAACCACTTATGTACAAGCCTGTCCAGGAAAGTGTGGATAGGTAAACTGACTGGCTCAAAAATGACCTAAATAGTGTTGACAGAGCTGTTAAACTCCAATACAAACAAACAAACCAAAAGGTATTCAAATTATGATACTACATGTATTTGCATGAAAGGACTGGCATTTTGAGGAAAAAGTACAGGACCCAACCCATAGCTGCTGATAAAGGTTACAAGGATAATTAAGAAAAAATTTTCCTTAATTCGTGTTAGAAATGAATGTGGCAGGTACATTACAATCTCTCTATAACAATACTGTTGGGGTCTGCAGCAGAAAATGTTTAATAATAATTAAATCATAATTATTTAATTTTAAATATTAGTATTATTTTCTCAATGAGGCAGTACTAACAAGGAGCCACAACCTATGTTTTTATTTGGAAAACAACAAAGATAAACATGTCTGCTCAAATTTTGCTTTCTTTTAAGTGATTAAGATTTACCTTCATAGGTTCTGCTTCCATGAGATCATCATGAAACACTGGTTCCCTTTTTATCTTTTCCCTCACTTTTCTGGGACTAAATGCTGGCTGAAGTCTCCTGGAATCATTAGAATAGTAAACTTACATGTATACTACAGTATTCCGTAATGATCCAAACTGTATTGGGACAGTCAGACCAAAGCAATCAGTGCAGACCCAGATCAGACTGCTCCTGAAGGAATAGTCTGATCAAGGTCTACACTGTTTGCCCATCTGATTGAACCTTTTGGACTCCTTGCTGGATCATGAAACAATTTTATTAAAATTTTAGGAGCGGGCCTCCGTGGCCTAATGGATAAGAGCACTGACTCTTAGTCATTAGGTCTTTCACCGCCTTGGATTCGAGCCTCGATCGGGTCACATGTGAGACGCCAAGTTCTGCAACGGAAGGTCAGGTGGTTTTTCTCTGGGTACTCCCGTTTTCGCCCACCTATGATGAACGATCAGCTCGATATGACTGAAATAATCTTGAAAGGGCCGTAAAACCCAAACCAAAAAAAAAAAATTTAGGAGAATTACATCAAGTCCTCAAGGTGCCAAATTTTAGGATTTTTAAGGTACTGTATGTATTCAGAAATAACAGGCCTGAGCAAATAGTGTAGACCAGATGACACACCGTAGAATGTGGCATCTCATCAGGGTCAACACTATTTGCCACTCATCCAGCTCTTTTCAGACATAGCAGCAGATGGTTAATTGTATCTGTTCAAATTTTAGAACAAGTATTGTAAGGAGTTGAGAGGTCCGAATCCTTAAATACGGTATTTGTAAAACAGAAGTGAAGGCAATGATCAGGAATCGATACAATTAACCCACAGTTCCTATCAGAGACACAAACATGAAATAACTAGATCCTGTGTTCATTACAATAACACACCTGTGCGACATAGTGCATATTTCACGTCTCCAAAATGGCTAATTTTCTGATGAATATCCAAGATATTTTTCTTATTTTAAATGCAAACATGGGTTGTGAGTGCTGAGGCTGTTCTAACGAGTACCCACAACCTATGTCTTGGAACAGAAATCAGAAAAATAATGTTTACCCCCGTAAACCCCAGTTTTCTCTATATAAAGTGGCGTTTAGAGGGTGTTCATTACATGGAATTGTTAACATGATGTTTATTGGAAAAGAATATGTTTCACTTCAACATTTTTTCTAAGGGAGACGAAATCCATACTAACTTCGGCCCTTTGAAATGAAATTCTTTTCTTTAAGCACAAATCTCTTATATTAAGGAAGACTAAACTATTTTCGAAATGGCTACCTCCCTTAAAAGTGAATTCATTTTCATTTACCTGGCAGTGATCTCCTCACTATCCAAAGGTCTGAGTTTCTGTCTCTCTTTCTTTACTGCAATTTCATCCAGAGACTTCCTAGCAACATCATCCAGCTCATGCCTCAAGGCTATTTCAACCATTCTGTTGGTGCCATGACGAAATGTCTTTCTGTCATCCCGAATGCTAGGGTAGAGATCACGATCTGCCATCACTATTGGATTCTATCTGAAAAAAAAATGAGTTGTGTCATTGTAAGTTATTGCATATACATGTATACAGGGATCAACGCCAAATAAAAAAAAAAATAGAAATAACTGGACAACTGGCCTGTATCTCTTGGGATGTACTGGACTTGATCTTAGAAGCCCTCGTGGTGCAGTGGTTACGCTACTCGCCTTGTAAACCAGGGATCGCAGGATCGATCCCGGGCTTCTCCAGACTTTCGGATGAGTCATTAAACCGAGGTCCCGTCTCCGTATGACATTAGCTGTTGGTGGGACGTAAAACTAAAACTCACTCACTCACTCACTGGACTTGATCTAAGTTCAGCTGGGCCGAAGAAATGATGAAAATCATGCCAAAGAGATACAGTCATCAGATTATTTTCTATTTTTATTGGGTCAATTGTTTTACAACCGACCCAAAGTTATAAAGGGCAGAATTGAATTAACGCTGTTGTCCATGTGACTATCACTGATTTTGTGAAACCTTGGTTTTGCTATTAATAGAAAATAATCACTATTTTTATCCTTCTACATGTAGGTCAGCGTGTTGCATGTCTCCAGATCAGCTCAGCTGGCTGCTTTCAAATTGTCTCCAATTTAACATTCAGTGTTTGAAACAGATGATAGTATGTCTATGTATGACAGTATTCCTACATAGAATGTACAATTTATCCCCATGTTGATATCCCATACAACCCAATACAGATACTTTTAAATGCAAACATGTGATGGCTCTGAGCCATCTTATTGGGATATATATTGCACACCATTCAGCTAGAGGCCCTATTTAGTAGAATGGATGTGCCCAACTTCAGTGATTGAAAAGTGCACCCCAGAAACTCAAGGGTGAGAGGGTTTAACTCTTATCATGCTGTTCACGACAACCCCTATCTTTGGAAACAGTGTAGATCCAGATCAGATGGCTTCTGAAGAAGCCATCTGATCAGGATCTACATTGTTTGATATTCAATTTATGAATTTGTAGGAATAAATTACATCAAGTAATCTGATTGGTTCAAAGTCAGAAATGGGTGTGGCTAATCTGAATATTCAGCAAGAGAAGGGTTAAGGGTAAATAAATCAAAGCACTGACAACACTGACCAATTGTCTCTTGAGTGCAGGCTTGAAAATTGGTCACAAACGAGGACTTGGACTGTTCCACTACATCCTGAAGTTCTTGTACCAAATGCAAACAGTGTAGACCCTGATCAGATGCTGCATTCTGATCTGGGTCTACACTGTTTGCCAAATCCAACACATTATTTCAGTCTACATGTACACAACACGCTGACCTCAGTGGAACAAATAACATGGCTATTTTTGTGCTGATTAATTTGTCAACTGATTCAAAACTACTTAGCAGAAAAGCTCTTCAGTGACTATCACTGACTTGTCGGAATAACTTTTTATAGAAAATAGCTGCATTGACTGAAGTCATAGTGTTGCCTAAGAGGATTACTTTGGAATCACAGGTTGGGCTTGGCAAACACTGAAGACCCAGACCGGACACCACAGAACATGGCATCTGATCAAGATCTACACTATCTGCTTAAAAACCAGAATTCTAGGGTTAAATGAAACAGTCAAAATCACAATCCAGAACTATCGACCCACCAGTACCCTCAGTGCTTCGATTTATCTTTATAATATAGATAGTAAAAACTACTGCAAAAATAGAAAATAGGAACCCATTTTTCAGTAACTGAATTTGAAATGTGGATTTTGATAATTGTGGTGCAAGATTTTCACATTATGATAACACACTTGTATGACTCAGTGCATTCTTTCACATCTCGAAAATAGTTACTTTTCTGATGAAATTTGTGATATTTTTCTTTTTTATATTCCAAACTTAGGTTGAGAATGCTCGTTGGAATCACCTCATTGAGGCAGTTCTAAAGAGTACCCACAACCTATGTCTTGGAGCGGAAATAAGACCAATAATGTATGCCTTACCAGGATTGAGGTTTTAGAGTTGCTTTGCAACTCCACTGACAGTAATGGTTATACATGTATCTTGCATGAGACTGGTACTGTACTTCCTAGACAGAAACAACTCAATGGTTGACACAATTTAACCCTTTTTGTACGAAATGGAATCTTCCTCCCTATATATAGCAGGAGTTCATTTCAAAATTTAGGTGTGCCAGGTTGTGTTTTTATCAAAATTTATTTGGAAAATGACTGAACTTTTTGCAAAGAGTGGAGGTCCTGTTCAGACGCCATGTTCTGCACCCTCCAGACAAGCAGACTACATGTAAATTCAACTACTCATTGTATCAGCATACTTTGGAACATGTCCAATCCGCAAAATATCTTGGTATCACCATTACTGATAATCTTGATCGGGGTCAACATATTTCTGAGATTACCTCTAAGGCAACTAGGACATTAGGGTTTCTTAGAAGCAATTTGGCTTTTGCACTTAGGCAGACAAAGGATGTTGCATACAAAACCTTGGTTAGACCTCAACTAGAGTATGCATCACCTGTTTGGCATCCCCATGTTAAAACTAAGGTTCAACAGGTTGAGAAGGTTCAGAGGACGGCTGCCCGATGGACTGCAGGCGATGGTGGAACAGAAGTAGTGTTTGTGAAATGCTCGAATTAGAATCAGAACTGTTACTGGTGACACGTCAAATGACATTCATACACCAGGACCTGTGATGTGGGAAGTTAGTCCCTAGCTCTAACCAAAGAGGTAAATTTAGCTACACAATCATCAGCACCTTCAACTGTTGGAATAATCAAATTGAGAAGGGCATTCCAATCTCTAATGGTTCTGGGGAAGAACGACTCTTTATAAATGTCATTTCTTGCAGTAAGGGTCTGAAATGCCAATGAATGGTGATTTCTACAGTGTCTAGCTGGGGGAACAAGGTCATCTGTTGGAATGCTGGCAGCACACTTTAGACCTTTGTATAAAAGTATTAGCCTGTTGTCTTTTCTCCTTTTCTTGAGAGACTCCCATTTTAATTTTCCAAGTATTCCAGTCATGCTCCCAGTCTCGATCAGATCTCGATGGGCTGGAGTGGACATCGTTGTAGGCCCGTTGCTTGCAGTCTTCTTTAACCTTCTTTTATAAGATACACTCTGACACAGTGTCTCTTACTAAAGATAAATACTTGACCCCTGTGACTACTTCAACTCAAACAAGGGCATCAAAGCTAAACAACAGTCAATATCGTAGGTACCAGCCTACCAGGCCTATAGTGATGCCCTGAAGAATTCTTTCTTCCCTGGAGCTATTCCTCAGTGGAACAGTCTTTCCTCCTCTGTGGTAAATGCAAAAACTGCGGAGGAGTTCAAAAGCCCGCATGGTGTTGATTGGGACCCAGAGGTGTGCGTTTTAGTACACCTCTGAAAGCAGATTGTAAATAGTTTTAAGGGTGACAGGACATCTCGGCCCCTAACAAACTCGGCCCCTAGCAAACTCGGCCCCTACAAACTCGGCCCCTGACAAACTCGGCCCCCAAAATTAGAATATGTTTATATTAATGTTGGAATTGACTTATTATCAAACTATTACACATATTTTAATGTACATATGCCTAATTATTTTCATTTTTGGCAATTTTTCCAATATATTTGAATAGGCGAGTTTTCTTAATGAGCCACCGGCCCCGATAGCTCAGTTGGTAGAGTGTCCGCTTCGGGGAACGGGAGGTCGCGGGTTCGATCCCGGGCCGCGACATACCAAAGTCGTTAACAATGGAACTAGCTGCTCCTCGCTTTGCACTCGGATTAACGGGGTAGAGCTAGGACTGGTCGACCCAGTGTCAGGATAATGTGACTGGGTGTGGTATCATGTAATGTGTCTGGGACATGATACTTCAGTGAGGCAGCACTATAAAAGTGAGCATTGAGCTCCCTGTCGCAACCAGACACCGTCGTGATATGACTGAAAAATTGTTGAAAGCGACGTTAAATGCGAATTCACACACACGCACACACACACATTTCTTAATGAGCCATCTGATCAGGATCTAAACTGTTTGCCATTGTTTGATAGTCTTAGCGAAGGAGGTAGTTCTAACAAAACCCACAAACTGTTTTGATGTTGATACAATATACATAATCTAAACCGAAGTTAACCCCAGTTTTACAGGGCATGATTATACAGGCATGATTTCATGATGATATACTGTGCTAGCAACGCTTTGAAAGTGTACTGGATGGAAATCAATGTGCTAAAAAGTTTTCTACCGACTCTGTATCAACCTACAAGCACGCAAAATGTTGTGTCAGTTTTATTCAATGTCGAAACTATTCCATTGTTGTGTACGCACTATGATGATGTGTTTACATGAAACATGTGCATTGTTTGTTTTGTCTTACATGTGCTGCATTTAAGAGATGAATTTTATTTTTTTGCTGTTCATGAAAGTATGAAAGCAGAAGTTCGCCTACAAAGAAACTTGACCTTAAGGGGGTTCATGTAAACCTTGCTAGCCATGTCGAACTTACTGCAGTTGGTTAACGTTAATACATGGATTTATATAGGAACTTGATAATTATTTCCCCATAAAATAACAACTAATAAAACTATCTTTTCTGTGCCAGCGGCTCATGATTTTTCATTCTTTTTTTTTAATATTCACAATGAACTTTTATGAACAACATTTTGGTCCTTTTTACATATATTTGGAAGCACACTCTAAATGTATAGTTTATTTGTTTGTTTTGTTTAATTTGAGGTTTAACGTCCCCGTCAATACTGCAAAGGTCATTTTGGAGACGTTGCTACCAAGTTTGTGGGACCTTTAACCAAACATTGAGATGAAATGTCATCTCAAGCCCTGCTGCCCAATGACACCAATAGGGTTTATAAGCATGTACGGGCCGACTCGCACCGCTTTGCCTGGGCAGGCTTAGATCCTCTATGCGGTTTACCAGTACTCGTGTGCGGGTCGGTTTCAGCTCTGCGTGGAAGCATCATGCAGCCCATCTATTTCTTCAAGCCTCGATGGGCGGGGGCGAAATTAATGCATAGAATATATAGTAAAACTACTGAATGAAGCGACAAAAACTGATGAATTTATTTTCATAACTTTTTTTGTAAATTGTTATTTCTTTTCTGTGCCAGGAAATTTATTGTGAACACGTCCATAAAAATTTTGTAAAATAAAAATGAAAATAATTTGGTCCTTTTTGAAAATGAAATACACTACCCACTTTTTTCTATTTTTTCTTTTTCTTTGGATCAGATGTCACCCAGGTAACCTTGGCTAGGTAGTTAAGGCCTTGAGGAGATAACCGTTTATTTTCTGTGTTGTACGCGTTAATACCCTTGATTATCAGCACAGCTGAGAAAGGTCGTGTCCGTATAAGTCCGGTATGGCTACGCTGTTATTCATACTTTCATGAACGGCAGAAAAATTAAGTTTCTTTCTTAAAACTGGGGTATACAGGGGTAAATATTATTTTCCTTATATCTGCTAAAAACAGATTGTGAATACTCGATAGTAGCATCGAGGCGGTCCTATCGAGCCCTCGTAATCTATGTTTCGAGCAAAAATAAGAAACATATCACAATAATTCATCTTCAAATTTCCGTTTCTCGCCAAACAATTGATAATGTATTTGTATAGGAGTGTTTTCGTAATGAACATCGACAGCGCACAATCAGATCGTGGAGAACTATGTACATCATGAACTATATTGTTTTCTATAGGTTTACATTTGTTTTTACACGGGAAATGTAAATATCACAAAAACACGCCTATTCTAAAACAGTGACATTACGAAAACACGCCTATACAAATACATTGTTAACTTTACTGCCGAAAAACGAACATTTTAAAATGAACAATTGTGATATTTTTTCTTATTTCTGCTCACAATATAGATTTTGGGGACTTATAGATTGGTGGTACTTGTTAGAACCGCTTCGAGGCAGTTCTAACGAGTACCCACAATCTATATTTTATAGCAGAATTTGGAAAAATAAGGTTTACCCTTGTAAACCCCAGTTCAAGGGGGTCAACATTATATAGACGTGTTTTCGTGATGATTTTAAACCCCCCAAACATGAAAATTTTCAGATGAAACATAAACATATTTTTCTTATTTCTGCTATAAACATAGATTGTGGCTACTCGCTAGAACCCATTGACAAAGCGATTCTAACAAGTACCTAAAATCTATGTTTTTGAGCAAACAGATTGCATCGGCGACGCGGTTCTTACAAGAACCAACAATCTATGTTTTTGAGAAGAAAAAAATAAAAAATAATATAAACCCTTGTAAAGCCAAGTTTTTCTGTATAAAAGTGTGGTTGCAGGTGGTCAAAATTATATAGGCATGTTTTCGTGATGTCACTTAATTGTAATACCGTCCCAATTACAGCATCGGTTTCCACGATCTTTTATCGTGGATAAGGTTTCGTATTCAAAACGATAAAATTTGTTCAAACTTTCTGTGAAACTATCTATCCACATTCCAAATTGATTATCGGAAACAAAAAACATGTATTTTAGGACCTAAATGCTGCGAGGGACTGAGTTTTTAGGGACGGAGTTGAATGGGGGCCGAGTTTGCTGGGGGCCGAGTTTGTCAGGGGCCGAGTTTGCCAGGGGCCGAGTTTGTTAGGGGCCGAGATGTCCATAAATCGCTTTAAGAACTCATCCAGTGGGTTTTTTTTTTTTTTTTGTTAAATTCTAAATTTAGCGCACCACCCAACTGAGGTAATGGCCAAGTATGACCGACTCAGTATATGAAGATTGATAGATAGAACATTACCGAGTCTGTGTTTTCCGATCTAAGCAGGTCGTGAAAACTAATGACAATTCATTCTTTTGCCTTAGGAGTTACATTATCCTATAGCTTTCCGAAAGTGACAACGTTAAAGCCATACAAAGTCATCAAAATTCATTTTAATTTATAACATTACCAGGCAATTAAAACATTCAGCTTCAGGATTCGGGAAGAACCTGCGTTCAATTTTCCGCCATGTTGTTTACAGCTTTGTAGCTACGTAAATAGTGTACTTACAATAAGAATGAAAATAAAATGGTACAAGTTCGGTCCGGTTTCTGGTCAACTCGTACCTTAGTCAACTAGGAATCGAGACAATTCATCGACAAGACAATTCATCGACACGGTTTTTGGAGACAATTCATCGACACAATTGATGACAACTCATCGACACTTTTTGAAGACAATTCATCGACACATTATTATGTTGAAATTATACACAAGCTGCTAAAATGAAGACAGTGTTTTGAGAATAAAATTATCTATTATCACGTTTACGATAAAAATTACGAATTTAAAAAAAATTAATTCACTATTTTGGCTTATTGACCATTTTAACCGCAATAGTTTGCCTCGTCTGATTTGATGGCGCAAAACAGTGACTGTCGGGGAGCTGTCTCAAAGTAACTGAGGATAGCATGTAGCTTTTAGGATGCTGATTGCTATGTAGTGGCAGTATTGATAGTGCGACCACTGGAGTTGAAGGATAATTTAGCCTCGAGATTGGTACAATTCGCATTTAGATACCTAATTCTGATCATGAGATATAAACCGTGTTGGTGAATTATCATCTAGATAATAAGCCCGTGCGATGGACCTTGATTAATCCCACTTTAGGGGTAAAAGTTCAGTTTAACCATTTTTGTACCAAATGGAATCCTCCTCCTTATATATAGCATGAGTCCATTTAAAAATGTAGGGTTGTCAGGTTGTGTTTTCAACTAAATTTGTTTTGGAAAATAGCTGAACATTTTGCAAACAGTGTAGGCCCTGATCAGACGCCGCGTTCCGTGGCGTCTGAGCTGAGCATACACTGTTTGCAAGGGTACCCATTTTGGGGTATATGGTACTAAATGGGTTAAATGGGATTATGTTTACGTTTCATATTTCTGCCTATAAACGTTAGGCGTTATCGTTAGAATCGTTTTGATTTGAGCAGAATCTTATTTAATGCTGAAAATTTAGGGAAAAAATGCAAACATATATGTAACTCACAATCAAGCTTCACTTGCCATCTTTTTTATTTTAATTATGAAAGTTTTGAATAATATTTGACCAAGTTCCGTATACATTTTCTTTTATGCGGTTAAAAGGGCCAATAAGCCAAAATATTGAATTAAATGTTTCTAAATTCGTTATTTTGATCATAAACGTGATAAAAGATCATTTGATTTTCAAAACAGTGTCTTCATTTTATCAACTTGTGTATAATTTTAACATAATAATGTGTCGATGAATTGTCTTCAAAAAGTGTCGTTGAGTTGTCTTCATTTATGTCGATGAATTGTCTCCAAAAACCGTGTCGATGAATTGTATTGTCGATTTATTGTCTTGTTCCCGTCAACTCGTACCCTAGTCAACTCGTACGTGTCTTTGGTCAACTCGTACCTTAGTAAAATAATCTATTTTGGGATAAGTTGAACTTTAGTACACATATATACAAATAATTCTAAGTTCAGTTCTGTTAATGTTGAGTTTGTAGACTTCTTTTTCTGATGTTAAAGACTGTGGCAACGTGATATGCTTATACACTAATGCTCAAAGCATTGTAAACAAATATTACGAGTTTCAAGCTGTGGTGGATAGATATACATAAACCAGACATTATAGGAATAGCAGACTGACTTGGTTCTCCTTGATTTCTCAAAGGCGTTCGATAAGGTAAATCCGGTAAAGGTAAAATCCTTTACCGGTTTTACCTGTTGTCGACACCAATGTAAGTCTCTCCGACTTCTTGAGGCGCATTTGGATACTGTCCTTCAGATGGACCTGGTCGATAGCATGCAGCTTCAAACTTGGTAGGGTGATTCTTCCAATGATTGTTCAAGCGACTTTTGAACGCGTTGAGGGAGGGTGCTTCTACTACAGTTCCTGGTAAACTATTCCAGGAGTTGATTACCCTGTTTGAGAAACTATTTGCACGTAAATTCAGTCTTGCCCTTTTTTATATAGCTTGAAAGCATGGCCTCTAGTTGCTGTATATTGCGCTGAGGTGAATAGCTTATCTCTTTCAATACAGTCAATACCATTTAAAATTTTGAAAACTTGTCTTTGCTTCCCTCTTTAATTGCACGCCGGTGGGTTAGGCCTCAGATTCTATGACGGCTCCAACGTAAAGGCTTATTGAAAATTAGAGAGATAATGTTGGTTGGTGCCTGATGCTCTGTCTCTGGTCGGGCTCATCGGAGTCTAACTATTGGTTTCCTTTTGCTCCAGCATTTCAGTGGTTTCTTGCTGTCGAGTCCTCACCGTTGTCTCACCTCTGTGGTTCTTTGATTTTTGTGTTCACGGAGATGTTGCACTGATGAGTTAGGAGGCCTTCATGCGGACTGAACAAATTATTTGTCTAAATCGCGACGGAAGTAAGGGCGAGGATTGTGGCCACGTAAAATCGATTTAAGCCCCCCAGTGGAAATCTTCCACTGACCGTTCCAAGGCGGCTCTTATGTGGCGATTTATTTTTGTTGTTGTTTGTTACTTACTGTGTGTATCACTTGTGTCTTTTAATTTTGGATGGCCATATGGCCATTTTGTGGGAAAGTAACTGTCCTTATGGCCTTCCTTTGTTTAGGTTTCCATTATGGTCTGGTCGCTTAATGTTTGTATTTCTTTCCCTTTGGTGTCTTTTATGGGTGGAGTAAGTTAATTGCATCAATTCCTGATCTTTGTTTTACTTCTACTTTGTATAAGGTCAGCTCTTTCTCTTCGATATTCAAGTGTTGGTAAACCTTATTTCCTTAAACGTTCTGGGTAGGGCAGATTTCTACACGAAGCAACCACTTTCGTGGCTCTTCTCTGCACATTTTATAAAATAATTTTATCCTTTTTATAGCAGGGTGACCAGACAGGTGTACAATACTCTAAGTGTGGTCTGACAAGGGATTTAAACAAATTCAAGAATATTTCTTGATCAAGATATGTAAATGTCCTGAAAATTATCCCCAGATTTCGGTTTGCCAGATTTACTTTAGTATTTATATGATCTCTGAAATTTAATTTACTATCAACTATCACCCCTTAATCTTTCTCTTTGTCTACCTTATCAAGTTGCGTACGTTGATTTCTGGTTTGCATGGTATACCTAAAATCTGTATCTTGTTTCCCAATATGTAGTTGGTGACATTTTTCAGTATTATAGAACATTTCCCAATCTTTGGCCCATTTCACTGTTTTATCGAGATTAAGTTGTAACTCATTTTCTCTGCTGTTAGTTACAGTATGATATAATTTAGCATCATCTGCAAAGAGTTTCATGAGCACCTCCACAGTATCTGGTAGATCATTATTATAGATTAGAAACAGAATAGGCCTTAACACACTACCTTGAAGGATTCCACTAGTCACATCTGACCAATCTGACTCAGTACCATTTACAACCACCCTTTGGACCCTGTTTGTCAAAAAATCTCTTATCCAGCCATATACTTTGCCTTGAATACCATATGCAAAGATTTTCTTTAAAAGATGTAAATGGGGGACCTTATCAAAGGCCTTGCAGAAGTCCAGGTATACTACGTCAATTTCTTCCCCATTGTCCAACGCTTCACTGATATCCTCCATGAATTCCAAAAGCTGGGTTGTACAGGATCTACCATTTATAAAACCATGCTTATCCAAAGCTTATCCTGAAATTGCACTACTACGGTGTAAGAGGTCCCACATTGCGCTGGATTCAGGCATTTCTAAGCAATCGTCAGCAGAGGGTCGTTGTTTGGGGCGAGGTTTTAGACTCTGTCCCAGTGACATCAGGAGCCCCAAAAGGCTCTGTCCTGGGGCCGATTCTGTCCTTGGCCTACATCAATGACCCCCACCAGGATATTGTCTCAAAAGTGCGTCTCTTCGCTGACGTTACTGCCATCTACCTGACTATTGAATCTAATCATGACAGTGACTGCTTACAACGTGACCTGGACCAATTACAGGCATGGGAATCAAAGTGGGATATGGAATTTAACCCCTCCAAGTGTCAGGTCATACGGGTGATTACTTCAAGGACCCCCTTAAATACAGAGTATATACTTCATGGCCAGGTCCTGGAGCTGGTCATTAGTGCCAGGTACTTGGGGTGGACAGTTCCAACAATTAATTAAGTGTTGACGGGGACGTTAAACCTCAAACCAAACAAACAAACAAATCTTATCTTATCCCTTCGTGACAAAAATGTTCTTTCGCTAAAGGCGAGATTTCCTTCCGCTATTTAGACCAACCTGGTACCGATGCATACATTTACCGGAAAGCACCAAAATACCGGAAAGCAAACCAAAATACCGGAAAGCACATATAAATACCAAAAAGCACTTATATATACTGGAAAACATTAGAAAATTGTATTTAAATGCAATATATAACATATCTGGAACAGCTATGGTTCCTCTCTGGACTTATAACTTGCGATCAAGACAAATGCTCTATATTTTACATGGGCGCCCATCACATGCATCTGTTGCAAAACCCTGGAGCATATATTAG
The DNA here is from genome assembly GCA_963580285.1 of Lucinisca nassula. NCBI lineage: Eukaryota > Metazoa > Mollusca > Bivalvia > Lucinida > Lucinidae > Lucinisca > Lucinisca nassula. The sequence goes on along the minus strand of OY757019.1, from coordinate 90,794,157 downwards.
TCAGCAGCATTAGCAAGCACTTAGCCTTTGAGAGCATTCTTGCTGACTGTCAACATGGTTTCCGAAGTCAAAGGTCTTGCGAAACTCAACTAGTTCAATTCTTCCATGACATTGTGAGTAATCTGGATGAGGCCATAAATCGTGGCCACAAACAGACTGACTTGATCATCATGGATTTCGCCAAGGCCTTTGACAAGGTACCTCACAGGAGGCTATTGTACAAATTGGACTACTATGGGATACGAGGATCCACACATAATTGGATTAGCTCATGACTCTCCGGGCGCTCTCAACAAGTTGTACTTGACGGCCAAGCGTCTGATCCAGTCCCTGTTCTATCTGGTGTCCCACAAGGTTCGGTCCTTGGACCGGTCCTCTTTTTGATATTCATCAATGATCTCCCTGATAACATCAGGTCATCTGTCCGTTTGTTTGCTGATGATTGTGTCCTGTATAGGGACATATATTCTCCTTCTGACTGTCACATTTTACAAGATGACCTGGATCGACTAGCATAATGGGAGGCAGATTGGCAGATGAATAAAAATCTAAAAGTTCAATGTAGCCAAATGCCATTCAATGAGGGTGTCACGACACCTTCAGGACAAGCAAATTAAGTATGATTACACACTACACCAGCAAACTTTGGAGCAAGTTCACTCCGCCAAATATCTTGGTAACACCATCACTGACGATCTCGATTGGGGTCAACATATCTCTTAAATAACATCTAAAGCAACTGGGACCTTAGGATTCCTTAGACGTAATTTGGCTTTTGCACCTCGGCAGACAAAAGATGTTGCATATAAAACATTGGTTCGCCCTCAGCTTGAATATGCATCACCCATTTGACATCCCTATGTTAAAACTCAGATTCAGCAGGTGGAGAAGGTGCAGAGGACAGCTGCTCGATGGACCTGCAGACGGTGGCGAAATAGAAGTAGCGTCGGTGACATGCTTGATGAGCTAGAGTGGCCATCCCATGAGACCCGTCGTGAGCAGTCCTCCTTAACCTTCTTCTACAAGATACATTCTGGTACAGTATCAATTAACAAGGATAGGTATTTTACCCCTGCAACAGTGTCAACCCGGACAAGGGCATCAAGAGCAAATAACTCACAGTATCGTAGGTACCAGTCCTATAGTGATGCCCTGAAAAACTCTTTCTTCCCTAGAACTATTCCTCAGTGGAATAGTCTTCCATCTTCTGCGGTGATTGCAAAGACTGCAGAGGAGTTCAAAGCCCGCACAGTATAAGATTGAGACTCAGAGGTATGCGTTTTAGGATACCTCTGTGTTTGGATTGTAAATAGTTTTAAGGACTCATCCAGAGATGATTTTTTTTTGTGCTAAATTCTAAATTTAGCCACCCACCCAACTGAGGTAATGGCCAAATATGACCGACTCAGTATAAGAAGATAGATAGATAGATAGATAGATAGATAGATAGATAGATAGATAGATAGATAGATAGATAGATAGATAGATAGATAGATAGATAGATAGATAGATAGATAGATAGATAGATAGATAGATAGATAGATAGATAGATAGATAGATAGATAGATAGATAGATAGATAGATAGATAGATAGATAGATAGATAGATAGATAGATAGATAGATAGATAGATAGATAGATAGATAGATAGATAGATAGATAGATAGATAGATAGATAGATAGATAGATAGATAGATAGATAGATAGATAGATAGATAGATAGATAGATAGATAGATAGATAGATAGATAGATAGATAGATAGATAGATAGATAGATAGATAGATAGATAGATAGATAGATAGATAGATAGATAGATAGATAGATAGATAGATAGATAGATAGATAGATAGATAGATAGATAGATAGATAGATAGATCACGGTCTCTGATCAGTCTGTGCCATCACGGAAACACTCATATATTATTTTGAACCCAATTGATCCCCACTTTTATATAGTAAATGTACAGGGGTAAACATTATCTTCCTGCTCTAAAATATAGATTTTGGGTACGATATGGCGTTTCTAACGAGTACCTACAGTCTATATTTTGAGCAGGAATAAGAAAAATATCACAATTTTTAATCTTAAAATTTTTAAAAGTATTTTAATGTATTTGTATAGACGTGTTTTCGTAATCAGAAGTCAAACCAAGTGACAGAAATCATCCGTTGCTACGGGTTTGATCAGACGCACAGGTGATTAAAGAGAAGAAATTGACGTGCTCCGTCTCATTATATAATACCTTGATTGAGGATTAACGAATAAATGTGAAAGTATCGCCACATTTAGATAATTGTATCAATTGTTGGCACGTGTCGTATGTCATTTATCCCTTTAACATGCCAATCACAACAATTGTCGTCTGCTGTTTACTTTCAAAGTTGCAAACAGTGTGGTCCCAGATCAGACGGCTCCTTTAAGGCTGATAGTGATTTTTGTGTACAAAAATATAAGTGAAGATGCAAATATATATGTTTAACATTGACCCAAATATGAATGAAATAAGATCAACCCAGTCATAAAAGAAAATGTTATCTTTCCCTTTTTTGTCCTAAAAATTCTTGTGGGTACTCGTTATAACCGCCTCAACGAGAATTTCTTACCAATAGACATTACGATAACACTAACTTATTTAGAAGGATTCAGTTATTCTTTCTTCGAGTTTTCTGCACGCAACGTCCTCTGGTCAGGGACCAACTTTGTGAATGTTCAAAAATAGGAAGGTCCAAAGCCCCGAGCCTACAAGCCCTTAAAAAGTTTCAGTCAATGTGAACATGTCAGGATATGGAAATGAATTCATATCCATCTGTTTATTTTGTGTTTCACCATTCCATCACGAAAACACGCCTATGATAATTTTGGTCCCCGTGAACTCCACTTTTATATAGTTAAACTGTGGTTCACAGGGGTATACCTTATTTTTCTTATTTCTGCTCTAAAATATAGATTGTGGGTACTCGTTAGAACCACCTCGATGAGGCGGTTCTAACTAGTACCCACAATCTATATTTTAAGCAGAAATAAGAAAAATATCCCATTTTTATCTTAAAATTTTCATTGTTTCGGCGATAAAGGTTACTATGTAATTGTAAAGGCGTGTTTTCGTAATGCTGTTAAAGACTGTGAAATGAGGCGTGTACCGTTTCCTAATGTTGGGAAGCCCTTTTGGGTAGGGGCGATAAGTTTCACAGACTTTTACACTATGGTGGAAATTATGCATACTGGAGAGAGACCTTCAGTTCTTCAACCCAGTCGACACACAATGTTGAAATATCGCTGAATAAACGTCATATCATTGTCGTGAAGTTGGATTCAACGTTGTTTTGACGTTGTGTGCACACTGGGTAAATGTTTTAGGTTGTTGGCCCACTGGGTCAGTGTTTTACGTTATGCGGACCCATCAACAAACGATAAGCGCATTGTTGTATATATGTTAGTATCATTGTCTGTTAGATTTGCGTTTCACAAGTGTGCAAAAGACTGTGAAATGAGGCGTGTACCGTTTCCTAATGTTGGGAAGCCCTGCCGGGTAGGGGCGATAAGTTTCACAGACTTTTACGCTATGGTGAAAATTATGCATACTGGAGAGAGACCTTTTTTCTTCAACCCTCTCGACACACAATGTTGAAACATCGCTGAATAAACGTCATTTCATTGTCGTGAAGTTCGATTCAACGTTGTTTTGACGTTGTGTGCACACTGGGTAAATGTTTTAGGTTAATGGTCCACTGGGTCAGTGTTTTACGTTATGCGGACCCATCAACAAACGATAAGCGCATTGTTGTGTATATTGTATCATTGTCTATTAGATTTGTGTTTCACCAGTGTGCAAAAGATGTGAAATTAGGGGTGTACCGTTTCCTAATGTTGGGAAGCCCTGCCGGGTAGGGGCGATAAGTTTCACAGTCTTTTACACTATGATGAAAATTATGCATACTGGAGAGAGACCTTTTTTCTTCAACCCTCTCGACACACAATGTTGAAACATCGCTGAATAAACGTCATTTCATTGTCGTGAAGTTCGATTCAACGTTGTTTTGACGTTGTGTGCACACTGGGTAAATGTTTTAGGTTAATGGTCCACTGGGTCAGTGTTTTACGTTATGCGGACCCATCAACAAACGATAAGCGCATTGTTGTGTATATTGTATCATTGTCTATTAGATTTGTGTTTCACCAGTGTGCAAAAGATGTGAAATAAGGGGTGTACCGTTTCCTAATGTTGGGAAGCCCTGTCGGGTAGGGGCGATAAGTTTCACAGTCTTTTACACTATGATGAAAATTATGCATACTGGAGGGAGACCTTTTTATATGCCCACTGGAAAAGTGCATCCGTCAACATCAATTATGTTAAGTTAAACGATCCGTACATTGTTGTATGGTTTGTTTGTTCTATTCGAGGTTAAATGTCCCCGTTAACACTGTTTATGTCATTCTGGAGACGTTGTTTCCAAGTTTATATCCATGGACGGTCTAGTTCGCACCACTTTGCCTGGGCTGCCCCAGCCCTTCTTAGCGGTCGGTTTCAGCTCTGCGCGGAAACACCTTAAAGCCCCGTCTATTTCTTCAAGAGCCCCGATGGGCGGGGCGATGTACAATCCTCGACATAATACTACCTGAAAACAATTACTTGTATGTTTGTATATTTCTAAGTATGTTGTTCATTCTTCCTGATTTGTATACTTTATTCAAAGAACTATCTTTGCAACAGAGTAAATTACTGGATAAAATCTGATTTATTTTCTCTGTATTTCCAATATAATAAAGATGAACACTGCTTCTATAATGCATGTAACATCACTTTAACATGCCATTGTCATTGCATTGTATGCCATTGTCATTGCATTGTACCTATACATTGTTTTCAATGTGTCTCGGTGGCCTAGTGGTTAGGAGCGCTGACTCTTTCTCAATAGGTCGCTCATCGATGTGGTTCGCGCCTCCGCACAGTTCACTTGTGGCAAGAGAGTCTCTAAGAGACAAGTTCTGTTTGGTTTTTGTCTGAGTTCCACTCGCTTAATTGGTGGTTCGCATCCTGCTCAAAAACATGTGTGAAAGACAAGTTCTGCCTGATTTTCCCCTGGTTCTCCCATTTGGCCAACCCAAACGATCGGCTCGATATATGTGAAAATCTTGAAAGGGCTATATAGCCCCCACTACCCGCTACACAGCTAAATCTTCATGTGAATTGTTGAACAGACGTGTTAGACACCGTGTTTAGTCAGAGACACTACCCCCGCTCTAGCAATGGAAACCCTGGTAAACATTACATGGTCATTTGGTGGTATCTCCGAATAGACACCCTATGTTGAACTAACGTCAAGACGACATTAGTTAACCAATGTATTCCGAACGGTCTGGTTCAAGTTCTTTAAATTGCACACTCTCAAACGGTTGCTGTAGTATATGAAGATAGATATAGATAGCAGCGTATAATTCTTGAAACTTGCATGTCATTCTGACAATACTCTAGGGGATTGGGGATAAATATTTAAGTTTTTTAGGTAAAATTATCAATATGAATCTAATACATAGGCCTAAATGTCATTTTAAACATGTTCCTCCGCAGAAAAAAAAAAAAAAAAAAAAAAAAAAAACAAGTAGTGGAGCGCTGTGGCGCAGTGGTAAAGTATCGGGCTCGGGATCGAGAGGTACCGGGTTCGATCCCCACGAGCGGCAAGTGTTGTTTCCTTGAGCAAGAGACTTTAGTTAACCATTAACTGCAAAATTGCAGTATGTTTCCTCTGGCTTTCTTATTTGCCGGATCATTACAGGGTCACTGATGAGGCTTTGGTAGCCGAAACTATGTAGTATGACCCATCTTCTTTCTTATGAATGTTTTCATTGCTCTTAAAGGAACTCATTTTTGATTTTTATTTATTAGCCGAAACTACGTAGTATGACCCATCTTCTTTCTTATGAATGTTTTCATTGCTCTTAAAGGAACTCATTTTTGATTTTTTATTTATCCACATTGCTTAGTACTGGTTTCTACCCAGGAAAAGAGGGCCACGTGGAAGATTAGTACTAGCTTACTAAATGTGTTACCCTCTATAAATAAGGCCGATTACTATTATTATTATTATTATTATTATTATTATTATTATTATTATTATTATTAAGTACAAAGTGCTATTTGGTATTTATATGTGCTTTCCGGTATTTTGGTTTGCTTTCCGGTATTTTGGTGGGTCTCGGGTCGTTTCGCCCGTGAGTCGTTTCACCCATGAGTCGTTTCGCCCGTGGGTCGTTTCGCCCTGGGTCGTTTCGCCCTTATTTTTTTCAAGCCCTATTGATTGAGGTTATGTTTGTTTTGGTATGTAAAAGGATTGATGGGGGTATTGGGAGTTCCGGAAAACATGTTTTTGCCCTCGTGTGGTGCAGCTGGACGACCTACTGACGGCTTCTCCGTCAGGTTTGAGCAACTGGTCTACCACCTTCTTGAGAAAGATATTCGAGCTCACATAAGGTTGACAAGTCTTTGCAATAAAATGGGATTTATGGCTGTGTGAAAATGACTGTTTATATTTAAAAATGTGGCATATTTTTCTTTCTGCTCAAAACATAGATTTTGGATTAGAACCGTCTAATTGTCTATGTTCTAGAATCAGAAATAAGAGAAATAAAGTATATGCGAAACCAATTTTCACTGTATAATGTTGGGTTTAGAAGGAACGTTACTGCATAGACTTGCTAACATGATGTTGTATTTACTTATCAGTTGTTCTTTCTGCACAAATAGTGGCGTGATATAACTGGTTACATTATTAAGTTAATTGTGTTGACGGGGACGTTTAACCTCAATTCCAACAAACAAAATATTTTTAAACAATGTTTGCAGTATAGATAAGAAAAAATAACACATATTTTCATAATAAAAATAGTCATTTTAGAGATGTGAAAACCTGCACTATGTCGCACGGCTGTGTTATCGTACTGGTCTGTTTAATAGTCTGCATTACGAAAACATGCTTATTCAAATACTGGAAAATTGTACCACCAAATAAAAACATCAAAATTGTTCTGATCAAAGATTCTTATATTTTTCATATTTCTGCTCGGGTGCTCGTTAGAAACGCCTCGGCGAAGCGGTTCTAACGATTACAAACGGTCTGTGTATTTTGGGGCGGAAATATGAAAAACAATGTGTTGCATGTTCGTTGTGTGTTTTGTGGGTAGTACCCATAGTCTGCAATTTCTGCTGCAGGCATGGAATGTGGGTGGTCGTTCATTCATCCGTACGTCCGTCCATCTATCAACGCACAACTCCATTCACCCATTTATTCATTTATTTATTCATCCATGTGTCCATTTACTCATCCATTCCGTTTGTCACTCCCTTAAAATATAATTGCGGCGAAACGACCCACGGGCGAAACGACTCACGGGCGAAACCACCCACCAGGTAAGGGCGAAACGACCCACCCCCAAAATCAGGGCGAATCGACTCAGGGCGAAACGACCCGGCGAAACGACCCACGGGCGAAACGACCCGGAACCATTTTGGTGCTTTCCGGTAAATGTATGCACCCGTTCATCCTGGAAAGCAGCACAGCTTATCATTCGTGTGTTAGTAGAATTCAAAATGGCAGCCCCCGTCACACGAATTTGACATTGCTTTTCATATTTTGACTTTTTTCTCAAGTTTTGATCGTTATTTCTCCGTCTTGTAACAGCAAACATGCCAACACGAAATTATTTTCCAATATTTGGCAAATTAAGTGAGTGACATTAAAAATTTGCTGCTACAGATACGTATTTTCAGGCTAGAGTTGAAATTGTGACCAGAACTGTTTGCTGGGCTTGTTGATATGTCATATATTCATTCACCAGGGCCTGTAACAGAGGGAGTTTGTCTCAAGCTCTCTCTCTGTAGTCTAAGGCTTAACTTGAATGTACTGTCTGCATCAGCAGAAGAGCGTGATACCTCGGTGGTTAGTGCAAATGTCTCGGAAAGTAGAGGACAGGGGTTTGATCCATGGCAATGTCAATAAACTTTCAGTGGCCCAGATATGCTTCCCAATTCTAAAAACAGACAATTTTACGACCCTCATCCCTGCAAATGATATGGCCCCCATCCATAGGGGCTTGAAGAAATATATTGGCTGCATGATGCTTCCACGCAGAGCTGAATCCCGCCCGCACACTAGTACTGGTAAACCGCTTAGAGGATCTAAGCCTGTCCAGGAACGGCGGTGCGAGGCGGACCGCCCATGCTAATAAACCCTATTGGTTTCATTGGGCAACAGGGCTTGAGATGTCATTTCATCTCAATGTCGGGTAAAAGTCCCACAAAATTGGAAGCAACGTCTCCAAAATGACCTTTACAGTGTTGACGGGGACGTTAAACCTCAAATAAAAAAAACAAATCCCTGCAAATGATAACAAACTGGAGGCCACTCCTCAAACTGGAGGCCACTCCTGTGCATTGTGCTAGTGTTTCCCCCAGCTGGTCAGGAAAAGGGCCGAAAATTATGTAAAAGAAAAGATTCTTCTCTTACCCTTAGTTATCTTCATTGCTAATTATACTGCCTGTTTTATTTTGCTGAGTGAAGAGACTATTGGTGACAAGAAGTATATGTGTTGAAAGCAAGCAGATCACTGATAAAAATGAGATAAGTTTGGTACTTGTTTGGGCCACAGCTCCTATTCCCTAATACACACAAACACACACTTCAATAGTTTAACTGTTGTCACTTACACTTGTTATCAAAACATTGTTATGACTTTCTTAAATTGAGTCAATTAAGTACAATAAACATGGGGATAATCAGTCAACCATAAATGGGGACTGTCAAATAGGCAACAATTTATTGTAAAAATGTCTAAAATAGTCATTATTTAAACAGGCATAAATTCGTTATTTTCTGGTCAATTTCAGTGATTTTTGTACCAAAATATAGGGCAACATTTACTCTGTCTGAAAAAGGGCATGGCGCTAGAAAAAAGGCCATGGCACTAGAGCAAAGGGGCAAGTTATTGCACCGTGCTGAAAAGGGCTTGGTGAAACACTATGTAACAGTGTGTCATCCCATGTGCATATTAAAGATCCCTACTGTAATTGCATGTGTACTGTGTATGCTTTCATCCTGCAAATCAGGTGTCTTTGTAATGTACACATATGAGTATTGTTAAAATATGACTAATCACAGTATAAGTAGAAGCCCTAGTGGTGTAGTTGTTATGCTACTCGCCTTATAAAGCAGGGGGCATGGATTCGATACCGCCATCCCGGGCTACTCCAGACTTTTTGATGGGTCTTTAAACCAAGGTCCCGTCAGCATATGACCTTAGTTGTTGGTGGGATGTAAAACGCAAGTACACGCGCACACATCACAGTATAAGTAGAAAGAAAAAAAGAACTAATCAAATGTCATGTTTAGAGCCCTTTTAGAGTACCCGGTAAAATTAAGTTTGTTTTTTAAGATTCCAGTTAACCCTTTCCCACTCATATACCGGTACTTCTTTTTATGTTTCTGCCCCCCCCCCCCCCCCCGACCCTTTGAGTCCCAGAACCACCTAAAATCTGCATTCACAGGCCTCCGTGGCCTAGTGGATAAGAGCGCTGAATCTGGCTGAAACACTGTAACAGTGTGTCATCCCATGTGTGCAAAGGAAGGTCAGGTGGTTTTCTCCGGGTAATCCGGTTTTCGTCCACCTCTGATTAACGATCAGTTTGATATGAGTAAAATAATCTTGTAAGGGCTGTAAAACCAAAAAAAAATCTGCATTCCCCACCCCTGGACAGCTATGGTTGCGTTAACTAAGATTAGTTTCCTAAAAAAATGGCCTGTTTTTTTTGTGCTCCCCCCACTAAAATATACCTATGGGGGGTTTGAAGTGGGGCAGCAGCCTCCCTATCACAGAAAGAAATTGGGGGTATGGCCCATCCGGCCACAGAAATGAAATCTGAGGGTATTTGGGGTCAAAAATGCCTCAAAATTGACGCTGGCAATTCATGCTGCAGACAATGAAAATGGCCAGCCTTGACAGCAGTGTGAAGATTAAGATTCGGTCAAAAATAAATGTGAAATCAGACTTTTGGGCAACTTTGAGATGCCCCCCTCAGTACCATGGCAACAGTGATTTAGCCTAAAAAGAGTCCATTTAAAAGGCTACTGCCCAGTTAACATTTCTACCGAGTTTGATGTAAAACAGACCATCCTTATGAAATTATGGTTATATAAAGTTGCTGTCCTAGGCAACACTGTGAAAATCAGCGAAATTCACAAAGTTCCCAAGTGGGAATGGGTTAAAACATGGATTTACATACTAGACCTGACCAGCTTTTCACTAGACAATTTCCTTCAGTCTTGAGTTAATGCCGAACCTTGTGTTGACAGATGACCCTGATGTTAAAGCCAGCTTTATTCCCCCATAGGCTTGACATAGCCTTTGGCAGTTGTCTTGATGGAAAATTACATTTACAGGAAAGCAAACAAGATTTCATTAGAGTAGTTTCCTCTTGTATAAAAAGGTAGAAGATTTGCCAGGTGTGTCCCTTCAGCTTCAAGTAGTCTCCCCTGGAAAAAAAAATTCAGAAAATTAAAGGATTAGATACACCTGGTGGATTTTTCTGGCATTTTTCAAAGGGCGGCAACTTCTGTAACTTCCTACATGTATTTGTCTTCCTATAAACTCAGCCCCTTTGAAAGGGGGCCAACTCTTAAGGGGAATGGGTACATCTTCAGGGGAGGCAACTCCTGTGAAAGTATTTTTGTCTCCCATGTCAATAGGGGTCAACTGTTAAAGGAAAGACGGGAAGTGCCAGAGTTGTCTCCCATTGAAACATGGGGGAAAAGTCTGCCAGGTGTTCCCATTCCCCTCAAACTTATCAGAAACAAATTCTCTGTTGAGGGTAGACCCCTAATGACATGGAAAACAAAAATACTTGTGCAGGAGTTACTTCCCCTGAAGGTGTATCCATTCCCCTTAATAACTGTATACACCTAAGGAAAATGGGCTTGCTTATGCCTGCTTACTTACATGTGCAGTTTAATGTAAATTTCCTTTTTATGCCCCCGCCATTCGAAGAATGGTGGAAAGGGCATATAGCGTTGCCCCTGTCCATCCATACGTGCGTGCGTGCATCCGAAACTTAAATGCAGTCAATAACTTTCTTATTTCTTGATGGATTTTAAAATTACTTGGCAGAAATGTTAACCATCATAAGACGGCGTGTCACATGGAAAACCCAGGGCCGTACCTCCAATGTCAAGGTCATACTTAGAGGTCAAAGGTAAAAAACTGGTTGGAAACTTAAACGCAGTCAATAACTTTCTTATTTCTGGATGGATTTGAAAATAATTTTGAAGAAATGTTAACCATCATGAGATGATGTGTCAAGTGCAAACCCAGATCCATACCTCCAAGGTCAAGGTCGTACTTAGAGGTCAAAGTTAAAAAAAATGGTCCGAAACTTAAACTCAGTCAATAACTTTCTTATCTCTGGATGGATTTTGAAATAACTTGGCAGAAATGTTGGCCATCATAAGAAAATTTGCCTCACACAAAACCAACGTCCTTACCTCCAAGGTCAAGGTCATACTTAGAGGTCAAATGTGAAAAAAGGGTCCAAAACTTAAACGCGGTCAATAACTTTCTACAGATGAATACGAACATAGACATATTTTCAGGCGGGGGCATCCGTGTCCTATGGACTCATTTCTAGTCTTATTTTATAATTTTCTTTTTAACAGAATACAGGCGTGCATAAGACAAGTTACATGCTTAGCCCTTGTCCTGATGGAGATGATACCCCTACCTTTGCAAACAAATC